>CAWUFW010004639.1:0-1496421 GCA_963921515.1 Calotriton arnoldi
ACGGTGTGTGTCAATTGGGCTGCGCCGCTACGTGTACGGGCGCACTTTGATGGCGGACGGTGTTGCTGGCTTGCCGGCGGTGTTTGGCCTACTTTTCGCATCGTAATTGGGCGGGCGTGTGGACTGCTGCGTGCCGGCGGTAACTGGTGGTTTTTGCATCCGCCAGCACGGCGGTTGTGCTTCCGCCCGCCATCGTAATGGGCCCCTAAGTGTGGAGTTTGAAAACCTAAAGAATTTCTTTAAAATTGTACTGTTTAACAAAAACGATTTTACTTACCTGTTTACAGGAAATGTCCCAGAGTAGTATCCAGGTATACTACTCTGTGTAAGAAAAGTAATCTCAAAAGTAACTTACCTGTAACTTCACTAAAAAGCCCATTCAAAGTATATGTACTGTATTCTGAAAAGTATTGCATTATCAGTAACACTACTGTAATCAAATCAAAGTACATTTACAATCGCAATCCAAACTGTGTTACAATCTGTATATTTACTGCAAAGTACTTATCACTTACCTGTGCCAGGCTTGCTTGGTTCAAGGAAATAAAATAACTAAAAGAATATTTTTATACAAAAACAATTGGTCAGAAGTTCAGTCTTTGAGTGTGTGAATTCATTTGCTGACTGAGTGTGTACAACAAATGCTTAACACTGTCCTCTGATACTGCCTTACTGCTCGACCACACTACCACAAATAGAGAGTGAGGTGCTATCTAACTTTACCTCTGCCTACCTTTGGGGTTCCACTGGACTCTGTGCACACTATACCTCACTTTGGTATAGTATATACAGAGCCAGCTTCCTACACTCTGCTTAATAGAAATAGTAGAATATATTCCTGGAATGAAAGGAGGTAAGCATGGGGATTCGGGCAGGTTACCTAAGGTAGATGGGTTTCCCTAATTTTGAAAGGGGTGGAACACTAACGTACAGCACCACAGAGAGGAGCGCAGACATATATCAAAAGCACTGAACATGTGTAACAAACAAGCAATGCCCTTCCCTATAAGAATGCCAGCATGGCGGACTCCAACCTCACTGATAATTTGAGCCAGACTAATACACTTTTTTTTAGAAAATGCGATAATTTATGAACTGCATGTAACAAAAGGATTTCAGGGTTAAAACAGTAACCCACTTACCTACCAGAGCGGGTCCCGTTACTCATTCTCTAGCCTATGCTCGGTGGAGGTGTTGGGGGCCGCAGTCACGGAGGAAGATGCGGTCCATTCGGCAGTGCTGCTGTTGATAGAGAATATGTGGGAGAAGCAGTGCAGAAGCAACACTGACCACCCAGTAGCAAGTGAATGCCCAGAGCCATTTTGCAGGGGGCACCTATTACCAACAAACAGGGCCGCTTCTCTGC
Organism: Calotriton arnoldi; assembly: GCA_963921515.1. NCBI lineage: Eukaryota > Metazoa > Chordata > Amphibia > Caudata > Salamandridae > Calotriton > Calotriton arnoldi. The sequence goes on from CAWUFW010004639.1 coordinate 1,367, forward strand.
AGAGATTCAAATTTAGCGTTCATGGAGCACTACAGAAGGAAGCACACAAATTAGCCACACCTCCTAGGGGAGGGAATTAAGGAAGGGAGTTCCCAAACCAAGGACATTTTAAAGTCAGGCAGCCGATAATAAATATCTGTAATTGATTTTGTTCGACCTTTTTTGGCACAGAGCGAACTCTCATCGTCTCTACTGAGCTACAGTTTGAATGCCATATCTTTCCCATGCTTGCTGAGAACATGCCATCTGGCACCTATCAGCTCAAAAATAAAACTGCTTCCATTTGATAGTCAGGCAGATGTCATCGTGCACGAAATAGGCATAGTCCTCACCAGGGGTAATTGTACAGTCAGGTAGAATACTGGTTATCAACTGTAGTAATGATGAGATTACCTTGTTGATAACATAAAAGTCCCGCTCATTTTTGATGCCCGATGGCGCTGACCTAGAATTCTCTCCGAAATTATTCGTTAAGAGCAGCCCCCACCTCCGATTATTAGCACCCATGAAACAAGTACAAATAGCATGGAAATAAAGGGACTTGGGTAGAGGATGTGGGCGAACGGCCCTGGCTGCTGACTTTGGATCTGGGGATCCTGGTTCGAGTCTGTGTGTTGGCTTCACATGCCTACCAAAAATAAAAGTTTTCTTGTGTAATGTAACTGGTGCTCATGTAAAGCGCTCCAATACATTTGTGTCAAATTCGTGCTATATACAAACTGCAAAAAAAAAAAAAAAACAAGGAGGAGAAAGGGGGACCATGCAGACGGGAAACATCAAGGACGCTAATGACGGGGAAGGAAAACGAGAAAAGGAGGTGATTTACAGGGTAGGTTGACCGCGTTTTGTGACAATCCTATAACATGAGCTGAAGCAAAAGAATGAAATAGTGCGCCGAAACATATAAATGGCCAGTTGTGAGACCCCACAAGTAACAGGGCTAGTAGCCATGGGCGGTAACAATACACCAAGAGGCGGGACAAATGTAAGTGATGCACCACAGAAAAGCAAGTATTTTTGAAGGGCACACAAAGGAACAAATCAGAAACGATGGGTGTGCTCTAAACGCATACACTGGATACAGCAGTCTCGAAGAGACAGCGCATGCACTGCCTAGGTGAGACCTAAAAATGGCAAAGCTTGCTAACGTACAGCGGTGTCCCTTCTGTCCTCCCCTTATAGAGTATGGATGGCCCTTTGTGGGTCATCAGAGGGGGCAAGAAGAGAAGAGAAAAGTGGCTTGTGCACCTCTCTCTTGTTAGAGCCCTCTCACAGCGCAGTTTCACGTACCTGATACAGAGGTGTGAGACTTTGGCAGCTCTCTCGTTTCCTCTGGTGACTGGTGACCAGTAACCGACAAACCTCAGGCTAGAGGAAATACTAAAACCCAACAGAACATTAGGAAAGTAGTGTGAATAATGTAAACACATTGCAGTGCTCTTGTAGTGCTGCAGCCTGTCTCTTGCCTCTGTGTGCAGTCTCTGCCAGGCGCTAGGCTCTGTCTCTGGTGTACCTGCACGAAGAGACCCCCATGCGCATGAGTGGCACTCGTTAAATTGCTCGAATTTGCACTGCGGAGAACAACTTGTGGTTTTAGGTATTCCATCATTATGATGCATACCATCAAAGACTTGAGTGTCCAGCAGGCTTAGGCCATCAGCTTCAGTAAGAACTGACGACCTAGCGCCTAGAGGCGATTCAGTCAATGGTGTGTGGGGTAGAGAATGTGTCCTCTGCTCACTGTGTTTGTATTCGTTCAGGCTGTAATCCCAACAGCGGTATATAAAAATAAAGGCATTAATGCGAGAACCGTAAAGGAATGTGATCATTCTCTGGGGTGGGTGATCCCCAGACCTGCCCCAATCAATCTAGAGAGAGGATTAGGGCAGGGGCCGCATAGGTACACAACCCGTGGTCACTGCAGAGCTCCCCTCCATAGTATGCAAGAACAGATTCGTCTTCATCCATCTGATACCGTCCACCCTTGGCTCTTCATTACAGAAACCTCAGCTATGCTTTCGATATCTCGTGTCAATAATAATATGAACTTTGAACTTGGATGGTGTTTTCGACTCTGGCTCTGATTTCAGTCTGGGGTGAAAGGGGAGCATTGTCAAAGTTAAGGCTGCGGTTCGAAACGTACCGCCTGCGCGTGTGATGGATTTTGTATAATCTCACTCTCAGTCAGGGCCCTTCCAACTCTCAAAGAAGGGACTTTATCATGCAGATTAATAGCAGAAGAATAGGAGTGGGACCATGCGAGTGCGAGCAGCGCCAGATTAAGAACCCTAAAAAACGAAGAATCGACCGAGTTTGTGAATGTGGCATGAGGAAAAACATATCGGGCCATATGTATTACTGAAACAACATAGCAAGAGTGTTTCTTTCACCGATTGTAATTCAAATCACAAAGGATGTGCAAAACAATGTACAGTGCAAACACGAAAGTAAAAGAGTGTACGAAACTTTAAGGTAGACACAGGTCTTCTCCACCCAGCAAACACTACCACCTTTGGCAACCAGATCCCAATTCAAATTTCATAATTCTGCTCCCCTAGAGAAGCAAGATCCAGATGTTAAATGGGCCCCAAAACAATACCAGAGGTGTCCCTGCCAAGGATCCACCAACACCCTTTTTTCGAGATTTGCTTGGGTGACCAGGCCAAAATATTTTCCAGTGGTGCAGGCCCATCCCTCACCACCCCGCGGGCCATAAGGTGGAGTACCCAAACATAGGGCTTGAACAGCAGTGGAAGCACCCCTCTCTCAGCCCCCTGACACGAATAACCATCCAAAGCCCACCCTATGCGTCCAAAATACCATTAACTACAAATCAATTGGTAACAAATTTGAACACACTAGGTCTGGTCCAGCTGGTGGTGGGTCCTACTCACCTGGCTGGCCATACTCTGGATCTTTTGTTTACCAACTCAACCAAAGTCAGAGTTGAGCAATCCCTACCTTTACTCTGGTCCGACCACTATCTATTAAAATTTTTTGTACCTATGGGCACTCCGAATAATTGCTCCAACAGCGAATTCACCTGGATAAGGCCATGGCGTAAAGTCACCCTAGCAGCCTTCTCGGCTCATTTCAACCCTCAGTCTCCTTCTCACACTGAGAACATAGACCTTGTAGCAACAGCTTTCGAAGACGCAATTACATCGACCCTGAACAAACTGGCGCCTCTGTCGAGGGTTAAAATAAAGCCTAGAGCAGCACCCTGGTTTACATTAGCATTAAAAATCGAAAAACTGTCCAGTAGGACTGCCGAGCGCCAATGGAGAAAAACCAAGACCAATGAAGATCGTTCAAAATATAAACAGACCCATCGAGGATACTTAAATAATATCAATCAGGCTAAAAAGCTGTATTTCACCAACAGGATTAACAAAGCTGCACATTCCAATAAAGAGCTCTGTAAAATACTGAAGGAGTTTACCACTCCTCTCTCTGATCAGCCCATTTCTACCCCCTCGCAAGAATGGGTAGACACGCTGTCTTCTTTTTTTGATGAAAAGATCAAATCTATTCATAGGACATTTCCCCACCACGATATTATAAATGTAGACTCTAATCTAGGTATCAACAGTGACTCTACCCTGCCACTATTACTGGAATGCAATGTATTCACTCCAGAGGAAGTCTCCATTGCCCTAGATAAGATTAAATCAGGTTCCCCAGCAGATCCGCTCCCACCCCGTTCTTTTGCAAATATAGCTCCTTTGCTCACAGCTAAACTCACAGAGCTATTCAATATGTCATTAGCTCAGGCCACGGTTCCCACCAGATGGAAAGCAGCTCAATTCAAGCCTATCCTAAAAAAGCCCGCCTCAGACCCTAAGGTACCAGGTAACTACCGTCCTATCTCACTGCTTCCATATTTCGGTAAGGTACTCGAGTCCTTGGTAAATAAACAGCTTACCACCCATCTGGAGAGTCATGGACTCCTCGACCCATCACAGTCGGGGTTTAGGGCGGCACACAGTACCGAAACATCAGTGGTGGAGGTTGTCGACAACATTAGGCTGGCCCAGGACAACAGACAGTCAGCCATGCTAGTCTTATTAGATCTGTCCGCCGCTTTTGACACCATCTCCCATAGCATTCTAGAACAGCGGCTCTGGGAGGTGGGAGTCCGGGGCAAGGCCCTAGACTGGTTCAGGAATTACCTAATGAACCGAACCACCACAGTACAAATAGGTACTCTGGCCTCATGCAGTCGGTCTGTAAGTATAGGAGTTCCTCAGGGTTCCATCTTGAGTCCTATGCTTTTCAACCTGTATGTAACACCTTTGGCCAGGGTAATCGGGTCTTTTGCTTCGATGTAGTGTCATATGCTGATGACACTCAGCTGTTAATCACTCTTGGTCCTGACCCCACAGATACAATGACCCGTTTTAAAAATTGCATGACCCATATCAACAACTGGATGTGCATCAATCACTTACTGCTTAATGGAAGCAAGACGGAGATCATTCTTTTTGGGAAAGCCAAAGAGTACTGGTCCAGCAACTGGTGGCCCTATAATCTAGGCCCATGTCCATCTCCCAAACAAGTAGTGCGGAACCTTGGAATCATGATTGACAATCAGTTGTCAATGAAAAATCATATAAATCATGTAATAGGTATCTGCTATGGTATTTTGCGTAAATTACGCAAAATCTTTCAATGGATTCCTATTGAATCCAGAAAACCGCTGGTGCAAGGGCTTATTATAAGCCATATGGACTATGGCAATGCCCTACTAGCTTCCGTAAATGAGGAGCTCTATTCTAAACTTCAAGTCTTGCAGAATATCGCTGCTAGACTGATTTTAAACCTTCCATCAAGAGCTCCATCAGCACCTAGCTTGAGGACTCTTCACTGGCTCCCTGTTAAGAAGCGGGGTCGTTTCAAAATTCTGTGTCTCGCTCACAAGAGCTTGTATGGAACCGGACCAAGCTATTTAGCTAAGAAACTTAGTTGGTATCATCCAAGTAGACCACTAAGATCTAGTACCAAATACCTCCTCACCCCGCGACGAATCCACACTGCAAGGAACGGCGGTCGATCCTTTTCTTTTCTCGCACCTGCCCTCTGGAGCAAGCTCCCATCTCTTCTTCTCTCCATCTCTGATCACAAGCTCTTCCGCAAGGAATTAAAAACCTGGCTATTTGGCCATCAATAATGCCGTCATATCAGACAGTCAGTTCGCACGGAATCTTCGCAAGCGCCATGAGACCTTTTTGGTGATTTGTGCGCTTAATAAGTTCCTTTGACTTTGACTTTGACTTTGATTTGGTGATGGATGCAATTGTTGTTTACCTGTATTCTTGCAATCATGAGTGTACACCTCCACAGGCTGACCATGGGCTACAGATGATACTGCCTCCCCCTGCAACAGACAAATGCTGAAAATCGAAAAAAAACAATGAGCTGACGAGCACCTCATTGTCAAGCTGAAATAAATGAACACCATCGTTATGCAGGGACTATAGAAACATAACTATGAGCAAATCACTCTACAGGTGAGTTTCTCCGCCTGTGGAACAAAGAAGTGGCCAAAAACCCAGACATTGCTCAGTGCCATCGACCGTAATGCACACACATAAGAAGAAAAACACCTGCCAAGAGAAAGATGCACACATGAACATGGCACCACTGTAGCACGATTAGAACAAATTGACGCCCATATAACATTTGTAAAAGTCGGACTTGCACCTCCCAATTTTCTTCATTCAGTCTAATTCCAGCCCTGAACCCGCTGATGACTATGCCACACAATTCTAAATGAGTAAGAAATAAAAAGCGGCATCGATGCTTGCTGTTCTTTGGACCCGGAATTATATTCTACACAGCTGAAATCTTGTGAGGGAGACCCCCATCATAGTGCACAAATAGTGAATTAGCCCTGCGTATGGGGCAAACATGCATGAAATCCCTCATGGCTGCCATAGGATAACAAGAACAACCCTGTGCGCTACCCAAGACAATGTAGTCCCCCTCCCTAGTTGGTCGGTGTTAGAACTGGGGGTCTCTAATTGGCTAAGGTATGCACCTTTGTCCAAGTAGGAACCCTTGCTTCTAGTCAGGATAAGGGGGATACACACTTTAGATAACCCCTGCTCACCCCATTGGTAGCTTGGCACGAGCAGACAGGCTTATCCCAAAGGCAATGCGTAAATTATTTGTACTCAAAACACACAGTAATACAGTGATAACACCACAAATGGACACCACACCAGTTAAAAAAAATAAAGTATCTTTATCTAAACCCAACAAGACCAAAACGACAAAATTCCAACATTCATGTAGTAAAATAGCACTTTAAAACTAGTTATTTCCAAAATAAAGCTTCTAGAAAACAAATAGCTCCACCTAGGGCAATTACAATGTCGTGACAGCAATAAATCAAAAGTACAGCACCGACCGCGATGTGCGTGGCGGCGGGCATGGAGTCACATAGGCTCCCAAACAAATAATACCTTGGAAACTAAGGGGCCGATTCCGATCTCGGCCAATAGGGCTCCGAATCGGATTCGGCTTTACCGGATCCGATTCGGAGCCCTATTTCCCGACCGAATCGTACATGCGTCCGGGCGAGCGAGTACGATGCGTGCGCTCGCGAAATCTCCGACCGACTCGTTTGCAGGACCCGACCGCTCCGACCGACTCGCACGGGGACGACTTGCACCGCGCAATGGAGACGTTCCCCGGCCGGGTAAGTACGATACGCACCTCGACCGCTCCGACCGACTCGCGCAGTCCGGCTCCAAGGAGCTGTCGGAGCCGCACTTTGGGGGTCTGTGTCGGACCCCCCTGGAAGCGTAGGCACGCGAGTCACACACAGGGGGGACCCATGGGTCCCCCCTACACGTGCATGTACGGCGCGACCCGCATCGACGCGAACACGCTGTAGGGGGTGCCCTTGTTCGCGACGTGCCCATTGAGTCAATGGGAGCCCGTGTACGCGTCGTACGACTGGCTCCCATTGACTTCAATGGGAGTCCGACCGAATCGAGTCCGATGGCATACGTGCGCATCGTACTCGTTCGGTCGGGCTGCTAGGGTCCAATTCGGTCGGGAATCTCTCCGGGTCCGGCTCGGTCGGGGAGATTTCCGGCCTGAATCGGAATCGGCCCCTAAGTCTATGATGATTTACAGCGTCGTGGAGGTGAGGCATCAGTGCTGAGGTCGAGGCCGGCTCCCTGGCTGCCATGGGGGAGGCGAGGAGTTGTGTCCATTAGGAGACCTGTCCAATCCAGGTCAGGGAAAGTTGGTTGCGTTGGTGTGAGGTGTCAGCTCTGGTGAGGCGGTGTGAAGTTGGTGAGTTTGTGGAGTCACCCTCAGCGGTTATCAACGCAGCGATAACAGGATGCAGGTGCTGGCGATGATGGAGTCGGTGCGAGCGCTGGCGTCGGGAATGCCGATAACTGCAGGCTTCGGCAGGCGTCGGAGCTGCGGTGCAGGCTGGGCGGTGCTTCATGCACTTCACAAGCGGTGCCAAGGGCCTCAGTGCAGGTTGCAGCGTCACGGCGGTGTCGCTGACGGCATCGGAGATTGCTTTTCTTGCTTCTCTTAGGTTTCTTCCAGCTCCCAACAGCAGGAACAACCTCCAGAGGCCCAAAACTGGAACAGGCACCTCCTGGCAGGTCAGAACTCTCAGCAGTAGAGTTCAGGGGAGCTGGGTGTGAAGTCTTTGTGTCCCTGAGACTTCAAAACAGGAGGCCAGCACACACAAGCCCTTGGAGATTCTTCTTCAAGCAAGTTTCTCAGCAAAGTTCCAGTCTTTGTCCTTTCCTTGGCAGAAGCAGCAACTGCAGGCCAACCCCACACAGCACACAGCAAAGGGGCAGTACTCTTCCTGACAGCTCTCCAGCTCTTCTCCTTGGCAAAGGTTCCTCTTGAGTCCAGAAGTGATCTAAAGTTCTGGGGTTTAAGGTCCACCACATATATCCAATTTTGTCTTTGTTCTTCTTTGTGCAAGGGTCTCTGAGCCCAGTCCAAACCAGTTCTGTCCTCACTGGTGCAGTATGACCACAGGGGGTGGAGACAGCATTGTGCTAGGGAGACAGGCCCAATTCAGGTGCAAAGAAAACTCCTCCCACTACTCTAAATGCAGCCAAGGTCTCTTCAGCTCAGCTCTGATTCAGCCCCCCCCCCCAGTGGCTGTCTACAGTGAATGCATATCCCCAGCCCCTGTAAATCCAAAACCAGATAGTCACTCCACAAACAGGCAGAGGCACACAGAATGGTTAAACAAGAAAATGCCTACTTTCTAAAAGTGGCATTTTCAAACGCACAATTTAAAAAACATCTTTACTAAATGATGTGCTATTAAATTCTGAGTTCAGAGAGCGTAAACTTCATTTCTCTATCTTGTCCCAATGGGAAGTTATACCTGTAAGATGTTACAAAGTATCTCCCATGGTATCCTAGGGGGCAGATAGTCTTTCAATAGTGAAAAATGAAATTGGCAGTATTTCACTATTAGGACATCAGGAAATCGTGTGTTCTTATCCTAATCATCATTGCCGCCGAGGGAAAGTTCCAAATAGAAGCTCCTGGGTGTGGGATTATTTTGAGATGAATATCCCTATCGATACCCCGCCATCTAACAACATGCGATAGATAGGGAAATTAGACGCACGAACCTGCAAAGCGCGATACCAGGAACGGACGCTGACACAATCGTCTGACTGCACAGCGAATACTCCTGACAGTGTCAGTGTGAAGACTGGGCAGGGGCTCACATCCGGACTGTCGGCTGGCCCCAGCTGGAGACCATTGCGCCGCCCCCCGCCATCAACATCAACCCAGCCAGAGAACCTGTAAGCGACCGGCCAGTGCAAGATACACGGCATGGATCACAGATTCATGCCCCCCTCATCTGGCGGAGGTGACCAGCCGGAGGTGGAGATACGGCGCGGATCGCGATGACGCCGGACATCCCTCAGTGTCTTTCCTGACTGCCCCGCCAGGCAGATTAGATCAGGCGAACAGCCCTACCGGTCAGACAGTCATGGCCTCAGGGTAGCCATTATTCTCAAACGCTGCCGCTCTGTGGATCAATTGATTTGCGTTCAACAGGCACACACACTCGCCTGTAAGGCTCCTCCCCCTGGCATCAGCCTAATTTGATGAACTGAGCCGAAAGGGCTCTGTTTCTTTCTTTGTCGATCAGGGGTTTCCATTAATTGAATTCGGCCTTCATTTTGTGGGTCCCTATCAGTCCCCATACTTAAGGAATTAGCTGACACTTGGATTTCAAAATGGAGATCTCGGGAGCTCAGAAACTGAAATAGGTCTTGTGACCTGTTTAATGATGGAAATAAAAGAAGGACTGTAAATAACTGATTCTGGACATTGAAATAGATAGAGGACTGGAATCCAAGGCTCATGGAATCATTGAAAGTAAAATAGGACTACAGGTCCACTCGATTAGACCTCCCTAGCCACTAGGAATGGCCATCCTGTAACGGTAAGGGGGTTGTTATAATAACAGAAAGAGGTTCATAATTTAAAAAAAAAGGAATAAATAAATAATAATTATAACTCTCCCCTGCCTTAACTCACATGAAAATTTCGGGTACTGAGCGGTGAACTACGCCACAGCGAATAATTTGATTAGCAGACATTGTAAATTTTTCCTTCTGTGATTAGACTCTCAACACACAGGAGCATTTGGGGTACTGGGCTGCTACCTACGCTCCAGGGAAGAACTTGATCAGCAGACTAGGATACTCTCCACCCCTGGGATCAGACTCTATGACATAAGGGCTAATACAATAATTCACATTAGGCTTTCCGCAATGAATACTACCTGACCAACCACAGAGCTCAAAGCAACACCACAAATCTCGCAGGGTCAAGTAATCACTACTCCAAGATGGCACAACCACAAATCAAGGCCCTAGATAGATGCTTCTCAGAATCCAGACCCATCTCCCTCAAAATACATTACCCACCGAATCTCTCCAAGAATGCAGCAAAACAGTTCAAGCACAGACTTTTAAAAGCCAACCCGGAAACACTAATCGATGACTCATACTTTTGCCTAAAGAAAGGATCAATAAAATCAGATCTGATCTTCTTCACAAGTTTTACAGCAAGGTGGAGAAAATCGATATACACAGTACTACAGGTATCTAAATCCACCAAAATACCGCATGATCTCAAACTGTCTATTTCTCCCTCCCAAACATTCAAGGTAGAAGAAGCAATGTCAATCTACAAGAATGGCATCCTGCTGGAACAAGCATCGGACCCTTACCTCAAAATCTTTGATCAATTGTTCCCCAAACTAAGAGCACACACAAGAGCCATCTCACCCCAGAACATGTCCCAAGATACGCAGTCAATTCAACAACCTCTCAGAATGGAGAACTCTACAGAACAAGACCCAAACTCTATGGAAATGATTCGTTCCACACCCCATATCTTTTCCGAATTCATTCTAACTAAACCTGCTCCTCAACACAAATGTCCAAGACCCTAATACAACTGTTGTCAATCATATAAATCATCACCTCATAAGGAACAGCAACAATGCTTCAATAATAACAAAAACATTTAAAGATCCCAAGTCAAACTCCAGGCGCTCACATTCCAGACGCTACCTCAGGGCCACCGCACCAGATGACAACAACATACACTATGGAAGAACGGAGAGGCAAAGAGACCCACAAAGAAGAGTATGACATATAAACGGAAGGAACATTGAACTTCATCTCTATCGAGTAAAGACGTGCACGGACTCCCAAATTAATCTGACCACGGGGACACAAGAACCACACACCCCGTCTGCAACAAGCCCATCACTCGCACACAGCACCCAGGGCGCCTAAAGGCTCGAAGAAGAAAACTCTCCTTATTCGATGACAAAGGAAAAAAAAACTCCAACCATCCATTGCACGGACACTTAAAGCCACACACAATAAGTCGATCACCACTTCCAGACAACACAAGTTACAAAGATCACGCACCAGGTTCAAGCCATAGAGATGATCAACAGACTGAGGTCAACACTACAAAATCCACGAAATACGACTTGTTCAGTATACACAAGTTGGCCAACCATTGAAAGGGCCAGCTGAGCAAGCTGGAAAGTAAAATTGAAAACCTAATGAATAGAGTCAACATAGCATACTCAATCATCAAAGAAACCTCACTAGCTTGCCAAGAGATTAAGACACTCTTGTGAGACACAGTAACACCAATCACTTCCAACATTTAGTACGGCACCCAACCTTGGCCATCCATTTTTTAACCCAAGAGAGCACAGAACCATCTATCTACGAAAGACATTAAAACCTTGCTTCTATACTATAACGACCACTCACCACCATTCAACACACAAGTCTTAAATATACAGACCGTGGATTTCAAAGAATGGCGAGATTCACGGGAAAAAAGACAGAAAACAAACCATGAGAACCTAACTGAAATCCCAAGGGAACTAAATCCCAATCCCTTGTCCCTCCCAAATCCGACCACTAAATGCATGTTACTAAACTGCAGATCAGTGATCAAACATACCACAGACATTGCCGAAATCATTCTTCACCATGAATTGGATATTCTTTTCCTGACAGAAACCTGGCTAAATCAATGGTCCTCACCCATACTGGACTTACTCGTTCCTCCAAACTACACCATCCAACACCTCGACCGACAGCTTCAAACCGGGAGGCAGGATTGCAATCATTCACGAAAACTCCCTTCAAGCCAAAATGTTCCCTGTAGACAATCTCACATCCTGTGAATACATGGGTGCAGAAATCTACACAGCAGAGAAATTACTAGCCAAAGTACACCTTTTTTATCACCCTCGAGGAGACAACCAGCTGTTCATTGAACAGATAATGGAAACAATCACAATACATTCCATGCTACGCCCCAATGTGATTTTTCTTGGTGACTTTAACCTTCACTGGAATGACGAGGATGATAAACAGGTCTCCACCCGTAAACAATTCCTAGATGATCAAAACCTGACCCAATCTTCCACAAGCCCAACACACAACAAAGGCTCAACGCTCGACCTAATCATATCCAGAGAAGGGGCATTGTCAATAAACTCAATAACACCCATCGACTGGTCGGATCATTACTCAATATCATTCCACCTAATTACGCACACACAGACCAACAAAGGACAAATAACCGAACAAAAATACTGGGTCAGAGACACTAAAAACATAGATAAGGCGAAACTGACAGAATTGTGCAAAAAAACCCTCACCCCTTCAGCAACAAAAAAGAATGTTTCCGAATTAACCGAACACTACAACCGAACAGTATCAAATATAATGGAGACAGTAGCCCATCTGAGACGCAGGAAACAAAGAAACAAACCTTCCCAAGTGTGGTACACTCAAAGCCTAAATGAGGAAAAGAGAAGTCTTAGACAGGCGGAGCAAAGAATGGAGACAGGAACCCTCAGCATTACTTCTAAGCAAACTACGGGAACGACGAAACAGCTACAAAAAAAGCATCTGGGAAGCCAAAGCTTCGTACTTCAGAACCCAACTAGACAATGCAAAGAATCGTCCAAAACGACTGTTTGAAATTGTCAACCAACAAACGAGGGCGAACAATGTAACTAAGCTTGGGGATAACACAGCGGAAAAATGTGAAACGTTCGCTTAATTTTTCAATCAAAAAGGAAATTGCAACCAACAGTCACAGTTCACAAGGCAATATAGCCAATGATCGCTATCCCGTCGATGACCCTACATGCTAGGGGATGGAGCCATTGATGAACCACCCTTCCAAGATCAAAAATAAAGCTGCATATATCGAGTTCAAAACACTAACAGAGGAAGAGGTCCACAAGGTCTCACTATCTATGAAAGCAACTTCACATTTCAATGAACCCATCCTCTCCACAAAACTAAATGATCTAATTCACATCTTCTCACCTATACCAACGCAGATTGTGAACTCATCGCTAAAACAAGGCAGGATCCCAGAATGCCTGAAGACTGGTCAAGTGACACCCCTCTTGAAAAAAGTGGGTACTGACACGGCAATCCTGAGCAACCTTCGGCCGATGTCAAATATCCCCTTTCTAGCAACATTTCTGGAAAAATGTGCTCACAACTAACTGAGCAAGCACATTGACCAATTCAACCTACTCAACAAATTTCAATCAGGATTTAGAACAGGACACAGCACTGAATCAGCCAATGTGCACATAATGGACAACACCTTGAAGATTCTAGACACCAACAACTCGTGCTTCCTCATCCTACTAGACGTCTCATCGGCGTTTGACACGGTCAACCACAACACATTACTAAAAGTACTAGAAAACAGAATGGGGCTGTCTGGGAAAGTGCTTTCTTGGTTCGCTTCCTTCCTACAGAATCGCTCACAACACATCAAACTAGGCAACTCATTCTCTGAATCCTCACCAGTGAGGTGTGGAGTCCTCCAAGGGTCAACCATCTCCCCCACACTCTTTAACCTTTTATGGAACCACTAACTGAAATCCTCAACCAATCGAACATCGCATACCACATGTACGCAGCAGACACACAACTATACTTAAAGATATCCTACTAGACAACGTTATTCAACTAAATAACACTTTAGTCAAAACCAATTTCTGGCTCTCTCAAAACAACCTCAAGCTGAACTCCTTCTTTTCTCCCCGCAAAACAGCTCCTCACTCATCCAAGATTGGCTCAAGCACCTAGACGCACTCAATTGCAAACCTACCATTATTGACTCCACGAAATCCCTTGGAATAACACTGGACAAGATTCTAAATATGAGAGCTCACATCAGTGCTACCACACGCAGTGCGACATTCCAACTCAGAATACTGAAGAAATTGAAACCATTTCTACCACCTTTAGACTTCAAACAAGCAGTACAAGCAATTGTGGTCTCCAGACTAGAATACGGCTCGGCGACCCTGTCAGGGCTACCCAAAGAGAGAACAGCTCCACTCAAAACGACTCTTAATGCTGCAGCGAGACTGGTAACAAGAACTAGACGCTTTGACCCCATCGCTTAGGTATCTAAACATGCTTCCCCTCGAGGCAAGAACTCAACTGAAAACTGCCTGCCTCACACACAAAGCATTACTTTTTAAAGAACCAAGTTACCTAGCAGAAAAGAATCGAATCTCCGGTGGCAGCTGCTACCTCAGAAGTGCTAACTCTCTCAGACTTGAACCTCCTAGATTCAGAAAACAAAAAACTTACACACGATCCTTCTCTGGGGCGGCGGCAAGGATCTGGAACTCCTTACCACCCAAGGTACGCTCAAACCCATCGACCCACTTTTTCAAAAAAGATCCTAATGAATAGATTCCTTGCATAGACTTTCGGAGAGCCAGGGCACAAGGGATGTCACAATGGCAGCTATTTCTAGATTGGTCAGAAGCACATCGTTTTCAAGAGAACCCTCAAAACTTTGCTCCTCTGGGTACCTGGATCTGAATAGTTTTAGAGCAGCAGCAAATACCCACCATGAAGTTGCTATAACAATGCAGACTAATGGAATACTAATATACTGACAGTTGTCTAATGTGATATCTGTTGCAACAAACTATTGTGGCTCTTCACTTTTGATGTATATACCTTTCATCTTGTTCATCCAACCCTATGTACAGTGCTCTTATACCCCTGGTGTTATATTCCATATAGGTACCACAATATAGGCCCAGGTAACTTCATAACCCTTCACCTATATTCTTCCCTACATTACACTTATAACGGTTTACAGGGACTGACCTTTTACCTAGATACGACACTGCATTCAGAACGTGGGTTTTTCCTAGTTCGAAATCTCATACATTATGCATGAGGATTCTCGGAAGCACAGCAAGACTACCATCTCCTGTAAAATATCTATGTATAAAGTTCATGCCCCACGTCATCCTTAGTCCGATACAGTAATACAGCGAGGTAGGACCCCTGGGGAGACCTATGGGTATATATATACATCACATATTGCTAAGATAGACAGAGGCGATCAGAACTTCCCGGCAGACACACTGACCAGAGACTCTGATGTTCCTGCAGGCAGACACTCCAGCTCGCAGTGGTCTAACATCCCTCGCGGGGTGTCCAACTCGAGACCAAGATGGGGTCCCATATTCTCTCACTTCAGGTAATGGGGCTGACTTTATCCTCGAGGGATTCTTGGCTTAACACCCACACACATGCTAGGTACACTTAGGTACATCTAGTTAGGGAAACATCGTACGAGTACGCATCTTTTTATATTGTGTATTTTATGTACTTGTATGTATTCATGATTACTGCAAGATGGTAGAGCTTTACCATCCGTTTACTTTTATAGTGCTTCTAATCCTATATATCTGCTACTGTCTAACGGTTGTTGCAGCTCATCTATTTTATACCAGAATAACAACTGTTCAATAAATACTTATTGAAAACGCCCAGCCTGTTTATTTTGTGTACCTCTATAAGACAGACTAAGTAAGCACGAGTGACTGAGCGAAAAGTAGTATATTGTTTCCACGGTCCTGAGGGATCAGGTTTGTCATGTTCGATGGCTGCCAAGAACTAGTCTCTCCTTGGTAAGAGGAGAATTTAGTGGCACTGTGAGCTGGCTGGTACAAAAGGTCAACATACCCTGTGGGGGTGTTCAGAATCAGTCCGACACCAATCCTACAGTGTATTCTGTCCGAACGCGCAGATCCTGTATAGGTTTTATAGGAACTACACGACATGGCACCCAACGTGGGTTTGGGTACTTATTTAACAGTAGAATCTGAGTAGTTCAGTCGTGCTAGTCTCAGAGACCTCTACTCACAACTCCCCAGAGACGTCTGGAGTGGATGGGCACAAACTCCGCCACAGCTGAGTAGGCAAAAATCCTATTTATTGGCTGTTGGTTATTCAAGCTTGAAGGACACTTTGTTCCTAAATTGTGCAAAACATTTTATCTTAGTTCCCTTGAACAGCTCTTCTTCTCTAAAAACAATGACTGAAGAAATAATCGATAGAGTTACGCAAGAACTAAATCTCTCAGCAGACGAAGAAGATGCAGATGCAATTTCAATTGCAGAAAATGTTAGAAATGCTGTCACCATAAAACTAGGTGCACACGGTCTAACATCCAGGGGTGGACCAGTAGCTTTCGTGATAGAGGCACACGAATCATTTAAAACAGAGGTATTCTATTCATGGGTTACATTCCCAGTTGCAAATGCAAGAACAAAAACATTTCACTTCTACACAGAAAGTGGAATACCAGAAGAATATTGTCCCTATGAGGACATTGAAGTTCCACTAACTTACCAGGAACATTTATACTGGTTTAAAGGCGCCCTCCCCCATACAAGAAATAAAGTAAGACTCGGTCCGCTCGGAAGAGAAGGAGCGACATGGCCAGTATTAGCAGCCTACACACCACATCCTGACATTGAAACAATGCCAGGAGGAGACTTACTTATACTTCACAAAGAACTGATAAAACTTTACAGAAACATGACACAGTTCATCATGAGGACACTTACGGTCCAGCCAGCAACGGCTACAACAAACACAAATACAGGTCAAAATACAGCAACTAAGATCACACCACAAACTTTACATGCAGTAATGGGTAAAATGCCCGCAAAACGTGAACAAATGCCATTCTGGGTAGCTCAAAAAATAACACAGCTAGAAGCAGTATTTCCGAATACTAGCCCATATGAAAAACACAGAATGCTGACAATCTGCTTGCCCCTGGGGATAACACCACAGATAGAGGATTGTACCTCTTGGGGTACAGTTTTTGCTGCCATATACACCAGAACACATGGTATCCCACCATTAGCAGTAATACCGGATGTATTAAGACAAATACAAAATGAGTACGGACCAGAACCGGCTCCGAACTTAGGGATGAAATTACTAGGTAATTATGCCCAGGTATCAGCCATAATATTAGCAAATATTAAAGGGGAAGCAGCATCAGTGACAATCCGCCAACGCCTAAGGGAGTTCAGTCCTTTACAACAGGAACATGAATTACCAAAAATAATTGAGACTGCGTATGCAGAATTTGGCAGAGACAGTTTGGGTGGGAAAGCATTAAAACCCCAACTGATGGGTAGTCCCGAGAAGGACACCGGTAAGCAGACACCTGCTTCTTCGAAAAAGAAGTGGAAAAATAACAAAAAACAGAAAAATAAAGAAAACAGATCTCAATCCAAAGGTAGATCTCCTCCACAGGAGTCCTCTGAAAGGAGGTATAACCTTAGGAATAGGGACAATATTAGGAAACCTGACAGGTATCAGGATACTGATAAACGTTCCTCTCGTTACTTACAGGGTTCGACGAAAAACTCCGAGAGGGAAGGATGGTCAGTCAGACAAGAAGAGCGTACAAAGTCCAGACACAAGCAACACGCTCAAGACTATACTTCCAAAAAAGAAGATAAAGCCAAACCAAAACCTCAGTTCCAAAAGAAGAAGGTCGCAGGTCTGCAGATCAGACATGCCCAGAATTCTGAGGACTCAACTACTGAACGGGGAATGGGCTCTGACGATGCTAGACAGTGCGGCAGAAGTAAAAATAGCTTGCCAGAAGCTGATGGAATTTCTGGTGACAGCGGACTTGAATGATTATATCACAGTGGAAACACCTGATACTAGGGTCAGTGTCCCACATAAGTTATTTGAAATAACAGTCCAAATGGAGGGGGACAAACCCAGGAAAGTTAGAGGTCTCTTTTGGGAGAACCTGACGTTTGGTTATGACATTTTATTAGCTGAACAAGATTAGCCGCCAGCTTTCCTCATGGACTGCCCTAGGGGAGAAACAGTAATCTTACCAGCCTTTTCCAACCCTTTTCCCAAATATCTAAAATATACATATGCACGGGAGTGGGCGGTAGCCCTTGCCCCGGCATTATATAAAAACCATGTTGGGTGGGATGAGGATTCAACCCACCACATAATTCCATTAAAAACTACTCCGACTCCACAGAGGCAGTATCCAATAACGTAGGAAGCTAAAAAACAGGTCAGTGAGATCCTAGATCAACTTTAATATCAAGGGATGGTTGAAACTTGTACCTCTCAAATGAATAATCCTTTGTTTCCCGTAATGAAACCTGACAAGTCATATCGTCTAGTTTTAGATTACAGACATTTAAACACTTGCAAAAAGACATTTGCAGTACAAACTGCGCACAGTGCCGCACTAATGAATAACATTGTGCGGAAAAAATACAAAATGACACTAGATATCTCAAATGGATTTTTTTGCCAAAATATAGCGCCTGAAAGCAGGTATTTAATTTCATTTTCTGCGTTAGGTTCCCAGCGTCAATTTTGTAGACTCCCCCAGGGGTATAAGAACAGCCCGGGGTTATTTTCGGCCAGAGTAACTGAATTGCTTCAAAATCTGGATGAAGAGGCATTGTCCTATGTAGATGATATTTATCTTACGGATGATGGCCAGGAGGAACACTTGAACAGAGTAAATACCATAATATTGGGATTTACATCTGAGTGTTACAAATTTAATTTTAAGAAATCAAAGCTAGCCCACCTCAATGTCCTTTTTCTGGGATATGAGCTTTCAAGTGAAGGGAAAAGCTTAGCAGCTAACTTTTTGAAAAAGTGTGCACTGCTACAACCTCCAAAATCATTGAAAAATTTACAATTAATACTGGGATTCCTGAACTTTGGCAGAACATACATTTTGGATTATGCAGAAAGAGTTAAACCTTTCTACGATTTAATAAAACCTGACTTTTCAGTTAGACAATGGACACAGGAACACACAGATATCCTTTGTTCCCTACAAGCTGATATGATAGCTTCAAAACACTTACAGACACGCGTAAATGTATGCAACTTAGTGATCCGTATTGTTGTGGGCCAATCAGGATACACCTACCTAACATATAATGAAGGTGAAACAGTACCAATAGCGTACAAATCACATTTGTACACAAATGCTGAGATGCGCTTTGCATCAACAGAAAAGATTCTTACAGCAGTACAGACTGCTGTAGTGAGAGAAAGAGCACTGGCTCAGGGAAAGCGAATAATTGTCGGAACCCCAGTACTGGCCTTAGAGGCGGCTACACAGGCTAGCGGCAAATTTCTAAAGCCTTACATCCGAGATGGATACAATGGGCTAATTCTCTTACTGCAACAGATGTAGAATACAGGTACGACCCAAGTCTAAAAACACAAGCATTCCTGCAATACGAACAAGAATATCCTCTCCCTAATGAAATATTGCCTCTAGATCAGTATGAATATATAATTTACACTGACGGATCTGCTCAGCCGGCCATTGGGAGTAAACAGCAATACAGCGCCGCATGCGCAATCGTTAAAGGTCACATGCAGGATGGAAAGTTTCATCCGAGTTGTACAAAAACCCAGTCTCTAGGAGACTGCACGGTACAGCTGGCAGAATTAAAAGCTCTGTTACTGGCACTGGTAAATACGGATCGAGAATTCCCCACACTAATCGTGTGTGATTCCTTTTACTGTGTACAGTCATACAATGAATACTTACACCACTGGGGACAGAATGGGTTCAAAGATGCAAAAGGTGGCACAATTAAGCACAAAACGATATGGGAATAGCTAGTTGAGTTGAAAAACGAACTACCAAGGGCTCATGTGATAAACCCCTTAAATCTCACTGATCAGAGCCCTTAGAAAGATTCTCCCACTACTACCAGCTTCTGCCAGAATACAGGTAGTGAGGAGCGCTATTTTGAGTAGGCTGGACTACTGCAATTCCTTGTGTCTTGGAGCTCCTAGCTCCTCGATAATGAAGCTGCAGAGGATCCAGACAATTGCAGCAAAGTTGGCCCTAAATTGGCAGCGCAGATCCTCAGCATCTCAGGCTCTACGGGATCTTCACTGGTTACCGATTCAGCAGAGAATATTTTTTAAATCTCCCTGCATAGTTTTTAAGGCAGCAAATGGTCTGGGTCCCAGGCCTTTGCAGAGTAAGTTTACGTGGTATATGCCCACAAGAAACCTCAGTTCGGCCACAGCAAATCTGGTCAATGTCCCTAAATTTAAGAGGGTTAGAACAGGTGGGAGAGCTTTTAGCTCTGCAGCCTCGCGATTATGGAATGAACTTCCACCTGACATCAGGAGGAGCAGAGACATAATGCAATTCAGGAAGAAACTAAAGACCTGGTTATTTCCAAGGGAAAGGAACACTTAGATGTAATTCCTGAATTCTCTAGTGCTCCTCCTGATGTCCTTCTCTCCCCTTAGGTCTCTATTATCTATAACTCCCTTTTTTCTCTTTCAAATACAGTATGACACATTACATCTATGTACACTTTCAGCGCCAGGATACCCGTTGGGTGACAGTGCGCTATATAAATGCTGTATACAATACAATACAATACACACTGAATCATCAGTGTGATGGCGTTCACGTTGAAGGGAATTCATTGGCTGACAAAGCCGCGAAGGGGGCTGTATGCAAGGCTTCCGTAGCTGCTGTCACTCGTTAAAAAACGAGAATAGACGGTGAGATTATGGTTGCAATTATTGCTACACGCAAAACGGCACTACCAAAAAGATTTCCACTCAAGTACTCCTACAATTTAGATGCAAATAACGTTCCATTTGCTCAGATTCCTGGAGTGGGGGATAGAGTAATACCGAATATGGATCGCAGGTTAGGTTTAATTCTAGCAGCACACGAGGGTATAGGTTCTGCACACGCAGGAGTTGCGGTGACTGTTTCCTTACTGAAACAACGCTACTGGTGGCCAGGATTAACAAAGCAGACTAAGGACTATGGGCCAGATCAACATTGTATTTTGCGAGTCCTTAATAGCGAATTTTACCGATTCGCTATTATGGACTCGCAAAATGCTATGCATGTAGGTTTCGCAAATAAAATTGTGATTCCTACGCATTACTTATTTGCGCCTCACAAATTGCAAGTCGCAAATAAGGAATGGCTTCCTATTAATTTCTATGGGCCTAGAGCCCATAGGAATGAATGGGAATTGCATGCGCAATTTGCGAGTCCCCAGTAGGTACTCGCAAATTGCGCATGCAATTTCAAGGGTGCAAGGGGGCCAAAAGGACACCCTGTTGCACCCCTGAAATATGCATGTGTACACATGTGGCGCACATACATGACCTAAGGGCATGTATGTACGCCACATGTCACCTAGAAAAATGCAAAAAAGTGCATTTTTCTAGGAATTTGCAAATTACCACCAACTTGAAGTTGGTGGTAATTTGCGATTCCTTAAAGCCAGGTCGCAATATTTTTTGCTTCCAGCATTGCATTTAAGGTAATCGCAAAAATTGTGATTCCCTATATTGCGAATGCCTTTTGAGATGATACATCCCAAAAGGCTTTTTACCGTTCCCAAACGGGCCAATTCTGCGAATTGGCCCGTTTGCGAACGGTAAAACGCTTGATACATCTGGCCCTATGTCTTGAAATGCGACATCTGTCAGCAGATGAAAGGCTCCACCGTAACACGTCCAGCACAGACACCATTGCTAATATCAGACAAACCACTCGCGTGTGTTTATTTGGAGCACTGTGGCCCCTTACAAACAGATGGGGCTTACAGGTATATCATGGTTGCAGTGGATTCCTGCTCTAGATTCCTATGGGTGTGGCCCCAGCGCTCGGCTGATGCTCAAACTGTTATAAAAGATTTGCGAGTCTTTATCGGGACATAAGCAATTGGCACATTACATTCTGACCGTTGCCCTGCGTTTAGCTCTAGGGCTTACAAGAAAGCCATGGGAGGTTTGGGTGTAGCATTGCGGTACTCCTCTCCATACCATCCTGAGGGAAATTTGGTAGAGGAAAGGAAAAACCGGGACTTAAAGCAGTCTTTAACAGCTAGAGTATTAGGCTCGGGTGAGAGTTGGGTAAAACATTTGTATGGCGTTCAACAAGCATTGAATAACATGCCAAGAAGTTCTCTAGGGGGTGTCACTCCTTATGAGATCCTATTTGGGACGAGAATGTGGGTACCTGATCTCGATTGTGAAGGCACAGTGGCGGATGATAAATATTTTGACATCCATAAACATTTGGCTGTTTTACAGGATCTGAATAAATCCAGGGCACTGCAAAGCAATGTCCAGGTAAAGCGGACTGCCACTGGGGAAGTCAAGTCAGTTACAGCAAGACCTGTCTGGGTCCCTAAAGTTGCGGATCTGGTCAGAGAGAGAATTGCGGACAAAAAAGAATTTGGGCCATCATACAGAAAGCCTGTACCTGTTCTGGCCGTTGAAGGAACAAGAACTGTACTTCTGCCGCCTCTTGCCGGAAAAAAGGAGAAGAGATTTGCCTCAATCGACTTAATCAAACCACACTATGTGGCCAATACTGAATAGTAGGCCTCGTGGACTCCTGAGTAGCCGAAGTCCTCCTCTCGCTATCATACAAGAAGTTCAAACAGAAAGACTCATCACGTTTGAAGAGTCTTCTGCACGGAATGATGGACTATGCAATAATGCCATGGAACTCGTTCCTCTCGAAACTGAAGTTATTAATCAAAATCAAAATGAAAGACCAATTTCAACTCGAACAAACACAGATATCTACATCAACATGCCTCAACAAGAGCAAGCTTCAGTATCCACAAGACCTGTGGAAATACTGAAAATAGCTAGAACTGCATCTGGCTATTTCATCGACTTTGATACCTTTTCATTGGATCCAAGTGAACCTGAAACAATGCCAGCCCAAAGAACAAGCAACCAGCAAATTAAAGACCTTCTGAACTTTGTTAGAAAAACTTACCTGGTATCGCCTTAGGTAGAACTCTGGGTAATTACCGGGATACTTTTCTTTCTTTTCTGGATAGGCTTAGTAGTTGTTTTTAGTATGCTTATAAATGGAACTTTCCTTCGACAAAGTTCTGCAGCACAAAAAGTGAGTCTGATTCTGAAACCTCACCTATCATCAAATCGTGAACAAAGAGACTTGTCATCAGTGAACATTACAGCAGTTCCTATACCTGATGGTATAGTATGGGACAAAGTTGATTACGATATATTTGGTCGACCGAACTTTCAAAAATTCCACATTTATTTAAAATATAATTGAGTGATGTCATTACCTCCAGTACATTTTCCAATGATTGGGATTATGAAACTGTAAATAATATGTTGTCTGATTTAGAAAAATCTGCTGCCTTTTCTAATAGTGAAATGTTGGAAGACACATCAGATTTTGAAACAATGTATTGCTATCAACATTATGGTCATCAATTTCTGCATAAATCTGCTAATCCCAGAAATGTTTTTATCTACCACCAATGGGAACATTGCCCTACACCGCCGAAAAGCAGTTCGAAGACATTTGCACAGAAATTTCCATATTTTTCAGGGTTTAACTTTGTCAGACCCAGCCTCATATTACTATAAGGTTACACCAATATCAGCACAGAAAAATATGCTAACAAACACCAAACAGATTTATTCTGCTTCTTTTATTGCCCAGTTGCCTGAACAAGGTTTCGACTTATGGAAAGACACTATGGGGCAGATTTATAAGAAATTGACGCATCTGTAGAGATGCGTCACTTTCCCTGCGCCACCCTGGGAAACCCTTGCGCCACCATGGATGCACCGTATTTACAATACGGCGCACCATGGAGCAAGGATTTACAGATGCGTCAGAAATTCTGACGTATCTGTTGGGGCAAAAGTCAAGCATTGCTGGAGTCATGTCGCAAGCACGACGCAACTCCAGCAATGCATTTTGAGGCCTATTCCCACTACACTGCGTCACTCCTTACGCCTGCTTCAAGCAGGCGTAAGGTTTTGACGCAGTGGTGTCCTAGAAGTGACGCAGTGAAATCTTGTAGATTTCACTGCATCACTTTTACGAGGCTTTCCTGCGTGGGAACGCCCACCCTGCATACATTATACCTGACGCAGGTATAATGTGACGCAGGGCTTTACAACATGACGCATCTCCCTAGATGCGTCACGTTGTAAATTGGCCGCATTTTTTACACCGCCGCTGCGTCACTAAAGTGACGCAACGGCGGCGCAAAAGTGTCACAAGGGGCTTGTAAATCTGCCCCTACAGACTTAAAATCTGTCTGGGGTACTAGAGACTGGCAGGTCCAGGGAACTGAAGCACTATTTCGAGCATGCCTCATTCCTCAGCAAATCATGTTTTTGAATGAAAATGTGCAACAAACTTCCTGTCTTGGAATATCCAAGAACAAAGACTTGAATACACCTCGGATGCCCACACCATAACACACCAAGGGTAACATAACATCACAGGGAGGGATTACTCTAGATGAGTTATTGCAATACAATAGATCAGACCCTGTTTGGAAGGGATGGTTGGTTTGGCCCACAGACACCAATAGATGTCAGGAAAGATTCATGGGTAAAACAAAAGGGTTTAAGATCAACAGACCAGATCCACGCTATGTACAGAGAGAACATCCAGGGGTAGTGACATCATACAGTGTTGGGAAGTTATGCCTCGATTGGCTAAGAACCTCCACACTGTCACAAGTGAAACAACACTTATCCTTACTTACAAAGGATGTGGATCCACAGGATTTTTTATTAGGTCCTAGAAAGCCACGTCACAAATATTTCTATTATGCTGTCTATAATGAAATCTGGAAAATATCACAACAAGAGGCCGCGGAGAGATTACGCGAAATAGATCGTATAAACCTAGAGAAAGCTCTAGCAGTGGTTGACAATGGTCTAACTACACTAACCTCCAGGATATATTCACTGGGCAACATTGTATCTTCTGCAATAGATATATTGGAACAGGATATGTCCCTATTACAGCACGGGCAATCGCAATTGCATTCTATTATATTGTTAAGCTGGACGCTACAATCTTTGCGCGCAAGCTATGTGCCTTGGCGTTTCATCAACAGTACATCTCTGTTTTCTTCATATAACTTAACAGACAAACAGATAGAGATGGCACAAAGAGGTGCAAAATATACAATGCTGCGTATTGAAAAACTGGATAGATTAGCCTTTACAGTGGCAGAATTTCCGTCCACAGAATGGTTAATCCATGGCCACATAACTCTACCGGTCACTACTTTTCAATTTCAATATTGCCTTGAACAAAATCAGGCGGGCAGATATGAAGAAATGGGTAGGGAATTCGAATCACTGACATAATATCGCAAGACACATTATCGACCTACATTTTTATCGACACAAAAATATCGTTGACAATAATATCGACATTATATACTTACTTTAAAAAATACACTATTATCGAAACCACAATATCGTCATAAAAAATTATCGACATCAAAAATATCGTACACATTTATATACTTATCTAAAATATCGAACAATGTTTAAATACATACAAAATGTCCAAAATATCGATAACACACATATCGACAGCAAAAATATTGTTTTTTTATAATTATCGACAATGCTAAAATAGAGAAAATACACAAAATAAAACACAATAAATATAAATAAACACATAAACATACATTGCATATCAAATAAAATTAAACACATTTTTTCTCAAAGTATTAACACATAAGTAAAAATTAAATTAATAAACACACCATAAACAACAATTATAAATATAAACTTACATCATATAAATTCACTTTTTAACATTTCATATATATTATAACACACAATACAATAAATCTAAACGTAAAGAGAAACAAAAAAAAATAACTGAGTCTTAATTAGCGTTTTCCATCTAAAGAAACCAACTTCCAAAACAATTAAAACATTAATAAATTAACCAATAAAAAGACACAATATTAAAACCAACCAATAAAATTAAACAAACAATTAAATAAACCCTATATAAACCAACAAATCTTACTTTTATTTTACACATCACACTAAAAAGAACAAAGAAGGCGAAACTCTGCTGGATTGCTGCCAGAAGCAAAAACCTCATCAAACCAAAACCTGTATCTATTTCCTAAAAGTAAGTAAATTAACATTTATAAAATAACAGTTAAACTAATATTTCAATAATATTCACTTTCGTACTCAAATGACTAATATATATATTTTTCTATTTATATTTCCACTACAGAGAAATCCAAATACAACAGTAAAATAACAAAGAACATTCTAAAACCATCTACCTAATAAAGTAAGTATTGTTCAAACCGCATTTAAAAACCTGTAAAACATCCATCCAAACCCAAAGTCCATCCCAAACACCCAACTCACCCCATGTACAAAATATTTCAAATAAATATTAAAGTCTGTTTTCAATTTTTTACAGGAAAACCAACCACTTTAAAAGCTTCAACCAAGAAAAATTCAAGCCACCATTTATAAACATCCAAAAGCAAACTTTGTAAGTATATTGTGAAAAAATGTATTTATATAATCATTAACAAATATAATATTATTTTTAATAATTTTTATATGCATTTGTTATAGATTTTACCACATCAAAATGACAGAAGGCGCACAATTTATAACATCTCAAAAAGGCAAAATGTTATTATGTTATATGGGGTATGTCTACACCCAGGAAAAACAAACTGGCCTAAAAGTCAATTGGAAATGTTCTAAATATTACTCTAATAAATGTTATGGTCGTGCAACTACCAGGGAAACAACTGTAATGTACACAAGGGAACATAATCATCCTCCTAATATTACAGAAATTGAAGTTAGGAATGCACTTGATAATATTAAAGAGGCTAGCACAAGCTCACAATTACCTACCAGTACAATCCTTAAAGAACTGCTGCCTACGGTACCCAAAGAAGCAACTGGACAAATGCCGTCCATTGCTTCATTAAAAAGAACAATAGCTCGCACTAAAAAGGCTACAACCAGTACCACACCTACCCCTAAAACCTTTGAAGAGGTGGTAATTCCCCCAGAATTAGCTATTACTTACAATGAGGAACCCTTTATTCTCTATGATAATAAAAGCAAAGAAAAGAGAATAATTATGTTTGCTACTGCAAACAATTTAATAAAACTTCAACAAGCTCAAACATGGATGATGGATGGGACCTTCAAAATCTGTCCCAAACCATTCTTCCAACTATATACTATCCATGGCCTACATCAAAATACTAACATTCCCTTTATTTACGCCTTGCTTCCCAATAAGCAAAATTCAACATATATAGAAATCCTAAATAAAATAAAGCAAGAGACAAATAATTATTTTCCTGAGAAAATAATTATAGATTTTGAACAAGCTATGATAAACGCTATACTTAAAACATACCCACATACATCAATCCAAGGATGTTACTACCATTTCAATCAGTGCCTATGGAGACACTTACAAAAATCTACACTAAGGAGCCGATTCCGATCTCGCTGGGAGAACGGCTCCATCCGACTCGGATCCGGAGGGCTATCCGACCGACTCATCCTGCCAGGGCTCCGAGCACCCGAGTACGATGCGAACAAGCGCTGACAGACACGGGTCGCGCGGAGCCCATTGAAAGTCAATGGGAGCACTGTTGTCCGACGCGTACATAGGCTCCCAGTGACGGAAAAAGGCAAGATGCGCGCCATGGCGCCTCCTATGATGCTGGCGGACGCGTCTGTGCCACCCGCACCGCACATGGCATGTGTAGGCGGGACCCTTGGGTACCCCTCTGATTGACTCGTGCGACTCACGGGTGAAGGAGGGGTCGGCGCGGTGCACATGGGGTCCGCTTCCTGGTAGCCGCTTACGTGCCGGAGGCACTGACTCGATCCGGCTGTCCGAGTGCCTGCCATCGTACTGGCTCATGTCGGAAATCGCTACCATTGCCCGGTCACGGTTTGCTTATGGACGAGATGGATTTGCGGCCAGCGGTTCAGACCCGCAAGCGATACGGGTCAGGCGATTCCGCCAGTGTGTCGGCGCATCCTAAGCTCATGGCGCGACTGCGCACAACTGTACGAGTCGGTCGGAAATCACGCGTACGGCTCGCACTCTCCGGCCGGATCGCGTTCGGAGCCTTGTCCGAGCGGGATCGTAATCGGCCCCTAAGTGTAGAGTATGCAACAAACACTAAATTTGCATACCAGATTAAAAAACGTATTGCATTAGCCTACGTGCCAGTAACTGATGTTGCTGAACATTACAACCTTTTGCTAGAAAGCACTTTTTACCAAGAACATGAGCAAAAATTAAGTCCCCTCCTAGACTACTTCGAAGACAACTGGGTGGGAAGACTTCATAGTTCAGGCCATAGGAGACAACCCAAATTTCAAATTCCCTGGTGGAATGTTTATCTTTCTACACTTAACCAACAAGCCAAAACCAATAATGCTGTTGAAGGATGACATAATGCCTTCCAATCAACAACAGGACGAGGCACACCTACACTACACAAACTAATAACCTCCTTACAAAAAGAACAGAGCTATCAGGAACACAGAATAGAGCAATCTGTCACACAAATAAAACCTAAACTATCTAAACAAACTAAGCAAATGTACCAATACCTTCAACAGCAAGTTAAACTATACCCTACTACAAGAGGCCTAGAATACTTAGGAATGATAGCAAAAAGCCTACTGTAAAATCTCCAAAGAAACTAAGGGGCCCATTAGGATAGCGGGCGGATCGCCCCCGCTGGGCCGGTGATAGCCACCGCCGGCCCGGCGAGGGCAATCTGCCCGCCATCCTGCCATGAATGACCCCCCGCCACATTAGGATGGCTGGGGGGTCCGCAGCGGACGGGAAGACCGTTCGCCGCATTTCTGCCAGTCGACTTGTCGACTGGGCGGAAAACTGCCAGGATATGGTGGCGGTGTCTGCAAGACACCGCCATCCACATTACGATGCCGGTGGAGTCTTGCCTTTCCATGGTGGCGTTGCCGCCATGGAAAGGCATGCGGAGATTCGTCTTCTGGGGGCCCGTTGCGGGCCCCCAGAGTGTTTGGGGGGTGGGAGGTGCACATGGGGGTACCACGGTCCCCCTTACATTGGCATGGACAAGGTGGCAGGCACCGCGCAGTGCCTGTGACCTAGTGCAGGACAATGCACAACATGGATCCACAGCAGCGGTGCTGGCGGTGCTATCAGCACCGCCGCCACAATGTTGTAGATCCGCGATCTGACCGCAGCCGACGGTAGCGGCAGGAACATCCTAATGGCGACCAGCGGTTACTGCCGCAGCCTCTGGCGGATGGTCTTTCCCGCATGCGCATGGTGGTCGGGCGGACTTTGTCCGCCCGCCATCGTAATGGGGCCCTAAATGCATAATACTTATCATTTATTTTACAGCAACATAAACAAAACATTTTTATTTCCTCACAAAATAAATATGTCTAATATATTTTTATTAATAAATAAGAAAATATATAGACACATTAATTAAGTCTGCGATTAAATAAAAAAACAACAATAAAATATAACATTATTTCCTCCCACAATTAAAAATAATTTAAAAACTTACCGTTTCCGTTGTTGTAGACTCAAAATTCCACATCTTCTACATTAATCCATGTAGTTGATAATTCCAAATCCATAAAAAGTTTCCCAAAAATAAATGAAACAATACAACAGGACCAAAAATAAATCCTCCGTAGATAAATCCATAATCCGGAAACCATCAAAAAACCCGAAAAATAGTATTAAAAAAGAAACGCTCCATGAAACCCGAAAAATGAAGAAAGTGTAAATAATTATTAGTTACTAAAACTAATATACACTTCCTTAATAAAAAAACGCTATTTTCCGGCACCGGCAACCTTTTTCAAGTAAAACCGACAAAACAAAAACACAAACATTCCCACCCACACAAAAGTACACATTATATACATAATACCATTATTACCAACATTTTAAACACAATAGAAACACATATACCACTCTACATTAACATTTCTAACTAGGCCTCAATAACGTAAAACTAGATAAACAGTCGATACCTAACTAACGCATAAAAAACGTCCTAACATCACAAACCTAACTCAGAACACACAAAATACATTACAACTACCTTCAAAATACATTAAAAACATAGTTAAAATAGCAAAAATGTATCTTACCTTGCTGGACGTGAAGCAGCTCCCAACTGCGAGCTTCTCCCCTTCCAAAGGACCCAAAACAAGAGCGAGCGATTACAAAATACAAAACCCAAACAAATATGGCACCTTTAAACATATTAAATGAAACCAATTTATTTTTTAAAATGTTATAATAACTTACAATTTTTTTATTGTATTGAATTAAATACTACAAATTGCTAATGTTTATTTGAAATGCATTATATTATTTGTAAACATTGTAAAATTATAATAATAAATATTATAACACATATAATATTTAATATTATAATTCCATAAAATCACAAATTACAATAAAAATATATATTAAAAATTGTACTACATTTATGTTATGTATTAAAAAATGTATACTTTCTTTAAAAATGTCCAATATGAAAACTATGTAATAATGATTGAATATTAATATCTAATATCTAATATTAATAATTAAAATGTATAATCTTTTTGTATATCAATAAAACTATGTTTATTTTTCTCAACTGTATTTAAAAATGTTGAAACTTTCATTGTATTGAAATATTACCAATATATGTAACAAACTTAAAAATGTTAATAATACCAAACAATGATTTACAATTGTTTAATAAGAATATTATTATTCCAAATGTATCCAAATATTCTGTAACATGACAGTATCTAATATTACCAAATTATATATTAATATGTAAATAAATTTATTAATGTAATACAATAAAATTGTTTCATTACTGCACCAAAAACTACCAATAAACAAACTGTTTTATTGTTTCACAAATAAATATTATTTCTTATATTTATATATTTTTTATATGTAATACAACATTGTCTTTACATTTACATACTACATTTTTGGAAAATAAATGTTAAAGAAATAAAAATGTTTAATTTATTGTCTACCATCTCATGTGTATTAAATTCAATGTTTCATAATAAATATATTCATATTAATTATACTGTATTAAATGATAAGTTATAATATAATATATATATACAACATGTAATTATCTTTCCACACAACTATATTTTATTTATATGTTTATTCTACTTTAAACTGTTTTAATATTATTACAAATTTTCTTAAGTTAAATTTTTGCTAATTTTCTTTTCCAACTCCACTTTAAATAAATACAATATACATGCTAAACACTAAACTTAATTAACTTACAATTCCCACTGCAGTCACTATTAATTTGAGGTAGGTGCTGGACACTTAACTTAATTAATTTACTATTGCCACTCC
Source organism: Calotriton arnoldi (assembly GCA_963921515.1). Taxonomy (NCBI): domain Eukaryota; kingdom Metazoa; phylum Chordata; class Amphibia; order Caudata; family Salamandridae; genus Calotriton; species Calotriton arnoldi. The sequence goes on from CAWUFW010004639.1 coordinate 32,543, forward strand.
AGTCAGTATTAAATTGGAGTAGGTGCTGGACACTAAACTTAATGAATTTACTATTCCCACTCCAGTCAGTATTAAATTAGTGTAGGTGCTGGACACTAAACTTAATTAATTTACTATTCCCACTGCAGTCAATATTAAATTGGGGTAGGTGCTGGACACTAAACTTAATTAATTTAGTATTCCCACTCCAGTCAGTATTAAATTGGAGTAGGTGCTGGACACTAAACTTAATTAATTTACTATTCCCACTGCAGTCAGTATTAAATTGAGGTAGGTTCTGGACACTAAATTTAATTAATTTACTATTCCTACTTCAATTAGTATTAAATTAGGGTAGGTGCTGGACACTAAACTTAATTAATTTACTATTCCCACTCCAGTCAGTATTAAATTGGGGTAGGTGCTGGACACTAAACTTAATTAATTTACTATTCCCACTCCACTCAGAATTAAATTGGGGTAGGTGCTGGACACTAAACTCAATTAATTTACTATTCCCACTCCAGTCAGTAATAAATTAGAATAGGTGTTGGACACTAAAGTTAATTAATGTACTATTCCCACTCCAGTCAGTATAAAATTGGGGTAGGTGCTGGACACTAAACTTAATTAATTTACTATTCCCACTGCAGTCAATATTAAATTGGGGTAGGTGCTGGACACTAAACTTAATTAATTTACTAGTCCCACTCCCGTCAGTATTAAATTGGGGTAGGTGCTGGACACTAAACTTAATTAATTTAGTATTCCCACTCCAGTCAATATTAAATTGGAGTAGGTGCTGGACACTAAACTTAATTAATTTACTATTCCCACTCCAGTCAGTATTAAATTGAGGTAGGTTCTGGACACTAAATTTAATTAATTTACTATTCCTACTCCAATTAGTATTAAATTAGGGTAGGTGCTGGACACTAAACTTAAATAATTTACTATTCCCACTCCAGTCAGTATTTAATTGGGGTAGGTGCTGGACACTAAACTTAATTAATTTACTATTCCCACTCTACTCAGTATTAAATTGGGGTAGGTGCTGGACACTAAACTCAATTAATTTACTATTCCCACTCCAGTCAGTATTAAATTAGAATAGGTGCTGGACACTAAAGTTAATTAATGTACTATTCCCACTCCAGTCAGTATAAAATTAGGGTAGGTGCTGGACACTAAACTTAATTAATTTACTATTCCCACTCCAGTCAGTATTAAATTGGGGTAGGTGCTGAACACTAAACTTAATTAATTTACTACTCCCACTCCAGTCAGTATTAAATTGGGGTAGGAGCTGGACAATAAACTTAATTAATTTACTTTTCCCACTCCAGTCAATATTAAATTGGCGTAGGTGCTGGACACTAAGGGGCCGATTCCGATCTCGGCCGGTAGGGCTCCGAATCGGACTCGGCATTACCGGATCCGATTCGGAGCCCTGTTTCCCGACCGAGTCGGACGTGCGTCCGGGCGAGCGAGTACGATGCGAACGTACGCGAAATCGCCGACCGACTCGTTCGCGGGACCCAACCGCTCCGACCGACTCGCACGGACACGACTAGCACCGCGCAACGGAGACGTTCCCCGGACGGGTAAGTACGATGCGCGCCGCGAGCAGTCCGACCGACTCATGCCGTCCGGCTCGAAAGAGCAGTCGGAGCCGCACTTTGGGGGTCCGTGTCGGACCCCCCTGTACGCCTAGCCGCGCGAGTCGCACACAGGGGGGACCCATGGGTCCCCCCTACCTGTGCATGTATGGCGTGACCCGCTACAACGCGTACCCGCTGTAGGGGGTGACCTTGTTCGCCTCGCACCCATTGAGTCAATGGGAGCCCGCGTACGCGTTGTACGACCGGCTCCCGTTGACTTCAATGGGAGTCCGACCGAATCGAGTCCGATAGCATGCGAACGCATCGTACTCGTTTGGTCGGACTGCTAGGGTCCAATTCAGTCGGAAATCTCTCTGGGTCCGGCTCGGTCGGAGAGATTTCCGGCCTGAATCGGAATCGGCCCCTTAGGGGACGATTCCAATCTCGGCCGGTAGGGCTCGAAATTGGACTCGGCATTACCGGATCCGATTCGGAGCCCTGTTTCCCGACCGAGTCGGACGTGCGTCCGGGCGAGCGAGTACGATGCGAACGTACGCGAAATCGCCGACCGACTCGTTCGCGGGACCCAACCGCTCCAACCGACTCGCACGGACATGACTCGCACTGCGCAAATGGAGACGTTCCCTGGCCGGGTAAGTACGATGCGCGCCGCGAGCAGTCTGACCGACTCGCGCCGTCCGGCTCAAAAGAGCAGTCGGAGCCACACTTTGGGGGTCCGTGTCGGACCCCCCTGTACGCCTAGCCGCGCGAGTCGCACACACCTGTGCATGTAAGGCGCGACCCGCTTCAACGCGTACCCGCTGTAGGGGGCGCCCTTGTTCGCCTCACACCCATTGAGTCAATGGGAGCCCGCGTACGCGTTGTACGACCGGCTCCCATTGACTTCAATGGGAGTCCGACCGAATCGAGTCCGATAGCATGCGAACGCATCGTACTCGTTCGGTCGGACTGCTAGGGTCCGATTCGGTCGGAAATCTCTCCGGGTCCGGCACGGTCGGAGAGATTTCCGGCCTGAATCGGAATCGGCCCCTAAACTTAATTAATTTACTATTCCTACTCCAATTAGTATTAAATTAGGGTAGGTGCTGGACACTAAACTTAATTAATTTACTATTCCCACTACAGTCAGTATTAAATTGGGGTAGGTGCTGGACACTAAACTTAATTAATTTACTATTCCCACTGCAGTCAGTATTAAATTTGGGTAGGTGCTGGACACTAAACTCAATTAATTTACTATTCCCACTCCAGTCACTATTAAATTAGGGTAGATGTTGGACACTAAACTTAATTAATTTACTATTCCCTCTCCAAACACTATTAAATTAGGAAACATACTGGACAGTAAACATATGTTAGATTTAAATTTTTAATTTAAAACCACTAACCTTATTTAACAACTAGAAAATGTACATCACAATACTAAGGGGCCTATTATGATGGCGGTCGGATGTCGACCGCCCGGCCGGCGGCGGTGCCCGCAGGACCGGCGGTGGAGATCCGCCCGCACCGCAAGCCAGAAAACCACTGGTCCGATTAGGATGGCGGTGGCGATCGCGGCGGTGGGAAATTCCGACCGCCGCTTTTCCGCCGCTCGCCATCCGCACTCCTGCCTGGCGGGCGGAAAAGGACCGGGATAATGGTGGCAGTGCAGAGCAGTGCAGAGCAGGCTCCGCCGGCACGATTATGATGCCGGTGGTAGCCAGCCTTTCCGCAGCGGTCAGACCGCCATGGAAAGGCATGCGGAGATTGTCTTCCGGGGTCCGGTGGCAGGCCCCCGATGTTTGGAGGGGGTGAGGGTGCACTGGGGGGGTACCCATGGCCCCCCCCGAAATTCCCCTGTACCAGGTGGCAGGCACTGTGCAGTGACTGCCACGTAGTGCAAGGAAATGCTGGACATGCCCATTTGGACATCGCGGTGGTGCTGCGGGTAGCAGCAACCGCCGCAATGTTAAGGCCCCCGATCCGACCGTCGCGGTCGGATTTCGAGCGCGGGTCATCGTAATTCGACCGGCGGTGATGCCGCGGACCATGCGGGCGGTCTTTTCCCGATACCATGGCGGTCGGGGAGGTTTTCCGACCGCCATCGTAATGACCCCCTTAGTAATATTTTTTTTTAATTCATTATTATATTTTCATTTTTTTCTCTCACAATTTATCTTTAATTTTTTTTTAATTTACATTATTTTTAAACACTCCCCACCATTATCCCCTATAAACACAAAACTACTCTCAAAATAAAAATAATCTAAAAATAGAAAATAAATTTAAATGTTGAAATTTATATTTATATTTATATTTTAAAACTATTATTTTTATTTTTATTTTAATTCTAAAAAAAAATATTTCAAAATTCGAAATTTAAATGTGAATTTAAAATTTATAATTTAAAAATTTTAATTATATTTTTAAACCTTATTTTAAAACACTCCCCACCCTTATCCCCTATAAACCCAACATCCCGCTCCTAAAAATATATATCAAAATTCAAAATTAAATTTACAATTCAAAATTTATAATTTATCAATTTATATAATATTTTTAAACATTTTTTTAGTACACGCCCCACCCTTATCCCCTATAAACCCAACATCCCGCTCCTAAAAAATATGATACAATGTTTTTTTTTACTATATTTAAATAATATACTACTACAAACAAACGCTAAAAAAAACACAAATATAATACTTTAACGATATTTTCACATAACGATATTTTAACAATCGATATTACATACTTCGATATTTTTGACAAGACTTAAACACGATATTTTTAGCATCGATATACAGAACATCGATATTTAATACATTTGATATATTAAACTCGATATTTCTGTATATCGATATTTAAAACTCAATATTTAGACTAATTACCATGACCAGAATCAATCAATCAATCACAGAATTTGTAAAGCGCACTACTTACCCGTGAGGGTCTCAAGGCGCTAGGGAAAAAGAAAAGGGTGGGGTGCTGCTACTGGTCGAACAGCCAGGTCTTGAGCTAGCCTCCTGAAGGTCAGCAGGTCTTGGGTCTGTCGTAGGCTTAGTGGAAGGGTGTTCCAGGTCTTGGCGGCGAGGTGGGAGAAGGATCTGCCGCCGGTGGTAGTTCTTCGAATGCGAGGTACGGTGGCGAGGAGAGGTCAGCGGAGCGGAGTTGGCGGTGTGGGCGACGTAGAAGGTCAGGAGTCGTCTGTTGAGGTAGGCTGGGCCCAGTCTTGTGGAGTGCCTTGTGTGCGTGGATGAGGAGTTTGAAGGAGATTCTCCTGCTCGACGGGGAGCCAGTGCAGGTTCCTTCAGGTGGCGGGTGATGTGGCTGTGGCGTGGTACATCGAGGATCAGGCGTGCGGAGGCGTTCTGGATGCGTTGCAGCCGCTTTGATGAGCTTGGCCGTGGCTCCGCGTAGAGGGCGTTCCCATAGTCAAGTCTGCTACTGACGAGGGCCTGGGTGACTGGTCTTCTGGTGTCTGTCGGGATCCACCTGTAGATCTTGCGGAGCATGCGCAGGGTGTTGAAGCAGGAGGATGAGACTGCGTTGACTTGCTTGTCCATGGAGAGCGTTGAGTCGAGGAAGACTCCCAGGTTGCGTGCGTGGTCGGTGGGTGTCGGGGCTGCTCCCAGCGTCGTTGGCCACCAGGAGAATGCCACTCTGGTAGAATTTCAACCTGGCTAGAAAGTATGGGTCATGGCCCTAGTAAAGCCTTGCTCTCTTCAGGAAAAGTGGACTAGGCCTTTTTAAGTGGTGGGCTCAAGCATACTGTCACCTACCTAGCAAACTTGCAGACTCCTAGGGACCCTTTTAGGGACCTACATGTGAACTGCCTCAAACCTCACTTTGAGAGGTCTGAAGTAAGCATGCTCTTGGCGACAGATGATGGGGTGGAAGAGGAGAGTGAACCTCTCCCTGACCTGTCCACCAAGGATCATGAAGGGGCAATGGAAGGTGTAAACCTCTCCCCTACACTGACCCCAGAGCAGCAGAGTAACTGTCGCCAGCTGTTGGGGCCGTTTGCCACGCTGTTCTCCTTGAACCCAGTAACATCCAAGTAAAGCGCACCACCACTGGAGAAGTGAAGGTTGTTCCTGCAAGAACCAGCGGGATCCCAAAGATCGCGGATCCGGTCCGCATAAAGGTTGTGGACAAGAAAGAGTTTGCACCTATGCCCATCCTGGCTGTTGAAGGTACAAAAAGTGTGTTTCTTCCACCATTTGCCGGGCGCTGAGGCAAAATATTTGTCTCTGTTTATCTGATCAAACCACATTATGTGGCCAATTCTTAACAGTAAGCCGCGTGGACTCCTTGGTAGCTACCAATCTTCTCTTGTTGCCATAAAGGAGGTTCAGATGGAAGCTTTAATTACAAATGAAGTCTGCTCTCTTCAACAAGAGACAACAATGAACAAGAAAGAGGTATGCCTTCTACCTGTTTCAAAAACAGCAACTACTGTGCAGTACATGACAAAACCTGGCATCCTTAGAGTGGTCTTCCCCTGGACTATTTGCCTTTTGCCTCCACATTTTGTTGATTCTTTTAGTTGATCTTAGGACTCTGAGTACTCTACCACTGCTAACCAGTGCTAACGTATATGTGCTTCTCCTCTAAATATGAAGACATTGATGTTAACTTGGCATATTTGTTGTGCTGGTAAGTCCCTTGTAAAGTTGTATACAATATATCCAGGGCCTGTACTTAAAATGCTACTAGTGGTCTGCAACACTGAATGTGCCACCCACAGAAGTAGCCTTTCAAACCTGTGCCTGTCCTGCTACTGCAGTGCCTGTGTGTGTAGTTTAATTGCCACTTTGACTTGGAAATTAAAACTACTTGCCAAGCCTTAAACTCCACTTTCATTACATATAAGTCATCCCTAACATAGTCCCTAAGTGACCCTAAAGGCAGGGTGCCATGTAAATAAAAGATAGGACATGTACTTGTATGTTTTGCCTGTCCTGCTAGTGACAACTGCCTATTTCGCTTTTCACTACTATGAGGCCTCCCCCTCTCATAGGCCAGCATTGGAATTCCTTATTACACTTTAAAGCTGTAATTCCTGTTCAGAGAGAAGTAGCTTTTTTCATGTGTTTGAAATGGTAATGATACATTTTCTGGGGAAGGTGGATTTAAAATTACTGTTTTATAAATGGCAGTTTTAGAAAGTGGACATTTCTCTGTACTTACTTCTTGTTGTGCCTGACTTCCTGTCTCTAATAGAGGTCTGAGTTGGGTGACAGCTACACTTAGTGCATTACCTCTAGACAGCCAAATAAATAGGAAGGTGAGGCTTATCTGCATTCTGAGCACTCATTTGTATTCATCTGCAATCTGTTGGGTCTTCCTGGGCAGGTAGGAATGGGAGGGGCTGACACTTACATTTCAATATGTAGTGTCCTGTCCACACACAAAGCACTGATTTACCCCCCTCCGGTAGCCTGGCAGACAGGACTGAGCTGAAAGGGTTCCTTGTGCACCTCAGAGAGTTGCTTTGAAGTCACCCCCTACATCAAAGGCACTTTTGGGTATACGTCCTAGGTCTCTGTCCCCTTGAAATCAGACACTTCTGGATCTGGAGCTGAACCTATGTCAGAAGGACTGCTGTGCTGCTTAAAGGACTCAATTGGACTGCTTTTCTGGAAGGACCGCTTTTCTGCCTGCTGCTCCCTGACTCTGCTGAAGGAGAGCAGGACGCTGTCGTCCCCCCAAGTGATCTCCAAGAACTTGTGGCTTGCCCCCTGTTTTCTGAAGTCTCAGGGATACTAAAGACTTTCTGCAATTCTGCTGGTGCTACCGGACTCTGCCTTCTGTGAGTCCCACCCTTGCCTGAGGTGCCCTCTCCAAGTTCTCGGCCTCAGAAGTTGGTTCTGCAGCTGCTTTCTACAAACCTGACACATTGTCATCACTGCGCTGATCAGAACCATTGCATCGCCCTTTGATGCCGATGTAGAGGGTGTTCAATGACAGTGGTTCTATAGCCTGCACGGCCTGACAGCGATGTTCTGTGTGGCTCGACGATGACACCTTGCCTTCACTTCAGCGAAGCTGTATGACAACGCAGTGACCCAACTGTGTGTAAAAGATCGACGGAATAAGCCCTCAGTATCGAGGCTTTTCTCTGTCCAAGGTACTTTCTTAGCGGGCCCTGAGTGGGTCCTCTAGTCTTCTTGCCCTCCATCATGATTGGCCTGAACTATAGATTTGCACCGGTCCCTTGTGACCTCAAGTAACCTTTTGAATGCCAGTGAATTCTAAACAGCGCTTTTGCATTTAATCTCTAAAAAATCATGTCTCTAATTCTACTGATTGGCTTTTTGCCATTTTGGTCTCATTTTGCTCAGATAAATATTCTCTATTTTACTAAACCTCTGTGGAGTTTTTTGTGCTGTGTTCATTGTGTTACTGTGTGTGTTGCACAAATACTTTACACATTTCCTCTTTAAATAAGCCTGACTGCTTTGTGCCAAGCCACCAGTGGGTGCACAGGTTATCTTCTAGAGTGTATCTAGCTTACCCTGAGGGGAGTGATAGTTCCTGCCTACCCTGGGAGCATACCTCAGGTAAACCAGGAATCCAATTTCTAATAACTAACAGCAAGGGTTGAGTAGACTATCAGAGTAAACATGGGTGAATAAAAACGTGGGAGTCAAACAATGAAGAATACCTCCTGAGTGAACTGCACATGCAGCCGAGAGAACTAAGAATTCTGGACCCTCGGTCCCATGAAGCACCAAATCTAGATATATGTAATTGTGGCTCCCACAGAATCATACATATGCCAGCTAAGATCTTGTTTCTCTTTCCTTCTCTCTTGGTGAAGGTCACTACCTTTTACACAAGTTTGTGTGGAGACCTTTCTCCACCTACATTTTCTTTTTGGATTCCTTCAAAAACCTGAGTTGCCCAGCATTAATTGTAATGAAGTGTATTCCTTAAGGAACCTTGTATATCATCAAACCCTTCTATGCAGGGGACCTAGATTCAGCACATTGGGTGGAGATGTGGTTTAAAGGCTACAATAAAGATTTACAAAAAATAGTGCAAAGTAGTACAGCAACCAAAGTTGCTGCACTGTGCTTTGTTGCGCTAGGGGATTATAACAGCACAGAGCCATGCAGCCTGCTGCTGCTCTCTTGCCCTGTGCTGGTGCTCTATTCATTTGCCTAGGTCCATACAAAGTGTCATTTGCACTCATTTAAAATAAAATTCCCAGTGGAAAAAAAGTTTGTGTTGGAAAGAAAATACATTACCATCACTTTTTCCCACTTTGCCCCACTTCGGAGAGGCTATAGTTCTTGATATATTTGCCCAAGATTAGCTTCTATCTTGTTACAAGGAGTAACTATAACATCACTTCAATCTGTGCTTTTTCAGTGGATTTCAGTTTAAAAAAAAATCATATTCACCCAACTCCCTCACAGATCATCCCTATTGACAGTGAGCAGCAGAAACTTGGATGCAGGTCTGGGCTCTGGCCTGGCCCTGCACTCATCCGTCCAAGTGTGTCTAACCCACGGAGGACAGCCTAACCCTCACTGACCTTCACCCTATATTTTCCATTTTTTGTGTTTTTAAAAACAAATTTAGGGTCCCCCAGTACTTGGCACTACACAAGAGGCCTCGCTCGGTCCTGCAGGAGTACTGGAGGAGTATGGAGGGACCCATGCACACCAAAATAATTGTTCTGTCCTCTAGTGGGGTCCCTCTGGGACACCCTACAAAGGGAAAGGGGTCAGGGTACCCCTACCCTTCCCTCTTTTTTTGAACTCAGGATACAGAGACCAATTCCCCGAGTCTTTAAATGGCCATCACAATATTTCTTGATGTTATGGCCAGCCAATCAGATTGCTTTGACCCGTGGAACCTTACTGGTATGGCAGGACTGAAATGGCTAAAAGAAGCTCCCTTGGCAAATCAGAATGCTTTACTTTTAAAGTTGCCATACCAAGGGAGTCGCACAGGACCAACCGGCAAGAAATCACTAACCAAGAGGGTCATTACGATGGCGGACAGAAAAACAACCGACCGCCATGGTAGCGGAAAATCACCGTCTGCAGGTACCGCGGAAACCCCGCCGACCCTATTACGATCAACCGCCAAAATATTCCATCCGCAGTGGTAGGAGGCATCTAAAAACCGCCCGAAGAGGGCAGAGAAAGTGAAAATGCAACCGCGACGGGCGGTAACATAGCGGAAACACATCAACCCGCCGCCAGACACGCGGAGTGACCGCCAATGATATTATGATATCCCCGATGTCACAGCGGTACGTTCCGCTATCTCCGTCCGCCGCGGTCGCCAACAATAATGAATGTGAGATACGGTGGAAGTCCTGCAGCACAGCCATCGCTGCGGATGCTCACCCAAAAAAATAGCGGCGAAGTAAAAAAAACAACAGTAAGGCCAGCAAATGCACACAAGCAACTAGCCCTGCCCCCCCAATAACCTGAAACATCCCAATGACACACCCCCCATGGCAAATTTAAATATACAAATCACACCACCTCAAACATCACAAAGGTAGACCACATCTACTGTGTTGTATGTGTCCAGGCAAACAGCACTACAACTCCCACCAGGCCCCCTTGGCCCACAGCTGAGCAGGATGGACTACTCCCCCCACCCACAACCATGTGGCAGTCATTGTGTGCCTCACCCTCACCTAACAGGTAGGTAGCCATCTTCACAGGGAGGTGTCTTTGGAATAGGGAGGCCAGCACTACAACTCCCACCAGGCCCCCTTGGCCCACAGCTGAGCAGGATGGACTACTCCCCCCACCCAAAACCATGTGGCAGTCATTGTGTGCCTCACCCTCACCTAACAGGTAGGTAGCCATCTTTACAGGGAGGTGTCTTTGGAATAGGAAGGCCAGCACTACAACTCCCACCAGGCACACCCTGCCCCATCCCTCAGCATGAAGGAGCACTCCCTCCCACCCAGAAGCATGCCTCAGCCATTGTGTGCTTCACCCTCACCTAACAGGTAGGTAGCCATCTTCACAGGGAGGTGTCTTTGGAATAGGGAGGCCAGCACTACAACTCCCACCAGGCCCCCTTGGCCCACAGCTGAGCAGGATGGACTACTCCCCCACCCACAACCATGTGGCAGTCATTGTGTGCCTCACCCTCACCTAACAGGTAGGTAGCCATCTTCACAGGGAGGTGTCTTTGGAATAGGGAGGCCAGCACTACAACTCCCACCAGGCACACCCTGCCCCATCCCTCAGCATGAAGGAGCACTCCCTCCCACCCAGAAGCATGCCTCAGCCATTGTGTGCTTCACCCTCACCTAACAGATAGGTAGCCATCTTCACAGGGAGGTGTCTTTGGAATATGGAGGCCAGCACTACAACTCCTACCAGGCCCCCTTGGCCTACAGCTGAGCAGGATGGACTACTCCCCCCACCCACAACCATGTGGCAGTCATTGTGTGCCTCACCCTCACCTAACAGGTAGGTAGCCATCTTTACAGGGAGGAGTCTTTGGAATAGGGAGGCCAGCACTACAACTCCCACCAGGCCCCCTTGGCCCACAGCTGAGCAGGATGGACTACTCCCCCACCCACAACCATGTGGCAGTCATTGTGTGCCTCACCCTCACCTAACAGGTAGGTAGCCATCTTTACAGGGAGGAGTCTTTGGAATAGGGAGGCCAGCACTACAACTCCCACCAGGCCCCCTTGGCCCACAGCTGAGCAGGATGGACTACTCCCCCACCCACAACCATGTGGCAGTCATTGTGTGCCTCACCCTCACCTAACAGGTAGGTAGCCATCTTTACAGGGAGGTGTCTTTGGAATAGGGAGGCCAGGCCTACAACTCCCACCAGGCACACCCTGCCCCATCCCTCAGCATGAAGGAGCACTCCCTCCCACGCAGAAGCATGCCTCAGCCATTGTGTGCTTCACCCTCACCTAACAGGTAGGTAGCCATCTTCACAGGGAGGTGTCTTTGGAATAGGGAGGCCAGCACTACAACTCCCACCAGGCCCCCTTGGCCCACAGCTGAGCAGGATAGACTACTCCCCCCACCCACAACCATGTGGCAGTCATTGTGTGCCTCACCCTCACCTAACAGGTAGGTAGCCATCTTCACAGGGAGGTGTCTTTGGAATAGGGAGGCCAGCACTACAACTCCCACCAGGCATACCCTGCCCCATCCCTCAGCATGAAGGAGCACTCCCTCCCACCCAGAAGCATGCCTCAGCCATTGTGTGCTTCACCCTCACCTAACAGGTAGGTAGCCATCTTCACAGGGAGGTGTCTTTGGAATAGGGAGGCCAGCACTACAACTCCCACCAGGCCCCCTTGGCCCACAGCTGAGCAGGATGGACTACTCCCCCACCCACAACCATGTGGCAGTCATTGTGTGCCTCACCCTCACCTAACAGGTAGGTAGCCATCTTTACAGGGAGGTGTCTTTGGAATAGGGAGGCCAGCCCTACAACTCCCACCAGGCCCCCTTGGCCCACAGCTGAGCAGGATGGACTACTCCCCCCACCCACAACCATGTGGCAGTCACTGTGTGATACACCCTCACCTAACCAGTAGGTAGCCATCTTTCCAGGGAGGTGTCCTTGGAATAGGGAGGCCTGCACCACAACTCCCACCAGGCACATCCTGCCCCATCCCTCAGCATGAAGGAGCACTCCCTTTCACCCAGAAGCATGTGGTAGAAAGTCCACCCAAAAGATGCCAACTGTACAGGTAATCAGCCAGTGCATGCACCCCACCATTCTTCAATGAAAGCATTGAGCTAATGCAAACACAATGCCACACCTCACAACAAAATACACCCCAATTACATACCATTTGATAGAATGCAGACAGCGATGCTTATGTAACTATGACAGAAACAGAACTGTGACTCAACTAAACCCATGTGTAAGCAAATCAGGGACCAAATATGCCCTGCACAAAATGACATGTGCAAATTCCATGGCTGCTGATCATGAAGGACCCTAGTAACAATAAAAAGGCATGGTCTGTCGAGCAAATAAATACAAGCACAGAACATTACAAAGGTATGCATGAGATAACAATGTGACAATGTCTAGTACATGTGCATATGTAACATCTGTCGGGAAGAGTAATCATCCTCGATGCATCACATCAAGTTGCATGGCAGCCAGTTGTCAGATGACAACTCATCAGTCCCATACAAAGAGTGTCAAGTTGGCCATGGCATCCAATGACTTGTCACACCATGGAACAAGATGTATGTACCTCCACATCATGTCATGACGAACAACACTGTGCAGACATTCAACTCATGAAATACGTAACTGTGTGTTGCATAACATGTAAATAAGAGACATCAAACACAGTAAGACATATGGCTGTAAGTCAATGACCATGTACCCTCTGTTCCACAGGTGACCAACAACTGACTGCAGAGGACAACAACCTCAACTTGCAGAGCCAGTCTCCTCCCCCGGAACATGGACACTCGGATGCGGAGTCCCTGGATTCTTTGGATGAGGAGCTCCAAGCCGGCCCATCTGGTGTGCCAGGGCGCAACCGGTCACATGACCCCACTGCCCCCCCACCATCAGCAACAACAACAACGCTGACCCCTGCTGGAACGACCTGTGCCGCCACCACCACCACCAACAACACCACTACCACCTTTGCCTGCAACATACGCCCAGCCACAGAGGATGCCCAGCCAACACCAACAACTGTGGAGGGCATGCGTGTGGCTAGAGTGGTGAGGCAACAGGCCAGTGATAGCAGGGCAGGTGGGAGGACAAGTGGGACTCCAACAACATCGGACATAGTGACCGAAGCCCTGGCTAACATCACCAGAGTCGTGGGTGCCTATGAACGAACACAGGCACAAATGGGCCAGGCCCACGAAGATGCCCTGGAGCTCCAACGTCTGCTGAGGTCCATGGACAACCGTATGGGACAAATTATGGACCTCATGGGCCAGTTAGTGGCGGTACTGAGGGATAGGCCAGTGCCACATCACACACCTCCACCTCCCCCCGTTGTCCCGCAGGATGACAGTTCATCATCCACCCCTGCGGGCACGGAGAGGGATGACTCCTCAGACCCCAGTGGCCTAGCAGACGATGCCCCCCCTGGCAAAAGAAGGAGGGGCCGTCCAAAGAAAAACTTGGGACTCACCCGTGGCAAAGCACCTGCCAAACGCCAGTCAAGGAGCCAGCCATGATGGCAACACTCTTCACCCTGCCATTGACTTTGAACACTGTCCTTACCCACACTGCCATGGAAATGGCATCCGTCTGATGGACTGTGTCACCACATCAATGTGGTGCCTACTTGATTGTCTCATCTACCATCACTGCCAACTCATAGATTCACCATTCACACTTATGTAAATATCCACTTCCCTCTCACATATACCCATTGACAATAAACAACAATAACTCACCAATGTATTTGAGTCTGCTCCATGTTTATCACTGTATGTGCAATGTTTAACATGGTTACAATGTCACAGTAGCATGGAACCTCTGTAGCCAAGGAGAGGCAGAAGGGACCTAGCAAAACACAAAAGAACAAAAGTCACTAGTCAGGTTGTGGCATCACAGCCATCACACAACACATGTCCTCAACGTACACCAATATGCACACATTACAATGTGCAACTGTGCCAACATAGACATCCTGTAGCCGTGCCAAACTACCCTGTATCCAAGACATAGGCAGCCAGCACTGAGTCAACAACAGGATGCACTCACAAAGATCACATAGACCTCCACCCAAACAACTACATCAACAGACAATGGACCAGTTGTACATCGTCACCCACCTTCAAGTGAAGTAGCGGTTGATGAGCTGCTGACGCTGGTCAACACCTTCCTCCTCACCACTATCCTCGTCACTGGACATTTGTGGGTTCGCAGGTGGGGGCCTCGGCTGGTCATCATCATCCAGGATCAGGGGGATTTGTTTCCGTAAGACCAGGTTGTGCAACATGCAGCATGCTACCACTATCTGACACACCTTTTTGGGTGAGTACATGAGTGCCCCTCCCGTCCGGTCCAGGCAGCGAAATCTCGATTTTAGGAGACCAAAGGTTCGCTCCACCACCCGACGTGTCCTACCATGGGCATTGTTGTAGCAGACGTCAGATGGTGTCCTAGGATTGCGTAGTGGGCTCAGCAACCACGGTCTGTTGGGATATGCAGAGTCACCTAGGTGTGAAATAAACATAACGATTCAGTAATACAACTGTGGCAGAGGACAGCATGGCACACACAGCACACAACTTGACTCTGCCTACTCACCCACAATCCATGCCTGCTCCGGAAGTAGATTGGCCATCAGCTGGGGCACAATGCTATTGTGCAGGATGTATGAATCATGTGCAAAGCCCGGAAACTTGGCACATACATGCGATATGATCATATCGGCCTGGCACACCACCTGCACATTGATGGAATGGGAATGTTTACGATTCTGATAGATGTGTTCCCGTGCCTGTGGTGGAACCAGGGCAACATGTGTGCAGTCAATAGCACCTACAACATTCGGGATGTGGCCAAGGGCATAAAAATCCACCTTTACATCCGCCAAAGCCACACGCCTTGGAAAACTGATGTATTGGTCCTTGTATCGCATCATGGCCAACAGGAAATCCCTTAGCACCATGCTGAAGGTGGGCTGAGACATCCCCCCTGCAATGCCCACTGTCTCCTGGAATGACCCACTAGCCAGGAAATGCAGTGCCACCATCACCTTTGTTTCGGTTGTCAATGCTGTTGGGTATGTCCTGCCAGCCCACAGGTGAGGATCCAACATGGCACACAGGTCTTGGATGTTCGTGCGGTCCAGACGGAATCTGCGTATCACGTCATCATCCTCAATGTTAGCCAGCAGGGTGACAGGACGATACACATTAGGTCGCCTCCTAGGTGAGATGAAAGGGGACACGTCATTGCAACAGACCATGAGATGTGCACAACTCCGTGGCTTCTGATTCACACAGCGCAAACATTGACTGGCATCACAATGCACCATACAGTGCAAGTCAATAGTCGTGACACATAGAGATCACATTGTACTACAGTTCTTCAGTATTACCACTGTGAGAACAACAAACATGGAAACTGTGTCTGTGAATGGTAATAGTCACATTCCAGAATCTGGTGCAAACAGCACGGACAGTAAATGATACAGGACATGTGTGAAACAGAAACACTGCTGGCTACAAAATGTCTGCTGTACGTACCACACATTCTTGTGCAAACATGACAGGGGACACATGAACTACACAATTTATCCAGTTATGAAGGACTCAGCATGGAATGTGAGCCAATGCTAATCCACACAAGTCTAGAGACACTCACAGACATATTCACAAGCCTGTGCCAATATCCAATGTCATCAGTAGACATGCCATACATGCTGTTACACACAATTCTAAGTCAGTCAATGACTAATAATGAACAGCATATGCATATGCAGTCTTGATGTTAATCAAGACACAGCAACACAACTGCACAATATCATCAGCAGGCACACAGATTGTCAATGTGGCACACAAAAAGTGGATAAGGTACGTGATCCAAAAGGAGTGTAGACAAACGACAATCTGCACTATCACATGCAGTATGAAGCTAGCACTGCCCAGACACACAACTGAAGTACAACATTTGCCATGGAGCTAATATTCCAGCTGCTTGGACACACAACAGTGACACAGAAACAACCTACACCACCACCCAAGTCAGCGCATGGACATACTGAGTAAATACCGAAGACACAACAGCCTCATGCACATAACAACAGGGGATGTCATCGCACGACACAGGTACCAAAGGACTACTATCAAAAGCATCCTGAGCCACATGCCACACAGCCTGTCAGGAACAACAAAGCAGACTCTCAACATTCCTCTGCAGACAAAGATGCTGGCTGTGCATCACTTGTTGGCCTCTGATACCATTAGAACAACAAAAGTCGGAGTTAGATGGGTGCCACAGCCAGCCCTATCAAGGTATATCTCACCTGTCTTGGATGCCATCATTAGCTTGAGTCAACAGCACCATCAGTTCACCCACACAGCGCAGGACCAGCTTGTGCCCCCGAAAGGCTACCACACCATAGCAGGCTTATCCACACGTGTCAGTTCAATATCACTGCACATGTGTCCTAATTGTGCGCCCTGCCAAAACTGCAAACACTTACTGCACATGAAAGCACACGCAATGCTGAACTGTCCAGGCCAATTGTGGGTCACCTTCCACTGGTCACAGATGCCATGTCAAACTTAACAGTCAGTGAGCACCAGCCCCACATTTGGCTACAGTCCCTCACCAAGCCAACATTCTTCATGTGGACAAGGTCAATGCACCTGTCCTTGGTGGGCACCAACGTAACACACCACACACATCAAATCCACTATCAACACACTCACAATTGTGGAAATATACATGTAACAAAATCACATATGACAGGCCGAACAACATGAGCACATACCAGACACAATGTCACAAGTAATGGTGATGACATTTGGCAGATACGGAGACAAAACATACCCAAGGCAGGGATACAAGTGAAAAATGATAAGGATGTAC
Source organism: Calotriton arnoldi (assembly GCA_963921515.1). NCBI lineage: Eukaryota > Metazoa > Chordata > Amphibia > Caudata > Salamandridae > Calotriton > Calotriton arnoldi. Next base: position 49,681 of record CAWUFW010004639.1, read on the forward strand.
AGAATGCAAAGTGTGCCGGTGATGTAATTAACATCCTTGAGTATGTAGAGCACACACATGTCCATGTGGACATATACTGTAGGATTTGCTACTGCGAACAATAACATTACATGAAGGCAGTAACAGGTGATACCAAACAGACAACAGTGTGACACATGTGGTGAGTCATGAAAATAATGCTGAGATGTTTCTACAATCATGTACTGTATAGTGACATATTGTGTGAGACATGGACATGTGTGTAAATATTGAGATCAGATATGAAATTGGGGCCAAATTTGGGGGTCAGATATGATATTGGGGCCAAATTTGGGGGTCAGATATGAAATTGGGGCTAAAATGTGGTGACATATATGACATTGGGGCCAAATTTGAGGGTCAGATATGAAGATGTGTGTAAATGTGGGCTCACATATGAAATTGTGTAGGAGTAATGTGCCCCATTGGTACTTACAGTGTGGCATTTGGTGTTAGGTATGAAATTTAGGCTGTCATTACTTACTATAGCCCATTTGATTTCCATCAAGTGCCATGATATTTTGTAAGTGACCACTGTTCGAAGTACAGATATGACCCATGACACTGACACAGCACGATGTGTCCATTGGTGCCTTAAACGTGCTCAGACAACACTGTCACGCCCATAGTCAACAATGTCATGCTGCACCCTCGCCATAGCTACCGCCTGGCACCAGCGGTGTGTCACCGCCATGGCCCAAGACACCATAGCGGGATTGATAGGCATATGCACATGTCTAATGGCGGTTGCCATGCTCCGACACCCAGATCCCGGTCACTCATAGCAATGCATGTGCCCGGAATCGCGGAAGCTACCGCATGCCACCAGCGGTGTGTCACCGCCATGGCCCAAGACACCATAGCGGGATTGATAGGCATATGCACATGTCTAATGGCGGTTGCCATGCTCGAACACCCAGATCCCGGTCACTCATAGCAATGCATGTGCCCGGAATCGCGGAAGCTACCGCATGCCACCAGCGGTGTGTCACCGCCATGGCCCAAGACACCATAGCGGGATTGATAGGCATATGCACATGTCTAATGGTGGTTGCCATGCTCCGACACCCAGATCCCGGTCACTCATAGCAATGCATGTGCCCGGAATCGCGGAAGCTACCGCATGCCACCAGCGGTGTGTCACCGCCATGGCCCAAGACACCATAGCTGGATTGATAGGCATATGCACATGTCTAATGGCGGTTGCCATGCTCCGACACCCAGATCCCGGTCACTCATAGCAATGCATGTGCCCGGAATCGCGGAAGCTACCGCATGCCACCAGCGGTGTGTCACCGCCATGGCCCAAGACACCATAGCGGGATTGATAGGCATATGCACATGTCTAATGGCGGTTGCCATGCTCTGACACCCAGATCCCGGTCACTCATAGCAATGCATGTGCCCGGAATCGCGGAAGCTACCGCATGCCACCAGCGGTGTGTCACCGCCATGAACCATGCCCTTCCAGCCAATGGGAAGCGCAATCGCGGTTGCCTGATGCAAGTTTAAAAATCGCGGTAGGCGTGCTCCGCCACCGCGGGCCGGTCATTGGATGCACTTGAAAGATGCACCACCGCGGTACTGCACGCCTGTCTCCTGCGGTGTGTCACCGCCATGGACCAGGCCCTGCCAGCCAATGGGAAGCACAATCGCGGTTGCCTGATGCAAGTTTGAAAATCGCGGTAGGCGTGCTCCGCCACCGTGGGCCGGTCATTGGATGCACTTGAAAGATGCACCACCGCGGTACCGCACGCCTGTCCCCTGTGGTGTGTCACCGCCATGGACCAGGCCCTGCCAGCCAATGGGAAGCGCAATCGCGGTTGCCTGATGCAAGTTTGAAAATTGCGGTAGGCGTGCTCCGCCACCGCGGAGGCGGTCATTGGATGGATTTGAATGAGGCAGACCTGGAACACCAATTGCAGCAGCTTAGAACCACAGACACAAGCCCTGCGGGCTATATATGTGTGTGAGGGAGCCACACATTGCCACAGCTCACTGAGCCTGCTGCCTGAGAGCCCTCACCTGCTGCTGCCTCCAGGGACTGCTGCCTGAGACCCCTCACCTGCTGCTGTCTCCAGGGACTGCTGCCTGACACCCCTCACCTGCTGCTGCCTCCAGGGACTGCTGCCTGACACCCCTCACCTGCTGCTGCCTCCAGGGACTGCTGCCTGACACCCCTCACCTGCTTCTGCCTCCAGGGACTGCTGCCTGACACCCTTCCCCACCAACTGCCACTGCTGCTGTCTCCTGCCCACAGTGATGGCGAGGACTGAGAAGATCCGTGCCACTCCCTTCACCCCCGAGGAACTGGAGGTCCTGGTGGACGAGGTGCTCACCCAGTATCCAAGGCTATATGGTGCGCCTAATGTCGTGGTAAGTATCTCAGGGTGTCAGTGAGAGTGTAGGGGGGGCACACACGAAGTTGATATGCTGCAGTATGTGCGTGAGAGTGTGGGGTTGGGTCATGCACTGCCTAGCATGCTGTTTCCAGGGGGAAGGTGTGTTCAGCCTATTCCACACGTTTGCCTGCCTGCACATCCAGATGTGAGGGAAATGTGATGTCTTGTCAGACATACAGTGTGGCTGTACCTTTTCAATTCAGGAGTCAGGACAGTGATTTTCAGTCTGAATGTCTTTGTGTGTCCCTGATGTCCTTCACAGGCCCATCTGTGGCCTCAGCTAGTGTAGTTGTCCAGAGGGTAGTGAGGGCATTGTTTCTCACTCAATATGTGCCTCATCTCTAGTTCTGCACTATGCTCAGGACCTCAGTCCCCCAGGGTGACACTCTTGTTGGTCATTCACCTATGACACTGTACATTCCAACATTCTTGTGCTCAGACCCTTCCATCACCACCTGCATGTGCACATACTCGCATGTGTTGCCACTGTTTGTGTTTCCAAATAGTCCCTCCATGTAAAAGATGAGATGCCCCACGTTGGACCTCTGTGTGACCCCAACTGGCCTGCACATTCACTGCCCAATCAGACAGTGACACAACACTGAATGTACAGAGTGTCAAATCTGTGCTTTTCCTCTTGACTCTCCGTCAATGAGCCATTACAGAGATGTAGATTGCACACGACAGGCCTTGTGATGAGGGTTTGCGTTTGTGAGGTCATGTCACTCAATGTGACATCCATGACACAGTGTGGCAGTTTAAGGGCAAGTGCTTTGAGGGCTGCGCAGTGTTGGGCACAGTGAGTATTCACAGTGACATATGTAGTGATGTCCTGCATGTCTTGGTATTCCCAGAAACTTGCAGTAGATGTGGTCAGCATACACATTTTGCTCTCTGCTGGCATCCTGCATGGCTTTGAGATAGGCATGTACTGCGTTCACCCTCATACCTGCATGCATTAATGTGTTTTTCACACATGATGATGTTTGAATGTCGCAGATTTGTTGTCTCTGCTGAAGTTATGGCTGAAGTTGGTATGAGTCTGTGTCATGCTCCTGCACTGTGAAATGGTGGTAGGTTACACTGATTATTGCACCCTCTTGTCTCCCATGTCTGCAGCTCAAAGTCAACCAGCGCAAGGCCGTGTGGTGGGCCATTGCATGCAAGGTGCGTGCACTGGGTGTCTCCAACCGACGGTGCTCCCACTGTCACAAGAGGTGGGATGACATCTGCCGGCTGAGCAGGAACGTGGCCGAGATGACACTGGGGCTGATCCCTCGGTCCGGCAGGTTGGCGCGGCGCAGCATGACACCACTAATGGCACGCATTTTAGCTGTGACTCAGCCTGAACTGGATGCACGTCTGAAGGGGCATCAGCAGCAAGCTGGTGGTGAGTATTCTGTGAGTGTGACTTTGGGTGTTGTTTGGCTGCATGTGCTCCAAGCCTGGGCCAGTGCAGGGCTGTGATGTTGCTAGTGTGATGCAATGGCATGTAAGTGGCTGCGGTGTTGGATGCAGTTGTCATGCATTCCCCCTACATGTACCTTCCCATGTCATTGGTGTAATGGCCCTTGAGTTCATATTTGTAGTTGTGGCCTTCTGGTATCATCTTCATTTGTGTCGTCATGGACATCCCATGTCAGGGTCAAGCAGAGTGCATGATCTGAGTGTGCCATCATCAAGGTGTGCATTGCCTGATGTCAGAGTTGTGCTGGCTACACATCTGACAACAATGTGCAACTGTAGTTGTGACCCAAGATACGACATGGTGGATGGCATGTGCTCATGGCCATTGTGTGCGGATATGTTAGAGTCTGTCTCTGTGTTGGACACTTCTGCTGGCTCAAGATGTGACAGTGGCAACATGTTGTGAGTAGAATCTTTTACCCCCTCAGGGCCCTAGGTGTGCACAGAGGGATATGTGTGTCTGGTTAGCTGAAGCCACCAACAGGCTAATTGGCTGTGTGTCCATCACATGGGTGAATTATGCCAAGTTTGCATTATGCCACGGTAATTTCGATGTTTGGATTGAGGTTGCACAGTGTTACTGCCCATGGTGTTGTCCAACATGGATGATTGTTCATCATTAGTGATGCTTCCCTTGCTGATATTTGTGAACTTGATGCAAATGTACTGATCCGACCTCTATCTCTCTCTCATGCAGCATCTCACATGGGCACGGAAGGACAGGGGACGGACACCAGTGGTGAGGCATCAAGCACAACTGCTGCACACCAGCATAGTGACACGGATGTCACCAGCGCATCAGAGGGGGACCGTAGTATTCTAGAGGAGTCACAGCCAGAGACGCAGACCTCTACGTCATCTGACGACGGCGGTGACGCTTCTATGTTTTCGGCCGAGGGAAACGGGGACTCTGCCTCCACGTCCACCACACAGCGTTCAGTGCCCACCCTCCCTGCTACTCCCACTGTTGCTGCCCGTGTTCGCACCACAAAAAAGGGAAGAGTGTCCTTCACCCCAGGCACCGCTGCCCCTATCCCCCCTGCTGTCATCAGTGCTGAGTCTGTGGAGCTTTTGCGCCAGCTGTGTGTGGGTCAGACAGCTCTCCTCAATGCCTTCCTGGACCATGACAAAAAATTGGCACAGGTGGTGGCTTACATGGAGGGCGTTCATTCCGACGTGGGTGGGCTACACCGGACTGTACAGTCTCTCTCCTCTGCAGTGACAGCAGCCATTCAACTTGCCCAATCCCATAGTCCAGCTCTAGTCCCTAGGCCCACCACCCTGCCAGTGGCCGCATCTGATGATAGTGACCACACACCCCAGACATCAAGGGACAGATACAGCACACGCAGCACACGGCAGCAGCAGCCCAAGCAGTCCAGGCCGCAGACACCATCCCCACAGAAAGGTAAACCCACACCAGAGCGCAGAGGCAAAAGCACTTCAGGCCACACCCAGGGCAAGGATGGCAAGGAGCAGGCCTCAGGCTCACATGCCTCAGAGGCATCCCCAGCCAAGGACTCACCTGTCCCGAAAGTGTCTCGCAGAGACAAGCACACAGTTTCCGTGCCCAGTGACAAACAGGTGCCTGCTAAGGGTACACATATGAAGAGCTCCAAGGCAAGTTCACCCACAACATCTACTCCCATCCAGAGCCCTGTAAAGCAGAGAAAGGAGGCCATTGTAGGGTGGACACCTGGTAAACAGGTGATGCAGGGGCAGAGGCAATCCGGGGCCAAGCGTCCCAAAGAATCCAGCACGTCCCCAGAGGGGGGACCAGCATCTGCACATGAGCCAGCTTTTGTGACGAGTGTGCCTGTTGTATACACCCCACTTGGCATTAATCCCAGGACAGGGAAGCCATATCAGATCCCCAAGAAGCGGAAGGGCACCCCTCCAACTTCTCCCACACACACTGTGTCTCATGCAAGCATGAGTCCACCTCCACGTGCCACCACCCCACCTGGTCCTAGCAGCCCTCCGGCTTCCCAAACCACTGCTGGCTCTACCACACCTGGACCTAGCAGCCCTCAAGCTTCCCAGAACACTGATGGCTCTACCCCAGCTGGGCCTCTCTCTCCCCGAGCCAGTACCCCAACAGGCCCCGACAGACAGCCACCTCCCAGTCATACTGCCAGCCAAGTCTGAGTGTTGGTCACCCTCACACACATGTCTCTCCCACAGTGGTACCATGGACTGCCCATTTTTGACACCCTGAGTGTGTTGCTGACCATGGCAGGGTACTGTACCACACATTCCCAGTGCTGGATGTCATGTACCTCACCTGCACTGTGTCCTGGCCACTGGCCTTGCTGTTCACTGCTGTTTGCCCCTTGCCTGTGCAGCTTCTCATGTACCTCACCTGTACTTTGGACTGGCCACTGACCTTGCTGTTCACTGCTGTTTGCCCCTTGCCTGTGCAGCTTCTCATGTACCTCACCTGCACTGTGTCCTGGCCACTGGCCTTGTTGTTCACTGCTGTTTGCCCTTTGCCTGTGCAGCTTCTCATGTACCTCACCTGCACTGTGTCCTGGCCACTGGCCTTGTTGTTCACTGCTGTTTGCCCCTTGCCTGTGCAGCTTGTCATGTACCTCACCTGCACTTTGGACTGGCCACTGGCCTTGCTGTTCACTGCTGTTTGCCCCTTGCCTGTGCAGCTTCTCATGTACCTCACCTGCACTGTGTCCTGGCCACTGGCCTTGCTGTTCACTGCTGTTTGCCCCTTGCCTGTGCAGCTTCTCATGTACCTCACCTGCACTTTGAACTGGCCACTGGCCTTGCTCTTGTCTGACTTTTGCTGCATGCCTGTGTGAAATGTAAATAAAAAGAAGATATTTACTCCTGTTGTCTGCCTTGTCAATGTCCTTGCTAAATAAAGGGTTACTGTGTGGGTATTGTTTACTGTGACACATGCTCTATTCTCCACTTCAACATTGCCAATGTCTCTGATCATGTTGTTTCAACTTTTGTGTCCAAGACTTCTGCATCTGTGTGTGTTGGCTTGGTAGTATGTGTGTTTGCTGGGGACTGATTGGCTTCCTGGGTGTGTTGGTGTGTGTGTGTGATGTTTAGATTGTTGTGTGTGTTCAAGGTGTGTCACTCATCTCGGTTTGAAACTGGTATGTGTGTTGTGCACACACAGGCTTGGTGTGCATGCAGTGCTGTGAGTTGATGTTGCCTTGTCCTTGCCTGTTGTGCACCCCCTGATGTTTGGCTGTTGTAGCATGTTGATATCTTTGCCTGTGCATGTGTTGTGACTGATGTGGCTGTGTGCAGTGTTTGTGTTGTGTTGTGTCATGCAGTTGACAGTTGCTCTGTGTGTGGTGTTCTATTTTCCTGTCAGTGTGTGTGTGTTGTTGTGTTTGATTCAGGTGTGTTGCCATTGTGGTGTGCCTTACTTGTGTGTCTGTCACATGGACTAAGGTCTATTGTGGTTGCAGTGCTTGTTTCATGTGCATCCTTGGTGTTTTCTCCTCTCACATTTGATGTGTCTATGGTCATGGTTGTGCATGTGCAGACATGTGGTACACTGTGACACCTTTTTCAGTGGATGTGTGTTGTGGTATGTCTGTCTCTGTGTCATTGTAGGCCCAGTTCTGCCTTTTGTTCTCCATTATTGTTTTTAGTGGATGCACTTCTTATATGTGTTGTGGTATGTTGTCTGTGCGTTTTTCATGACTGATGTGGTTGTGTACTGCTGTTGTGTCTGTGCTCCCATTGGATTTGCACTGTTTAGCTGCACAGGTCTTGTCTGTAGTTGTAGTAGTTCTGGGTGTGTGTTTTGATTGTGTTCTGTGTTTGACTGTTGTTTTTGTGCGTACAGTGGTACTGCCATACCTGTGTGTGTGTGTGTGATGTTTGTGGATACCACCCAGGGGGTGTGTTTGCTTGTCAGTGTCTTGACTGGATATTATTGGCAAGCTTCTGTGTGTTTGTCAGTGGTGTTGTGTGCTGCTGGTGTGATGGGTGTGGGCGTTGTGTGAAGGTTCATACTTGTGTTGGACTGTCATGGAGTGTTGCAATGGCCCCTGTGTGTTGTGCTGCTGACATACTCCTGTGATGTATTTGGAATCAGATGTGTGGCTGATCAGGGTTGGACTTCATACCCTTCCTTTCATCCCTGTGCCTATTCATGGGTTGCCTTGCTGTCTCCCTGAGTTGTTGCAGTGAGGTGACTGTGGTTTGACTTCACTCACTGTGACTGCCATGTGTGGATTTTTGGGCTGGGGTGGATGTGATGTGTTCCTTCCCTTGCATGTGATGTACACATTTTTGGTGTTCAGCTCCTTGCCATTCCATTTGTGTGCACCTCACTTTGAGTTGCCTATTTGTTGTCCTACATTGCTGCTGGCATGTGGTCTGTGTTTGTTGCTGTGTGTCAGTGTGGGGTATGTCTGTGTGACTTGGCAGGCTGTGTGTCCATTGGTGTGTTTGTTCATTGTCTGTGTGTGTTTAATTAGTGCTTGGACTCAGTTTACTTGCCATGAGTGTGGTGTTGTTGTGGTGTGTGTGTTCCCCTGGCCCAGTGCTTGTGCGCTGTGTGTTACTCTGCAGCCACACCTCATGAGGCTGTCTCCCTAGTTGTTTGTTGTGTGGTGCAGTGTGTGTTCACCTGGCTGTTTTTTGGGCATGTGGGGGCACAGGGAGATCACGTGGCATGTCCCTTCATGGTGTGGGTGGGCCTAGTGTGTGGAGTGTTGAGGTGTTGCCCTGTGTACTTTGGGCACTGCCCCTGCTAGCGCTGGCCCAGCCTGCTACATTGTGTGCATTTTGTCTCGCGGATTCACCGCAGCGGTCACGTGAACTGGGCATTATTTCAGGGTCGCGGACATGGTGGCCTGGGTGTGGAGGGGTGGCCTTGTGGCAGGTGGGACATGTGTGGCTACACCTGTGGTTGTGTTCCTGTCCCCACAAGGGTGTCTGGTGGGGGCAGACACCTTACATCGGACATGGATTTGTGGGTTGTGTTTGTTGTCGGAGTTGTGTGATGGCGTACCTGCGTCGGCGTCCGTGACGGTCCATGGCTTGCTGTAGGTGTATCATGTACAGCGCCGGAAAGACGTGTAGTGCAGGGTCCATGGCGGTCGGCTCCGGGTATCGATTTGGCGCTCCGCTGTGGTGCTTCCGTATGCTCAGAATGGCCGGTTTCTCCGTGGCGGTGGGCCTGGCTGTTTGGCGCATCCTAATTTGTACGGAGGGAGGGACGTCATTCCGCACGGCGGTGCCTCTGGATTGGTTGTCTCCACTGCGGTGGCGGGCGCGTTTTGATGGCGGTGCACGTAGCACCGCGGCGGATGGGCAATGGGCTGAGTTTGACCATTGTAATATGGCGGACGGGTGCACCGCTGCTCACGGGCGGAAAACAGCTTTTTCTCCCACCGCCAGCATCGCGGAGGTGCATCCGCCAGTCATCGTAATGGACCCCTTAGAACCTTAATGTTTCAAAAACCAGTGAATACATTTAAACCAAATCATAAAAAACACACGTTTTAGTAAAGATCTAGCTTTCTGCCAAATTTAGGGTAATTCTGTTCAGCCGTTTTTCTAAAATGCTTCCTAAACTTCCTAAGGGAATTTGCATGTGAAAACTATAACTTGAGCCCCCGGCATGTACAATGTTTTTAGGAATTTGGCCATTTCTAATGTTGCAGTGATGTTATCAATTATGTCATACAGCATGTCACGCGCAAGGTAATGTTGGAGATAATTAGTAGTGCCTGGCGAAGGTGCAAGTTATAGTTACTTTACTGCACGGCTTACAGTTATGTGAGATAAGTTCAGTGGTTTTGTTTGCGTAAAACAATATGTTTTAACAGGCATAGTCTACTAATTTTAATGTCCCTTTACCTTTGTTTTTTTCAGTGAATTTTTAAGGTTTTTACTTAGCGCAAGGGAAGATATTATTACATTTCCTAAATAAAACATCACTTTAATCTTCGTTTTTTCAGTGAATTTATATGTTTTTTTAAATGTAAAGTGGCATGGGGTTGGGCACCCCCTCCCCCCCACTGTGCATGGCCTCTGGCGTGGCCCTGCATCTAATTCCTGTGGGTCCCCAGCCCCTTTCACGCACAGCCTTTGGCCGTGCACAGCATGGGGTTGGGCCCAGTTCTGGCAGACATATAACAATAAAAAAGGGTGTCTTTTTATGTAACATAGACTGACTTGCTTTGTCACACCACCAAAACAATAAAAAGCATGCCTATTGACTTTATGAATGTTGTAATGTAGATCCGGACCTGCTCTGAGACTCCATTGTAGCTACACATTTTAGCATCACATCTTTTTCAAATGGTGACTTTTTACATGTTATACACTTACACGATAATGTACTCAGAAGCTATTTTACATGCAGTTCATTTCTTAGTAAGTGTTAATATCATGTTGCTTGTACACCTTGTCCAAGGCCAGGCACATAGAACGTGATGCCCTTGTATTTAGATTTCTGGTTGGAGACCACTTTAAGGCTCCAGACAAAACCATAGCATCAGATCTGCACCTTTGACACAGTTTGATTGGAACACTGCTTTTATTATATAAACGCTACATTTGGCAGAGGAGCACTTCTGATGGGATTATCCTGGAAAATGGTGCACTGTGAATCAAGATGCCGCCCTGCTGACTCTAACTTTTATCCTGCAAAGAACAATGTACTGCTCTACATCAGATAGGTCTCCTGGCATATCATACCTAGGGATGGGGAGTTAGGCTATCCCAATGGATCTCGCAGAGGGTACTCCAACTATGCTCTCAATAGTATAGGTTGTATTAAATAGGAGTATATTCACGTAGTAATGTGATCATGGTTAAACTGTTCATCTTTTTCACCATTCTCGTAATGCTGGTTACAATGCTTTGTTTCATTTGCCTAACAATTGCAGCTCATGCTTTCTAACCAAGAATACAATTGTTTCAATAAGTGTTTGAAAAGCCATATTTGTATCTTTCTTGATCTGTATCTTTCTTGTGATCTTGTGATCTGTTTTCATGATTTCCTTGGGGAATAAGAGTGGTCATGTTCGAGGTTGCCGATACCATCTGGTACCCTTGTAAGGTTAGGGGTTCAGATGGAGCACTGTGAGCTAGCTAGGAATTGGGCCAACATTTTCTGATATGTATGAACTGAGTCCCCATATTCTGAAGTTTATGTTGTCCAGATACATAGTCCTACTTAATTCTTAGGAACCGTGTAACATGAAAGGTGCAGCACATCAACATATATAAAGCAGACCTACTGGCTTTGTCAAAAATTCACCAATAATTCTAATTAAATGTGTATTTTATAAATGCACACATTGGAATACTTCATATTAGTTAATATCACAAAATATTTTCAATAAAGAATTAAAACAAATATATTAAACATGTCTTTGGGTCTTTTTTAACCTTTTTCAGGCCTGAAAGTGTAGCTATTGAACCAGCAACAACTGGTATCTGCACTCCAGCTGAAGAGCGTACAGCTCCAGCTCACAATACTTCATAAAACACAGTAAGCTCTCCTGGGGCCATGGATTTAATAGCCCTGGAGACGTACCGCAATTTTAAAAAAATGTGTTAAAAGGGTGCTCTACTCCAAGCAGTCCCCCACCTCATCAAAAAGAAAAGCTTGGTAGTGGCCCTGCTTTTTCTTGTTGCACCACCAGCATCAACAAATATTTAAATAAAAAGCCCTTACAGAGCATTATAGGGTGTTGCCCAGTTGGAGCAGTGAATGTAAAAAGAGCAGGTATACCGCTCATTTCACATTCAATGTTGTGTTTTCTATGTTTTTTTATTTGGAGAAGGGGAAATGTAGCCCCCTCCCTGAGCTATTTCATAGGCCTGGGGACCCTGTACTGCAATGCTGATCTAATTTTTAATGGAGAAGGGGCATGCGGCCCCCTCCCAACTCTTTTGAGGGACCCGAGGACCCCATCTTCCATCCCCTATTCCATCACCTTGGGCTAGACTCTCAAAAGTAAATTAGGTTTTAGGATGGAGCCCCTTCCCTGAGCCCTTTAAAGGCCCTAAAGGCCTTGAGACCCTACCCCCAGGGAAGGGGGCAGTGGGGCCCTCTCTCAGAACCTCTGTAGGACCTCAGGTACCCCACCCCACGGGTGAATTTCTTTTGAGGATGTGGTCTCCTCCTTTCCAAGCCTACAGAGGGCCCCAGAGACCACATACCAAAGGGCTGAATTTTTTTTAGGGGGGAGGGTGTGTGTGTGGCTCCCTTCTCTAAATCTATGACGGACCCCAGGAACCCCATCCCTGGGAGCCAAATTAATTTTTTGGGCATGGGGAATGGGGCCTCCCACCCAAGCCATCTAGTGGCCCCAGGGACCCCATCACCCAGGGCCTGATGGAAGCAGTGTCAAAGGGACCCCATCCCTTGGAACAGTGCAGTTCCCAGCCAGAAAGATAAAGGTCTGAGAGAACTTCAACTGCCCATACTCTTTCAGGCATGGAGTCCAGGTTGGCTCCCACCTGATGGTACCAGAAAAAAGCTCTTCCCACTGAGTAGGAGCAAAGAGATGTAGCCGGCTCCCACTGCACTGTGATGGGTGCAGGCAGGGGCTGTGGGGGCCCTAGGGCTCCCCCTGCGTCTCAATGGAGTGCAATTTCTGTGAGTGTCCCGGGTGGGCACCGGGAACCAATAGCAGTTCTAAATGTGTTGGAGCTCTGGGTAATGCAATTACCGGGGCCTTGTCATCCTCTGAGGGGTTGGTATTCACAGAAGGCATTTAGTAGTAGTAAAGTTAGGATTGTGTCTTAAGTCTGTCTTAAGTCTGTCTTAAGTCTGTCTTAAGTCTGTCCTAAGTTTGTCTTAAGTTTGTCTTAAGTCTATCTTAAGTCTGTCTTAAGTCAAACTTAAGACAAAATCCTAACTTTACAACTACTAAATGCCTTCTTTGAATACCAAAGGTAGTAAGTTTAGGATTTTGTCTCAGATTAGTTCTGTGAATCGGCCCCTCCATTTGGATACTCTGAAGTGGTGGTGGCATTGTGCCACAATGTAAGGAGACTTGTGATATTAGTTATCCTCTTGCAGTAGCTTCACAAGAGTTAGGTGAAACCTCCAAGGTCCACAAGAGTCCTGCAAAACTTCTGTGGCCATTGTGGCCACAAGCATAAATGTGGGCCAACTTTTTTTTACCCCTTTGCTGGGTATTCAGAAGCTTAGGCGGATGGCAGTTTGGGCAAGGCTCCAGCTGAGAGTTTGGTAGTTGGACATGATTCCAGCCAAAGACTTCAGTTTTCAGAGGGAGCAACGGAAGATGGTCAAGAACAAATGAGCACAAAGTAACTCCCCTGAATACCAGTAGGATGCAACTTTGATTTTTGAAATCTCTTTTCTGCACTGGCCATTTCAAGGAGGGTACTTTTTGTCTTTTTTAATTCTAAAAACTGGCTAAAATGTACCACATTTTTACTTTGGAGAACTCTAACTTTGTTTACAAGTTGGAACACAAATTAAGGGAATATATTTCGATTCAAGACTTTAATTTCAGGGGTAAGTTCAACATACATTAACAAGAATGTACATCAGAATCTAAGTAATTGAAAGAGTTACAGAAAACAATAGTCTTTGTTTATGTGCAGTAGATGCCCAATTCCATTAATTTGTGAAGGCAACGTGATTCCAGTCATGATGATACATGAAAAGTAGTACATTCAACCTATTTATTAGGCAAAGTCTTTGAAAGATTTGCAATGATTTGTCAATTCTAAAGTATACATTTCTAACAGTTAAACTGCTGTTTAACATACTGACTTCTGTTACAGATTTCCTGATGTACACTCCTTAATTCGCTTCCCATCACCTGGCCATTTTGATCCTCTGAATAACATAGTCAGAACTGCTGGAAGGTGGACATCCATCTATGCAGGTTCTGTTCCTGAGTATCTGTAGATAAGTCTGATCAAATACCAGATACCAGACCAATAATTTAAAATATCCTCTACAACTGTTCACTACAGAATGGTCTCTTTAGGAGCTTTATTAAGCTCATGGCAGAGATAAAGCAGGAATTGGTTGCTTCTCCCACCAAAACTGCAGCGATCTCACCCCTGTGGCTGACAAACTTCAAGTGCCCGCATTCTTTCATGCAGGGAATCCAGGTTTGCTCCCACCTGATGGGACCAGAGAAAAACTGCTCCCACTGGGTGGGATCAGAGAGATGTAGCCAGCTTCCACTGCACTGTGATGGGTGCAGGCTGGGGAGCAGGCAGGGGATTGGGATCAAAAGTAGGCCTGGGCACCCTTAATAAAAAAATTAAAAAGTGACCCACATTTCCGGATTGTGCATTTTTGCAAAACACTGCTTTGGTGTTTTAAGTATTATAAAAGAAAGAGGAGGGGGTTCTCTAAAGGGAAGCAAGTTGTCTTAACTTCACTGAGATAAAAACTCTGTGCATGGATTACCTCAAAATGGTGAACCACACCTGAATATATGTGAGGCCACTTCTGCTCAGACCCCCTGCCCAATCTGCATACATTAATGGGCGGGCCCATCAAGATACTGGGAATGGCACCTCCACCCTGTTCGTCAAAGGGAGGAAATAGAGGGTCATCTGCCTCCAAAAAGGCCGCTCAAGGCCCCCAGTGAGCCGCTGGCGGCATCTAACACACCAGACACAGCCCAAATCTGCCCCCGTTCCGTCTGGCCAAAAAGCGGCCTACAGCTGCTACTCAGACACCAGCCCATTGTCGTCCCTACCAATCAAACCCTGCCCTCTAATAAGCAATTATAGATCATAAGCATGCTTGCAAACACTGTCTAGGTCGAATTTTCTTTGAAAAAAAAAAAGATTTGAATACAGCCAAAAGACAGACGTTACCAAGATGGACTGATAACATGCGATCTGTTTGGCAGGCTGCTTGCTAACTATGAAGGAATCATTTTATGGCCCGGGGCTGGGCCACGTAGAACTGGTATGTGCAGACCTGTTTTTCCATGAGCCTCTGTATCATTGTGTTTTAAGATCATAATATTTATCACTCCCTAGTGCTTACGGTGCTGGTAGCTTAGGTTTCCCCAGTTGCTGTCAGTATTTGGAGGCCATGGTTCTTACACGTCTTTGGGGGTTCTGATATTTTTATTAAAGTTATCTGCAGTCCTTGTTTTTCTTGAGCTCATAGCATGTTTAGACCCGCCTTGGAGATATGTAAAGGATATTTTTAAGCCCTTCTGCTCTCTTAGTGGGAAGTTTGGGCATTAGACACCCTGTATTTTCCAAATACGGTTGAGCAGAGTGTGGCAGTGGCTGACTCGGAGGAATCCTCTCACCTCCGTTAGTTAACATCATTTGCATATAACCATTTATTTGGACTATTGATGTGTGTCTGCATATGTGCATTGCTTTGTATAAATGTGTATAATAATTATGTTTTTAAAGATGTGGATGTTCGTTGGTTCTGCTTAACAAATGCACAATATTGCTTGTGGTTGCGTTGTTCTGTGTTTGACATATATGTGGGTGACTGCATAGAAGAGTGTATCTTTTGACGTGGCTATTTGTCTACAATATCTTCACTGTTGAATTACAAAAGAAAATAAGAAAGTAATACAGCACTGCTTGAAATTCTGAGTTTGGTAGGTGCAACTTTAGTCTACACGTGTTGTCTTCCTTGTACATGTGTGCCTTCCATGTACTTATGTATCTTTGTATTTGTTGCTTTGCTTCTGCATGCCCAGTACACTGCCCTGTGTCTCACCCTGTATCTCTTGCAGTGTGCCCTCTGACTCCACT
Source organism: Calotriton arnoldi (assembly GCA_963921515.1). NCBI lineage: Eukaryota > Metazoa > Chordata > Amphibia > Caudata > Salamandridae > Calotriton > Calotriton arnoldi. The sequence continues at coordinate 65,298 of CAWUFW010004639.1, forward strand.
CTCTGGCTCATCTCAGGCCTCGTTCTGCTGCTCTCTACGGTGCACTGCCCTGTTTCTCGTCATGTACCACTCTTGGTATGCCCTCTGCCTCAACTCTCTGACTCATCTCAAACATCATTCTACTACTCTTTCCAATGCACTACCCTATTTCTCCCACTATACGTCTCTCAATATCCTCTACCTCCACTCTCGCATTCATCCCAAGACCCATACTGCTACTTAGGTCTCCAGGATGGCCCTTTCTGGACTATTCCCTCCTCTGTCCACCGCTCAAATCAAATTAATTTCATATTTCCCAACACTAATTCACCACTAATCCTTCTTGGGTTCCAGAGTAGCGTGCTACTCGCTGAAAAGTGCTTCAACACCTCATCAGCGGTAGCAAGCGCTATATAAATGCAAACCTTTCCCTCTTCTATCCCTCCATTATCCTTCTCAATCCAAAGAACAGACTAACATATCCACCGCTCAAATTAATTTCATATTTAACTATACGAATTCACCACTAATCCTTTTGGGTTCCAGAGTACCGTGCTACTCGCCGAAAAAGTGATTTGACGCCTCGTCAGGGGTAGTAAGCGCTATATAAATGCAATTACAATACAATACAATCTCAGCAATGTTTTCTCTGAGCGCAAACAAATGCATCAACAGATCTGTTTCAGATGTCAGGGTTTGATCCTGCTTCAGGAGCCCCATCAATGTCTGGTATGTACCAACTTCAGTGAGTTTTTTGGCAACTGTGCATTTTACAGGGGACCCTGTGAAGGTGCAAAGGCATGTAACAGAGGTGTAATTTCATTTTATAGATAAACCTTCAGCATTTCAAAATTGTAGACAGTAACATTTCTAATTTTGTATTTAATAGGTGATGCTGCTTCTGGGCAGTTTCATTGGCCAATGAAGATCATCACGTTCTTTACAACTAGGATCAGTTTAATATTGATTTTGAATGAGTAAGTCCTCTAGAGCCATTACTATGTCAGCAAACCAAGAACTGTTAGAATTGAAGCATGATAATAACAATTTAATAACATACATTGAACTTTAAGAGTAGCCTTATGTTATCAGGGACTTAAGGATGAGATGAACAATGTATTGCCTAAAATAGTTCCACAACCAAAGGCCTGTACTAGTTTGATCAATATGACATTACACCTAGATCATAGATTAATGGAGCGTTAGGGAGATAAGAAGAAATCTATTAATATATACCAGTTTAAACCTGAGGAAAAGGCATTGCAATCAGCTAATGGTGCTGAACCCATTGGAATAGGAGTGTGTGAGGGCCACTCTCCAAGGAGGAAAGGGAAATTAGTTGAAAGAATGGCTCTTGTTACTGCAACAAGGAGGTTCAGTATATTAAAAATTGCCCCACTCACCCTAAACACCCAAAACAGTATTTGTAGCTGGTATTTGCTTCTGGTTTTTATACACTGGGGTTAGGAGGAAGGTATTTATGGTCTGCCACCAGGTGTATAATGTACTATGTGGTATCTTTGAGAAGTTCTTTGAACTTATGCTTGACTCAATTGAAAATATACTTTTTTCTTGTCCCTTGTCTTGCTTGATTAATGCTGAGGTACAATGTTGTGTCACGGGTGCTAAAATCAATAAAAATAATTGAAAAAAACCCAGTATTTGTAGGAAACGAAAGAGTTTAAAATTGGATTAGTAGCAGCTTTTGAGCAATTCTCAGCCACATTCTGAGCAACAGATTGCTATTACATTGCAAAGTTTGGTATCACGCCTAATTTTGAACGCTCAGATTCAGTTTCCTAATGAATGTCTTTTAGAGGTAGCTGCTATGGTAGACTCTGGGACCACAGGAAGTTGTATAAATGCAAAATATGTAGCACTTTGAGGCATTTTAGTGATCACAAAGGGATAGTTAGGATGGTAGTTTAAGCTATCGATAGTGACCTCAGGCCTCGAAGCTCAATAAATTCAGCATCTTCTTTTGAAATGCAAGGAATTTAAAAATTGACATCAGGAAATGATTCAGTTTGATATTATTGACAACCTGCTGCCCAATTAATCTTTGGCAAGCCATTGTTGACAATTCACATTCCCTGTATAGACTGGTCTTCACAAAACATTGATTTTAATTAATCTTTTTGTCAAGACTTTCATACACAAATAGAGCCAAAGGGACTACTTGCATGCATTATGCATCTTGTTGCTACTGCTGTCGAAAAAGGCATACCTTTGCCAATGGAATACAAAGAAGTTCAGGATGCATTTACTGAGGAACAAGTTGAGATTCTGCCTCCTTACCTTTCATGCGATTTCCAAATGAAGCTGGTGCTTGGGGTAAAGATACTTTGTAGCAGAATCTTTGCCCCAATTTCCAGTGAGAGAAGATATTTGCAAGAGCAGCTAAATACCTCAAGAACAGCTTTATTCATCCTTCAAAATCACTGACAGTTCTGCCTCATACTCATTGTCAGGGCAAATAGTCAATCTATCAATCAAAATGTATTGGTAAAGCACAAAACTGTCACCTCTAGGGGTATCTGGGTGCTGTGTCTGCATCGAAGAGCCAGGTCTTGAGTCTCTTTCTGAAGTCTGCCAGCAAGTGGGCTGTACGGAACTGGAAGGGGAGCTCGTTCCAGGTCGTGGCAGTTATGTAGGAGAAGAAGCGGCCACCGCTGCAGCTGCGACGGATGCAGGGTGTGTGCAAGGGCGAGTGAGGAGGAGTGCAGTTGTCTAGAGGGTTGGTGGAAGTTCAGTCACTGGTTGAGGTAGGCGGGTCCTAGGTCATGGAGGGCTTTGTAGGCTTGCGTGAGGATCTTGAACTGGCATCTCTTCTGGAGTGGGGAGCAAGTGGAGGTCTCTCAGGGGTGGGTGATGTGGGTTCATTTGGGTAGGTCCAGGATGAGTCTGGCTGCAGTGAGTCTGGCTGCAGTGAATTGCAGACATATTCAGATTATAGTGCAGATGTATGTAGATTATAGGGCCTTGAACAATATTACTGTCACAAACCAGAACTCTCTTCCGTTCATTCCTGTGTTACTTGATCACATCAGATCTTTTAGTATCTATACCATATTGGCTCTAAGTAGAGGTGTACCACATATTAAATATTTGGGCTAAAGTGGAGTGGGAGACTGCCTTTAAGACTTGATATACACTGTTTGATCATTGCTTAATGACTTTTGACTTATGCAGTGAACCAACAGCCTTCCCATTTTTCTCAAACGATGTTCTACAGGAATATTTAGACCAGTTTGTAATCATTTACATTAACAATATATTAATTATTTCTGACTTTGAAAATCAACATAGGAAGCATAGGAAAGCTATTCTGTCTATCTTGCTTCAACACAGGTTATTTTTTTAAACTGTACAAATGCAAATGTCATGTAACCAAGCTAGAATTCTTAGGCTTTATCCTTTCATCAGAAGATCTAAAGATGGCAGAAAGTAAAAATCCAAGCATTTAAGGGTTGTCTCGAACTAATAAATGTCAAAGGCATTCAAAAAGTTTGGGGATGTGCCAACTTTTATGAAAGATGTATAGATCATTTCTCTGCTACCCTTAATCCAATTGCTAAATTATGGTGGAAAGGATCAACATTCATTTGGGCACAATAACCATTTAGCCTTCACAACTGCTTCCATTTTGGCTCATTCAGACACAGAGGGGCCGATTCCGATCTCGGCCGGTAGGGCTCCGAATCGGAGTCGGCATTACCGGATCCGATTCGGAGCCCTGTTTCCCGACCGAGTCGGACGTGCGTCCGGGCGATCGAGTACGATGCGAGCGTACGCGAAATCGCCGACCGACTCGTTCGCAAGACCCAACCACTCCGACCGACTCGCACGGACACGACTCACACCGCGCAATGGAGACGTTCCCCGGCTGGGTAAGTACGATGCGCGCCTCGAGCAGTCCGACCAACTCGCGCCGTCTGGCTCGAAAGAGCAGTCGGAGCCGCACTTTGGGGGTCCGTGTCGGACTCCCCTGTACGCGTAGCCGCGCGAGTCGCACACAGGGGGGACCCATGGGTCCCCCCTACCTGTGCATGTACGGCGCGACTCCGCTTCGACGCGTACCCGCTGTAGGGGGCACCCTTGTTCGCCTCGCACCCATTGAGTCAATGGGAGCCCGCGTACGCGTTGTACGACCAGCTCCCATTGACTTCAATGGGAGTCCGACCGAATCGAGTCCGATAGCATGCGAACGCATCGTACTCGTTCGGTCGGACTGCTAGGGTCCGATTCGGTCGGAAATATCTCCGGGTCTGGCTCGGTCGGAGAGATTTCCGGCCTGAATCGGAATCGGCCCCAGAGAGACTATTTTGGGTGGAGGCAGCTGTCTCTGATTATGCAGTGGGAGCAACACTTTCTGAACATAATGTGGAAAATGGTTAGCTACATCCAGTGACATATTTGTCTAATAAGTTGTCTCAATTGGAACAGAACTATACAGTAGCTGAGATGGAATTTCTAGCTATTCACATCACATACAAAAATAGAGATACTATTTGTTAGAACACTGAAATCTAGTTTCTAAAATCAATTCTGGCCTTGGCACCACAACAAACTAGGTTACACACTATTCTTTGACAAACATGATTTTATCTTTATTTTTCAGCCAGGAGCCAATAATCAAAACGCTGTTCACACTTTCTTGGAAGAAATACATGAAGCACTCCCATAGGTAAAGATGATTAGATGGTCAACAGAGAAATCAACAAGAACATTAAAGGAGGATCTTTCAACCAAAAGAACAGCTTCATATTTTCCAACCTGATTGCTTCAGCACCAACTCACTTAAATGGTGTCATGGTACCCCTCCTATAGGTCATCTTGGTTTGGCAAAGAATCAAGGAACGGTTTCATGTCGCTTTTAACGACCAAATCACATGTCAGATGTACAACATTTTGTGAAGTATTGTGATATATGCACTGTAGCAAAAGAAGTTATTACAAAACTTGTCCACCCCAGTCCAGCCTTGGTATATTGGTTAATTTGAGCATTGATCTGCCATTTAGGGATGTATTACACACTATCACAGATTTTGTAGACTGTTTGTAGAAAAAGATGTTGACTTTTGTAACCTATAAGGGTCTCCTTTCAGCTCAAAGACTTGCTCAGATCCAATTATCACAAACTGCGCGTTTGCACAGTATTCTAAAAAATATTGTTTTGAATCGATGAGTTTTGGATGACTTGCTGTGTGGCTTTACACGTTACAGCATTATTAATGTCTACACGTTTTCATGTACAGATTGATGGATGGACTAAACAGATGAAGCTGGATCTGAAACAGTATTTCAGATGTACCTAAGTGATGGTGTAGAGACTAAGGGGCCGATTCCGATCTCGGCCGGTAGGGCTCCGAATCGGATTCGGCATTACCGGATCCGATTCGGAGCCCTGTTTCCCGACCGAGTCCGGGCGAGCGAGTAAGATGCGAGCGGACGCGAAATCGCCGACCGACTCGTTCGCGGGACCCAACCGCTCCGACCGACTCGCACGGACTCGACTCGCACCGCGCAATGGAGACGTTCCCTGGCCGGATAAGTACGATGCGCGCCTCGAGCAGTCCGACCGACTCGCGCCGTCCGGCTCGAACGAGCAGTCAGAGCCGCACTTTGGGGGTCCGTGTCGGACCCCCCTGTATGCCTAGCCACGCGAGTCGCACACAGGGGGGACCCATGGGTCCCCCCTACCTGTGCATGTACGGCGCGACCCGCTTCGATGCGAACCCGCTGTAGGGGGTGCCCTTGTTCGCCTCGCACCCATTGAGTCAATGGGAGCCCGCGTACGCGTTGTACGACCGGCTCCCATTGACTTCAATGGGAGTCCGACCGAATCGAGTCCGATAGCATGCGAACGCATCGTACTCGTTCGGTCGGACTGCTAGGGTCCGATTCGGTCGGAAATCTCTCCGGGTCCGGCTCGGTCGGAGAGATTTCCGGCCTGAATCGGAATCGGCCCCTAAATATCGAAGTTTTAATATCGAAAGGACAAAATATCGAGTACAAAATATCGAGAGGACAGAATATAGAAAAGACATAATATATTTGGAAAAAATATCGACATATAGGTAAGTAATATCGAATGTCATTATATCAAATTTTTTTAAATTGTTTTATATGTTACTATGGGGCACATTACGATGGCGGGCGGAAGCACCACCGCCGTGCTGGCGGATGCAAAAACCACCAGTTACCGCCGGCACGCAGCAGTCCACACGCCCGTCCAATTACGATGCGAAAAGTAGGCCAAACACCGCCGGCAAGCCAGCAACACCATCCGCCATCAAAGTGCGCCCGTACATGTAGCGGCGCAGCCCAACTGACACACACCGTCCGACGAAACACGTCCCGCCCGGCGCATAAATTACGATGCCGCAAACAAACGGCTCCCACGGCCAAGAGATACCGTACGACAAACCGAAGCGGTAACACGGATGCCGAGCACGGACAACGAAGAAGCGGCTCCCCGAGCATGAATCCAGCACTGCAGGCCCTCCCCATGCTTCTGCTGATGCACCACCAAGGACGCAACGTACCGCGGAGACGCAGGTAGGCACACACACAACAAGTGCACGCAAACAGCGCACACGTGCAAGGGCGGAAAAAGCGGACAACCCCCACCAGCGCGTGTACACAACACATCCACCATTGCATCCACATATGACACACAGGCCAAATCGTAACATCGCGGAACACATGTGTACACACCACCTGGGACTAGTAACCAACCACCCCGTCACGGCCCCAAAGCGCCGATGACGCCGCCACACATGCGCACAACGCAGAGGCCAACCGCAGCGCCATGCATGCGTCGCACACAGACACAGGGACACAACCAAGCAGCACACACATCAGCCCCACCCCGAACGCACATGACACGTGACAGGCCGGCCACAGACATGTCCTCAACGCCCAATTCACGGACAACACCCAACGCCACACAACCGACGCACACATGTCAGTGAAGACACGCAACAGCAGGACACACCCCAGTGTAACAAACATGGCGTAGCACACAGCGGCGGCAACACCAACTAGGAGAAGCAGGGCTCCTTCGGGAAGAGGAACGCCAGTACCACACAGAAACACCCATACCACCCTGCACATATGAACAAGACATATAAAACGGAACACCAAAGAGCCCGGGGACCGACAACAGGTGGCCCAAGAATAACATTCACACACAAGGCCCAACGCAGAGCGGAAAGGCAGCCTGCCGCCCACACAAGGGAGAGCAGACAGCACTGAATGACCTTCCATTCCAACTCCGAAACCACAGCCCTACGACAGAAGCCGGTGAATACAGCCATTGTCCAAGAATAGACCAACACAGGCATGCCGAGGAGACCGACCACAGGGCAGATAGCGCATATCACAGAAGCACACAACGGACGGGAAGAAAGATAGAAAACACTCCCCCATGTCGGCCACATGCAAGTTAATTGGAAGGAGTCACACAGCACTGACCTTGAACTGTCTGAGAAGCATGTGGGAAGAGGGCCCGTGTCCTCCAAACAAGCCAACAGAACACAAGTCCTGTCTCCCTACGACTACACAGAGCTCACAGCAACCCCGGAGCGTGCACATTGCAGACTGCACACACAGCCGGAGCACGCCACCTCAACGAACCGCTGCGAAATGGCAACCGCAACACACCTACCCAACTACGCCGAACAGCTCAAGCTGTACAAAACCAACCTGTGCCATACATTGGGATGCGATCTCCTGTCCCTGCTGAACGTAAGTTACCGACTGACTTACCGCATCACATTGTTCAGCTGCGTCATGCCCGTCTTCTACTGTCGGAGGTGTCCCTACCAGCATCCCGTCGAGATATGCCTCTCCAACCCGGCATGTCTGAAGGCGGACCTGCTACCACTACTCCTCCCTCTGGACGCACACGACAGGGCCTGCTCTGCCTATGGGGGCATGGCGTATGTGGCCAACATCGCACCCGCACTGAAATGGGACCACTGTGCCTCCACACGACGGATCATCGATAACAGCTACATCGAATGTCACCCAGCATGCCCCATCATGGTCCTCCAAGGGACAACTTACGAACAACACCTTGACAGCCACCATCCGCTTCATTGGCTGGCAAACATGTACACCACCAATGACATGGAAGCCCTGCTGGACGGCATCGCATACCTGACAACCTGTAAATACGTCGGACCACAACGCAGGTTCCCCGAGTGACCTATGATGTCCAACCCCGCACCCATGCTTAGCTTCCGCACGGACTGGCCAGTCACCACCACAACAGCCATACCAAACGACCGGCAACTGTAACCACACCATCAACGACATCGCCATGACATCGGATATGACCGGGACATGCACACTGTTCCCCATCACATCCAGGAACACCGCATGCATCGTGGGAGGCAGTGGCATGGGCTCTGTGTATTGCACCCACATGGACGGAACTGCACGAACAACCAGGACACGACATGGATCCAGCGCCCATGGACACACACACCGCTCAGTGGACATGAATAGGTCGCCTGGAGTCTGTGGGTGCTGCACCCTCCCACCCCTGCCCCGGGAATCCCATACCAGGACCTTTGCATGGACGACAAGTGCATACAACAACAACACGACCCCAGTGACTGTGACATGTCCAGTAACCACCACAGTGCAACAACAAGTGGCACGCCGCTGCATGCACGCAAGCACATGCCCTGATGTCATCTCACATGCACGCGTGCATGAGGAACAACCGCAGCAAACCTGTCACATGGAACTGAGATGGACTGTGCCCATGATGCCAAGCGGTCTGGTAGGCTACATGTATACCGTCTGTGTCAAAGTCCGCAGCTCCGCAGCTATACGTAAATGTACATTAGCACAGCCTTGGCCAAGCAGATGTCAGTCTGAAGCCCACATCCCACATGCAACAGCCAATCACATGTAACCCCACACCCTATCCCATTTGCAATCATGCTCAGTATATCCTCAACATGTATTCCGCTGCCAGTAGTGTCCACTATACTGCATCACAGAGGACAGAAGACTCAATATAATGTTTGAAACCAAAACTGTCTCCGCTGACTCATTTCACAAGTACGAATGAGAGAGGATGAGAGTATGTGAAGTACACGGCAGTCGTGACATGACCATGTAGTCCACTGGTATTGGATGTCAACGCAAATGAGTAGCACTACTGTGGAAGACACACATGTGTCGTGTGAAGTCGTATGGACGCAGTGCTCAGGTGGGTGGGTGCGACGGGTAGATGCGCACATGCCAAGTTGGAGCACGCCGTGTTGGGAGGGGTCATGAACAGTACACCACCCCTTCCCTGGGCATTGTGAGAGGACACCTGTCGGGGGGGAGTGAACACGTGTGTGCACAGCAGCCGGGCACACGTACAAAGCGGTACCAGGCGCACCTCAGCCCACCCTCTCTGGACAAGCTGGATCCTGTTGTGCGCCCGCCATGCCCCTGACAAGGCACACACAGCCCCAGTCGACCAGGTGTAACCCCAACATAGTCAATCCGCACAGGCGATACAGGGCACGGGATGGCAGTGGAGCATGGTGTGTGAGAGGTCTCCTCGCGCTCCTCCTGGTCATATCACGCAGGCAATAGAACCTCAACGTCTAGCATGGCACAAGTCAGATGGAAGTGTAGGGGACGCACCACAGCACGAGCAGCACTGACGTCACGGGAGGTGGCTCGCACCATCCCATCCATTGCCCATCATACCAACCACGACACATGCCATTGCGACTAAGTGCAAGCGCGTGCGCCACCACCCCCGAGCCCTCCCCAGAGAGGCCAAAGAGTGAATGTGTGGGCCATCAGCCACAGACGGACGCGGCCTGGCCGCAAGGGCAGCCACAGCCACTGGGTGTCCCAGGTGGCGGATCCGGAAGGCGAAGACTGTGATGCATAGTCCATGCAGGCCGGGTCTCCATTTGGGGCACCACGCAGGTGGACGGCTTCCCGCAACACATCATACCCTGAGACAGCCCACTCGTGCGACTGGACCCACACATACACTCCTTGCCCTCTCTGGTGCGAGCTTGGGGCTGCCTGTGCAAGCGCTAGCCTCGCAGGTGAGCATGCATATTGGGGGAGCGAGGGGAGGACATGAGGGCTGGGGCGAAGATGACTGTATCACTGTCAGTTAGTACAAGGGAGGACCCAGATGTGGAAAGGAAGAGACGTGTCCCGTGTGTACTGCAACTAGTCGCCAATACAACTACCCCCCATGTCCGGAATGTAAGCCCGCACCTAGGCCCGCCCATCCGCCACATCGAACATACCACCAGCACGACAACCTTCCCATTCGAAACACTGACTGGGGGTGGCGACCAGTGTACAATCATGTGTAGCCTACCCACGCGTACATGTGGGCCCTCCATGATCCATGTCACCTGCGGCAAAGTCATGACATGCGCAATGAGGGAAGTGAGGAGAGCTGCCCGCCCCACGCGCAGAAGGTGCATCAGCTCCACAGACCCAGCAGCGAGTCCAGCAGGGGTCACATGTGCAGGGGCAGCTGTGCCTGGTGTGAAGGCACATGCATATAGACAGCACATCGACCAATGTGTAGTCTGTCCACATCTACAGTCCATCATCATGCGGACATAGGAATTGAACACAGGGCAACACATCTTAGTGGGTGCACCCACCGTGACCAACAATGCGCAATCATCGACGTACCCGCCCTGTGCATGGCCCCCCACCCAACGGAGGCACATCCAGTGCCACCATCCCACACACACAAGCCTTCCACGGAACATGCTGTGTCCAATGGTCAGTACAGAGTCAGCGCCCATCTGGTGGATCCTGAACAGGAGACACATGCACACACATGCCAGCTCCCACTATGTACGACTGCCACCTGGCACGTGCAATGTAACCTCTCACCTGTGACGTGTGACTGCAAGCACACAGCCGTCTTGGCATGGGGCTGTCAATGTGGACACCTGTCAATGTTTCTGGAGGTGTGATCCGTACAGTGCTGTACATAGGGTGCAGTGCTGACACCTACTACTGTCTCATATCCCCTCGTGCCACAGGTCCCACTTGTTTTGGCCGCTCAGCCTGTGCCCACATCGTCGTCGTCGTGTGCCATACTCATCCAGCCGCGGAAGCAGTTCCATGCTCAGCAGACATTCATGTTGCCGTGGCGTTGCCGCTTGACGGATATGCAGTCAGTCCCCATCAGCACGCCCCGCAAGTCATTGGGGCCTAGATCCCCATGTGCATGCACATGGCAGTGGTTTGTATCACTAGCCATTGCCATTGTTGGGAGACCTGTGTAAGTGTATTGTGGCCGTGCCGTCCCAGCTTGACAGCTGGGCTGTGGCTCATGTGCTTGCTCAGTCATGTCAGTGATGTGTATGCGAAATTGCTATGTGTCGTGTTGCATTGACATGTGTCCTCTGCCATTGTCCCTAGGCGGAGACCGAACATTGACCGCCCATACCAATTGCTGGCGGACATGGACGATACAGAGGTTATTAGGAAGTTTCGGCTGGACAGGCCAACCCTGCATCGACTGTGTGCCATGTTAGAACCCCATCTCCGTCCCCGCAGGGTGTATCCGACTGCTGTCACCCCCACGGCTAAGGTGATGGCCGCCATGCATTTCTTCGCCACTGGGTCATTCCAGCACACAGTGGGCATTGGAGGAGGGATGTCCCAGCCCATGTTCAGCAAGGTGCTGAGGGATGTACTGGCAGCCATGATGCTGTACCGGAACAGGTACATCCGCTTCCCCAGGGCTCGTGAATTGGCGGCAGTGAAGGGTGCATTCTATGCCCTTGGCAGAATCCCACACGTCGTTGGAGCCATTGACTGCACACATGTCGGCCTTGTTCCACCACAGGCCACTGAGCACCTGTACCGCAACAGGAAGCACACGCACTCCCTGAATGTGCAAGTGGTGTGCCTTGCGGACATGGTGATCACCCACGTGTGTGCAAAGTTCCCAGGCTCGGCCCATGACGCACACATAATGCGCAACAGCATCTTGCCACGACTGATGTCCAATATGCAACAGGATCGTGCCTGTATTGTCGGTGAGTATGTGGAGTGGTGTAGCGTGCTGGCTGTGCGATGCTGTCCCCTGTCCAGTTGGATTAGCAACGGTTCTCTGTGTCCCTCACACCCAGGTGACTCTGCGTATCCGAATGGGGCATGGCTGCTCAGTCCATTGAGGAATCCTCGCACCCCAGCAGACGATCGCTACAATGAGGCACATGGGAGGACCAGACGTGTGGTCGAACGTACCTTTGGCCTCCTCAAGTCCAGGTTCAGGTGCCTGGACCGCACCGGGGGTGCGCTGGCGTACTCCCCACAGAAGGTGTGCCGGATAGTGGTGGCGAGCTGCATGCTGCACAATCTGGCCATTCGGAAGCAGATCCCCCTCATCGTGGATGACGGAGATCAACCAGGGCCCCAGCCCGCAGACCAGGACAGCTCGAGTGAGGAGGACAGCGGAGAGGAGGAAGCTGGTAATGTGCGGCAGCAGCTCATCGCCCGCTACTTCACTTGACGGTGAGTGTCCATGTACGACGGCTGATGTGGCTGTATCTGTGCAGGTGTGTGTGTGCTGTGTCAGGGTGGCCGCTTGTTCACTGCGTGCTGTGTGTCAACGCTCCATGGCCAGGGTAGTATGCCACTGTTGGTGGCTGTGGCATTGTGCCCTATTGCTCTGTGCGATGTGTGTACATTGCTTGTAGTTGTTGACATGTACTGTGTGATGGGTGTGTGACACACTCATTGAATGTGCTCCTGTTCTGTCTCCCACCCCTAGGTCCCTACAGGCCCTCCGGATTCAAATGCCATGCCACGCATCAGGTGCCTTTCCGCCCAAGGTGGCCGTTGTATTCCGTACAAATAAGACACAGGGCACAAACAGCAGTTAGTGAAAAAGGTGCATTTATTACAAACTGTGACATGTGATTGTGTGTAAGGTGATGACAAAAGTGGTGCGTGCAGTGACAATGAGCTGTCGGTCATGGCTGCGTGATGATCAGGGTGTACCCACTGGTTCTATGTCCATAGTCCAACACACACATGCCATCCAGATGGCTGTGTGGAGTGGGATCGTAGTCCAAGTCAATGCAGTGGCTGGTCAAGGAGGCTGGCGGAAGGCTGGCTGGCTGCCTCACTTGCGTCTGGAGCGTGCGAAGTCCTCCCGGGAGATCTGTTTCCTCTTCGGACGGCCCCTTCCACATTTGCGAGGGGGTGCCTGCTTGCGACATGCTGGTGGTTGAGGTGTGATCACTGGCTGTGGACGCAGGGGAACTGGACACTGCTGCTCCACCCTGCGCCCCGGCAGGTGGTGGCGGAGGGGAGCTGCTGTCCCTGGCTGTGACCTCACCGCCACCACCAGCTGTCCCATGAGGTCCACGATTTGGCCCATACGGGCGTCCATGGACCTCAGCACCCCCAGCACCTCACGCGTGTCTGAAGCAGACCGGACCCATTGTCCTTGGGCCTCTTCATAGGCCCCAAGGACTCTGGCCATGTGAGGCAGGGCATGGCTCCCAGGGGAGGCTGGCGTTTCCCTGACCCTGCTCCTCCTACCAGTCCTGCTGCCACCGGCCTGCCCACTAGCCACATTGCTCACCACGGTCCTCGCTGTGGCTCCCAGGGTGGATCCAGTCGTCCGGGCCACCACCTGCGCTGGGGCTGGTGCCAGCGAAGACGTGGCGGTGGTGGCGGCGGTGGTGGTCGGTGCGGCGATGGTGGCGGTTGCGGCAGTGGTAGTGGCCACAATGACCGTGGGTGTGGCCGCAACGACAGTGGCAGCAGGGGGCTGGGAATGTTCAGCAGCCCTGGATGATGGGTTGGTGGGTAGGAGGGGTCCTGGGGAGCGGCTGGGCCCTGCCACACCAGATGGGCCTGCTTGGTTGTCCGTGTCCGAAGAGGAGGACAGATCCTCCAGATCCGTGTGTCCTCGTTGGGGGCTTGTAGGCTGGCTGTGCTGGCTGCTGGCTCCATCCCCAGCATCCAGCGGTTCGTCACCTGTGGAGAGAATGAGATTTGTTATTGTGTTGCACCTGGCGAAGTATGTATTTGTCGTCTGACATTGACAGTTCGTGCAATCTCGTACATGGGTTTCCCGGAGGCGTGTGTGTGGCTGTAGCATCTGTAGTTGTGTGTGCTTGGCAATGGGACTGTGTGCTGTGCACATGTGGCATGGGACGGATTGGCCATGCCGATGGGTGTGTTGCTGTGCCCCTACTTATTGTGACTCTGGTGTATGCGGGCTCCTGGCCCATCCTGGGTCTGGTTTGTACTTTGCTTTTGGTGTTCAGATGGGACGCTTAGGAACGCATATGGCAACATGGGGGCCATGCCCCAGATTCGCATTTGGGAGGGAATATGCTTTTGGGGTTCAAATGGAACGCTTAGGAACGCATATGGCAACATGGGGGCCATGCCCCAGATTCGCATTTGGGAGGGAATATGCTTTTGGGGTTCAAATGGAACGCTTAGGAACGCATATGGCAACATGGGGGCCATGCCCCAGATTCGCATTTGGGTGGGAATATGCTTTTGGGGTTCAAATGGAACGCTTAGGAACGCATATGGCAACATGGGGGCCATGCCCCAGATTCGCATTTGGGAGGGAATATGCTTTTGGGGTTCAAATGGAACGCTTAGGAACGCATATGGCAACATGGGGGCCATGCCCCAGATTCGCATTTGGGTGGGAATATGCTTTTGGGGTTCAAATGGAACGCTTAGGAACGCATATGGCAACATGGGGGCCATGCCCCAGATTCGCATTTGGGAGGGAATATGCTTTTGGGGTTCAAATGGAATGCTTAGGAACGCATATGGCAACATGGGGGCCATGCCCCAGATTCGCATTTGGGAGGGAATATGCTTTGGGGTTCAAATGGAACGCTTTAGGAACGCATATGGCAACATGGGGGCCATGCCCCAGATTCGCATTTGGGAGGGAATATGCTTTTGGGGTTCAAATGGAACGCTTAGGAACGCATATGGCAACATGGGGGCCATGCCCCAGATTCGCATTTGGGAGGGAATATGCTTTTGGGGTACATGCTGTGAGCCATGGGTGCCGAACGTGACATGTGTTGTGGCAGCATGACAGTGCATGGTTTGAGGTGTGTGCATGCTTGACATGGCCTGCATATTTGCTGTCTGTTGTGATTACTGGACATGGCATTGGACGCATCGTTATGAGTGAGTGATGGTTGTGTGCCAGCCAACGTATTGCAGTTGTCCCATCTCCTTGGTGTGCGTGCTGCCCTGTGCCATGTGCATCACTGCAGTGCTCGGGGGTGTGGCCCATGTTGTGTGTTGTTGCTCACAGTGTGTCGTGCACTTCATTGACTTCTGGCACATGGTTGGTCATGGGCATGTATCTTAGCGTGACTGCTGTATGTGTGGCAGCTGTGCGGATGACATGCCTTTCATGAGACTGGGGCTGACGGATGGGATGGATGGTATGTTGTATGTGCATGGTGTGTCTGTGAGTTTGATGGGTTCAGTGGTGTTCGTGTGCATTTATGTTGTTCCGCTCTGTTGCGTCTAGTGTTGTTTGTCTTACATAGGCGTAGTTGTGGGGTGTGTGGTTGACAGGCAGTAGGGGCTACATGGACAGGACTTCAATGGTGTTTCGGTTGTGTGTGATGAGTTGCACAGTGGCTGCCGTGTGGGACTATATTCAGTGTGGCTTGTGCATGCAGACGTGGCTCCTTGGGTGTTGCTATGTCTGTGATGGGTCATGTGGGGTGTGAGTCTGTTGTTCATGTCCGTGTGCACATTGTTCACTTGTTCGTGACGGTGGGCGGTGCTGCGTGTTCGTCTGCTACGTGACATGTCCCATGTGTTGGTCGTGTTATGGTCCTCATGCCTCCAGTAATCCAGCCCTGTCCAGTTTCCCACCTGCAAGTTGTTCGTGCGTGCACTGTACTGGATGCCACATGGCTCTAAGCGGGGGTGCTCCATGTTGCAGGTCTGTGGGGGTGGGGGGTGTTGTGGGTCGTGGGGGTGGCTGGACACCCACTGACACCGATTGCTGTGGACCGTGATGTCTGCCTTTCGGCTGTCGTTGTGCACTGCGGTGGCTGACACGTGGCTGTGTGGGGATGCTCCTCCTTGCTGTGCTGTGGGACTAGGGGCCTGGTGTGTGTTGTACTTGGGCTGTCCACCCTCCCACCCACTGCACTTTGTGTTCCTGCCACTTACCTGTTACTTGTCGGTTAGTGCAGCTGTGGCGGACACATGGGTGTGGTGGGTGCTCGTTGTGGCGCTTCTGGCATATTTGTGGACCTGTTGGTGGTTACGTGGCTGGCTTAGTGTACACATGTCCCCACGCATCTTACAGTTGTTCGGTTTGGGCTGTGTGTGGTAGTGTCTGTTGCATGTGTGTGTGATGTGTTGTGTATTGTGTGCTGGACATGGGGGTGTTTGTCCCTGGGAGCTGTGGCATGGTGGTAGTGCATGTGAGTACATAGCGGTGTGCTGGTATACATTGGTTTGTACTTACCAGCCTCCACTCCCTCTGCTAATCCGGCGAGGATCTCCGGATGGATTACGACTCGCACCTTCTCCTCCCACGCTTTGAAGGTCTTAAAGAGCGCGGGATTCCCTCCGCCAGTGACGGCAGCCAGCTCTCTGTTTTTGCCCTCCTTCTTCTTGACCAGGCTCTTTACGTCATTCCAACGTTTGTTAATCTCGACCTCTGTTCCTGGGCAGGGTCCCGACTGCATTGACCTGGTCTACGATCCGGTTCCACATTCTGTTTCTGGTGGCTAGTGGTGTGTGCTGGACCATGTTCCCATAGATTTGTGGGTACACCTTGATGATCTCGTCGACCATGACCGTCAGCTCCATGGGCGTGAACTTGGGCATTCTTTGTGGTGCCATGATGTTTGTGGTGCTGGATGCGGTGTGTGTTGTGTAATGTGCAGGGGGTTTGTGGTGCCGGTGTTTGGTGGTGGTGGTGGTGGTGGTGGTGGTGGTGTTGGTGGTGGTGGTGGTGGTGGTGGTAGTGATGTGTGCGTTTCTGTGGTGTGCTGCTGTCCTTGCTGTGTCACTGTGTCCTCTCCTCTCCTCTCTGGTTTGCAATGTAGCAAGGGGTTGTGGTCTGTGGGAGTGCTGCTTTTGTACTCACCTATGTGGGTGTGTCCTCATGGTCTGTTGTTTTCAGGTGTGTTGTGTCTGGGGTTCTGGCCTTTGTATTTTTTGTTTGTCCGGGGGTGTTTTCGGGATGTGTACTGTGCTTGTGTATTTGTGCGTGCCTTGCTGTGTGGACTTGTTGGCCATGTTGTGTGCTATTGGTTTTGTGTGCGGATGGTTTCTGTGCAGGTACGTTGGCGCCATGGCTTCTGCCGTGTCGATTCTCATCGGCGTTGTTTGCGCTGGCGGGCGGTATATTTGTGGTTTTTCCGCGCTCATGTCGGTGCGATCGTAATTTCACGTGCGGTGTGTCGGCCGTGAGGGCGGGCGGTTTTGTGTTGTCGTGCGTGTTTCCGTCCGTGGCGGGCGGTTTGACTCCGACTCGGACGTTGGCGGGCGGTATTTTGTGTGCTTTTTCGCCGATGGCGGTATTCGGTTTGTGTAATCGTAATGGCGTGGTCGGTGTTCAGGCGGTGTGTGCGGGCGGATTTTTGCCGCTTCCATGCCTGGCGGAATTATTTACGCCGGGTATCGTAATGGGCCCCTATATGTGTTAAAAATATATAATATTTTTTTAATGTATGTTATCAATTTTTTAGAGGCTAATGGATTTTATGTGAATTAATTTTTAGCGTATATTAGTTCCGTAGCAGGTTGTGGGTTTATAGGAGAATAGGGTGGGAAGTAATTTAATTTACATTATAAAAATTAATAATTTATTAATGAATAATTTAGTGTTTAATAATTACAATTGTTTAATACTTTTTGCGTATATTAGTTCCGTAGTGGGTTGTGGGTTTATAGGGGAATAGGGTGAGAAGTAATTTAATTTACATTATAAAAATGTATAATTTATTAATTAATAATTTAGTGTTTTATAATAACTATTGCTTAATAATTTTTGCGTATATTAGTTCCGTAGTGGGTTGTGGGTTTATAGGGTAATAGGGGGGAAGTAATTTAATTTAAATTATAAAAATTAATAATTTATTAATTAATAATTTATTGTTTAATAATTACTATTGTTAATTAAGTAAATTAATTTATTATTAAATATATAAAAAGTGAATAATAATCTTTTTCTAATTAATTGATAATTATGTAACTTGTTTAATTTTTTTATTAATTAGTAATTAATTACATATTAATTATTAAAAATTAATTTATTACTATGTTAATGATGTACATTTTTTAGTAGTGTGTTGAGTGTTGATAGGGGAGTAGGGTGGGAATTAAGTTAAATTGAATTCAAATTTTAATAATTTTTAAATATTATTTATTCAAAGTTATTTTATAGTGTTAATTGTGTTAATTAATTTAGATATGATGGTTATTAATTTCATTGTTAATTGTAATTAGCTAATTAATTAAATGTTAATTAATTATGTTGATTCATTAATATTTTACACTATTGGAGGTGACGTTTATAGGGGAAAATGTTGGAAGGTAAATATATTTTTATTAAATAATTATTTGTTAATTAATTTTAATTATATTGTAGGAGTGCGTCTACTCAATTATTCCCCTATGCTACCCAACACTTTCCCTACTGTTGCACTCCCTGGAGTGGGAATAGTTATTTTTACACTCCCGCTATCCAACACTTTCCCTACTGTTCAACTCACTGGAGTGGGAATAGTAATTTTTAGACTCCCGCTATCCAACACTTTCCCTACTGTTCCACTCACTGGAGTGGGAATAGTAATTTTTACCTTCCCGCTATCCAACACTTTCCCTACTGTTCCACTCGCTGGAGTAGGAATAATAATTTTTACCCACCGCTATCCAACACTTTCCCTACTGTTCCACTCACTTGAGTGGGAATAGTAATTTGTACCCACCCGCTATCCAATAAATTCCCTACTTTTGCAGTTGTTGGAGTGTGAATACTAATTTTATTCCCTTAGCTATGCAACGTTTTTAATTTTGTTGCATTTAATGTAGTGTAAATTATTAATTAACATAAAAAAATTTACTTTAATTATTTAAATTATTATATATTATTTATTTTTATATTTATATAATATGTTTATTTATATATATATATGTAAATATATTTTTAATAATGTTTTAAATATTTTATAATTAAGATTAATAATTATTTTATAATATTATTATAGTAAATATATATGTTAAAAAATAATTAATATGTTTTTTTTTACATTACATTTATTATTTTTACATTTTAAGCTTTTTTACATTATTTTAACTATGTTTTATTTAATTGTGTTTATTATTTAATTACTTTTATATTATTTTTAATACATTTAAAAAATTCGATATTTTAGTTAACTATATTTTAAACATCGATATTTTGTACTCGATATGTTAGTACTTACCTGTTTGTAGATATTCTGGACAGTCGATATTCTGTCCCTCGATATTTAGTCACTGATCCCTAGTGATACCTCAGGGTCATGTGTAGAAATTATTTGACATGCAGAGCTGGCCGAATATAATGTAAGTCGTTCATCCATACAATGGTCACCATCCTTTGCAAATTTTGGGTTTCATCCAAATGTCTCCCATTACAATTGCCATTGCCATCTAAATATGTACTGGAGGTGGCAGAGAGAATGAAATCCCTTTCACAAATTGCATGTAAAACTAGGCAAATGTATATCTAAGCAAAAGAATGTGTTATACCTGCTGCTCAGCCAGTGTGACTGGGGTGTGGAATGTTGGTGTGTGGTGATGCTGTGGAATGTTGGATGTTTGAGAGAGTAAGTTGGAGAATGGGCTGAGCAGCAGGAAGGCTGCTCCTGATGGGGTTCTTCATGATAACGACTTAATAAATCATCTTACCTAATCTACACCTGGACTACCGGACATATTATAACTACCACATTTTTGGCGATGAGGATGGGAAATGATGAACGGGCGTGAGTAAGCTGTAGAAATTACTCCCATCCAGAAAAACGAAGAAACCGACATCACAAGGAATTAAGCCTCAAGATACCATTCAAGAAAGACCTTTAAGGGAAAAATTAGCAATACAGAATGCCCTGTGCCCCACCAGTGTCCTCATCATCTACACATCCCAGGGCAAGAATCTGTTATGCTAGTTTCAACAAATAGCTAGCCGTGATTTGGTGTAAATATTAAGGAGCTGGTGAGACTATCGGCAAATTTTGGGTAATAACGCCGTTCTTCAAGTGGTCCCACACAGCGGGAATTCAGCAGTTAAAGACTTTCAAGGAAGGGGACTTTGACACCCTCTCAGGTGACGTTTTTGATTGTACAAAATTTGCTGGAATTATTAACATTTCCATGATCAACCGTTGCACCATGTTCATTAAAAAAAATAAAAATGAGGAAACTCAACTCACCTCAACGGTTGTGCTTGTGTGCCAGAACTTCACGGTAGCTAGCGCAAGCTCCGACATCGGAGCTCATGAAATCATAAGGAGCCCTGGAACCCAACGCTGTGCAGCACGTACATGCCTGGAGCCACCTGGCGTGCTCATAATATAAGCTCTGCCATATTGTCAACTGGTGGTGGTCCTGGATGTATGTTTTTCTTGGTAACTGCACTTTTGCTCCGAGTAACGCTCTTTACAAGCGGAAAAGCTAGAAGCGGAAAAGCAAACAAGATTTCGGTGTTGGTTTTTGGCTTTAGCGTAGCCACGGAGATCCAGTGAGGGCTGTGCTTCCATGTGTCCTTCTAGCCTTTGGTGGTGAGTTGTGTCTTCAATGTTCGGGGACAAGTACTTGTGCTGGAACATATGGGAAAGTGACACTGTTAAAGCGGGAAGACTCTCAAGCGTGTTTCATTTCCCAACGGATGCTTAACTTAAAGTAAGATATTGACTTGGCTTGGGGGTATTTAGGCAGAGCACTATCGTCACTGGTGGGACAATTGCTGCTGCCCTGGTTTGGAGGAGCAACCACTTGCGTGCTGGGATAGTGTCGGAGGGCACCCTGGAACCCTCGAGACAATTTCTATTCCACCCACAGTTAATGCGACAGACTTGCGTATTTCAAGTTGATGGGGTCATGGAAAAAGGGAAAAAACCTCATTGACATAGTGCGTTATATTATTCAAATGCATATGTGGTATGTGGAAAGATTGATTTGCGGAGTTCATACTTTTTCTTTTGTTTTCATAGTGTGCTCTTATTGACATTGAAGTTTTGAGCACTATCTTCCTGTGTAGGGTTCTACGTAGTGGATGGATGACTGTTTTTGGTGTCACGGCACGGATGGCTGTAGTGGATAAGTCACCTTTTATTGTTAGATCAGAGAGTGTATGAATTTGAGATGACTGCGCGTAGATTAGGTCACACAGTTTTGTAGGTGTTTCAGTTAAGATGACAGTTGAATTTGAGTTGACTGCGTCAGTAGGTCACTCAGGTCTACAACTATTTTTGTGGCTGAGGGTTGATTGTAGTTAAATCGCTCACTTTTGGTGTTGTGTTTGTTATGGCTTTATTAGGGTAAGTCAGTTTGGTCTACCACTCTTGTGTGGTTGTGGGATGATGTAGGAACATCACCCACTGTTGGTGTTGTGTTTGTGATGGTTTAGGAGGATAACTCTTTCAGGTCTACCACTACTACATGGTTGTGGGATGATGTAGGTCCATCACCCAATTTAGGAGTTATGTTTGAGATGACTGGTTGAGAATAAGTGAGATGTTTTTTACTCACATCCACCACCTGTAAGCACCTGCACAAATAGGCTACGGTTGAGATGACTGTATGGGAATAAGTCAACTCCGCTTCAGAGGCAAGTCTACCAAGTTTACCAAGCCTGTTTTTAAGGCTGTTTTTACTCGTTCTTACCTGCGATACGGAGCAATCTTGCAATCCAAAACTTCGAGGGCAAGTTGGGGGACATTGGGGGATATTGTTTTTAAACTTTGTATAGTCACATTGCTGCTATTTCTTATCTCCTTACCGCCTCTGATCCTCCGTGGTGATTCCTTGACTCCCGACTCTCCGGTCCACCGCCCGGTTCTTCCGGTTTGTGTGGAGAGAGCCGGGAGAAAGCTTCCACGCCCCCTTCACTCCTGATCCACTTACGGGCAGGGAGCCATCTTGTGGGTTGGCGCACTAGCTGTTTGCCTTCATCCAGCCATAAATGCTGGAGAGAGACCCGGCGCGCAGCGGATCAACTCCACTTCTGAGGTAAGTCTACCAAGTTTACCAAGCCTGTTTTTAAGTCTGTTTTTACTCGTTCTTACCTGCGATACGGAGCACTCTTGCAATCCAAAACTTCGAGGGCAAGTTGGGGGACATTGGAGGATATTGTTTTTAAACTTTTTATAGTCACATTGCTGCTATTTCTTATCTCCTCACCGCTTCTGATCCTCTGTGGTGATTCCTTGACTCCCGACTCTCCGGTCCACCGCCCGGTTATTCCGGTTTGTGTGGAGAGAGCCGGAAGAAAGCTTCCACGCCCCCTTCACTCCTGACCCACTTCCGGGCAGTGAATCATCTTGGGGGTTGGCGAACGAGTTGTTTCCCTTTATCCAGCCATAAATGCTGGAGAGGGACCGGGTGTGCTGCGGACGCACGCAGCGGGCGCACCGCTGGCGCGCCGAAGGCGCACCAAAGGCGAGCCCGCCTGCACCCGCCGCGCCTGGACGGCACCAGGTGCCAGGAACCCTGTTCCACTCACCATTTACATGAGGAGTGAACTCCTTGCTGTATGCCACACTGTTACCAAGAGTCTCTGCTCTCCTCACGATTGGTGCGGCAGCTCTATTGAATACAGGTGCCACTTGTGTTGTTTCTCCCATAGTGCGGATGTTGGGACCGGGTATGTTCCCCCCAGAGCCCCTATCATAATAACAACTGAAAGGCAATCAGCTGTAAAGGCACACCACTGTTTGCTTCTTAACACTAGGGGCCATATGTATCAAGCCTTTTTCCAGTTTGCAAACAGGCAGATTCTCAGAATCGGCCCGTTTGCGAATTGGAAAAAGCCTTTTGGGATGTATCATCCCAAAAGGCCATAGCAAAATAGAAAATTGCAAAATTTGCGATTCTCTATTTTGCGAATGCAATTAAGGAATTGCAAATTGCGATTCCTTAAATGCAATTCTGGAAGCACCAGAACTTTGCTATTTGGCCTTAAGGAATTGCAAATTACCACCAACTTTAAGTTGGTGGTAATTTGCGATTTTCTTTAAAAAAGCACTTTTTTGATTTTTTTGAAAGTGCCATATGTCGCACATACATGCCCTTAGGGCATGTATGGCCGCAAAATGTGCACACATGCATATTTCAGGGGTGCAACAGGGTGTCCTTTTGGCATCCTTGCAACCCTGAAATTGCATTCTCAATTTGCGATTCTCTAATTGGTAATCGCAAATTGAGAATGTCTTCCCATTCATTCCTATGGGCCTCCTAGCCCATAGGAATGAATGGGAAGGTATTCCTTATTTGCGAATCTCAATTTCCGATTCGCAAATAAAGAATATGTAGGATTCGCGAATTTTTAGCAAATCCTACATACATTGCATTTTGCGATTCTCTAATTGCGATTCGCTAAAAATCGCAATTTGAGAATCGCAAAACTCTTTTTGATACATATGGCCCTTGGTCTCTTATTAAGCATAAACATGAATTTGCAGATTTAATGGCCCAGCATGATCCTGACATTATTTTCCTCACGGAGACCTAGGCTGACAGTATGTCTGACCAAGACATCAAGGTTGCTGTCCCGTGTGGATTCAACATTGAAAGATTAGATTATCTATCGCAATTCGCTTGAGGCCAGTTTCACACCGGTGTATCATCTAGAGTGTGAGGCACTTAGGTTCAGTATCAGTCTGACCAAATCGTATACATTTCAAGGATTGCTAGTTTACCGACCCCCTGGCCCAAGGAGGGGCTTTGTTGACAAAATCCAATCCTTTATGGAATCCAGCATAACGTACGCAAATTTTACGCTGGTAGGGGACTTCAATTTTCATTTAGAGTCGCCCTTGGATGCAGATACAGGCTGTCTGGTGGACACTCTTAATAGTTTTAATTTACCCCAACGAATTGAAGCACCCACTCACATAGCCAACCATACATTGGATGGTATCTTTACAAATAATGCCAAACTAGGCATAGTCAAGATCCTTCCACTTCCATGGTCGGACCACATGGCCATTTTCTTTTCAATCTTGACCCAGTGTAATAGAGCTTAATCAAATAGCACAGCTAGAGTTATTAAGTACCTGCCATTGAAGGATACCAAGGTGGATGCTCTACAGGAGGCTCTCTCCGACTCTGTTCCTGTTTCTGTCATGGATATTGACAATGCAGCAACCAGCTATACGCGCTGGCTGGAGACAGCATGCATCAAAGTAGTGCCTGTGAAAACACTAAAGAGCCATAGGAAAAATCCATCTGCTCCTTGGTTTTCTCCGGCTTTGAAAGCAGCACAACTGAGGTGCAGACGAGAGGAGCGCTTCTGGAGGGTAGATTATTCCCCCGGGAAAAAAGCCACATACAAAAAAACCCTTGCGGAGTATAAAGAGCTCATTAAAGCCGCAAAGACTTAGGGGCCGATTCTGATTCGGGCCGGAAAATATACCGACCGACTCGGTACGGGAATGTAGTCCGACCGACACGTACCGGCGCTGCCCGATCCGCGTAGTACGATGCAATGCATGTGAATTACGACCGACTCGTACGGAACACAAGCCGAACGACCGAACCGCACGGAAACCAGCTATCCGGCCGGGAAAATACGCGAATAGAACCGACCAACACGCACCAGGAATGAACCCGACAGAAACGTACCCGCGAACTCCGACCCGTGCAGTACGATGCAATGCGTGTAAAACCAGACCGAGTCGCACGGAGCCCAAGCCGTACGACCGACACGCATACAAAACCGAGCCGAAGCAACCCAATACTCCGCTACCGACGCGTACGCCGCACATGAAACCCATCAGGAACACAGCTTGAACGACTCGGAGAAGCCTGCACGAGCCAACTGCAGCGTCCTACTCGGTCAGAAGAACGTCTCCTACATGCCTAAAACCTACAAAGGAAAAGTACAAAAAAAAGGGCCAAACAAGCAATGACAAAGTCAATAAATACAGGGGGAAAAAAGCATGGAACAAAGACACACCCACAACTCCACCCATATAAAGGCCACAAATCCCTACCATGATCCTTTGCAAATTCAACTGACCTGCCGGCACAGAACACCATCAGACAGCAACCACAGACACACTCACAACTCATCCATCACACAAGCCACACACCATTAGCACCTCCCAAATAGCACCCTCACATACACCCAGCAAAACCTACACTCACCCACCCACCCTCACTTGCACACTCACACACACACATCAATACCCACCACCACCCATCACCATGCCCCAAAAGAGGAATCCAAAGTTCCTAGACAGTGAATTGGAAGTCCTGGTAGATGAAATCCTCAGGGTAGAGCCACAATTGTTTGGTACATTGGTCCAACAGACCTCCATGTCGCAGAAAACCAAGATGTGGGAGAGGATCGTCGACAGGGTGAACGCACAATCACCATGTTTGCGCACAAAGGAAGACATCCAGAACAGGTGGTATGATGTGCGCAGGAGGGTCAAGGACCTACTCAAGAAGGATTACGCCTTGAGTCAGCGCACCGGCAGTGGCCCTCCTGCCAAACCAGTATACCTCAGGCCCTGGGAGGAGAAGGTGCGGGCTATCCTACCACCAGAGAGCGTACATGGACTATCAAACATCCCAGAGCCTGGTGAGTACACAACCAATATACCCAATATTGTGTGACAATACACACACATCACTGTCAAGGGGATAGTCAAACCATGCATCCTTAGCAAATCCACAGCAACCAAAAGATAATAATCCCAAGATGTGTATGTTCGTTAGATAAGCACAATACATGCCATCTCATAGTGATATGTAACTGTGTCATGACATGTACAAACCTAACAACAAATAGAGCAAGGCAGTGGCACAAATCTAACCAACAAACACTGTCAGATATTTTGCCACCACTAGAAAACCACCTCACAGGGAAGCTCACTGAAAGGAAGGAATTGTGTGTATGCTGGTGAAGTGAGTGTAGCCAATAGCATGATGGGAGTTGTAGTCACAGATATTGGTCACCCTCACAATTGGCCCATCAACACCACTCTGAAGCATGCTCACATCACAGGGAGTGGAAAAGAACTGACAAGATGGCTGACACTGGGTACTGCTGTGGGGAGCACAAGGCCCTGCTGGGAACTGTGCACCAACCAACAGCAGGACACCACTGACTGACATCCTGAAAGCCAACTTGCACTCCCTGCAATGGAAGCACGTTCCATGGTGGGATATCTGGCTGGGTGGGAAGGAGGACTGACAGCTCTGACCATAGTTACAAGCAGCTTTTCTCACACACACCCTTAACACAAACTCCACACAACTCACCTGGGAGAATGCAATGCCTCACACTCTAATTAAATATCCCACAAAGAACAACCACACTGGGTTATGCTGTGTGAAGCACAGGGACACTTTTGGGACTTGTAGCCAAACAAACGCCAGGACAACACTGTCAGCCATCCTGTCATCACAGTCACACTACCCCACAGGGAAGCAGAGTCAAAAGGAAGGAAGTATGGGCATGCTGGGAAGGGGGTGTAGGCAATAGCATGATGGGAGTGGTAGTCACAGCTCAACATCCCCCACCCACATGGCCCAGCAAGCTCACACTGAAGCATGCACACCTCACAGGCAGTGAAGAGCCACTTCAAAGATGTCTGACACTGGCCTCAGCTGTGGGGAGCAGAAGGCCCTGCTGTGAACTGTGCACCAACAAACAACAGGACCACACTGTCAGCCATCTTGCCATTGCTGTCACACTCACACACAGTGAAGTCGATTCAAAAGGAAGGAAGTATGGGCATGCTGGGAAGAGGGGTGTAGGCAATAGCATGATGGGAGTTGTAGTCACAGATATTGGTCACCCTCACAATTGGCCCATCAACACCACTCTGAACCATGCTCACATCACAGGGAGTGGAAACGAACTGACAAGATGGCTGACACTGGGTACTGCTGTGGGGAGCACAAGGCCCTGCTGGGAACTGTGCACCAACCAACAGCAGGACACCACTGTCAGCCATCTTGCCATTGCTGTCTCACTCACACACAGTGAAGTCAACTCAAAAGGAAGGAAGTATGGGCATGCTGTGAAGGGTGGTGTAGGCAATAGCATGATGGGAGTTGTAGTCACAGATATTGGTCACCCTCACAATTGGCCCATCAACACCACTCTGAACCATGCTCACATCACAGGCAGTGAAAAGCCACTTCAAAGATGTCTGACACTGGCCTCAGCTGTGGGGAGCACAAGGCCCTGCTGTGAACTGTGCACCAACAAACAACAGGACCACACTGTCAGCCATCTTGCCATTGCTGTCACACTCACACACAGTGAAGTCGACTCAAAAGGAAGGAAGTATGGGCATGCTGGGAAGGGGGGTGTAGGCAATAGCATGATGGGAGTTGTAGTCACAGATATTGGTCACCCTCACAATTGGCCCATCAACACCACTCTGAACCATGCTCACATCACAGGGAGTGGAAAAGAACTGACAAGATGGCTGACACTGGGTACTGCTGTGGGGAGCACAAGGCCCTGCTGGGAACGGTGCACCAACCAACAGCAGGACACCACTGTCAGCCATCTTGCCATTGCTGTCACACTCATACATAGTGAAGTCGACTCAAAAGGAAGGAAATATGGGCATGCTGGGAAGGGGGGTGTAGGCAATAGCATGATGGGAGTGGTAGTCACAGCTCAACATCCCCCACCCACATGGCCCAGCAAGCTCACACTGAAGCATGCACACCTCACAGGGAGTGAAAAGCCACTTCTAAGATGTCTGACAATGGTGCTCTATTGTGGGGAGTACCAGGTCCTGCTGGGAACTGGGCACCAACCAACAGCAGGACACCACTGACTGACATCCTGAGAGTTAACCTGCACCCACTGCAAGGGTGGCATGCTTCATGGTGGGATAACTGGGCTGGGGGAGAAGGAGGTCCGGATGTCAACCAAATACCATCAATGATGGTCATGCACACACCTCAACATCCACATTGAAATGCTTCAGGTTGGCAGGACAATGAGCCACACCAATATCAACCTCTGACTGTGACAACTTAGGACAATGCAATGTACAGGCCTGCATCCAGATGTACAGTCACAACTGTCATGTGTTTGAACCATTGATGCCTGCAGAAACATAACATACATTGTGTGTCTCTTCCAAAAACAGGTGATGATGGGGACACAGCAGCAGATGAGGAGGAGTCCCTGTCCCAGGCTCCAGTGGCCCCTGAGCTCTCTGGTGTGGAACAGCCTCTGCCCTCATCGGATGGCGAAGACCAACCTGGCACCTCCGGTGTGAGTCATCATGCAGCACCAGCAGGACCACCATCTGCACCCCCTGCACCCATTCCTCCAACATCTGGCAACACACAGACCACCCCCGCCGACACGGACAGACCAAGGACACTGAATGACAACAGCACAGGGACCCCAGCCCACCGTGAAGCAACGGACAACAACCCCAGTACCAACCCCCAAGGGGGCCTAGGGTCACCTGTGCGTGCCACCGCAGGTCCCGCACGTGTGGCCAGGGGTGGTGGGAGGGGTGGTAGGCAGAGGTCGCTGTTTGCAGAGGGGTCTGGACTGCATGATGACCCACAACTGGTACGCATTGCTGATGCGTACCAGAATAGCACCGGAGAGGTCAGCCAGGTAGTGGGGATCCTCAAGGACATTCAACAGCAGCAGGCTGCCCTTCATGCCCGCTTGGACTCCCACATGTCCCGTGTGGAGACACACATGTCTGGCATGGAGTCCAAGTGGGACACATTGGAAGAACTGACAGCGGTGCAGAGGGACATATTGACATGCCTCCGCCAGATTAGCACCAACATGTCCACACCTCCCTGTGTGCCCACAACATCTGGTGCCGCAACAACTGCAACTGCCACAGGGAGGGAGGATGACTCTGGTGGAGAGTCCTCTGCACCGCAGCGGCCTGCACGTGAGGGGCCCCCCAGAAAGAAGAGGGGTCGTCCGAGGAAGGACAACTGAGAGGCCGATGGCCATGTACATCCCCCAGGAACCCAACACCTGTTCTGGAAATTCTCCTTTGTGTGCAAACTGTTCATCCTGCCGAATGCAACCCAACTCTCCCCATGACATGGGGAGTTTAATTTGGACTAATGTATCAGATGACTGTGGACTTTACTCAGGACATTTCTGCTACCAATACTTCCAACTCATCTGTGAACTTTGGATTCCAATCCCAATGTACAGCATCCACCATCCTGTGCACTATACTCACACATGTATGTAGATAAACTCACTAATACACCATACTTGCCTCTGTTGTGATTCCAACGTTGTTTTTGTCATGGAGATGATGATCTGCTAAATGACACTGTGCATGCTAACTGCTACAGCAAGTTCAACACAGTCATGTGAGTCATGGCGACGTGACACATATGAGGGAGACACACCACTAGGGCTACACAACACATACACACCAGGGCCATCTGACTCATCGCCTACACTGATGTTGCCAGGAAATACAGTGGAATGCACAGACACCACACCTATTCAGAGTCTGTGTTAACTAGCCCACAGGTGCAGTAAGCAAATGTCAGTCAGATGTGTGACCACAGACAACGCACATCCCAAAGTGAAGCACAGGTTTACTACACATTTGCAACATGTTGTTTCCACTACAGATGCAAGGTAATCCCACGTGGCAGTGGCCACACAGTCAACAAGTGTAGAAGAAATAAAGTCCAGGGGTGTGTGGCACATCACCTGTAGGGAAACGACTGCTTCCACCCTGTAAGTTGAATCATGGTGTCGGGTGATCCGAGTTGACCAAACAACTCTGAAAGTACCCTGTGAAGGACAGACATGACACACAGTCAAAAGCACTGAAGAACAGGACAGAACTGCAATACTCATGCCCAATACATGTCACAAGATACCTACACAAAACCAAGTTAGCATGTCAACACTGTTGGGGAGTACAGACTACCTGTAAGGACACATCGCTGCACGCATCCAGTCAAGTAGCACATGGCCACACTCAAACAGCAACAGAGCACCACCAACACATATCATGCAAACTCAAATCATTGACATGACATCTCTGTATACTCACATTCAGCTGAAGAAGTTGGTGATGAGCTGTGTGCGGACATCACCCTCATCATCATCATCATCACTGGCATCGTGGCCCAGGCAAGGATCCTCCACAGGTGGCGAATGTTGGTCATCGTCATCCAGGATGAGAGGCAACTCCTTCCGCACTGCCAGGTTGTGTAGCATGCAGCAGACGATGAAAATCTTGCACACCTTTGCAGGGGCATATGGGAGGGCCCCTCCTGTCTTGTCCAGGCAGCGAAAGCGGCTCTTCAGGAGACCAAATGTCCGCTCGATCACTCTCCTGGTCCGACCATGTGCCTCATTGTAGCGCATCTGGGCTGGTGTCACAGGGTTCCTGAGGGGTGTCAGCAACCACGGCATGTTGGGGTATCCGGAGTCACCTACATACAGACAATTGCACATTAGCTGAGTTGGAAAAGAGGGTGGAATACAACATTGCAGAACACACACAATGGTACAAAGTCAGTACACACCGACAAGCCAGGCACGCTGGTTCTGCATCTGTGACGTCATCCTCGGGATGCGACTACTCCTCATCACGTAGGCATCGTGTGCAGAACCGGGGCAACGTGCACACACATGTGAGATGCTCATATCTGCAAGACATACCACCAGAGCATTGATAGAATGGTATTGTTTCCTGTTCCTGTATGCCTGCTCATGTGCCTGTGGTGGTACCAAAGCCACATGTGTCCCATCAATGGAGCCGATGACATGTGGCATCCTCCCCAGGGCATAGAAGTCACTCTTGACGTCAGTGAGTTTTTGACGTTTAGGGAAATAGATGTACTGGTTCAGGTATCTCAACATCGCCTCCAAAACATCGCATAGCACACGGCTGAACATGGTCTGTGACATCCCACCAGCAGACGCCACAGTGTGTTGAAAGGTACTGGTGGCAAAGAAGTGTAGGGCTGCCATCACCTTCACCTTGGGGGTCAGCGCTGTAGGGTATGGCCGGCCAGGTTGCAAATGTGGGGCCAACCGCACCGCCAATTCCTCAATCAGCGGCCTGTTGAAGTGGTACTGTCGGATGCAGTCACGTTCAACCATGGTTGCAAGGTCAGGGAATGGTCTATGGACAGCTGGTGCCCTGCAGTGCATAGGTGAACAAAGAAAGATTGTCAGTCACCCCACATATGTGGCATTGACCATACTCAATATCACATGATACATCATTACGAGACACAAGTACTTGATGTGTGTGCCGTTCTGTATGGACATATATGGCACCTACATGGCCAACATCTTACATCTCAGTTCAACATGTGTTGACAACAAGTTCCAGGTTGTGCTATGGGAAATCATTAGGCTGTGTCACAGTACCCATGTACTGCTGTCACGTTCCAAACACACACCACAGTGACAAGTGAGGACAGATGTGCCACAGGCATCACAGCTCTTTGACAGGTAGATTCCCAGGGACCCTGTATTGCCACATGGACACTGGCATGACATGGCGTATCATGTACACGTCAGCAAAACAACCATGACTACCACAGGTAGTGGCCCCTGTTGCCTCTGCAGGACAGACATGGACGTCTGTGACACACACACACGCACAACATCAAAGTAGATGCACAAACAACGTGGATGTGGAGACTGTCTCCCATTGTGCACATGGAATCAGAGACATCTGAAACACAACATGCACACAGACTGTGGAGAGCCATCACAATTGTGGCAATGGGTCATCCTGTGACGTACATACCTTCCCACATGGGACTCAGGGTGTATGTGACATGACATACACATACACAACCTAGAAATGTGACCATGCCACATGCTCTGAACTGAACAGTTGCACATCACAGTGGTCATGTGCACAACACACAAAGGATTCTGTCCCCATGAACACGTGCACAACCTGGGAGTGGCTGCCCCCAAGTGCCACCCAACAAACCACATGTTGACCCCCATACACACACAGGTAATGCAGCCTTACATGCCTTAGGATACAGTGTGGACAGGCTGTGGTGTTGTAGGTGTGCCCCTGAGTCCTTGGCAAGTAATTGTGGCTGGCATACGTTCACCAGTGACAACCATGGTGACATATGCGAGTGACTTGTACAGGGACGCGTCGTACAGCAATGGACCGATCGGTGCGCACGCATTGGCCATTGCATATGATGTGGACGGATGCGTGTTGTGCTCCGAAATACGCGTCGTACAGCAATGGACCGATCGGTGCGCACGCATTGGCCATTGCATATGATGTGGACGGATGCGTGTTGTGTTTCGAAATACGCGTTGTACAGCAATGGACCGATCGGTGCGCACGCATTGGCCATTGCATATGAAGTGGACGGATGCGTGTTGTGCTCCGAAATACGCGTCGTACAGCAATGGACCGATCGGTGCGCACGCATTGGCCATTGCATATGATGTGGACGGATGCGTGTTGTGCTCCGAAATACGTGTCGTACAGCAATGGACCGATCGGTGTGCACGCATTGGCCATTGCATATGATGTGGACGGATGCGTGTTGTGTTTCGAAATACGCGTTGTACAGCAATGGACCGATCGGTGCGCACGCATTGGCCATTGCATATGATGTGGACGGATGCGTGTTGTTTTTCGAAATACGCATCGTACAGCAATGGACCGATCGGTGCGCACGCATTGGCCATTGCATATGATGTGGACGGATGCGTGTTGTGTTTCGAAATACGCGTTGTACAGCAATGGACCGATCGGTGCGCACGCATTGGCCATTGCATATGATGTTGACGGATGCGTGTTGTTTTTCGAAATAAGCGTCGTACAGCAATGGTCCGATCGGTGCGCACGCATTGGCTCTGGCCTGACATGGTAACGGACGCGTTTACGAAGCTTTTACGAGTCGGATGCAGTGAATTCAGTTGGCCACCCACAACAATGTTGCAAATTCATGGGTGTCATGAAGTTGAACTTTTGAAGGATGCTGTGGGCGTGTATAAGTGGTGCAATTCCATGGATTGGCCAGATTCAGAAGATGCAAACGACTTGGACCTATCACTTTGGACACATGGGACAGTATCTGCCTCTGCAGCACACATATAATGCTGGCTGTTCCCCTGAGAGCTCACTTGCCTGCACTACATGCTCCAGGACGACATCTGCCACCACCACTGCTGCTGTCTCTGCATCCTCTGGCTACTGCAATGGCACGTACTGTGGATAGAGTCCCAACCTTCAGCACTGAGGAGCACCAGGCCCTGCTGGACAGTCTCCTTCCATAGTACAGCAAGCTGTATGGGAAACCAGGGGAGCAGGTGAGTGTGCTGTCCACTGCCTTACTAATTGTGCATGTTGTCTGACTAGCAAGACTTACAGAGTGTACACCAGTGGCTAGCATGCTCACTGAGTAGTTGTCACCCCCCAAAGTGTGTAGTCACATGCACTGAACAGGTATAGTGCAGTAACAGTGCATTCCAACAAGTTTTGACTTCCCAGGCAATGATACCATTTAGTAACTGCTGGACAACTGTTCATAGCCATAGTTGCACTACCTGTGTACATCATATGCCCCTGTGATTGAGACATGTATATCCAACTGTGTGATGCACGGATGTGTTGCATGTGTAGTAATGGCCTTTTCACTTTGTCATCCTCACAGGTTGATGCCCACCAGAAGCAGGAGATCTGGCTGACCATCGTCCGGGCAGTACGATCTGTGGGGGTCTACAGGCGCAGGATCTGCAACTGCCAGAAGAGGTGGCAGGACCTTCGGGCTGGACCCGGAAGATCGCAAGGGTCCAGCTGAAGCTGTCGCCTCCTCGCAGGAGGGGCGGACACCGGACCCTGACCCCCCACATGCTCCGGATTCTGGCGGTGGTCTTCCCTGACCTGGATGGCAGCTGAAGGCCAGACAGCAGCAAGGAGGGGGTAAGTGGTAGCCTTAACTGTGTACTATGACTAACATGCTCTATGCACTCCTTTAGCCTGGTTCCACTTCCACAGTACAACTGTCATGTCGTCCAGGACTCATGTTCCTCACTTGTGTCATGCCCCCTCCTCATCTGATACACAGGTGTGGCCCTTACAGTCTGTGACTTAGGTCACTTGGGTACTGTGTACTTGCAGTTACCTGTGGTTCAAGTTGGGGACAGCATCAGTTACAGGAACTTTGTGGTGGGCTGCATGGGTGGTACAATTGCTCACAATGCCTGTGATCTGACATGTACTCTGGGTATGGCTTTAATATGTGTTCCAATTGCTGCTCTGACTCACCACATGTCTGGGGTATGTGCCACACACCCATGCTGCAGCAGAGACCAAGGTAGGAGCCTCAGAAGTATGTACATCATGTGTGTGACACATGCATAGCCACCTGCCTAGTGTTCAGGTTAATACCATGTTGCACATGGACCAGGACTGTAATGCCTACTCCGTACATCGAAGGCACTCTGTTCTCCCACTCCCGTGTGTCAGCATACA
Source organism: Calotriton arnoldi (assembly GCA_963921515.1). NCBI lineage: Eukaryota > Metazoa > Chordata > Amphibia > Caudata > Salamandridae > Calotriton > Calotriton arnoldi. The sequence goes on from CAWUFW010004639.1 coordinate 100,001, forward strand.
TATTGGGCATTGTGAAGAGTGCACTCAGGTGTATGCCTCTGTGTCACCGTGGTGTGGCCTTGCTTTTTGGACTCCTGGAGTGTTTAACAATTTGGGGTGGCCAGCCATCTGAGTTGTGACTATGGGATCTGCACATTGGTTAATGCATAGGTCTCTGATCCCTTGACTGTGCACAATGTTGTATGAAACATTGAGGTGCAGGCAGCTTTGGTTCATTCTCATCAGACGGTGAAGTGCTCATGTGTATGGATTTGTGTTTGCAGTCACTCAAATGTCTCATTTGATTGACGTGGGATCATCTTAGTCCTCATGATGTGGGTGGCCAGGGGTGCACATGTGCACCTGTCAGCTACAGGGCTTGCATTCCCAAAACTTCCATTATTGTGACACAGTGTAGACTGGTGTTGTGTGTATGCACTGCCCCTGGGACAGGAGACAGTTATGACTGACTTGCCAGACAGGCCTGTGCCATGACATTCAAATCGCAAAGGGTGATCCAGCAGTAGTGTGATATGTCCTGCATGCACCCCATTGTCGCATTGTCTATCAGGACATGAGGACATCATTGTGTCTGGTGATGGAAGCAAAACCCACATATCAACAGAGACTCTGCCCATCACTTTTCCTGACACATGTACTGAGTCAGTGGCAGGAGATGGCATGTGTTTGGAGTGACACATTTCCATATGTTCTCTTGGATGTCCAACAACTGTGTATGTGGTGCATGTGTGCACATATGATTAGTCTCATACAACAGGCAGCAGACAGATGGGTGCATGGACAGGTAGGATATGTGTGGCATGAATGACTGTCAGGCAGACAATGGGCTTCTTCAAATCAGTGTCAGCACTTATTGCAATGTCTAGCAAATGATGGCAGGGCTTGCTCTGTGATGTGCTGTACTTACTGTGGTGTGTGTGGTCAGTACAGGTGACTAATGTTGCTCTGTTTATCCTGATTGTTTGCAGATACATCCACGGCCACAGGAGGAGACAGCTCCACGGACCAAGAGGAGCGGCAGAGCCAGACTGGGTCCACTGCAGGGGAGACCGAGGGACCCAGTGGCACGGAGGGTGAGGGGAGCCACACTGAGGAGACCTCAGCTACGACCACCTCGGCTGGGGAAAACAGCACTTCCAGTGAGGACTCCCTTGTGGAGGCGGGTGTCAGCAGACCAGAGGCAACATCAAGCAAGTCTGTCCCCGCCACCACCACCATCTCCACCCTCCCATCTGCTCCCATCCCACATGTCCGTGGAGGCTCCCATGTAGGGGAGCGTGTCTCCTTCATGCCAGGCACCGCACCCCCTGCCTCTGTCCCCCCTGCTGCCCTGAGTGTGGAGTCTGTGGACTTGCTGAAACAGATCCATGTAGGGCAGACATCAATGCTGAGTGTCCTCCATGCACACACAGGTCTGTTGACACAACTGGTGTCATTCATGGAGGGCATGTCATCTGGCATGTCTGCCCTACATCGGACCAATCAGTCCATGGCCTCCTCACTGGCGGCAGCAGTGTCCCTCCTGCAACAGTCCCTCACCCCTCCTACCTCTGCCCCATCCACAATCCCCAGCACCCTACCAGTCCCAAGCACACACACACCGGCACCGGCACACACCAGCACAGACACAAGCAGCACACACACACACAAGCCAAAATCCAGACGCACACGCACGCACAGTCAGGGGACTGATACCTCACTCACAGGGGATGGGGCCCAGACACACACACACGCATCCACGAGCACGCCACAGTCCTCAGATACCTCTCCCTCCAAAACCCCTTCCCTTGCCTCACCTGCAACCCCCCCTCCCAGAAGCTCTTCCTCTGTGAACTTGGCCTCTTCCCCACAGATCCATCTGACACGAAGTCCAGGCAGAAGAGGCGACCACCACACACAGAGGGGAGTGCTCCTCACACCCGGACACCCTCCCCCAGGCACAGGCAGACTGAGGACCCCATTTGAAAGTCCCCCCGGACCAGGAAGGGCAAGACCCCACCACCACCACCACGCAGCTCCACCACACAGTCTCTCTCCTCCATCCCCCAGGCCACCACTCCAAAGGTTCCACTGCCACACCCTGCCCCAGGTTCCCCCACACACCGATACCGCATCCCCAAACTGCTTAGGCCCTCCCCCCCACCACTTGCTCTTCCACCCCCAAACCAGACGCTCTGCCTGTTTGTGCCACTGGTGTGGAGACCGGGTCCCCCCTCTGTGCTGCCCACCTCATCTGCCCCCCTTCCACTCCCTTGGAGTTATGCACTGCAGTGGAGTCCACAACCACCCCGTCTGACTCGGGCACTGCAGTGGGGACCCTGTCCACTCCATCTGACCGGCCCACTGCAGTGGTTGCAGCACCCACACCATCTGACTTGTGCCCTACAGTGGTGCCGGCCCCCACTGAGTCAGACACCTCCACTGCAGTTGCCGGTGACACTCCTGCACCCACCACCCCTTCACTGCCTCCTTCTGGCATCCCCTGATCCTGTCCCTGCGGTGCCTGGCCTGCCCCTTGTATGCCCCTCCGAGGGGGATGTCCCCTGTCCGTACCAGTGCAGACAAGCAATGGGTGACAAGTTGTCACATATCACCCTGTTGGGACTGTGTATTTGGACTGGCCATTGGCCTTAGTTTCTTTTGGACTTAAAATTTTAGTTTCACATTTGCTGACTAAAGCCTCTTTTTGTTTACTTGTGGTTTTTCTTTTGATGTACATGATGTAGATGAGTATCATCATGCATTTGCAGTTGTAATAGTGTTCAGATCAGGAAAATGAAGTGTTGCTGTGATGGACTCCATGTGGTCCATGGGATATGTGTCCGAATGTAGTCTGGATCTATAGCATCCTTTGCTGCAGTCTGAGGGTGTAATGTTCAGCATTTGACACAGGGATGTACGTTTTGCATTTGTAAATTAACATCTTTGGCTTACACTGATGCACATCTGGTGGGCTTACCACTGTTCAATGTTTCTATTTCCCTGACTGTGTGCCCATCTCCACTGGACATGCAGTTTACCACATCAATGTTGAAGGACTCATCTGTGTATACAGTGCAACTTGCTTGACACGTGTTTTGGGTGTATGCAGATGACTGACGTGACACTCCCATACCCAGGCTGATGTGAGCAGAGCCTTCAGTGTGTTGTAGTTGTTGACTCACTGACCGAGTGTTCTGCTGACATGTTTGAGTCGTGCACAGACAAGGTTTGGCACAGCGGACATTCCACAGGAGTGGAGTGCCCTCATGGCAGTGTGTAATCCCGTGACATTGCCTGGGCCCGTGTTGTGTGTTGTGTGAGCATGTCTGTGTGTGTTCCCTTCCCTTTTCCTACACAGGCTGTGTCCCTACGGATGTTCCTGTTTGTGATGCTTGCTGAGTTGCCCTGTGTTCATCCAGCATCTTGGACCTGGTTTCTCCGGGATGTGGGTGCATGGCAAACTAATGTTCATCAGGTTGTCATCCCTAGTTGTCTTTGTTGTCAGGGCTGGGGATGTGGGCAAACGCAGATGGGACACAGTCAGGATTCCCCTTGGCACTTGTTGGTTACACAAGTCATGTAATGTACAGTTTGTGGTAGCTTTCAGTGATTGTGACACGTTGTGTGTGTGACTGCTGCCACTCCTCAGGGTCAGAGCTGCAATGTTGGAAGTTGTCTATGTGTGTTCTTTGTGGGTCTCCTTGGCTTCTTCATTGGTGTGTGGCTGTGGCCGGGATCCCATTGATTGGGGTGGATTTCACGTCATGCCCATGTACCGGGTACTGTGCAGTGTGTCAGACATTCACGAGTCTTGTTGACTGGCCATGTGTGATGGGTTTCTGCACCTTAGTTCCCACCACCACCCCTGGGATTGTCATGGGTGCATGTGCAATGTCACCAGTCCATGTGAGCTTCACTGCTGCACATTGGTGGAGATCAAGGTGTGTGGTGTTGAGTGTGTGGAAATGTGAGTTGTTGCACGGCTAGACCCCTACATCCATATTGGGCTTGGCTGACAGGCCATGAGTAGGGGTGGTGGTAGTGGTAGGCATCCAGGCCCCCATGAGTAGGGGTGGTGGTAGTGGTAGGCATCCAGGCCCCCATGAGTAGGGGTGGTGGTAGTGGTAGGCATCCATCCCCCTATGAGTGAGGATGGTAGTAGTGACAGGCATCCAGGCCCACATGAGTAGGGGTGGTGGTAGTGGTAGGCATCCATCCCCCTATGAGTGGGGATGGTAGTAGTGACAGGCATCCAGGCCCCCATGAGTAGGGGTGGTGTTAGTGGTAGGCATCCATCCCCCTAGGAGTGGGGATGGTAGTAGTGACATGCATCCAGGCCCCCATAAGTAGGGGTGGTGGTAGTGGTAGGCATCCAGGCCCCCATGAGTAGGGGTGGTGGTATTGGTAGGCATCCAGGCCCCCATGAGTAGGGGTGGTGTTAGTGGTAGGCATCCAGGCCCACATGAGTAGGGGTGGTGTTAGTGGTAGGCATCCATCCCCCTAGGAGTGGGGATGGTAGTAGTGACAGGCATCCATCCCCCTATGAGTGGGGATGGTAGTAGTGACAGGCATCCAGGCCCCCATGAGTAGGGGTGGTGGTAGTGGTAGGCATCCAGGCCCACATGAGTAGGGGTGGTGGTAGTGGTAGGCATCCAGGCCCCCCTGAGTAGGGGTGGTGTTAGTGGTAGGCATCCATCCCCCTAGGAGTGGGGATGGTAGTAGTGACAGGCATCCATCCCCCTATGAGTGGGGATGGTAGTAGTGACAGGCATCCAGGCCCCCATGAGTAGGGGTGGTGGTAGTGGTAGTGGTAGGCATCCAGGCCCCCATGAGTAGGGGTGGTGGTAGTGGTAGGCATCCAGGCCCACATGAGTAGGGGTGGTGGTAGTGGTAGGCATCCATCCCCCTATGAGTGGGGATGGTAGTAGTGACAGGCATCCAGGCCCCCATGAGTAGGGGTGGTGGTAGTGGTAGGCATCCAGGCCCCCATGAGTAGGGGTGGTGGTAGTGGTAGGCATCCATCCCCCTATGAGTGGGGATGGTAGTAGTGACAGGCATCCAGGCCCACATGAGTAGGGGTGGTGGTAGTGGTAGCCATCAGGCCCCTATGGGTGTGTATGGCATTGGTGATAGCCATCCCGCCCCTATGGTTTGGCTGTTGCTAGTGTACGTCATGTCTGCATCCCTATGTGTGTGTGACATATGTCGGGTACGTGTCGTTTGTTTGTGTAGTGGGTGACTGGCTTACCGTCTGTGCCGTACGCGTCCTACCGGTTTCGGTAATAGTTGTAGAGTATTGGTAGGACCTGCGCGATGGGATTCATGGTTGGGTCGTCTCGTTCGGGTTTCTCGTGGCTTCGACTCGTACTTGTCGCTGGCTTGTTCGTCTCGTAGCCGTGGATCGTCTTGTGGTGCGAATCGGAGCTTATGTGCAGCTCTCCGGGATGCACTGACGTGCCGGACGTAGCGACGGGTTCGGCGCGTACGGAAGGCGCATCGTACTAGTCCGGCCAGAAGGTGCTGTATATTTACTTCCGTGCGACTCGAATCGGCGTTTACGGATCCGGCTCGGGCGGGGAACAGGAGCTGGAATGGGTACGTACGGCTGGGTCGGAATCTGAGCAGTTATGCGCATCGTACTTGCTCGTTCGGACGACTGTTCGAATCGGTCGGGAAACACGCGTTCGGCTTGTTTTTTTTCCGGACGAATAGTGTTAGGTGCGCTTCCGGCTGAGATCGGAATCGGCCCCTAAATTTTTCGCAGGGAAAATCATATTAGCAGCAAATTCCTCCAGGGAACTTTTTAAAACGGTTAAAGATTTGTCGAACTGGAGCAACAGCAACTCCTTTGTTATGGACAAATCTTTCTGCAACAAGCTGGCAGATTTCTTCCAATGTAAGGTTAACTCTATCTTTCAGGTATTCTCTCAGCAGTCTCCCAGCACTGACCTCATCTTTAATTAGGAAGAGGCCTCGATTTTGGGTACATTCATTGGTCGCGAGGTATCTCCCACCTTTGAGAAGTTTTCTCTTCTCACGTGGGATAAAACAATCAGCCTCATGAGTTCCATCAAGTCTGGGGCCCCCTACGACCCTTGTCCTCCGGGGACCATCAACAAGCTTGCTAGTCAGGTGGTTGGGCCACTTAAAGATCTACTGAACCAAGTACTGAGTTCGGGGCACTACCCTGACAACTGGAAAAAGGCCTCTATTCTTCCTTTGGTGAAGAAACCCTCCCTGGACCCCAAGTTGGTGGACAGTTATAGACCAATTTCTCGACTCCCGTTCCCAGCTAAGGTGTTAGAGAAGGCCATGAATGTGGAAATTCTAACCTTTCTGGACGCCCACCAATTGCTGTATCCCACTCAGTACGGGTTTAGAGCGAACCACTGCACGAAGTCTGCACTGGTGGCCGCATCGGAGGAAATTAGAGTGAGGGTGGACAAGGGCGGCAGAGCGGCATTAATTCTACTTGATCTCTCTGCCGCCTTTGATACGGTCCACCACGTGCTTCTTAGGAACCGCCTGCACTCTTTGGTCTTTAGGAGCTCTGCACTATCTCTGCTGAGCTCATTTCTCGAAAATAGGCAACAGTGGGTCGAGATGGGAGAGGTAAAATCCAGCCCCTTTTCCCTCCCGTGTGGAGTGCCGCAGGGTTCGGCGCTCAGCCCTACTCTCTTCAACCTGTATGTCACGCCCTTGGTAAAGCTTATTTTGAGCTTCGGCCTGACCGTACTATCTTACGCAGACGACACACAGATAGTGGTGTCCGTCTCATCTCAGTTTGAAAATGATGCCAACAATTTCTGCAGTTGTATGGCTGCAGTGGCAAGCTGGATGAAGGAGAACTGTCTTAAATTGAATTCGGATAAAACAGAGGTATTGCTCTTTGGGAATGAGACTTCCTTCTGGAATGCATCCTGGTGGCCCCAGGAGCTGGGTGACCTGCCCAAGCCGGTACAGAAGGCTAAAAATGTGGGAGTAATTTTTGACACCAAACTATGCTTTGCTGCTCCGATCAATGCAGTGACCTCTGGGGGTTACTTTATGTTACGGGTCCTCCAAAAAATCCTCCCTTTCATTCCAACGGACCTTCAGAGGACCGTAATGCTGGCCCTCATTGGCTCTAAGCTGGACTACTGCAATGCCCTTTATCTTGGCACCTCGAAATACCTGGTAAAAAAACTGCAGTCTCTACAGAATGCGGTAGCCAGAACCCTTCTGAAAATCCCTAAGTTTAAACCAGTATCTCATCTGTTACACGGCCTTCATTGGCTACCGGTGAAGAAGAGAATCTCATTTAAAACTCTGTGCTTAATGCACAAGGCTCTTCACGGTACTGGCCCCCTCTATTTCCAGGAGCGATTTACCTGGTATGCGCCCAGTAGAACACTCAGATCCAGTTTGGCGCATATGGTCCTGATTCCCGAATTAAACGAGTAAACTGGGGCGGCAGAACACTGACCTTCCGGGGGGGAAAGTTATGGAACTCCCTTCCTCTTGCCCTCCGATCCCAACACAGCCTGCAGCTATTCAGAAAGCAGCTAAAGACCTGGCTATTTCCGCCGGTAAATAACAAGGTCACTCAGACCTAACTCGGTTTGATGCTCCTTCCTCAGTCCTTGATTCACCTAGCGCTAAGACACCTTCGGGTAATGCGCGCTCTATAAAATTACTTCCTTCATTCATTCATTGTCTACCACTGTTGTGTGGTTGTGGGATGGTCGTATGTGAATCTCCCAATTATAATGGTAATGGAGATGTTTTTTCAATGGTATGAATGTGTGGGGTGTAATCCACCTGTGATGTTTTTTTTTCTGTCACAATAGGCAGTTCTCTACTTCGCCTCCGGGTGTTGGGTCCCTGCGTGTTGTCTTTTATGTCAGCCTGGTCAGCTGGCATGTTTCTGGCATTAGGAGTTTGGTAGAGGATCTGTGGTGTGGTAGAGTGTACGTTTTTTATTGATTGAATGGAAGAAGGTGAGTGAGGTGTGTTTGTTTTCTTTGTTGTTTTCCTTGTTCTGATTGGCATGCATATGGTAGACTGTGAGTTCATAGTGGCTTGTTTACCTATAGTTAAAAGGGCAATATTTTTGCACTCAACAAGTTATTTGCATGTTTTCTGTTTACATTTATATCTTCATTTCTTTTATTTTCTGTGACTAGCATGCATGGTCTTTTACAATTAATAAGTTACATGCATGTTTTATCACATTTGCTATTGTGACGTGTCCCATCTCCATATATTTAATTTGGCGACATGTTGCTTACTTAGTTCTGCAGCATGTGTGTGGTGTTTTCCACCTGATATTTCCATGCACCTTGATTGCCTCTCATTTGCTATTGTGTAGACATGCATGGTGTAGTCGCAAATGTTATTCTAGCTTTTCTATGCACTTTTCTAGCCTCTCCTTTTGCTATTTTGTAAACATGCATGGAGTAGTTGCTAATGTTATTCTGGCTTTTGTAAAGAAGGGAGATATGTTATACCTGCTGCTCAGCCAGTGTGACTGGGTTGTTGAATGTTGGTGTGTGGTGATGCTGTGGAATGTTGGATGTTTGAGAGAGTCAGTTGGAGAATGGGCTGAGCAGTAGGAAGGCTGCTCCTGGTGGGGCTCTTCATGATAATGTCTAATTACATCATCTTACCTAATCTACACCTGGACTACTCGACATCTTTTAACTACAACAGAATTTGCAAAAAATGTGCAGATAGGAAAAGCGGAAATGGCAGAAAGGTCCATTTTATGAAGAAGGAAATAAATTGTGGTTCTCCGCAACGAGTTGAACGTTTAAACAACAGCCCCAAGTTTGTAGAACCCTTTTCAATAGTCAAGATAGTTAACCTTGCGAGTTTTAAATTGGAATTACCACCTACAAGGAACTTTCATCCCGTTTTTCATACTTTGTTGCTAAAATCAGCATCAGATAAGGTGAGGTGAGCTATAGACCACCACCTTTTATGGTACATGGTTCTCTTGAGCAAGAAATAAAAAGTAATAAAGATGTCAAGAAATGCAAAAGACAATCATGCTATCAAATGACTTGGTTGGAATGCGACGTGAAAATGATTAATCGGAAACTGCCTCAAATATTTGCACAAATTGACTAATAAGCAGATTCCATGCATTCAGAAAAACCAAATCTCACACCATGAGATGCGCTTAAAAGGGGGAGTAATGTCCAGAATGCCCATGCTTTTGCCCATCTCACGCTGATTATGCCCATGAAATCTGGGTCCTTGAATAAAATTAGCAAGGATGATGTCTTGTGCTGCAAACAAGAACGTTTTGCAGCAGAAGCCCGTGCGAGAAAATAGATTTGGGTACTCTGAGGTGGTGGTTTTGTTATGTCACAAAGTTAGGAAACTTTTGATGTTTATTGTCCTATTGCAGGAGTTTGGTGGGAGGTCCTCCAAACCTTGGCGATCTGTGGGAGTTCAACTAAACCTCATCAGTCATTAATGCTGCAGTTATAAAAGAGACCACACCCTGAACCGTTTCCTCTGGTATTCAGATGCATAGGTGTTTGGTGGTTTGGGCAATGGTCCAGCTGAGACTTTGGCAGTCGGGCGTGATTACAGTCAAAGGCTTCGGCTTTCAGAGGCAACGACTGAAGTTGGTCAAGTACAAGTGAATACAAAGTGACTCTTCTGAATCCGTTAGGTTGCACCTTTCGTTTTTGGAATCCCTTTAATGTACTGGCCTGTTTAAGGGGCCCTTCTTATTTTTTTTCATTCTTAAGACTTACCAAAAGTGTCCGCATCCTTATGGTTAAGTACCAAAACTTTGTTTACAAGTCGGAATACATATTAAGAAAATATATTTGTCACAAGTTAAAAAATTATTGATAATGAAGAAACAAGGAAGAAGACATTTTTTTTCAGAGGTAAGGTCAATAAATTAACAAGAACTTATTTCAGCAATTAAAAGTTATTGAAGGAGTTACAGAGAATGTGTGTCTGTTTATGTTCAGCAGTTGCCTGAATACACTAATCAATGAAGACAACTTGTTTATAGCAGCACTTATACATGAAAATTGCGAATTACTTAGTTGGAATTAATGTGCTGGCTTCTTCTGTTTCATATCTCCTTTCCTGTAATACTCTCCCTAATTCCATTCCCTTCAACTGGCCATTCTGATCATCCAATTAATATCAAATGGAGTTAGAACTACTAGTAGATGGGCTTCTGGAGGGTGCTGTTCCTGAGGTTCTGCACCCAGCTCTGACAGAATGGAAATAAGCAGCGATAATAGGCCTTGAACTTGTTGCAATTTATGATATCTTGAATCGCCCTACAATGGATCCTCTTTTTCCTCCATAACAGAATCCAATGATTATCCAATAGCTCAAATGAAGCTTCAATATGAAGGGCAGCAAGCAAGTGGAATGAACTTTCAATCTACCAAAAGAAAGTATATTGTGCTCTGGTTTACAAGTAGGCTGGGCAACTCTAGAAAGCAAGGTTGCTAAACTATGTTGGAACATTCATGAATATTTCTGGCAATGGTTGGGAACATTTGCTGTTGAGGTTATTTAATTTTTGTTTATGTATCTATACGTTCAAATGGTCACAGCTTAAATCCTCATCATATATTTTGTCATCATTATATCATTATTCAGAACTGATTGTTAATTATCGCAGTTCAAAGTGGGCCCACTCAAGGAATCCATCATCCCACTAAACAGCATACTAAACCCTTCCAAGCTTGAAGACATCTGCACTTGAGATTAGTTCCAAACATCTTTCAGAAAAGGTCTCAAAACTCACTTCTATCGAAACTACTTTAGAGACCATGTACCCTAAGATCTTTAGGGGCATATGTATCAAGCTATTTTGAGGTCGCAAACACTGCGAATCACAAAAAAGCAGTGTTTGCGAGCGCAAAATACCCATCCCCAATGTATAACAGAAAATCGCAGCGCAAAATAGGTATTCGCAAAAATAGCGAATACCTATTTTGCGAGTAGGAGAAAGTGCGAATAAAATTGCGAACTCGCAAATACCGACACGCTATTTGCGGAAATCGCAAAATGTGTAATCTCAAATACCGAATTCGCAAACATATGTATAAAAAAATCGCAAATTGCGAATTGACGAGATTCGCAATTTTGCACATGCAGTTTACCACCAACTCAAAGCAGGTGGTAACCAGGTGCAACCCATTTAAACAGGCCCACAATGCAACATGAACTTCCACAATGGCAGCGCTGTATCTGATAGCCAGGAGGATGCGAATTCAAGCTGCAGCACAGAGAAGGAGGCGACAGGAACGGATATTCAGAGTGCGCATCTCTCTGTTCCAGCAGACAGATGAAGAGATCCATGAGAAGGATAGGCTGGACTCTGCTACCATCATGGACTTGATTGCTGAGCTGAAACCCATGCTTGAACACCCAGCACGCAGGACCCAAACTATCCCACCACATGTGCAGGTCCTGTGTTCACTGCACTTACTGGCATCAGGGAGTTTCCAAGGGGTGATAGCAACAGCAGGAGGGTCTCCCAGAGTTGCCTGTTGCGCTTCTTCCATGCATTCTTGGATGCAATGGTACAGAGGCTGCATCATCACATCCAATTCCCCAACACACAACAGGCATTACAGAAAACAAAACAGGACTTCTATCAGATTGCCCAATTTCCCCATGTCATTGGCTGCATAGATGGGACCCATGTAGCCCTCTCACCCCCCTCAAACAATGAGTATGTATTCAGGAACCGCAAATCATATCATTCCATCAACATACAGGTCATCTGCAATGCTAAACATATCATAACGGACATAGTTGCTAAATACCCTGGCAGTACACACGACTCCTTTATATTCAGACATAGTGGGATATACACACGTCTCACTGGTGGCGAATTTGGAGAGGGCTATCTGCTAGGTAAATGCATGTCTAACACTCTAACATAAAGCCAAGGCCAGAAGTGAGAGGACAGTGATTAACTGAATGTCTTTCATCCTGTAGGTGACAGTGCATATGCTGTAAGAGATTTCATCCTCACACCATACCTCAATCCAGCAAAACAAAGGGAGCAAAGATACAATCGCGCACACAAATCTACACGCTGTGTAATTGAGCGGATATTTGGGATACTGAAGAGCAGGTTCCGCTGCCTGCATAAAAGCGGAGGAGCACTACAATACAGCCCAGAGACCTGCTGCAAGATTGTGGCTGCTTGTGCCATGCTCCACAACATTGCAACTAGTAAAGGCATACCAGTTGAACTCACTGATACAGAGTCAGATTCCGATGAGGGCCCAGGTCCACGTCGCAGACCAGCAGGTGGTGTAGGGGCAGCTGCGGGCCGACAGAGACGTGATGAGATAACACAAAACTATTTCTAGGTGGGTAATGATGACACAATGCAAAAGTTGATTTGTGCATGACTGTGTTTTATTTATCCTTTAGCTGCAGGATTTAAATCAATCACACAGCCCAAAAACGCACTGTGCCACAATGTCTTGCACATGTCATGTCCACAGTGCATGGATGAAGGCTAAACCAAAGAACACATGGCATGGGTTACTTCACCCATTGGCAATCTGCTGTGGTGACAGTTTATTTTTTGCGTGCACGTCCTGCTGTTGCACGCTCAGGGTGCTGACTGCTCTCCCTTGAGGCATCCAAAGGTGTTCCCTGCCTCACACTGCGCCGTCTGTGTTCGGGAATTGGTGGGGTGATGCTGCTTCTGCTTGAGAGCTCCTCACTGTCCCCTGAGCCCAGGAGACCTGTGCCACCTATGGTGGCTGTCTGCAGCTGGTCTACTGCATTTGTCACCTGCACCAACCCTTTGGCCGCATCCTGGCTGCAGTGTGCCATTTCAACCTGCATGCCAACTGACCGGCGTGACAGCACGGAAGTGGCATTAGACAGGCGGTTGACCACCTTACTATAAGTGTCCAGACGGGTGTAGAGACGTTGTTTTCCCCTGCGTCTGGATGCCTGGTCTCTCCTCATGGTGGCACATAGTTCTTTAATTGTGCCCGTCATTTCTCTGATGCTGTCCGCACAGGCCTTATGTTCCTCATCGATTTTGTTATTCATCTCTCGGATGCCCTCCTTCATATCAGTCAGATTGTGGTTCACACACACCAGCTGCCTGTGTATTAACCTCATTGATTTTGATTGCAGGCGCTGTACCATAACCATGGTGCCTTCCAGGCCGGAAAACACTGTGGGATCCTCTGCTGCATCTGCACTGGTAGTTGCCCTTGGCCTGCGTCTCCTGCATGTTATTTCACTACGGTGCACAGGGGGCTGATCGTGGGCCTGTTGTGCATGCTGTTCCTGGTCTGGCTGCTCCTCATCCCCTATGGACTCTGGTTCACCCTCTAACAGTGGAAGTGGAGGCACAATCTGGCGGTGTCTCCGTGGGACAGGTGTTGGCAGTGTCGGCTGCTCTGTGTCCTCTTGCCCTGCCTGGTCCTCTGTGCGTGCTGCCACCTCAGCTTCTGAATTGTCATCCTGTGTTTCAGGCTGAACTGTGAATGAAAAGACACATTTTTATTGTGTGTTCTGCTTCACATTCTTCACTAAATAAAGTTTTCAGAATTTAGCTTAGCTAAGTACTGTCTAGCATTTTTTTCTTTAACTAATTCACTTCTACTGATTCTACATTGCTGTATCTCATTGCTCCACTGTATTATGTGTGTGACTACATCTCCCATGATGCATTGCTGTGTGTGCCGTAGGAAGTGGAATGGAGTTGCATTGTTACTTTGTAGTTGGTGCATTCCTGAGTGTGTGAGTGAGTTGGTAATGTATCAGGGCAGTTTTGGCATGCATCTTACCTTGTCTGGTGTTTGGAGTGTTGGAGCTGTCGATGTCAGCCACACCACTGATACTCTCAGGCTGTAGGGTGGACTCCACCAACTCCTCCAGGGGCGTGGATTCAGTCTCAGTGGATGTTCCCCCGCCAGTCTTCTTTGCCTCCGCAAGCCTGCTTGCCACCTTGTCCTTCGACCTGGAGCGCATATCGTACCAGCGCTAGCGTAGGTCGGCAACGGTGCGCTGGGTGACACCGATGGCATTGACCTTTGCCTGGATGTACAGCCATTTTTTCTTTTTCGAGATTCTGGCACATGAAGGGATTTTTTCCCAAAAAGTAACTCATGGCTATGTACCATTTCTTCTATTAGAACCTCCTGCTCCCTCTCACTGAACTTATGCTTCCTTTTCCTCCCAGCCTCCTCCTTGTCCTTCTCCTGGGGATCCATTTGGTTTGGGTGGTGTTGCAGTCCAAAGTGGTTTGCTTCTCCTCCCAGCCTCTCCCACAGCCTCAGGCAATCAGGAACAGCAATGGCAGTCACACTTCCTGGGTGTGATGTCATCAAGCTGCAGCTGATTTGCAGATTCTCTAACTTTGCGAATCCTTATTTGCAAAGTCGCAAATAAGGAATCGCTATTTTGGAGTTCGCAAACGTATTCTGCGAATTTTAAGGAATCGCTAATATTTTGCGAATTTTTATATACATCCCATTTTGCGAATCTCTAAATGCGATGCGCTAAAAATCGCATTTTGAGATTCGCTATTATCTTTTTTGATACATATGCCCCTTACTTCTTAAGCTCTGAATAGGGGCTATCGAAGATGCCACTCTCAGGCAATTCCTCCAGAATAGATCCAGACATTGATGCATGAATCTTGATGGTTGATTTAAGATGTTTCAGTCTCCCGCTCGCTTCATCTGTGCTACCTATCCCTTCTTTCCCTTTTCTCCCCCAGCATACTGAAAGCTCCCAATTTTTAAAAATGTTTGATGTTACCAGTATGCTGTTATATGTAAAGTGCTTGAATATCTTTTGCAGACTTGGCTCTAAATAAATAAATAAAATGCACATAGACTTTTTTTAGGGGATAGAAACAAAAAGCTTATATAGGGAACGATCTAGGCTAAAACTACGTAAAAATTGTGAATGCCCTAAAGATAGTGCTGAGTCTTATTAGGAAGTACTCGTTTCAGGGAGTTGCTGTATTGGAATCTGTTGGACTTGGCCCTTTTTGCAGGGTCATCCCTAAACTTTTTACCTTCCTCCTATAATTTTTCTGACCTGTTGTTGGCTGTTTTATGACTCTGGGCACTTTACCACTGCTGATCAGTGCTAAAGTGCATATGCTCTCCCCATTATAAATTGATGTATGTATTAGTGACTCCATGATTGGATGATTGGTTTACTTGTCAGTCCCTAGTACAGTGCACTGAGTGTGCCCAGGGCTTGTAAATCCAATACCGCTGGTGGGCTTGCAGCACTGGTTGTGCCACCCACAGAAGCGGCTTGTAAAATGTGTCTCAGGCCTGCCATCGCAGAGCCTGTGTGCAGCCTAGGGCTGCCATGTCGACTTGGTGAGTGCACCCACTTACCAGTCCCTAAACCTTCCCTTTACTGCATGTTGGTCACCCCTAAAGTAGGCCCTAGTGCAGGGTGCATTGTAAGTACAAGGTAGGACATGCCCTGGTGTGTGTGGCATGTCCTAATAGTGAATTACAGCCATTTTCGTTTTTCACTATTGCAAGGCTACCTGCTCCCCATAGGCCAGAATGGGCAGACTGACTATTACACCTTATAGTCAGAACTGACCCAGGGAACATGGTAGAAAAACGAATTTAGTATGCCTGAACTCAGGATGATAAAATACATCTTTTAGTGAAGTTGGTTTTAACATTCTGTGTTTGAAAATACCACTTTTAGAAAGTGGGTATTTTCTTGCCTAACTATCCAAGCCTGCCTCTGCTAGGTTGTGTATTCCTTGTCTGGAGATTGAGTGACAGGGGCTGGGGGTGGCTACAGGAGACAGGGTGAGTCAGCACAGGGCTGAATAGAAAGATCTGCATCCAGAGTGGAGGGAGGAGTTGCACCTGGGTCTGAATAGGGCTGTGCCTGCCTTCCACAATGCTGGCTCCACCTCCTGCCGGGCGGCTGAACACTCTGCCCCACATTCTGAAAGGAAAGAAGGAGTCAGAAAAACAAAGTGCTCCAGGACTGACCAGAACTGGTTTTGGGCTAGGCAGAGGCCTCTCTGTCTCCAGAGAACAAAGAGAAAAGGTGTATAAAAAGGGGACCCAGACCCCTAGGAAATTAGATCACTTTTGGGAAACAAGAAGAAACCTTTGCTGAGGAGCGGAACCAAGAAGAAACTGAGGAGTGACTTTCCCTAAGCTGAAGTGCTGCTTGGGGGATTGGCCTGCAGTGTTTGCCTAACTGCCAAAGAAAGGAGAGAGGAACTTTGTGTGTACTTTCATCAACTTGTGAAGGATCTCCAAGGGCTTGATTTTAGAGCTTGCCTCCTGCTGAAGTCTCAGGGACAACAGACTTCACCCACCAGCTCCCCCTGTATTCCCTTGCTGGGAATTGGGACCTTCTGACACACTTGCGTGTCTCTGGGAGCTGGAAGCGCGACTCAACACGAAGAAGCGTGTCGCCGCAGCCGCTGAGTCTCGCATCGCCGGAGAAGAGTGTCGCCGTCGCATCAGACGCCGGCACATCCCCGAAGAAGCGCGCCGCATCCTTCGAAGCGCCTCGCAGCACCGGAGAAGAGTGTCGCCGTCGCATCAGACGCCGTCGCATCCCCGGGGCAGAGCATCGACCTCGCATCAGACGCCGACGCATCGCAACACGAGGCGCGCCCCGCATCCCAGGAGAAGATCGTCAACCTCGCATCAGACGCCGTCGCATCGCCAGGCAAGCGTGTCGCAGGGCCTGTCGCGGCTCCAAAGACTCATCGCAATCGCCGCACGGCCGTCGGGCGTGCACGCATCACATCTTCGTTGTCGCAACCTCAAGAAGACGCCACTTTGTTTCTTTTGCACCAGATCTTCAACGCATCACCGTCCTTGCGTGTAAGGGACTACCGCATCACCTTCCCTGCAACACTTTTCGTTGCCCTGCGTTACGCATCTTAAGGTACATTGAACTCAAAGTGTCGCATTTTCATTTTAAGAGACTCAAGCTAATTCTACCATCCTTAAAGTACAGTATTGTGGATTATTTATGTCATTTATGGTCTTGTGGTAAATCTATATAAAAGATACTTATTTTTATAATACAACCTGTGTGGTGTCCATTTGTAGTGTTGTCACTAGATTACTGTATGTGTTCACAAATGCTTTACACACTGCCTCTGAACTAAGCCTGTCTGCTCGTGCCAAGCTACCAAGAGGGTGAGCAGGGGTTATTTCAGGAGTGTACCCCTTATCCTGACTAGAAGCAAGGGTCCCTATTTGGACAAAGGTACCTACCTCTGCCAACTAGAGACCCCCAGTTCTAACATTGGTGGTCAGCGGTGAGGATTCTGGACTTGCATTTGTGACTTATGTACAGTGATTGGTGAACACTACCTAGTGAGTGCAGACCATAACGCAACCACATACTTTTGGTAGATATTCTTTTCTGGGACTTTCTATTTTTGCTAAAAACTGCCAAGTTTAATCACCATGGATACAGCAGCATCCATAGCATCTGTTGATAATGATTGGGAAGAGGAGAAACTAGAATGCTACAACTTGAAACAGCTCAAGCATTTCTGCAGAAGATTCAAAGTTTCAATGACCGGACTCTCCAAGAAGGATGAGATCCAAAAGGCGCTGAGGGCCTGGGTCGAAGCAAGGAATACCCCTGAAAATGAGGAGGGGGCTGAGAATGCAAATGAGCAGCTGGATGGGCCAGTGGGTCCAGGGGAGAGGAGAGAATCTTCCCCGTGGGTAGCAATGTTTCCCCAGAGGTCTGTCCCCAGAAGAGCTGGAGGACAGAGAAAAGAGTAGGATGCATGAAATGGAGCTGACCAAGCTCAAGTTCAAGGGGCAGTTGGAATTTGAATTGCAATCTAGAAAGTTGGCCTTAGAAGAGAAAAGAATGGATCAGGAGCATGAGTTGAGAATGAGGGAGCTTGATTTAGAGCTCGAGAGGCTGGAGGCCATGAGTGCCTTAGCCCAAGAAGAAGAAATTAGGGCAGCTCAGGACATGAGCTTTGCTGAGTTGGAGGGGGAGTCCAGCTCAGATGGTGGCAGCAAAATTATGTTATCTAGTGCTGAGGGAGTAGTACACACACCCAGGGAGGTGGCGCCTGACTTGGAGGGGGTTAACATACACCAGGAGGTTCAAGGACATGAGGTAGCTCCAGTAGTGCGCAGTGTCCCTGAGAGGAATAGGGAAACTGATGCAGGGATTCATGGTCCTAGTAGCAGGAGGGACACTCTACTGACTCTAGATGGGAGGTGCAGGGAGAGTGGTTCCCCCACAGTTGAAGTCCTGATATGTGAGTGTGAAGACCGCCCAGAAGAGTGTGGGTTGAGTGACAGAGACAATCAGATACTGTCTTGCCAATCTCAGAAGAGTGGTGTGGGGTACGTGTGCGAGGCACTGGATGGTGAGGTGAAGGATAGTTTGGTTAACCCCTGTGGGGGACTGTGTGATCCAATTTTGGGAGAGCATATTGTAAGTCCCTGTTTTCCAGAGCTATGCCAACACCTGTTGGAGACTGAGTTCTCTGACCTCAGGGAGCTCACATTGGAGGCAGACCTTTTGGTGGATTCCAGAGGGTCTGAAGAGGCATTGGGGAGTGACCCTAAGAGGAGTGGCTCAGGTGTCTTCCAACCCAGAGTGGTGGGAGAGGTTCAGTGTAGCCCAGCTAGGTCCCGTGGTAATGGGAGGGGTGTAGGGACTCACGTCCTGTCTCAGTGGAGAAGGAGTGAGTGTGGGGCTGCGTGTCCCAAGGTGCCCGAAACCCAGTCTCAGAGCCTGGATGGTTCTTTAAGGGAACACCAGGTAGGGAGCCTAGGCTGTCCTGATGGGCCGCCTGTTGAGGTGGATCTCCTAGTGTCTAGAGAACCTGGAGCGTCTGTAAATGGAGCTCCAGTGTTTCTGGTGTCTGGCAGTGCCACTCCTAAGTGGAGGGTGCAGAAGTCCAGAGTGAGGGGTGAGAGGGGGAGAGAGTCCCCAGTGGAAGAACCAGTGGGTCAGGGACCAGCCAGAAGGGCTGAGTCACCAGTGAATGACCATGGTGACACCACTTCTGTCCTGGGGGATCTTCGCGCACTGTCAGATGGACAGGGGTCGGGAGATCTGCACCAGGCAGACTGTCACACAACACATGAGAGATGGGTTTCCATCTGGGGGCATGCGTGCTCCCCAGGAAGTCCTGGTGCGCCCGGCAGATTCTTACACAACTCTAGAGGAGTGTGTTTCCCTTGGGGGGTTGGTGTACCCTCCCGGAAGTCCTGGGTTGCCAGGCACAGGTCCAGCCTAAGGGTACAGACCCTGGGTTGGAGGGCCAGGTTCAGGGTGTCCCCCCTGACCTGGAGGAAGGGGCAGCTGCTAACAGTGCCCCTACCAGTTTGTCTTCTGGGGGCACCGCTCCAGGTGGGAGGGTGCAGGACCCCAGTAAGGGGGGCGGGGAGAGGACAGCCTCACCCCTGGCCTCTGCCCAGTCTAAGGGTACAGACCCTATGCTGGGATCCCAGTTGCAGGATAGAACCCCTGAACTGGTGGGCGAATTGTGCAGGACACCGGCCACAGGTGCCCTGACAATTCTGGAAGGGTGTACCGCTCCAGGTGGGAGGGTACAGAGCCCCAAGGAGGAGGACCGGGTGTGGGAAAGCCCACCCCAGTCTCCAGTCCAGCCGCCGGGTATAGGACCGGGGCTGGTGGGTCAGCGCCAGGATGTCATACCTGACCTGACAGGAGGGAGAATGGACAAAGGGTGCCAAGCACCTGGGGCTACTGCTTCCCGCTCTCTGACGCCACGGAGGTTTGAGAGCCCTGAGAGGCATAAGGCCTGGGTCTCATCCCTGACCACTGTCAGTGGCCACTGTGGCTTGCTTTCTGTCTGTTGGGACACACCTGTGAGCAAGTTAAGGTTAGGTGCTGCACAGATGGTGTCCACAGGTGAGTAGAAGGGTTCCCATGGATTAGCTTGGTGGACCCTGAGAGTATGGACAGAGGGATTCCAATAGGTTCAGATTGGCGTAGAACTGGAGTATGCCCCTGCTGTTGTGGGCCAGGGTCCAGGTTCTATCGCCCAAAGCAGGGAAGCCCATCAGGGTAGTGATTGGTCTCCCCTGCGTTTTTGGCTGGAAGGGGGTTGTGTTGGACTTGGCCCTTTTTGCAGGGTCATCCCTAAACTTTTTACCTTCCTCCTATATTTTTTCTGACCTGTTGTTGGCTGTTTTATGACTCTGGGCACTTTACCACTGCTGATCAGTGCTAAAGTGCATATGCTCTCCCCATTATAAATTGATGTATGTATTAGTGACTCCATGATTGGATGATTGGTTTACTTGTCAGTCCCTAGTACAGTGCACTGAGTGTGCCCAGGGCTTGTAAATCCAATACCGCTGGTGGGCTTGCAGCACTGGTTGTGCCACCCACAGAAGCGGCTTGTAAAATGTGTCTCAGGCCTGCCATCGCAGAGCCTGTGTGCAGCCTAGGGCTGCCATGTCGACGTGGTGAGTGCACCCAATTACAAGTCCCTAAACCTTCCCTTTACTGCATGTTGGTCACCCCTAAAGTAGGCCCTAGGGCAGGGTGCATTGTAAGTACAAGGTAGGACATGCCCTGGTGTCTGTGGCATGTCCTAATAGTGAATTACAGCCATTTTCGTTTTTCACTATTGCAAGGCTACCTGCTCCCCATAGGCCAGAATGGGCAGACTGACTATTACACCTTATAGTCAGAACTGACCCAGGGAACATGGTAGAAAAACGAATTTAGTATGCTTGAACTCAGGATGATAAAATACATCTTTTAGTGAAGTTGGTTTTAACATTCTGTGTTTGAAAATACCACTTTTAGAAAGTGGGTATTTTCTTGCCTAACTATCCAAGCCTGCCTCTGCTAGGTTGTGTATTCCTTGTCTGGAGATTGAGTGACAGGGGCTGGGGGTGGCTACAGGAGACAGGGTGAGTCAGCACAGGGCTGAATAGAAAGATCTGCATCCAGAGTGGAGGGAGGAGTTGCACCTGGGTCTGAATAGGGCTGTGCCTGCCTTCCACAATGCTGGCCCCACCTCCTGCCGGGCGGCTGAGCACTCTGCCCCACATTCTGAAAGGAAAGAAGGAGTCAGAAAAACAAAGTGCTCCAGGACTGACCAGAACTGGTTTTGGGCTAGGCAGAGGCCTCTCTGCCTCCAGAGAACAAAGAGAAAAGGTGTATAAAAAGGGGACCCAGACCCCTAGGAAATTAGATCACTTTTGGGAAACAAGAAGAAACCTTTGCTGAGGAGCGGAACCAAGAAGAAACTGAGGAGTGACTTTCCCTAAGCTGAAGTGCTGCTTGGGGGATTGGCCTGCAGTGGTTGCCTAACTGCAAAAGAAAGGAGAGAGGAACTTTGTGTGTACTTTCATCAACTTGTGAAGGATCTCCAAGGGCTTGATTTTAGAGCTTGCCTCCTGCTGAAGTCTCAGGGACAACAGACTTCACCCACCAGCTCCCCCTGTATTCCCTTGCTGGGAATTGGGACCTTCTGACACACTTGCGTGTCTCTGGGAGCTGGAAGCGCAACTCAACACGAAGAAGCGTGTCGCCGCAGCCGCTGAGTCTCGCATCGCCGGAGAAGAGTGTCGCCGTCGCATCATACGCCGGCGCATCCCCGAAGAAGCGCGCCGCATCCTTTGAAGCGCCTCGCAGCACCGGAGAAGAGTGTCGCCGTCGCATCAGACGCCGTCGCATCCCCGGGGCAGAGCATCGACCTCGCATCAGACGCCGACGCATCGCAACATGAGGCGCGCCCCGCATCCCAGGAGAAGATCGTCGACCTCGCATCAGACGCCGTCGCATCGCCACGGAAGCGTGTCGCAGGGCCTGTCGCGGCTCCAAAGACTCATCGCAATCGCCGCACAGCCGTCGGGCGTGCACGCTTCACATCTTCGTTGTCGCAACCTCAAGAAGACGCCACTTTGTTTCTTTTGCACCAGATCTTCAACGCATCACCGTCCTTGCGTGTACGGGACTACCGCATCACCTTCCCTGCATCACTTTTCGTTGCCCTGCGTTACGCATCTTAAGGTACATTGAACTCAAAGTGTCGCATTTTCATTTTAAGAGACTCAAGCTAATTCTACCATCCTTAAAGTACAGTATTGTGGATTATTTATGTCATTTATGGTCTTTGTGGTAAATCTATATAAAAGATACTTATTTTTATAATACAACCTGTGTGGTGTCCATTTGTAGTGTTGTCACTAGATTACTGTATGTGTTCACAAATGCTTTACACACTGTCTCTGAACTAAGCCTGTCTGCTCGTGCCAAGCTACCAAGAGGGTGAGCAGGGGTTATTTCAGGAGTGTACCCCCTTATCCTGACTAGAAGCAAGGGTCCCTATTTGGACAAAGGTACCTACCTCTGCCAACTAGAGACCCCCAGTTCTAACAGAATCTAAATGCATTTATCAAAGTGAATGCAACAACATTACCAGATGCAGTAAGACATTGAAGAAGTATCTGCAGCATCCTGAGTTTCCAAAACCGGGCTAAGCTGACTAATGAGACAACTGGAACTGTGATTTAATTAAAAGGGCCAAATCCATTTTAAAACCAACACTTTTTATGGTTTTAACGAGGTAACGGCAGGAATGAATGGGGCCATAGGTCCTCACTACTACCAACATTTGTTGTCATGTTAAGGTATGTAGATTTGTAGAGCACACTATCACCCGGGAAGGTATCCTGGTGCTGTAAGTGTGAGTCTAGGTACACCTAGGGCCTAGTGGGACTACTCAAAAATCCAGGTCTTCAGCTTCTTGTGGATCTCAAGAAGTGAGGAGGAAGCTCTCATGTGTAGAGGCAGGTTGTTCTATACTTTAAGAGCAATGTAGGAGAAGGCTTGACCGCCAGACCTGGTTTTCCGTATGTGTGGAATTTGTGCAAGTAGGAATCCGGACGAAAGGAGGTGTCTGGAAGGTCTGTAAAATCAGATGCGATTGTTGAGGTATGCCGGGCCAGTGTTATGTAGTGCATTGAAAGTGTGGGTAAAGGGTTTGGATTGTGCTCATTTGTGAATTGGAGCCAGTGGAGCTCCTTCAGGTGTGCTGTGATGTAGTTTGGCATGGGAAAATGAGAGCGATTCTGGCTGCAAATGTCTGAAATATCTGCAGCCTTCTTGTGAGTTTTTGTTGATCTCAGCATAGAGGGTGTTCCCATAGTCCAGCTTGTTTGTGACCAGGGCATGTGTGATGGTTTTCATGGTACTAATTGGGAGCCATTTGAAAATCTTCCTCATCATCTTCAAAGTATGGAAGCATGAGGCAGTGACGGCATTGACTTGAGTGGCCATGTCAAATTTGCTGTTTGTGATGATTCAGAGATTCTTGGCATGGGTGGGGGGTGTCTATCCTAGCTCTTTTGGCCACCAAGTGGAGTCCCACGGTGATGTGCTCTTCCCAAAGATCATGATTTCGTCTTGTCAGTGTTCAACTTTAGATAGTTGTTCTTCATCCAGTGTGCGATTTCAGTCATGCAGGCATTGAACTGTGTCCAGGAACTAGGTGTTTTTACCATGAGCGAGAGAATGAGCTGCGTGTCATCGGCGCAGGAAAGGACATTGATATCGTGAGACTGAATAATGCTGGTTAGGGAGATCCTGTACTCAATGAAGAGGGTCGGGATCAGGCGGGATCCTTGTGGAACTCTGCATATGAGGTCACAGTCATCCGAGGTGTATGGTGCCAGGCTGACTGACTGGGTCCTTCCATCGGAGTGTGTGTCCTTGGATTCCAAAGTCATGTAGACATTGGATAAGGATGGTGTGGGAGACTGTATCAAATGCTGCGGAGAGGTCCAGGTGGATGAGGGCAGCTGTGTCTCCTCTATCCACAGTCATGAGGATGTAATCTGCAGCAGCGATGTGGGTAGTTTCCGTACTGTGATTGGTTCTAAAACCAGACCAAGCAGTGTCAACTAGTTAGTGGTCATTGAGATATTTGGTGAGGTGCCTATTGAGGACTTTCTCTAAGACATTTGCTGAGAACGATAGAAGGGAGATCGGTCTGTAGTTGGTGAGCGTTGAAGAGTCAGCAGGAAGTTTCTTCAGCAATGGGAGGACAGCTGCATGTTTCCAAGCATCTGAGAAGGTTGCAGAAGAGGTGGAGGCACTCATAATAGGTGCAGGCATTGAAGCGGTCCACTACGGCGATGCATTTTGTGGTCTGGATTATTTGGTGTACTTAGCTTCTTAGGGCAGATAAGATTGTGCTTCTGTCCATATTGCCCTGCTTGTTCTCCATTTGCACTCCAGTTGCTTGTAGTGGCATCTCATCAGCCTAAGGTTTTCTGTGTGCTAACTGGCCTTGGGTCTGGATCTTGTTGTATTGTTGTATTTGAGGAAGACTAGAGAGTCGGCACTGGAGGTGATCCAATTGTTGAAATTCTTGATGGCTTTGCAGAAGCTGTTGTTGTTTTTGGGTCAGTGGGTGTATAAGTCCTTGTCAGTGATGCTGTTTCCGTTTTGGTGTGCTAATCCGGCGGTGGTGCATGTGCTTTGTACTGGGACGGTAATGCTGAACTTGACAAGAGCGTGGTCTGTCAAGGGGACTGGCGTGGGTTCATTCACTTAGATGTTGCTGAAGATGGTAAAAATATGGTATAGGAAGTGTCTGGCTATGTGGGTAGGTCTCTTTATTCGTTGGGTGAGGCCCAGGCTTCCAGGGTCTTCAACGAGTGCCAGTGTGGTCTTCCAGGTAGAATTTCAGGTCTCCAAATTGGATACAATTGCAAGCATAGAGGTCGAGTTGTACGAGGAAGTCCATGATGGTGTCAGTGAATATTGTGCGTGGTCCTAGTGGTCCGTATATGAGAGTGACACTTAGGGTGAAGTTGGCTGTGACGTGGAGCTTGAAGGACAGGTATTGCATTTTGGAGAATGACATGCCCATGAATGTGGTGCAGATTATGGTGTTCTTGTGGATGATGGCGATTCTGTCTATGAGCTTGTGAGGTCTGTCTTGCCTGACAATCTTGTAGCCGGGGCGAAGGATGGCTGCGGCCATGTCCAGTGCAGATGCATGGTTCAGCTAGGTTTTCGTGAGGAAAAGCAGGTCAGAGGCATTGCAATGCAGCAGGTCCCAGATCTGTGTGGCATGTTTGGTGAGTGAGTGTTGAGGAGCATGCATGCAAGTGTGGAGTGTTGTGTGGGTAGTGGCAGGGCTGTGTGAGTCTGAGAGAGTAAGGAACTAGGTTCTATTGTTGCGGTGAATGTTGGGTGTGGGTAAGAGCATGAAAATCTGGTAGACGTGCAAATGAAGGCTCCCTGTGTGTTGTGTGGGACAGTGAGGCAGCAGTTTGTGGATCAGGAGATGGAGTAGAGGGTGTAGAGGGTCACAGCATGGTAGCAGCAGGAGGTTGGAGGACCAGGGTCATTACATTAACATGTCTGACATATGTAAGAGTTTGTGGCTGGGCATTTTTTACAGACTCCCAACACAACTGACAAGATGTTTTGTATCATTATAGACAAATCCCAATACAATTAGAGTCAAGTCTTGGTATCAAGAATGCACATTCAGAATTGACATTACTGAGAATGAATGAGGCACACTCCAGAATTTAGCATTTATATTAAATTGGAATGCTAACAATTATGAGTCCTGTTGAACCCCATAGGTCAAGGGCATTGGATTACAGAAGTGAGGCAGAATTGCCACTGACTGATTGTGACCCATTCAGATTAATTTAAACCAGGCAAATGCCTGAGAACTTTGACCAATAGTTTATAATCATTTTAATAGAATAGTATGGTTGCTCATGTCAAATGCAGCTAAGAGGACAAACAAAATAAGCACATTGGCAGAACAGATATAGATTCAATGTAGTTCCAAAACTTATTTGCTAGCATTGCATCAGGCACTTTTGAGGGAGCATAGATAATAGATAATAACAGACGTCTCAATGTGAGGGGATTTGCAAGTGACTTCTGCGAAGGGGAGAGATCATGGCCACAATGATTTTGATAAGTAGTCATGTATTAAGAATATACAATTGCGGAGGTTACACAAAAGTGAGGATTTGTTGAAGTAATGATTTCAGACTGTGGTTGACAGGCGTCCACCAGTTTAAGAGACAAGACAAATGAGCACATGTAACACAAGCAATAAAAACAATAGTAGAGGAGGTAAAATAGGATACGCTCATCCAGCTTTAGTTAATGTCGAAGAAAAAGAAAACTTGACCACACACATCCTAGGACTGTATCACAGCATAATTATTGCCTTTAAAACCGGGCTTCTCTGGAACAATGCCAAAGATTTATATTTGTGTATACACTCCATGTGCATACATTTTAAATCAACAAATCTACATCTGCTGCAGGTGATGCTAAACTTTAGGCCTGATTACGAGTGCCCCTTTATGTTATCATATGTGTGTATTTGTCTAGCGTGACTAATCACCCATTATTAATCGCTCTGAAGGAGGCATGTTGGTGTAAGACTGAAGGTGTTGGGTGTCAGCCCTGGTGAGCTATTCGAAGACCCAGGTCTTCAGCTTCTTGCAGATTTCAAGAAGTGAAGAAGTGGCCCTGATATGATGAGGGCTTGCATGATGGTGTGTTTGGTGCTTCACGGTAGCCATTTGAATATTGTGCAAGTTAGACCTGGCATCTTTTGGCGTGTTTCCCCTGTCTTTTTGCTTTCTGACCTCCCGGTTTTGGCTCAGTTTTGCTTTTTTAGTGTCTCTGCACACTTTCTCACTGCTGTTCAGTGTTAAAGTGCAAGTGCTCCTGTTGTAAATTATTATTATGGATTGGTGTTTCCATGATTGGCATATTTGATTTACTGGTAAGGCCCTAGTACAGTGCACTGAGTGTGTCAGGGCCTGTAAATCAAATTCTTCTAGTGGGCCTGCAGCACTGATTGTGTCACCCACGTGAGTAGCCCTGAAAAGGTATCTCAGACCTGCCACTGCAGGGTCTGCGTGCAGTTTGTAACTGCCATGTCAACCTGGCAAGTGCACCCACTTGCCAGGCCCTAATCTTCCCTTTTCTTACATATAAGTCACCCCTAAGGTAGGCCCAAGGTACCCCTGTTGGCAGGGTGCTGTGTATGTTAAAGGTAGGACATGTACTGATGTGTGTGGCATGTCCTGGTAGTGAATTACAGTGCATTTCATTTTTCACTATGGAAAGGCTGTCTGTCCCATAGGGCGGAATGGGAGTTTTACTTATAACATCTTATAAGCATAAATTCCCATTGGGATAAGATAGGGAAATGGAGTTTAGTATGCCTGTGCTCAGAATGTAAAAATGCATCTTTTAGTAAAGATTAGTTTTATGTTCTGTGTTTGAAAATACCACTTTTAGAAAGTAGGTATTTTCTTGCTTAGCCATCCTGTGTGCCTCTGTTAGGTTTGTGGATTGAATGTCTGGCTTTGGAGTGACAGGGGCTGGGCATGTGCATTCTCTTCAGACAGCCACTGGGGGGGTCGAGTTATGTTCTGCCTTTCCTGGATGAGTCAGGGCTGGGCTGAATAGACCTGGGCTGCATTTAGAGTAGTGGGAGGAGATTTCCTTGCACCTGAATAGGCCTGGTCTGCCTTCAACAATGCTGTCTCCACCCTCTGCCAGGAAGCTGGGCCAGAGAGGACAAAACTGGTTTGGACTAAGCACAGACCCTCTCTGCCTAAGAGAACAAAGGAATTCTGAGTATAAATATTGGGGCCCAGACCCCAGAACTTTAGAACTCGCTGGAATCAAGGAACCTGCCAAGAAGAAGAGCTGGAAGAGCTGCCAGGAGGAGTACTGCCCCTTTGCTGTGTTGTTGCTTTGTTGGGTTGGACTGCAGTTGCTGCTTCTTCCTTGGGCAGTGAAAGGACTGGACTGAACGTTCTTTACTTGTGCTGAGTATCTCCAAGGGCTTGATGTAGAGCTTGCCTCCTGTTCTGAAGTCTCAGGGACTGTAAAGACTTCCCCAACCTCTGGGTACCGCTTCTGGAACCGCTGTTTCATTTGCCACAGAGAATGGAAAAGCAGCCGACTCCGTCGCTGGCTACGTGTCCTTAAGGCACCGCAGAAGGCACTGCTGCATCTTGCACCGCAACCCTGGTCTTACTGACGATGACGACCGACTCTACTGCCACCGAGTCGCTGCACTGTGACCTGTGGGCACCGCAGTCCGCACCGCCTCGCTTCACTTGCCCACCCTGGTCTCACGGACGCTGTTGCTGCCTGCTGACTTTGACACCTCTGACCGCATCGTGGCTGGGGGCACTACTCGTAAGTTTCACAATGCAGCGCCTCATCCCACACAGCAGTCTGGGCCGACCCATGCCAGCTCCAGCTAACCGGCTCTGTCGCTTGCACCGCAACCTGCCAGCACAGCATCGAGCACCGCCTCGCCTCGCACCATAAGCCTTGGTCTCACCCACGCCATCTGGATGATCGTCCCCGATCCGCTGCCTGCACCGCATTGTGAGGGAACCGCACCCTGCACCGATTTCATTTTGCAACGCAACCGCGACAGTTGCCCCAATCGGCTCGCACCAACGTGTCAGCCGCAACGAGAAAGGTACTGTTCACGAGTATGTCCACACTTTAGCTGGCCCTTTCTGATGCGATCGGCTGGAACTGTTAGACTCTGTTGTTTTCAGCATCGCGGTAGCCCCGGATGGAGATACCGACTGGGAAGAACTGTGTTTTTGAGATATTTCTGCAATTTTTAAGGATATCTTGCAAAGTATATATTTTTAAGTACTGTATGTTGGATTCTTATTGTTTTGGTCTTGTTTTGGATATTTAAAAATATTGGATATTTTTCTAAACTGGTGTGGTGTCTTTTTGTAGTGTTTACACTGTATTACTGTTGGTTGTGTGCAAATGCTTTACATACTGCCTCTGACATAAGCCTGACTGCTCATGCCACGCTACCAAGGGGGTGAGCAGGGGTTATTTTAGGAGTGTAACTCCCTTATCCTTACTAGAAGGAAGGGTCCCTACTTGGACAAAGGTGCAAACCATTGCCAACTAGAGACCCCCATTTCTAACATTGGTTGTCAGCGGTGAGGATAGGACTTGTGTTTGCACTTGACTTACAGTGATTGGTGAGCACTACTACCATATTGCAAACCACTACGTACCACATACTGGTTCTTTTTCTTTTTGGCCTATTTTTGATCTTGCCAGTTTGAACTTGCTACTTAATCATGCCTTAATCAAGATCATCATCTGTTGCATCCTTGGAAGTGACCTTTGAGGAGGATAGATTGAAATCCTACAATCTGAAAGAGTTAAAGGCTATTTGCAAAAACCTAGAGGTCCAAGTCAGAGGCCTCACCAGGAAGGAGGAGCTACAAAAGGTGCTGAGGGCCTGGGTAGCAGCCAGAAATTCCAGTGGGCAGTCTGGAGATCTCAGTGTGGAGGGGGAGGAGCCTATTCCTACGGTGGATGTGCTTTTCGGGGGGGGGGACCCTCCAGGCCAGGCAGCAGGTGCTTGTCCCTAGATTAGCTGAAGAACAGACGGGAAGCAAGGAAGTATGAATTGGAAAGACTCCGGATGGAGAATGAAAGGGAAGACAAAAGAATAGCCATGTAGGAAAGGAAGATGATCTTAGATCATGAACGTAGTCTTAAGAAGCTGGAGTTAAGGAGTAGGCCCAGCTCAGATGGGGGCAACAATTCATCAGTGCAGGCAGATAGAATTGTGCACATCCTCAAGAATGTAGGCAAAGAAGTCAAGAAGGGGGATGACATATAAAGGTGGTTTCAGGGATATGAGGCATCAATCCACATGAATGGGGTCCCTGAGAAGAATTAGGGGGCTGGATTGTGTCCTCTTTTCCCAGAAGAAGCAAGGGATACTTTAATGGCTTTGGGTAAATGGTGTAACCTCACCTATGCTGACATGAAGGAGGCCCTTCTCACCAGGTATGGTCTCACTCCTGAAAGGTACAGGAATCAGTTTAGGTCCAGAAAGAAAACTGATGCAAACACTTGATTGGAATGTGTGGATTCATTTTGCAGGTCACTGGATGGCTGGGTGAAGGGCAGTAATGTGACAGATTTTCAGGGGCTCTACAATTTGATAGCATGGGAGCACTTGTCTAGTCTATGTTTTGCAGTGCTGTGCCAGCACTTGGTTGATAGTAAGCTGACTGACCCCATGAAGCTTGCTATGGAGGTGGACCACTGGGTGAGTACCAGGGTCCACAAGAAAGCGTTTGGGGGAGACTCAGTCAATGGTGGGTAGGGTCCCCAGCAGAAGAGTGAGGGGGACAAGGGTAAAGCACAGGAGTTCTCTAAAGGGCCCCAAACTAATACCCAGGGTAAGGGTTCCCATCCCCCAGGAGACAAGAAAACAGTGGTCTCTTCAGGAAAGCCTGCAGAGACCGGCCCCCGCAAGTGCTAGCCTGTGAGCAAGCGGGTTACTTGAAGGGTACCACCGATGGGCAGACCAATGTGTTGGCGAGTGTAGCTCTTGAGGAGGAGGGGCTCCCAGAGTGGGGTGGGGATCCCGCAGAAATGACCCTTGTCTCACTGGGGAACAGTGAGATGGTCCCAGGATGCCAGGTGCCTGCAAACATTAAGAAGTACAGTGCCTGGGTGACCATCAATGGGAAAAGGGTAGAGGCTCTCAGAGATACTGGGGCCAGTGTGACCTCAGTCCGGTGTCACCTGGTATCTGAGGAGCAGGTGGTCCCTGGTGCATTCCACCAAGTAGTTGCTGTGGACAACTCAGAGCACCAGTGTATGGTGGCGCAGGTTCCCTTTGAATGGGGGGGGTCTCAGGTCCCTAGAGGGTGGTTGTGAGCCCTACTATGCCTGTAGATTCTCTGCTAGGTAACGACCTGGAGCAGTCCTTTTGGAAGGATGTTGAGCTCAAGTCTCACTTGGAGATGATTGGTTTGCCAGAGTGGGCATGCGTGACCACTCGGTCAATGGCGGGCGGGAAGGGTGATCAGAAGGACCTGGAGCCTGAAACAGTGGCTCAGGTTCCTGCCAAGAGAAAGGGCAGGGGGCATGGGAAGCCCGCCCCTGAGATTTCCACGGCCTGGGAGGAGGCTGGCCTTGAGGGGGATGCCCCGGTACCACAGGGGAGCAGGTAGCTGAACTGGGGGACTTATCTGACCTGACCCATTGGCAGCAAGAAGGTGGTCCCACCAGGGAAGAATTCTGCAGGGAGCAGAAAGAGTTACCTTCTCTGGAAGGTTTGCAGCAGCAGGCTGCAAACCAGGCAGCTGGTGATCAGTCTGGATCACACTGGATCTACTGGGAGAATGGTCTCCTGTACAGCGAGCCTAAGGTCACTGAGCCTGAGTCAGCCTGTGCGCTGGTGGTACCCCAGCGCTTCAGGACCTTCCTACTGGGTCTGGCTCACGACGTGCCTTTGGCAGGACATTTGGGGTGGGACAAGACCTTTGATAGGCTTGTCACCCACTTCTTTTGGCCCCAAATGCAAAGGCAGTCAGATGGACATTGCAGGTCTTGCCAAACTTGCCAGGCAAGTGGTAAAAGTGGGAGGAAGTGTAAGGCTCCTCTCCAACCTTTTCCAGTTGTTGGAACCCCTTTTGAAAGGGTTGGTATGGACATTGTGGGGCCACTGTATCCCAAGACAGCCATGGGCAACAGGTACATCCTGGTCTTGGAGGAACATGCCACCCGATACCCAAAGGCAATCCCTCTCAGGACAACGATGGCGCCAGTGGTGGGCCAGGCGTTAATGGGGATCTTTTCCCGCATGGGTTTCCCCATAGAGGTAGTTTCTGACCATGGGACCAATTTCATATCTAAGTATATGACATCCCTGTGGAAGAGTGTTGTGTAACCTACAAGTTCACCACTCCTTACCACCCACAAGGTAACGGTTTGGTGGAGAGATGCAATCAAACCTTGAAGGGCATGATCAAGGGTCTAACAGAACCCATGAGGTGAAAGTGGGACGTCCTCTTGCCATGCCTTCTCTTTGCATACAGGGAGGTATCAGAGAATTCTCTAGGGTTCAGTCCCTTTGAGCGTATGTATGGGCACCCAGTTAGAGGACCTCTTAGTTTGGTAAAGGAAGGCTGGGAGGCAGCTCCCAGGAAAACTGCCAAGGATGTATTTAGCTACATGCTGGCCTTCAGGAACCAAACTGCCCACTTCAGGAAACTCGCTCAGGCGTACCTGGAAGCAATCCAGGAGGAGATGAAACACTGGTATGACCAGAATGCCACTCTGGTAGAGTTTCAGCCTGGCCAGAAAGTGTGGGTCATGCCCCAGTGGAACCTTGTGCCTTGCAGGACAAGTGGACTGGGCCTTTTGAGGTGGTGGAGCGCAAAAGTGACGTCATCTAACTGGTGAATTTGAAGACTCCCAGGAACCCTTTGAGGGTCCTCCATGTGAACCGCCTCAAGCCTCACTTTGAGAGGTCCGAAGTGAGCATGCTCTTGGCAACAGATGATGGGGGAAGAGCAGAGTGAACCTCTCCCTGACCTCCTGTCCAGCAAGGAGCATGATGGGTCAGTGGAAGGTGTGATCCTTTCCCCTACACTGACCCCAGAGCAGCAGGGTTACTGTCACCAGCTGGTGGGACAGTTCACCACACTGTTCTCTCTGACCCCACATGTTACTTTTTTTTTTTTTTTTACGTGGACACTGGTGACAGCTCGCCTGTAAAACACAAGATGTACAGGTTGACGGACCGGGTCAGGGCCAGCATCAAAGAGGAGGTCTCTAAGATGTTGGCATGAGGGGTCTTAGAGCCCTCCAACAGTCCTTGGGCCAGCCCAGTGGTCTTGGTCCCAAAGTCTGCTGCACCCGGTCCCACTCCAGAACTGCGGTTCTATGTGGACTACCGTGGGCTCAATGCGGTCACCAGTACTGACGCACACCCCATCTCTAGAGCTGATGAGCTCTTGATCGGTTGGGAGCTGCCATGTTCCTCAGCACGTTTGATTTGACGTCTGGGTACTGGCAGATTGCCTTAACCGATGGGGCCAAGGAGAGGTCAGCATTCTCAACCCCAGAGGGGCATTGCCAATTCCAGGTGATGCCCTTTGCATTGAAGAATGCCACTGCCACCTTTCAGAGGTTGGTCAACCGGGTGTTGGCTGGACTAGAGGATTTCAGTGCCACCTACCTGGATAACATTGCAGTGTTCAGTTCCAGCTGGGTAGAACACTTGCAGCACCTCTGGGAAGTGTTGAAGGCTCTGCAGAGGGCAGGCCTCACGGTCAAGGCCAGTAAGTGCCAGATTGGGCAGGGCTCTGTGGTGTACTTGAGACACCAGGTAGGAAGTGGCTAGGTGGTGCCCCTACAGCCCAAGATTGACACCATTCTGGCATGGGAGCCCCTCAAGATCCAGACAGAGGTGAGAGCCTTTTCAGGTCTCACCAGTTACCACAGGAGATTTGTTACGGGCTATGGCACCATTGTTGCCCCCTTAACAGAGCTGACTTCCAGGAAGCAGTTCAAGAAGGTGATCTGGACTGAGGCCTGCCAGAAAGCTTTTGAAGCCCTGAAGGCAGCCATGTGCACAGCACCCGTGCTCAAGGCATCCGACTTCTCCAAGGAATTCACAGTGCAGACTGACGCTTCAGAGCATGGTTTGGGAGCGGTGCTCTCACAACTGAACGAAGAGGGCCTAGACCAGCCTGTAGTCTTTCTTAGCAGGAGACTACTCCCCAGAAAACTGAGGTGGAGTGCCATAGAAAGAGAAGCTTTTACTGTGGTCTGGGCACTGAAGAAGCTAAGACCCTACCTGTTTGGGACTCACTTCCGAGTTCAGACAGACCATAGGCCCCTCAGATGGTTGATGCAAATGAGAGGTGAGAACCCAAAACTGTTGAGGTGGTCGATCTCCCTACAACAAATGGACTACGATGGAACACCACCCTGGCACACAACACGCTAACGCTGATGGTCTGTCCAGGTTCTTCCGCCTTAGTGAAGAGAACTCCCAGGTAGTCAGGTAGTTCTCCCTACTTTTAGCTGGAGGGGACATGTGTTAGACCTGGCATCTTTTTGCGTGTTTCCCCTGTCTTTTTGCTTTCTGACCTCCCGGTTTTGACTCACTTTTGCTGGTTTAGTGTCTCTGCGCACTTTCTCACTGCTGTTCAGTGTTAAAGTGCAAGTGCTCCTGTTGTAAATTGTTATTATGGATTGGTGTTTCCATGATTGGCACATTTGATTTACTGGTAAGCCCCTAGTAAAGTGTACTGAGAGTGCCAGGGCCTGTAAATCAAATGCTACTAGTGAGCCTGCAGCATTGATTGTGCCACCCACATGAGTAGCCCTGAAAAGGTGTCTCAGACCTGCCACTGCAGGGTCTGAGCACAGTTTGTAACTGCCATGTCGACCTGGCAAGTTCACCCACTTACCAATTAGAGAGTGAAAGTGCACACCTTTTTCTTAATTTTTTCATTTGCTTTCGCCAATTGATCCATTTGATAGTTTGATGTTTCTAGCCCACACGGTTGGAGGGCGGACCGCGCACCCGGGCTGCACGCATAAACTATCAAATGGATCAATTGGCGAAAGCAAATGAAAAACTGAAGAAAAAGGTGTGCACTTTCACTCTCTAATTGGTATGCACTTTTTCGGCCCACTGCAAAGTAGCACCCGCGGATGAAAATGTCAAAAGAATTTAAAAATGGACAGTCACACGAGAGATCCATTCTCCTTACAAAAAGGAGCCTTCTTGAAAGGCTCCCGAGTTACAAACAAAGACAGTTAATGTTGTTTTAGATTTCAGCAGAAACATCGTATGCATAAAACGGTGAAAGATTCAAAGACATTTTCAGTTTTGATTT
The DNA here is from genome assembly GCA_963921515.1 of Calotriton arnoldi. NCBI lineage: Eukaryota > Metazoa > Chordata > Amphibia > Caudata > Salamandridae > Calotriton > Calotriton arnoldi. Next base: position 134,698 of record CAWUFW010004639.1, read on the forward strand.
CACAACTTGTTGTTTTGTATATGAAGAACTCTACATTTCATGATCAATGTCATTATTAATATCTTGAGGGAGGGCGGTGTAATCATGCCAGTTGATTTAATGGGTTGTATGGGGGGATTTCATTTTTCATAAACAAGTGTCACCTGGTGGAATTATGTGTTCAAATGCAGTGGGTTCTGGGAAGTGTAGGAATGAGGCAGATGGAGGTGCATATAATTGGTCATTCAATTGGGGAGGGGTTACATTCGGCGATTTGAAAAAGGAAGTTAGACGCGAGCGAATGTGAGAATGTACTCGTGAGAAGTTGGAACAAGCAAGAAATAATGTGGATATGTATTACAGGTATGGGAGTATTTCAGTTAAGCTTTCTTCCTACGGGGATGGTTGCATTTGAGTACATGGTGGGTGGAGAATGGTTCTTTTTGCGCTAGAAAGAGAAGTTTATGATTAATGAGGGGGGAGAATTTTTGGAAGAAGCCCCACAGGTATGATTATATAATTAGAGGGAGAACGTTGGTCATGGTAACAATTACATATATGGATTAAGCAAAACTGAAGTTTCAGTATGTGATGCGTGGTGAAGTCTAAACACAGGATCTAATGTTGATGTTTGATATTTGTAGTGAACCCTTGACGAAGGGCGATGAAATTAGCCCGAAATGCATTGGGAAGATCATACTACTGAGGATGAATCATGTATATTTCCTGCTTCGGAAAAAGGTCCGGATGGACATATCCGCAGTATCAGAAACGTAAATACATGTAATGGCTCTCTTGTGACAATGCAAAATGGAATGAACATGTGGATCATTGGATTATCGTAAAATAAATATGTTTGAAAAGGATAAAAAACATCAGCATCTTTATTACAAAGAAATCACGCTGTGCGTCCGGGATGGGAGTGGAGCTCCGCTCCCTTTATTTTGAAGTTCACCCACTTGCCAGGACCTAATCTTCCCTTTTCTTACACATGTCACCCCTAAGGTAGGCCCAAGGTACCCCTGTGGGCAGGGTGCGTGTTTGTTAAAGGTAGGACATGTATTGATGTGTGTGACATATCCTGGTAGTGAATTTCAGTGCATTTCGTTTCTCACTATGAAAAGGCTATCTGTCCCATAGGGCAGAATAGGAGTTTTACTTATAATATCTTATAAGCATAACTTCCCATTGGGACAAGATAGGGAAATGGAGTTTAGTATTCCTGGACTCAGAATGTAAAAATGCATCTTGTAGTAAAGATGATTTTTATGTTCTGTGTTTGAAAATACCACTTTTAGAAAGTAGGTATTTTCTTGCTTAGCCATCCTGTGTGCCTCTGCTGGCTTTGTGGATTGACTATCTGGCTTTGAAGTGACAGGGGCTGGGGATGTGCATTCTCTTTAGACAGCCACTGGGGGGGGTTGAGGTGTGTCCTGCCTTTCCTGGATGAGTCAGGGCTGGGCTGAATAGACCCTGGCTGCATTTATGGTAGTGGGAGGAGATTTCCTTGCACCTGTATGGGCCTGGTCTGCCTTGAACAATACTTTCTCCACTCCCTGCCGGGAAGCTGAGCCAGAGCGGACAGAACTGGTTTGAAATTAGCACAGACCCTCTCTGCCTGAGAGTACAAAGGAATTCTGAGTATATTGGGGCCCAGACCCAGAACTTTAGAACTCACTGGAATCACTGAACCTGCCAAGAAGAAGAGCTGGAAGAGCTGTCAGGAGGAGTACTGCCCCTTTGCTGTGTTGTTGCTTTGTTGGGTTGGCCTGCAGTTGCTGCTTCTGCCTTGGGCAGTGAAAGGACTGGACTGAACTTTCTTTACTTGTGCTGAGTATCTCCAAGGGCTTCAAGTAGAGCTTGCCTCCTGTTCTGAAGTCTCAGGGACTGCAAAGTCTTCACCAACTTCTGGGTACCACTTCTGGAAGCGCTGTTTCAGTTGCCACAGAGAAGGGAAAAGTAACCGACTCCGTCACTGACTCCGTTGCTGGCTCCATGTCCTGAAGGCACCGCTGCATCTCGCATCGAACCCTGGTCTCACCGACGACGACAACCGCCGCCACCAAGCTGCTGCTTGCACCGTGACCTGTGGGCACTACACTCCGCACTGCCTCGCTTTACTTCGCCACCCTGGTCTCCCCGACGCTGCCTGCTGACTTTGACACCCGTGACCGCATCACGGCTGGGGGCACCGCTCGTAAGTTTCACTATGCACCGCCTCGTCCCTCACAACAGTCTGGGCTGACCGACACCAGCTCCCGCTAACCAGTTCTGTCGCTTGCACCGCAACCTGCCAGCACCGCATGGAGCACCACCTCACAATGCACCGTAAGCCTTGGTCTCACCAACGCCATCTGGACGATCGTCACCGCGCCGCTGCCTGCACCTCATCGTGAGGGCACCGCACCCTGCACCGCTTCCATTTTGCCACCCAACCCCGATGGTTGCCCCGACTGTCTCGTACCAACGTGCCAGTCTTAACGGAAAAGGTACTGTTCACGAGTCTGTCCACGCCTGAGCTGGCCCGTACCGACTCAGTCGGCTGAAACTGTTGGACTCTGTTGTTTTCAGCAACGCGGTAGCCCCAGGCGGGGCTACCGACTCGGAAGAACTGTGTTTTTGAGATATTTCTGCAATTTTAAAGGATATCTTGCAAAGAATATATTTTTAAGTTCTGTATGTTGGTTTCTTATTGTTTTGGTCTTGTTTTGGATATATAAAAATATTGGATATTTTTCTAAACTGGTGTGGTGTCCTTTTGTAGTGTTTTCACTGTATTACTGTTGGTTATGTGCAAATGCTTTATACACTGCCTCTGAGATAAGCCTGACTGCTCATGCCAAGCTACCAAGGGTGTGAGCAGGGGTTACATTTAGGAGTGTAACTCCCTTATCCTGACTAGAAGGAATGGTCCCTACTTGGACAAAGGTGCAAACCATTGCCAACTAGAGACCCCCATTTCTAACAGTGCAGAACATGTGGGGAATGTGGGAGCAGGAGGGGCTGACCGCATTGACCTGTGATGTCATGTTGAACTTGTCCTCCAGAATGATTCTTCTGGTGTGGTTGGTTGGCGTGGGTCCAAGCTCTGATGGCCACCCAGTGGAGTCCCAAGGAGAACTCTTGTTCCCGAAGATCAGCACTTCTGTCTTGTTGGAGTTGAGTTTCAGGCAGTTAGATCTCATCCAGTCAGAGGAGGATCATGCAGTTGGAGATGGTGGTTCTGGCGGTGGTGGTACTTGTTGGTCAGAGAGTTGATGTTATCCGTGTAGGATATGATGGAGATCCCTTGTGACCTGATGATGTTATAGAGCGGTGCCTGATTGTTGCTGTAGATTTATTTTGCTGTGGTAGAAGTTAGATAAATTGCCGCAGAGTTCCTGTGATGGTGTTGGCTAGTGTCTGGGGTAGTGAATTCTTTCATCATTGAATAGATTTCCTTGCAGCTGTTGGAGCTCATCTAAATGCATGCGGACAGTGCCCTTCTTTGGTGTCTATCAGGAGTTGGTGATAGTGCAGAGTGTGGACTTGTAGGTGTTTCTGGCATCGGCATCATGGTTGGATCTCCATTTTCTTTCTAGTTGTTTGCAGTGGTGTTTAGATTCCCATGTGTTGTCTGTATACCAGCTGGCTTGTTTGTTGGTTCTACTTTGTTAGTTGCTTTTGATGGACATGATAGAGTCAGCAGAGTTTATTGATCCATTCGTTAGTGATGACTTTGTTGAGGTTCTTGGTGGTGCTGGGTTGGTCCGGTTTCAGTACGTTGAGCCAGTCAGCTCCTTTTACTTTTTTCCAGTTCTGGCTGGGTAGGTAGGTTGATGCTGGTGGTTGTGTTGACTTATGGTTTGGTGATTTTGAAGTGTATGATTGAGTGGTCAGTCCTTATGAGGGGTAAGGTGGAGCTATAAGTGACCCAATTTCTGGTGGCAAAGATTGGGTCCATAGTATGTCCTATGATGTGATTGGCCTCTGTGATGAACTGGGTGAGTCCAATCTTGTTCAGGCTTCTAAGGAGGGCTGTGGAGTAGGGTCTGTAGGGTCCTCGAGGTAGGAATTGAGGTCGTCGATATGGCATGAAGTCCTTGGAGTTGATGGTGAAGTCAGAAACGAAGTTTGTAATGAGGTTACGGAAGTTGGTTTGTGGTCCTGGTGGGCGATATACGAGGATGCCTTTCGGAGTGAAGCTGTTGTTCATTTGTAGGCAGAAGTGGATGTGTTCTATGAAGGGGGTGTCGATGTCCCTGAATGTGGCACATTTAATGGGGTTTTTGTAGATGATCGCAAGACCTCCTCCTGGCTTGTGAAGGTGGTCTTGGCGTGTGATCTTGTAGCCCGCTGGGATGGCCATGGTGATATCAGGTGATGACGTGTGGTTGAGCTAAGTTTCAGTGAGGAAGAGGAGGTTTGGCACGCTGTTTCTGAGTATCTCCCCGATCTTGGTTCCAGGAGTGGTTGTTGAGGTGTTTGTTTGTGTATCTTGTGAGTCATTTGCTCGAGTGGATGGAGAAGATGTTGGTGCACAGGGGGCATGTGTGGGTGTGCTGCTGCAGGTGAAGTGGCAGTGGGTGCATTTGAAGGGTCTTACTGCACTGTGGTGTGAGATGCGGCAGCAGAGGGTGGAACGATGGCCTGGGTCGAGTGAGAGGAGGATCGCTGCAGTGTACCAATGGGGGCTAAATAGGCCAGAGTTTGTGAGCTGGGTACAGTCCAGGCACGGACAGGCATCGATGAGCTTGCTTTTGGCATACCTTTGGCACTCCACAAGGCACCCACTACACATGCACGCAGCACAGTCGCTCTGTGATGGACATTAAGTAGGTCCTGGGAGGGGGTAAGTGCGAGGTGGATTCTCGGAGTGGGACGAAGAGGTGGAAACACGATGCAGGAAGCAGGGGTAAGTAGCAGTAAGAGGAGGGTGGGGGAAATAGCATAAAATGGGCCTGAGAGGGCCTGTAGAAGGGGAAAGAGCTGGAAGAAAAAAACAGCACAAAAACAAAAGGCTGAAAAGAGAAAATTGCACAAAAAAGAAAGGCACATGAGAGGGGAAAAGGCACAATGAAAATCTTTACTGAAATGGAAAGAGGCCAAAAGGAGAGTGAGGTCACTGAAGAGAGAAGGGTGCAAAAGTGGAGGAAAGTGGTAAAAAGAGTAGAAAACACAAAAGAGGCACAAAGCAGAGGGAGGCAATAAAGAGAGATGGGCACAAAAGTGGAGGAAAGTGGTAAAAGGGAGCAGAAAACACAAAAGAGGCACAAAAGAGAGAGAGAAGCCCTAAAGAGAGAAGGGCTATAAGTGGAAAGAGAACAGAAAACAGACACAAGAGTGAGACAGGCAGGGAGAGAGTCAGTGCGAAAGAGAGGAGAGAGATGGCTGCAGAGAGGGTGAAGTGGGGCCCTCGATGTGCAAGGCCTGGTCCTAAAGGGCCTAGACTGGTCGGAGGATTAGTAAAAGCTAAGTCAGTGTTGGGGCTGGGCCTAGGCACCTGCTCAATGGTGTCACACAGCTGCCACCATTAAGTAGGTCATGGGAGGGAGGAGGAGTGTGGGGTCCAGTGGACAGGGCTTCTAGGAGAGGGTAGGTGATGCGGGAAGCAAGTAAGAAGCAGGGGAAGTGGGAGGGGGAAAAGCACAGGAGGGGCTAGGGGGGCTGAGGGAATACAAAGCGGTGAAAGAGCTGGAAGGGGAAAATGGCACAAAAGCAGAAAAGAGGATAAAAAGAAAAAAATGGACAAAAAAGAAAGGTATATGAGAGGGAAAATGGCACAAAAAGAAACTGTACCGAAAAGGAGAGATGCCAAAAGGAAAGAGAAGCTCTAAAGAGAGAAGGGCTTAAAAGTGGCGGAAAGTGGTAGAAGATTTTAGAAAACAAACAAGAGGTACAAAGGAAAAAAAGGCCCTAAAGGGAGAAAAGTGGTAAAAGAGAGCAGAAAACACTACAGAGGCAAAATAAATAAAGAGATGCCCTAAAGAGAAGCGGGCACAAATGTGGAGAGAGAGCAGAATGATAGATTTAGATCAAGTGCGAGAGAGAGAGAGAGAAGAGAAGTGGCTGCAGAGAGAGAAGTGCGGAAGCTTCTAGGCACAAGTTCCAGGTCAGTGATTTGTGAGGCTAGGCTATAATCAACTCACCTGGTAATCTCCAACACTAAGGGCCCGATACCGATGTTGTTCGGAAGGCCTCCGAATCGGATTTGGCTTTCCCGGATCAGATTCGTAGCCCTTGTTTACGACCGAATCGTACACAGGTCCGAACGACTAAGTACGATGCGAAGATCGCGTACGCGCCGACCGAATCGTTTCCGGGACCTGAACCTGTCCTTACGACTCGTTTGTAGCCAAATCGTGCCGCGCTATGGAACCGAATTCCGACCGAGCGAGTACGATGCACGATTCGGACAGCCACTTTGCCTCGGTCTCAGCGAGCTGAAACAGCTGTCGGAAGCGTACTTTGGGGGGCCGTAGCAGGCCCCCTTCACCAGGGGGCCCTCCAAATCTGTCACAGGGGTGTGCCCATGGGTCCCCCCGATCCAGGCATGCACAGTGTGGTGGGCACAATGGGGTGCCCGCCACAGGGTGTACGCTTTTCCCCAACCACACCTTTTCTGCTATGGGAGCCTGTGTACGCGTCTGTACACGGGCTCCCTTAGAGTTCAAGAGGAGTCCGAGCGAACTGAGTCCATACGTATACGGCAGCATCGTACTCGCTCGTTCGGACTCCCAGAGCACGTCTCGTTCGGAAAGCCCTCCGGATCCGAGTTGTACGGAGGGCTTTCCTAGCGAGATCGGAATCGGGCCCTAAGTTGTTTAGAATTTTTCAAGTGCTATAATTACCACCTATTTCCAACATGTTTTGTAATAAAATCATGTTGTGTGTGCTGACAGCACCAAAATGAGCATCTCCTAGTAATTACCAGAAGTTTTCTCATGTAAAATTCTGGCAGGTTTCACAGGGGTGCAAGAAACATCACACCACTCATAATTGCAAATCTCCATATGTACTGGGAAGCTTGTAAATCTGTATTCTTTCCCTCTAGGTTCCAGAAATAAATCTGTATTGTATGGACTGTTGCTTTGTTAGGATTATCTTCTAGACTCAATAATTTCTGTGAATGTCCACTTCTCAGGTTGCTCTGGTCATCATCAGAAACCGTTGCCTAAAACATCAAATTTTACTCCATTAGGGTCATATATATTAAATGCTCAAACATCTTATTGTAAACTAGTACTGGAGCCTTAGGGGGGAGAATATTTCATGCATGGAGGAAAATGTCTTTAAAACAATGCTCTCATAGCACCAGCAAAAACAGTCTTTACAGTAGCTCTATTTATACATTACAAAATATGCGCTTCCCTCCTTTCTAGGAAGCTCTTGCCTATCTCGTTGTCCTGCACAACTTATGTGGATGTTTCATCCTGCAAATCTCAAATGCCTGGTTGCTTCAGATTCATATGATCAGGGCAAAGGAGTGCTCTAGGTTGCAACCTTTAACATGTTTATTCCAAATTGCTAGTCCCTCATTAAGAGTGTCACAGTTTATCTACAAGACAAATTTTACCTTCCAAATTCTGATAGTTGACTAACAATCGAATCAGTAAGAGTTTTTGTGGCACCCTGCAGAATCGGTATTTAACAGGTGCAGAAAACATTCTTATATGTATAAACATACTTGTATGTATATGTAAGGTATTGTATTTTAACTTTAACTTTTTCATTTTCTTTTGTTTTTTAAATATTAAATAATTAACATTATTTTTAGAGCCTTAACAATGATATCGTTTTTATGTTTTCTAGAATTAATAACAATTGTACCTAGTTATATTTTAGTAAATTATATTGTATTGGTTATTGATAGTTTCTTTTATATTTAAAATATATTTACTTATTTAATATATGTATTTGAATTTATGATTCAATGTTAAAATGTATTAATGTCATTTTTTAAAGTTATGTTATAGTTGCAATTACATTAATGGTAATGTTTTAAAATGTAAGTAAGTAAGTCCGTTTTTATATAGTGCAGCTACTCACCCTTACGGGTCTCAAGGCGCTGGGGGCCGGAGTGGAAATTAAGTGAGCTATTGCCCAGAGTCACATGGTGCTGAGCTGAGCTGCTGCCGGAGCCGGGGATCGAACCGTGAACCCTGTGCTCCGAAGTCAGCTGCCCTGGCCGCTGCACCACACCTCTCCTTAAAGCATATATATATATGCTACACTTATAAATATATATATATATATTTTTTTAAATGTTTCTACATTTTTAATTAACAAATGTTAACGCTATTACAGCTATTACAATGTTAATTACTTACCTATGGAAAATCAATATTTTGTTTCACAATATTTTTGTAGTTGATATTTTTGAACTTTACATTGGCAATATTGTTAGTCTATATATTTTACTTCAATACTTTTTCTGCTACATTTTTGTGTTTGGTATTCTGTCATAGAAGCTATTTCAATGTACCAAGCCAAAGAAACTAAGGGCCCTATTATGATGTTGGTCGGACGAGTGTCCGACTGACATCGTAGCGGGATGAAATCCACCCGACTATTAGTATGCAGTTCCACCCACCGTATTAGGATGCGACCGCCCCACACGCAGTCGGAAACATCCATTTTTCTATTGCAGCTTGCGCTGCTGCCGGAAAAGGGCTACAGCACAAGCTGCAATAGAAAAATTGATGTTGTATCCTTGTACCATGTGGCAGGCACCATACAGTGCCTGCCATGTGGTGCAGGGTTGTTTAGGGGGCACCACAGGTGCCCCCCAGACCCCACAGCGGAGGGCCAGGGAGGAAGGGGGCCCTGCTACGGGACTCCAAAGCCACTTTCCACCTGCCTTTTCATGGTGCGCAGACTGCCATGAAAGGGCAGACGGAAAGCGACATTGTAATCCCGACGGCGGAGCCGAGGCTGGCTCCACTGCCATTTTGGGAATACTATTCTGCCCGCTGCCCCGACGGGCTCATGGAGCCCGTCGGAAGCGGAGCGGAATTCTCCGCAGGTTTCCCTCTGATCGCCAGTATCATAATACGGCAGTCGGATCGAAACCTATGATGTCAGGCAGAAAGCCTCAAACAAGCTGTTGGATGGCTTTCTGCCCTACATAATAATGCGGGCCTTAGTCTATGAACAGTGTTAACTCTCATACTGACACGAATCTTGTATTAGCATTTGTATATTAAACCCATCCATCGATCTGTTTTGCCAGAGCATTTTAAATGTGTTTTTTATTAATGCGACAAATACATCATAACTATCATTACAATAATGGTCACATTTAGCAATGCTTTGTAGGTGATAACATTAGAAAGTGCTTCAAAGAATGATCTGTACATGATGGAGTTATTGACTTGCTGTTCATGGTAAATAATTCTTCACTGATACATGCTACGCTTGTGGTATAGAGGAATGCCCACCTGAACTGTCAGATACTGTTGAAGAATTCATGTGTAACAACAGATGGGTGTTAGAAATGGGATTCCTGGTTGGCTGAGGTATACACCCAGGCCAGGCAGGAACCACCACTCTAGCCAGGGTAGGCTAGATACACACTAAAAGATAACCTGTGCTCACTCTCTGGTAGCTTGGCACAGAGCAGACAGGCTTATCTAAAGAGGCAATGTGAAAGTATTTGTGCAATGGGACTCTGACTTCACAGTATATGATTACACAAGCGACAGCGCATGTCCAATGGCACTACAAATAGATCTTAAATGAATGTATAATGCATTGTAAATGCGCTCCAGCACCCATGAATGCCTGCCTGCAATAAACACCATCGAAAGGCATTCTGCACATCTGACCCAACCCTGCTCGAAATGACAGAATGATATTCGGACTGTATGCAGCGAGGAGTCTGATCTGTTTGGCTTTTTAGGTGTCTATTAATAGACTGTGGTGTTTTGTGGAATGTAACATCAAGTGGGCCAGTTCCTCAGCTACCCACATGCAAATACATGGGGTTATACAATTTCAGAATATGTCGTGCTGTCATTTTCCCCTGGCTAAATGCAGGCTCCTCTAGCACTGACAAAGATTACATTCTTAGTCCTCATATGAACCCTTACTTCAGAAGCTTCCACCCACTGCTTCTGCATAAAACGCGTTTTTTTCTGTGCTCATAGTTCCTAAAGAAAGCGAACAAAAATGATTTCTTGCCTGTGAAAGGATTCAGGAAACGTCCAAGCAACAGCACAGGCACTGAAGTATCCTTTGTGCTACCCGATGATATTTGTCATTTTATGCCTTTTCTATTCTCGATTTTTATAGGCTGTTGCAAGTGGATGCGTTGCAGTTTCAGGGTACATAATGTGGTAACACCTGGTTGGAAGAGTAGCTCAGTAGATGTGCATGCAGGCATAGAGGTGGTACAGATAATGTAGCGGGGAAGGGTTGGAGAGGTGTATACACTCGCTGCCTTTTGGTTTACAGGGTGTGTATGGTGGTTTGGTTGCTTCACTGAAGAGTGGACTGCCTTTTGTATGCTACACCTAAAATACTTATGTGTTGCTGTACACACCTTTACCCTAATTGGGGGTCCATGTTTTAGTGCTCGGCCGCATGTATTGGGAAAGCCGGCCCCCAAAGCTAGTCTTTGGGGGCCGTCTTTGCAGTCGCAGTGACTGGCTATGTCGGTAGACGCTAAGCTTAATGGGCATGACTGGAGCCCCATTTGAAGGTTGCACTCCTAAATATCGACTTCACAAGTATCGACCAGCAACAGTATAAAGGTACAAATATCTAGCACCAAAATATCGATGTTCAATGCTCATTGAAATTACCCAAATATCTACTAGCAAAATATCATCAACAAGCAACACCATAACAAATTAAAAAATATAGGCAACCAAACTATTGAGAATAATGATATACAAGTGTAAAGTTAATATTTGAATTGACCAAAATATCGACTACAAAAATATAATGCACCAAAATATTGATAATGTAATTTTAAAAAGTGCATATACTTCAATTTAATTAATACAGAGTAAACTGAATTACTTTCACTATTTCTATGACACAGACATGGTGAAAATAAGTATTTTTTTTAATTCATATTTCACGATTTATTAACATTTTCAAATTTTTGCAAACATTTTGGGTGTCACCATTGTTATTAAAACTACATTCCCATAATTATTAATGTTAGAAATTGGGTTTCTTGTTGGCAGAGGTATGCACCGTGATTTGATTTTAAATTTATACAGCGCAGCAAATGCCCATATGCATCAAGGCGCTATAGTCACAGCACAGCAGCCCACGCAATCCAGTGGTCTATCGACAGATAAGAGACCAGGAAGAGAAACCGTGTATAACCAGGTCTTTAATGCCTTTCTAAAGGCAAATGTTTTTTTTCTTCTTTTTAATCATTGTCATTTTGTCCATGCAGGAACCACAATCCTAGTCAGGGTAGGTCACCACACACCCTAAATTAAACTGTGCTCACCCTCTGGTAGCTTGGCACAGAGCTGGCAGGCTTCACTTAAGAGGCAATGTGTAAAGTATTTGTGCAACACTTCAAACAGTAACACAGTGAAAACTCTACAAAAAGACTTCACACCAGTTTAGAAAAATAGCTTATATTTTTATGAACAAAACAAGACCAAAACATCAAAAATCCGATAAGTATAACCGGAGTTATACATTTTAAAATGTAAACTGAAATGTAGTGCTTAAAGCCTGAAGCATCTGGTCATGCTAGACCGAGTCAAATACAAACGTTCAGGCTGACTGCGGTGGAGCGCAGGTCAGATATAGGGACCAGCCTTGGCCTGCTGAAAAAGTACCTTGAAGGCATTGATGTCAAGGACAATGTGGAGAGCAGCAGTCTAGCAGAGTGGCAGTCCTTTAGCAGCACAGCAGTCCTTCCTCCTGGCAGAGTCTTCACAGGTCCAGTAGTGTACCGAAGTAGTAGGGTCAGAGGTTCAGTTATTATACCCAGTGGCGCCTTTGAAGTGGGCGTGATTTCAAAGAAGGTTCTTTCTGGTGCACAGAGGTCCTTTCTTCCTGCCTTGGCTCCAGACTCACTACAGGGGGGGTATGCAGCCCTTTGTGTGGGGACAGGACACAGGTTCAGGTGTATGTTTCAGTTCCTCCTTCCCTCCCTGCCCCAGGATGACTCATCAGGAGGTTGATAGCCCATCAGTCACACCTAAGTTCCCTTTGTGTGTAGCTGTCTAGAGAGAATGCACAAAGTCCAGTTTTCACCCATCCCAGATGTGTATTGGAGACAGGCTGCAGGCACATGGGACTAAGAGCAAAAAAATGCTATCTTTCTTAAAGTGTAAAAAGAACAATTGATGGACAGAATGTTGAACAATGTCAAATATTCACCCCAGTACAGAGATCTGGGCCTAAATCCATAATTGTTTTGCTCCCCATGCCATTCCAGTTTAAACCCAGCCATATGCAAATCAGTCTTGACCCTGCTCCCAGTGGTAACAGTCCAGCCCGAACTGCCAGGCCAGGTCCTCCCTGGACTGGAAAGAAGCATCCTAGGACCAGTTTCGGGGTTTCACACCTCATCAGCCAGGTTTTTATCACTTGGATTTTTGCTTTTCTTCTTCCAAAAAATCTTCTATCACTCACAGTACTATGAATGTTAAGACTGCATATTTGTCTTTTACTTAACAAATAAATTTTGGTTCAGCTGAATCAGATTAAGCCGTAAGGTACTGGCTGGTTATTTTTTAATGTCTACATTGATTAAGTCAAGACAAAAAACATTATCACAAAAAAATCGAATTTAAACACTTTTATAGATTCAGTCTACGCAGAACATTCTGTCATTAAAATACTGTCTTTAAATGAGTTCCATGTGAATACTTGTTCCAAGGTCTCTTGATACCCTTGTTCACATGGACAATAGGGTCACTCTTGTTTTATTGAATTGCCAATTCTTTTGTGGCAGAGTTTTTAAAAATAAATGTATAAATTAACTGTCAGACTTCACTTTTTATGACTCCGCCCTTCTTGACTCCACCTCCTTTCCTCTGCCACTCTGACCTCCAATGTATGGGTTCACTGAGAATTTGTTTCCATTCCAGCACTGTTTAGAAACAAAGTATCATGGCCCACCTGCAGTCTCGTAACACTTCCCCTTTAGAACATCACAAAACAGAGCTTATTTATGAGAGGCTTGTGCCGCCGGAGCATCACTTTTTCTTACGCTTCAGCGGAGAAAGCCTCTCAATTAAATCTGAGAGGTGACGCAAACCCTACTTGCATGGCTTTGCATGGCCTCATAGATATAGAGTAAAGCAAAGCAGCACAAGTCGCTGCGTTGCCTTACTCTGCATCAAGGAGGTGTTACATGGGCATTGCTGTAGGTGTTCCCATGTAACTCCCATGGATTTTGACGCTGCCCCAGATTTACTTAATCACGTAAACCTGGAGCAGCGTCAAAACGTTACGCCTTCCCAGGGCAGGAGTTACAAGGAGAAATATTTTTATTTCTCCTTCTTTTTTTCCTTATCCATGTGTGCTGCATTTTGCAGCACACATAGAAAGAGGAAAATGCATCTCTGGATTGTTTTTGTGCAGGAAGGTGCCCCTTCTTGTACAATAATAATCCTGCCTGCAACGGAGGCACCCTTGCACCATTGTGCAAGGGTGTCTGCGTTGACGCTGGGCAGCAAATTGTGCACCAGCGCAGAGGAAAGGACAGGAATGCAACATATTTCATAAATACGGTGCATTCCTGCCCTTTCACATTGGCGTTGGGCAGCCCCGCAAGTAGACCTGTGGCGCTGCCATACGCCAATTTCTCATAAATTAAGCCCTTGTTATTTAAATGCTTTATTTACTTTTGACCCTATTTCATTTGTTTTCGTCTAACATACCCGTCAGTGTGGGACCAGGTTACAAGACTGTTTTGAAATATCTTAAAAGCTGTGGATTTTCTTGAAAATGAATAAGAAAATATAGCAACCTTTTCTGAAAGAAGTAATGTCTCTAGACTCTAGAGGTCATGTGGGTGATGTGAAGAGTTTTGGGAGATGTTATTGTTTATATTAGCATTTCATCGCCCAGGGCAGTCCCACATTGCTCTCTCGATGTGGCAGATGCTTTGTGTGAATGTGGGAGCCGAATATGTTTTGTTTAGACAGTTTATGCACTTTGCTATTTTGTAAATGAGGCGCATTTATTTGTACACACTTTTTGGGTCTAGGACGAGCGGTACAAAGCTTTATTGTCTCGCAGAGATCAACATTCATGCATATGGATGAAGTATGATGCATACATCCATCCACACCTATGCATTCCTTCTTCTAGACATACGCTCACCCTCATGGATCTATGTATTCACCCATTCCACCTATCCATCACTGTATACCCAAGTCAATGAATTCAGCAAACCATACAGCTTTGTAGTCATCATTCCATTCATCTCTGTATGCAGGTATGCCTGTTCATCTGTTTGTGTGTGTGTGTATGTGTGATTCTAGTGAATGGTCTGCGTGTGATCCCGTCTGCAAGTGCATTGGTACAAACAACCTATGAGCATTACAGCAAGAAATATATTCAGGTAAAAAACACAAGCGATTTGGCTCTGTCAGTGCATGCGAAATGAAGAAGCCATTGTTTCTATCAATTTCACATTCTGTTTTTTTACGTATTGTACCCTTTTGCTGTACTTAGTCTGGTCTTTAAATTATAGTTACATCTATACTCAAAGAGGGTAGAGGCCTAAGTAGTGCGCATAATTTGTAAAGCGATTGGGGAGCTATATCTATAACTAAGGCAATGTAATTTCATAAACAGCCAACAAGAACAAAGTAAACATGTATTCTAATATCCATGCAGTGAACTGCAGCAAATGTATGGAATTTATGGAAAACTACACGGAGAAAGATGTGCCGAGAAATGCTCCCTGACATGGTAATGACTAAGACAACACACACAACCCCTTACTTGAAGCAGCTCCAAAGAGGTGCTATTTCAGTTTTCCGCATCCACAGGCTAGATCAAAAATAGACTCAAACTAAACTACAGAAACTATTTTTGCACAGTAAGGCGGTTGTGCTCTCACCAGCCCACGCTGCTGCGTAACGATAGCAGACATTTTGAAACGTCCTTTATATAAACTCTGCTTGTTTAGTGAGAGCCATCTCCTACCTCTGACAATCCACCATCTTTCAAACACAGTTCTTCATTTTTTACATATTTTACAATGTTTTCCTTTTCAATTGGTGTACATAATCACTCCAGTGATATAGAATTGCATCTCCTTCTGTAGCACCTGAGCTTTAAAAACAACATGGTAACTGTGTGCCGCATGACTCATAAATTGTACAACCAAATCCTGCTTTCGTGGGACAATACAAAACATTTCCTAGGAGTGATGTTTGTTATACTATAGTCTTTATGAGGATCAAACATAGCTAATCAAATGACAGCGTTTTTAATTTAGAACCCCAAAACATATTGGAAAGATCCATTGTGGTGCAGAATCCATGTACAAAGAAGAACTATAGCAACCCGAGTCTCCAACAAGTTGGAAATCTGTACCCACAATTTGTGACAGTTGCTGGTGTCCAGTTGTACTGCTTAAAATCCTTAGCGAATTCCATTTCTGCATGCAAAAATGTAAGGTATTGGTGAAATCTGGTGAACTTTTGAATCATGTGGCAAACTGCCCAACAGGTACTTGTGAGTGAGTAAACTGGAGACTGAGGACTGAAGCAGGTGACTGGTAGCTGAGCTTTGTAAGAGGAAGTTATCAATGTATATTTCCTTGAGAAAGAAAATATGAGGAAAGAACAGATGTTATCTAAATGGATTGTTCCAAGTTCATGGGTGTGACAGCGTGCAAAACCCATTCAATGTTGCCCCAAAGCGCACCGTGATAGATCCGGAGTGGTGTAGCTCCTAGACTGAATTTAGTGATCGCCGCTGGGCCTATCTCAATTTAAGAAGTTAAAGGTGTCAATCTCAAATAACGGAAATGAAGACCACATTTGGTTCTACCTGATTCACAAACAAGGAAGTCTCAAACTTAAAAGATGTATTTTAAGAATTTTAATCATACAGGAATTAGTTCAATGTAGTCAAAATCAAGTACAGCTCAGGTAAGGTACAGATTCAATCAAGAACTCAGTAAAGTTCAGATCAGCAAAATACAGAGTTTCACTAGGGAAGATTTGCCTTCTAAAGTAAGAGGAAATGGCTTACTTTCACATCGAGAAATCACACTCTTACATAGGGTTCTGAACAATGGATTTCATACATTCACTACAGTGGTGCATGGTACACAGGTACTTAACCAATCAGAATAAAGCAAAAAAAAATTCCAACTGAATACATTCAACAGGCAGTGGCATAAAGTAAGCCACTGCAGACCCCGCAGTGTGGGGTGGAGGGGACCAAGTTCTGGGGGGCCCCCTCAACAAAAGTGATAGGTGTTGAGCCAGAAAGGAGGGCCCCCTCTGTGTACTTTGCAGGGGGGCCCACCCAAGTTTTGTTACCAACAGTGTTTAGACATAGAACAGAAAAATGTACAAAATGCCTGATTCTTCCTGGGCCAGCTAGGTTTAACCTTTCATGTGTATACTTTACTCATATCAGTCTGTGAAAGTCTTCGTTTTACTCTTTGGAACACATTTAACTTTAAATCTGGTTAAACATGAAAATACAAATCTATTCACGTTGGACAATGAAACGTCACAGTAAAAATGTATTCTGAATCCTACTTTGCCTTAAATTAGCAAAACTACAAGTTTTCATTACTACAAGCTTTAATATTCGGCAACACAAGTACATCAAGAGTGAATGGCAAGAGCCTCCTAATAAAATATGTGTGTTAAATTGAAGGTGGTGTTTAAAAGGAGAAGAGTGGTGCTCAAGGGTACCTCTTCCAGAGTAGACCTACATTTACATACCTGTCACAAGTGACTGCAGCTGTCATTAATGGCAGGAACCTGTCACTATCCCACAAGGAAGGGACTTTATGAGACCAAAGTTCTCGCCATGCGCATGACAGGAATATCCAAACCCCAGTAGAACAAAGTGTTAGACATTAGGACTCTTAGAGTCAGCAGCAAGCTCTCCACCTCAAGCAAGAAACTCTGAGGTGCATAAGACAGAGATTAGTTGTGACACATTGATGCTTAGGGGCTTATTTATGAAAGGCTTGCACCGCAGGAGCATCACTTTTTTGACACTCCTGTGGCGCAAGCCCCTCAATCATATCTATGAGGCGATGCAAAGCTACCCTGCGTTGCTTTGCATGGCCTCATAGATATGGAGTAAGACAAAGCAGCGCAAGTCACTGGGTTGCCTTACTCTGCATCAAGGAGTCGTTCCATGGGCATTGACGTTGATGTTCCCACGCAACACCCAAGGATTTTGATGCTGCCCCAGATTTACTTAATCACGTCAACCTGGGGCAGCGGCAAATCCTATGCCTCCCCAGACCAGGCGTACCGAGGAGAAATATTTTTATTTCTCCTAGTTTTTCCTCCTTTTTGCAATCTGCAGCACACAAAAAAAGAGGAAAATGCCTCTCCATTGCAGGCAGGATTGTTTTTGTACAGGAAGGGGCACCTTCTTGCACAAAAACAATTCTGCCTGCACCGGAGGTACGCTTGCACCATGGTGCAAAGGAGCCTACGTTGGCGCTAGCCAGCAAATTGTGTGCCAGTGCAGGGGAAAGGACAGGAATGCACCATATTTCATAAATGCGGTGCAATCCTGCCCTTTCACAGTGGTGTAGGGAAGCGCAGCAAGCAAAATTGCAGTGCTGCCTTACGCCAATTCCTCATAAATGAGGCCCTTAGTTTCTTGGTAGGCAGTAAGTGGCTGACATGCATCAAGTAACACTATGAGCTAACAACCCCATTAGTGGAATACTGAGCACTGGGAAGAATCTATGATTTTTTAGATGGTTCCTTTCCATCGAATTTGGACTACATCCATGGCTTGATGCATTGCACTTCTCCGCTAGAAAGCGCTAGCAGAGGCCAATACCTAAGTGGACTTGACGGTGACATGGGAGGAATCATCCCCATGCCTGCTTGTAATATTGACTGTTGTATCATTGTTTACCTAGACACTTCGGAGAGCTGAATCATTATTCAGGGATGGATAAGGTGTTCTTGCCTCTGAAGAGATAGGAAAGATTTTACGTCAGCATTGTGTGTGAACCACTAAGACAGAGGCAGAGTGGCAAATCGATTGTGTGTACCTGGAGTGTGTATTTGTACATGGCTTTCCAGAGAGCCAAGCATGTCTTTTGTTTACAATTCGACCTGCTATGGCAGGGAAATTCAAAATACTTATTGTTAGGAGATGCGTGATGGAAGATTGTCTGAATCCACACATAGAACGGAGGCAATTTAATTTTTTTATTCTGTTTGATAGTTCTCTATCATACACCTAGCATAGGAAGTAATGCTATAGGTTCATTGTAATACAAGGTAGCAGAATCCCCCCCCCAAGCAAATTAGTCAAGGTTCCCTTAGAATTTGACACCTGTCCATCTATTAGACATTCTGCCAAAACACATACACTCATACCACATCACATTCTACTTCACTGTTTCTCACACAACATAGGAGATTTGGAGTTCATATTATTGGTGCTGTAGACTGTGTTGGGTATGACAAGTGGTGGCATATTTGTATAGTGTGATGTGCCTCCATGTAGAATTCTCCTGTAGGTCTTGACTCTCTCAGCACATCAATTGCTGGAATTTCTTCATATTTTTCATTTAAGTGTTACATTGAGGAGTTGGTAACTTTTTTAACCAAGTTCTATACATAGCAGCAAACAATACATTGCAAATTTAGCATTTGATGAGTCATGACGGTAGATGTTGATAAAGGAAGACTAGCAAGAAGTTGACCTCAATATAAGCAAACAGAAAAATCATTATCCATTCACCTATTTATGGTTTTGAGATTTTTGTGGGATCAGGTTTTCACAGGCATGGCTTTTGCAGGTTTAGTAAGTAGGATTTTAGACCACAGTTAAACTCAGGGAGGAAATGAATGTCAGTGAGCTAGAATTAGCTATGAATAATGTTGAAAAGATGGAAGTGAAAAGTTATGTTTTTCTCTCAACAACACCAATATCCAAGTTGGTCCTCTCAGCTGATGTAAAAAAATCCTTGCCTTTTATAGTCACAGAGCAGTGGTAGAATGATAGTAGAAGGGGAAACAATGGGGGCAAGCACAAAGAAAGAAGGGACTCTTCAAAGTTGTACCATGAACACCGAGGTGTTGATTGAATCGACTACACATAGATCTATCAGCGGTTGAATATCCATTCTTAGAGAAGATACCAATAATCAAATGTTTGAAAAGGCTGGGTTAAATGGCAAACTAAAGAGGGTCTACAGGTATCAATGGGCGCTTGGAATAGGATCAACAAGTTTAACGCCAGACTATTAAGAGGAGCCACTTTTAGAAAAATGCAATTCTACACCAAATGGCTATTACACAGGACCCCAGCCTTTTTACATAGTATATACCCCCAGATACAAGATATATGCTTTCGATGCACAACAGGAGGTGGAGGTAGCTGATCTCAGATTGCATGAGATTGCCCAAAGAATAAAGAATTCTGGGACAATATCGAGACATACTTCAAGCACAATTTAGGGAGGGGGCAGTCATAGATAAGCATACCGCAATCCTAGGATACTCATCGAATACTATAACCAGTTCTTTACAGGAGAAATGTTTATTTATTACTGCCTTAGTAGCTAGATCATTAATACTACAGAAGTGGCAAAGTGAAAATATCCCAAAATTACAGCAATGACTGAACAAAATGTGTACAGTTCGAAAACTGAAACGAAGATATGCTATAAGGTCCGGGTCCTATGCCAAGTTCAAAGCTCTATGGGAATTCCTTTGATGCATGTGGGGGGATAAAGGAGTCCAAATGAAAAAGTGTTGTCTTTGAAAAACTGGAAGACCTCTTGCGAATGTGCAATAGTTGATTCTATAAATTATTTGGTAATATTCATTTATTAAGAATGCATCAATTCCGCCGTCTTTTTATGCTTTCTACGCTATGTATATTGTTAATCTCGACAAGATTGTTTGTGTGTCATCCTTTTAATGAACTCTCCGAAATAAAAATATATATATAAAAAAAGTTGTACCATGAATGTGAAAAACAGCATTTTTACAACAACTATGTAGGCTTGCTTCTTGTAGTGTACATGTTTTGGCATGTTTTAAACTAACAGAGTGATTGCTGTTGGTGAAGTGAGGTAGGTAATAGTCTTAGCAGTTAAATTAGGTCTGGATAGCAAAACAGATGGTTTAGGACCTTATGTAGAATACGGTGACTAGTCCATCAGTATACCAAGGCAATGGAGGGGTGTACTATGCTATCCTAGTGGAAGACCAAATCCCAGACTTAATGATTTCCGCTAAGCAGAGGCACATAGCTCTGCATTCACCCTATCCTCCATTGTGATAGCTCTCCTGAAGGCACTGAAACTTAGCTGAGTAGGCACCATCTTCTCTCTTCTTCAGAGTTTTATATAGCGCGAACTAGACCCGAGACATCGTTTAACGTGCACGCTAAGTTAAGATTTTTGGTTTTCAAAAGCAAATTCCAAAAGTGCAAACTTGTTAAGAAAAACAAAAACAAAACGTCCTCGACATGCTGTTAGTTTTGTCCCAATGCATGGGGGTGTCATTATTTGGTTTCCTGTTCGGGACCAACAGGCTTTCCCTTGTGATACTTAATGAGATAAAAGTACATCGGGACATCCACCCTAAATAGGGAAGATGGTCTGAAGTACTTTGCCCCAGACCTAATGTCAAGGGGACTATTATTTGAAGGTTTCTGTGAATAAAGCCTTTGTAGGCTCAGCCATCAGAAAATAATGGTGCTTCTCCCGAATGTAAGTAGAGAAGAGGAACTGTGAGTTTGGTGAATGGGATATTTGCTACTTTCTTGGCAGATTTCCTGCATCTGCCTAACACTAATTGAGACCCATAGTCATATAGGGGAAACGTACATAAGAGTAGTCCAACAAATAGGCTTTTGCAGTATTCCAGCTTCCTCATTATCCATGACTATAGGAAATTGGGTTACTGGTTGAAGGGGGTGGAACCATACTAAAGAAGCAACCACAGTTCTTGCAAGGGTGAAACACAAGCAAACCCCAAATTAAACTGTGCTCAGCCCTCTGGTATCTTGGCACAAAGCAGTCAGGCTTAATGTAGATGCAATGTGTAAAGTATTTATGCGGCACTTCAAATAGTAATATAGTAATAGCACAACAAAAGAAAAATACCAAAATGTAATACATTATTTGAGACCAAGATGACAGAAATCCAATCTGTAGAACCAGAGATATGCAGCTTCAAAGATTTCAGGTAAGTATAGAGCCTAAAAGCACAAAGGGCCACTCGCAGTTATCTGGTGGTGCGAGACTGTGTGAAAGTGAAAAGATCAGGCCGACCGCGAAGGAGCACGGACCGGATACATGGACCATCATAGTAAATCTCACTGAAAGAGTTACCTTCAAAAGTCCAGCACGAAGAGTTTCATTTGCAGTACGGGAGACAGCAAGGAGCAGGGAGAGCATTGCGGATGGTCATAGCTGTAGCACGAAGAGCAGGCTGGGCTTTGCAGACAGTCGTCGCTGTAGCGGAAAGATCCTGTCGGCAGTCACGGCTGGTCGTTGTTGGAGATTCATGTTGGCCGGCCATGTGGCTGTCAATGCTGTAGTACAAAGTGCAGATCTTGCTTTGCTGAACATGCTACCGGTTGCTGTCGTGCAAAGAGTCAGGTTCACTGGAGCTTCACAATGGCGGTTGGCGCAGGTGGCAGATCTTTGTGCTAACATGACCATTGCAAGTCACGAAGAGCCCAACATTATTTCTCCTTTTCTTGGGGAGAGAGCTCAACTGATGCCACTCCAAGGGTCCACCTGAGGGGCTCCGCTTGGGGATCACAAATTTACTCCAGCAGAGGCCAACAGGACTCAGGCAGGTCCAGTTTCAGGTCCAGTTGCAGGTCCAGGCAGCAGGTCAGCTAGGCAGATGCAGTGAGGCGTCTGGAACTTGTTATGTCCCTGTAGCTCAGAACAGGTCAGTCAGCTTATCCTTGGAGTCACTTCAGCATGAGATAAAGGGTGCAGGTCCAGTCTTCCTTCTCAGCAAGCAGGGTAATAGGCAGAAAGGCAGTAGAGTAGCCGGGCAGTGGGGTAGCAGACCTTCTGGCATCAGAGCAGCACAGCAGTCCTTCTTATGTAGTATCCACAGTTCGAGAGTTATACTGAAGAGTTGATTCTGAGGGTCCAATAGTTGTACTTGGTGCCAGGTTTGAACTAGCAGAAAGCTCTGATGGTTTCCACCCCGAGGTGTTTGGAATTTCCTGCCTCACTACCCTGGCCACAACATGTCTGGGGATACAAAAGACTAGCGTCAAACCGTTTATGAGTGTGCTCAGGCAGAGGTTTTGCGAAGTATGGTGGATGACAGCTTCACCCCCTATCAAGTCAGAGATGGCCCATCCTGCCAGCACCTATTCCCCCTTTATCTCACTGTCTGAAAGCAATACACAAAGTCCAACTGTCAACTACAACTAGTCATGTGACCCAGGATATAGGCTGCAGGCACCAAATGATTGGTACAAGAAAATGTCAACTTTCTAAAAGTGGCATTTTCAGATTTGTGACTTAAAATATGACTTTAGCATTGAAGAGGGTTTTAGATTACAATTCTTTAAACACCAAACTAGACACCAAACTCAACATTCCTGTTTGCTCTCAATACAAAGCACTTATTAAATATAGTAAAGTAACCCAATGTTATCCTATGGGAGAGGTAGGCCTTGCAGTGGTGAAAAACGAATTTAAGGGTTTTTCACTACAAGGACCTGTAAAACTTAAAAGTACATGTCCAACTTTTTAAATACACTTTACCCTGCCCTCTGGGCAGTGCAGGGCCTACCTTAGAGGTAACTTATATGTTTTAAAAAGGAAAGTGTAGGCCTGGCAAAAGGTTTATTTAGCCAGGTTGAAGTGGCAGTTTAAAACTACACACACAGGCTGCAATGGCAGGCCTGAGACATGTTTAAAAAGGCTACTTAAGTGCGTACCTCAATAAGTGCTACAGGCCCACTACTTGCATTTAAATTACAGGCCCTGGAACATGTAGTACCATTTTACTAGGCAGTTTAAGTAAATTTATGTGCACCAATTTGGTGTAAGACAATTTTACCAATTTTAAAGGATAGAGTACAATCACTTTAGCACCGGTTAGCAGTGGTAAATTGTACAGAGTCCTAAAAACCAAAGAAAATGGGTTCAGGAAACAGGAAGGTGAAGGCAAAAGGTTTGTGGATGACCCTGCAGAAAGGGCCAAGTCCAACAATGACCCATGTGTTAACAAGGGACTTAGCCATTTGTAAAAGAAATTGTTTGTAAGCTTTAAAACATTTTGCAGTATTGAGCAGCTGGAACATGCCATCAGTGATGGTAGATGAGATGAATGATTCTAGCAGAATAATATTAATAAATTACATCGCAACATTAGCTGTGGGGGAGAATGTTGAAGTATCTGGTTGAAAGAAGATCTTAGAGGCAGCGAGACGGGAGATATGAAGTTGTTAAGTTTCATTAAGCAGAGAGCCATCCAGTGGCTTAAGGCTAGTAGACAGTCAGTGGTTTCAGTTGATGTTTGGAGCTACTGTTGCCCTATGTAGATGCTCTGCACAAGTTGATCAAGGGTGGTCGCATGTGCTTGATTTGGTACACAGTCTTGCACATGAATATTATGAATTCCTATACGCTATCAAGAAGGTAATAAGGAGTAGAATGGACACAATTTTTTCTGATGTACAGATCCTTGAGACAAATCCTGAAGGTCATGTTATCCCCATTACATAAGAGGCCGATAATGGATTACGTACGTAAGTTACTCTGGTAACGCTGCATCTTTTAACAGTAATTAATCCTCAGCATGTGTCATCTGCTGTACAATTGAAACATACTGCATTCGGTGTGAAGATGACACCTTATTCTGCCATTATTTTTGTATTCTGTAATTTAGGTAGAGGCACCACTCCTCTACCTTGATGATTAGCAAGTATGTGAGAGTGTTTTCCTTTACATTTTGTGCCACAATCCATAAGAATAACTGTACTGATGCAGCTGCACTAGTTCCCTCAGAATGTTGCAAAGGCACTGGATTCATTGTCCCCTAATAAATTCAGGATGTTTACCCCAAATATGTGTCTTTAAAAATCTTATATTGAATTTTTGTGTGTGCTGTATGATTATTTAGGCCTTCATTCTATGATTGATGTATGTTGCTGATGTGCTCAAAGTATTGTTTTTATTTCTGTAAATTCTTCTTCTTATGTAACTGTGTGTGATCGTTGGGTGCATTTCCAGTGATTAACATGCACTCCTATCCATGCTCCATAGCTTCTAAAGTTTGTGGGAATTCACTACTGCATGCAAGTGCTTATTATGGCACTGTGCAATGATCTATGGCCAGATTCGTCAACACTTTGTACCAGTGAAAAGTGGCCAAAAGCGATGTAAACTGGTGCAAAGTGTTGATATGGGATTTACTGTACAGCACAAAACCTGTTAATCACTGGATAGTTGCCTAAAAGTCAAGCAAAGCAAGCTACATTGCTCTACTTTGCATCAAGGGGCATCCATGTGTGGTACATGGGCATTTCCATGCGGCCATCCTGATTTTTGATGGTGAGCCCTGCCTATGAACAACGGTAATAGTAATTTGTGTATACTTCAGTGCAACGCCCTAAGTGAGAAAGGTATGCCTAGAGCTGGAGCCCGTACTCTCTGTGCCACTGGAAACAAGATACAGGTGACTGAAGAGCCCAAATCAGAGCAATACCGGTCTTGGGTTGCTTGTGTTCTGAGTCAGGGAGGACCTGGCCTGGTGGTTTGGACTGGACTGTTCCTATTGGAGTAGGGTTGAGACTGATTTGCATATGGCTGTGTCCAAACTGAGGTGTCATGGTGTGCAAAATAGCAATTGACTGGGATGCGGCCCAAGTAATTACTATTGGTTGAAATTAATTCAAGCATTACATCAATTACTTTTATGTATACTAGGGCTTTGTGCCAAAAAACACACTTTCTTGATGCAGGCACAGAATAGGAGAAAAGTTTTATCTTGTTCAAACTTTTTTCAAATTGCATTTGTGCTGCACAGTACAGTCAGTCTAATAAGTACAAAACCTATGCCAGACTCTCACTCATACACACACACAGACACACACATGCACACACACACACACACGTAAACACACACACACACACATTTGCGCTATGGTACAAGGCAGTCAGAAAGTGCATCAGCGCTTTGGAAGAGAGCAGAGCCATATCATTGTAGATATGGCACTGTCCTGCTTTATCTTTTCAGCGCATTAACTTTGGTAAATTTGTACCTATATTTGCTCTGTTGTAGCCTCTGCTAATAGGCAATTTCATGTGTAAGGGAATGCTTTTTAGAATTGTATTGATGAAATTCTATTTATGGGTATTTTTCTTGTCCAAGTGCTGCCTCCTGATGGAGTTTTTTTGCACGTTGTCATCTGCATCTTTGCTGCTGCAGTTAATTTTCTACTTAAGATTTATTTTTAATGGAAATCATTTTTACGATTATGTAATAACGTCAGATTACATTTCTTGCACAACCAAACTCATTATTTTCTACAAACACTGGACACTGTTGAAATTGTGCATAGGTGTCCTAGTCACCTTTTCGCTTAATTGTTTATTTAAAAAAATCTAAATTACCCTTTTGAGGAAAACTCCCTGTCTGCTTACAAATGTGTCAATCATCACCTTGTTAACATTAGGACAAGTAAAATTAGTAGAAGATAAGAGATACCTTGAATACGGCAAAATTCTGAGCAACATCATTTTGGCAAACTCCTTTCCAAAAAACATTTCTATGTTGTGGCATTGAAAAAAGTGCTTTTTCTGGAAGAATTGAGTCATTTACCATATAAATAAACTCATGCAGAGAAATGGCAAGATACAGGACCTCTGAAATGAAAGGATAGTCCCACTGATGCAAATGTAATGTATGTGAGAAGACATTTCTATCCACAAGGGGATGATGAAACCCGGGCCGGGGAAAGCGCAGCCAGACCCAACGGGGGCCTGGGGCAAACGCCGCCCAGAGGCGGGAAGCCCCCCCCCCCATTGCGAAGCCCGTGAAAGGAGGGGCGACAAGGATTGGTTGCCCCCAAGATAGCCAACGCCCGCCCCAATCAAGGGGCGGGTTAGCAGGCAGCGGGGGGGGTTAAATAAGGGCGCAAGGCCCTGAGTTAGCATGCAACCCCCCCGCAAGGAAAAGAAGATGGCAGATTGGTGGTATCACGCGCTATTTTCAACATAGTCCACGCTCCCCCACCACTCCTAGAGTTTTCTTGGAAAAAGTTGACAACGCAGGCGTGTCTATTTTGTCAGGCAGCGTGTAAAATGGGGCAGTTAATGCTCACACGAGGTTCCTAGCTAGTGACTGGGGGAACTGAAATCCTCTGTTGATCTGTAGGATGTATGAAGCTCTCAGCATGCAGCTCGTAGCATTTAGACATTTCAGCCCTGCACCAAAGGGCTAAATTGCTAAGGCAGTACGTGGTTTAGTTCATCGCAGGTCTCTGGCCCCGATCAAGGAATGTTGGCACCAAAGGCTAGGTATCATTGTGGCACACCCTCCCCTATCAATTTGGAACACGCACACAACGTAGCCTCCCCTTCGCCCTGCACCTCCTCTTTCGAGCATACCTGGGTTTTTTAGTTTTGGTTTCTGGGAATTTATAATCCTGAATGTAGCATTGGAGGAGAAGGACTACAACGTTTCACCCTGTGAAATAAATAAATAAGCATAGGCAAAGCCACCAGATCTGACCATGGGCCGCGGTTTGCCCCCTCATGGGAAAGCGCACCCCCGCCTTTCATCCTCCAAGGTCGTGATAATTTGCTGTATAAAGCAAGTCATTTAGGATTGTCAGTAACGGAATACATAAAAGGTATTCTCTGACAATTGCGTGTCTCTTGTGACACTTCTGGGTGCTCATCCATAAGGAGAAAAAGTGCGATGCCGTGATTGCGTTGTTTTGGGTTGGAATGTGGGGACAGGAGGTTGAAAATGGCAAACTGCAGGCATCAGAATGCAGCGAAAGCAGTGCAGCAGGAATGGTCACACCTGAGTAAGTTGAGGTTGATGATATTGTTTAGGTCAGGTCCCAACCTACTTTCCTTTGTCACATACATTGAAGGTGTGGTGTTTGTAAATACAGTGGAACGGCCTAGGTAAAAAAATGAGTATACTCTGGTTAGAACAAAGATTAATTATGTACTTTTGCAGAAGGGGCACATTTCGACCCTCGTTTTAGAGTAGCCTGGTATGTTTGTGCCCACATGGATAATGCCGGAGGACTTGCTAGCAAACTGCATTACAATTAGTCTTAGCCCACGTGATTATATTCTGCAAAATGGGGTAGAACAACACGGGAGCCCCTGCTGCAACAGCCGAAGGATCTCTGCATACATTGCTTCGGGCCCCCCTTCACGAGTGCCTGTGGTCACCAAATGGAGGCAGAGGGGGTGCTCACACATATAAGCTGCTTAGTTACTTCTCTGGAGTGCAGCTTCCTTAAATTACAGAGACTGGTTATCAGGGGAGGATTCAGAGTTTTTGTCAGGGGGAAATTGTTATCCGATCGAGAGGCAGTAGGCAAGGTTAATGAACCTGCGGCAAAGGCGGGACCAGACAGAGCACAAAGTTTAGGGCAAGAAATAGGTCAGTGGGCTGGTGCGTTGTCAAGCAGAGATGTAAGGCACGGGTAAAGTGGGCTTTGGCCCAGGGCCACAGCCCTTCAGGGGGTCCCGGATAGAACCAACGCTGTTTCCCAGAGAGTTTTGCCCGGATGACCCTGAATAATGCCTAAACAGATGTTTCAAATGTTCCTTAATTCAATTTTGATGGGGGCGATGTATGAGTCTTGTAGATAATTTTGCAGAGAAATATTGCGCTTGGTTCCTGCAAACATCCATATAGAGTTACTTGTGGATCAAAACAGGAACTCTCGTAGTCATAGGTCATAGGGATTATGTGTAGTCTTATTAGTATTATTAGTGGGCGGTCACAATATTGAAACACATGTCACTATCCCTAAATATTGGATGGAAACACATTTAGAACTTGGACCAGTGTCCCAGGCGGTGTCAGTGACCCAGCCAGACAGGACATGACAGAGCTTGAAACTCAATCATAAATTGAAAGCGGTTCTGGACCGCCTGGCTCAGGTGCCGAGTACTTGTAGTCAGCGGTCTGGTATAACATTGCCCATACATCGCTTTGAACACAGAGGAGTGACGCTATAGGTGGAAAGGTTGGGGTGGTGGTATAAGGTACCTGTCTCCCACCTGTGTAACTGTTTTAAGAGACGGATTGGACCATAGCTTAATGAGTTAAAAAGCATAACCAGTGCCCTTAAAGTTAGTAGGCAGGGAGAGCACGAATAAGTCAAATAAGGGAAATGCAGCCGAAACCACTGCATTAGATGGTAATAATGATGAAGCCATGCTGCCTGTTGTAAGACGGCCTCGTATTGGCGTCCCACTTGGTGCTGGGAAGTAATAGTTGGATCAGTAGTTAGCATGCGCAGGTTCAAATCCCACCAATTTCTTTCACTACTGGGAGAAGCCCAATAATCTCCCACAACTGTCAGCAAGGCACTAGTGCAGCCCATGGTTTTTGAAGTCCTACGGAAAATAACAGAGGCACAAAATGAGGTAGGCACCACGGAACTGGAGGCTAAGCTGTTTAGGGCAGCGGTCGCGCTGGCATTCATTGGGGGATGCAAGGTCAGTGTGATAGTAGTCCCCGCAGCAGATAACCCAGGAGCGGCTTGCATACGCCGGGCAGATGTGGAATTGGGGGCAAGTTATGTAAAGATCCTCCTGCGTCAGTCAAAGACGCAGATGGGTTTCTCGGGAGGAAGGAAGGGAGGGGAGAGCAGGGGGAGCTCCCTCCGATCATAAAACCGTAGGTAGCGTGGTGGAAGAAACCCAGGAAAGATATACAAAAGAGAGAAACTTTAATATAGGTAGATGGAAGGCTCACACAGTGTCCTTGGGATGCCTCACGGCAGGGGCACTGAGGGAGCTAATGACGGCACACAGCCACAGGAAAGATATACAAAGGAGAGAAAATTTAATATAGGTAGATGGAAGGCTCACACAGTGTCCTTGGGATGCCTCACGGCAGAGGCACTGAGGGAGCTAATGACGGCACACAGCCACATGCAGAGTAGATATGACGGTCCCATAGTGTCCTTGGGATGCCTCACGGCAGGGGCACTGAGGGAGCTAATGACGGCACACAGCCACAGGCTGAGTAGATGAGATGCTCACACAGGGTCCTTGGGATGCCACACGGCAGGGGTCCTGAGGAGCAGGCGAGGGGCCAACAAAGGGTCCAGGGCAAGTGGAATGGCACTTGCAGCCCAGGCAGGTCCTGACGGACACCCACCAAATTCGGTAGCAAGTTGAAGCCTGGAACCGCAGACACAGAGGCCCGGCCAAAGGGGCACCTCACAAGAAGAATACTGTTTGGGAGCAAATAACAGCAATGAATGTACAAAGACAATGGAAGTATACAATAACATGGATGCTATGAATGACCAATGAAATTGCAAAATGTGCAACCATGTTATGTCTGAATAAACTGCGACCTTTTAAGGCACCAAATCGCGTTGTCAGTGGTGTGATGTAAAGGTAAAAGGGACGCAGTTAAATGGGCAAGGGGGGGAGGGGTTTGTCTTTAACCATGTTTTAAAACGAAGATCAAGGAGTGGCAAGATGCAGGTAGGCGAGTAGCAGCTGTGAGAAAAAGGTTCAGTGGCAGATGCCCATGGGACACAGCATTAAGCCAAAAATCACATGTAAAACTGAAAATGTGTGAAAAGGAGAAGATAGTATCTGAGCAACAGGCACAAACACAACATTTTTCTTTAACACCCACATTAGGAGAAGCCCATAGCAGTACTGCTGGAAAATAATGCACCACACAATTACAGGTTTTCTATTGTCTCTGGGCACCAAACCTGATAATCCTGGGCCTGGAGACACCAGACAAGGACTTAATAAACAATTTAAAAATGATACATTTCTGCATGGGTATTTGAATTATTGTCAGTACAAATTAAAGTCAAATTTAGGAACATTATTTCTGCAAATTCAAATATAACAAAAAAAATAGTCTTCTCTTTCCATGTAATTAAAATATTTCAAAATGTACCTAACTGATCTTTATAAAAGTAATGGCTCAGGTATGATATTGACTGGTATTTGATAGATAAGGAATCAGACACATAGGCGCAGTGTACCACATTAAATTAGACAATAGATTGTATTTTTTGTGCAAGGATGGCCAAGGATCAGATGTCTCTGCATTTTGGTGTGGTAGTTAGGGATGTGTGAAACCATGCATTTGTATGGTATTCTGCAAAGTATGATGACATATTGCAAAATTAAGCTTTTGGATCTGTGAGAAATGATCTGTTTTGTGTTGTGGCCACCAATGTTTGCCTGTTTAAATTTGCAGGTTTTAGACCTCTGGGGGCTTTACACTGCTAAACAGTAGTAAAATAACTGTGCTTCCCATCTAAAACATGTGCCGTATACTAGAACTCCCTATATAGCCTATTTAATTTCTGCGTACGTCCCTTGTAAATGGTGCCTTAAGTGCACCTAATGCATGGAAAGTTAAATGTCATATATATCCTGCAGTGCATATTTACACCACACACACATATGAAAAATAATATTTCTGCCAGTAGCACCACTGGGCTCTAGGCTGTAGTTTAAATGCACTGCAGGGAAAAATGCCTTTGCCACGTAGGAAAATCCACTTTTTACATATTCATGTCACCCGTGAACTTGCCCTGCACTCACAGGCCGGGAGGCTAATATGTAAAAACAGGGCACACTACATGTTGAAGATAGTGTGACTGTTGTGTAGTTCCTATAGAACCTATATAGGATCGGCGCGTTTAGACAACATACACTGCGGGACTGGTGTCCAGACTGATTCCAGACACCCCCACCGGGTATGTTGGTCTGTATACCAGCTAGCTCACAGTGCCACTAGAAACTCCTCTTTGCCAAGGAGAGAATAGTTCTTGGCAACTATCGAACATGACAGCCCTGATCCCTCAGGATCGTGGAAACAGTGCAATACTTTTCGCTCAGTCACTCGTGCTCACTTTGTCTCAGAGAGATACACAGAATAAATGATTTGGACGTTTTTCAATACGCATTTATTGAACACTCGTCATTATAGTGTAAAATAGGTGTGCTGAAACAACCACTAGACAGTAACAGATATAAATGATTAGAAGCACTAAAAAGGTAAAAGGATGGTATATTTCTACCATCATGCTATAACCATGAATACAGGCAGGTATATAAAATGCATGACAATAAAATGCGTACGATGCTACCCTAACTAGATGTACTTAAGTGTACCTAGCATGTGTGTATGTGTTATGCCAAGAATCCCTCTAGGATAAAGTCAACCCCATTACCTGAAGTGAGAGACTGTGGGACCCTGTCTTGGTCTCGAGTTGGACACCCCGCAAGGGGTGTTAGACCACTGCGAGCTGGAGTATCTGCATGCAGGAACCTCAGCGTCTCGTGTCAGTGTGTCAGCATGGAAGTCCTGATCTCCTCTGAATATCTCAGCAAGATGTGATGTTTATATACCCGAAGGTATCCCCAGGGGTTCTACCTTGCTGTGCCACTGTCAGACTTACTATGACGCTGGGAATGAACCTTGTACATAGTTATTATGCAGGAGATGGTAGTCCTGCTGAGTTTCCAAGAATCCAAGAATCTTCATGCATAATGTATGAGGCTATTGTTCAGGGAAAACCCCACGTCCTGTAAGCAGTACTGTAACTAGGTAAAGGGTCAGTCCTAGCAGCCCGTTATGTATGTAACGTAGGGAGGAATATAGGGGAAAGGTTGGGATGTTACCCGAGCCTATATTGAAGTACCTATATGGAATATAACATGACCTCACAGTTAAATAAAACCCCAAAGCTGTTTCACTTTGTAGGCTTGGTCTATCTTTTCCTAATTGGCATAAGTGGGATTAAAATCGATGGGCATGATTCACAAAGGGCCTCCACACTCATGCAGAGGCCCCGCAGTCGTGAGGGAGTCTGTAGACTCGGCACAGAATCTCCACAATGGAATCCTCAGTGCGGAGATTCCGAGCCGAATTTGGAGACACCCCCACATCTGTGGGGCCTCCTCCACAAGTGTGAAGGCCCTTTGTGAATCATTTATTTTCCATCTCCATTTAGGGAAAGGCTAAAAAACTGCTTCAAATTAATCCCATGTTTAGTTTTTAAACCTATCTTAGTGGTGCGATAACTTAAGCAAAAGTAAATTGTAAAATGTATCTTCCTGAGACAGAAGTGGCTTAAAACCAGTTTTGCCAATTACTCCATCAGAGCTGGATTGCACATCCTTGGTTGGGACACTTAAAGATCCTGGCTCAGATGACAATGGCTTGCCTCTGGGCCCAGGCATGGGCAATGGGTGTTATCTGGGAGTGGACAGGAACAGTGGCAGAACAAAGGCCAGTTGTAACATTACCTCTTTTGACTTACAGATGCAAGGCAAGGAGGGGCATTCTATTCATCTCCAGGACCAACCTAGATAGTTAAATATCAAACACAGTAGGAGGAACCACCATTTGTGACCCTGTCAAGCAGGGAAGTGGGCAAGACACTGAATAGAGGTCTACCTGGTGTCAGGTGGATCTCACCATATTAAAATAGGGGCTTCTAGATAGTTTTACAGTAGGGCAAACAGGAAGTCCTGAAAAAAGAAATAGGGAATTGAGAGAAAAGTGTTAGGGGTTGGAGGTAGAATACCTCTAGTGGCTGGTTTGCACACAAGATAAATCTGCTATCTCTGCCACCATCTCCTCAGAGCCTTCCTGGGTCTGGAAAGACACCATCTGCAGAAGGTCTTGCTGGAAGAAGAATCATGACTCTTGGCTCATGCTGGAAGAAGAGGACTCACACTAGACTCAAGTACTTCTGAATCTTGTTATTACCCAGGGTCTGTACCTGCTCTTGAAGGGTTAAGTGGTTGGCCTCCTATTTCTTTGCATAGGGCACAGAAATAAATTGATGGATTTCAAACTCCAAGAAAGCCCAGCTGAAAGAGGACTAGACCCTACAGGAGACCTGACTGGAGAGAGACGTGATGCCCATAAGCCTGCCCTGACCAGCTAGGGACTTCAGAACTGACCAGAATAAGCCTTCTCAGCAGCTGGAAACTAGGTCTGATGGTAACTCCTTTGACCGGGACAACAAAGTTGGTGCTCCATTGCACTTAGCCTGAAATTGCACCCAGGTTCTGCTCCACTGTGAACTGATGTTTTCCATTGTGCTTGACTTCTTTCTAGGCACTTTTGCCCTAAAAAGAATTAACAAAGAATTTGTCCAGTTCACCTTAACCCACTTTAATGATCTTGGCGTTCTTTCGGATTACAACTTTCTCCATTTTTTCTAAATTGGTTTGAGGATGTTATTGTGTTGTGACCTTCACATTAAAATTGTTGGTACTGCTTGACCTTAGCATGCATTTCTCTGGGGATTGCCTGCTGCTTGTGCCATTGCTGCAGGGTGTTGGGCAGAGATTGAACTGTGTTTTTTGACCTAATCAGAATGGGCATATTGAGTAGGAAGAGATAACACTCTCCCAAATTAATAACCAAATTTCTGACCTAAACTCAATGTGGTTTAAGGGTATCTCATATCACTTTTGTCACATGAGCTCACCGTTTACTTAAATACAGTCTTGCAAGATATTGTGAGAAGACTGTTTTGCAGAGAAAATGGCAAGACGTTTTCTGAGCATATGAGCCTCCCACTTTCAAAATATGATGCAAAATTGCGTGATGCAAAATTGCGTAATGCAAAAGTTCAATACATTTAGCAAATTTTGCATTACACAAAATTCAGAAATTATGTGAATTCTGCTTGTCTAAATTCTGACCAAAGCATTGTTGTAGTGTATCAGCTCCAGCTACGGAAAATAATTGGTGGTTAATTCCAATAACACAACCTGGTTTTCCTACAAAGGTTCAGCCATGCATAACAAGTTGATACTGGAACCTCTAACTCAAAGGTATTTGGTAAAAAGAAGGATGCTGATCTATTTTGTCTTTTTTCAATCTCAGTCCTGTCCTTGCTCAAGTAGTCAGGCCCACTCTGGTGTAATATAGTTGTGTGGTATTAGCTCTCCAGTTTGTGTTTGTCTTATTGGTCCTGATCTGGACTTATGTTTTACTAATAAACAAATCTGTCAAGTTTGCACTTTGGCACCAATCTTTTATTCTACCTATTTGAGAAATCTCCTCAATGTATATTGTGGGTCCAAAACATTTCCTCTGGAAATTGGGTTATTGGCTGGGATGGGTGAAAGCCCTACTCAAGCAACAATCACAGTCCTGGTCAGGGTGAACCATAAAAAAGTCACTAAATAACCTGTGCTTAACCCTCTGGTAGCTTGGCGCAAAAGCAATCAGGCTTAGCTTAGAGGCAATGTGTAAAGTATTTATGCAGCACACAAACATTAATAAAGTGAAAACACAGCACAAGAAAAATCCAACACCAATTTCTAAAAACAGAATACATTTTAATAAATTAAACACCACCAAAACAAATTAAGCCCTATCAGTAGAGCCAAAGTTATGAGTTTTTAAACTATTAGTGAAAAACTGTACCAAAAAGAACAAAGCACCAACCGCAAGTATCAGGTTGCACAAGACTGTGACAAAGTAACAAATTAAGGCCAACCACCATGGAGCATGGGTTGGATACAGTCACTAGGTGCACCCCCATCAAGAGTTACCTTCGAATTTAGAAGAAATTCTGAAGATTTCCTGGAGAAGGTAGAGTGCTCAGCGGGCCAGGCAGCAAGCTGTAGCTGAGAAGATATCAACGACCGGGAGTCACTGCACAAACTCTTGGTGAAGCTGTCGACATTAGCTGGAAAAGCAATGAGGGGTTAAAAGCTGAATTTTCAGGCTGAGGAGGTCATTGATAGGGTGCTGGGCCTGGTGAAGATTTCTACCTTCAGGCTTAGAAGTTCTTCTGGAGTACAAAATACCCCAGCGGGATGAGGCTGCAGGCTGTAGCCAAAGAGGGCTTCATGAAGCCAGATACCGTCCAATATTGGTCCCGCTGAAAGGGATTTACTGCTGCAGAGAAGAACGTAGTGAGTACTGTGGCGAAGTTAATTCCACCGGTAAGGCACCTTCGCTCGATCCGTTTGCAAGTAAGTCCCAGTCTCCTGTCAGTTCTCAGAGCAGTTTTTGCTGGAAACCTTTCTAAGTCCCAAGTTTTAGGTTTTGGTAAGAAGAGGCCACTTTAGAACCACACCAAGATTTCAGGACCTGGGGGGCACCACTTGGGGGCTAGGACTCACTCCTGCAGAGACCAGCAGCAGGCAGGTAAGTTGCAGGATGTCTGGAGTTTGTTGTGTTCCAGTCAGCTAGCCCTTAGAGTCACTTTGGTGTTCCTAGCCTTAGCAAGCAGGGCCAGTCTTCCTTCTTCAGGCAGCAGGGCAGCAGGGCAGTCCTTCCGTAGTAGGGCAGCATGGCATTCCTTCTTCGGAGTCTTCAACAGGTCCAGAAGTGTTCTGATGTGGGGTCTCAGAGTGTCATCTTTTATCCCCACTGCCAGCCTTTGTGTGGGGGGCACCACCTGGCCCACTCCCCTGCCCTTTCTGGGTTTGGCTCCCAACGTCTAGGGTGACAAAAGGCTAATACCAGGTTACTCTGTGTGTGCTACAGGCAAGGTCTTTGAAGTGTAATTCAGGGTTCAGTACAACTCCTCCCCCAGCCATCCTGTCAGGATAGCCCATCCTGTCACACATAAGCCCCTTTTGTCTCTATGTCTGGGAGGAATACAGAATCCATCACAGAAGAAACAGCCACAGTCATGTGACCTTGTTTATTGTGAGAAAGGCACTGTAAGTTTAGGAACAGAAATAGCAATTGGCGTTTCTAGAATTATGAGGCGTAGTTCGCGTAGTCGCGCTACGCGAAGCTACGCGAAGACGTCGGAGCGCTACGCGAGCGTGCGTAGCTGCTTGTCGCGCCCGTTCGCGATGCATTTTTCTTCTTCGGGAACGCGTTCTGCGTGTTCGGTATGCTGTTTGCGTGCTCGGGGGATAGTATCTCGCGAACTTACCCATGCGGTCGCCTATGGGCGTGGCCATTTTGTTTTTCACTTGTCCCGCCCGTTCGCGATCCCTTATTTCCTGTTTTGGGTCGCGGATAGCTTGCTCACGATGCGCATTTCATGTTCGGGAACGCGTCGTACGTGATCGCAACGTTTTTTGCGTGCTCGGAGAGAAATATCGCGTGAACTTACCCACGCGGTCGCGATGGGCGCGGCCATCTTGTTTTTCACTCTATGCTATGGTTCTGGGCCTGCTTTTCTATCCTCCCTCAATCTTTGCAATCCTTAGTTTTTTACACTGTTTTTCAATTTTTCTTTATTTCTTATCTATCTCTCTCTCTGCTTAAGTCTATATTTTGCATTTTTTTCTACTTTTTACTGTGTTTTTTTACTTTTCGACTGTTTTATATAACTTTTTTCTTTAAGCTCCTACTTCTTCCCCTAACTTTATTTTTCCCTTCTAACTTTTCTTTTCCGCCTCCTCCCACCCCAGAACCATGGCGAAGGGTAGCAGTAGCAGCAACGGCTCGAAGGGCAAGGCGTGTGCGCCCAAGAGCCGCCTGCCTTGCCGCAGACTGCGCCCTGCAGGGGTGCAAGCCTGCCAGCTTTTTAGTGAGGCGGAGGTGGCCGCCCTTGTTTTTTTTGTTCAGCGCCACCTCCCCTTGACCTTGGCAGCAGGCGGCAGGCCAGGCTCCGGGTACCCTACCCAGGAGCGTCACCGCCGGTGGGCGAAGGTGCGCCGGGCAGTGTTTCACTGCTCAGGGGTCCGGCGCACCCATAACCAGCTGGCACACCGGTGGTCAGACATCCTCGACCGGGAGCAGGACCTGTTGGACCTGCTAGGTGTCGAGGTCGTGGGGCTTGGTGAGTAGCTAATATATATAGTAGTATAAGTATTGTGATTTGTGTATACATTTTTTACAAATAACAAGAATACTGCTGCTTACATTGCAGGTAAATTACGTTTCAAAATCTTCTGTGATTGTAGGACACAGGTGCTGGGCGCTACTCTTACTTGTTTGCAACTTTGCGCTCGCTTGTCCTTATTATTATGTAAGAGTTTACTTTAGAGAACTTCAGTTAGGTAATGCTATTGCTAGAGAGACTCTAGTCCTTCCTTTGTCCTCCTGTCAAATAGTGGTGGATGGATTGATACTAGGTTTAGTTACTATTAGTTGATAATTTTTGAGCGGTCTGCGTGACGCATCCTCTGTCACTGAGGGCTGCTTACCCCAGTCCTTAGTAGAACCTTTTGTAGTTTGTTTAGTGAGTGGTAAGCTTAGCAGTGTCAGTCAGCTGCAGAACATCAGACGGAACCAACCAACAATTTGGTGTATGCATTATGCACCAATTTATGCATGTGTCCTCCTTCTCATCTATGCATTTTTGAGGGCTAAAAAAAATGGAAATGCAGACTTAACAATTGGCTTGCCTGGAATAGGTGGGCTAGGTCAGGTGGTACTTAGGCTTAGTTAGTGTTCTGGATTTTATTTGAATCAATCAGAATGGAACACTGTATTAGTGTTCCCAAATAAGTAGACTGTCCGTGAATCCCGCAAGCCAGTAGTCGATCGGATTAGATAGGTCAATTTTATTGCAATTTTTGTTTCCTAAAACGTTTATTGAGCGTTTTTTAGATAATTTATTTGTTTCACAGCAATCATTAATGTTTGTGTCTTTCTTTATTATATCTTACATGATCACTGATCTGCAGCACCCAGGGGCAAGAAGACGGGGTCCGAGTCGGCGGGACAACCACCAGAGGACCGCTCCTCTACCGAGGGCCCTGCTGCTGGTCCCAGTAAGTCCTCCAGTGGTTAATATTAACAATTATATTGCCCTAACTTTTACTGCACTTTATTTTTTCAGAACTATTAATTCTGGTTCCACTCCCTAATTCTATTTTTTACAAAAGATTCTTTGATCTTGACTTGACTATCTGTTTCTAAATTCTGGTTATCCCTGCCTCTAAGTTCTAACTGCCTCTGCTATGAATGTCTGTACTACTACTATTAGTCTGTCGCTAAGCTTGCCCAGTTTGCATTGCCACTCTTTATTGTACGGTTTTGAATAAAACTCAGATTGACCAATAGCTCTAGCCACTGAGTCCAGTCCTTTCGGTTGTCCTCTTCTAGGCTTCTTAATCTTGAGGCTTTGACAATTACCACAAACAAAATGCCCAACCAGATATTTGACTATTTTTGATAGGATATAGTACATACTACTACTGATGTGGGGATTCTGCACAGCCACATGCAGAACTATGCACAAGGAAAGAGGATGTTGGTGATGGGAGTTTGGAACTTGGGCGTTCCTCACACCTCAGTCAGAAGTGAACCCACAATCCCCTGAACGACTAGCTATAGTGTCTCATTAGGTCCCCGAACCCCCACCCGAAGATACCCAATGATTACACAACCCAGAACATAACACCCTTTCGCTCACTCACTCGTGTAAGTCCACCACCACCACCACACCAAATACCACAGAGTCTATGTGTAAGTTCAAAAGGTTTATTTTCAACTAACAAGCTCTGTATGTTGTTCTATAAAATTCAGTGTACTCCAGCCAGCTCCAACAGCAAAATGCATAAGATTAAAACAATAAACATTGTTACAACAAGTGCATGATGATAGAAGACAAAAGATCTGTGCGAATTCTGGGAGACTCCTCACCGTAGAACGTAGAATTACTGGTTACATGCATCATTCATAAGCTCTGCAAATCTCTGGTTC
Organism: Calotriton arnoldi; assembly: GCA_963921515.1. Taxonomy (NCBI): domain Eukaryota; kingdom Metazoa; phylum Chordata; class Amphibia; order Caudata; family Salamandridae; genus Calotriton; species Calotriton arnoldi. Next base: position 173,652 of record CAWUFW010004639.1, read on the forward strand.
GTAGAAGGGAATCTTCTGCCTGAGAAAAATGGTGCGCGTTAGATAGTATAATGCAAGCATTTCTCAGTCCTGCCAAAAAAGTGTAACATGTTACTTATGGCTAAGCAATACGGACTAACCGAACTCCATAACAAAGTGGCTTGTTTTTCGACCTCTTCTACGCAACGCTCAGACAGTAGCTGTATGTGCTCATGTGGGCTCAAAAGGCGTCTTACTGTTACTGCACAACAAGCTGCGAGGTAACATGCGCAAAAGACATGAAGCGAAAAATGGTTGCATGGCTCAGGCTAACTTTGCAAAGAGTAGAGTATAGTATAATAAATAATGACCCTAGGGACCATAACACTACTAGTGTCTACTGACTCTAGTACCCGATTTGGACTAGTGAATGTGATGTATAATATGTATGTATTAACTTTTTTTTTCAATCTTGCTAGTGAAAACGAATAAATAGGGGGAGGTGTACAGGCATCTAAAAATGTGTCATGTTTTTATCTAGGCGTAGTAGCGACCACCAGTGCCAGCGGGGCCAGCGGCGATTCGACCATTCCGGAGGGGGCAGGAGATGCGGCACCTGCAGGAGCTACAGGGGGTGAGCCAGCAGCAGTGGCGGGCAGTGGTAAGTTATATTCATTACTTATTGACATTGCACTAGCTGGAAGGGTGTTGACTTCACTCACTGTACTGTTGTTGAGACTTATTAGGTATGAAGTTGTAGTGAACATTATACAACGGTTGAAGAAGAGAAGACACCCTTTACTTAGTATTAGCAATGCAGTAGCAATAGCATTACCAGCGTGACTTGATTAACCAATGGCCTCTTCTATCTGACTCCAACTCAGCTGTGAAAGTTTTATGGAGGAGACTAAAAGTCAGATCAGATAACCTTGATGGATGTGTTGAACAAAAAGGGAAAGAAGGGTGGAAGGAGGAAGGACGGGCGAGATTTAATATGATGACTGGCAGAGAAGGATACGTTGGAAGCATGGATAGGTGGCTGATAGGAATGAGATGCATGTGTTGTTGAAGGATGGGTGGAAGGTGAAAGAAGAATGGATGCCTGCCTGGGTGGGCGACACAGTATGGGTGGATACTGTGGATAGCAAGAATCATCAGCGGTGTTTGGGTGAAACTCTAAGCCAAAGCAAGCAACGGAGTGAGTGGACGCATGGGTTGTTGTTGGTGAAACAAAGTAAGGTTTGTGGAGAGATTAAGAAGAATGATTGACATTTACTTAGAATGGATGGATGCCTGTATGTATTCATCATAGACAGCATAGGTGGAGACTGTCACGGGATGCACAGTTTTAGTTTTAAGGGAATGCAAAAGAAACCGCGCCAGAGTAGCAAAGCCGATGTGGGGAGGGGCAGGGTGGGGGTAGTAGTAAACAATGTATTACGCGGCCAAATACAGGTAACTTTACTGTAAACATAAAAATAAATAAAGCGAATTTCATTGTGCGCACTGCACCGCCAAATGCGATGCAGTGAGCGCAACAAAATTAGTTTTATTTATTTATATGTTTACTTACCTGTAATTGGCCGTAATCCATAGTTTACTACCCCCACCCTGCCCCTCCCCACGTCACCGCCCGGCAGCACTCCCTGAGTCCCACCACCGACCGCTACTGACCTTATGTCGTCCCCCATATAAAAGCAATGATCATTGGGTCAGATATATAATCTGCCTTTTTGTAGTAGCCAGGGCACTGTCAAAGTGAAATTGACCAATTGCCCTTCATGTAACAGAGAGAGTATGGCCAGTGCCACCCGTAATAGAAAAATATGAGCTTCCCCCCCTGCAGACAGTAGTAAATCAAAAAAACGTGAGTCTGCGTCATGACTTGTATGTTTGTCTTGGGTGCAAGCATAGATGACCGAGATGGCATGCCGGCTACAACCAGGTTATGTCATTTCGCTAAACTAGAGATACTGGAGTCCATAGTGCTAGTATAATGCCTGAAACTCCCACAAATGTTACAGGCCGAGGAAGTGGGAGGATAGATAGATTATTACCACAAATGTTATGTAATGTGCTTCTTGCTAGTGCTACTGTGCCATTATGTGTTGAATTAATTTTGTGTTACTGTTTTGCTAAGAGTACTGGTTACAACAATATTCTTTTTCTTTCTTGATATAGATAGTACTCCTTCCCAAGAAAAACCATCCCGGAAGGAGTTGGCAGCCAGGGCCCGGCGCCGGAAACTGGAGGCCATCTGTGAGGAGTACCGGCGGCTGGTGGCTCAGGCGGAGGAGGAGGAGGCGGCAGCAGCTGCAGCCTCGTCCGATGCCCCGGGCCCCAGCCAGGCCAGACCTCCAGTGGTACGGCGCCGTGGTCTGGAAGCCGCCCGCCGCCACAATTCTCTTGCAGCCAGCACTGCTGTCCCCCACCCTGGATGCCACTGCAGGGCATTTCGCCGCAAGATTCTCCTCCGGGTGGCACGGCTAGAGGAGCAACTAGAGGAGCGTGTCAAAATTCTGGTGGACAAACACCTAAAAGCCCACCGAATATAACTATAGGACCCTGTTGCATTGCCCCTTTTTTATTCCTTTTGTTGGTGTGTGGGAATTGGGCGTTGGGGTTTCTGGACATTCTTTGGACTTTTTTTCGTTTTGGACATTGGTTGGGGTTGGGGAGAGGGGTGGGTCAGGTGTGGGATAGTTTATTTTTATTAGGGTAATAAATTATATTTATACTTAAACATACAATGTTAATATTTTGTGGGGGGTTACTGTTCTACGAATTAACGTCACATGGTTTCCTTGCTGCTGCAGGGCCACAGCCAGTGTTTGATTTAAATAATCTGCCGATGATGTAACACAAACAGATAGATGCGGTACCCCTCACTGAGTTATTTGTCCTACTAGTACTGTCAGTCTCTCCTCCTAGTCCATTATACCTCCCACCAAACTTATCTTACCTGTGATTGATGATGATTACGTTCGGCACAGCGATGGCTGAATGGTTTCCATAGAGAATGTAGAAGATGCCATGGTTGTGGTGGTAGTAGTAGAGTAGACACTGGCAGTAGCATTTGCTAAAAAAATAAAAAAGAGACAGTCACTTGCCTGAGAGCGACTGTGGGAGGAGTAGTAGAACGAAGTAAAATACAGTACAGAAGAAGACTGCCAAACAAACAATATTGCATTTGCAACTGCTAAAGTCAAATAAAACATAATGGTGGCGGGGACAGCCCAGTACAAGAAGTTACAAACTGTAGTTGTGTCGAGTGAGTCACTTAACTTAACACAATCGTAATTCGTAACCTTTACTGCTGTGTGGTAGGAGTTTGATGATGAATCCAATCAATGCTGGCAATTAATTATGATGTACTATTAGCCGGTGACGGCTTGCACATAGACTGAGCATGGGTGGGCAAGCAGAAGAAGCTCCTCGCCCTGCCTTGAAATTTAATTAGTGTTGCTTTCACCACATCTGCCCCAGCAAGCGTGTGATCAATTGGTGTACATTTTATGTAGTCACATCACACCTCAATATAAATCACAGCCCGGGGAAGAGGGTTAGGGTTTGATGAATGGATGGGAAGGGGGTTTGGGGAAAGGTTTGAGAAAGAAAAACAGTACGCATGGACAACAAAAGCAAAGCGCAATCTTGGCAGACGACCATGATCTTATCCCAAAAATCTATAAAGGGAGAAAAAGGAAATGCATGCATGATGATGAAGATAACTTGATGGTTAATGAGTAGTACTTACTAACTCCTACTAGACAATTAGACAGTACAGGGCAGCAGTATATTCTATGAAATTTGCCTTGCCTGTAATATGCCCTCAGAGACCCAAATTCCATGTTGTACTGGGCTTACTTTTAAAGATAGCAAAGAAAATTAAAAAATAGTTGTAGGGATCAATTAGCAAACAAACAACAACACACAACACACAGTCGTAATGATTGAAGAGAAAAAAGGATTCCAATTAATTAAAAGATGAATGATGAATGATACTAAAGTTACTGTATTATCCTGGTCAAATTGTGGAGTTGAATCTCGTCCTTCCTCTTGGTCCTATCTTCCATGGACGCTCCGCACATCAATCTTGGTGGCCTTCCTGATGCGGATTGGTAAGGTAAATGTGAGTTGTGTCTCCCAGTATAGCAAAGGGTAAAGGCCGGCCTGTAACGCCTAGATGGAAAAACAAAAGGGGTATTGAAAAATCAATGAATAAAAAAAGCATCAATTACGGTGGAGTCCAAGAAGAGAAGAGAGAACACTTTCAGACTGAGGCGGCTTGGATATATCGTGTATATTCTGTTTACAGCATTAAGCTACAACAACAACAGGACAGAACAGGCCCACCACAGCACCAGCCCGGCCGTGACCCAACCTCCATTTACCTTAATTTTTGACAGAGCCAGACAAAAGGCATATATACAGCAACTTAGCATTTTCAAAATTAAGTGACAAAATCAATGCGCCGCTGTTAGTCATGACTACACTCGACTCCACCACTACATGGACATGTAGGTCTGCTGTGTTTACTTTCTTGTTGAATTGTTGTGTTTATGTTTACCTTATGCCACTTCGTGAAACGAAGTTATTCCTTCAATCATCTCCGATCCAACTGACTGACTGCGTGCAAAGATAGTATGGTCATCATCATGGTGTGGTACGTGTTGTCCAACTCCAACTCAGTCTGTAGTGACTCCGATTAAGTCCATATTCCATATTAAAAAATTGCAACAGATATTGGCCTGCACCTGCAGTAATAGGAGTACAATTTGGTTATTAAACAACAAGAAGGGAAACATTGACTGTCACTTGAGTCACTTTGTAGATTAACTAGTAGAGTAGAGTTCGACTTCATGCACAACATCAACAACAAACAACAGCAATCGCTCAGAGTCTGCAAGCATCCAATGCATTCCATCATTACCTGTCTTGCTCTTCTCTTTGGCTGTCAGATCATCAGATGCCTAGTTCTGACAGGTGTGTGTTTTTTTTTTACGGGGCAGTGGCCTCAACATTACTCCAGTCCACATTCATTTTGAGTGTTAGTCGCTGTTTCGGTTTTTGTCTTATTCATCTGTGGCACTTTGTCACAGTTTAAGTTGCTTCACATAGTCAGCACTGTGATGATGGGCCGCGGCCTGGGTAGCGCTCATTGCTGGTCATTTGAGTTTGCACAAATGTCAGCAAGTTTCTTCGAAGAGTCTTGTCTTTCTCTGCCAAGTACCTTCTGTCCTGACAGTGAGGAGCTTTGGATGCCTGCCGAGGCTGTAGCCTTCGGACAGTGATGAGTTCACTTTTGGATGCCTGCCCAAGTTCTGACAGTGAAGAGTTGTGGATGCCTGCAGAGGCGGTAGCCTTCGGACACTGATGAGTTTCGGCTCGGAAACAAAACGGAGGATAGCTATAGTCACGTTTCACTTCTTATGGAGGGACTGTTAAAGGCAACATTTCTTGTACTCCAATGTCTGGCTTGATGGAAATGTACTAGGGCGAGACAGGAAGTTGAAGCAGGACTCTGAAGAGTGGACAGTTAAATGCACAGAAGTGCAACTCCAATAGGGAAATAAAAAGAGAAGACGGTGGTGATGGATTTGTTGTGATTTGATTTGAACCAGAAAGACAGATACACAGACACATAAAGGAAGGAAGAAAGTAACAATTTGAAAGGATAGTTGTCAGGGAAGAGGAGCTCGTCCTCAAACTCTGGTGGTTCGGACAGAAGTAGGTCCTGTAACGCACTATTTACGTCATCCAAGTCGCTCTCCTCTTCCTGCTGTGATTCACGTATTTTGTAATCGGGTGGTATAAAGTGCTGATTCATTTTGATCATGGTTAACCTCTCCACGCTTTTGGGCGAGAGACTGGTCCTTTTCAAAGTTACAATGGCACCAGCAGCACTGAAAACACGCTCAGAAGAGACACTTGCGACAGGGGAAGCCAGATACTTTATCGCCAGCCTGCTGAGCACTGTCCATTGGCTTCTTTTCCCATACCAATACACCAATGGGTTTCGATCCATGAAGACCTCTGTTGGGTCATCCAGATAGGCCTGGACCGTCCGCTCAATGTTCAGGGGTGCTCCGATGTGCTCGGCCTCTTTTGCCTTTGCATCAGCACTGGACTTACCATACCCCTGCCGTAGAAACCAATCAGTTGCAGATTGTACTGTGGATGATCCTGTTCTTGCTGTTGTTGATGTTATTGTTGGTGTAGGTGACTGCTGGGAGGCAAACGCACTGCCCTCAGGCTCCGAAGTAGAACTTGACTCTGGATGCCCTGTAGTACTTGTTATGGCCTGGGGTGGGGGGCCTGTAATTAACAGCCGTTCGTTTTTGAAAATAGTGCCTTTCTTAGCTATCAAAGTTTTGTAGTTGGCAACATCCACTTCCGAAAAGGAATTACTGCCTTGCTGTTCAGAAATACTTTGTACCGTGGATCCAAAATTGTGGCACTAATGTAATGTGGTTGTGACAAAATGTTATTTTGAATCCTTGTATTTTCAGATAAGCGAGCGGCTAAGGTCTCCGCCAAATGATATGCGTCTTGTTTGTCATCCACACCTGCATACGTTTCAGACACCTCCTTCAGCTGTTGCTCTAGCATGTGCAACAATGGGATAGCTTGGCCCATAGTACAGTCCTCCCTGCTAACTTCACGTGTGAAGATCTCAAAAGGAAGTAGCATCTCAGTCAGGCATTTAATGAGGTCCCATTGACCCATCTCAACGGTCATGCCTCTCACAGTAGGTTCCCCTAATCTTTGCATGACATAAGCATTGAGTGGTATGTACAGTTCAAACAGACGATCAAGCATGTAATAAGTTGAGTTCCAACGTGTTGGCACCTCCTGGATGAGCGCTTTGACTGGCATTTTATGCTCACGTTGAATGACCCTCAGCTGCTTCCGGGCTTTAAAAGAATGGCTGAAATGTGTGCATATTCTTCTGCAGGTGGCCAGTAAGTTGCTGACTTTGGATTCATTTTTCAAAAAGTCTTGAACAACAATGTTAATGCAGTGTGCCAAACACAGGACCCTGAAATAGCCACCATTGCCCATGGCCTTAACTACATTACTGCCATTGTCCATGGCAACAAAACCAATCTTAAGCCCTCTTGGGTGCAGCCACTCAAAGACCTTGGTGTTAAACTCTTCCAAAATGTTTGCAGCAGTATGAGATTTCTCCATGGCAAACATGGCTACAGTTGCATGTTTGCGAGTGGCATGAAAAATATCAGCAGAGTCAACACCAGCAGATATCTGTTCTCTAACCCCCGCAAAAGAGATCCAGTGTGCAGTGATGCACATGTAATCTGTGGCTTGGCAACTGGTCCACATGTCTGTTGTCAGGTGGATACTGTGAACAGCACTCTGCTTCAAGGCTTTTCCAAGCAATTCCAGCACGTCGTGATGTAGTGCTGGAACAGCAACTCTGGCAAAATAGTAGTGGCTGGGAACATGCCATTTTGGGCAGATGGTTGACACAAATTCCAGAAAACCCACCCCTTCAACAAAAGAAAAAGGGAGAAGGTCCAGTGCTAACATTTTAGCCAGCTTCGCATTGTACAAACGTGCTATTGGGTGGTTGCGTTCGTACTGCCCCTCCCCCCCAAACATGCTGATAATGGTAGGCTGCATGGTTTTCCTTTCTCTTAGGCTCAACAACGCACTTTTTTGGGTTGCGGACCTGGTACTCCTTGGTGTCTCAGGCTGACTCTTACTCTTGTGCCACTGAGATGTTGCTGAAGATGTGGGTGATGTTAACACTGCACTGCTGGGGTCAGGGACACCTTGTGTACCACTATCAGAGAGAATGTCTCCCTGTCCTTCCTCTTCCACCATGATCGGATCTTCTACTCCTTTATCCCCACCAACACCAATGGTTGCAGTTTTTATGCCGCGAAGGTGGTCCTCCCAGCTGATCAAGTGGTGTTTTTTCAAATGGGTCATTTGGCCTCCGGTACCATAGTTTGTACCAAGCTTACCACGACTAACAGAGGTATTCCAAATGGAGCATATAGCAATGTTCTCCTCCTTTTCGCTAACCGTAAAGAAGTCCCAAACTGGGGAGCTTAACTTTGGCCTCCTGCTGGAGGTGCCACTTCCAATGCTGGATGCACTGGAGGGTGTGTGTTGAATTTGACTCTGTGCTGCTGTACCACTACCTACTTCTACTGAGGTGGTGGTTGTGCTGGATGTAGGTCGCTGCCGGGTCTTTGCTAATGCAAATATGGAAGCTGTAGGTCGTGTTGGTGTTACCTGTGGAGGTATGCGTGCTACATCCCTCGCAGCGATTTTGGATAGGGTAATAATGTTGGTCTCCATCTCCTCGGGGCCGGGAGTGATGTTCGTGATGACTGGCTCATCATCATCATCCTGCTGTTCTACATCAACCTCCATAAGTGTAAGGCTTTCTGGAACCTTCCTTTTCCCTAGCTTGGTCTTGGAACGTGGCTCCCTCTCAGACTCAGTTTGTGGCTTCCAAGTGGCATCTAGATCATCAGAAGGGGGCTTGGCGAAGAACTTGATGGACTACCCCTCCTTTTCCTTGCTGGAGATTTGGAAGACAATGGATCTTCTGAATGAGTGGCTTCTTCTTCTACCTCTACATGAGGCTCAATTTCCTGAACTGCCCCTACTTCAGGAGGAACAACAACTACTATTGCGGGCGGTGGTTGCGGCTGTTGTTGTTGACCACTTATCTGCTGTGTTTCCTCCTGCGTTGATTGGGTACTACTTTGAGATAGCGATAAGTTTATCTCAGGCTCAGCATCACTGCTTTCCACCATTAGGCTGGCTACCTCTTCCACACTCATGTGCTTGGGCCTGGGTTGGTGGGTTGGGCCCACTGATGCGGAGGTGCTGCCCCCAGCTTGCCCCCGGACACCGCTGCTGCAGGCGTAATTTTTTTTTCCCAAAAAGGTATTGGGCGGCACACCAGACTTAAGTGTCACTTCCTTCTTCTGTTCCTTCTTCTCAATAGCAACTTTCTTGGTACTGGAGGACCTGGTACCTGCTTTCTTTGGGCCCATCTTCTTCAGATGTCAGCAGCACTCAGTTGCAGAGATGTCTGGTCAGGTCACACGTCACGTTGTGTTGTGTGTACAGCAGCAGGATGTCTGTCTGGCAGTGCAACGGGTAATGATGACACACCTCCTCCTCAGTCTTTGTGCACCTAAAAGCAAAAAAGCCAGAACAACATCAGTCAAACATAGCACAAATCAAACAAATATAATATAGAACTTAGTGTGTGGTGGCCTCAATTATTAAATTTTAGAAACTCGGTGAACAACAACACACAGTGTAGCCATTTATGAGACTTTGACAACAAGGCCAGGGCTTTCCTGGCTACTGTGTAGTGCAAGTGTGTGTACACTCTGGAAGAATAAGAATAGTAAAGAACAAAAACTAAAATGTAGTGGAACATGTTTGGCCTAAATTTGTGCATCACGTCGGATGTATGCAGCATCAGGGAGCTGCAGCTGGCAATGGGGATGGATTTGGAAGCAGTAAGACAAGAGGAACAATGGAAAGACACGCAGGCCTATGTGGCAAAAACAGCACACTACTAACTACCACCACAAAATGGCCCCCAGCAACATGATGACTCACAGGCACAAGGCACGGCAAACAATGAACTCAAGCAGGCCTATATATGGGCAGACAAAGGATGCCTTATAAAACACACACAGCTTTAATGCAAAAACTAAAATCCACATGGCTAAAAACACTTTTGGAAGTTAGACAACCACTACAACAACACATAATTATAATTACACACGCAAAAAAGGCATTTATTTAACACACCCAAAAAGTGAAATAGACCCTCCAAAAAAACACACATTTTGCAATTCAATTCAATTCAATGCCATCCATGGCCTAAATGATGTCTAAATTCCACAGACAACACAAAAACAGTTTTTATGCACCCATGATGACTACCTCTGGGCCTACTGGCAGACTAGGCCGCAAGCTTGGAGGCCTATGGCAAAAGCACAGTGGCTGGTCCCACAAAATGGCCGCCACCACATGGCCAGGCCACCCAACAACTTCCTTCCTCGTGAAAAAAATTGTAAAACAAAAAAAAGTGACTCCTTGCTCACCAAACTACATCTATATGACAACCTGAGGAGTTTTTTGTGCAAAATGAACTAAATCATCATTTTCGAGAAGGTTTTATGATGCTCGAGAGATATTCTTCGCCAGATTGTAAATTCTGCGTCTCCGGCATCGCGATCGTCACAAAAAGTCGTTATCGCGCGCGCGAAAACGTATATTGAGTGCGCGAAAAAGATTAAAAGTGTAAGTCCGCGTTGTTGCGCAGTGCGGAGTTGCCCAAAGTCCGAGAGCTGAATGCCCAGGGTTGCCTACTGGCTGAAAAGGCCTATTTATTTAACAAACACCCAAAAACTGAAATACCACCCCAAAACCCACATTTTGCAAATCAATCCAATGCCATCCATGGCCTAAATTATGTTACAATTCAACAGACAACACAGAAACAGTTTTTATGCACCCATGAGGATGACTACCTCCGGGCCTACTGGCAGACTAGGCCGCAAGCTTGGAGGCCTATGGCAAAAGCACAGTAGCTGGTCCCACAAAATGGCCGCCACCACATGGCCAGGCCACCCACAACAACAAGAAAAGGAACACAAGACAGACAATGCAGGCCTATGGCAAACAGCACAATGCCTGGCTTTACAAAATGGCCGCCACCCACATGGCCAGGCCACCCAAAATAACAAGAAAGTGAAGACAAAGGACAGGACCAGGCAGTTGGAGACTCTGGGCAACTTCCTTCCTCTTGAAAAAAATTGTAAAACAAAAAAAAGTGACTCCTTGCTCACCAAACTACATCTAAATGACAACCTGAGGAGTTTTTTGTGCAAAATGAACTAAATCATCATTTTTTAGAAGGTTTTATGCTGCTCGAGAGATATTCTTCGCCAGATTGTAAATTCTGCGTGTTCGGCATCGCGATCGTCACAAAAGTCGTTATCGCGCGCGCGAAAACGTATATTGAGCGCGCGAAGAAGATAAAAAGTGTAAGTCCGCGTTGTCGCGCAGTGCGGAGTTGCCCAAAGTCCGCGAGCTGAACGCCCAGGGTTACCTACTGGCTGAAAAGGCCTATTTATTTAACAAACACCCAAAAACTGAAATACCACCCCAAAAACCACATTTTGCAAATCAATCCAATGCCATCCATGGCCTAAATTATGTTACAATTCAACAGACAACACAGAAACAGCTTTTATGCACCCATGAGGATGACTACCTCTGGGCCTACTGGCAGACTAGTCCGCAAGCTTGGAGGCCTATGGCAAAAGCACAGTGGCTGGTCCCACAAAATGGCCGCCACCACATGGCCAGGCCACCCACAAGTTCACAACAAGCATAAGCCAAGGGGAACAAAGAAAAGACATGCAGGCCTATATGGAAAAAGCAGCACACTACTAAACTACCACCACAAAATGGCCCCAAGCCACGAGGTCACTCACAGTCACAACAGGCCATGGAAAACAATGAACTCAAGCAGGCCTATAATAATATGACCAGACAAAGGAGGCCTGCAGTGCTAAACAACACAGCTTTAATACAAAAATGCAAAAACGAAAATCCACAGGGCTACGAAAGGTTGGAAAGTTAAACAACAAGCACACACACACACACATCCAACAAAGGTATATATTACACCCAAAAAGTGAAATACACCCCAAAAACCACATTTACCAATTCAATCCAATGCCATCCATGCATGCCCTACATGATGTTTAAATTCAACAGACACCACGGAAACATGCACCCATGGGTACCTCTGGCTCTAGTCTGGGCCTACTGGCTGAAATTCCAATCAAAGAAAAACAACTAGGCCCCTGCCGAAACTACAGGCCACAACAATAAATTTTAAAAACGATGGAAATCCCCCAAAAAATGTAGGTACAAACAAGCCCCAATCAAACAAACAAGTACACCAATTCTCCAACTTACTTGTAAAATCTCAAATCCAAAAGTCCTCAAATCCAATCCAATGATATGATGCAGCAGACAGACACAAAAAGTGATCCTTCCAGCTCCAAATCCAAATGAAAGTGAACAGCACATGGACAAAGCACTGGGAGGAGCCTGCTGGACAGGAACAGGAAGTTTGAGAATATGGGGCACTTCCTTCCTGTTGGAAAAAAAAGTAAAAAAAGAAAAAGGACTCCTTGCACAAAAAACTACAGCCAAATCACAATATGAGGAGTTTTTTTGAGCAAAACCATCATTTTAGAGAAGGTTTTATGATGCTCGAGAGATATTCTTCGCCAGATTGTAGTTTCTTCGTGTTCGGGATCGCGATCTTACCAACACTGCCGCCGGAAGTCAGATCGCGCGTCCGAATGACGTGTTCGCGTTCGCACACTCTCGCGGGATCGTGCAGCCGTATTCCAAATCTCGTGGCGCCCGCGAACGGATAGGAAGTCGCGTCGGCCAACGCAGAATCACGGTAGGTCGTTACCGCGCGCGCGAGAACGTATATTGAGCGTGCGAAGAAGAAAAACAGCTACACTACGCTGCAAATTGCGTAGTGCACGGTAACTTCGCGTTCTACGCGAATCGCGAAGTTACCGAAACTCCGCAAACTCCGCAAGCGTAGCGTAGTTCACCGCCCAGGGTTACTTAAAATCCAATTTTACCATTACTGAGGGATTTAAGGAATCCAAGAAGAATTAACACTTTATTAAATGTAATAAGGTAACCCAGTGATAGACAATTGGAGAAATAGCCTGGCAGCTGTGAAAAGCTACTTTAAGAGTGTTTACTGTTAGGACACGTAAAATGTAAACCCACATGTCCTACTTTTTGCATGCTATGCAGCCTGCTCTTGGAGCTGTTAGGCCTACTTTAGGGATGATTTATAAGTTTGAAAAAGGCAGGTTTAGGCCTGGCAAACAGCTTATTTTCTCAGGTCAAAATTGCAATTTACAACTGCACTCAATGCTGCAGTGGCAGGCCTGAGGCATGTTTTAAAGTGCTCTTTCAGTGGGTGGCACAATGAGTGCTGCAGGCCCAGTAGTAGCATTTCATTTACAGGCCCAGAGTGCATGTGAAACTATTTACTAGGAACTTACCAGTGTAATAAAGTGCAATCAGGTGTAGGCTAATTTTAATATGTAAGAAGGGACACAAGCACCTTAGCACTGGTTAGCAGTGGTAAAGTGCACAGACTCCTAAAGCCAACAAAAACGAATTTACCAACATAGGAGGAGTGAAGGCAAAATGTTTGGGGTGGGGGGCTACCACCCAAGGGTGCCAGTTTTAACAGTGGAAAAGGACATATATTAATCACTAAGCTAATGATGTCATTTTTACAGCATGCTTTTAAGTATTCGGAGGTGGTAACATCAATTGGAATAAAATGCAGGATTCAATTTCACACATATTTATGTTAATAAAAAAAAATGATTCTGTCCCAGTTTCCCCCAAAACTTGACTTCACCAGCAATACTGGCAAACTTTGTATCGAAAGGGTGAGAAAATACCATTATGTAGATTTCATGGTTGCAAAAAATATGACCTTTAAGCCCAATTTCGGAAAAGAAGTGAACATGACTATGTGTCATTGAATGACACTAAGGGGCATATTTACAAACCCCTATCGCCACCACAACGTCACTTTCAGTGATGTTGTGGTGGTGATAGGGGCCTTGCCTTATTTACAAGGCCGCGTTAAGCCACTTAACGTGGCATAACGCAGCCTTGTAAATAAGGCACCCTTTCACGCTGTATTTAGCGTGAAAGGGGGGAGCAATGGGTGTTGCGCTGGGAAGGTCCCCCTTTCCTGCACATAAACACTCATTTAAAAAACAAATTCGTTTTGCAACTTCTATGTGTGCTGCATTAAGCAGCACACATAGAAGTTACAAAACTGCATTTAAAGATTGTTTATGTGCACGAAGGGGGACCTTCCTGCACATAAACAATCTTCCTCTCAACACGGGCACCCTTGCACTATGGTGCAACAATGCCTCATTAGCCCTGGATAGCTAAAGTTGGCACCAGCGCAGGGGGAAACGCAGGGCTGCACCATATTCTAGTAAATATGGTGCAGCCCTGCAATTCTAAAGTGAGGATGTGTTGTTAGCCATCTTGGCTTAATGACACGCTTTCCAACTTTATTGTAAATATGCCCCTAAATCTCTTTTATTAGGGAGCAGGTGGAGGGTGTGTGTTCTCCCTTAAAGTGGCATATGAGGGTTAATTGTAAGAAATGAAATGTATGCAACACTACTTGAGTGAGGAGAGAGTAACGTTTGTGCATTCGGAAAAACTCCTCTTTAATGCAATTCACTTTGAATTTAGAAGAATAGGTACATAGAACTTGTTTTATGAACATATATAAAAGTCTGCTTGGCTTTGATCAGGGGATCGCCTGGTCCTCTCTTTTTAGCACTGAGTAAAGACAAGGCTGAAGAATGTACTTTATGAAGAACTTAAAATTTGCTTCTGAACAGTTGGGTCTCATGCGGGAAAGGTTTGATCAAAGGATCATGGATCTAAAGATGAAGATGCTTTTGAAAATGGCTACAAAAGGAAGTAGCTTTAAAGTCAAATTGACACATTGTCAGAACAATTACACATTTACGGCCTATATATCATTCTTCCATCTTTAGCTCATGCCTGAAATATTTAACCATTTTAAATGAACATCTACTGAAAGAGTGTATGTTTAATTTGTGGACAGTTGCCTTCTAATAGGAAACAACTTTTTTAGTTGTCGAACGTTGTCTGAAACGGAGTGCATCTGCTCCTTCAGTGGCATGTGTGCCCAGGATATAGGGGATGTATTGTACACCAATTCCAAACAGCTTGAAACAGGAAGGAGATACATTTGCACCATGTTAATTGTACAAAGTAAGAACTCAAAGTCATGCATGAGGCGCTTTCATATTCTATACGTTACTGCTTGTTTTATATTTTTTTTAACTTTTGAAAGAGACGTTTGTGAGATTTTTCTTTGAGAGTCTTTTTTCGAATCTGTGTAAAAACTAATACATTTTAATAGATTTGATTTTGTTAGGATATAAAGTATGTGTTCTTCACCTCTTCTTTCAGTAGTCACTCTCAAAATCCTCTTGAGTTCTCTCTGGACTAGCTCTTATCCGTTACAGGAAATCCAAGCTCACTTTCACCAATAACAGCACATACATTTTCAATCTGCAAAATACCACTCACTATACTCATTTCCACTCTCTAGCAGATTCTTCTTCCTGTGGTGACCCAGACCGAATTAGGCCTATCCCTATCTAAAATGGTGAGCCCGCCCTGTCTCCTCTCACTCACTTACTAGTTTAAAGTAACATTTGATTTAACAAACAGATCCCAGTATTATACAAAATTCAGGCCTTAACTACATCTGCTTTTTAAATCTGGCTTGACAGGTTAGCAGTATGCAAGAACTATTGTTACCTATTCATTAACATTATATGGAAGGGCTTTGGCTCTACCCAGTGGAGTACTTTGCTCTCATGTCATGCTATTGGCTGTTTGGTGTATCAATGCTCTCATTACAATGCACAAGGGAATATTTTACATCTCACTAGTACTTCAAATCATTGCACATTTTATTCTTTATCTCATAGATGCTTTATATACTGAAAGTATATATATTTCTTTTTTCACTGCAGTCTATTTTAAATGTTTTAGTCAGGACTCATAATGTAAGTCAGATATATTGTCTTTTGTCAATGCTTGTTAGAGGATGCAGTCCCCATGCATACTTGAGACACGTCACAGGCCTGCAGTTTCTGCTGTTACTTGGAACAATTGCATTACTCACTCAGACTGGCACCAGATCATTTGGAACCTCATTTTCGTTCACATATCCTGTGATTCCTACATGGCTAAACACAATAACACAGATGGTTGTTGAATTCAGTCAAAGCACCACATAACTTACCAAAGGTGTTTGCTTTATGTAAGGATCCATGGCATCATGATAAAGAAATAGGTGGATCAGATAGAATAGATGTTTGGCAGGAAGCTCCAGTAATGTGTCACTTTTCTACTTATGTACTCCAACGCTTACATAGTGTTTTGAAGGTGGGTTGTGGGAGCAGCCAGTTAACCCAATCAGGATCAGATGTTGAATAGTCTCAAAATGCAGTTGGAAAGTCATTTGAGAACCAGAGAATTGAAAGACAGAGTGCTTTTGATGGAATATTTTTTGTCACTCCTTTACAGAAGGGATTGCATAGGCTTTTCTTGTGTACTGAATAACTGCTTTAGAAGAAACCAGATAATGTAATATCAAATAGTAAGTTTAAGAAGATATGCAACGTCTAAGATATCATTTTGTATCCAGGAGTAACATTATTAAATTTGAAATATAACCATAAACCAGAAGTAGGGAGAACATACACATTCTACCACCTAATATGGGCCTAAATTATGATTGGTTATTACTATTCAGCAGTGGCGTAGCTAGCCGTTTCGCCGCCCGTAGAGGTCCCTGCGTTTGAGAGCGCGGGGTGGTGGCAATTCCCGCGATGGCCGGACCGCACAGCCGCAGTTAAGAATGGGTGGGGGGGGATGCCACCCCCAAAACTCGCCCCGCTACCCCACTGCTATTAAGGTCTATTAAACTAACCATCTTCTGAAACCCTCATCATAAGAAACTTGACTGCCTAGAACTGAGCATAAATTGATAAATGTCTTGCTGGAATGTTCTACAAATGCTTCGGATTGATTAAAAATGTATTCTCCCTCTAACTCTGTAGGCAATGGTTGTTACCTCAAATCTCTTATCAATTCCACCACGAATTGCTTGAAACAACTCTTTGATGTAGCTAGAGAGGTGAACAAGCTCCCCCTGTTTAGATATGAAAATTCTTCTGCTAAATCTGAAACGTTTGTGAAGTTCTTTGATTAGAAAGTTCAATCTGTTGAATAATCCTTGACACACCTTTCAGACTCACAAAATAACCTGAATTTTACTTCTAAATCCAAGGTGCCCTAGCTCTATTTTCTGAATTCCATTACTAAAGTTAAACATTTGAATCATTCAACTGATCTGGTTCAAGGGATGATTGATAAAGGTCTGGCATACCATCTCTTGCTTCATTGGACCAAATTAACTAATCTCTTTCTTGACAAAGGAATCTTCCTAGACTGCCTCAAAATCATCAAAGCTTCTCCTCCAAGTAGATGAAAAAAACGTCAGTGGATGTTGGCATTCTCAATAACTCTTGTTGTACCACAGCTTTTCTTTCTATACAAAAGTGATTAAAGTTGTTTTGAATCACAACATATGCAGCACTTCTCTGACAAGGATATTTTTTAATAGTCTCAGCCTGGTTTCAGATAGGGCTACAGCACTGAACCTTCCTTGATCCAGCTAGTTGATGACACCTTTGTATTCTGGCAGCTCATGTCTCCTTGTTCTTCTGAACTTGACAATGAATTATTCCACCATCACATGCATAGGAATTGATGGGGTGGTCCTCAATTTGCTTGATTTGTAACTTTCTTAACAGTTTCAGCTGATTAATAGTGACAATCGTTTTTTCACTACGAGTCTCACCTGGTTCCCTTCTGCCCCCAACTCTTTTTTATCTTTATACTGAAATCCTTTGAGTCACACTTAAGAAACTGGGGATCCATTAATATAAATATACAGATAAGAAACAGGCCAGTTCTAAGACTTCTCTCTCAAAATGGTGTTATGATTATATGCATTGATGCTATGATTCCAAACAACATAAACAGTTAAGGGTTGAATAACTTCTTACCATCTGAAACCCAATCTGTAAAAAAATGAATTGTAACTTATTTCATCTTCACTTTTGATTGCAAACCAGCTGTCATTGAAAGTGCCAAAACCCTAAGAGCCTGATTACGAATGGGTCTGTTAATTCCGCCCATGAGTAAATCCTAGTTTACACATGGGTCAGAATTAAGAGTTTAAAGGTATTTGATGCATCTGATAATTATTGAATGTGTTAAATAACTCATCCTTCGTTATTTCGAAATTTAACGGGTGGAAAGCAAACAGTATTTACCATATCATATGGATTTTGGTGTGTTAAACACCAATATCTGCATGTTATTCCCCAGAAACTTGGAATAGGTGCTGTATGTCACATGTAATAAATGATGGACCCCTTGATGTCGGTATTTACCAGGTTTGATAAAGAACATCTGCACTCATAATTAGGCTGTAAATATGGTGTTACATGCTGCTGCACGCTTTGTCTCTGGAACTAAAAGATTTCACTCTAACACACATGTACTGCTAAGTCTCCAATGACTATCCACAGAAACCAGAGCACTATACTCTACGATATTCATCACCCCTAAGGGTATAGAAAACTCTACACCTCATTACCTTGCAGAAAAGCTTAAAGTGTCTAGTTGATCTACATCACTATGTAGTTCAGAAACACTATTACCTCCAGAGCCTTAAAAAATGAACACATGGTGGAACAATCCTTTTCTGGAAGTGGAATTGGAATTTGGAATTGTCTACCTCAGGTTTATAAGACACCACCTCTCTGACTACCTACAATACTGAGATGAAACCTCTTTCCCAAATACACCTTTTGGGTCACAGTTAAATATAGCATTCTGGTGACCTCCTCCTTCACAGTCACCTTCATTTTCTTACTACCTTTTTTATTTTCTTTCAGCCCTTGCCTTTCTCCTTTGCTCTCTTGCCTTCTCCTAAGGTTTATGTCTATCCAGCCTCCTTCTACATTTCTACCATAACCTGTCGCTTAGTTGCAATGTTGCTTTATTAAAATTTGGCACTGTTATGGGCTTCTCCTTACCTTTTCCATTTCAGATATTTACACAATTGAATTCACAATACTATTGATTCCCAGCTGTTTCTTATTTGATTGTTGTTGTGTAAGTTGTTCCTTTGTTATTTTGTGCGTTTTCCACGCTGATTCCCTTCCATATTAACTTATTGCTTTCATTTGCAGTTTTCATTATTTTTGTTGATGGTGATCCAATTTTCTATAACTATATCCATTTCGACTTTAAAGCATTCTAAGGCCTTGGACTATGTCCGCCCTATAACATTTCATAGGTAAACAAATAACTAGATAAACAAAAGTTACAGTAGGTGTTAGTGAAATCAGATCACCTTGCAATGTTGCTTTTACTTGGACAAAACATTGAACGCACTTAGCATTTGTGCCACAGACAGAGAGTCTCTAAACATGTGTAAGAACTGAGAAGCATAGTACTCAGCTCAGGCATAGAATAGCAGAATTTTTACTCCTATAGCGAAGTAAGGTGAGGAGGTAATTGCAAGGCATTGAGAATCAACAGATGACAGTCACAGACATCCAGTCTCCATTTTTAAAAGTGGAATCCCAGAATTTGTGTAGTTTAAAATATAGTGTAAACAAGCATGCAATAAGTAAATTAGGGACACACTTTCACAGACTTTTCTGTCCACATGTATTATAGTGGGAGAATTATAAATGAAACTTTTTTTTCACCCATCTTACTGTACGTAAAACAGTGCATGCTGACAACACAAGCTGACTTGCACAGCTAAGACTTGAAAATGAATATATGATGTTACATCGCATGCCAACGCAACGCATGCCATTACAATGCGGTTGTAACAACGCAAGTGCTGTTACAACGCGTTACAATTACAACACAAACTTTTACATCGCATATGCCTTTACCATGCATACCATTACAGCGCAAAGACATGAGTGGTAAAGGCATATACTTGGTAAAAGTGGTTAAGGTAAGTAATGGTATATATATATATATTCACTGAAAAAACCATAGGTTTTAGGGACAGTTATAGTTAGTTGGACATTTCACTCGTACAAAACCATAGAAATTCCCCTGTTATAGTTAGTTCAGCTAACTATAACTCGCGCCCGCAATGCACTGCTGATGACGTCACATATTACATCACTCATGACATGGTCAGTGACATCACTGATGACATCACTGATGACATCTCAAATGACATCACTGATGACATCATCCAGTGACTGTGTGTTTCTGTAAAGTTTAAATATGTTTAATATATATAGGGAAAGGCGTATTGAAGAATGAGTGGGTGTATATGTGTCTGAATGGATGATTTAGTACGTGAGTGACTGACTCTACAAGTGAGTGATTAAATGTATCTTACTGAATGCATGGGTTAGTGACTAAACTGTGTGAATGTCTGTATCCGTCTGTCTGTTGGTTTGTAAGCGGTTGCATGGCTTTCTGAATAGCTACATGAGTGTCTACATGGGTTATTGATTGATTGTCTGAGTATCTGTATGGGTGCCTGAGTGTTTGTGTGGGTGGGGTGTGAGTGACTCTGTGCATAGATGTGTGAGTTGGTGATTCACTGGGTGCATGGTTTCAAGAGTGCATCTGTGATGGACTGTATGGGTGGGTGAGTGTGTGTATGGGTGTGTTAGTGATTGAATGTATATCTCAGTGGTACATGTGTGAGTAACTACATATGTGAAAGGCAGTATATATGTGTGTTGGAGTATATAAATGGCTATAAGTGAGAGTGTGTGATTGTGAGAGTGGCTGTATGGATGAGTGTGTACTTGTATCAGTGATTGTATAAGAGTGTAAGAATGTGCTAGTATTTGTATGAGTAAGTGAGCTGGTGTGTGTATAACTGTATAGGTGAGTAAATGGGTGTGTGATTAAGTTTTTTGCATGACTGACTAGGTGTGTGAGTACCTCTATGGATGAGTGGCGGTGTGTGAGTGTTTATATAGGTGTATGAGTGCATATGATAGTCCTGTACTGAGTGACTAAGTATGAGTGACTGTACGGGTGAGTGAGTGGATGTGTGTGTAGACCTAAGAATCAGTGAGTGGGTATGTAGTTTTTGGTGTTGGAGTGTCTATGGTTTTGAGAATGGCAGTCTGTAATTTAGAGTGGGTGTATCAAAAGTTATATTAGGGTGTGAGAAGATGCATGAAATTATCACATGGATGATGTCATCAGTGATGTCATTTGAGATGTCATCAGTGATGTCATCAGTGATGTCACTGACCATGTCATGAGTGATGTAATATGTGACGTCATCAGCAGTGCATTGCGGGGCGCGAGTTATAGTTAGCTGAACTAACTATAACGGGGAATTTCTATGGTTTTGTACGAGTGAAATGTCCAACTAACTATAACTGTCCCTAAAACCTATGGTTTTTTCAGTGAATTTCAAAGGTTTTTTAAATGCTAATTTCTAACTATAACGTGTCTGAAACCTATGGTTTTTTCAGTGAATTTCAAAGGTTTTTTAAATGCTAGTTTCTAACTATGCCTACAGAGGTAGGACATGTGAAGAAAGAAGAAAAACGCACAGAAAGAAGCAAAAGATGTGCAGAAAGAACCAACAGAGGAGCAGAAAGAGGCCTTGTTGCAAAATCATCCTGTGCCCACAACTTTTTCAGACGGGTACTGGTGGTAACTGACTCTGACTAACCAGAGCCAGTGCTATGCTAAAAGACACTTAGAATACAGTGAAAACACCTACATACACTAGGGAACACTATGCGTTGGGGTACCCCTGTGATTAGCATGACCTCCTCTGCAAGTCCCTAGTACATAATAGGGCAGGGGGATTAAAACTACCTCTTAAAACGCGCTACAGGGCGCGTTTGCAAAGTGGTGAAGGGAGGGGGCCTGAGGTGACATGTGTGCAAACGCACCCCGTGGCGCGTTTTAAGTTGCGGGATTAAGTCCCCTTGAATTCTGAGGGTCCCTGGGGCCCAACTAGCCCCCAGGTACCTACAGTTAGGACCACAGAGCTGAGTTGCAGAGAGGCGTTCCGAGGCCACGCACCTTTTTCACCTCTCTGCAACGCAACTCTGTTGTGCTTACTGAAGGTACCTGGTGGGCTAGTTGGCCCCCAGGGTCCCTCAGGATTCAAAGGGAATTAATTCCCCAACTTAAAACGCACCACAGGGCGTGTTTGCGCACATGTCACCTGAGGCCCCGCCCCTCCCTTCACCACTATGCAAACGCGCCCCGTGGTGCGTTTTAGGTTGGGGATTAGGTCACCTTGAATCCTGAGGGTCCCTGGGGCCCAACTAGCCCACTAGGTACTTCCAGTAAGCACCACAGGCCTGCGTTGCAACGCCTGTAACAAATTGTGCAGTTGTGTTTAGGTAGTGAAGAGGGTCGTGCTGGGGGTAGTGTTTTAGGGTTTAGGGTAGTGCAGTGGTGTTTGTGTAGTGTAGGGGGTCATGCTGGGGGTAGATTTAGGGTTTAGGGTAGTGCAGTGGTGTTTGGGTAGTGTAGGGAGTCGTGCTGGGGGAGTGTTTTAGGGTTTATGGTAGTGCAGTGGTGTTTGGGTAGTGTAGGGGGTCGTGCTGGGGGTAGTGTTTTAGGGTTTAGGGTAGTGCAGTGGTGTTTGGGTAGTGTAGGGGGTCGTGCTGGGGGTAGTGATTTAGGGTAGTGCAGTGGTGTTTGGGTAGTGTAGGGGTACTGCTGGGGGTAGTGTTTTAGGGTTTAGGTTAGTGCAGTGGTGTTTGGGTAGTGTAGGGGTACTGCTGGGGGTAGTGTTTTAGGGTTTAGGGTAGTGCAGTGGTGTTTGTGTAGTGTAGGGGTAGTGTTTTAGGGTTTAGGGTAGTGCAGTGGTGTTTGTGTAGTGTAGGAGGTCGTGTTTTAGGGTTTATGGTAGTGCAGTGGTCTTTGGGTAGTGTAGGGAGTCATGCGGGGTAGTGTTTTAGGGTTGAGGGTAGTGTAGGGGGTCATGCGGGGGTAGTGTTTTAGGGATTAGGGTAGTGCATTGGTGTTTGGGTAGTGTAGGGGGTCATGCGGGGGGTAGTGTTTTAGGGTTTAGGGCAGTGCAGTGGTGTTTGGGTAGTGTAGGGGGTCGTGCTGGGGGAGTGTTTTAGGGTTTAGGGCAGTGCAGTGGTGTTCGGGTAGCTTAGGGGTCGTGCTGGGGGAGTGTTTTAGGGTTTAGGGTAGTGCAGTGGTGTTCAGGTAGTGTAGGGGGTCATGCTGGGGGAGTGTTTGAGGGTTTAGGGCAGTGCAGTCGTGTTCGGGTAGTGTAGGGGGTTGTGCTGGGGGTAGTATTTTAGGGTTTAGGGTAGTGCAGTGGTGTTCGGGTAGTGTAGGGGGTCGTGCTGGGGGTAGTGTTCTAGGGTTTAGGGCAGTACAGTGGTGTTTGGGCAGTGTAGGGGGTAATGCTGGGGGTGTTGTTTTAGGGTTTAGGGCAGTGCAGTGGTGTTCGGGCAGTGTAGGGGGTCGTGCTGGGGGTGGTGTTTCAGGGTTTAGGGCAGTTCAGTGGTGTTCGGGCAGTGTAGGGGGTGGTGTTTCAGGGTTTAGGGCAGTGCAGTGGTGTTCGGGCAGGGTAGGGGGTCGTGCAGGGGTGGTGTTTCAGGGTTTTGGGCAGTGGTGTTCGGGCAGTGTAGGGGGTCGTGCTGGGGGTGGTGTTTCAGGGTTTGGGGCAGTGCAGTGGTGTTCGAGCAGTAAAGGGGGTCGTGCTGGGGGTGGTGTTTCAGGGTTTAGGGCAGTGCAGTGGTGTTCGGGCAGTGTAGGGGGCGGTGCAGGGGTGGTGTTTCAGGGTTTAGGGCAGTGCAGTGGTGTTCGGGCAGTGTAGGGGGTGCTGCAGGGGGTGGTGTTTCAGGGTTTAGGGCAGTGCAGTGGTGTTCGGGCAGTGTAGGGGGTCATGCAGGGGGTGGTGTTTCAGGGTTTAGGGCAGTGCAGTGGTGTTCGGGCAGTGTAGGGGGTCATGCTGGGGCTGGTGTTTCAGGGTTTAGGGCAGTGCAGTGGTGTTCGGGCAGTGTAGGGGGTCGTGCTGGGGCTGGTGTTTCAGGGTTTAGGGCAGTGCAGTGGTGTTCGGGCAGTGTAGGGGGTCGTGCTGTGGCTGGTGTTTCAGGGTTTAGGGCAGTGCAGTGGTGTTCGGGCAGTGTAGGTGGTCGTGCTGGGGCTGGTGTTTCAGGGTTTAGGGCAGTGCAGTGGTGTTCGGGCAGTGTAGGGGGTCTTGCTGGGGCTGGTGTTTCAGAGTCTAGGGCAGTGCAGTGGTGTTCAGGCAGTGTAGGGGTGTTGCGGGGGCTGGTGTTTCAGGGTTTAGGGCAGTGCAGTGGTGTTCGGGCAGTGTAGGGGGTCGTGCTGGGGGTGGTGTTTCAGGGTTTAGGGCAGTGCAGTGGTGTTCCGGCAGTGTAGGAGGTCGTGCAGGGGGTGGTGTTTCAGGGTTTAGGGCAGTGCAGTGGTGTTCGGGCAGTGTAGGGGGTCATGCTTTGGGTGGTGTTTCAGGGTTTAGGGCAGTGCAGTGGTGTTCGGGCAGTGTAGGGTGTCGTGCTGAGGGGTGGTGTTTCAGGGTTTAGGGCAGTGCAGTGGTGTTCGGGCAGTGTAGGGGGTCATGCAGGGGGTGGTGTTTCAGGGTTTAGGGCAGTGCAGTGGTGTTCGGGCAGTGTAGGGGGTCGTGCAGGGGGTGGTGTTTCAGGGTTTAGGGCAGTGCAGTGGTGTTCGGCCAGTGTAGGTGGTCTTGCTGGGGGTGGTGTTTCAGGCTTTAGTGCAGTGGTGTTCGGGCAGTGTAGGGCGTCTTGCTGGGGGTGGTGTTTCAGGGTTTAGGGCAGTGCAGTGGTGTTCGGGCAGTGTAGGGGGTCTTGCTGGTGTTTCAGGGTTTAGGGCAGTGCAGTGGTTTTTGGGCAGTGTACGGGGTTGTGCTGGGGCTGGTGTTTCAGGGTTTAGGGCAGTGCAGTGGTGTTCGGGCAGTGTAGGGGGTCGTGCTGGGGGTGGTGTTTCAGGGTTTAGGGCAGTGCAGTGGTGTTTGGGCAGTGTAGGGGGTCGTGCTGGGGCTGGTGTTTCATGGTTTAGGGCAGTGTAGTGGTGTTCGGGCAGTGTAGGGGGTCGTGCTGGGGGTGGTGTTTCAGGGTTTAGGGCAGTGCAGTGGTGTTCGGGCAGTGTAGGGGGTCATGCTGGGGGTGGTGTTTCAGGGTTTAGGGCAGTGCAGTGGTGTACGGGCAGTGTAGGGGGTCTTGCTGGGGGTGGTGTTTCAGGGTTTAGGGCAGTGGTGTTCGGGCAGTGTAGGGGGTCTTGCTGGGGGTAGTGTTTCGGGGTTTAGGGCAGTGCAGTGGTGTTCGTGCATTTAGGGGGTCGTGCTGGGGGTGGTGTTTCAGGGTTTAGGGCAGTGCAGTAGTGTTCGGGCAGTGTAGGGGATCGTGCAGTGGGTGGTGTTTCAGGGTTTAGGACAGTGCAGTGGTGTTCGGGCAGTGTAGGGGGTCGTGCTGGGGGTGGTGTTTCAGGGTTTAGGGCAGTGCAGTGGTGTTCGGGCAGTGTAGGGGGTCATGCAGGGGGTGGTGTTTCAGGGTTTAGGGCAGTGCAGTGGTGTTCGGGCAGTGTAGGGGTCGTGCAGGGGCTGGTGTTTCAGGGTTTAGGGCAGTGCAGTGGTGTTCGGGCAGTGTAGGGGGTGTTGCTGGGGGTGGTGTTTCAGGGTTTAGGGCAGTGGTGTTTGGGCAGTGTAGGGGGTCTTGCTGGGGGTGGTGTTTCAGGGTTTAGGGCAGTGCAGTGGTGTTCGGGCAGTGTAGGGGGTCTTGCTGGGGGTAGTGTTTCAGGGTTTAGGGCAGTGCAGTGGTGTTCGTGCAGTGTATGGGGTCGTGCTGGGGATGGTGTTTCAGGGTTTAGGGCAGTGCAGTAGTGTTCGGGCAGTGTAGGGGGTCGTGCAGGGGGTGGTGTTTCAGGGTTTAGGGCAGTGCAGTGGTGTTCGGGCACTAAAAAAGGGGGTTGTGCTGGGGGTGGTGTTTCAGGGTTTAGGGCAGTGCAGTGGTGTTCGGGCAGTGTAGGGGGACGTGGTGGGGGTGGTGTTTCAGGGTTTAGGGCAGTGGTGTTCGGGCAGTGTAGGGTGTCTTGCTGGGGGTGATGTTTCAGGGTTTAGGGCAGTGCAGTGGTGTTCGGGCGGTGTAGGAGGTCTTGCTGGGGGTAATGTTTCAGGGTTTAGGGCAGTGCAGTGGTGTTCGGGCAGTGTAGGGGTCATGCTGGGGGTGGTGTTTCAGGGTTTAGGGCAGTGCAGTGGTGTTCGGGCAGTGTAGGGGGTCGTGAAGGGGGTGGTGTTTCAGGGTTTAGGGCAGTGCAGTTGTGTTCGGGCAGTGTAGGGGGTCGTGCTGGGGGTAGTGTTTTAGGGTTTAGGGTAGTGCAGTGGTGTTTGTGTAGTGTAGGGGGTCATGTTTTAGGGTAGTGCAGTGGTGTTTGGGTAGTGTAGGGGGTCGTGCTGGGGGTAGTGTTTTAGGATTTAGGTTAGTGCAGTGGTGTTGGGGTAGTGTTTTAGGGTTTAGGGTAGTGCAGTGGTGTTTGTGTAGTGTAGGGGGTCATGCTGGGGGTAGTGTTTTAGGGTTTAGGATAGTGCAGTGGTGCTTGTGTAGTGTAGGGGGTCGTGCTGGGGTAGTGTTTTAGGGTTTAGGGTAGTGCAGTGGTGTTTTGTATGGTAGGGGGTCATGTTTTAAGATGCAACGCTCCAATACCTGACCAGTCTGCACTACATAAAACTGCAAAAAAACTAAAAATAAAAAGTGTTTTGCACACTTTTGTCATTGGGCTATATGTGGGCTACATCTGGGTAATATTTGTGCTACATTTGGGCTCTTTTTTACTGGTGGCCATCTTGGAAGACTTCTTTGTTATGAAGTTTCCTAATTTCCTCATTTACTGCAGTCTCCTCAGTAGGAAATGCTTTCAGTTTTTTACTTTGATTCCATCAAGAAGGCATTCAGATGTGTCACACATTTGCCATAAATTCAGAATGTTATTACTCTAGTTGTTCATTAGATCACTGTAGTAAAGCTACTGCTCACCAAGGAGTTAACTGGAAGTCTACTGCTGGTATTGAAAGTGATTGTTTCAGTCTGCATGTCAGAATTTTCTAATGAAATAGAAGAGGATTTGAGATCTCACTTAAAACATGCACTACATTTTCTTTTGCAGCACTAACCATAATTTCTATGGCAAAATGAACCCCCTCATTTTGTTCCTTTTTAAATTAAATGTTTAAAGTGTGAACAGTTTATTCCAATCAAGATGGCTTCAGGTGTGCCATACTTTTGTCATAAGTAAGGCTGTTAGCACTCTAGTTGTTCTTTAGAACACTCTGGGAAGCTGCAGTAGAACACAAAGGCATCAACTGACAGGCTGCTCCTGTTGAAATATAACAGGAAGATATTTGAGATCTCACTTAAAACATGTCCTAATTTTTCTTTCTACAGCACTAACCATAATTTCTATGGCAAAATGAACCCCCTCATTTTGTTCCTTTTTAAATTAAATGTTTTAAGTGTTACCAGTTTATTCCAATCAAGATGGCTTCAGGTGTTCCATACTTTTGTCATAAGTAAGACTGTTAGCGCTCTAGTTGTTCTTTAGAACACTCTGGGAAGCTGCAGTAGAACACAAAGGCATCAACTGACAGGCTGCTCCTGTTGAAATATAACAGGAAGATATTTGAGATCACACTTGAAACATGTCCTAATTTTTCTTTCTACAGCACTAACCATAATTTCTATGACAAAATGAACCCCATCATTTTGTTCCTTTTTAAATTAAATGTTTTAAGTGTTACCAGTTTATTCCAATCAAGATGGCTTCAGGTGTGCCATACGTTTGTCATAAGTAAGACTGTTAGCGCTCTAGTTGTTCTTTAGAACACTCTGGGAAGCTGCAGTAGAACACAAAGGCATCAACTGACAGGCTGCTCCTGTTGAAATATAACAGGAAGATATTTGAGATCACACTTGAAACATGTCCTAATTTTTCTTTCCAGAGCACTAACTATAATTTCTATGACAAGATGAACCCCATCATTTTGTTCCTTTTTAAATTAAATGTTTTAAGTGTTACCAGTTTATTCCAATCAAGATGGCTTCAGGTGTGCCATACTTTTGTCATAAGTAAGGCTGTTAGCACTCTAGTTGTTCTTTAGAACACTCTGGGAAGCTGCAGTAGAACACAAAGGAATCAACTGACAGTCTCTGCCCTTGTTGGATGTACATGTTTTACTGAGAATGTCAGACTTCATTCTCACATGACTGAGAAAGATAATGTGAATTTACAGAAAATATGCTCTCATTTCAGCTTCTGGGGCACCTTCCAAAACTGTATGGGACAAGCATGTGAAAATAGTTTTCTCTCAAACATGATTCATGATATCCCAGCAGAAGGTTTTTCACAGGGTAAAATCACCTTAGAACACACCACAATTCCTGAAATTAGTATGGTACCATCAACAAATGAATTCTAATGTAACTAAAGTCTGTTATCACCCTTTATAGTTCTCCTTTTGGTAACCCTCAAAATCTTCGATTCACTACAATGCATTTCAATGGGGTACTATCATTTATATTGGTCCCAAGATGGCTGCCAGCAATTCCAGGATGAAGTGCTGACAGCCAATCAGATCTCACGATGACATGTGTGGTTAGGCTCCGCCCAGATATGTATGTGTTTTTACTTTTGATTTTCTCAGCAACTACTGAACGGATTTACACCATTTAACAAAAGGGTTCTTTTTGAACCAAGAACTTCCTCTTTGCCAAATTTGGTGTAATTCCGTTCAGCAGTTCGAGCTGTAGCCTTGCATAAAGTTTCCTATGGGAAATTGATTTTTTGACTCTTATTTTTTAATTTCTCCGCAACTACTGAACGGATTTACACCATTTAACAAAAGGGTTCTTTCTGAACCAAGAACTACCTCTTTGCCAAATTTGGTGTAATTCCGTTCAGCAGTTCGGGCTGTAGCCGTGTCTAAAGTTTCCTATGGGAAAATGCATGGGGAAAACGCGTTTTGGGACCCCCTTTTTCTCGGCCCCCGCTTGACGTATCACCCCGAGACTTTCAGGGTAGGAGCGGACCGGAGCGCCCCACGAAGTTTGAAAATTTCGCGAAGATACGTCAACCAGCAAGAGAGTTATTTCAAATAGAATGTCGCGGATTTCCTATGGATAATAGGTTGTAACTATAACTATCTACTGGCGACCGCCAGTGATAGTATATATATATATATATATATATATATATATATATATATATATATATATATATATATATATATATATATATATATATATATCCAAAATGAAAAGCAGCTCCTTCCGGAGATCCCTCGCCTTTCTCGGGGTGGCTCGGTGCCGGCGGAGCAGCCGGTTAATCAATATGAAAAAAAGAACGGAGTTCCAACGAGCACTCAGGTCTGAATCAATAACAACAGGGTTCGTTCTTAAGCCAAAATGAGAGGTTTATTACAGCATAAACCAGTCGTGACGCGTTTCGCGCTCCAAAGAGCTCTTGTTCACACAACAGAGTCAATAAAGTTCGTCACTTAAAAAGCATTACAACTCTATGAAATGATCAACATAGAAAGTGGACTGTGGCATAACCAGAAAATAAGCGCCATCTTATCATCGGCAATACAACAATTGACCTTCAATATAAAGGAAAAGTATATGTCAAACACCGGGGAGAGATAAAGGGCTGGAAAAATCCTTACATAACACCACGATCTTCATTCTTATAATTTATAATAATCTCAATTTCCTAAACCCCTTTAGGCGAAATAACTTCCAAAATGCATTCTGGGAAACGTAGTGTATACGTACTCCTAAGCGAATAACTTCTATCTTCAAATATATGAGCCACTCATTTTTGCTGGTTAGTGCATTCTAGGGCCATGAATGGCGTGAGTCTGTGTCTGTTGCTGGTTAGTGCTATCAGACTCATGTGCCTCTTCCTTTGTCTATGCATACATATAACTAACAATGAAAACGGATATCAAAACGCTGGTGAAAATACATTAAATGACAGCTATGCCACCCATTTGTTATCAAAATCGCCACATGATCATATATGGTTTCACTCCCCGGTTAGTAGGAACACAGTCCATGAAACAAGAAACGAACATTAAACCTCATTTTCATGCACCCACTGAATCAACATAACTAAAGCATGAATGTGCACATATCTACAAGTGTTGTTAAAAATCATGGTAATGTTACTTGACATGATGTAGAAAAAGAGGATGAATCACGGAGAAAGGTTTAGGGTACAGGTGCCGCAAGCCTGAGACAACGTCCCTCCCTTCCTTCCTGTGAGAGAGAGAAAAGAAGAAAATATATCTTGAATGATTAAAAATAGCAAATGAAAAGAAAACCAATCTTCAAATACATAATAAACAACATCAATGCATAATTGAGACATTGAATACAGAGTCAGACTTGCTTAGTGCAGACTTTAAATATAATTCAAAGAAGGCTCTATTCATTTTGCAGATGTATGGCTAACTCCTCATCCATATTGTGCCCTTTAGGATAACGGGTGCACATGCTTATTATATATCTGGATTCTTTCTGTCTGAGTCTCAATGTGCGATTGCCTCCCCTCTGATTTAGAGTTACCTGGTCTATAATAAAAAATGAAAGTTTAGTTTGATCTGAAAAATGAAAAGCTTCAAAGTGACGGGCTATAGGATATTGTTTATCATTCTTGCTTATGGCTCTCAGATGTTCAAGAATGCGTTTTTAGCTATATGTGTTGTACTGCCCACGTACTTAAGGTCACTTGGGCATACTAACACATATATTACAAATGCACTAGTGCATGTCAAAAATTGTTTTATTTTGTTCATCCTGTTAGTACTGGGATTCCAATATTCCTTTACCATGTGGCTGTTATTACAGGCTTTACAATGACCACACGGATAGAAACCCTGTAGGTCTACACCTCTGTTCAAACTTCTACTACCAATGTTGTTTTGTACTAGAATATCTTTTAAATTATGACCGCGTCTATATGTTATACTTGGGCGATCAGGTAAAGTGGTTCCAATGATGGGGTCCCCCTTGAGAATATTCCAATTTTTTACTATACATTTCCGAATTTGATTCGAATTGCCATTATAGTTAAGTATGACTCGAGTCTGTGATGTATCAGGGTTCTCCTTTTGTGTGCCCTGTGTATTACTAAGTAAATCTTCACGTTCCACCTGTTTAACTTTGTCTATGGCTTTCTTTACTACCCATTTAGGATATCCTCTTGCCAGAAATCTCTGTGTCATGATGTTCTGTTCTTTGTTGAAATCTAACTCAGTGCTGCAATTTCTTTTTGCTCTGAGCAGCTCCCCATAGGGGATGCTCCATTTAAGATTCTCCGGGTGGCTGCTCAGAGCATGAAGCAGTGTATTACCTGCTGTTTTCTTGCGGTAGAGAATAGTATGGAGTGTATTGTTCCTAATCTGTACCTTGGTGTCCAGGTATTCTACCTCGTCCTTGTTTATATTGCATGTTAAAGTGATATTCATCTGATTCTGGTTTAATCTGAAAATGAAGTCTAAGGCTTGCTCTTTTGTACCTCTCCAGACAACAAATATGTCGTATATATAACGCAGCCATAAAATGACTTTACTAAAGTCATTTTGAAAAGTGCTGCTGGTCCGGATGTCATTCTCCCACGCCCCCATAAACAGATTCGCAAAACTGGGCGCGAAACATGTCCCCATTGCTGTGCCATGTGTTTGTACATAAATTTCATCATTAAAAAGAAAAAAGTTATTTACAAGACAGTGTGTGATCATGTCTAGAATCATGGTTGTATGTCCCAGGTAACCTATATGTCTTCTTTTCAAGTATCTGGCACAAGCTTCGGTTCCTTGTTTGTGTTCAATCACCGTATAGAGGGAGTTTACGTCCATAGTTATTAATAAATAGTCAATCTCCCATGTCAGCTTGTCTATTTTCTCTAGAAAATCTTTTGTATCTCTTACATATGAAGGTAATGACATTACATACTCTCTGAGGAAGTAATCTATGTAACGAGAAGCAATTAATCAGGTGCTGCTTTGTTTAAAAACGCTTCTATGAAGATGTATTCTGGGCTGCCCAGGAGGGAAGACTGCATCTGGCATCCGTGCCCATGATTTGGTTTCCTTGCTGATGTAGGAAAACGAAAGCGTGTTCCTGAGACTGCTATCCTATGCCCAGCTCAAGACACTCATGCCAAGGTTATGGTCCCTACTGAAATTGTTTGCATTTCCACTATCAAGGCAACATATGCTATGGAGAGGGCAAATATTGCTGCAGGAAGATACTGGCTTGGACTCTCAGTTATCGGGAAAATTAAGCGATAAAAATATTGTTCAGAGTACTCCTAGCCTCGCTGAAATGTGCTAGATGCTCTGACTTTACAGTGAGATTATGCCATTCCCATTGATGCGACATACCTCCATCATTATGTGGAGCAGCAGGCAGATATGGCAGAAAATGCTGCTGATATGATATTGCTTCCTACTTCCAGAATAGAGTGTAGACCACTATAGGGGGCTTGCCTGTTTCTTTATCATTCCCCTGTTTCAGCGGAAAGATAAACATTTCTATGATAAAGTCACATGATTGGTCCATATGATGTAATGTCTTATGCCATTTTTGCAAAGTATTTGTGTTTGTATTCAAAGTTTTAATCTATAGTTTGATACCCAGTTGCTCTGCTCCATATCATGGTCAACGATGTAGTCAAGATCATTGAGAACTTTGATTTTCAGAGAGCACTAACCTTGTCCTTAGGAACCAACAGGAGTGACACACTTGAGAATGCTTACTATCCCATTGCAGGACAGCCTTATATCAGGAAACTCTAATCTGGATCTGACAGGAGCGAGGAAACTTTCCACACTTCATCAGATGCTTGGCAAACTCCACAAGACCTTAGTATAATTTTGGTGCTCTAAGCGGGGCCCACATTATCAGAATCTTTAAGACATTTTTGATGAGACACTCAAAAAAGCAATCATTACAAATATATGGAGACAGCTGTTGCAACATTAGTTACCTTCTTCATGATAAATACGAAATCACTATTTACTGCAGGTGTGTTATGCTTGACTCTTAAAAGGTTTTTCATGATTCTATTTTTTCTACATTCTAGATGTCAAGTTTATTGAATATGATCATTAAAAGTGGCAGCCCCTCTTGCTATAGGAATAAATTACAGGGCAGAAGTTAAACATCATCTCAAAGAGAGAGGGGTGTCTGATGGTGAGGGTGCAGTAACATTTGTTGTAAATGCACATGGGGGCATATTCTCAAGGA
Source organism: Calotriton arnoldi (assembly GCA_963921515.1). NCBI lineage: Eukaryota > Metazoa > Chordata > Amphibia > Caudata > Salamandridae > Calotriton > Calotriton arnoldi. The sequence continues at coordinate 206,660 of CAWUFW010004639.1, forward strand.
CACATCGCCTAGTTAGCGGCACTTTATCACAGCCAAAGTGGCGATAAATTTATCGCACCATTCACAAGCTGGTGTTAACAGCCCATAACACCATTTTACCTGCGATAGCAGCTGCAAAAAACATCGCCACAGATGACCCCCGCAACTATCGCTAATGAGATGCAGAATAGGCGTACCACTTCGCAACATTCTCAACGACCAGCCAGATCGGCGATAAGACCACAAAACAGGCGATAAGGCCCGTTAGCAGCAGGAAACTAGCACCTGCTCTGACCTGGTGCAAAGTCGGAGCACAGCCTGCACCACAAAATGGAGCCCAGCCCAGAGCCACACCTGAAGGGCAACAGATGCCATGGAGCCACTGATCATGCAGTTCGGAGCCCCAACAGGGCCACAACACCCACCGCCACCTCCCCCAGGACCCCCCCCCAGCTCCCCCGGCCAAAGACATGCCACATCAACTACACGGAATCATGTACCAAATAATCCGCCTGATGTCGCACAATCACTTTTGGTGGCATGCATGTGTCATCACAAAAATGAGCATCACACATCCACCTTCGATGTAACAAATGAAAATGTATTCAAAGAAACACAGAACAGAAATGAAGACACATGGCGGCTCCCCTCTGGACAATCCGTAGGTCACAGCCTGCAAGGCAAAAATCACGATGAGAAGGTGTGTCTTGCGCACATCAAAGGACAGAGAGAGAGCGAAGGAGAGAGAGAGAGATAAATAGAGGGAGCGAGAGAAAGACGGACAGAGAGGGGGAGCGAGACACAGATAACAGAAGAGATGGACAGGGAGAGAGAGTGCCCACAATGCGCACCCAGGCCACACTGCCCACCTGCTGCCACAGGTGTGTCTCCAACCACATGCCTGTATGTAGTGCAGTTCACCAGGTCACACATCTGAAACAGATCCGTCATCTGAAACAGAGTCCAGAGACATGAATGGCAAAGTACATACAATTGCACAAGACATCATCACCTGTCCGCCCCTGCATACCCAGCGATACAAAAGGGGATGATGGACGGAACGTTTGAGCCAATCAAACACTCACCCCCAGTCAACTGATCTGGGTTTAATCCATCATCATTCTTTAGCTCACTCCACCACCCCAGTTCAGACATGGCCATATGCAAATCAGTCTGACCCTGTGCCTCATGGGAACAGTCCAGCCCGAACTGCCAAGCCATGTCTTCCCTGGACCGGAAACAAGGATCCTAGGACCGGTTTCTGGCATTCCAGCCGTCATCAGCCAGGCTTGCTTGAATCCAGTGGCAAAGTGAGCAAGGGACCCACGTCTGGGCATACCCCCGCCAACTTAGGGCGAACAAAGCGATACAAAAGGGGATGATGGACGGAACGTTTGAGCCAATCAAACACTCACCCCCAGTCAACTGATCTGGGTTTAATCCATCATCATTCTTTAGCTCACTCCACCACCCCAGTTCAGACATGGCCATATGCAAATCAGTCTGACCCTGTGCCTCATGGGAACAGTCCAGCCCGAACTGCCAAGCCATGTCTTCCCTGGACCGGAAACAAGGATCCTAGGACCGGTTTCTGGCATTCCAGCCGTCATCAGCCAGGCTTGCTTGAATCCAGTGGCAAAGTGAGCAAGGGACCCACGTCTGGGCATACCCCCGCCAACTTAGGGCGAACAAAGCGATACAAAAGGGGATGATGGACGGAACGTTTGAGCCAATCAAACACTCACCCCCAGTCAACTGATCTGGGTTTAATCCATCATCATTCTTTAGCTCACTCCACCACCCCAGTTCAGACATGGCCATATGCAAATCAGTCTGACCCTGTGCCTCATGGGAACAGTCCAGCCCGAACTGCCAAGCCATGTCTTCCCTGGACCGGAAACAAGGATCCTAGGACCGGTTTCTGGCATTCCAGCCGTCATCAGCCAGGCTTGCTTGAATCCAGTGGCAAAGTGAGCAAGGGACCCACGTCTGGGCATACCCCCGCCAACTTAGGGCGAACAAAGCGATACAAAAGGGGATGATGGACGGAACGTTTGAGCCAATCAAACACTCACCCCCAGTCAACTGATCTGGGTTTAATCCATCATCATTCTTTAGCTCACTCCACCACCCCAGTTCAGACATGGCCATATGCAAATCAGTCTGACCCTGTGCCTCATGGGAACAGTCCAGCCCGAACTGCCAAGCCATGTCTTCCCTGGACCGGAAACAAGGATCCTAGGACCGGTTTCTGGCATTCCAGCCGTCATCAGCCAGGCTTGCTTGAATCCAGTGGCAAAGTGAGCAAGGGACCCACGTCTGGGCATACCCCGCCAACTTAGGGCGAACAAAGCGATACAAAAGGGGATGATGGACGGAACGTTTGAGCCAATCAAACACTCACCCCCAGTCAACTGATCTGGGTTTAATCCATCATCATTCTTTAGCTCACTCCACCACCCCAGTTCAGACATGGCCATATGCAAATCAGTCTGACCCTGTGCCTCATGGGAACAGTCCAGCCCGAACTGCCAAGCCATGTCTTCCCTGGACCGGAAACAAGGATCCTAGGACCGGTTTCTGGCATTCCAGCCGTCATCAGCCAGGCTTGCTTGAATCCAGTGGCAAAGTGAGCAAGGGACCCACGTCTGGGCATACCCCCGCCAACTTAGGGCGAACAAAGCGATACAAAAGGGGATGATGGACGGAACGTTTGAGCCAATCAAACACTCACCCCCAGTCAACTGATCTGGGTTTAATCCATCATCATTCTTTAGCTCACTCCACCACCCCAGTTCAGACATGGCCATATGCAAATCAGTCTGACCCTGTGCCTCATGGGAACAGTCCAGCCCGAACTGCCAAGCCATGTCTTCCCTGGACCGGAAACAAGGATCCTAGGACCGGTTTCTGGCATTCCAGCCGTCATCAGCCAGGCTTGCTTGAATCCAGTGGCAAAGTGAGCAAGGGACCCACGTCTGGGCATACCCCCGCCAACTTAGGGCGAACAAAGCGATACAAAAGGGGATGATGGACGGAACGTTTGAGCCAATCAAACACTCACCCCCAGTCAACTGATCTGGGTTTAATCCATCATCATTCTTTAGCTCACTCCACCACCCCAGTTCAGACATGGCCATATGCAAATCAGTCTGACCCTGTGCCTCATGGGAACAGTCCAGCCCGAACTGCCAAGCCATGTCTTCCCTGGACCGGAAACAAGGATCCTAGGACCGGTTTCTGGCATTCCAGCCGTCATCAGCCAGGCTTGCTTGAATCCAGTGGCAAAGTGAGCAAGGGACCCACGTCTGGGCATACCCCCGCCAACTTAGGGCGAACAAAGCGATACAAAAGGGGATGATGGACGGAACGTTTGAGCCAATCAAACACTCACCCCCAGTCAACTGATCTGGGTTTAATCCATCATCATTCTTTAGCTCACTCCACCACCCCAGTTCAGACATGGCCATATGCAAATCAGTCTGACCCTGTGCCTCATGGGAACAGTCCAGCCCGAACTGCCAAGCCATGTCTTCCCTGGACCGGAAACAAGGATCCTAGGACCGGTTTCTGGCATTCCAGCCGTCATCAGCCAGGCTTGCTTGAATCCAGTGGCAAAGTGAGCAAGGGACCCACGTCTGGGCATACCCCCGCCAACTTAGGGCGAACAAAGCGATACAAAAGGGGGTGATGGACGGAACGTTTGAGCCAATCAAACACTCACCCCCAGTCAACTGATCTGGGTTTAATCCATCATCATTCTTTAGCTCACTCCACCACCCCAGTTCAGACATGGCCATATGCAAATCAGTCTGACCCTGTGCCTCATGGGAACAGTCCAGCCCGAACTGCCAAGCCATGTCTTCCCTGGACCGGAAACAAGGATCCTAGGACCGGTTTCTGGCATTCCAGCCGTCATCAGCCAGGCTTGCTTGAATCCAGTGGCAAAGTGAGCAAGGGACCCACGTCTGGGCATACCCCCGCCAACTTAGGGCGAACAAAGCGATACAAAAGGGGATGATGGACGGAACGTTTGAGCCAATCAAACACTCACCCCCAGTCAACTGATCTGGGTTTAATCCATCATCATTCTTTAGCTCACTCCACCACCCCAGTTCAGACATGGCCATATGCAAATCAGTCTGACCCTGTGCCTCATGGGAACAGTCCAGCCCGAACTGCCAAGCCATGTCTTCCCTGGACCGGAAACAAGGATCCTAGGACCGGTTTCTGGCATTCCAGCCGTCATCAGCCAGGCTTGCTTGAATCCAGTGGCAAAGTGAGCAAGGGACCCACGTCTGGGCATACCCCCGCCAACTTAGGGCGAACAAAGCGATACAAAAGGGGATGATGGACGGAACGTTTGAGCCAATCAAACACTCACCCCCAGTCAACTGATCTGGGTTTAATCCATCATCATTCTTTAGCTCACTCCACCACCCCAGTTCAGACATGGCCATATGCAAATCAGTCTGACCCTGTGCCTCATGGGAACAGTCCAGCCCGAACTGCCAAGCCATGTCTTCCCTGGACCGGAAACAAGGATCCTAGGACCGGTTTCTGGCATTCCAGCCGTCATCAGCCAGGCTTGCTTGAATCCAGTGGCAAAGTGAGCAAGGGACCCACGTCTGGGCATACCCCCGCCAACTTAGGGCGAACAAAGCGATACAAAAGGGGATGATGGACGGAACGTTTGAGCCAATCAAACACTCACCCCCAGTCAACTGATCTGGGTTTAATCCATCATCATTCTTTAGCTCACTCCACCACCCCAGTTCAGACATGGCCATATGCAAATCAGTCTGACCCTGTGCCTCATGGGAACAGTCCAGCCCGAACTGCCAAGCCATGTCTTCCCTGGACCGGAAACAAGGATCCTAGGACCGGTTTCTGGCATTCCAGCCGTCATCAGCCAGGCTTGCTTGAATCCAGTGGCAAAGTGAGCAAGGGACCCACGTCTGGGCATACCCCCGCCAACTTAGGGCGAACAAAGCGATACAAAAGGGGATGATGGACGGAACGTTTGAGCCAATCAAACACTCACCCCCAGTCAACTGATCTGGGTTTAATCCATCATCATTCTTTAGCTCACTCCACCACCCCAGTTCAGACATGGCCATATGCAAATCAGTCTGACCCTGTGCCTCATGGGAACAGTCCAGCCCGAACTGCCAAGCCATGTCTTCCCTGGACCGGAAACAAGGATCCTAGGACCGGTTTCTGGCATTCCAGCCGTCATCAGCCAGGCTTGCTTGAATCCAGTGGCAAAGTGAGCAAGGGACCCACGTCTGGGCATACCCCCGCCAACTTAGGGCGAACAAAGCGATACAAAAGGGGATGATGGACGGAACGTTTGAGCCAATCAAACACTCACCCCCAGTCAACTGATCTGGGTTTAATCCATCATCATTCTTTAGCTCACTCCACCACCCCAGTTCAGACATGGCCATATGCAAATCAGTCTGACCCTGTGCCTCATGGGAACAGTCCAGCCCGAACTGCCAAGCCATGTCTTCCCTGGACCGGAAACAAGGATCCTAGGACCGGTTTCTGGCATTCCAGCCGTCATCAGCCAGGCTTGCTTGAATCCAGTGGCAAAGTGAGCAAGGGACCCACGTCTGGGCATACCCCCGCCAACTTAGGGCGAACAAAGCGATACAAAAGGGGATGATGGACGGAACGTTTGAGCCAATCAAACACTCACCCCCAGTCAACTGATCTGGGTTTAATCCATCATCATTCTTTAGCTCACTCCACCACCCCAGTTCAGACATGGCCATATGCAAATCAGTCTGACCCTGTGCCTCATGGGAACAGTCCAGCCCGAACTGCCAAGCCATGTCTTCCCTGGACCGGAAACAAGGATCCTAGGACCGGTTTCTGGCATTCCAGCCGTCATCAGCCAGGCTTGCTTGAATCCAGTGGCAAAGTGAGCAAGGGACCCACGTCTGGGCATACCCCCGCCAACTTAGGGCGAACAAAGCGATACAAAAGGGGATGATGGACGGAACGTTTGAGCCAATCAAACACTCACCCCCAGTCAACTGATCTGGGTTTAATCCATCATCATTCTTTAGCTCACTCCACCACCCCAGTTCAGACATGGCCATATGCAAATCAGTCTGACCCTGTGCCTCATGGGAACAGTCCAGCCCGAACTGCCAAGCCATGTCTTCCCTGGACCGGAAACAAGGATCCTAGGACCGGTTTCTGGCATTCCAGCCGTCATCAGCCAGGCTTGCTTGAATCCAGTGGCAAAGTGAGCAAGGGACCCACGTCTGGGCATACCCCCGCCAACTTAGGGCGAACAAAGCGATACAAAGGGGATGATGGACGGAACGTTTGAGCCAATCAAACACTCACCCCCAGTCAACTGATCTGGGTTTAATCCATCATCATTCTTTAGCTCACTCCACCACCCCAGTTCAGACATGGCCATATGCAAATCAGTCTGACCCTGTGCCTCATGGGAACAGTCCAGCCCGAACTGCCAAGCCATGTCTTCCCTGGACCGGAAACAAGGATCCTAGAACCGGTTTCTGGCATTCCAGCCGTCATCAGCCAGGCTTGCTTGAATCCAGTGGCAAAGTGAGCAAGGGACCCACGTCTGGGCATACCCCCGCCAACTTAGGGCGAACAAAGCGATACAAAAGGGGATGATGGACGGAACGTTTGAGCCAATCAAACACTCACCCCCAGTCAACTGATCTGGGTTTAATCCATCATCATTCTTTAGCTCACTCCACCACCCCAGTTCAGACATGGCCATATGCAAATCAGTCTGACCCTGTGCCTCATGGGAACAGTCCAGCCCGAACTGCCAAGCCATGTCTTCCCTGGACCGGAAACAAGGATCCTAGGACCGGTTTCTGGCATTCCAGCCGTCATCAGCCAGGCTTGCTTGAATCCAGTGGCAAAGTGAGCAAGGGACCCACGTCTGGGCATACCCCCGCCAACTTAGGGCGAACAAAGCGATACAAAAGGGGATGATGGACGGAACGTTTGAGCCAATCAAACACTCACCCCCAGTCAACTGATCTGGGTTTAATCCATCATCATTCTTTAGCTCACTCCACCACCCCAGTTCAGACATGGCCATATGCAAATCAGTCTGACCCTGTGCCTCATGGGAACAGTCCAGCCCGAACTGCCAAGCCATGTCTTCCCTGGACCGGAAACAAGGATCCTAGGACCGGTTTCTGGCATTCCAGCCGTCATCAGCCAGGCTTGCTTGAATCCAGTGGCAAAGTGAGCAAGGGACCCACGTCTGGGCATACCCCCGCCAACTTAGGGCGAACAAAGCGATACAAAAGGGGATGATGGACGGAACGTTTGAGCCAATCAAACACTCACCCCCAGTCAACTGATCTGGGTTTAATCCATCATCATTCTTTAGCTCACTCCACCACCCCAGTTCAGACATGGCCATATGCAAATCAGTCTGACCCTGTGCCTCATGGGAACAGTCCAGCCCGAACTGCATACCCAGGCAGATGTACCCCAGCCCCTCCCGCCGCCCAGCGGTACATGCCTGCCCCTGCGCACCTAGGCCTCACTGCTCACCTTCCGCCCTTGGCGTGTAGTAATGATGGCCCACCACGTGCCGCTGCAAGCCACATGCCCGGGGCCTGCGGACATGGCACCCTCCACAACATGCAGCCCCGCTCCGCAGGCCACCAGGTCTCACATATGATTCTGGGTCTTGATTTTGCCATGCCAGAGGACATACCAGTGCACCGGGCATCATCGCAGGCTGCACACCCGCTCAGCCCTTGAGGTGTCACTAACTCTGTGATCTGGGATGCGACGCCACGTGGCAGTAGGCACACGCTGCCCGCTGGCTCTGGCCTACACTGCGGTCCAGCAGGGCACACAAATCCTGAGCAGTCCGGACGGCCGGGACGGGCATCATCGCAGGCTGCACACCCGCCCAGCACTTAAGGTGCCCCTACCTCAGTGCACCCAAAGTCACCGTTCCGTGGCGGTGTGCCTGTGCCCGCCGCAATGTATCCGGTGCCACCAAGTCTGTGTCCCAAAGTCATGGACCCTGTATGATTGGGTATTGTGTTGCGGACGCCATCATGTCACCTCCGGTCCTGGGGAATGTGATGTTGCAGGGCCCGAGGCCCTCATGCCTACATTAACACCACACAGATGCACCCGGATAGAGAGTGGAAATGGCGTCGAGCACGTGCGCCCGTCCCTTTTCATTGGCAGGGTCACATGGCCCATGACGCGTGTGCTGGATGGGTTTGGTGTGGGTGTAAACCAGCCGTGAGGGAGTGGCTGTGGCATGCTGACAACTAGACCTGTGAGCAGCAGATCACTACAGGAAAGACATGGGACATGTAGCATTGCCGTCCCCCCGTGAGCGTAAGCGGAGTGGGCTGGCCTGGCATATGCCAGTCCAGCGTAAGGGTTTGTAAATGACCCCGGGACCCTGGGCGTGGTTCCGTACTGGGCTGGACAAGGGAGTAACTCATGCGTGTGTCCCTGTTGTTGTGTCAGCACCACCCGGCCCGCATTCGGAAATGTGTCACCCTGTGACCCCTGTTCTAAGACATGAGCCACATGGACATAAGAGGAGTCCAGTGAGCCTACATTCATCCATACTTCCACACTTGGAAGACCATAGACATGACACATCTGTGTGAATATGAATGTTTAATGCACATTCAGTGGAGTGTTGCATCTGGAGCAGTACAGGGCCATGCAAACCCCACATGACGATGTAGGCCCTTGGAGGGCCAGCCAGGGTCCTTCAGGGAATGACAAGTCCAAAGGAAGAGGAAGAGTTCAGTCCCCAGTCTGATTGCTGTGTCATTGGCGATCAAACAGCATATGGCAGTCCATGTCGAGGTCCAAGGTGAGTGTTGCAGAGTGCATCGGGGGACAGTGGAAGGTGATGATGCAGAGGGCAGTACCAAGCTGAAGCCGGACCTATGGCTGAGATGCATGCTGCTGTGTCCTTCTTACCACGAGGGCAGAATCATCCGCATCCTCGTCCTCTGCTGTTTCATGTGCCTCACGTGTGGGTGGTGGTGTTCTGTCTCCAGCACTGTGTGGCACTGACACTTCAGGGGGCGGAGATGTGGATGGAGTGGTGGCAGCAGCATGCATCAGCGCCAGGCCTTGTGGCAGCAATGCCATGAGGATGGTCCTGAGGTCATTGAGGAACCCAGCTACCTCTCACTGGTGTGCAGCCGTGGCAGCCGCTCGTTCCGCATTCGCCCGCTCCATGGTCTCCATTAACCTCCACATGTTTCCCAACTCCTGTGTGACATCGCTAGAGCCACTCTGACTGGACAGTTGTTCTATTCTCTGAGTCAGGGCTCCAGCGATGTCAGCCATGGTCCGTTGGAGAGCATGGAGCGGACTGTGGGTGTCCGTTAGGGACCGTGAGTGGTCCCTGATGGGACTTAGACACCCACGTATGGCATCTAGTTTGTCTGCCATGCGGTCGAAGCCCACCCGCACCTGTTCAGCCAGATTCTCCTGGCACCCCAAAACACGGCGTTGGAAGGTTCTCCCTCTGCAATGTGAAGGGGAGATGCAGTTTAACAATGTGTCCACATGTATGTTGTTGCATTGTACATGTTTTCATACAGACAGCATGACTGGGTACATTGTGGCTGTTTGGGAGGAGCTGCCTATTTGATGGGGGACAGTGGACATTTCGACAACAGACGTGTGTGCATTTGTACTTGTACATTATCAACTCACATTTCCCTGCAATGCCAAATGTGATTGGCCAGTGTCTGAACCCAAGCGGCACCAGTTGTGTCCTGTGTTCTGTTGTAGGTGTTTTGCGGATTGTGTCACATCGTTGTCAATGTTGATGTGCTCTGCATGTGATGTGTGTGTGCTGCATTTTGGGGGAGTCGCCCCTGCAGCTCAGAATTTGCTGCCCCTTATCCCTTTCATGCGGTGTGCCTTTGACTTCTGTGCTAGTACAGTGCTGACATGTTGCATACTTGGGTACATTGGTCTCTTGGTGGGAGTTGGTGGTCTGGGGCATGGTTTGTCCGCAGATGTGCGTTGCAGTCCCCCCCTGTGAGCGTAAACGGAATGGGCTGGCCTGGCGTATGCCAGTCCAGCGTAAGGGTTTGTATATGACCCCGGGGCCCTGGGCGTGGTTCCGTACTGGGCTGGACAAGGAAGTAACTCATGTGTGTGTCCCTGTTGTTGTGTCAGTGCCACCCGGACCGCATTGGGCAATGTGTCACCCTGTGACCCCTGTTCTACGACATGAGCCACATGGACATAAGAGGAGTCCAGTGAGCCTACATTCATCCATACTTCCACACTTGAAAGACCATAGACATGACACATCTGTGTGAATATGAATGTTTAATGCACATTCAGTGGAGTGTTGCATCTGGAGCAGTACAGGGCCATGCAAACCCCACATGACGATGTTGTCCGGTGGAGGGCCAGCCAGGGTCCTTCAGGGAATGACAAGTCCAAAGGAAGAGGAAGAGTTCAGTCTGCAGTCTGATTGCTGTGTCAATGGCGAGCAAACAGCATATGGCAGTCCATGTCGAGGTCCAAGGTGAGTGTCGCAGAGTGCATGGGGGACAGTGGAAGGTGATGATGCAGAGGGCAGTACCAAGCTGAAGCCGGACCTATGGATGAAATGCATGCTGCTGCGCCCTTCTTACCACAAGGGCAGTATCATCCGCATCTTCGGTCTCTGCTGTTTCATGTGCCTCACGTGTGGGTGGTGGTGTTCTGTCTCCAGCACTGTGTGGCAGTGACACATCAGTGGCCGGAGGTGGAAGGTCTGCCGCACTGTGTGGCACTGACACTTCAGGGGGCGGAGATGTGGATAGAGTGGTGGCAGCAGCATGCATCCGCGCCAGGCCTTGTGGCAGCAATGCCATGAGGAGGGTCCTGAGGGCATTGAGGAACCCAGCTACCTCTCGCTGGTGTGCAGCCGTGGCAGCCGCTCATTCTGCATTCGCCCGCTCCATGGTCTCCATTAAGCTCCGCATGTTTCCCAACTCCCGTGTGACATCGCTAGGGCCACTCGGACTGGACAGATGCACTATTCTCTGAGTCAGGGCTCCAGCGACGTCAGCCATGGTCCGTTGGAGAGCATGGAGCGGACTGTTGGTGTCCGGTAGGGACCGTGAGTGGTCCCTAATGGGACTTAGACACCCACGTATGTCATCTAGTTTGTCTGCCATGCGGCCAAAGCCCACCCGCACCTGTTCAGCCAGATTCTCCTGGCACCCCAAAACACGGCATTGGAAGGCCATGTGTTCTCCGTGGGGGTCCTGGGAGGCAGCAGTGGTGGTGGGTGCTGCCTGCTGTGTGGTCTGTGCAGGGGGTGGGGTCTCCTCGTAGCAGCTGGGCTGCCCAGCTCCTGGAAGTGGGCTGCGTAGGCTGTCCACGAGCAGTTGGAGGGCATCAGAGTCGAAGCTGTGGTCGTCCTCTTCGTCTCCAGAGCAGAGATGGTCGGGTTGCTCTGCAGGAGGTGTTGATTCTCCCTCTGCAATGTGAAGGGGAGATGCAGTTTAACAATGTGTCCACATGTATGTTGTCGCATTGTACATGTTTACATACAGACAGCATGACTGGGTACATTGTGGCTGTTTGGGAGGAGCTGCCTATCTGATGGAGAACAGTGGACATTTCGACAACAGACGTGTGTGTGTTCGTACTTGTACATTATCAACGCACATTTCCCTGCAATGCCAATTGTGATTGGCCAGTGTCTGCACCCAGGCGGCACCAGTTGTGTCCTGTGTTCTGTTGTAGGTGTTTTGCGGATTGTGTCACATCGTTGTCAATGTAGATGTGCTCTGCATGTGATGTGTGTGCTGCATTTTTGGGGAGTCGCCCCTGCAGCTCAGATTTTGCTGCCCCTTATCACTTTCATGAGGTGTGCCTTTGACTTCTGTGCTTGTACAGTGTTGACATGTTGCATACTTGGGTACATTAGTCTCTTGGTGGGAGTTGGTGGTCTGGGGCATGGTTTGTCCGCAGATGTGCTCAACTTAATTGTGCATGTGTGCCATTGTGCCCATCTCCCCCCGTCCCCCCAGGCCCTGGTCGTTACTCATCCTGTTGCTGTTGTGTCGGGTCCTGTTGAGCAGTGTCTGGGCCCCCAACTCCTGCCACCGTCTCCCCACTGATGACTGTGGACACCATTTCCTCCATGTCGTCCAGCTCCTCCTGTGGCACTGGGCTCCCACCTTCAGTCTGCATTGCTGCCTTCAGGTTGTTGGCGAGTTTCAGCTTGGTTTTGCGCTTGACATCATTCCAGCGCCTCTTGACCTCATCCATTGTCCTCTTCAGCACTCCGACTGCATTCACCTTGTCCACGATGGACTGCCATATTGTATTTTTTGTTGCCAATGACACAGTGGAGGTGACGAACAGTTGTTGATGGTGTTCTGTCACCTCCGTTATCAGGATCCTGTTTTCCTGCGGACTGAACTTCGTCTTCCTCTTCTTCTTGTCCTTGACCTTCCCTGACCCCGAAATCCCAGGATGGTCCTCCGGGGGGCTTGTGGGGTTCTGGCTCTCCTCCGTACTTGCTCCGGCAACGTCCATTGTGCTTCGCTGTTGTTTGGCATTTGTTTGTCTGGTTTTTTTCTACTTTTATGGTGATTGTTCCCGCCTGACGCGTGTGGATTGCAGGCCTGTAGCTGGGTTTCGCTGATTTTCGTATCGCGATTGGCCTCATCGCAGCTTTTTTTGCGTTAGTGTTTCGCATTTTTGTGGCGTGGCGTTGATTTTAACGCGGTCAGTTGACACCTTATCTGGGGACTATCGCATGGTACAGCTGTGTTGTGAATACTTGGTTAACAAGGCGTTAATTTCCCGTGATGGACTGCGATATGCAAAGTTGCGTTAAGCTAAATTTGCGGTGGTTATCACACGTTCTTGGGAATATGCCCCATGGTGTTTATGTCTTTGAAACTTTCTCTTCGGTGAAGTTTGATGCTGTAGATGGCACTACTACACACCTTCAACAATTCCTCAACATTACCAAGAACATTGTGACTTGGAGGACCCTTTGACCTCCCAAGAACATCAAAATTGGTTTGGTTTAGGGTTCCAGCAGTGTTTGTGGGCAGGACTGCATTGCCCAGAATTTTCCAGGGCCCCAGGAGGCAGTCCCTGCCACGTTGGCAGCTGTTCCTTGTTGAACAACGCGGGTTCCAGAAGTGTCTGTGGGCAGGACTCCATGGCCCAGAATTCTCCAGGGCCGCAGTAGGCGGTCCCTGCAAAGCTGGCAGCTGCCAGACCCATCCCACGCTGTCAGCGACCAGAGGAGCCACCCCTCTAATGTGTGTCATACAAAGGTACTGTTGTATGCCCACTTGGCTTTTTGTGTATATCATATTTTAAAACGTGGTCTTAAAACCAATTTTCTATAATTGATCGTCGACTGGTTTACATGTTGTAGTCCTAGCCTTGTTTTTCGTTGACACGGATTCTTGTTTTTTCTCTTGTCCCACCTTTAATAGTCATGTATGGCTAAACAGAAGGCTATGGGGGGGCTAGGGTGGCAAAAAGAAGACGCGCAAATCTGCAGGTGAAAATTGTGGGCTCAACAGGATCGATACCCCTTTGGAAAATTGCAAACAGATTTTGGTTCTGGATCCTACTGACTAACACTCAAAAGTACCAAGTTCCCCTACCGGCGGTACAGCAGAAAACTGCTGGAGAATACCTGGGATGTTCTTGAAATAAAGGCCGCATGGACATGATCTCTCCACCCAAGCACCGATTGCACCACGCCCACTCTCTATTCCTGCTCCTACAGTCCCTTCTACGCCTTTAAATACCCTTACCTCAGACTTGTACCATGCAACCATCTTTTACAGCAATAGTTTTCCACCTTTGTGCGAGTTGCAGGAGGACCGGAGAACTGACAGTGATCTGGTCAATGTTACTAATAATTCTGAATGTCAAGTGACTGGTATAGCAGTGTCTGGTAGTTTTACCACCAATGAGGTTTCACTTATTTCTCTTGTGCATTCTCTGAAGGAGGAAGTGGGCATTTTAAAATCTTTGGGCCCGATTCACAGAACTAACTTAAGACAAAATCCTAAACTTACTACTCATGGTATTCACAGAATGCACTTACGACTGTCCTAAGTTTACGTCCGCACTCGGGCCGGAATTTCCGCACCCGGAGTGTAAGCTCCGCACCTGGAGTGGAATTTCCACCATCGGGCCGGAATCTCCACCTCTGGGCCGGAATACCCACAATCTGGTGTTAATTGACTATATCTGATGCATTGTGGGTATTCCGGCCTGGAAGCGGAGATTCCGGCCCGATGGTGGAAATTCCACTCCGGGTGCGGAGCTTACACTCCGGGTGCGGAAATTCCAGCCCGAGTGCGGACGTAAACTTAGGACAGTCGTAAGTGCATTCTGTGAATACCATGAGTAGTAAGTTTAGGATTTTGTCTTAAGTTAGTTCTGTGAATTGGGCCCTTTGATTTCTTCGCTGACTTCTGCAGTTAATCTGCTATTAGCTGATAGTAGGTCATCAGTATTCTCAACTTCCCAACGCCATTCTGTACCTTCCTATGGGTCTCCACCTTTAGCTCAGGTGTCATCTTCTAACTCAACTTTTAAAACTTTAGGGAGACCTTCCCCTCGGCTGGAAGCAAGGAGGGTTGATACATTAAACACGTCAAATACTGGTATTTTAGTTACCCAACATCTTCCCCCTAGGAATAACCCAAACAAGGCCTATATGGTAATGAACAAATGAACAAATGAATAACGTATACCCAGGCAGAGGCAAATATGCAACCCTAGGTCACATTAAGATGGCTAATATCTCTAGGTTGACCCATCGCTTGGACACTGAGACAGAAGAATCCCTTAAGAACAAGGCAATACACTGGATTCACCATGTTCGGGGCTGTCATTCTCTTTTTCGAGATGACATCATTAGTGTGAAAAGGTCAGGAAGCAGTAGCCCTAGGTTTGAAAACATAGACCTAACTTTGACCACTACCGACCTGGCAAATAACCTAGTGGACCTAGATCAAAGGACTTCTTCCCCAGGCAAATCTAAAATCTAGTTTAAATACACTAGAACACAAGTCTCCCCAAGTATTAACACACCCACATCTCCCCTTACGCACATCGATTGACTCAAGAAGGTATCAAATGTGCAGATACATACGACTTAGACTAAACCTCCTAGTGTGAGCTGTTCCCCTACTGGAGAGGAGAGTGGGGAGCCAGTTCAAATAGTAAGCAACACTTCTCCCAGTGTTAATGTAGTTCCAGCCGATAAGTCTAATTTTTCTAGTTACCCAACTCCACCCACCTTGCAAAGCACTTCGCATGGAAATGTACTTGCACATCTTACCAACTCGGGAGAAGACTCCCTTGCACCCAATGATAAAATTAGTACATTATCAATAGTCTCCTGCAACATAGCGGGTTTGAAAAATAAACTGTCTCAAGAAGATTGAGGTGCTTTCATTGATACTAGCGATGTTATCATGCTCCAGGAAACTTGGGGACTTACAGCAATCCACAAACCTGGCTTCAAGTCCTATTTTGTACCAGCCACAAGATCGCGTGCAGGCAGACCCTTGGGGGATTAACAACATGGGTCAATATTGCACTAGGATGCCAGCTGAAACAACTAAACATATATTCTCCAGACATCCTAGGTCTAGAATTCTTATTTTGGAATGGGAGAAAACTTTTTTTGTATTATGTCTATAATGGAAGCTCCCCAAAGTTAAATGAGTCTACCGTCCATTTGGTACTATGAGACTGTTTACAAGGACTAGATAGAAACGCTGCTGTCATTGTGAGAGGAGATTCTAATGTAAAATTTGAGCCATCAGATCTTATGCAAGGTATCTTGTATGAAGAAGACCAAGCTCAAGCTATTCCTCAAATACAAGGCCCATGCATAAAATCAATGTTGAAAGTGGTTTTGCAGCTGATAGATATTTATTTATGCTACCATGTTAGAGCTTGCAATGGTTAAACACCCTCCACATTATTACTAAAGCCTCCCTTTAAAAGGGGCAACCACTCAAGTAACATTGATTACGTATCTCTAGATTTACATTCCTGGCCAAATCTTATCGACATGGAAGTGTTAGAACGACATGAAAGCAATAATTTTCTATTACTATTAGTTCTCAAGGCAAGCCCAATCTACCAGACTAGCATTCTAAGGTACAAATAGGGGAACTAATTGTTACTAACAACAGGAGGAATGTCAAATGGGGAGTATTAACCTCCAACAAGGCGACTTATGCACAACTTTTTCAGCATCTGAGTGTAATTATGTCAGAAATGGCTGACCACAATTTTTACCCCCAGTCTACTATGAATTTCCATAATAAGTGCTTTGAGGATCTTAAAAATCTTTTTTTCAATAAATCTGCCCCTAGGCAGACTTCAATACCTGATACCCAGCCTACTTGGTATAATGGGGCCTGCAGAACAGCTAAATATAACCAAATTTAAGCTATTAATAGCAATGTGGCAAGTGATGTCAAGATAGCTAGGAATAAATGCAAGGAAGGACAGAGGCAGGCTCAGGCATTCTGGGATAGAACCCTCTGGGGCAAAATAATGGATACCGTTTGAAACGGAAACCGAACAGGCTTCTGGCACTTGATTAACCATGGCAGCAAATTAAATAAGATGAGACCTGAGAGCAATATTCTCCTGATAGATTGGACTACCCACTTCCAATCTTAATGTGATGAAAGCAATAGAGGTTCTGTCACACCTAATTGCTCAGATCTGGCAGGATTGTCTTCTGATCAAAGCACAGAATCTTCCTCTGAGTTTGGAAGACAACCTGTTTTATTTAACCTTGACAGAAACATGCTTTGTGATTAGTGCTCTGAAAATAGGTAAGGCCCCTGGGCCGGATAAAATCCCTGTGGAACTATTTAAACAGAACTTGACATTTGGACACCATACTTAAACTGTATTCTTAATGTCGTAATGGTGGGTGCCCAAATACCTGCTACTTGGAGAGGAGCAGATAGTACCAATTTTTTAAAAGGGTTACAAATCTGACCCAGCCAATTATCATCCGATCAGTCCGATTGACATAGATCAAAAAATATTTTGTTTGCAAATACTGAACCATCATCTGATACCACCTCCTCTATTCGACATAATTGTGCGCCTTGACACTGATAAATGTGCCCAGGTTAGGTGGGGAGCAAATGGGGAAATTACAGACTCGATAAGGATAGATAAAGGGGTGAGGCAAGGCTGTATCCTTGCCCCAACATTATTCTTGCTGTATATCAATGGCTGTGTAGATTTTCTTATGGACTGCGAGAATGATTCACCAGTGTTAGGGAGTACAACAATACTGACTTTATTATCTGCTGATGATACTTTGTTAGCATCCAAAACCCACAAGGGTATTATTACCCTACTTATTAGATTTAATGATTTTTGCACCAATCATGGCCTGGTAATTAACAAACACTAGCAGGACAAAATATTTGGCCATTCATCTGCATAGGCATTTCAGAGGGGCCATTAACCTTGAGGGAGTAAATCTTGAAAGAGTGATAGAATTTGACTGTCTGGGATTGCGTCTATCTAGTATGAACACATGGGCCAGCCAGATAGCGAAGAGTTCTCTTACCTTCAACCACTGGGTGGCAGCAATTTTGGGTTTTGCAAAAAAGACATCTTTTCATCCGGTATCCCTATTACTCAAAATATGGAGAGTCCAGGCAGTAGCGGCCTCAATCTATGGCACAGATCTTTGGGGTCACAGCAACAACAATTAATTGGGGATTGCAGAAAACAAATTCTTGAGGGCAACACTCAAACTCCCCCAAAGTACCCCACTCATCTTTAAGATGGACTTGGATATGTATTCGATAGAAGTCACAGCTAGACTTAAGCCAATCCTCTATTGGGTAAGGATTTGGTTGACAGAAGAACTGGAACTATAGTGGGTTGGACTAAGGGAAATTTTGAGCATATCAAGAGCAACAGCTTTGTCCCCATGGTTAAAATACTTCAAGGAGACACTGACTGGATTTGGCTTGATTAATCTTTGGAGCGAGCCATCTTTTATCACTTCTTCCTCCACCAAGTTGGTTAAGACCGCTTTCTGGTCAAAAGAAGAAAAGAATTATACCCAATCACCAAACCTGGGCACATTGTCAAATAGATTCCTAGAGTTTAAGCCAGCCCCAAGGTTTGAGCCTTTTCTTGATGAAATAGATCCTCCCTTCACAAAGTCCTAATATATAAGGTTTAGGCTGGGAACTCTACCACTTGCCTTGGTCACTTGCAACTGGAGGGGCTCCAACACAGGCAGTAAAGTCTATGAAGTTAGTAGGAGTTCAGAGGAGACTGATGCCCACCTTCTGTTTTTTGCCCTTTTTATTCTAGGCAATGTAAACAATGGATAGTGCCCCTTTGTCGAAATCTGGGTATTCCGCAACATAAGGTCTCTGTTGCAAAATACATAGAATGTATTCGGCCTGTTCGGTCTAAAATCATCTCTGATTTGGCCATGTCTTATTACCCTTGTTGTAACATTGTGATGGCTGGATCCCATAGGATTAATAGACGAGACCCTAAGATTGAACAGCTAAACTGAACATATGTGGCATGATGTATTATTTTAAAATTGGACGCAAATTATGCACTTTATTGTAATGTATGATATTTTAACTTTTTATGGAATTTTAAGGTACAGTGGGAATTGTATTTATATGTTTAATTTTTATTGTGATGAATTATTTTGCTGTTAAGTTTTTTGACCGAAATAAAGTGCTTGATTGATTGATTGGTTTGGCAATCAGTTATTGCATACTTTGATATGGTTTGTCAATATGTCTTGCACAGTATTCATGAAATAGATTTGAGGCATGAAGATTAGAAGTGGGTTCCCATCATCTCTCATCAGTTCCATACCCCTTCCAATCCACCTGCAAATCACATTTTCTTCTGACAGTTGTTCCATTTTACATACCATATACTCATTTTCAGCATGATGTGAAGCCAGGAGTGTTTTTGCAGAATAGGGTTTCAATAAAGATACATGAAAAACCAGTGGATTTTCATTCATTGAGGAAATGGCAATCTTCCATAAATAGATTTCAGTCATACTTGGACTCTGAAATGTGGGTTGTAATTTAATTTAAAAGATTTTTTCAAATGCAACCATACCTTCTCACCAACAACATATGTGGTGAGAAGGTATGATCAGAATAGAATATATATATATATTTCACAGCAGTTGCCACTAATGTCCGCCGAACACTTTTCAGAATGGGTGCTCCTCATGTGCAAGTGGCTACACATAAAAACACCCACACCAACACTCCACAAGAAGTAAGGAGCACTCACAGGTCTCAGAATAGCCAATTTGATTTATTTTTCCAAACAGACGCATTTCGGTATCCCTTGCCTTTATCAATGTTTGGTAACTTAGAGAGTGTTACACATCTTTTAAATCAGTCTTTTATACACTTCCCTGAGGGTGGATCATCATCACTGAAGACGGACTGCTCTTCATCAGTCCAATCATTGTCAGCATGCCGCAGTTATTATGCTATATTTTAAGTTGGTTAAAATCACAGTGCATTTGTGGGTACAGTACAGCTCCAGTAGTGTTTCTCCTCCTAGTGAGTATACACTTCATAATGCACAAAATTAAATGCTGGCACATTACATTTCTTGCAGTAAACCCTCTTGGGAGTGGAAAGCAGCATTCCTTAACCCTCATTCGGCTGCAATCTCCTGTTCTTATTCCACATACTGGCAGGCGTTCATATTTTGTAACCGACGTCTGTTCATTTGGTAATGTCCCCATTCATATGGGCAGGTGTGGCACTTGTTCAGGCTATGACGGTTCTGCAGACTTTTACAACCATTTCTCAGCAATTGGCACTATTGTCCGTTGAACACTTTTCAGAATGGGTGCTTCTGACGTGCAAGTGGCTACAAGTAAAAACATCCACACCAACACTCCCCAAGGAGTAAGGAGCACTCACAGGTTTCAGAATAGCCAATTTTATTTTTTTCCAAACAGACGTGTTTTGACATAACGCAAAGAGTGTTACATGTCTTTTAAATCAGTCTTTTGTACACTCCCACTGAGGGTGGATCATCATTACTGAAGACGGTCTGTTCTTCATATATATATATATATATATATATATATATATATATATATATATATATATATATATATATTCACTTAAAAAACCATAGGTTTTAGGGACAGTTATAGTTAGTTGGACATTTCACTCGTACAAAACCATAGAAATTCCCCCGTTATAGTTAGTTCAGCTAACTATAACTCGCGCCCGCAATGCACTGCTGATGACGTCACATATTACATCACTCATGACATGGTCAGTGACATCACTGATGACATCACTGATGACATCTCAAATGACATCACTGATGACATCATCCAGTGACTGTGTTTCTGTAAAGTTTAAATATTTTTAATATATAGGGAAAGGTGTATTGAAGAATGAGTGGGTGTATAAGTGTCTGTATGGATGATTTAGTAGGTGCGTGACTAAATCTATAAGTGAGTGATTAAACGTATCTTACTGAATGCATGGGTTAGTGACTAAACTGGGTGAATGTCTGTATCCGTCTGTCTATTGCTGTGTAAGTGGCTGCACAGGTTTGTGAATAGCTACATGAGTGTCTATATGAGTTATTGATTAGTTGTCTGAGTATCTGTATGGGTGCCTGAGTGTTTGTGTGGGTGGGGTGTGTGCGACTCTGTGCATAGATGTGTGAGTGGGTGATTCACTGGGTGGATGGTTTCAAGAGTGCATCTGTGATAGACTGTATGGGTGGGTAAGTGTGTGTAAGAGTGTGTTAGTGAGTGAATGTATGTCCCAGTGGTACTTGTGTGAGTAACTACATATGTGAAAGGCAGTATATATGTGTGTTGGAGTATATAAATAGCTATAAGCGAGAGTGTGTGATTGTGAGAGTGACTGTATGGATGAGTGTGTGCTTGTATCAGTGATTGTATAAGAGCGTAAGAATGTGCTAGTATTTGTATGAGTAAGTGAGCTGGTGTGTGTATAACTGTATAGGTGAGTAAATGGCAGTGTGTTTAATTATTTGCATGACTGACTAGGTGTGTGAGTACCTCTATGGATGAGTGGCGGTGTTTGGGTGTCTATATAGGAGTATGAGTGCATATGATAGTCCTGTACTGAGTGACCGTAAGTATGAGTGACTGTACGGGTAGTGAGTGGATGTGTGTGTAGACCTAAGAATCAGTGAGTGGGTATGTAGTTATTGGTGTTGGAGTGTCTATGGTTTTGCGAATGGCAGTCTGTAATTTAGAGTGGGTGTATCAAAGGTTATATTAGGGTGAGAGGAGGTCTGCCACTCTATCACAAGGATGATGTCATCAGTGATGTCATCAGTGATGTCATTTGAGATGTCATCAGTGATGTCATCAGTGATGTCACTGACCATGTCATGAGTGATGTAATATGTGACGTCATCAGCAGTGCATTGCGGGGGCGCGAGTTATAGTTAGCTGAACTAACTATAACGGGGGAATTTCTATGGTTTTGTACGAGTGAAATGTCCAACTAACTATAACTGTCCCTAAAACCTATGGTTTTTTAAGTGAATTTCAAAGGTTTTTTAAATGCTAATTTCTAACTATAACGTGTCTGAAACCTATGGTTTTTTCAGTGAATTTCAAAGGTTTTTTAAATGCTAATTCCTAACTATAACATGTCTGAACCTATGGTTTTTTTCAGTGAATTTCCAAGGTTTTGTAAATGACAATTTTTAAATGTATTAATTGTTATATTTATTTTTTTATACTAATTTACTACATTTTTTTAAACTATTTATTTTTACATATTTTATTTTTTAAATTACATTGTAATTACATTATACATTACATTACAAAATATACTTTCTCAGAATGAATTACTTTAGTTTAAATACTTTGCAAATAGGCAATAGACTTTTAAGTACAGAAATTACAGTTGTTGCAATGGGCAACACAATTTCAAACACAATGCAACATTGAGCTCAATGTGAATTTCTAGTTAAATGCAATTAGTTACTTTATGGATTACTTTTCTAACCACAGGACTGGATCCTAGATTCAGTCCTGGGACATCTCCTGTAAACAGTTGAGTAAAAGCGTTTTGGTTACAGTAGTGATTTTTAAGGAATATTATTGTATTTTAAAAGTTGACACTTAGAAACTTTTTCACATAGAATCACCAATGTTATCCTATGGGAGGAAATTCACATAGCAGGTAAGCAGTGTTATCGTTACTTTTTCTTACTCAGTGGTGGATCCTGGATCCAGCACTGGTGCATCTCCTGTAAACAGTTGAAAGAATGCGCTTAAGTCATACAGGCGATTTTTAAGGAATATTTGTAGTTTGTGAAAATCGACACTTTGAAACTTTTCTGCTGAAAACCAGACAATGGATTCCAATGGATTCCAAGTTACTGGTAAGTACGGTTGGAATTACTTTTCAGGGTCAGTGCTGGGCTAAAAGATGCAGCACTGTGGTCTTTCCTGATAAAAGGTGAGTAAATCGGAATTCGTAGTTCGGCTGATTTTAGAGGAATATTTGTAAGTTTCAAAAATCGACACTTAGAAACTTTTTCAGCAAAAAGCAGGCAATGATATCCTATGGAAGGAAATTCAAGTTACTGGTAAGTACGGTTAAAATTACTTTTCAGGATTAGTACTGGGCTCAAAGATGCAGCACTGTGGTCTCTCCTGATAACAGGTGAGTAAATCGGAATTCGTAGTTCGGTTCATTTTAGAGGAATATTATAAAGTTCCAAAACTCCACACTTAGAAGAATTTCCAAGTGAAACCAGTCAATGTTAGCCTATGGAAGGAAATTCAAGTTACTGGTAAGTATGGTTAAAATTACTTTACAGGATCAGTACTGGGCTAAAAGATGCAGCACTGAGGTCTCTCCTGATAACAGGTGAGTAAATCGGAATTCGTAGTTCGGTTGATTTTAGAGGAATATTTGCACAATGGTGAAGGAAGGGGGTGGGGCCTGAGGTGACATGTCTGCAAACACGCCCTGTGGCGCGTTTTAAGTTGGAGAATTAATTCCTCCTCAATCCTGAGGGTCCCTAGGGGCCAACTAGCCCACCAGGAACCTCCAGTATGCGCCAGGGGGCTGCGTTGCAGAGAGGTGTATAGAGGCCACGCCCCTTTTTACAACACTCTGCAACGCAGCTCCGTGGCGCTTACTGGAGGTACCTGGTGGGCTAGTTGGCCCCAGGGACCCTCAGGATTGAAGAGGATTTAATTCCCCATCTTAAAATGCGCCACGAGGCCTGTTTGCACACATGTCACCTGAAGCCCCGCCCCCTCCCTTCACCACTGTGCAAACGCGCCCCGTGGCGCATTTTAAGTTGGGGGTTTAAGTCCCCTTGAATCCTGAGGGTCCCTGGAGTCCAACTAGCCCACCATGTACCTCCAAAAAGCGCCACAGGGCTGCGTTGCAGAGAGGTGTAAAAAGGGGCGTGGCCTCTGTACACCTCTCTGCAACGCAGCCCCCTGGCGCATACTGAAGGTTCCTGGTGGGCTAGTTGGCCCCCAGGGACCCCCAGTATTCAAGGGGAATTCGTTCCCCATCTGCAAACGCACCAGGGGACGCATTTGCAGACTACTGCAGGGTGAGGGCGGGGCCTCCGGCACGATGCCGGTCTTTTTTTTTTTTTTTTTGTATGGGAGGGGGGCTGCGTGGCCCCCCTTCCCTGGGCCTATATTGGCCCCGGGGACCCCATCCCCCGGGGCATGCCCTCTTTTTTTACATTTTAAATATTTGGAGGGGGCTGCGTGGCCCCCTCCTCAGGCCATTTAAGGCCCCGGGGACCCCATCCCCCGGGGCCGGCCTTTCCTTTTTCTTTTTTTTTTCAAATATTTTTTTTTTTTTTTTGGGAGGGGGGCCGCGTGGCCCCCCTCCCGGGCCACTACTTGCCCCGGGGACCCCATCCCCCGGGGCTGGCCCTCTCCGTTGGGGACTGTGGGGGGGGTTCCCAATCCCCCCACAGTCCCGCCGGCATTGCTTTTCCACATGGGGAGCTGCTAAGATGCAGCTCCCCATGTGGAAAAGCAATTTGCTTTGGATATTGGAAGCGAGAGCAGGTTTCCCTGCTCTCTCTTCCAATATCCAAAGCAGTTTGCTATGACAGGACGGGAGCCGCGAGGCTCCGTCCTGTCATAGCAAACTACAGTGTTCCGGGGGTAGGCACCCCGGGACACTGCAGGAGCCGGCCCTGGGGGTGGCGGTCCCCAGGGCCATCAAGGGCTCCAGGAGGGGGCCGCGCGGCCCCCTCCCTTGAATTGCACAGCCCCGGGGAGGTGGTGGTCCCCAGGGCTCTGGGGGTCCGTAACAGACCCCCACATTTATTGTCTAAGTGCCCCAGGGAGGTGGTGGTCCCCTGGGCGTGTGGGGGGGGCTGGAGCCACCCCACACGTTATTAAATTTTTTTTAAAAGAAGCCCCGGGGGGGTGGCGGTCCCCGGGGCTTGGGGGGCCTTAGAGGCCCCCCATAAACAATAAACCCACCCCCCAGTATGCCCCCGAGACTTGGGCCACCCGGGGGCAAATTTGCTTCGAAGCGCAAGAGACCGCGCTTCGATTTTTTTTTTTTTCCGGCAGGATCCGCGCACCCTGAGCGCATCCTGCTGATTTTTATTTTTTTTTAAAATGCTTTTTTCTGCCCAGGGGGTCCTTGTGGTGTTTCTACCCTGCCCCCTTTGTGCATTTGCACACTTGCGATTTTTTTTTTTTCTCGGCGGGATTCGCGCACCCTAAGCGCATCCCGCCGATTTAAAAAAAAAAAATGTTTTTTTCTGCCCAGGGGGTCCTTGTGGGACCCCCTGAGCAGACCTAGGGGGTCAGGGTGTTTCTACCTAGTCAAGCCTGTCTCTCAGTCAGTGTTGGGCTCTTTTGTGTGTGGATGAAGTACCATTGTTACCAGGATCTTCATTCCTGGCTCCAGAGCTCGCCCTGCAGGACCGGGGGCCCCCGGCAAAATGGAGGTGCTTTTGTGATATATATATATATATATATATATATATATATATATATATATATATATATATATTATCTACTGGCGGTCGCCAGTAGATAGTTATAGTTAGGACCTATTTTCCATAGGAAATCCGCGACATTCTATTTGAAATAACTCTCTTGCCGGTTGACGTATCTTCGCAAAATTTTTAAACTTTGTGGCCCGCTCCGGTCCGCTCCTACCCTGAAAGTCTCGGGGGATTCGTCAAGCGGGGGCCGAGAAAAAGGGGGTCCCAAAACGCGTTTTCCCCATGCAATTTTCCATAGGAAACTTTAGACACGGCTACAGCCCGAACTGCTGAACGGAATTACACCAAATTTGGCAAAGAGGTAGTTCTTGGTTCAGAAAGAACCCTTTTGTTAAATGGTGTAAATCCGTTCAGTAGTTGCTGAGAAAATCAAAAGTAAAAAGATAGTGATATCTATGGCCGAGTAGGGTCCGCGTACCCTCCCGATCACGAGCTGCATGTTAATTGGCTGTCAGCTGGCTGTCAACATTCCGATTCAGGAAATGTTGGCAGCCATTTTATCCCTCGGTAGAACCGAGGGACAGAAACAAGTGCGCAAAGCGCACAAAGGGAGCAGGGTAGAAACACCCTGACCCCCTAGGTTTGCGCAGGGGTCCCACAAGGACCCCTGGGCAAAAAATTAAAAAAAAAAAATTTAATCGGCAGGATGCGCTCAGGGTGCGCGAATCCTGCCGGAGAACATCGAAGCGCGGTCTCCCGCGCTCGATTGCATTTGCCCCCGGGTGGCCCAAGTCCCGGGGGCATGGTGAGGGGTTAATTTTATGTGTGGGGGCCTCAAGGGCCCCCAAGCCCGGGGACCGCCACCCCCCGGGGCTTTATATAAAAAATGGTGCGGGAGGGCTCTTCTGCCCTCCCACAGCCCCGGGGACCGCCACCCCCGGGGCTTCTTTTTATGTTAAATAAGGTGTGGGGGCTCCAGCCCCCACACGCCCGGGACCACCACCTCCCGGGGCACTTACAAAATAAATGTGGGGGTCCATTACGGACCCCCATAGCCCCGAGGACCACCACCTCCCGGGGCTGTGCAATTTAAGGGGAGGGGCCGCGCAGCCCCCTCCTGGAGCCCTTGTTGGCCCTGGGGACCGCCACCCCCAGGGCCGGCTCCTGCAGTGTCCCGGGTGCCTACCCCCAGGACACTGTAGTTTGCTATGGCAGGACGGGAGCCTCGCGGCTCCCGTCCTGCCATTGCAAACTTGCTTTGGATATTGGAAGAGAGAGCAGGGAAACCTGCTCTCTCTTCCAATATCCAAAGCCGACTGCTTTCCACATGGGGAGCAGCATGTTAGCTGCTCCCCATGTGTAAAGCAATGCCGGCTCCCAAGGGACGCGGGAGCCGGCGGGACTGTGGGGGGATTGGGGACCCCCACAGTCCCCAACGGAGAGGGCCAGCCCGGGGGATGGGGTCCCCGGGGCAAGTAGTGGCCCAGGAGGGGGCCACGCGGCCCCCTCCCCAAAAAAAAAAAAAAAAAAAAAAAATGTAAAGGCCGGCCCTGGGGGATGGGGTCCCCGGGGCCTTAAAGGGCCTGAGGAGGGGGGCCACGCAGCCCCCCTCCAAATAAAAAATAAAAAAAGGCCATGCCCCGGGGATGGGGTCCCCGGGGCCAATACAGGCCCAGGGAAGGGGGCCACGCGGCCCCCTTCCCGTTTTTTTACTTTTATTTTAATTACAAAAAAGGGGTAAGGCCCTGGGGGATGGGGTCCCCAGGGCCCAAAAACATGAAAAAGGAAGGGGGCCACACAGCCCCCTTCAGGGGACAAAAAACAAACAAAAAAAAAAAAAACGATCGGGCCCGCAGGCCCCGCCCCTTCCTTCACCACTCTGCAAACGCGCCCCTGGCGCGTTTGCAGAGAGGGAACAATTCCCCTTGAATACTGGGGGTCCCTGGGGGCCAACTAGCCCACCAGGAACCTCCAGTATGCGCCAGGGGGCTGCCTTGCAGAGAGGTGTACAGAGGCCACGCCCCTTTTACACCTCTCTGCAACAGAGCTCTGTGGCGCTTTTGGAGGTATATGGTGGGCTAGTTGGACTCCGGGCGACCGTCAGGATTCAAGGGGACTTAATCCCCCAACTTAAAACGCGCCACGGGGCGCGTTTGCACAGTGGTGAAGGGAGGGGTGAGGGGAGGGCTTCAGGTGACATGTGTGCAAACAGGACCCGTGGCGCGTTTTAAGATGGGGAATTAAATCCCCTTCAATCCTGAGGGTCCCTGGGGGCCAACTAGTCCAACAGGTACATCCAGAAAGCGCCACAGAGCTGCGTTGCAGAGAGGTGTAAAAGGGGTGTGGCCTCTCTACACGTCTCTGCAACGCAGCCCCTGGCGCATATTGGAGGTTCCTGGTGGGCTAGTTGGCCCCTAGGGACCCTCAGGATTCAAGGGGACTTAATCCCCAACTTAAAACGCGCCACGGGGCGCGTTTGCACAGATGTCACCTGAAGCCCCGCCCCTCCCTTCACCATTGTGCAAATATTCTTCTAAAATCATCCGAAATACGAATTCCGATTTACTCACCTGTTATAAGGAGAGACCTCAGTGCTGCATCTTTCAGCCCAGTACTGGTCCTGAAAAGTAATTTTAACCGTACTTACCAGTAACTTGAATTTCCTTCCATAGGATATCATTGCCTGCTTTTTGCTGAAAAAGTTTCTGTGTTGATTTTTGAAACATACAAATATTCCTCTAAAATCAGCTGAAATCCGAATTCCGACTTACTCACCTGTTATCAGGAGAAAACACAGTGCTGCACCTTTTAGCCCAGCACTGACCCTGAAAAGTAATTCTAACCGTACTTACCAGTAACTTGAATTTCCTTCCATAGGCTAACATTGACTGGTTTCACTTGGAAATTCTTCTAAGTGTGGAGTTTTGGAACTTTAAAATATTCCTCTAAAATCAGCCGAAATACGAATTCCGATTTACTCACCTGTTATCAGGAGAGAACCCAGTGCTGCATCTTTTAGCCCAGCACTGACCCTGAAAAGTAATTTTAACCGTACTTACCAGTAACTTATTTTTTCTTCCATAGGAATCCATTGTCTGGTTTTCAGCAAAAAGTTTCAAAGTGTTGATTTTTACAAACTACAAATATTCCTTAAAAATCACCTGTATGACTTAAACGCATTCTTTCAACTGTTTACAGGAGATGCACCAGTGCTGGATCCAGGATCCAACACTGAGTAAGAAAAAGTAACGATAACAGTTTTTACCTGCTAAGTGAATTTCCTTCCATAGGATAACATTGGTGACTATATGAGAAAAAGTTTCTAAGTGTCAACTTTTAAAATACAATAATATTCCTTAAAAATCAGTACTGTAACCAAAACGCTTTTACTCAACTGTTTACAGGAGATGTCCCAGGACTGAATCTAGGATCCAGTCCTGTGGTTAGAAAAGTAATCCATAAAGTAACTAATTGCATTTAACTAGAAATTCACATTGAGCTGAATGTTGCATTGTGTTTGAAAATGTGTTGCCCATTGCAACAACTGTAACTACTGTACTTAAAAGTCTATTGCCTATGTGCAAAGTATTTAAACTAAAGTAATTCATTCTGAGAAAGTATTTTTTGTAATGTAATGTATAATGTAATTACAATGTAATTTAAAAATAAAATATGTAAAAAAAAATTGTTTCTAAAAATGTAGTAAATCAGTATGAAAAAAATTAATATAACAATTAATACATTTAAAAATTGTCATTTACAAAACCTTTGAAATTCACTGAAAAAACCATAGGTTTCAGGCACGTTATAGTTAGAAATTAGCATTTAAAAACCTTTGAAATTCACTGAAAAAACCGTAGGTTTCAGACATGTTATAGTTACAAATTAGCATTTAAAAAACCTTTGAAATTCACTGAAAAAACCATAGGTTTCAGGGACGTTATAGTTACAAATTAGCATTTAAAAAACCTTAGAAATTCACTGAAAAAACCATAGGTTTTAGGGACAGTTATAGTTAGTTGGACATTGCACTCGTACAAAACCCGTGAAATTCCCCGTTATAGTTAGTCCAGCTAACTATAACTCGCGCCCCGCAATGCACTGCTGATGACGTCACATATTACATCACTCATGACTTGGTCAGTGACATCACTGATGACATCACTGATGACATCTCAAATGACATCACTGATGACATCATCCACGTGATAATTTCATGCATCTTCTCACACCCTAATATAACCTTTGATACACCCACTCTAAATTACAGACTGCCATTCGCAAAACCATAGACACTCCAACACCAATAACTACATACCCACTCACTGATTCTTAGGTCTACGCACACATCCACTCACTCACCCGTACAGTCACTCATACTTACGGTCACTCAGTACAGGACTATCATATGCCCTCATACTCCTATATAGACACTCAAACACCGCCACTCATCCATAGAGGTACTCACACACCTAGTCAGTCATGCAAATAATTAATCACACTCCAATTTACTCACCTATACAGCTATACACACCAGCTCACTTACTCATAAAAATACTAGCACATTCTTACGCTCCTATGCAATCACTGATGCAAGCACACACTCATCCATATAGCCACTCTCACAATCACACACTCTCACTTATAGCCATTTATATACTCCAACACACATATATACTGCCTTTCACATATGTAGTTACTCACACATGTACCACTGAGATATACATTCAATCACTAACACACCCATACACACACTCACCCACCCATACAGTCCATCACAGACGCACTCTTGAAACCATGCACCCAGTGAATCACCCACTCACACATCTATGCACAGAGTCACACACACCCCACCCACACAAACACTGAGGCACCCATACAGATACTCAGAGAACCAATCCATAACCCATATAGACACTCATTTAGCTAGTCAGAAACCCATGCAGTTGCTTACACAACAACAGACAGACGGATACAGACATTCACACAGTTTAGTCACTCACCCATGCATCCAGTAAGATACGTTTAATCACTCACTTATAGACTCAGTCACGCACCTACTAAATCATCCATTCAGGCGCTTCTACACCCACTCATTCTTCAATACGCCTTTCCCTATATATATTAAACATATTTAAACTTTACAGAAACACACAGTCACTGGGTGATGTCATCAGTGATGTCATCAGTGATGTCATTTGAGATGTCATCAGTGATGTCATCAGTGATGTCACTGACCATGTCATGAGTGATGTAATATGTGACGTCATCAGCAGTGCATTGCGGGGCGCGAGTTATAGTTACCTGAACTAACTATAACGGGGGAATTTCACGGGTTTTGTACGAGTGCAATGTCCAACTAACTATAACTGTCCCTAAAACCTTATGGTTTTTTCAGTGAATATATATATATATATATATGTGATCAAGGCTCGTAGGGAGTTGAAACGCGTTATGGCTGTGCACGAATAAAATTTCCAAGCACCTATTGTGTGGGATTGAAGGTGAGATGGAGTCTACTGGTTATATATATATATATATATATATATATATATAATTTTCACTGGTAAAAATAAAGGTTAATGTGATGTTATAGTTATGTGAAAATTGTAATTTTTCAGTGACAACTCAATGTTTGAAACAAAACAAAACTGAAATTCACCATTTATACTTCTCAGTAGTAATTTTAACACGTGCCCTAAGGTAACTATAACTCACACCCCCACCATGCAAAGTGCTTTCATCAAATATGTTATTTCAAATATTAAAATGATGTTATCAATCATGTCGAAGAACATGTCATGAGTGATGTAATTGTGGGGCAATCAGCAGTGCACGGCAAGGGTGCAAGTTATAGTTACCTAAGAGCACAACTTATAGTAACTAGATATAACTATAACCGGCAAATTTCAGTGTATTTTTTAGTTTAAAACATTACGTTGTCACTGAAAGTTTCACCTAACTGTCATGTCACTTTAACTTTTGTTTCTTGCAATGTATTTCTAGGGTCTTTTTCAACATTAAGTAATATTGTATTACCATATGTAAAACTAACCCCTGGCCGTGCACAGCCTTTGGCTATACCCGACGGAGGATGGCAGCAGCCAACCCCTCACAGGCAAGCAACACCATGCTGCACACAACCGAAGGCAGGTGGCCAGGCACTGCAAATGACCCCCCCCCCAAGGTCAGCCAACCCTGCATGGTGTTTGGCTCTGCGGTGTGGGGTTGGCCTCAGGGCCTGCAAATGACCCCCTGCAGGCAGCCAGCTCCTGCTGGGGGAAGGGGTCACACAGCCCCCCTTCCCAAGGCACTATTGGACTCAGGGATCCCATCAACCGGGGCATTTTTTTAAAAAGGGGATGGGGCAGCCCCCATCCCCAAGTCACAATTGGCTCTAGGGACCTCATCCCCTGGGGCCAGAAGAATTTATATTAGGGGAAAGGGCAGAGACCCAGTCTGAGCCCAATGAGCCCTGGAGACCCCATCCACCAGGGCAATCCAGTAATTAAAGGGAAGGATGGCACATGGCTCCCCTCCCTGAGCCTTAAGAGTCCCCAGGGAGCCCATCCTCTCAGGGCCCAAAACATTTATTTGGGTAGGAACATGTAGCCACCCTCCCTATGTCCAAGCTGGACCCGTGGACTTCATCTCCAGGGCCAAAGTCTAGTTATAGGGGAGGGGGATTGTGGCCCCCCTTCCCAAACTTTAAGAGGAACTGGGTATCCCATTACCCGGGTCCAAAAAAAATGATGTTAGTATATTAGGGTAGGCAGGCATGTGGCCCCCAACCCCAAGTGCAAATGCCCCAGAGAGAAACCATCCCCTGGGGCCATGCATTACATATAGGTGAGGAGGCCCTTGGCCCCCCTCCCCAAGCCTTAAAAAAAGTCAGGGATCCCGTCCCCTGGGGCCAAACATATTTATATTAGGGGTGTGTGTGGCCCTCCTCCTCAAGCCCAACCGAGGCACTCACAAACATACCATTGGGGTTCGGGTGGAGCACCAGGGCTCCCATGGCCCCAGCCAGCTCCCTCCTGACAGGAGCAGCCATTTCTGGATGCAGTCATCAATCAAGAGCAATCACAGTTTCCCTGTCTACAAGAGCAGGGAAAAGTACTGTGTCCTGGGGGTGTGCTTCCCGTGACAAAGGTAAAGAGTCAGCCCTGGGGGATGTGATCCCCAGAGCCTTGTATGGCTTGGAGTGGGGGCCACATGATGCCGTCCCCAAAAAATAAAGAGTTTGACCCTGGGGGATGGGGTCCCCGGGCCGTAAGGGGCTCTGGGAGGGGGCCATGTAACTCCTCTTCTAAAAATAAAGAGCGTGGCCCTGGGGGGTGGGGTCCCCAGGTCTACAGTCTTAGGGAGGGAGGCCACAAGCCCCCTCCCCATTTTTTATAAGTTGGTTCCTGGGTATGGAGTCTCCGGGGCCGAAATCGGCTCGGGGGCCTCATTCACACCTCCGTCCCCAAATTTAGAGAAACAATAATAGCCCCACATTTTCTTTTTTTGCCACAATGCAACAGGAGTCCTGCAGGATTGTAGCGATAAATAATAAAAAAAAAATTGGGCCCCAATAGGGCTAAGGGGCAGGGTATCCCTCCCAGAACCATTTTTTTCATGTTGCTGGCAGTCATTCAGAGCCTTGATCCCTCTGGAGCAAGTTGGCCCAAGGATAAAAAAGCCTCCTAGGCCAATCAGAAGGCTCTATTTTTTTTTAATTGGGTTTTAGGGACTCTTGCGAGAGTACCTTGAACCCAAAAATTCAGATCTACAAATATTTTGTAGCATTATATCTCCAAAACTACTGAACAGTTTTGCATCAAATCACAAAAAGCACTCTTACTGGACCAATGTCTAGCTTCCTGCCAAATTTGGTGTAATTCCGTTCAGCATTTTTTGCGATATCGCTTTCCAAAAAGTCCATGGAAAATACATAGGGATTTTGTATTTTTGGACCACCCCTTTTTTTGCCTCCTGCTTGATGGACCACCCCGAAACTTTCCATGCACAATAAAGGGAAAATAGAGAAACTTTTAAAATGTTTTGTGAACATTCATGAAACTGCTCAAAAGTTATTAGCAATACAGTTAAAGGCATTTCCTATGAAAATACTCACCTAACTGTAACTGCACAGTGGTATATATATATATATATATATATATATATATATACATATATATATATATATATATGTATGTGTATATATATATATATATATATATATATATATATATATATATATATATATATATATATATATATAGCGATACTTTCCCATACAAATCCCTTACTCTTGGATACAGATGGGCACGGACTCCAAGTTGCTGGTGCTAATCCTTTATTGCTGCTCGCTAACAGTCATGACGCGTTTCGGTCACCACACGTGACCTTGATCACATGAAAGACGCTCTGCGGCTTTGTGATTTTAAGACCCAATATTCGTACCACATGACATACACTCTGATAGACATAAATTACAGACTTCAAATACGGGTATTATAAAGTTAATTAAATTTACAAACTACTCATGCCAGTTACAATATTAACAGTAATTCTTTTACTATCTGCATAATGCATATTTTCATTTGTTGGCATATATACTGTGATGATACTGGCATCAGCATATCGGCTGCTTATGCCTGAAAGTTGTTCACAATCTCTGCTTTAATGCATATATCGGAGACAAACTCAGACTCCTCTATTCCCTTCACTATGTCTGTAATAAAGTGCTGTGCATAAATACATGAACAATTTGTAAAGTGCATTGTGCTACCAAAAGTGCTAAGTGACTAATACTAAAATGACAGAAGTTAAAAAAGTTAAAAAGTTGAGGCTCAGTGTTGTATTGGCCTGGAGGGACTAATGTACACAATTAACCAAACTATTTCAACAGTAATGCTGCGATTTACCGTATATAGACACTGGGATACAAACATTTCATCACTACATAGGGCCCGATTCCGATCTCGCTAGGAAAGCCCTCCGTACTACTCAGATTTGGAGGGTTTTCCGAGCGAGACCTGCTCCTGGAGTCCGAACGAGCGAGTACGATGCTCCTGTATGCTTACAGACTCGGTTCGCTCGGACTCCCATTGAACTCTATGGGAGCCTGTGTACAGGCGCATACACAGGCTCCCATTGCAGAAAAGGGGTGGGTGGGGAAAGGCCTGCTATGGCCCCCCGAAGTATGCTTCCGACAGCCGTTTCGTCTCGCTGAGACCGAGGCAAAGCGGCTGTCCGAATCGTGCATCGTATTCGCTCAGTCGGAATTCGGCTCCATTGCGCTGTACGATCCGGCTGCGAATGAGTCGTATGGAGCGGTTCGGGTCCGGAAACGATTCGGTCAGCGCTTACGCGATCTTCGCATCATACTTGGTCGTTCGGACCTGTGTACGATTCGGTCGTAAACAAGGGCTACGAATCGGATCTGGCAAAGCCAAATCCGATTCGGAGGCCTTCCGAACGACATCGGAATCGGGCCCATAGTGTTAAGAATAACCTATTACATTTCATGTACCCGATATTTAAATATACTATTGCACACTTTCTTATATCTTATAGATGTTTAAATATATTATTGCACATTTGCTCATATTTAAAAGTGCACAGATTCACAGTTTGTACTTGAAGCTGCATAAAATTCATTATCAGCATATACATTCTAAATAAATAGTTAGTAATATACATATTGGCTCATAAGAAATTGTGCAAATCTTCGCTGGTGTTTAAACCTGATGGGGATTTGGAGTCTAGCTCGAGAATCATTCGTGATTCCAATCTCCTAAGCAATTTTTCTCTATTACCTCCCCATCTTAGCGGTGGTATTGCTCCTATGACAAAATCAGTGAGGCATTTGAGATCATTGTTATGTTCAGCTTTAAAATGCCTGGCTACAGGGTATGTAGGGTCTGAGTTAACAATAGCCCTTAAATGCTGGAGTATTCTCATGTGCACCTGTAGCTTCGTGCTCCCTAGATAGCGTAGCCCACAGGTGCACTCCAGGACATACAATGCAAACTCAGTTCGGCAGTTGTAATTCTCCCTTATTGCCACTGGTTCTGGATTAAATGGTGTGATGTAATGGGTGGTATTGACACCAAATTTGCACGCCCTACAGGAGCTGCACCTAAAAAAACCTTTTTATGGAGCAAGCCAGGTGGTAGTTTGACTTATCTCAGGGCTGCTCTTCACTAATGTGTTCCTCATAGAAGGAGCTCGCTGAAATGTAAGGATAGGTTTGTCTGGTAACTTTTGGCCCATGACCGCATCTGTTAGTACTATTGGCCAGTTTTTATTCACAATCACCCTTAGCTTATTTTTCTGGCGACTATATGTTGTTATTAGCCTGATCTTTGAGCCTTCCTTATCCCTTTCGCATGTATTGTATTGGGTTGCCTCTAGACTCCTTTTGCTTTTTACTAACATGCTTTCTCTCGGTACTGCATTAGCTTTAGCAATTGCTTGATTTAATACTTTGTTGCTATACTCTCTCTTGAGAAATCTCACCCTGGCTTCTTGTTGACATTTCTCTGAGTCTTGTTTGGAGCTACATATCTATTTCAGTCTTAAATATTCTCCATAGGGAATGCTGTTGATGAGGTGCCTAGGGTGGAAGCTTGTTGCATGTAGTGTTGAGTTACCTATGGTGTCTTTTCGGTGTAGTGTTGTCTCAAGCTTATTGCTTGATATGTACACTCTTACATAGAGGAAATCTATGGAGTGCCTATCGATGTGTGAGGTGAATTCCAAATTGTATTGGTTGTTATTTATACTTGCTTTGAAGCTCTCTGCACTTTCTTTTGTACCACGCCACACAATAAAAATATCATTGATAAACCTCATCCGGTTGATAACATGTGTCTGGTATTTCTCTGAATGGTCCCTTTTGAGGACCTGCTCCTCCCACCACCCAACATGTAAACATGCGTAGCTGGTGGAGGAACAGGCCCCCATCGCAATACCCCTCACCTGTCGGAATATTTCCTTGCCAAATTTTAAGAAGTTGTTGTAAAGACACCACCTGATTAGATCTAACAGCATTTTGTTATGACTGTACATATTTATTGGTCACATTTTTTGTTTTGCTAATAACTTTAGCACCGTTTGAAGAATCTTCACGAAATTTTCGAAATTAGTATGACAATCACTTCTGCCATTGTCTGGAAAGTATTGGAATGATTTATCAAGCGAGGGCCGAGAAAAAGGGGGGGTCCCAAAATGCACATTCCCTATGCAACTTTCCATAGGGATTTTGAACATGACTACAGATTGAACCGCTGAACGGAATTACACCAAATTTGGCTGAAAGCTAGCTCTTGGTCAAGAAAAAGCACTTTTTAAAATCTGTTTGTTAAACCATTCAGTGGTTTTGGAGTTATTAACGAAAAAAGATTTATCAATATTTACGGACGTTAATCCTCTGTGGATCTGACAGATCTCATGGTGAGATCTGATTGGCTGCCAGCATTTCAACCAGAAATTGCTGGCAGCCATCTTGAGACTCAGACTCAGCCGAGTACCAAGAAAAAACATAAACAACAAAGACTAGGGGGAAGGTAGAGACACCCCCACATGGGGCCAAAAGCGTTTTCTTTTTACATTTTACAGGAGATTCCCAGGGGATCTGAAAATCCACGGTAAAATAAATTTTAAAAAACCAAGCCTGCGCTTGTTTTTTATTTAACTGCCCAGGTGGGCGTGGCCCCCTCCCGGGCCGATTTCTGCTCCCAAGGACCACCACCACTGGGGCCCAGCCATGCCAAGAAATGGTAGGGGGGCTATGGGACCTACTCCTGGAGCCATTAATGACCCCGGGGACCCCATCCCCCAGTGCTGGTTCAGCCATGTCCCGTGGTGCCTATCCTTGGGTCATAGAAGGTTCCCTGCTCGCATTGGAAGCAGACTTTTCATCTGTTTCCCTGTCCACTGTGAAAAAGTTGCTCCCACCCGCAGGGAGCAGAATTCTTAGCTGCTTCCTGCTGGCAGGAGCAATGTCAGCTCCGGCATTTTGGCTCCCCTTGTGGCCTTCATCAAAGAGGCAATGGGTGTCCATGCTCTGCTCTTGTTATCAACTTAATTCGTTCTACTGCTTCCTTTAGGACTTTAGAATGTACCCCAGAGACAGTAATCTCTTTTTATTCTTTGAAGATTGATTTTGATCTCCTTTTTTGTGGAACAGCTTCTCTTTATTCTTAAAATTTCTCCATAATGTATGCTCCATTTGAGTCTCCAAGTCACGGTGGCTTGTGACATGAAGGACATTATTTGTAGTTTTTTTGAACAACGTAGTTTCCAATTTCTGATTCTCCACATAGATTAAAGTATCCAAAAAATGTGCATCACTGATAGAATGTGTTAATTGAATATTGTATGAATTGTTGTTGAGGAGCAAGCAAAAAAAGGGAGAAAGAGGTCAGGCTTATAGAGGGCTCAGCCTCCTTACTTCAATGAACAACCAAGAAGAGTCCCACTGTTTTCAAATTGACTATCTTCCCAGTAAATTTTCTTAAATTAACCCTCACCCACCAAAGTGTACCATGGTGGCATGCTTCATCATGAAGTTCTTCCTGCCCCGCTGCTGGATGGGTCGTGCTACAATCGATTGAGTCTTTGGAGCACTTTGTAGGGTGTAGACTATAAAGTAAATGATAGCATAAGAGTGGAAGGGCCAGACTAGTGGGTTAAAAAATACCTGGCTATGTTGGAAACTTAGGGGGTGATTAGGATGTAGGGCGGATCGCCACCGCCCGCATGGCGGTGGCGATCCACCCTACATTTCACTCCGCCCACCACCCATTTCCCCTCGCCATATTAGTATGGCGGGGGGGACCCCAGCGGACGGAAAGACCGTCCGCCGGTTTTCCGCCATTAGGCAATCCGCCCGATTGCCTACCGGGCGGAAAAGGCCTGCAATATGGAGGTGGTGCCTTGCAGGCACCGCCATCCATATTAGGATGATGGCGGTCACATGCCTTTCCATGGCGGAGACTCCGCCATGGAAAGGCATGCGGAGAATGCCATTGGGGACCCGTTGCGGGCCCCCTGGGGGTGGAGGGGGGTGGGGGGTGCACTTGGGGGGTACCCATGGTAGCCCCCAACATTGGCATGCACAAGGTGGCAGGCACCGCGCGGTGCCTGCCACCTTGTGCATGCCAATGCACACAGTGCATTCCCAGCATTGTGGCGGGCGGTGCTGTGCGCACCGCCCGCCACAATGCTGGGAATGGAGGATGCCACCCCCACGGTGGCGGTGGCATCCTAATCGCCTGTGCAGGACCGCCGCACCACTGGCAGCCGGTCCCAGCACCGCTAGGGTGGCGGGCGGACGAAAGTCCGCCCGTCATCCTAATAGGCCCCTAAATGTTTATTTGATACTCTAGCTGGTATTGTTAAAAAAGGGGAGATGAGAAACACACGTTAATGAGTGTATGTCTCACGGTCAACATGTTTCAAGCCTATCCCCTTAAGGCTTTTCATCAGGACCGAGTGAATGATCCCATGTACCACTCCTAAAATAAGCACCACTTTGGTCTTCTTAATAAATATTAAGGAGAGAAATATATGCAATACAATACCTAATTGGTATTTTTTCTTGCGAAAGATCTGGAAAGATAGGACATTGCATTATTGTTAACATGTCAATAAAGCCATATCCAAAACACCTCACCATCGGTGGAATAAACGTGATATATTTTCCACTGGATTAGGGTTAATCCTAACATTAGCAATGATGGTGTGGTGCTGCCCTTAAATTTATTCACAAACATGACAATGCGAGACATATAGCATAAATCACACACTCTATGAAGTGGTTTTTGCATGCTGATGGAGAAACCTGGGTCACTTCTCCCTATGTGTAACCATAAAATTCGATTAGTCTAGTTTAAGGCATGATGGTGAGAAATTAATCTACTGTAGTTGAATTGCTGTTGAGACTTGTGAAATATTCTTTAAAGTCTTCCACATTACCATCCCATATTACAAATAAGTCATCAATATAACGTAGCTAAATAATAAAAAAAATCCAGATTTTTCTCATGTTGTTCTGCCCATGCAAATTCCCTCTCCCACCATCCAGTGGTGAGATTCGCCCAGCTTGGAGTAACAGAATTTTCCATGGCTGTCCCGCATATTTGCTGATACATCTCATTGCCCCCCAAAAAAATAGTTATTCTTCAAAATTATCTCCATAATTTCAATTAACATATTCACATGATACAGTTAGGCTAAGTTCTCTTTTATCAAAAAATATTTACAAGCTTTCAGCCCAAGCTCATGATCAATATAGGTATAGAGCGAGGTGACATACTTAGCAATCATTTGGTATTCTTTTTTGCCAGGAAATATTCTGTAAATGGCATAAGGAATCTTTTCTGTCCCGTAAAAATTAAACTTTTTTACTTTTGGTGCCAAAAATAAATATAAAAAGTATGATGTTTTCTCAAAAAGTGACCCAATGCTTGAAGCAATGTCTCTCTCTGGTGACTCCTTTGCACCTTATACACTTTAGGGAGGAAATATATTGTCGGCATGATAGGAAATACCACCATAAAGAAACTTGCTGCTTCATCACTTAAAAGTCCTGAATCTTTCCAGTTCACAAGCTTCTCTCAATACATTTCATTTATGTGCTTTATGGGATTCTCTTATACCTCTTACAATATTCTAGATCATTCAATTGTCACTAAGCCTCTTTCACATAGCCTGCTTTGGATTGAATCACGATATTCCTGCCTTTATCCGCCTGTTTCATTTTTATACTTTTATCCTTTCACAATTCTTCTAAAGACCCGCATTCCACTTTATTCAAATATTTGAGTTTATTAACCCTTCACAACATTTCCAGATCCCCCATCACACATTCTTGAAACATGTCTATTTTAGTTCCTGATAGTAATACAGGACAGAACCTTGATTTCTCCTTTAAATCACTTAGCACTGCTTCAACTTGTGTGATGTGCAATTCACATAGGACTTCTTCCTTAGTGGTATCACTTTCCAATCCTTCTCCATCCCTGGTCAGATTCCTCAAAATTTAGGGACACATTTTTTTGTCCACTTCTTTCTTCTTTTATAATGGCCATTTCTAATTCTTCTTGAGAACTCTGGGCCCGATTACGATCATGGTGATCAGACTGCCAGACCGTAGTGTCAGCGGCCGGGAGACCGCTGTCAAGCCAGCGGCTTCCCGACCGCCGTATTATGACATAACCACAGCAACCGCGGCAGTCTGTCAGCAGTGGCATACTCCAGGCTCACTATGTGAGCCTGAAGGTGATGCCGCTGTGGTACAGCGCCTGCACTGTCATGCACACACTGTTATCATGAAGCATGTCGTGCATGACACACTGTGCACGCACAACGGTGCATGCAGAGTGGGGCACAACATGTGCCCCCATGCACTGCCCCCCTGGGCAAAATCACCTTGGAGGCCTGTTTGGGGCCCCCTCTTTATGCTTCTGACATCCTTTACATGCGGGGTTGCCGCCATGTAAAGAATGTCAGAATTGCAAGTCGTTATCTTGGATGGCGGTACCTGACTTGGCAATGCCTCCATTAATGGCCGCTTTCTGCACCACCGCCCTGTCAAGATCCATGGTCCTAGCAGTGGCAGTGTTGTTCCATCGGACTGGTGTCTGTCCGACCACCATGCTCCAAATATGGCAGACAGACCGAGGGGCTGTTGGCAGCCGGACTGCCACCAACGGGCTGGTGGTGGTCCAACTGCCAGGGTCCTATCCAGGTCCTCTGTTTCTCATGTTGTATTTCCATTCTGTTGCCTTATTCAACATTTTTTTCTCCCTTGTCATGTTTTTCTCCTTGTTTTGTACCTGTGGTGTGCACCCGGCCCGTTCCCTTATATGGTTTTGGATCCAAGGATCTCTTAATGAGGTAGAAAGGCAGAGGGGTTGGTGTGCAGTGTACTCTGTCATGTTTGTGATGGAGTATCCTTTGAAGTATCCTATCCCCCAATATCCAAATCTGGCTTTTAGTTATTCCAAGATGTGCCTTCAATTTTGAATCATAGAACTAATTCATAGCCTATTTTTCAAATGAACAGAGCATTAGTGCATAGTTTTTCTATGAAACAATCCATTTCGCTCCTATTTATCTATATCAGAGGTCTCCAACTTTTTCTGTAATGAATGCTACTTCTGAATGGTGGAAATCACCATGAGCTACTAAATGCTAACCAACTTGCGCATTGCTATCAGACGCCCCCAAGCCTAGCTTCATTGACTAAGCCTAATGTCCATAGAGCCAGATACTATGATTTGAACAAATTAATTTGACTAGGGGCACTATGACAGGGCTGTCATGTGGGTCCGTGAGAGTGTGGTCTTTGTGCATGTAGGAACATGTGTGCATATGAATTAGATATATGTGTATGGGTGACTGAGAACCTGTGTCGTGTGTACTTGTAGCGCAGAACATACCTTGCACCATATGTAGCTCAGTTACATGTAAAAAAACAAACATACAACCATTTTTTTTTTTTTTTTAATGGGAGAAATTCTTAGACCGGATAAACTAGCCCCATACATGCGTGCAATGTATGAAGAAAGTAAGGAACAGGGAGTGCTCCCACGAGACCAGAGAATTGCAACGCTGGTCACAATTCATAAGGAGGGCAAGCCGAAGACTGAATGTACCTCTTATGGACCAATCTCTCTATTAAACGCGGAACCTAAGATCTTAGCCAAACTCCTTGCCAACCGCCTTGTTAAGGTGATCAGTGCGCTGGTTCACCCAGACCAATCGGGCTTCATGCCTTAGCGTAACACTGCACTAAACCTACGTAGAGTGCAAGGGGTGATGGGAAGGGCAGCCACAATCCAAGAGGCAGCGATAATTGTATCGCTGGATGCCACATTGACATTCAACACCGTCG
Organism: Calotriton arnoldi; assembly: GCA_963921515.1. Taxonomy (NCBI): domain Eukaryota; kingdom Metazoa; phylum Chordata; class Amphibia; order Caudata; family Salamandridae; genus Calotriton; species Calotriton arnoldi. The sequence continues at coordinate 248,562 of CAWUFW010004639.1, forward strand.
AATGGCCGTACCTCTTCGCAGTCCTCGAAAAAATGGGATTCGGACCTCGCTTCATCCAGTGGGTCAGGCTCCTCTACTCGGAACCCTTTGCCCAAGTTGTCATAAACAACAAAAAGTCAGAAGTATTCAGGCTGAATCGAGGGACGTGTCAGGGCTGCCCACTCTCCCCCCTCCTGTTCGCATTGGCGTTGGAGCCATTGGCATCGTGGATTCGTAAGGATCCAGTGATGCTGGAGTTGCGATTGACAGAAACCTGGGAAGATCGCATTTCAATGTATGCAGATGATATACTCCTGTTTTTGGCCTCCCCAAAAGCAACACTTGTAAGGGTACTAGACATATTCGCAGTATTTTGCAGACACTCCGGCTATTCGATTAACTGGAGTAAGTCTATTTTATACCTCCTCAGCGGACCGCTGACCTCCCAAGGGATTGCCCAGTCCAAATCACCACAGTAGGCTTTAAATACTTAGGCATTTTCGTCACAGCAGACCCTAAACGCCGGTTTGACCAAAACCTCCTCCCACCCCTGCAAAGGCTGAAGCGCGACACTGTAAGCTGCGGAGCACTCCCGCTCTCGTTGCTGAGCAGGGCGTCGCTCTTTAAAATGATGTCCCTGCCCCGTTTTCTATACGTGTTGCAAAATTCCCCTGACCTAGTCCCCGCGAGCTACTTTAGAGAAATCGAGAGCCTCCAGAGAAACTTGTTGTGGAATGGAAAACCCAGCATAGCACTAGCTAAACTCAACCTAGGCTGGTATGATGGGGGGATTGGCCTTCCTGACCTTAAAAGATATTACTGGGCAGCACACTTGGCCGCTATCAATCACGGTACCTACCGCCGAGCGGATGACCCAGGTTATGCAATGGATCGGTAGTTGCTGCCAGGGGGAAACTACAACAGAGCGCTATACTCGAAACCTGGGCGGCCCCCCCTGACGGGACCGACTAAACACTCAGAGCAGGTGTGGCACGCCGCCAATAGAAGCTTGGGATGGGACCATAAGTTAACACTGGGAACCCCCCTATGGGACTCAGAACTGCTTGGGAACCTGTGGACGTCGAAGGGTTTCGACAAATGGGACCTCATAGGTATCTCTAAGATAGGGGACCTCTGGGTGAAAGGGGACGTTAAATCGTTTGCCTCCCTGCAGCGAGAGTATGACTTGGCTAATACAGAACATTTTCGATACATGCAGGCCCACCATGCACTAGAGACACAACTACAGAAGGGTGTCACCCCTCCGGAATCCTCGCCTCTCGAGGATAGACTGTTAGACGGCTACCTGCCATCGAAGGCCATATCACTGACATACAAAAAACTGATTAATAACTCCAGTGACCCACTCCAGCGCACAAGAGAGAAATGGGAAAGGGACGGTATAGTCCGTCGCCGTAAACGATGTACCAACTTACAAGTAATGACTCATGCACAGATCAAAATGTTAATATAATGTACCAAAGACTTACCTACACCATGATGTACCTGATGTTGTCGATTCTCAATGTTCAATAAAAAGAATTATAAAAAAAATAAATGGGAGAAATTTAAAGTGCAGAAAAATGTTTTGCAAAATGTCCATATAATGAAACATTTTTCTGCACTTGAAATAATGGCTTTATTTTTCAGTTATAATGATGACACCGTGTCTACCAGCCTCTGGGGGCAAGATGCCTACTGGGTGTACAGGTGACAATTTGAAATGGGAGAAAATTAAACTGAAGAGTTGAGTTTATGTTTATATGGATTCCATAAAATTCATCATCTACATTTTCTCCCATTTCCAAGTGTCATATTTACAAACAGCAAGCATCTTGCTCCCAGTGGCCTGTAGACACTGTGCCACATTTATAACAGAAAAATACAGCCATTTGTTTCATGGGGAGAACTTTAAAGTGAAGAAAAATGTCTCATAATACATTAAGACATAATTGTCTTAATTGAAAGTGGAGAAAAATATTGAGACTTGATGTTTCATAGAAATATTTTTTTTCCTTTAAAATTTCTCCCATTTAAAAAAAATGACTGAGGGCCAATTCACAAAGGTAAACTTAGACATATAGGGGCTTATTTACAAGCCCCTTGCGTGGCTGGTGCATCACGTTGCGTGAAGCACCGGCTGCGCAACCTGCTCTGTGATATTTACAAGCACGTGTAAAGCCACCCGGCATGGCTTTACGTGTGCTTGTAAATATCGCCTCTTTCCACGTAACACTTTGTGTGTTAGAGGCATGCCATGGGTGTTCCCATGCAACATCCATGTCCACTGATGCATTTCCAGATTTACGAGCAATCATACACCTGGAAATGCATAAGAATGCTAAATGTGAAACTCTGAGTAAAAAATGAACAGGCTCCAACTGAGTTGCCCTGGAGTAAGTGTTCTAGCTGACTTCAGGAAATGCAAATTTATTTGACCAGTATACATTTCAAATGTGTATTTGGCACACAACAAACAATGACTCATTGCTCAAAGATATCTTATTGGCCAAGAGATCCTTATCCATGACTGTATAATTTAACTCTGCTAGTGAAAGTTTTTTTTAGAAAGATAAACCACTTGGTAAACCTGTCCAGTCTTTGGAGCACTTTGATATAAAACCTTCCTCATATCATGATAGGAGACATTAGCCTTGTCTTGTGACTGAGGATGGGGAAAAAGAAGATGGCAGTGGGCTGAGCCTCCTGTGAGTGCGCTCTCCCCCTTCCTCACTCTTCCGCGGCTACCGGCGAGTGCATCTACTTAATAATACAGAATGAGAGCAGCCTACGGCGTTGGTGTCGGCTAATGTGGCTAATATATGCGTGGGCTTCCTAGGGCAGCTACACCATCCTTAGGAGGATTCACCTTCCCCGTGCTGTCTTCTTGGCGGTCATGGCCCCAACAAAGCCGAGTGCATTATGAGGAGGGAGAGGGACTCTGCTTGCCACCAATGCGGCTTTATGAGTGGGCAGCTCCGGCACGCAGCAGCTGACAGAGAGGTGATCCACCTTTCAAATCAGACATCCACTGGCCAAGTTACTTTCATCGGACGCCGGAGCCCCTCTGCTGTCCCAAGTGGCTGTGGGTCAAGGACTACTCACCACAGCAACCTTGCCTGTAGCCCTGATGTTGCTGGAGACAGTCAATAGGGATATATCCAGAGGGGATACATTGCCCTCACCACCCTCAATATCTTTAATCAGTCAGCCCACCTCTGCAAAGCTGGAAATTCATCATAAGGATCAACAGCTGAGTCACAATGTGTCAGCCTCTGTTCTTGCACCTGTCTGCAATTATGCATGTAATAATTTTAAACAGAATGACGGAACCTCCGTCGCTGGAAGAGACAGGGGTGTCAGCAAAATATTGACAGTATTGCTCTTACACCTGATGCAGATTCATTACCAGATGCCTTAGAAGTCCAGTGCATTAACTGTAGTCAAGCACCTGCCCTTCCATCTAATAATAAGCATGAGGCATACTTCGTTGCTTTACTCAATTATATTAAAGTAGTCTCGGCCTTAAGAAGTGTGACTGATACACACACATTATCTCCGGCTGCCTCACATGGTGAGCTGAGTTTGGCTGCAGAGGGCAGAATAGGGAAAAGAAAAAAGGCTGACAACAAGGCAACCCATTGTAAGGGTAGCCCACTATAGCAGTGGGTTACTTCAAAAAAGTAAAATAAAGTTGCTGTTCACCAGACCTTCGTTGGTGCTAATCAGGCTGTCAGCCTGTATAGGTTATTCCAGGGCGGTGATAGCAACTTCAAAGCCCTCCTCTGTAGTAGCTTGATCCCAGACTTTAGCATACTTGCCCCTTCTGTCCCATGTCCTGATTGTTTGGAAATTTCTGATGACTCTAGAAGGACTAGGATATCCATTGACAATCAACTAATAAACAATCCAGAGCCCTCCTTATCTAGTAATGGCATTGCAGTGGGCACGACTAAGGGGCCTACTGACTTAAATACTCATGGCGCACCTTCTCCGGCAGCTGCTGAGCCTTCTCTTACCACCATTATTCAACTAAGGCAGCTTCCGCGCATTGAGGCACTCCAACATTACACCCAGGTTAGAAGTGACAACTTAGAGGTGCAGCGATCTCTAGTCGGAATAACTGGGAAAGTCTCAGCCCTTACTTCACAGGTCTCAGAGCTTCTGCAGCGAGTCGCAGATACAGAAGAGGTTGGAATGGCCTCTACCAAGTCAATCAGAGAGCATGACGGCTGGCTTACTTGTATTCAGTCTAAGATTGAGGACTTCAATCAATCAATCAATATTGTTTATTTGATTTCCCAAAAATAAAATCATAAAAGAGAGGCACAGTATTAAACAAAACATAGAGATCAGCACAAGTTAAAATTGTGATTACTTTAGAATCCAGAAAAGTAACGTGAAAATAAAAACAAACTCTGGGTGTATTTAAAAACTGTAGATATAATAATGCAGGTCTGACTTGAATAAAATTCATTGGCTTTAAGAGTGGGAGTATAAGTTTAAATTGCAAATGTTTATATTTTGGGCACATCCTGACAATGTGTAAAGTGTCATTAGCTGAGACATTATCACAACTACACAAGGGCATAATCGAGTCCTTAAAACAGCTGTGATTGGAGGGCAATAGTTGTGGGAATAAATTAAGCCTAAAACATGTCAATAGACATCGCCGGTGGCGGGACAGATTCCAGGTAAAATGGGGCTCCAGTCCACTAACAGATTTCACCAGTATCGCATGATGCACTGAGTGTTGTGTAGTGCTATAACCTTGCGGTCTGCTGCCATCTTGACCCTGAACGCATCATTGACCAATCTATGATCGGGTTTAGCTATACTACTTGGACTAGTATAAAGTTTGGGTCTCCCTAAAGATTTCGGGGCAGATTTACAAGGCCCTTGCGCCACTTTTGCATCACTTTTCCCATGTTAAAAGTGACGCAAAAGTGGCGCAAGGGCCTTGTAAATCTACCCCTTCGTATTAGAGGAGATATAGGCCAGCCATGGGATCAAGGAAGAGTTATCCATATTCATGCAATCTTGCGTGATTAGTCTGTTAAGACCTAACTCCTCCTTTATCCAAACTTAGAGCCAGATCTTCAGGGGACAGAGTCAAAGCTGGAGAACCCCTAATAGCCCCCTAAAAAATTTGTCTTCAGCTGTTTGAATTGGGGCGACAGGCCCATATGCCCAGATACCACATCTATATAAGGCTATTGGAATGCACATAGCTTTGAAAATATCCAAGACCGATTTTATGTGGGTGTGCACAAGCTGACTGGCGAAATCTCCTATGCTAAACGTGGCTCTAATGCAAGTCATCACGTTATGGGTTATAAGTGAATGCAATGAGGCCAGAGTCTAATTGAACACCCAAAAAATGAAACTTATCAACCTGGCTAATATGGTGACCTTCTGCTAAAAAAGTTTTAGTTTTTATTTTAGGTGGGGTAAACTTGATATTTAGAAAAATTGGTGAATAGATCAAGGCTGTTCATAACATCAATGAAAAGATTTAAAAGTCTCCGTAACCCCTTGGCCATCCGAGCGATTAAAACAGTGTCATCTGCAAAAAGCAGAGCAGCGATTGGGAGAACACCGGCTTTGGGGACATCCAATTGAGGGCCGGTAAATACTAGTTCTAGTTGATTAATATAAAAAAAAATGGTGCCAAAATGCAGCCCTGGTGAACCCCACGCTTCAATTTTAAGTGCTGTGTGTATCCACCATTAGGCCCATATCTGACCGAAGCTGAGAGGTCCATGTGCAAATCGGACAAAAAATTGATTAATGCTGGCTCTATTCCCATCTGGGCCATCATGGACCATAGCTTAGAGCAGTTAACTCTATCAAAAGCAGAGGTGAGGTCCATGAAGCCCAGATGGATTGCCCCCCTCTTGACCTTGGTGTACTTACAGATCAGCAGATAGAGATTCAGGTTTTGCTCAATAGTACCCCGCCCTGGCCTGAACCCATATTGAAGGTCGGACAGAATGCTGTGCTCCTCAGCCCAGGTTGAGAGGTGATCCAAGAGGACCGGGCGATAATTTTCACCTCCGAATCAATGAGAGATATGGGCCTGAAACAAGCTGGGCCTGAACTATTGCCCTGCTTAAAGATTGGAACTATGACTGCTTGGCACCAAGTCGATGGAAGGGGGCCTTTAATGGCTGAGTTTAGATGCAAGTTTATTAAAGGGGCCCACAAATCGACAAAGATTTAAAGAGGTGCCCCGGCACTCCATCCGGCCCAGGGGCTTTATTAGAGGGAAGGCAGGAGATAGCTGCTGTGACCTCAGCCAGTTTGGAAAACAATTGTGTGACCATCTCTGTTGCCCTTTATCTAAATAGCCTCTTCCTTGTGATTATAGATGGCCTTGAAGTTCTTGACCCAGGCTTGTGGTGTAATAGTAGTTGCCTGGTTGGGGAGTTGGTCACTCTTAAAGAGGGGACAATTTCACACTCTCCAAAAGGCGACACTGTCTCGCTGCATACTGGTAGTCAGGAGGTTTTCCCAGGCCTCTTTCTTTCAGCTGGATCTTAAGCTCCTTACAGGTCGAGCTGTAGATTGCCCTGGCCCTTTTGACCGTATCCTGGTACCGAGGTGTTTCTCCTCCTTTCCTGGGCCGTGGTATGAACGCCTCTCGGCATGTAAAAGTTTTATCAAAAGGAGCTGGCGTGCAAGTGGTTATACATCTGCCTTGAATTGATGGCTATCGACCGTTAAATAGTTTTCATCAGTTTCCATATCACACGAACGTGCATCAAGTACCCTAAAGTTTGATGTGAAGACGCTGGCACGCAAGCTTTATACACTTAAATTGTATTCAATGCTTCTGATTGCTAAGCAGCTCGTATCAGCTTTCCTACTAGATGAACGTGTATCAAGCACCTTCAAGATTTTCCGACATTGTATCCTAACTTAGAGAGTCCATTTTGACGTTTCGGAGGGAACCATTCCCCCGGCTCAGATATAAGCAAAGACATTGGGGTCGATTCCAATCTCGGCTGGAAGCGCACCTAACAGTATTCGTCCGGAAAAAATACAAGCCGAACGCGTGTTTCCCGACCGATTCGAACACTTGTCCGAACGAACAAGTACGATGCGCACAACAGCCCAGATTCCGAGCGAGCAGTACTTACCCATTTCAGCTCCTGTTCCCCGCCCGAGCCGGATCCGTAAACGCCGATTCGAGTCGAACGGAAGCAAATACACAGCACCTTCCGGCCGGACTAGTATGATGCGCCTTCCGTACGTGCCGAACCCGTCGCTACGTCCGGCACGTTTGAGCATCCGGGAGAGCTGTACATAAGCTCCGATTCGCGCCACAAGACGATCCACGGCGACGAAACGGACAAGCCAGCGACGAGTACGAGTCGAAGCCACGAGAAACCCGAACGAGACGACCCAACCATGAATCCCATCGCGCAGGTCCTACCAATACTACTACCACCACCCCTACTCAGGGGGGCCTGGATGCCTGTCACTACTACCATCCCCACTCATAGGGGGATGGATGCCTACCACTACCACCACCCCTACTCAGGGGGCCTGGATGCCTGTCACTACTACCATCCCCACTCATAGGGGGATGGATGCCTACCACTACCACCACCACTACTCAGGGGGCCTGGATGCCTGTCACTACTACCCTCCCCACTCATAGGGGGATGGATGCCTGCCACTACTACCATCCCCACTCATATGGGGATGGATGCCTACCACTACCACCACCCCTACTCAGGGGGCCTGGATGCCTGTCACTACTACCCTCCCCACTCATAGGGGGATGGATGCCTGCCACTACTACCATCCCCACTCATATGCATCCCCACTCATATGGGGATGGATGCCTACCACTACCACCACCCCTACTCAGGGGGGCCTCGATGCCTGTCACTACTACCATCCCCACTCATAGGGGGATGGATGCCTGCCACTACTACCATTCCCACTCATAGGGGGATGGATGCCTACCACTACCACCACCCCTACTCATGGGGGCCTGGATGCCTATCACTACTACCCTCCCCACTCATAGGGGGATGGATGCCTGCCACTACTACCATCCCCACTCATATGGGGATGGATGCCTACCACTACCACCACCCCTACTCAGGGGGGCCTGGATGCCTGCCACTACTACCATCCCCACTCATATGGGGATGGATGCCTACAACTACCATCACCCCTACTCATGGGGGCCTGGATGCCTGTCACTACTACCCTCCCCATTCATAGGGGGATGGATGCCTACCACTACCACCACCCCTACTCATGGGGGCCTGGATGCCTGTCACTACTACCATCCCCACTCATAGGGGGATGGATGCCTACCACTACCACCACCACTACTCAGGGGGGCCTGGATGCCTGTCACTACCACCCTCCCCACTCATAGGGGGATGGATGCCTACCACTACCACCACTCCTACTCAGGGGGGCCTGGATGCCTGTCACTACTACCATCCCCACTCATAGGGGGATGGATGCCTACCACCACCACCACCCCTACTCATGGGGGCCTTGATGCCTACCACCCACACAATCCCTACTCATAGGACGGGTAATGCATGACACAACCAGCATACTCCAACATAAGGAATGTCTGAAAAATACATCCCCCCAAACACCATGACAAGCGTGTGTAGTCTGTGTCAAATGCCTACAACACTGAACATGACATTGAACATACAATGTGACCCCCTATCACATGTGTCACACATAAATGTGTGTGGCCTCCACAATGCAAGCAGACCATGACCACTGTGGCAAAGGGGGCTAAAGCCCCAACACCACAGTGACCAAAATGTAAGTGTGGGGTCCATAGCTGAAGCACATTTTGAACATTGTGGCAATGGGGTCTAACACCCCATCATCACAGTGACCAAAAGGTAAGTGTGGGGTCCATAGCTGAAGCACATTTTGAACATTGTGGCAATGAGGTCTAACACCCCATCACCACAGTGACCAAAATGTAAGTGTGGGGTCCATAGCTGAAGCACATTTTGAACATTGTGGCAATGGGGGCCTAACACCCCATCACCACAGTGACCAAAATGTAAGTGTGGGGTCCATAGCTGAAGCACATTTTGAACATTGTGGCAATGGGGGCCTAACGCCCCATCACCACAGTGACCAAAATGTAAGTGTGGGGTCCATGGCTGAAGCACATTTTGAACATTGTGGCAATGGGGGCCTAACGCCCCATCACCACAGTGACCAAAATGTAAGTGTGGGGTCCATAGCTGAAGCACATTTTGAAATTGTGGCAATGGGGTCTAACGCCCCATCACCACAGTGACCAAAATGTAAGTGTGGGGTCCATAGCTGAAGCACATTTTGAACATTGTGGCAATGGGGTCTAAAGCCCCATCACCACAGTGACCAAAATGTAAGTGTGGGGTCCATAGCTGAAGCATATTTTGAACATTGTGGCAATGGGGTCTAAAGCCCCATCACCACAGTGACCAAAATGTAAGTGTTGTCATGTGAAAAGCTGCTAATGCCAAACTGCATGGATGATTCCTGGTCACACAACAACAAACACATCAGTGGCATAGTAGTGCTTGTGTCCCATAGCAACATAGATTGGGTGAGGCAAACAGTGCAGTGCCAATGAAACATCGCTTTGGCCATGTGCAGACAAACATCACCCATGGGGGCTCACATTGTCAACATTCACGAATTACACAATGACAGAAGTGACCATCATGATGCAGACCCACACATCAGCACCAATGGACACACAAATGTAGATATCCTGTGGAGACTGTAGATGTCAGGTGAACAAATACCATTCCATGGCAGCAATAGGACATACAAACCATGATCATTGTGCTGACTGATGACCTAGGAGTCCCAGGGACAGCAGGGGAAACCCACCAAACAACATACAGCCAATGGCACACTAAAGAAATGCCAATGCAGTGGTGCAAATGCACAAACACAAACAGGCAGACTCACACTGCATATCAAACACAACAGGTGATGGGGGTGTGCCAGTGTCCCCAGGCAACCACACAACACATGAGGAGGCCTGAATCCCTATTACACAGATGTCAATACAGTGCCACACAAAAGTAACTCATGGATCGGATTCCCCTATGTGGGCAATCAGGCATTGTTAGATGAGAGGGAGCCCAAATTACAAATGTCACACAAGCTTGTAGGAACAGCAACTAACACAGCAAGAGACAGACCCACCACAGCACTACCCCCAGGGACCCCACATTGTGGTGACACTGGCCTGCATGATAATCCCACTGTGATGACAAAGGTAGATGTCGTACACACTGTGAACCACAGTCATGTGTCCTGAGCAAATAACTACCATCACACCTACACAAGCACAAATCAATCAGCACGGCCTGTCAGCCAAGGCCAACATGGACGTAGGGGTCTAGCCATGCAACAACTCTCATTTGCACACACTCAACACCACACACCTTGACCTCCACCAATGTGCAGCAGTGAAGCTCACATGGACTGGTGACATTGCACATGCACCCATGACAATCCCAGGGGTGGTGGGGGAACTAAGGTGGAGATACCCATCACACATGGCCAGTCAACAAAACTTGTGAATGTCTGACACACTGCACAGTACGCTGTACATGGGCATGACGTCAAATCCACGCCAACCAATGGGATCCCGGCCACAGTCACACACCAATGAAGAAGCCAAGGTCACCCACCAAGAACACACATAGACAACTTCCAACATTGCAGCTCTGACCCTGAGGAGTGGCAGCAGTCACACACACAACGTGTCACAATCACTGAAAGCTAACACAAAATGTAAATTACATGACTTGTGTAGCCAACAAGTGCCAAGGGGAATCCTGACTGTGTCTCATCTGCGTTTGCCCACAAACTCAGCCCTGACAGCAAACACACCTATGGATGACACCCTGATCACCAGTAATGTGCCATGCACCCACATCACAGAGAACCCAAGGCGAAGATTTGGGGGGAACATTGCTCAACTCAGCAAGCATCACAAACAGGAACATCACTAGGGACCCCAGCCTGCGTAGCAAAATGGAAGTGAAGACACACAGACATGCTCACACAACACACACCTTGGGCTCAGGCAATGTCACGGAATTACACACTGCCATGAGGGGACTCCACTCCTGTGTAAGGAAAGCTGTGTCATACGTTGTCTCTGCAGGGCTCAATCATGTCAGCAGAACACTTGGTCACTCAGTCAACAATTAGCACAAAAATGAAGGCTCTCGTCACATCAGCCTGGTCATGGCAGTGTCACCAAAATCATCTGCACCGATCAAATACACATGTATAGCAAGTTGCACTGATACCACACATGAGTCCTTTCCCATTGATGCCCAAACTTGCATGTTCAGTGGAGATGGTCACACGGTCAGGGAAGTAGACAAATTGAACAATGGCAAACACATCTGATGTGCAGGGGTGTAAGCCACAGATGTGATATTGCAAAAACATGTAGGGAATCCCATTGGCAAATATGAAAAACATGACACCCTCATATTGCTGCAAAGGATGACATGGCTACACCCCAGGATAGGACACATTCACCCTGGACCACATGGGGTCCTGCACAGTAACACTTCATTTACCTGATAGCAAAAATCACCATCACTGCAGCAAGGGCATGTTTAGCATCCTCAACATCATGTACATCTGAAGCAAAACCACTGGAGAACTGAAAGGAGCTTTATTCAGCATATGTCAAATTAAAAAAGAAAGTCCAGACAAAACCCAAAGGCCAATGGCCAGTCCATGACTGAAGTCCAAACAGGGTGACAGTGGCAGATGTCACCCTTTGCTTTCCTGCACTGCTAATAACCAGGGACACTCCCTCGGAGGGGCATACGGGGGGTCAGGCCAGGCACCGCAGGGACAGGATCAGGGCTCACCAGAAGGAGGCAGGGAAGGGGTGGCTGGTGGTGGAGAGTCACTGACAACTGCAGTGGAGGTGTCTGACATGGTGTGTGCCGGCACAACTGGGGGGCATGAGTCAGATGGTGTGGGTGCCGGCACAACTCCAGTGGGCTGGCCAGATGGAGTGGACAGGTTCCCCACTGCAGTGCCCAAGTCAGACGGGGTGGTAGTGGACTCCACTGCAGTGCCCATCTCCGGGGAGTAGAATGGGGTTCAGGTAAGGTGGGCAGGACAGAGGGGAGGACACGGTCTCCACACCAGTGGCACAAACATGTGCAGCGGGGGGTGTGGGGCTGGAAGAGCAAGTGGTAGGTGGAGAAGGCCGCATCATTTTGGGGATGGTGTATCTGTGGGTGGGGGAACCTGGGACAGGGTGTGGTGGGGGAACCTGTGTTGTGGGTGACTGAGGGATGGAGGAAGGAGACTGTGTGGTTGACCTGCAGGGCGGTGGTGGGGTCTTGCTCTTCCGGGACTGGGGGGACTTGCGGGTGGGGGCCCCAGGCTGTCTGCGCCTGGGGGAGGGTGTCCGGGGGCGAGGGGCACTCCCCTCTGTGTGGGTGGACTTCCTCTTCCCCCTGTATGCTGGAACAGCGGGATCGGAGGGGAAGAGGCCGAGGTCACAGAGGAAGAGCTGCTTTGTAGGTGGGGTTGCAGGTGAGGCAAGGGAAGGGGTCTTGGAGGGAGAGGATTTTGAGGACTGTGGAGTGACTCTGGATGCCTGTGTGTGTGTCTGTTCCCCATCCCCTGTGGGTGTGGTATCAGTCCCCTGAGGATGCTTGTGTGCACGTTTTGCCCTTGTTCTGTGTGTTTCTGTGCTGCTCGTGTCTGTGTGTTTGGGTGATTGTGCAGGTGTGCATGTGCTTGGGACAGGTAGGGTGCCAGGAAGTGTGGATGGGGCAGAGGTAGGAGGGGTGATGGACTGTTGGAGGAGGGACACTGCTGCCGTCAGGGAGGAGTCCATGGACCTATTGCTCCTCTGTAGGGCAGACATGCCCGTCGAGATGCCCTCCTTGAACGACACCAGCTGTGTCAACAGAGTGGTGTGTGCATGGAGGACACTCAGCTTTGCTGTCTGCCCTACATGGAGCTGCCGAAGTAGGTACACAGACTCCTCACTCAGGGCAGCAGGGGACACAGGGGCAGGGGGTGCGGTGCCTGGCACGAAGGAGACACGCTCCCGGACACGGGAGCCTCCACGGACCTCTGGAATGGGAGCCAATGGGAGGGCGGTGGTGGTGGTGGTGGTGACAGGGCCAGACATACTAGCTGGGGTGTGGTGGCTGCTGACACCCGCCTCCACAAGGGAGTCATCCTCCGAGCTGCTGTGGTCCTCAGCTGAGGTGGATGGTGCTGAGGACTCCTCGGTGTGGCTCCCCTCGCCCTCCGTGCCACTGGGTCCCTCTGACCACTCGTCCAATGCTGACCCAGTCTGGCTTTGCTGCTCCTCCTGGTCCGTGGAGCTGTCCCCTCCTGTGGCCGTGGATGTATCTGCAAACAATTAGGGAAACAGACAAACATCAGTCACCTGCACTGACCGCACACACCACAGTAAGTACAGCACATTACAGAGCAAGCCCTGGCATCCTCAGTTGAACATTGCCAAAAGTCCTCACACAGATTAGGAGAAGCCAATTGTCAGTCTGAAGGTCAACCATGGCACTCACACCCCTCCTGCCCTTGCACCCATCTGTCTGGTGCCTGTTGGATGTTAATACCCCAGTGTGGACACATGCACCACGTACACAGTTGTTGGACATTGCAGAGAACACGGTGAAGTATGTGAACATGCACACATCACATCTCTTGCCACTGAGTCAGTACAGGTGTCCGGGTAAAGGGATGGCCAGAGTCTAATTAGAAATGCATATGATGCATACCAGCACCAGACACCATGATGCACCCATGTCCGGATAGTCAATGCCACAATGGGGTGCATGTTGCACATGTCAGTCCCTGCAGGATCACTCTTAGGAAGTTAAATGCCATGGCAAAGGCATGCCTTCAAAGTCATACATCACTGTCTCCAGTCACATGGGCATGGCAGCCAGCCAACAACAGTCTGCACTGTATCACAATCCTAGGAAATGGGGAATGCAAGTTATGTAGCTGACAAGTGCACATGTCCATCCCCCACAAACCACATCATCTGAACTCTTATTTGGCCACGTCATGCCAATTGGACATATGGGAGACATGAAACACAACTCTATGAACCTGAGCAGCTCACAGTCTGCTGTGAATGTAAAACAGCTGCCTGAAGTTCACAGTTGCATACACCTGTGTGCACAGTCAAGTGATAAAACACCTATAAGTCACAGAAGTATCGTCTCTCATGGTCACATCTCAGATGGCATGCTGAGCCCTAAACGATAAACATCCCAGTAGTCCTGACAACGACGCCACAGCACAATGACACAGAGGCAGACACCTGAGGGAACATTTCACTGATCACAACATGTCAGCTGATACACGGGAGTGGGAGTACAGAGTGTATTGTATGCCCTGGAGTAGGCATGACTGTCCTGCTCCACCTGAAAGAGGGATGAGCCCTGGACAGTAGGCAGGTGGCTAAGCATGTGTGACACTCTTGATATACATACTCCTGAGGCCCAAACATTGTTCCCACCCGCAGCATGGGTGTGTGCCAAATACCCCAGGGACATGTGGTGATTCAGATCAGCAAGTGGACCACATATCAAAGTTACACCCAGATTACATGTCAGAACTTAGGCATTGTGTAAGCAATTGACCCACCCATGAATCCCACAACATAGTCACGGGAACAAATGCTGTCCCCCACCTTGAGCGAAGCAAAATGCAAGGACACAGTACCCAAGTGACACAATTTCCTGACTGTAAGGGCCACACATATGCGTATCAGATGAGGAGTGGGCATGTCACAATTGAGGGACATGGGTCCTGGACCACAAGACTGATGTACTGTGGAAGTTTAACCAGGCCAGAGGAGGGCACATAGCATGTCAGACAAAGTGCACAGTGCAGTCATGGACTCACCCCTCCTTGCTGCTGTCTGGCCTTCAGCTGCCCATCCAGGTCAGGGAAGACCACCGCCAGGATCCTGAGCATGTGGGGGTCAGGGTCCGGTGTCCGCCCCTCCTGCGAGGAGGCGACAGCTTCAGCTGGACCCTTGCGATCCTCCGGGTCCAGCCCCGAAGGTCCTGCCACCTCTTCTGGCAGTTGCGGATCCGGCGCTTGTAGACCCCCACGGATCTTACTGCCCGGGCGATGGTCAGCCAGATTTCCTGCTTCTGGTGGACATCAACCTGTGAGGATGACAAAGTGAAAATGCCATTACTACACATGCAACATATACGTGCATCACACAGTTGGATATACATGTCTCAATCACAGGGGCATATGATGTACACAGGCAGTGCAACGATGGCTATGAACAGTTTGCCAGCAGTTACTACATGGTATCATTGCATGGGAAGTAAACCTTGTTGGAATGCACTGGTACTGCACTGTACCTGTTCAGTGCATGTAACTACACACTTTGGGGGTGAGAACTACTCAGTGAGCATGCTAGCCAGTGGTGTGCACACTGTAAGTCTTGCTAGTCAGACAACATGCACAATTAGTAAGGCAGTAGACAGCACACTCACCTGCTCCCCTGGTTTCCCATACAGCTTGCTGTACTGTGGAAGGAGGCTGTCCAGCAGGGCCTGGTTCTCCTCAAGGCTGAAGGCTGGGGATCTCTCCACAGCACGTGCCATTGCAGTAGCCAGAGGATGCAGAGACAGCAGCAGTGTTGGTGGCAGATGTCGTCCTGGAGCATGTAGTGCAGGCAAGTGAGCTCTCAGGGGAACAGCCAGCATTATATGTGTGCTGCAGAGGCAGATACTGTCCCATGTGGCCAAAGTGATAGGTCCAAGTCGTTTGCATCTTCTGAATCTGGCCAATCCATGGAATAGCACCACTTATACACGCCCACAGCATCCTTCAAAAGTTAATCTTCATGACACCCATGTATTTGCAACATTGTTGTTGCTGGCCAACTGAATTCACTGCATCAGACTCGTTACAGCTTCGAAAACGCGTCCGTTGCCATGCCAGGCCCTAGCCATTGCATGCGCACCGTCCGGACCATTGCTGTACAACGCGTATTTCAAAAAACAACGCATACACGCTCACATCAAATGCAATGTCCAATGCGTGCGCACCGATCGGTCCATTGCTGTACAATGCGTACCCGCTCACAACAGATTCAATGGCCAGTGCGTGCACACCGATCGGTCCATTGCTGTACAACGCGTATTCCGGGAAACAACGCGTACCCGCTCACAACAGATGCAATGGCTAGTGCGTGCACACCGATCGGTCCATTGCTGTACAACGCGTACCCGCTCACAACAGATTCAATGGCCAGTGCGTGCACACCGATCGGTCCATTGCTGTACAACGCGTATTCCGGGAAACAACGCGTACCCGCTCACAACAGATGCAATGGCCAGTGCGTGCACACCGATCGGTCCATTGCTGTACAACGCATACCCGCTCACAACAGATTCAATGGCCAGTGCGTGCACACTGATCGGTCCATTGCTGTACAACGCGTATTCCGGGAAACAACGGGTACCCGCTCACAACAGATGCAATGGCCAGTGCGTGCACACCGATCGGTCCATTGCTGTACAACGCGTCCCTGTACAGGTCACTCGCATATGTCACCATGCTTGTCACTGGTGAACGTATGCCAGCCACATATACTTGCCAGGGACTCAAGGGCACACCTACAACACCACAACCAGTCCACACTGTATCCTAAGGCATGTAAGGATGCATTACCTTTTCTGTGTATGGGGGTAAACATGTGGTTTTTGGGGTGGCACTTGGGGGCAGCCACTCCCAGGCTGTGCACGTGTTCATGGGGACAGGATCCTTTGTGTGTTGTGCACATGACCACTGTGATGTGCAACTGTTCATTTCGGAGCATGTGGCATGGTCACATTTCCAGGTTGTGTATGTGTATGACATGTCACATACCCCCAGAGTCCCATGTGGGAAGGCATGTACGTCACAGGGTGACCCATTGCCACAATAGTGATGGCCCTCCACAGTCTGTGTGCATGTTGTGTTTCCGATGTCTCTGATTCCATGTGCACAATGGGAGACAGTCTCCACATCCACGTTGTTTGTGCATGGACTTTGATGTTGTGCGTGTGGTGTCACAGACGTCCATGTCTGTCCTGCGGAGGCAACAGGGGCCACTACCTGTGGGAGTCATGTTTGTTTTTCTGACGTGTACATGATACGCCATGTCATGCCAGTGTCCATGTGGCAAGACAGGGTCACTGGGAATCTACCTGTCAATGAGCTGTGATGCCTGTGGCGCATCTGTCCAGACATGTCACTGTGGTGTGTGTGTGGAACGTGACAGCAGTAAATGGGTACTGTGACACGGCCTAATGGTTTCCCATAGCACAACCTGGAACCAGTTGTCAACACATGTTGAACTGAGATGTTAGATGATGTCCATGTAGGTGCCATATATGTCCATACAGAACGGCACACACATCAAGTACTTGTGTCTCGTAATGATGTATCATGTGATATTGAGTATGGTGAATGGCACATACGTGGGGTGACTGACAATCTTTCTTTCTTCACCTATGCACTGCAGGGCACCAGCTGTCCATCAGCCCTTCCCTGACCTTGCAACAGTGGTTGAACGGGACTGCATCCGACGGTACCGCTTCACCAGGCAGCTGATTGAGGATTTGGCAGTGCGCTTGGCCCCACATTTGCAACCTGGCCGGCCGTACCCTACAGCGCTGACCCCCAAGGTGAAGGTGATGGCAGCCCTACACTTCTTTGCCACCGGTACCTTTCAACACACTGTGGCGACTGCTGGTGGGATGTCACAGACTATGTTCAGCCGTGTGCTACGCGATGTTTTGGAGGCAATGTTGAGATGCCTGAACCAGTACATCTATTTCCCTATACGTCAACAACTCACTGATGTCAAGAGTGACTTCTATGCCCTGGGGAGGATGCCACATGTCATTGGCTCCATTGATGGGACACTTGTGGCTTTGGTACCACCACAGGCACATGAGCAGGCATACACGAACAGGAAACATTATCATTCGATCAATGCTCTGGTGGTATGTCTTGCAGATATGAGCATCTCACATGTGTGTGCCCGTTTCCCTGGTTCGGCACACGATGCCTACGTGATGAGGAGTAGTCGCATCCCAAGGATGATGTCACAGATGCAGAACCAGCGTGCCTGGCTTGTCGGTGTGTACTGACTTTGTACCAATTTTGTGTGTGTTCTGCTATGTTGTATTCCGCCCTCTTTTCCAACTCTGCTAATGTGCAATTGTCTGTCTGTAGGTGACTCCGGATACCCCAACATGCCGTGGTTGCTGACACCCCTCAGGAACCCTGTGACACCAGCCCAGATGCGCTACAATGAGGCACATGGTCGGACCAGGAGAGTGATCGAGCGGACATTTGGTCTCCTGAAGAGCCGCTTCCGCTGCCTGGACAAGACAGGAGGGGCCCTCCCATATGCCCCAGCAAAGGTGTGCAAGATTGTCATCGTCTGCTGCATGCTACACAACCTGGCAGTGCGGAAGGAGTTGCCTCTCATCCTGGATGACGATGACCAACATCCGCCACCTGTGGAGGATCCTGGCCTGGGCCACGATGCCAGTGATGATGATGATGATGATGGTGATGTCCGCACACAGCTCATCACCAACTTCTTCAGCTGAATGTGAGTATCCAGAGATGTCATGTCAATGATGTGAGTTTGCGTGATATGTGTTGGTGGTGCTTGGTGCTGTTTGAGTGTGGCCATGTGCTACTTGACTGGAAGCGTGCAGCGATGTGTCCTTACAGGTAGTCTGTACTCCCCAACAGTGTTGACATGCTAACTTGGTTTTCTGTGAGTATCTTGTGACATGTATTGGCCATGAGTATTGCAGTTCTGTCCTGTTCTTCCATGCTTTTGACTGTGTGTCATGTCTGTCCTTCACAGGGTACTTTCAGAGTTGTTTGGTGAACTGTGATCCCCCGACACCATGATTCAACTTCCAGGGTGGAAGCAGTCGTTTCCCTACAGGTGATGTGCCACACACCCCTGGACTTTATTTCTTCTACACTTGTTGACTGTGTGGCCACTGCCACGTAGGATTACCTTGCATCTGTAGTGGAAACAACATGTTGCAAATGTGTAATAAACCTGTGCTTCACTTTTGGTTGTGCGTTGTCTGTGGTCACACATCTGACTGACATGTGCTTACTGCACCTGTGGGCTAGTTAACACAGACTGTGAATAGGTGTGGTGTCTGTGCATTCCACTGTTTTTCCTGGCAACATCAGTGAGGCGATGAGTCTGATGGCCCTGGTGTGTATGTGTTGTGTAGCCCTAGTGGTGTGTCTCCCTCATATGTGTCACATCGCCATGACTCACATGACGGTGTTGAACTTGCTGTAGCAGTTAGCATGCACAGTGTCATTTAGCATATCACCATCTACATGACAGAAACCACGTTGGAATCACAACAGAGGCAAGTATGGTGTATTAGTGAGTTTATTTCCATACATGTGTGAGGATAGTGCACAGGATGGTGGGTGCTGTACATTGGGATTGGAATCCAAAGTTCCCAGATGACTTGGAAGTCTTGGTAGCAGAAATGTCCTGAGTAAAGTCCACAGTCATCTGATGCATTAGTCCAACTTAAACTCCCCATGTCATGTGGGAGAGTTGTGTTGCATTCGACAGGGTAAACAGTTTGCACACAAAGGAGATTTCCCAGAACAGGTGTTGGGTTCCTGGGGGATGTACATGGCCATCGGCCTCTCAGTTTTCCTTCCTCGGACGACCCCTCTTCTTCCGGGGGGGACCCTCACGTGCAGGCTGCTGCGGTGCAGAGGACTCTCCGCCAGAGTCATCCTCCCTCCCTGTGGCAGTTGCAGTTGTTGCAGCACCAGATGTTGTGGGCACACAGGGAGGTGTGGCCATGTTGGTGCTAATCTGGCGGAGGCATGTCAATATGTCCCTATGCACCGCTGTCAGTTCTTCCAATGTGTCCCACTTGGACTCCATGCCAGACATGTGTGTCTCCACACGGGACATGTGTGTCTCCACACGGGACATGTGTGAGTCCAAGCAGGCATGATGGGCAGCCTGCTGCTGTTGAATGTCCTTGAGGATCCCCACTACCTGGCTGACCTCTCCGGTGCTATTCTGGTACGCCTCAGCAATGCGTGCCAGTTGTGGGTCATCATGCAGTCCAGGCCCCTCTGCAAACAGCGACCTATGTCTACCACCCCTCCCACCACCCCTGGCGACATGTGCGGGACCTGTGGTGGCACACACAGGTGACCGTAGGCCCACTTGGAGGTTGTTACTGGGGTCGTTGTCCGTTGCTCCACGTTGGGCCGGGGTCCCTGTGCTGTTGTCATCGGTGGTCCTTGGTCTGTCCGTGTTGGCAGGGGTGGTCTGTGTGTTGGCAGTTGTTGGAGGGGTGGGTGCAGTGGGTGCAGATGTTGGTCCTGCTGGTGCTGCATGATGACTCGCACCGGAGGGGCCAGGTAGGTCTTCGCCATCCGAGGAGTGCAGAGGCTGTTCCACACCAGTGAGCTCAGTGTCCCCGGAGCCTGGGACAGGGACTCCTCATCGTCTGCTGCTGTGTCCCCATCATCACCTGTTTTTGGAAGAGACACACAATGTATGTTATGTTTCTACGGGCATCAATGGTTCACACACCTGACAGTTGTGACTGTACCTCTGGATGCGGGCCTGTACATTGCATTGTCCTAAGTTGTCACAGTCAGAGGTTGATATTGGTGTAGCACATTGTCCTGCCAACCTGAAGATTTTCAATGTGAATGTTGAGGTGTGTGCATGGCCAGCATTGGTGGTATTTGGTGGACATCCGGCCCTCCTTCTCCCCCCAGCCCAGTTATCCCACCATGAAGCATGCCACCCTTGCAGTGTGTGCAGGTTGACTCTCAGGATGTCAGTCAGTGGTGTCTTGCTGTTGGTTGGTGCCCAGTTCCCAGCGGGGGCTTGTGCTCCCCACAGCAGTACCCAGTGTCAGCCATCTTGTCAGTTGTTTTCCACTCCCTGTGATGTGAGCATGGTTCAGAGTGGTGTTGATGGGCCAATTGTGAGGGTGACCAATATCTGTGACTACAACTCCCATCATGCTATTGCCTACACCCCCCTTCCCAGCATGCCCATACTTCCTTCCTTTTGAGTGGACTTCACTGTGTGTGAGTGTGACAGCAATGGCAAGATGGCTGACAGTGGTGTCCTGCTGTTGGTTGGTGCCCAGGTCCCAGCAGGGCCTTGTGCTCCACACAGCTGAGGCCAGTGTCAGACATCTTTGAAGTGGCTTTTCACTGGCTGTGAGGTGTGCATGCTTCAGTGTGAGCTTGCTGGGCCATGTGGGTGGGGGATGTTGAGCTGTGACTACCACTCCCATCATGCTATTGCCTACACACCCCCTTCACAGCATGCCCATTCTTCCTTCCTTTTGACTCTGCTTCCCTGTGGGGTAGTGTGCCTGTGCTGACAGGATGGCTGACAGTGTTGTCCTGGCGGTTGTTTGGCTACAAGTCCCAATAGTGTCCCTGTGCTTCACACAGCATAACGCAGTGTGGTTGTTCTCTGTGGGATATTTAATTAGAGTGTGAGGCAATGCATTCTCCCAGGTGAGTTGTGTGGAGTTTGTGTTAAGGGTGTGTGTGAGAAAAGCTGCTGGTAACTATGGTCAGAGCTGTCAGTCCTCCTTCCCACCCAGCCAGATATCCCACCATGGAACGTACTTCCATTGCAGGGAGTGCAAGTTGTTTTTCAGGATGTCAGTCAGTGGTGTCCTACTGTTGGTTGGTGCACAGTTCCCAGCAGGGCCTTGTGCTCCCCACAGCAGTACCCAGTGTCAGCCATCTTGTCAGTTGTTTTCCACTCCCTGTGATGTGAGCATGGTTCAGAGTGGTGTTGATGGGACAATTGTGAGGGTGACCAATATCTGTGACTACAACTCCCATCATGCTATCGGCTACACTGACTTCACCAGCATACACAGGATTCTTTCCTTTGAGTGAGCTTCCCTGTGAGGTGGTGTTCTAGTGGTGGCAAAATGTCTAACTGTGTTTGTTGGTTACATTTGTGCCACTGCCTTGCTGTATTTGTAGTTATGTTTGTACATATCATGACACAGTTACATATCACTATGAGATGGCATGTATTGTGTTTATCTGACTGGCAGACAAATCTTGGGGTGATTATCTTTTGATTGCTGTGGATTTGCTAAGGGTGCATGGTTTGACTTTCCCCTTGACAGTGATGTGTGTGTATTGTCACACAATATTGTGTATATTTGTTGTGTACTCACCAGGCTCTGGGATGTTTGATAGTCCATATACGCTCACTGGTGGTAGGATGGCCCGCACCTTCTCCTCCCAGGGCCTGAGGTATAGTGGTTTGGCAGGAGGGCCACTGCTGGTGCGCTGACTCACGATGTAATCCTTCTTTAGTAGGTCCCTGAGCCTCCTGCGCACATCATACCACCTGTTCTGGATATCTTCCTTTGTGCGCAAACATGGTGATTGTGCGTTGACCCTGTCGACGATCCTCTGCCACATCTTGGTTTTCTGCGACATGGGGGTCTGTTGTACCAATGTACCAAACAACTGTGGCTCTACCCTGAGGATCTCATCTACCAGGACTTCCAACTCACTGTCTAGGAACTTTGGATTCTTCTTTAGGGGCATGGTGATGGGTGGTGGTGGGGATTGATGTGTGTGTGTGTGCAGGTGAGGGTGTGTGAGTGTAGGTTTTGCTGGGTGTATGTGAGGGTGCTATTTGTTGAGGTGCTAATGGTGTGTGGCTTGTGTGATGGATGAGCTGTGAGTGTGTCTGTGGTTGCTGTCTGATGGTGTTCTGTGCTGGCAGGTCAGTTGAATTTGCAAAGGATCATGGTAGGGATTTGTGGCCTTTATATAGGTGGAGTTGGGGGTGTGTCCTTGTTCCATGTTTTTTTTCCCTGTATTTATTGACTTTGTCATTGCTTGTTTGGCCCTTTTTGTTTGTTTTTTTCCTTAGTATTTTTTGTGCATGTAGGAGACGTTCTTCTGACCGAGTAGGACGCTGCAGTTGTCTCGTGCGAGCTTCTCCGAGTCGTTCACGCTGTGTTTCTGCTAGGTTTCTCGTGCGGCGTACGCGTCGGTCGCCGAGTATTGGCTTCCTTCGGCTGGCTTTTGTATGCGTGTCGGTCGTTCGGCTTGAGCTCCGTGCGACTCGGTCTGGTTTTCCACGCATTGCATCGTACTGCGCGGGTCGGAGTTCGCGGGTACGTTTCGTTCGGGTTGATTCCTGGTGCGTGTCGGTCGGTTCTATTCGCGTGGTTTCCCAGCCGGATAGCTTATTTCCGTCCGGTTCGGTCGTTCGGCTTGTGTTCCGTACGAGTCGGTCGTGATTCACATGCATTTCATCGTACTACCCGGGTCGGGCAACGCCGGTACGTGTCGGTTGGACTATATTCCCGTACCAAGTTGGTCGGTGAGATCTCCGGTCCGAATCGGAATCGGCCCCATTGTTTGTGGCTTTTCCTGATGAAGGCGCAGTGTGCGCCGAAACGCGCGTTGAATAAGATCCATCGTATAGCCACTGTTTGGTCATCTTTGCCTATGTTATGTTGATAAAATATTTATTTGTTGTCCTATTGTGCTATTGTATCTGCATGTGAAGTCTATGTAATATGTTATATTTTTGTATAGTGATGTTGGTTCCTTTTTCATACAATATAAATGTTTGTATTGTTAGAGAGATATTTATGTTGTGAAATGTTCACATCTCTCTTCTTTCTTTTTTAATTTGAACCCTGAGGACCTCATCTACCAGGACTTCCAACTCACTGTCTAGGAACTTTGGATTCTTCTTTAGGGGCATGGTGTTGGGTGGTGGTGGGGATTGATGTGTGTGTATGTGCAGGTGAGGGTGTGTGAGTGTAGGTTTTGCTGGGTGTATGTGAGGGTGCTATTTGTTGAGGTGCTAATGGTGTGTGGCTTGTGTGATGGATGAGCTGTGAGTGTGTCTGTGGTTGCTGTCTGATGGTGTTCTGTGCTGGCAGGTCAGTTGAATTTGCAAAGGATCATGGTAGGGATTTGTGGCCTTTATATAGGTGGAGTTGGGGGTGTGTCCTTGTTCCATGTTTTTTTCCCTGTATTTATTGACTTTGTCATTGCTTGTTTGGCCCTTTTTTTTGTTTTTTTCCTTAGTATTTTTGTGCATGTAGGAGACGTTCTTCTGACCGAGTAGGACGCTGCAGTTGTCTCGTGCGAGCTTCTCCGAGTCGTTCACGCTGTGTTTCTGCTAGGTTTCTTGTGCGGCGTACGCGTCGGTCGTCGAGTATTGGCTTCCTTCGGCTGGCTTTTGTATGCGTGTCGGTCGTTCGGCTTGAGCTCCGTGCGACTCGGTCTGGTTTTCCACGCATTGCATCGTACTGCGCGAGTCGGAGTTCGCGGGTATGTTTCGTTCGGGTTGATTCCTGGTGCGTGTCGGTCGGTTCTATTCGCGTGGTTTCCCAGCCGGATAGCTTATTTCCGTCCGGTTCGGTCGTTCGGCTTGTGTTCCGTACGAGTCGGTCGTGATTAACATGCATTTCATCGTACTACCTGGGTCGGGCAACGCCGGTACGTGTCGGTCGGACTATATTCCCGTACCAAGTTGGTCGGTGAGATTTCCGGCCCGAATCGGAATCGGCCCCATTGTTTGTGGCTTTTCCTGATGAAGGCGCAGTGTGCGCCGAAACGCGCGTTGAAGAAGATCCATCGTATAGCCACTGTTTGGTCATCTTTGCCTATGTTATGTTGATAAAATATTTATTTGTTGTCCTATTGTGCTATTGTATCTGCATGTGAAGTCTATGTAATATGTTATATTTTTGTATAGTGATGTTGGTTCCTTTTTCATACAATATAAATGTTTGTATTGTTAGAGAGATATTTATGTTGTGAAATGTTCACATCTCTCTTCTTTCTTTTTTAATTTGAAAAGAATAAAATATGGAATCCTTTTTTTAAAGAAAATATCGGAGTTGACACTGAGGGCCTGATTCTGATGCGGTTAGGAAAGCATTCCCACCTAGGGCCTGATTCTGATGCGGTTAGGAAGGCCTCCTAATGGCATTTGCTCCTTCCAAAACGGATCGGGAACGTGTCTTCCCGACCCAGGCCCAATTATGATGCGGTTAGGAACATATGCTCCCATTGAAGTCAATGGGAGTCCAACCAAATCGTATCTGGAAGCATCCGGATGCATCGTACTCCGTCGGTCGGACTCTCCCAATCCGAGTGGGTCGGAAACCATTTCCAAACCGATTCGGTCGGGAAGCTTTCCAACCCGCATCAGAAGCAGGCCCTGGGTTTCTGGCATTATGTTTGTGTTTGAAATGAGTCATTAATTGTGCTTGACCCAATGACTGCCTAGGGATTTACTTTCAAACAGTTTCTTGCAGGAGTTTCAGCAAATCCTTTAGTGCTTTGGTGCACTTTTTGTCAAACCATCTAACTACTTGTGTCCTGCAAAGAGTACCTGCTTTGCAAAGAGCGGATTTAATGAATTTACCGATATTCGAAAAAGACAATGTGATAGTTTGCGCGGAGGCCTCCTCTGAAAGACAAATATGAAAATCGGCTCGCCACTAACTAACCAGGTTATAAACAGAATCTGAGGGGGCAATAGAGGCCCAATGCGCCCTCCACCCCTGGTCAGTGGGGAACATTGGGTCCTTGTATGGTCACTTAAATGATGCCACATACTTTAAAATCTACAAGTGCTAAGGACAAACAAAAAGACACAAAAATATAATTTATCGTAGTGCTATGACCTTCCCACTTGAACGTAGGTATCCTCTCGAATATCCCTTATTGTCTTGAATCCATTAAATCAATCAAATTGTACTCAGCAATTAGGCTGTTAACAGAATCACCTTGATGTGTATGCTTGAGGTGCACCTGGTGAGTGAGTGGATTTTCATATTCTGGGCCATCATTATCTTGACAAGAATGAATCACTGACAAAATATCGACCTCAAAAATATCGAGATACAAAAATATCGTGACAAAAATATCGAAGTCAAGAATATCGACATCCTATCTACATCATGGTAAGTACAAAAATATCGAAAATTAAATATCGATGTCAAAAATATCGTTGTAAAAGTATAGTTTTTTTTAAATGTTAAAAAATAATCTAAAATAAAGTAAATACTACATATAATTAAACGAAACATAGTTAAAATTATTTTAAAATGTTTAAAAATAAAAACTGATACATATAATTTTAAAATAAATTAAACATATACATATTAAATATAATATACAAACTTAAAAATATTCATAAATAATTATTTTTGGGGCCCATTACGATACCCGGCGTAAAAAAATCCGCCAGGCATGGAAGCGGCAAAAATCCGCCCGCACACACCGTCTGAACACCGACCACGCCATTACGATTACACAAACCGAAAACCGCCATCGGCGGAAAAATCACACAAGATACCGCCCGCCATCGTCCGAGTCGGAGTCAAACCGCCCGCCACGGACGGAAACACGCACGACAACACAAAACCGCCCGCCCTCACGGCCGACACACCGCACGTGAGATTACGATTGCACCGCCATGAGCGCGGGAAAACTACAAATATACCGCCCGCCAGCGCAAACAACGCCGATGAGAATCGACACGGCAGAAGCCATGGCGCCCACGTCCCTGCACAGAAACCATCCGCTGACAAAAACAATCGCACACAACATGGCCAACAAGTCCACACAGCAAGGCACGCACAAATACACAAGCACAGTACACATCCCGAAAACACCCCCTGGACAAACAAAAACTACAAAGGCCAGAACCCCAGACACAACACACCTGAAAACAACAGACCATGAGGACACACCCACATAGGTAAGTACAAAAGCAGCACTCCCACAGACCACAACCCCTTGCAACATTGCAAACTAGAGAGGAGAGGAGAGGACACAGTGACACAGCAAGGACAGCAGCACACCACAGAAACGCACACATCACAACCACCACCACCACCACCACCAAACACCGGCACCACAAACCCCCTGCACATTACACAACACACACCGCACCAGCACCACAAACACCATGGCACCACAAAGAATGCCCAAGTTCACGCCCATGGAGCTGACGGTCATGGTCGACGAGATCATCAAGGTGCACCCACAAATCTATGGGAACCTGGTCCAGCACACACCACTAGCCACCAGAAAGAGAATGTGGAACCGGATCGTAGACCAGGTCAATGCAGTCGGGACCTTGCCCAGGAACAGAGTCGAAATAAACAAACGGTGGAATGACGTCAAGAGCCTGGTCAAGAAGAAGGAGAGCAAGAACAGAGAGCTGGCTGCCGTCACTGGCGGAGGGAATCCCGCGCTCTTCAAGACCTTCAAAGCGTGGGAGGAGAAGGTGCGAGTCATCATACATCCCGAGATCCTCGCCGGATTAGCAGGGGGAGTGGAGGCTGGTAAGTACAAACTAATGTATACCAGCACACCGCTATGTACTCACATGCACTACCACCATGCCACAGCTCCCAGGGACAAACACCCCCATGTCCAGCACACAATACACAACACATCACACACACATGCAACAGACAGCACCACACACAGCCCAAACCGAACAACTGTAAGATGCGTGGGGACATGTGTACACTCAGCCAGCCACGTAACCACCAACAGGTCCCCAAATATGCCAGAAGCGCCACAACGAGCACCCACCACACCCATGTGTCCGCCATAGCTGCACTAACCGACAAGTAACAGGTAAGTGGCAGGAACACAAAGTGCAGTGGGTGGGAGGGTGGACAGCCCAAGTACAAAACACACCAGGCCCCTAGTCCCACAGCACAGCAAGGAGGAGCATCCCCCACACCCCACAGCCACGTGTCAGCCACCGCAGTGCACAACGACAGCCGAAAGGTAGACATCACGGTCCACAGCAATCGGTGTCAGTGGGTGTCCAGCCACCACCACGACCCACAACACCCCCCCACCCCCACAGACCTGCAACATGGAGCACCCCCGCTTAGAACCATGTGGCATCCAGTACAGTGCACGCACGAACAACCTGCAGGTGGGAAACTGGACAGGGCTGGATTACTGGAGGCATGAGGACCGTAACACGACCAACACATGGGACATGTCACGTAGCAGACGAACACGCAGCACCGACCACCGTCACGAACAAGTGAACAATGTGCACACGGACATGAACCACAGACTCACACCCCACATGACCCATCACAAACACAGCAACACCCAAGGAGCCACGTCTGCATGCACAAGCCACACTGAATATAGTACCACACGGCAGCCACTGTGCAACCCATCACACACAACCGAAACACCATTGAAGTCCTGTCCATGTAGCCCCTACTGCCTGTCAACCACACACCCCACAACTACGCCTATGTAAGACAAACAACACTAGACGCAACAGAGCGGAACAACATAAATGCACACGAACACCACTGAACCCATCAAACACACAGACACACCATGCACATACAACATACCATCCATCCCATCCGTCAGCCCCAGTCTCATGAAAGGCATGTCATCCGCACAGCTGCCACACATACAGCAGTCACGCTAAGATACATGCCCATGACCAACCATGTGCCAGAAGTCAATGAAGCGCACGACACACTGTGAGCAACAACACACAACATGGGCCACACCCCCCCGAGCACTGCAGTGATGCACATGGCACAGGGCAGCACGCACACCAAGGAGATGGGACAACTGCAATACGTTGGCTGGCACACAACCATCACTCACTCATAACGATGCGTCCAATGCCATGTCCAGTAATCACAACAGACAGCAAATATGCAGGCCATGTCAAGCATGCACACACCTCAAACCATGCACTGTCATGCTGCCACAACACATGTCACGTTCGGCACCCATGGCTCACAGCATGTACCCCAAAAGCATATTCCATCCCAAATGCGAATCTGGGGCATGGCCCCCATGTTGCCATATGCGTTCCTAAGCGTCCCATCTGAACACCAAAAGCAAAGTACAAACCAGACCCAGGATGGGCCAGGAGCCCGCATACACCAGAGTCACAATAAGTAGGGGCACAGCAACACACCCATCGGCATGGCCAATCCGTCCCATGCCACATGTGCACAGCACACAGTCCCATTGTCAAGCACACACAACTACA
Source organism: Calotriton arnoldi (assembly GCA_963921515.1). NCBI lineage: Eukaryota > Metazoa > Chordata > Amphibia > Caudata > Salamandridae > Calotriton > Calotriton arnoldi. The sequence goes on from CAWUFW010004639.1 coordinate 277,720, forward strand.
AATGCTACAGCCACACACACGCCTCCGGGAAACCCATGTACGAGATTGCACGAACTGTTAATGTCAGACGACAAATACATACTTCGCCAGGTGCAACACAATAACAAATCTCATTCTCTCCACAGGTGACGAACTGCTGGATGCTGGGGATGGAGACAGCAGCCAGCACAGCCAGCCTACAAACCCCCAACGAGGACAAACGGATGTGGAGGATCTGTCCTCCTCTTCGGACACGGACCACCAAGCAGGCCCATCTGGTGTGGCAGGGCCCAGCCGCTCCCCAGGACCCCTCCTACCCACCAACCCATCATCCAGGGCTGCTGAACATTCCCAGCCCCCTGCTGCCACTGTCGTTGCGGCCACACCCACGGTCATTGCGGCCACACCCACGGTCATTGCGGCCACACCCACGGTCATTGCGGCCACTACCATTGCCGCAACCGCCACCATCGCCGCACCGACCACCACCGCCGCCACCACCACCACGTCTTCGCTGGCACCAGCCCCAGCGCAGGTGGTGGCCCGGCCGACTGGATCCACCCTGGGAGCCACAGCGAGGACCGTGGTGAGCAATGTGGCTAGTGGGCAGGCCGGTGGCAGCAGTACTGGTAGGAGGAGCAGGGTCAGGGAAACGCAAGTCTCCCCTGGGAGCCATGCCCTGCCTCAAATGGCCAGAGTCCTTGGGGCCTATGAAGAGGCCCAAGAACAATGGGTCAGGTCTGCTTCAGACACGCGGGAGGTGCTGGGGGTGCTGAGGTCCATGGACGCCCGTATGGGCCAACTCGTGGACCTCATGGGCCAGCTGGTGGTGGCGGTGAGGTCACAGCCAGGGACAGCAGCTCCCCTCCGCCACCACCTGCCGGGGCGCAGGGTCGAGCAGCAGTGTCCAGTTCCCCTGCGTCCACAGCCAGTGAGCACACCTCAACCACCAGCATGTCGCAAGCAGGCACCCCCTCGCAAACGTGGAAGGGGCCGTCCGAAGTGGAAACAGATCTCCCGGGAGGACTTCGCACGCTCCAGACGCAAGTGAGGCAGCCAGCCAGCCTTCCTTGACCACCCACTGCATTGACTTGGACTACGATCCCACTCCACACAGCCATCTGGATGGCATGTGTGTGTTGGACTATGGACATAGAACCAGTGGGTACACCCTGAGCATCACGCAGCCATGACCGACAGCTCATTGTCACTGCACGCACCACTTATGTCATCACCTTACACACAATCACATGTCACAGTTTGAAATAAATGCACCTCTTACACAAACTGCTGTTTGTGCCCTGTGTATTATTTGTACGGAATACAACGGCCACCTTGGGCGGAAAGGCACCTGATGCGTGGCATGGCAATGGAACCGGAGGGCCTGTAGGGACCTAGGGGTGGGAGACAGAACAGGAGCACATTCAATGAGTGTGTCACACACCCATCACACAGTACATGTCAACAACTACAAGCAATGTACACACATCGCACAGAGCAATAGGGCACAATGCCACAGCCACCAACAGTGGCATACTACCCTGGCCATGGAGCGTTGACACACAGCACGCAGTGAACAAACGGCCACCCTGACACAGCACACACACACCTGCACAGACACAGCCACATCAGCCGTCGTACATGGACACTCACCGTCAAGTGAAGTAGTGGGCGATGAGCTGCTGCCGCACATTACCAGCTTCCTCCTCTCCGCTGTCCTCCTCACTCGAGCTGTCCTGGTCTGCGGGCTGGGGCCCTGGTTGATCTCCGTCATCCACGATGAGGGGGATCTGCTTCCGAATGGCCAGATTGTGCAGCATGCAGCACGCCACCACTATCTGGCACACCTTCTGTGGGGAGTACGCCAGCGCACCCCGGTGCGGTCCAGGCACCTGAACCTGGACTTGAGGAGGCCAAAGGTACGCTCGACCACACGTCTGGTCCTCCCATGTGCCTCATTGTAGCGATCGTCTGCTGGGGTGCGAGGATTCCTCAATGGACTGAGCAGCCATGCCCCATTCGGGTACGCAGAGTCACCTGGGTGTGAGGGACACAGAGAACCGTTGCTATTCCAACTGGACAGGGGACAGCATCGCACAACCAGCACGCTACACCACTCCACATACTCACCGACAATACAGGCACGATCCTGTTGCAGATTGGACATCAGTCGTGGCAAGATGCTGTTGCGCATTATGTGTGCGTCATGGGCCGAGCCTGGGAACTTTGCACACACGTGGGTGATCACCAAGTCCGCAAGGCACACCACTTGCACATTCAGGGAGTGCGTGTGCTTCCTGTTGCGGTACAGGTGCTCAGTGGCCTGTGGTGGAACAAGGCCAACATGTGTGCAGTCAATGGCTCCAACGACGTGTGGGATTCTGCCAAGGGCATAGAATGCACCCTTCACTGCCGCCAATTCACGAGCCCTGGGGAAGCGGATGTACCTGTTTCGGTACAGCATCATGGCTGCCAGTACATCCCTCAGCACCTTGCTGAACATGGGCTGGGACATCCCTCCTCCACTGCCCACTGTGTGCTGGAATGACCCAGTGGCGAAGAAATGCATGGCGGCCATCACCTTAGCCGTGGGGGTGACAGCTGTCGGATACACCCTGCGGGGACGGAGATGGGGTTCCAACATGGCACACAGTCGATGCAGGGTTGGCCTGTCCAGCCGAAACTTCCTAATGACCTCTGTATCGTCCATGTCCACCAGCAATTGGTATGGGCGGTCAATGTTCGGTCTCCGCCTAGGGAAAATGGCAGTGGACACATGTCAAAGCAACACAACACATAGCAATTTCGCATACACATCACTGACATGACTGAGCAAGCACATGAGCCACAGCCCAGCTGTCAAGCTGGGACGGCACGGCCACAATACACTTACACAGGTCTCCCAACAATGGCAATGGCTAGTGATACAAACCACTGCCATGTGCATGCACATGGGGATCTAGGCCCCAATGACTTGCGGGGCGTGCTGATGGGGACTGACTGCATATTCGTCAAGCGGCAACGCCACGGCAACATGAATGTCTGCTGAGCATGGAACTGCTTCCGAGGCTGGATGAGTATGGCACACGACGACGACGATGTGGGCACAGGCTGAGCGGCCAAAACAAGTGGGACCTGTGGCACGAGGGGATATGAGACAGTAGTAGGTGTCAGCACTGCACCCTATGTACAGCACTGTACGGATCACACCTCCCGAAACATTGACAGGTGTCCACATTGACAGCCCCATGCCAAGACGGCTGTGTGCTTGCAGTCACACGCCACAGGTGAGAGGTTACATTGCACGTGCCAGGTGGCAGACGTACATAGTGGGAGCTGGCATGTGTGTGCATGTGTCTCCTGTTCAGGATCCACCAGATGGGCGCTGACTCTGTACTGAGCATTGGACACAGCATGTTCCGTGGAAGGCTTGTGTGTGTGGGATGGTGGCACTGGATGTGCCTCCGTTGGGTGGGGGGCCATGCACAGGGCGGGTACGTCGATGATTGCGCATTGTTGGTCACAGTGGGTGCACCCACTCAGATGTGTTGCCCTGTGTTCAATTCCTATGTCCGCATGATGATGGACTGTAGATGTGGGCAGACTACACATTGGTCGATGTGCTGTCTATATGCATGTGCCTTCACACCAGGCACAGCTGCCCCTGCACATGTGACCCCTGCTGGACTCGCTGCTGGGTCTGTGGAGCTGATGCACCTTCTGTGCGTGGGGCGGACAGCTCTCCTCACTTCCCTCATTGCGCATGTCATGACTTTGCCGCAGGTGACATGGATCATGGAGGGACCACATGTACGCGTGGGTAGGCTACACATGATTGTTCACTGGTCGCCACCCCCAGTCAGTGTTTCGAATGGGAAGGTTGTCGTGCTGGTGGTATATTCGATGTGGCGGATGGGCGGGCCTAGGTGCGGGCTTACATTCCGGACATGGGGGTAGTTGGATTGGCGACTAGTTGCAGTACACACGGGACACGTCTCTTCCTTTCCACATCTGGGTCATCCCTTGTACTCACTGACAGTGATACAGTCATCTTCGCCCCAGCCCTCATGTCCTCCCCTCGCTCCCCCAATATGCATGTGCACCTGCGAGGCTAGCGCTTGCACAGGCAGCCCCAAGCTCGCACCAGAGAGGGCAAGGAGTGTATGTGTGGGTCCAGTTGCACGAGTGGGCTGTCTCAGGGTATGATGTGTTGCGGGACGCCGTCCACCTGCGTGGTGCCCCAAATGGAGACCCGGCCTGCATGGACTATGCATCACAGTCTTCGCCTTCCGGATCCGCCACCTGCGACACCCAGTGGCTGTGGCTGCCCTTGCGGCCATGCCGCGTCCGTCTGTGACTGATGGCCCACACATTCACTCTTTGGCCTCTCTGGGGAGGGCTCGGGGTGGTGGCGCACGCGCTTGCACTTAGTCGCAATGGCATGTGGCGTGGTTGGTATAATGGGCAATGGATGGGATGGTGCGAGCTACCTCCCGTGACGTCAGTGCTGCTCGTGCTGTGGTGCGTCCCCCTACACTTCCATTTGACTTGTGCCATGCTAGACGTTGAGGTTCTATTGCCTGCGTGATATGACCAGGAGGAGCGCGAGGAGACCTCTCACACACCATGCTCCACTGCCATCCCGTGCCCTGTATCGCCTGTGCGGATTGACTATGTTGGGGTTACACCTGGTCGACTGGGGCTGTGTGTGCCTTGTCAAGGGGCATGGCGGGCGCACAACAGGATCCAGCTTGTCCACAGAGGGTGGGCTGAGGTGCGCCTGGTACCGCTTTGTACGTGTGCCCGGCTGCTGTGCACACACGTGTTCACTCCCCCCCGACAGGTGTCCTCTCACAATGCCCAGGGAAGCGGTGGTGTACTGTTCATGACCCCTCCCGACACGGCGTGCTCCAACTTGGCATGTGCGCATCTACCCGTCACACCCACCCACCTGAGCACTGCGTCCATACGACACATGTGTGTCTTCCACAGTTGTGCTACTCATTTGCGTTGACATCCAATACCAGTGGACTACATGGTCATGTCACGACTGCCGTGTACTTCACATCCTCTCATCCTCTCTCATTCGTACTTGTGAAATGAGTCAGCGGAGACAGTTTTGGTTTCAAACATTATATTGAGTCTTCTGTCCTCTGTGATGCAGTATAGTGGACACTACTGGCAGCGGAATACATGTTGAGGATATACTGAGCATGATTGCAAATGGGATAGGGTGTGGGGTTACATGTGATTGGCTGTTGCATGTGGGATGTGGGCTTCAGAGTTACATCTGCTTGGCCAAGGCTGTGCTAATGTACATTTACGTATAGCTGCGGAGCTGCGGACTTTGACACAGACGGTATACATGTAGCCTACCAGACCGCTTGGCATCATGGGCACAGTCCATCTCAGTTCCATGTGACAGGTTTGCTGCGGTTGTTCCTCATGCACGCGTGCATGTGAGATGACATCAGGGCATGTGCTTGCGTGCATGCAGCGGCGTGCCACTTGTTGTTGCAATGTGGTGGTTACTGGACATGTCACAGTCACTGGGGTCGTGTTGTTGTTGTATGCACTTGTCGTCCATGCAAAGGTCCTGGTATGGGATTCCCGGGCGGGGGTGGGAGGGGTGCAGCACCCACAGACTCCAGGCGACCTATTCATGTCCACTGAGCGGTGTGTGTGTCCATGGGCGCTGGATCCATGTCGTGTCCTGGTTGTTCGTGCAGTTCCGTCCATGTGGGTGCGATACACAGACCCCATGCCACTGCCTCCCACGATGCATGCGGTGTTCCTGGATGTGATGGGGAACAGTGTGCATGTCCCGGTCATATCCGATGTCATGGCGATGTCGTTGATGGTGTGGTAACAGTTGCCGGTCGTTTGGTATGGCTGTTGTGGTGGTGACTGGCCAGTCCGTGCGGAAGCTAAGCATGGGTGCGGGGTTGGACATCATAGGTCAATCGGGGAACCTGCATTGTGGTCCGACGAATTTACAGGTTGTCAGGTATGCGTGCCGTCCAGCAGGGCTTCCATGTCATTGGTGGTGTACATGTTTGCCAGCCAATGTAGCGGATGGTGGCTGTCAAGGTGTTGTTCGTAAGTTGTCCCTTGGAGGACCATGATGGGGCATGCTGGGTGACATTCGATGTAGCTGTTCTCGATGATCCGTCGTGTGGAGGCACAGTGGTCCCATTTCAGTGCGGGTGCGATGTTGGCCACATACGCCATGCCCCCATAGGCAGAGCAGGCCCTGTCGTGTGCGTCCAGAGGGAGGAGTAGTGGTAGCAGGTCCGCCTTTAGACATACCGGGTTGGAGAGGCATATCTCCACGGGATGCTGGTAGGGACACCTCCGACAGTAGAAGACGGGCATGACGCAGCTGAACAATGTGATGCGGTAAGTCAGTCGGTAACTTACGTTCAGCAGGGACAGGAGATCGCATCCCAATATATGTATCAGGTTGGTTTTGTACAGCTTGAGCTGTCCGGCGTAGTTGGGTAGGTGTGTTGCGGTTGCCATTTCGCAGCGGTGCGTTGTGGTGGCGTGCTCCGGCTGTGTGTGCAGTCTGCAATGTGCACGCTCCGAGGTTGCTGTGAGCTCTGTGTAGTCGTAGGGAGACAGGACTTGTGTTCTGTTGGCTTGTTTGGAGGACACGGGCCCTCATCCCACATGCTTCTCAGACAGTTCAAGGTCAGTGATGTGTGACTCCTTCCAATTAACTTGCATGTGGCCGACATGGGGAGTGTTTTCTTCTTTCTTCCTCGTCCGTTGTGTGCTTCTGTGATATGCGCTATCTGCCCTGTGGTCAGTCTCCTCGGCATGCCTGTGTTGGTCTTTTCTTGGACAATGGCTGTATTCACCGGCTTCTTTCGTAGGGCTGTGGTTTCGGAGTTGGAATGGAAGGTCATTCAGTGCTGTCTGCTCTCCCTTGTGTGGGCGGCAGGCTGCCTTTCCGCTCTGCGTTGGGCCTTGTGTGTGAATGTTATTCTTGGGCCACCTGTTGTCGGTCCCCGGGCTCTTTGGTGTTCCGTTTTATATGTCTTGTTCATATGTGCAGGGTGGTATGGGTGTTTCAGTGTGGTACTGGCGTTCCTCTTCCCAAAGGGGCCCTGCTTCTCCTAGTTGGTGTTGCCGCCGCTGTGTGCTTCGCCATGTTTGTTACACTGGGGTGTGTCCTGCTGTTGCGTGACTTCACTGACATGTGTGCGTCGGTTGTGTGGCGTTGGGTGTTGTTCGTGAATTGGGCGTTGGGGACATGTCTGTGGCAGGCCTGTCACGTGTCATGTGCGTTCGGGGTGGGGCTGATGTGTGTGCTGCTTGGTTGTGTCCCTGTCCCTGTGTGCGACGCATGCATGGCGCTGCGGTTGGCCTCTGCGTTGTGCGCATGTGTGGCGGCGTCATCGCCGCTTTGGGGCCGTGACGGGGTCGTTGGTTCCTAGTCCCAGGTGGTGTGTACACATGTGTTACGCGATGTTACGATTTGGCCTGTGTGTCATATGTGGATGCAATGGTGGATGTGTAGTGTACACGCGCTGGGGGGGGTTGTCCGCTTTTTCCGCCCTTGCACTGTGTGCGCTGTTTGCGTGCACTTGTTGTGTGTGTGCCTACCTGCGTCTCCGCTCTACGTTGCGTCCTTGGTGGTGCATCAGCAAGAGCATGGGGAGGGCCTGCAGTGCTGGATTCATGCTCGGGGAGCCGCTTCTTCGTTGTCCGTGCTCGGCGTCCGTGTTACCGCTTCGGTTTGTCGTACGGTATCTCTTGGCCGTGGGAGCCGTTTGTTTGCGGCATCGTAATTTATACGCCGGGCGGGACGTGTTTTCGTCGGACGGTGTGTGTCAGTTGAGCTGCGCCGCTACATGTACGGGCGCACTTTGATGGCGGACGGTGTTGCTGGCTTGCCGGCGGTGTTTGGCCTACTTTTCGCATCGTAATTGGGCGGGCGTGTGGACTGCTGCGTGCCGGCGGTAACTGGTGGTTTTTGCATCCGCCAGCACGGCGGTTGTGCTTCCGCCCGCCATCGTAATGACCCCCTTAATAACTTATAAATTGTTAAAAATATTTTATAAATTATAAATACAGACATACACATACACAAATATTATTATTAAAAAATGTAAAAATATATTTAACAAATTAAAAAAATTACAATATTTTTAATTTTTGTAAAATAAATTATACACAACATTAAGTAAAACAATACAGAAAAATATTGGATAGTGGAGGGAAAAAGATTACTATGCCCACTCCAAAGAGTGCAACAGTAGGGAAAGTGTTGTATAGCGTAGGGGTAAAAATTACTATTCCCACTCCAAAGAGTGCAACAGTAGGGAAAGTATTGGATAGCGTAGGGGTAAAAATTACTATTCCAACTCCAGAGGGTGCAACAGTAGGGAAAGTGTTGGATAGCGTACGGGTAAAAATTGCTATTCCCTCTCCAGAGAGTGCAACAGTAGGGAAAGTGTTGGATAGCGTAGGGCTAAAAATTACTATTCCCACTCCAGAGAGTGCAACAGTAGGGAAAGTGTTGGATAGTGAAAGGATTAAAATTACTATTCCCACTCCAGTGAGTGCAACAGTAGGGAAAGTGTTGGATAGCGTAAGGGTAAAAATTACTATTCCCACTCCAGTGAGTGCAACAGTAGGGAAAGTGTTGGATAGCGTAGGGGTAAAAATTACTATTCCCACTCCAGAGAGTGCAACAGTAGGGAAAGTGTTGGATAGCGAAAGGGTTAAAATTACTATTCCCACTCCAGTAATTGCAACAGTAGGGAAAGTGTTGGATAGCGTAGGGGTAAAAATTACTATTCCCACTCCAGTGAGTGCAACAGTAGGGAAAGTGTTGGATAGCGTAGAGGTAAAAATTACTATTCCCACTCCAGAGAGTGCAACAGTAGGGAAACTGTTGGATAGCGTAGGGGTTATAATTGCTATTCTAACTCCAGAAAGTGCAATAGTAGAGAAAGTGTTGGATAGGGTAGGGGTAAAAATTACTATTCCAACTCCAGAGAGTGCAACAGTAGGGAAAGTGTTGGATAGCGTATGGGTAAAATTACTATACCCACTCCAGAGAGTGCAACAGTAGGGAAAGTGTTGGATAGCGTAGGGGTAAAAATTACTATTCCAACTCCAGAGAGTGCAACAGTAGGGAAAGTGTTGGATAGCGTAGGGGTAAAAATTACTATTCCAACTCCAGAGAGTGCAACAGTAGGGAAAGTGTTGGATAGCGTAGGGGTAAAAATTACTATTCCCACTCCAGAGAGTGCAACAGTAGGGAAAGTGTTGGATAGCGTAGGGGTAAAAATTACTATTCCAACTCCAGAGAGTGCAACAGTAGGGAAAGTGTTGGATAGCGTTGGGGTAAAAATTACTATTTCCACTCCAGAGAGTGCCACAGTAGGGAAAGTGATGGATAGCGTAGAGGTTAAAAATAACATACTTATCAATTAAATAATTGTTTTAATTAAATAATGATTTATTAATAAATTAACAATAAATTATTTATAAATACCAATAAATGAAAATTAATAAATACTTTAATAACATTAAATTTCTTCCCACCCTATTCCCCAATAAACACAAAACCCACTCCACATAAAATGTAACACAATTAATATAATTACCAATTAATCAATTAATAAAAATTATTAACAATTAATAATTAATTAACAGTAAAATAATTATCAATCCCAATAAATAATAATTAATCAACATTAATTACCAATTAATAATTAATGAACAATAAATTAATTATCAATACCAATAATTATTAATAAATAATTACTTAATTATAATAAATTACTTCCCACCCTATTCCCCTATAAACACACAACCCACTCCTAAACTAAATTAACACAATTAATATATTTATCAATTAATTAATTAATTAATTAAAATTAATTACCAATTAATAATTAATAAACAATAAATTAATTATCAATACCAAAAAATAACAATTATTAATTACTTTATTATAATTAATTTACTTCCTGCCCTATTCCCCTATAAACCCACAACCCGCTCCACTAAAAAACTTATACAATTAATATAATTGTCAATTAATCAATTAATAAAAATTAATTACCAATTAATAATTAATTAACAATAAATTAAATATCACTAACAAATAAAAATTAATAATTACTTAATTACAATTAAATTACTTCCCACCCTATTCCCCTATAAACCCACAACCTGCTACAGAACTAAAATGCAAAATGTAATTAAAAATAATTAATAATTTCTAAAAATTATTAATTAATTTACTATAATTAAATTACTTCCCACCCTATTCCCCTATAAACCCACAACCAGCTACGGTACTAAAACACAAAATTTACTTTAAAAAAAATTCTAAACTTCTAAACAATTAATACATATATTTAAAAAAATAATACAAAACATAACAAATCATGTGGAACACATACATATAAAATACATACTAAAATACATAACACTAACATAAACATCGATATTATTAACATCGATATTTTTACTATCGATATTAACAACTTCGATATTAACAAAAACGATATTTCTTACCTTCAGGTCGATATTCTGGTCACCGATATTCTTCATGTCGATTTTCTGTCCCTACGATATTTAAAACTCGATATTAATGTAGGTCAATATTTAAAAGTCGATATTTTGACTGTGCACCGACAAGAATAACATGGATGCAAGTTAAAATCCCCAACTAACATGATCACAGGAAATGATGGTTCTAATGATAAAAATCATCTATAAAATCTTTAAGACTGATAACGGCATCTGGTTAATTCCTAGTTATGGCTGCATTATAACAGTTAATGACAAGTATTCTGCATTTGTTTCTGAAAGTCAGAAGAGTGCCCAGGACAGCCTTCGCGTTAGACTTCATAACATCAACTTTACAGTTGAGGCCCAAATTACCTAATGTAGTGAGGCCTCCGCTGGCACACCCACTGGGCGAGAAAGTAGCTGGTTCGATATATGAGGCAAAGCCATCCAGATGTAGGCATCCCTTAACATCCCACATTTCCTGCAAACAAACAATATCAAATGTTGCCAGCATTCTGAGCCATCCATCATAGGTTAACTTGCTCCATACCCCGCCAATGTTCCAGCTGAGAACCCTTAGTTCCCCAGGGCAATTGGGCACCAAGGCCTTTTCAAGTCCTCTTTAACAGGGGCTGGGCTCAGTCAATCAAGTTCTTCCAGGTTACTCAGAGGTGAAAAATGGTTGTTAAGTTGTATAATTGCGGTGTTTCTATAGCTTGAATGATTAACCAATCCATCTTGCGGCCAATTCTGGTTGAGACTCCGACCTCCCCTGCCAGATAGCACAGAAGTGTGTGTGGATAAATGAAGCCCAGTAGAAGCATTGAAATTCAGTCCTTTGTAGCACCTTTAAGCCCCAGAGTATGGAGGATACAGCCTGCCCGCATGGCGTTGCTAAAGTTAATTATCATACAATCGCCCGAGAACATCTTCTGAGAAGGGCCAATCCATCCCACTCTGCAAACCATGATAATCTCCTCTGCCAGAAACTGGGTTAGAGGTTGGCGGGCGTTGGCCCTTGACGCCAGTCAATGAACTACTTTATTCTTAAGTTAGTCATAGTTTTCCTGGGCCTCCTTCCTTAAGGGAGGAACGTCCACCACTATAATGACATGGGGGTAGCAGCTGGGGTCAGCTCGATATCATTAGTACAGGGATAATCAGCAAGAGAGGCTTTTTGTGATAAATGAGGGGCTGCCATAATGGGCTTATTAAACTCGTTGGAGCTGGGCGGCTGGACAGGAAAGGGAGCCATCAGGTGGGTAAGGCCACCGTTATTCATAGAAGAGGACATTGGTCTTGGGGAGCAGGTGGCTTCGTGTGAGAACACTGGGGCCTTATTAGTTTCTTGAGGCCAAAGGGACTCATTGCATCTTGGTAAATCCTTGGTGTGGCTTTTGGAGGTATCAGCGCCTACTACGGTAGTGAGAGTGCGAGATATGAGGGCTGACTTACAGTACACATTCTTGATGTGTGATTGTTTAATGTCCATGGACCCTTGATGATTTCCCACTGATTGCTCCAGGGCAGAAATCCAAGTTCCAAAGGTATTAAGGGCTGTTAAAATCTTCTTTTCCAGATTACGAAACAGTCCCACCAAGTTGCATTCAGCCTTATCGAGCCCTGGGGCAGTGCGATTATCAGTATTATTTTCACATACAGGCTTCACTAATGCCTTCCTAGGGCCAGTTACAGGCTTCCTGGTCGGTTTGTTAATAGGTAATTGCCCTGTAAATTTGATTTTATGAATGGCTTCCAGAGAGAGAAGAATCAAAGGGGACCACGATTAAGCTAACTGCCCCCTCACCTTGAGCATCTCTGGCTGCAAAAATGGCTTGGTGGTTTGCAGCCAACTCTACCTTGGCATAGGAGATTTCCTCTAAAAACACTCTGACTGCCTGATTTAGGAAGGGCAGTATTGTGTTACTGGCTCTAGGACTTTTCTCAGTCCCATTAATGGGTTCCGCTTTCCTCTTCCCCATTATGCTTGTAAATAGGGGTGGGTGGAGTTTGCGGAGTTGCACTACGCAGAATTCTGCGGAGTTGCATAAAAACTCTGTGGAATTCCACGGAGTTGCTCCACTTGCCCACCCCTGCTTTAAATAGAGGCTAGCTTTGACTGCAGACCGTAGCGTTGGTGTGTTTGGGAGGCATTTGGGGGACAATTTCCAGGTGGGCAGCGTGCACGCTTGCTTCTGTCTGGTTTAAAGGTGGGAGGGGCAAGCTGCAGACAACTGGGCGTTTGGACTGGACAGCACCATATATTCAATGGTTGTGTGGCAGCAGCTGCTTGATTTAGATGCTCGATGTTCTGCACTGTATTTTTCTTGTTTTTGGACTGGACAGAGGCGGGCGTGCTCGATGCTTGTTTGGAGCTTGTTTTTTGAATGCTTTCCAAACCCAGAGCTGACAGTTGGAAAGGGAGGTGAAGGTGGAAAGTCAAAGGTAGCAGAACAGCTCTTTGGGAGGGATTCAGCAAGCTTGAAAATTTCTGCTGGGGCCCAACATGAAGCAGCAGGAGCAACAAGAGAGGCTGACAGAAGCGCGAGGCGCTGAGCCCCCAGCAGCCCTCCATTTGTTTATGTGCCTGGTGCAATATGACAGCTGCCTTACTACTACATGACTTTAGTCTCCCTACCTGCATCTCATCCTCCTCTCCTCAGTGCATGGCCGGGCGCTGAGTGGCACGGCCACGGTGGTCACTTACTTGAGTACGGGAATGTGGAGCGCACGTTAGGCCACAAGCTTCCTTTCCTCCTGGTCAGAAGGCCGAGGAAACGCAGGAAAGTAAAGTTCAAGCCCCTTCCAGATCCTCCTACCGCTACCCACCCACGTAATTCAGTTTTGTTTCTCTGGGAGCAACAAGCCCTGCAGAGAAATATCATGGTTCCAGTGCTGGCAGGTCCGAGAAGGCAGTACCGGGGCTTAGTAGTGGGTGCCGGACGGTAAACTCCGCTACGCAGTGTAGCCGGAGTTTTTGTCAAACTCCGCCCTCCAAGTGGAGTGCGGAGTGACAAAAGCTCAGTGAACTCCACTGGTGGAGTGGAGTTTACAGACCATGGTTAATACTGACAATACTGACAGAGATTAAATGGCTGGTAGCTTGGCAAAAGCATTCAGAGGCTACAGGTAAAATCCACTCAAAAGGCCCATAAAATGTTTGTAAACCAGCACTGACCACCTCCAAGATGAATCAATTGTGAGGATGTAAAAGGGGTGACCCAGCCCAGTCTCCTCCAGGTGCTGAAGGGTGGAGGATGGGCTCGCCCTTAGTCTGGGCTTTGCCTGGGTGCCGCACACGCACGCCCTGAGTTGCGGGCCCCCAGCATTGATTTAGGCACCTGCAGGCACAGCAGTGATGCGACGTGAGGCCAGGGAGTGTGGGGATTGAAGTCCTCGCTCCCCCGTTTCTTCAGTAGACTGCTGTGTATGGCCTTTACATGCAGAGGGCCCCCCAGCGTTGATTTATGCACCTCCAGGTGCAACAGTGATGCAAAATGTGGCAAGGGAGTCAGGGGGTTCAAGTCCTCGCTTCCTCAGTAGACTGCGACATATGGGCTTCCCGTGCAGCGGGGCCTCCGGCATTGATTTATGCGCCTCCAGGCACAGATGTGATGCAATGTGTGGCCAGGGAGACTGAGGGTTGAAGTCCTTGCTTCCCCACTTCCTCAGTAGACTGTGGCATACGGGCTCCCCGTGCAGTGGGGCCCCCGCGTTTATTTATGCATCTCCAGGTGCAGCACTGATGCGACGTGTGGTCAGGGAGTCTGGGGGTTGAAGTTCTCGCTCCCCCAGATCCTCAGTAGACTGCGGCGTATGGACTCAATCAGAGAGCATGAGGGCTGGCTTACTTTGATTCAGTCTAAGATTAAGGACTTGGAGAATCGCCAATGGTGCAACAATCTTACGGTTTTTGGGATTCCCAAGAGGAAAGAGGGGGGTGATCCCCAACAATTCATTATTCAGCTATTTACAAAGGCTTTTCTTGAGCTGTCATATTGGGACCTGGACTGTCAAATTCAGCATGCTTATCTTCTTCCTCTTCACTGTGATACTATTTGATTGATGGAGATCACTTACAGCCGATATTGATATACATTGGCAACTTTCTACTGAGACACGCATTTTTTCTGAAGGCATGCCCTTCAACTCTAATTTTGGTTGACTCAGCACCTCTCTTTGTGCAGTCGGATTTTTGTAAGTTAACAATGAACCAACAATGGTAGCTTAAACGGATGATTGACCCACTGAGAGCAGTAGGGGTGCAGGTCTTTCTGCAGTAACCCGCCAGACTGAATATCCTCAGGCACGGCCATGTTTAGTATTGCTATACAGAAGCTGTTACTGCCAGAGTCCATAAAAAGTGGCAAGGGTAGGGGTATAGAGGATTGACGATATAGATGCACTACTTTGTTCTATTTTATTTTTATAATTATGTTTTTATGCTTGGCACCTCCCTCTCTAGTTTTTAGTCTCTCTTTTTACGGCTATCTCACATTTTATCTTGCTCAGGGGTATAAAATAACGGATGCTTGTAGATAGTATTAGTAGCTGGGAGTGGGGCTTGGAGGAAGACAGAGACCGCACTCTTGGTGTTCTGACAGCCTAAGGGGTGGAATGATTTTTCCCTGTGGCTGGGGTGGGGTTATGTGTTTGGAGGATGTTTGTCACTCATGTTGGGTCTTCGTCATTATTTTGGGAGGGTTTTTTGGGGGTTTGGTTGGGTGTTAGGAACAATGAGCTGCTGTGATCATGTGTTTAAGGTTTGTGCATGAGTATTATTCATATGCTGCCAAGTTGTTTAGTGCTGTTGTAAAACACACACTATGCACCAGTTAAAGATAAATTGCCGCAATGTAGCAGGCCTTAACCATCCTCTTAAGCATCAGTTGGTCAGCAAGGAAATTATTGCCTACAAGCCCCAGATTGTTTGTTTAAGAGAGACTCATCTTGCATATAAAGATCAGTCTCTCCTAAGGCAGCTAGGGTACAATTCTGTTATTAGCACCAGTCAATCAGTTTCTACACAGGCGGTTGCCATACTCTGTTTAAGATACCTGGAATACTCGACTCTGAGAACTGCCTCTGACCCTAAAAATAGGTGGGTGATTTCTCAGATTATGGTTCTCGCTAAGAAGATTACTATCTGTACTGAATACGGTCCAAATACTGATGATCCAGGATTGGTTGATTGGTTGGAGCTAGAATTATTGGAGTGGTCAGGGTACTTAGTACTTCTTGGTGTCTTTAACTGTATTATGAACTACACAGTGGACACTACTAACCATGCTGCCAATTCTCAGATGGTGAAAACTAGATCTGCCGTCTGGGATTTAGCTCAGGTTCATGGTTTAGTTGATGTCTGGCGAACCCTACATCATACGAGACCTGGCTATACCTTTTTTCAGCACCACATAGACCATATTCTAGAATCAATATGGATTACATTGTTCAACAATTGTTTCACTCTGAACGCATGGAGGTGTGTCCTAAGATCACCTCAGACCCCACTCCAGTTCTGCTGACATTGCAGCTACCTGACTCTGGTCAGGAAGGGCATCGTTTTACCTTTCTTTGATTAGTCTTTTTTAATTCTGCTTATATAACTCGTATGGCTGACTAATTCAGAGAGTTTACTGCAGCCACTATTGGTTGTGCTGCACCCCACGTTGGATGGAATGCAATGAAGGTTTATATATACGTGGTACTATGCTCCAGTATATCTTGCAGGCTGACAGATTAGAGAAAGATGAGGTCTTGAAATGCCGTACCCAGCTGCAGGAAGCAGAGCAACGGTACATCCATGCAATTTGGGATAGAGGCAAGCATGAGCGTTCTGTCTACTTAGCACAGGTGAAGCTTTGTTGTATATTGGATCGAGGGCTACAGGAAAAAGTTGCAGTTAAGAATCAAAGTAATAAGGCACTCTAATATGAGCATGGGTAAAATATTGGACTGGTGCTTGCACATCAAATTGCGGAAAAAAGACATAGAAACATAATTAAATTAAATGTATTAAGGACAAAGACGGCACTGTTCACTATGGCACCCAAATTAGAATGGAACAATTGGCAGATTTCTATATGGATATCTGAGGTCATGCACTACCTGTTCAACAACTAGAGATCAAAGCTTACATACAGAGGGGCCAATTCCGATCTCGGCCGGTAGGGCACCGAATCGGATTCGGCTTAACCGGATCTGATTCAGAGCCCTCATTCCCGACCGATTCGTACGTGCGTCCGGGCGAGCGAGAACGATGCGAGCGCACGTGAAATCGCCGACCGACTCGTACGCGGGTCCGACCCACTCCGACCGACTCGCACGGACACGACTCGCACCGCGCAATGGAGACGTTCCCCGGCCGGGCAAGTACGATGCGTGCCTCGAGCAGTCCGACCGACTCGCGCCGTCCGGCTCCAAAGGGCAGTCGGAGCCGGACTTTGGGGGTCCTTGTCAGACCCCCCTGTACACGTAGCCGCGCGAGTCGCACACAGGGGGGACCCATGGGTCCCCCCTACCTGTGCATGTACGGCGCGATTCGCATCGACGCGTACCCGCTGTAGGGGGCGCCCTTGTTCGCCTCGCACCCATTGAGTCAATGGGAGCCAGCGTACGCGTTGTACGACCGGCTCCCATTGACTTCAATGGGAGTCCGACCGAATCGAGTCCGATTGCATGCGTACGCATCGTACTCATTCGGTCGGGCTGCTAGAGTCCGATTCGGTCAGAAATCTCTCCGGGTCCGGCTCGGTCGGAGTGATTTCCGGCCTGAATCGGAATCGGCCCCAGAGTGTCTGCTTGCCCCATCTTGATTCGCACCAGTTTGCAAGGCTGGAGAGGGATATTACCACACAGGAATTGGAGGAGGCAACCAAATCATTACTATCGGGGAAGGCATCGATGGAGGATTCTACCCCGCTGGAATTCTATAAGACATTTAGCAACATTTTGCTTCCCCTATTTATGAATGTCGTGATAAGTATCAATAACAGTGGCAAAATAACCACCTCCTAGAACTCCACTAATATCATAGTGTTTCTAAAAAAGAGCAACCCCAGAGAAGAGAGGGTCATATCGGCCTATCTCCTTAATCAATTATGACGCGTAAATCTTTGCCAAAATTTCAGCTGCGCGCTTGGCCCTTCTGCTTCAGCATTTAGTCTCACCACAACAACATGATTTTGATCCTGGTAGGGATGCCACTAGTCATACGAGCTCCGTAGTTGCTGTCTTTGATGGTGAAAGGGCAATTGGCAGAGGTTGGGTATGATATTGCTGGATGCTGAAAAGACCTTTGATCAGGTTTCATGGGCTTTTCTCTGGTCAACCGTGTTCACCGTCGGCATTTGTAGGCATTTTTTATCTCATGTCAGGTCTCTTTATAAAAACCCAGATGCTAGGTTGGTGCTGGATGAACATACTTCTCCGCCATTTAGTATCTGTCAGGGTACACACCAAGGCAAGACCGGCTTTAGGGAAGTGCAACTGGTGTGGCCGCACTAGGCGGTAGCCCAGGGAAGGGGGGCGCTGACATCAGGGGGCACTGTGTTTAGCAATAACTTACGATTTATAAACACCTGCAGCAGAGTTCCGAGTGTGCCCAGTTTTCAGGCAGCATTAACAATGTCAAGAAAACTCTTGTAATTAATGTTCCTGCTAGAGAGAGAGATCAGAGTTTTGTCTACCAGCAGTTTTGACTCACCATTAAGCAGTGCAGTGGGATAATATGCCTGCTGCAAAGAACGCATACTGTGTAGATCACAGATCTGTATTTTATGTGGATAGCTGAGTGGATTACAGATTTTTGTCACATATATCCTTTCGTTACCGCACTTCATAAGATACAACCCTAATATAGAACAGTGGCTGTTACAAACTGCCATCAAAGAGCTGCATGCAACTTCATAAAATAGGTTAGGACGTTATGTTTTTTCATCAGTCTTTTTATTATCTATTCTTACTGTTGCTGAAACGCTGGGGTAAACCTGCAGCACTGATAATGTTAGACCTTAATGCAGCCTTCGATACCATGTCCCGTCACCTTCTGCTTGAATGGGTCTGGAATTTCGGCATTGGACCGAAGGCTTTCGGTGGTGAGCATCTTTCTTACAGAGCCACACTTTTCAGGCAGCTCAAAAGCCTTTTCTATCTGAGGCTTTTCCGCTGCAGCAGGGGGTGCCTCAAGGCTCAGCACTGAGCCCTATCTTATTCAATCTATATATGCACCCCATGCCGATATCATCGAGTGTTACAGATTCAACATTGTGTCGTATGCCAATGATACGCAGCTTATCATCAACTTGTCTCAGAAGGAAGGAGACACTGCGGCTCTGTTAAGATCCTGTCTGTATGATCTGGCTGAGTGGAAGGACCACAGTTGTCTCAAGATGAATGCTTGGAATACTGATGTTCTTATTTTGGGGAAGCAGCCATCAATCTCGTCCTCTGCTTGGTGGCCGGACTCACCAGAGCCACTAACGGCCCCTAAGCTGAAAGTTCAGAACCTCAGCATTTTGTTTGACACAGGACTTTTGTTTGACAGTCAGATCACCAGTCTTGCGGGGAAATGTTTTGAAGACTCTGAAAAACATTCTGGGACTCCTTCCAGAGGCCGCAAGAAAGGCAGTGATCCAGGCCTTGGTAACGTTATGATTGGACTATTGCAATATGTTCTATATGGAAGTCTCACAATCTAGATTGAGGAGATTGCAGAGGGTACAGAACGCAGCAGTTCAGTTGCAGCTCAATCTCCCCAGGTGGTCAGCTTCAGGCCCAGCCCTTGCCAAACTGCATTGGCTGCCTATGGAGAAGAGAGTGTCCTTTAAAGCTATATGCTTTTGTCACTGCATTCTGAATGGGAAAGGACCTCGTTATCTGCCCCCTCTTATCAAACCTTATGTATCCAGCAGAAGTCTTAGTTCTGCAGAAACCTCTTTAGCTGTGATCCCCATTGTTAAAAAGCATGCATGAGAGGTTGCGCCTTTAGTTTATCAGCTGCTAAGATGTGAAACACCCTGCCTCTGGCTCTCAGACAGGAAACTTCTGAACTGGCTTTTCACAAGAAACTTAAAACATGGTTATTTAGACAGCCTTAACTGACCATTGGGTTTTCTGGGGTGAATGTCTGGGGCTTGTACGGGAGAATTAATGTTAGCACGGGGACAGTACTATTTGGAGTAACCAGGCGCTTTGCACATTACTTAACATAACATAACGAGGGCCTCTCACTGGGTCAAATGCCTGCTTCTTTTGCTTGGGGTCACCACAACCCATTGTTTGTAGTGGTTGAAGGGTTGAAAGGGTGTAGCGTGGGCACTGTGTGGTGTACATGACTAAAGTAATGAGGCAGATATACCTATACAAAAAGCAGACCAGAGCTCAAAGTGATGAACATGTATTGAAAAACAGGACGTCATGGTAACAGGCAGTTATAACAGAAGTTGCCCTCCTAGTGGTATTCAGGCAAAGCTGTCAGCATTGTGTACCACTGAAATACCACATTGCAGCCACCCTCTGTAGGAGCAAAGTAGAGGAGATATCTGTGGCACCTGTCAGCGCCATGCCACAGAACGGGGCATTAGATAACAAGTATGGCAGGCTCATCGTGAGCAAGAGAGGATGCAGAGTAAAGAGCATGATCTCTAAGCCAAAGACAGTGCGTAAGGAGCAGTAGGCCAGTGTACCACCAAGGCACGTGTGAGGAGATTGCCTCAGCGGGTATCTGCTTTGTGCTGTAGATGCGCAGCCCGCAGTCTCTCCCAATTCCGTGCTCAAGAGCAACAGCAGTCTAAGCTCAGAGGCCAGGTCACAGCAGTAGCAGGAGGCAGAGAGAGGCTGCGCCAGAGTATTTATTGAGCCCACAAGGCCAAAATGCTTAGAAGGACACCGGGGCACTCAGGGAAGAACCACCAAATCTGAGGGTGAGGCCATTGGTTATGGGTTACAAGTAGGGTGCTGGTCGCCAGAGGCAGACTCTCACCTGCAGTTATGCCTGCTGGAGCTCACATATATTAGTCCAGGCACATGGTAGGGCCCAAGAGCACCAGGGGCTTCAAAGGGAGCACCCCATCGGCCAAGGCCAGTCCGCTGCATGTGTCCCATCAGGGAACCCCTTGTGTTGCAAGAAGCTGCCAGATCTCTGTGCCCGGCAGGCTTACGTCGCAGCCTGACCCTCAGGCTCACCAGCGGCCCCTGACGCAGCGAGGCCTCTGAAGGCCACGTCAGGCTGTGGTGAGCTGCAGGTGCAGTGCTGCCTTCAAGGGGCCCCCACAGGTCCAAACTTCATATCCGCATGGGGAGGCATCCAGCATGCAGCCACAGTAGTTATGTAGCACATAAGTGTCAGATGGCGGCGGAATCGCTATAAAGATAGCAAGGATCCCTGGAGCTTGAATGCTGTGGGGGCCTTCTTGGTCTCCAGCTTGGCCACATCCACAAATTATGAACCTCTTTTACGGTCTAGTATTGCCAAGATGAGTCATGGAATCGCCTTCCTATTAGCATTAATGTCTCTGTAATATTGTCAAAATGAATATCCTACCTAAATTTCTTTATCTTTTTGGGCAAATCCCTTATGAGTCCCTGATTCTTTTTTTAAGCGACTCAACAGGGCTATAGGTAGTTTCATTCGGGGATATAAGAGGACTAGGTGGGCTATATGTTACTTGAAACTTCCCTTTAATCAAGGAGGATTACATCTCCCGGATTTTAATCCGTAATTTTAGTCCGCTTTTGGTTCTCGCGTTAAGAATATCCTAACTCATCATGACCCAGATCTTTTGGCCCTGGGGTTTCAAATGGCCTTGGGGCCTGACTTCAGGTTTTTTCTCTGTAGATGACCTGATCCTAATTATTTCGAACGGGTTCAGTTTAAGATTGTCAATGATGTCTCACTGATCTGGGAGGAAATTTGTACTAGATACTCTCTTCCACTTACACATTCGTTTACACCGTTGTGGGGTTATCCTAATTTTCCATCCATTCTTCATGACTTAGTGTCCAAGATTTGGCATAACCAGGGAATAAAGACCATAGGTCAGATTTTTTACTCTAATGGGTTCAGTACAATTTCTACTCTGCAAACACTTTACGACCTTCCACAACAGTCCTTTTTTAAATATCTACAGATCCAGGATTTATTTTACATAATCTTCTACATACTGCTGGTTGTAAGGAAGCAGATATCTTGATTTGTTTTTTTCCACAGCTGGCATGCTATCAATTAGTACTTAATATAGGATCAAGTCTGCAGATAGAGAAGATGACAGGCCCAGTTTGGCAGCTAAATGGGGTGTTAAGTTTGAACTGACTTTCTTATTAGAAGATGTTACCAATGCTTTCGATATTATTAGTCTATCAGTTTGTT
The DNA here is from genome assembly GCA_963921515.1 of Calotriton arnoldi. NCBI lineage: Eukaryota > Metazoa > Chordata > Amphibia > Caudata > Salamandridae > Calotriton > Calotriton arnoldi. Next base: position 299,606 of record CAWUFW010004639.1, read on the forward strand.
CAGTTAGTCTAAAACGTCAGCAATTTAGGACTGTCTGTATGTTATACTATAGACCCGAAAGAATTTGCAAATGGGCCTTGAACAATTCTAACCACAAGTCCTGTTTTCCTAAGTGCAGCCTACATGCTGCAGGCATTTTTCACATGTTTGCGGGATGTTGTTCACTTAAAGCTTTCTGGTCTGGCATGGTGCAGCTCCTCGCCTTCCATCTGGGTCATAATATGCAGTTATTAGTTAAGGATATTATGTTTGCACATAAACGTGATACTAGCCCTAAATCATCCCTGGTGATATCAATAGCGATTACCACTGCTCGGCTTTGCATTGCGAGATCATGGGTCACTTCTTTGAACCCTATGGTTTCTGAGTGGTGGGCACTGTTTCTCCAGATCTTTTAATTGGATTCAGATATTTTTAGGGCAAAAGGTGCTAAGGGCTGCACACACCTTAATCATGTCTGGGCCAACATCTTTGATTGATGCCTAGTATTTCTTTGTGCTTTCTAAGTTGTGGCTTATATAATTTTTTTAATATTTTGTAGCTATGTATAACAGGGATTTTGTATGAACTTATGTGTTCAATATTTCATTGTGTGATCACATGCAACTCAATAAAAATAATCAAAAGAAAAAAGGAGGGATTTGTCTCAAGAATAAAAAGATAATTTTCATTGAGTTGTCGCAAAATAGGTCTTTCAGAAAACAAATGTCTGATCTGCCTCTTCTGTTCAAAGAAAAACTGCTCCCTTTCATAATAATTTGGTAATGGATCTTACAATTTCAAAAAACTAATGAAAGAACCTTCGATACAAATTGCCAAAGCTCAGTTTATTTCTAACTGCACTGACTGACATTGTGTGGGCTATTGAACTATGTATCCAACTTAATGACCTCAAGAGTAATTACATACCCCTAAGATTTTACAGTACAAGTGTGAAAAATACAATTGTTCATGTTCATAAAAAGATAACGATCTCTCAATCATTAAAAAATGCCTTAACATGTAACATGTGAGTTTCTTAGGAGTCTGAACAGATCCAAATATCATCTAAATAGACAATACAGAACACATCCAAAAATTATCTTCATACCCAATTGAGAAAATACTGGAATGTGAAGGAGAATTGAAAAGTCTGAAAGGCATGACCTAGTATTCTAACAACCCAAACTTAGTGCGGAATTCCGTTTTTCATTAATCACCTTTCCAGACTGTCACTAAATGGTAAGCTCCTTTGACATCTAAATGAATATCTTTTCATTTCAAATGTGATCTAGTAGGATAGATATTAACAGGAATGAGTAGCGATTCATCACTGTGATTTTACTGAGGTCTCTATGGTTGACACAAATTCTCACTTCACCCCTTTTTTCAGGCAGAAAAAAAAGCAGAGTGAAGAAGTGTATTGTGGGGGCCTGATGAATCCATTAAAAAAATTCATTTAAGTATTGTTGAAGATATTGTGCACCGGGTTTCAAATAAATCGTACAATCAGTGCTCTGGTGAAGAGGTAGAGCATTTAACATTTTCTACCACATACATCACTAATTTCTTGATAACAAGAAGGTAGGTGAATTATACAGTTAACTGCTGGTGAAATATCTAACCCTGCAAGCATTTTAGAAGGACAACTATCTCTGGATTTACGTAGTGTCATACAACTACCTCGAAGAAATCTGAATTCATTTTTATTGCCCTAGTAGTTCAATCAACATATAAGGATTATGAAAGTCTACCAAGGCATTCCCAGGATTACTTTGAAATGTGGGGCGTCTATCAAATCAAAGCAAGTTGTTTCATGATGGTTTTTTAAAGATACCATATAAATCATGTGCTTAAGAAACCTCTCTGAATCTACTGATAGCCTAGTGCTGTCTATTCCCTTTACATCTTCAGGAATATTTGTCTTAGTTAAAGGAACTTGCAAGAACAGATCAAACTGAATGTCCATAAAGTTTCCTAAGGCACCAGAATCTAAAATCCCCAGAGCCATCTTCTCTTAACCTTCTTACAAAATTGTCGTCATGGGAATTATCAATTGAGCAACTACACTAATCCTCCTGGAACTGACTTAATTTCTTCACTCGACCAGACAGCTCATTTCATCCCCAAAGAATCTAGTTTTCTGCCTGCTCAACATTACAGATGCTTGGCTTTTAAATGTCCTAGGTTTTCTTTCCCTCGCTTCTTTGGAATGGGACTTTTATACTACCTAAATGCATAATTCTAGAAGTCTCATTAACTCAATTCTCTTCTACCTCGGCCTGAGCTATTAATACCTTGTTTTTTTTCTGAACATCATTAGAAACGCAATGGTTCAAGGGCACCACTAACTCTATGCCTATGAGGTCATCACACTTAGTAAAATGATTAAGCACCAGTGCCAGGACACCCTTCAATTCGCTTTGCAGTCCTTGATATAATAGAGATGACCTCTTTGTCACTGACCAACCGGTTTCAACTACCAAGTGATTACATTTGGTAATACAACTTAATGGATTTTGAAGGGCCTCGAAGTTAACAACTCATAATCTACAGAGTGTAATTTTTCATGTCAAACACTTTTTGAATCTGATCACAGAAAACAGAAAAATTATAAATCAAAGGATTGTTTCTCTCTACCAATGGAATGCTTTAGTTTGCTGCATTCCTACTTAAATACGGTAAAACAAAAGACACCTTAGTTTGGTCATCAGAAAAAGGAATAGGTTTCCACAAAACATGCAGCTAACTCAGATTAAAGAACGAAGCAATATGCATTGGTTCTCCAGAAAACCTTCCTGGAGATGCTAAGGCTATGGATAGAGTTACCACCTAACAGGAATGTGTAAAACATTTCAGGGCAGATTTAATACTTTTTCAATGCAGCACAGCAACCAAACTTGCTGCACTGTGTTGCTCAAGGGGGGAAACAGAGTACAGAGCCATATCTTTTAAGGCCTGCTGCAGTTGTCTTCCCCTGCAGTGGTGCTCATAAGGGCTGCCTTGTGTAATGCACAGCTATGCAGAAGTGAGTGTGTCCTGTCTATCTGAGGGCTTGAACTGAAAACCTACCCTACCAATTCAAATGTCTAGACCAGCATAGAAGAATCCCATACACTGGATGTATGATTTTAACCTCAGTACACGTGCAATGCATTGTTTTTTTTTTTTACAAAATGAAAACATATTTTTTTGTTAATGCCTGTTTCAATAAGGCATTAGTTTTTGACAGAAAGCTAGGTCTGGCTATTTTAGTTGACCGGGCTTTGCTCCAAAAGCTATGGGTGTTTTAACTATCATTCCCCAGTAACACCCACTTGATATGAAGTGATGTGGCGCCCCTGCCTCCCCTAGCGCCCACTGGTGATTGGCTGTTGCCCGCATGAACCGGAAGCATTTACTATTGCTTCCGGTTCGTACGTCCGGTCAACGTCGGACAAGCCGGTAGGAACCGGCTTGCCCGACTCAGGATTATAAAAGTCTGGGGAGCGGAGCGGACGGTCTCTCTTTGCGCCGCTCCCCAGCCTGCAGATTGAAACAACGGGTCAGGGCCTCAGTCGGACACCCCAACAATTTCTTTTACCCCACCCACCATCCCCTAGGGCAGACATATTTGATAATTAGTATGTTTTTCCATTTCAGGAGGAGTAATGTAATAAAGTTTATATGATTGAGTTGTCGTAATATTGAAATAAAAGTGTTTTTCTTAACTAAACGTTGGCAATTTTCAGGAACTGTTTTTTGTCGTATTTTGTATGTGTTTCCCTTGGTCAGGCGGTAAGGGCATGATTGGTGAGCATAGTTTTTGGTCCTTAGCAGGCATCACCATTGTCAAATGGGGACGCCCGAGGGGGAGACAGAGGGTCTCTCATAGAACTCCAGGGGCAGTTACAGCCGGTAGGCTGGAAGGGTGCGGGGGGAAGGGAAGTCTTGCTTCCAGTAGGCTGGTTGGCCAATCCCCGCACGCGCATGCGCTCAAGGGCGCAAGGACCCCTTTATGGAGTTAATGTTGAGGGTATAGGGGGGCCCGGGGAGGTATTCATCCGGTAAGCTGGCCCCCTGCGCAAGGTCACTCCGGTAGGAGGTTGGGACCTAGGTTGATCTGGATCTGGGGCCGCCAGTCACTGACCTTGCCGAAGGCTCTAACAGGGATACGCAGAAAGAGAATATCTTCATCGCTTAGCTTACGATAGGAATGGCTATGTATTAGAAACATGTTAAGGTTAGCCAATTGACATCTTGTACCTATCAATGTATTGGATTTTCTGCGTTTTGTGTACATAATGTAAATAATATTAATTTTAATGTTTGATATTTTATGTACTAAAATACGGCCGGGGTCTACGACCCCTAAGCCAAACAGTGGTGGTGTTTGAATTGTTTGCCTTGGGGGAAAGGAGGGCGGTGAGCCCCACGGGAGCCGGGAGGGTCCCCACCCCAAGGGTTTTTTGGTTAAAGAGAGGAGGGAGACTTTAGGCAGTACCAGACCATAACCAAAAGTGCTTTCTGCAATGACAAAGGGCACCTTCTCAGTGCAAAATACCTTTTACGCTGTCAAGTAAATACTAATGTGCTGCTTTTCGTCACTCTGTGTCAATTTGCAATGGTGCAAGTGTTAGTACATCTAGGCCTTGGGGTCTTTTAAAGGACGTGTCAGTGCTCATCAATCAGCACTTTCAAAGACTGTGGACAAAATGTCTTGGCTAGCAACTTTTGTACCTCACTTTAACATAAACCCTATATCTTGTTTCATTACAGTTAACTATGGAAGTAGTGCCATACTGTTTAACTTCGCTGAACTGGCATCCTGTTGTAATTTAATTGTATCCTCTAGAATCTAAGAGAGAGTGCTGCCAAAATTGATTTCTCACTTTGGACACACTGCTCAGATGGGCTATTTGATCTGTCAAAGAGCACTAACCTTGTGCTTGAGATTGAACAAATGTGGTGCACTCTTCTGTCCTTTGCTGCTTTCACCAGTGACCCACAACACAAAACTATGACGGCCTTGGGTAAAAACAGGGAAAGTCACAAGCGATAAGAGATAAAACGGCTATTGGACTCCGCAACTCTTACTCATCGCTTCTACAACATGAGAAAACACTGATTGGATTCTAACATGAAGACTTTTTGACAGTAAGAGTATGAGGGAAAGAGGTGTCTCCATCAAAGCAAAACTAAGGGGGGGGAGAAAAAGCCCAAAATAAAGTCAGTTCTGAATACATGACCACTTAGGCACCACTCTTTACAGATGACATGGAGTTTAAAATAGTTTAGCCATTTCTTACAGCGCAACAAACCAGCCCTAAGGAAGAGTGAAATATTTGATCCTTGTCTCAATAGAACAAAGAAACCATTTCCCATTTCTTCGGGGATGTAAGCACCTAAGTATCAAAAAATACACAATGCCTTTCATTATAAGTAGTCAGAACCATTGGCATCATTATGATGGCGGCCGGACAAAGTCCGCCCGCCACCGTACCGGTAAAAGGGACGACCACCAGAGGTGCGGCGGTCCCGCTGGGCCCATTAGGATGCGACCGCCACCCTGGCGATCGCATTCCGCATATTCAACATTGTGGCGGGTGGTGCTGTAAGCAGCACCCGCCACAATGTTGAAAATGCATGTTGTGCATTGGCATGCACAACGTGACAGGCACCGCGCGTTGACTGCCACCTTGTCCATGCCAATGTAGGGGGGTACCATGGGTACCCCCCAAGTGCAGCCCCCCATTCCCCCACCCCCTCGGGGGCCCGCAACGGGCCCCCAAAGTGAACTCCGCATGCATTTCTATGGCGGAGTCTCCGCCATGGAAAGGCATTGAAAATGCCACATGCTAATATGGATGGCGCTGCCTGCAAGGCACCACCACCCTATTATGGGCCTTTTCCGCCCAGTAGGCAATCGGGACGATTGCCTACCGGCGGAAAAGCGGCGTACGGTCCTTCCGTCCACCGCGGTACCCCCCGCCATGCTAATGTGGCGTGGGGTAAATGGCCGTCAGGTGGGGTGTTTTGGCGGGCGGATCGCCATGCTAATAGGCCCCTTAGACGGGTTTGTAGTGGTTAGCGAAGAAAAACAGCAAGAGGGGAGAGAGATCCTTAAGACCGAAGAAAAATGGAACAACATGCCTTTGGCATCGGAGGACGCCCAAATACAAAAAAAGGCAAAAACCTGTTTTCCCTGTTCCAGTCTGTGCTCTACTTTTAAACACAAGTCAATGTAGTTGCTGTGGAACCAACTTCGTACTAAATGTGCATATAAGGGGACGGCAGCTTCTTCAATCCTAGCACTGACTAGAATGCTCTAATTGGTTGCTGTGTAATTGGACTATTGTAACGCCATAATCCACCCCCTATATGTACTAAGTAAATGGAAACACTTCAATTAAGAAATCTGAAATACCCCCACTGTCTAATAGTGAAATACAGACAAATGTCACAGCGCCGTGCACCATGCACGAGGCTTATTGTGGATATAGCACTGAATGACCACACAAACTCGACCCCAATGAGAGCTGAACTGATGTCTCTTGTCCAGTTATACTCCAATAGTCATCCATGCTAAAATGGAGGTAGATTCCGTCAGGATGCAGGATCCTAATTGTGGATTCTTTTCAGCTAGCTACTGAGCTCACAACTAGACCCTTCTCTACTTGAAAAAGATCTGAAGCAGTGCTCTTTAGAGAAACATGAACATCTAAGAATCCTCAATGGGATATCCAAATCTCTTTCAGGGGGCTTGGTCAATGGCTCACATAACTAGTGCAACTAGGGAATCATTTGCCCCTCATTCACACTGAAACTGATTGATTGGACGTCCCGCTGCACTGACCGCTGATTGTAGCGAGCGAGCAAGCGAGGAGCGAGCGAGGAAGACGCCAGCTGCCCTGCGGCTCCCAGCCCTCGCCGATCCCGACAGAGCGGGGGCCGAAAAAACAGCTCCATCGAGCTCCATCAAGTACGGGAGACCTGCCTTACCTGTCGTCCTGTTATTGGCAACGAGGCGAGCTGTGAGCCGCACGCCGCAGCGTTTCCAACGCTCCGTGGCTCCGTGGCTGAGCGAGTGGGAACAGCAGCAGCAGCCGATGCAGCAGAGGCAGCGGCCCAGTCGGGAAGATGGAGGACGGAAGAGTCTCGTGAGGGCGTTTGCGGTAAGTGGCAAGTGCGGCCGCCATTAGTAGGCGGCCGCAGTGAGAGTGAGCCCTCGGCGGAGGCGGCATGATTAGCACGATTAGATCGTGGTGCTGCCTGTGACCTCGCCCTGTGTGCCCCGCTTGCCTTCGCTTTCGCTCTTGCCTCTCCTTTGTCCCACTCCTCTGCAGCTCCTCCTGGAGCTCCGGCTGAAAAATAAAATCAAGACCACTCAGCAAGTAAAAGTCAAAGTAAAAGTCAAAGTAAAAGTAAAAGCCAAAGCAAGACGATTTAGGGCATCTGGGGGTGTTCAAAGACCAAAACCAGGAGTGCCTTAAGTAAACACCCCAAAACCACCTCGCCCCAGGACACAGAGGTGCAAGGCAGCAGCAAGCAAACCTACAAGTAAACCAATAAGTGCAGGGCAATCACGCCCAAGCAAGTCGCACTGCTCCAGGTGAGCCAAAAACTGAACAAAAAATCTGTGCCAATAACCCACCATGAGATCAGGAAAAGTCAGGGGGACGACAGGCAACCAGCAACAGAAATCCAAAAAGGAGGGAGCGGACCAAACAGTAATGGAAAATTTCAGCAAGCCACAGGAAAAGGAACAGGAACTGGATTTGGAAGCGGATCAAGATCAAGAAAAAGATAGGGAGAGTAAAATAGACAACATCCAAGAAGATAACCACACCCTTACTATTGCTACTTGTTCCCCCATCAAAACCAGCACCAAAACTAACAAGCGGGCTCTCATAACAGACTTCTTAAAAGTATGTCGCAGTTTATCCCCGGGGAAGCAAAAGGCTCACAAAGTAGTCAAGGAAGCCAAGAAGACCAAGGGGGGCAGTCCAGGCAATGAGACACATAAAGATAGTGTTAGCAAAACAGCAAATAAGGAAGGCACAGAACAAGTGGACTCTAAGCTTACCACATTAGAAGACGCAAGCTGTGCCAGTCCTATACAGGGCTGTTTGAGCTCACTTACGGACCATCAAGGATCTCATCAACAGACCGTTCAGGCCGTAGTCCACGATGACCCGGGATTAAACTGGGAGTCCATGTCGAAACAATGGACCTGCCAGGCTCAATCAAACCAACTAAGCCAACAACACCAGCAACAACAAACCTCCCAGCAGTGCCTTGAAGTGCAGAGCCTGGAGGACAACCTGGTGCTTTGGCAGGATAGCATCGATAGCTCCTGCGCATTAGTATACTCACCGGCAGACCCTCAACCCCTTGACCAGTTTGGGGGTCAAACAGTCTACGGGCAAGAACAATTCTCCACTAATTCGAAAACACCAATTAACCAAATTCAAATCGCGCATCAGTTGGGGCAGGAACCATCTCAACAAAAGAAAAATGGTCCAGTGTCCTACGACTCCTACGAGGTCGAACAATTCAACCCACTCAGCCACTTAGAAGCACAAAACTTATCTGCGCAACGACGAAGCACCAAGAAACAAGGGGGACAACATTCAACGGAACAACAAGAAGGCCCACCAACAGGACCATTTTGGAATCAGCTATTAGGCATTATGAAAACGAACGGATCAGCTATGACCTATCATGCCGATAAGCTGGATACTCAAGTCGAGCTATTAAATGTCTTAGCATTATATGTTCAGGGGATAGAACAAAAATTGCATGATCTAAACGCCATGATAATAAAGGTACAACATGTGCAGGACATCACATACCACACATGCCATTGCTATCAAATAATCGATAAGCTTGCAACTGTCCCAACTATAATGTCAGAGCTGTTGGGGGCAGTCAGGGAAACACAACTTAATTCCATAACATCTATGGAAAGAGACCCCAAGGAAGCAGACAGAATTAGTGGGGACATCTCCAATATTAACATCAAACTATTAAAAGAGGAAATTAATTCTCAAGAAGGCGAATGCAGAAATTTACTTGACGCCGAGAAAGGGTCCGAACAACTAGATGAACAGCCATATTCAGAAGGCTCATCACCAATTCCTAATCAAAGCAACTTACCAAAGGAAGCCGTAGAAAGTAAGGAACAAATAAGCTTGAAAACACCCCTCACAAAGCGGGAACGGTAACGCCTGAGGAAAGCAAGGAAAAGTAAATTAAACAAAGCCATTCCACAATTATTATTGACACCCACCCAGAAAAGACAAGATAAAGGTGATGAAAGCAACAGCTTTACAGTCAGCACGCCAGATCATAACAACCCGGCAATAAAAGAGGCTGCCGCTTCAAGAAACCACGACGCGCAAAAAAAGGAAAATTCGTCAATAAGTAAAATATATGACATATTCAAACCCTCGGTTAAGAAGGAACAAAACAACGTAAAAAGTAAAGAAACCGTAAAAACAGACATAATCCAAATACCACAGGATCTAAAGATAAAGACAAGTGAAATCTGTACGCAGGACGTAGCACTAAGTGGGAAAGGAGCCATACAGGCGCGAATTGTCAATAATGAAATTAAAACTAATCCACAGTCCCAGAGGTTAAGAGAGCCAATTGAAAGCATACAACAAGACCAAGTCAAACATACCCATCACGTCGAAATACATCACCAAGACCTAACAGAAGCATCAAAAGGGACCCCGATCGACCACAGAAAAACACAATCGCTCACCGCTCAAGGCCAGATAGAATTGGTCCCACATTATAAATCGAGGGGAGCCCACGATATACTGAATCGAAGCGCAATAATAAGGTTACTCAAATCTCTTCCTGCCCTGAGACATATCACATCCATGGACCTGGAAAGAATTGAATTTAAACCGAACCCCAACCAAATAGGGCCTGAAATAACAACAGCTACTTGGATAAATTACTCTGTAATTGCACAGATCCTGAGGCACAAGGAGGTATTTGCATCATGGGGTATAGAACTAAAAAAGGTGGAACCTCCTCGTTATCCGAGCCCCCTACAACACCCCTACTGCACAGACGGCGTATTAAAAGGAGCGAAAGGCCCTGAAAATCCAGACCAAGTGAAGGATGACGCCCAATCTATAAGTCAAATCACGATTACAATCTCTCACTCATAAACAGCTAATAAAGAGGACAACCAGTACTGGAGATCCCTAAACACACAACAAGGAGCAGCATGAATAAAAATCCATAAAAATCCAAACACATTGCAGGACTGTAAAATCTGTTCCTGGAACGTGAACGGCCTAGCCTCTAAAATAGAGGAAATCGATTTTGCTGACTTCATCCTACAGTACGACATACTGCTATTGCAAGAAACTTGGCAGACAACACACACCCCAATTGTAGGTTACAAAGAACATCTTATCCCAGCTAAAAAGGAGTCAGCATACGGAAGAGCCAAAGGCGGCCTATCAATCTATATCTCAACAGATATTTTATGGGAAGAAGAAAACATCGACTTAGACTCCTGCTGGATGCAATGTATTAAACTTACAGTCTCCATCACCTGCACCCTGCTAATTTTGAACATCTACATGCACCCAGCTTATAAGCATAAGGGGAGAAATATCCAACAATTGGTAGCTGCCATTAAAACCCTAAAGCTAATCTACCCACATGCCAATATAATATTGTCCGGGGATTTCAACATGAATTTGATGCAAGCCCAAGAAAAAAACCTACCCACCAATATAAAGGTCAGGAATGACAACACAACTAGACGTGACACTTCGGGTAAGAAATGCGCTGCACTACTGGATAATCAATCATTGTATACTTTAAATGGTCGAGGTTCACAAGATAGCCCGGCAGCTTTTACAAGAGTGACGGCAAAATCAGGAGCAACCATCGACTTCACTCTAGCAGACCCAGACCTATTTCCCTTCATTACGAACTTTCAAATAATAGAAAGAGTAGACAGCAACCACTATCCTCAATCTTTTATATTAACCAACATTCGAGAAAAGTCCCGGCCAACCACTGCCCTCACACAACTCACCCAACTGTACAATTTAAACCGATTAACATGGAACAACAACACCATAGATGCAATTATGGAGCTCTGCTCGGCTTTATTGGCCGCTACCGACGTAAAACCATTAGGGATAGAGGCCTGGGAGTCTCTTATCAACAGCCTGAATAGAAAGTTTTCACACAGTTCTAGAAACCAAACATCTGCCAGGATTAGCGGGTCAGTATGGTACACTCACGCCCTGAGGATAAAAAAAAGACAACTAAATAAAGCTCTCAGACAAATGCGAACTCATGGCCAACCACCCTCTCGGCAGGCCCTGACCATAATCAAACAAATGGGAAGCGACCTAAACAAAGAGATTCGTGCAGCAAAACGCACATATAATTAGCAATTTTGGACAAAAATGCTTCATGTCAGCCGACAACAAAATTCAAAAGAGTTTTGGGCCCAAATCAATGTCCTATCAAACGGAAAAAATCGGCATTACAACTCCGACATAACCGAGCATGCATGGAGAGCTCACATAGAGGCTACATTTAACACCCAGAAAGCCCCCGGGGCTACCGTCAAAAATGACACATTGAAGGCGAGACGGTTCAGCGCCAGTATCTCTAGAGACACTCCAATTAGAGAGCATTGGACGGGTGAGACACCGAAATCAGCCTCCCAGGCCCCAGATTTCACTACTTGCAAATTGAATCCGAAGGATCACAGTAACCTCCAAGTCAAACAACCTGAAGGTAAACTTCAGCGAGGTTCATCTGAAACTCCAGGGTCAGATCAATCAATCCTCGATCCACAGATCACACAAAAACAAGTATTGAACGCCATAAAAAAACAGAGGTCTGACGGGGCGGCCGGGACCAAACGGCCTGCCCAACGCCCTATTTAAAAAAGATCCAGCATTTTGGTCTAATCATCTATCATTACTGTTCGCCAACATTTTGGAATCTCACACTATCCCAGACTCTTGGCGAAGAAGCATATTACACCCATTATTTAAATCAGGGGCTCGTTCAAATCCCTCAAATTATAGGCTAATAGCCCTTATTGATGTTGAGGCAAAAATCTACGCCGCAAACTTGCTGAAAGACCTAGTGGATTGGGTCGACAGCATTAAACTGATCCCCAATACACAAACAGGCTTCCGAGCTGGAATGGGCACCTCAACAAATACATCTGCCGTCACACTTTTGGCCAACCAAGCCATTGCCAACTCTAAAGTTCTGTATGCATGTTTTGTGGACCTCAAGGCAGCCTTCGATAAGGTCCCCAGACGAGCCCTGTGGGCAAAAATGGAATCCTGGGGAGACCCCACAAACCTACTGAACGCAATAATAAACCTCTACTCAAAAACATGGGTTCAAATAAAAATGGGAGACGGTCGAACTTCAACAAACAAAATCACCACCACCAATGGTTTAAAACAGGGGTGCATCCTATCCCCCTGTCTATTTAATATATATACAGCCGACTTAGATAATAACTTACGTTCGACATTAGGGGACCCCCCAAAACTGGGGAATGTGATAATAGTAAGTCTGCAATATGCCGACGACATTGTGCTGCTATCCCAAACGCCCCGCGGCCTCCAACGATTGATAAACCAACTAGCAGAATACACAGCTTCAAACCAATTAGACATAAACCTCAAAAAAACAAAGGTTGTGTGTTTTTCGAGTCCACACAAAAAGATACCAAAATTCACTTGGACGATCAATAGCAACTGCCTGGACCAGGAGGGAACATATAAATATCTGGGAATAACTTTGGATCGCCACGTTAATTACAAGCAATACCTAGAACAGCGGAAAACAAAAGCCAAACAGCTATTATTTGCATTCAAAATCTTGCATGAAAAACTTAGTGACTGTTCGACGACCCATTTACTAAAGGTCGTGGCAGCAAAATTTTTACCTTCAATCACGTACGGTTCAGAACTCCTAAACACAAAGGACGCAACAATTCTGAACATCGCCCAAACCAGTCTCTTCAAAAATCTATTTAAAATTCCGCGCCACATTTCTCAAGCCCGGATTAGATTAGAATTTGGGTTAAAAAACCAGATCCCGTCAAGACAAGGAGCGCTGGTAAAATACTACTGGAGAATGCAGGCAGCAGAGGAAGAGTCTCTGGCACATTACTGCTGGCTGGAGGTGAAAGGCAATCCAGATTGAGTAACTCGGTTTATCCATCTTTAAAGCAATCGATTAAAGCTTTAAAGTTAGAGGAAGCTTAGCACACAATACCATCCTACCCGGAGTTCAAACGAATAGTCAATAAAATGATCAATCGGATATCTCAAGAAAAGGATAAAGCCTCATTGACCACGAAAATCAATGCATGGATTGTGTTGCCAACATACAAAATGTTAAAGCCTCAACCATACATGTCGGAACATTTTGCAAATCGCATGACGCAGCAACTGACCTTACTGAGACTGGGAGTTTATCTAACTAAAGACCTAATCCCAAAATGGAAATGGACCTGGCCCTCAATGGACTGCCGCCTTTGTGGACAAGGATACGAATCATTGCTCCACCTACTTTGTATTTGTCCGGCATTATTATCCATACGGAAAGAACTTTTGCGGCCAATAATGAAAAGAGAACAAATAAGGACTTGTAGATCCGCCGTAATAAAATGTTTAGGAGGCTCGACAGTACAATTGGCATGCAAAGCAATAAAGTTTTTGAGTTTAGCTGCAAACGAACTAGAAAAGAGAGACAGAGAACTTGAACCGGCAAAGCATGCAAAGTCATAAAGTGTAGTTAATCAATCCGCAACCTACATAAGAACTATGTATCTTATAGCTTGACTCACTATTACAAGACTGAAGGAACCAATTGTATTCTGTTTTTAAAAGTTTTTATCACATATTTTAACGAGAATTTATCAATTAATCTGTAGCTTGCTTATGAATTTTACGTGTTTTAGCGGTTATGCCGCTCTTTTTATGATTTTAATTAAATCAATAAAGTAATTTCTACTACTAGTGCAACATGTGATACTCTAGGGAAAAATGCAGAAAACATTTCTCATTCCGGAAGGAACTGGAGGAGGCCGAATGCTAGACCTGACAGCCTTAGGGTGGTCTTCCCCCCAACTCTTTGCCTACCTCCTCTGTTTTTCTGCCCCATTTTTGCTCGCTTTAGGCTGGCTAACCAGTGCTAAAGTGCATGTGCTCGCGCCCCTAAAGATGGCAATATTTGCTGATCCCCAATTGGCATATTTAATTTACTTATACGTCCCTAGTAAAGTGCACTACATGTGCCCAGGGCCTGTAAATAAAATGCTGCGCTCATTGTACCACCCACTTAAGTAGCCCTCTAACCATGGCTCCGGACTGACATTGAAAACCCTGTATGTGCAGTGTACACTGCCATTTCAACCTGGCTCGATAAATCTCTTTCCAGGCCTAAATCTTCCCTTTTTATACATATACGTCACCCCTAAGGAAGGCCGAGGGTAATCCAGAGAGCAGGGTGCAATGTAATTAAAAGGACATGTACCTAAGGAAGGCCGCGGGTAATCCAGAGAGCAGGGTGCAATGTAATTAAAAGGACATGTACCTATAGGTTTTACATGCCCTGGTAGTGAAAACCTCCCAAATTCGTGTTCACTATTGCAAGGCCTATCTCTTCCATAGGATAAAATTATGGCATTTTTAAGTGTAATTCCCAATTGTGAGAGGATAGATTTTTCAAATTTGGTGTCTCTGGACACACAATTTTAAATTACAACTGATGGTGAAGTTAGATTTTAAATTGCAAGTCAAAAGATGTCACTTTTAGCATTTTCTTACTTTAGATAATCTGTACCTGCTGCTTGTCTCTGAATACACATCTGGAGTGGGTGACAGCTGGGCTTTGTGCATTCCCTCGAGGCAGCCACCCACAAAGGGAGCTTAGGTGTGACTGATGGGTCATCTAAATCCTGATGGGCCATCCTGGGCAGAATGGGAGCGAGGAGCTGGACACTGCCTCACACGTACACCTGAATAGGCTGTATCCTGTCCCCAAAAAAAGAGCTGCATATCCCCCTATAGTGAGTCTGGAGTCATGGCAGGAAGAGAGCACCTCTGTGCACTTCAAATACCTTTCCTTGAAGTCTCCCCCACTTTAAAGACACAACTGGGTATAAGTACTGGACCTCTGGCACCACCACTTCAGTACACTTCTGAACCTGTGACCAGGAAGATGTGCTGCTGTGCGGCTGAAAGGACTGCCACTCTCCTGGACTGCTGCTTTACTGGACTCCTGCCTTGCTGTTCTGCCCTGCTGACTACTGTTCCCCTGGCTGGGTGAGAAGGACTGGACCTGCATCACTTGAACCCAGAGTGACTCTAAGGGCTTGATGGGTTGTCTCCTTATTGAAGTCCCAGGGACATAAAAGAGTTCCATTTTACCTGCATCTGCACCTGGACTGTGCCATCTGTGAGTCTGCCGTGCCAAGTGGTGCCACCCCAGTCCTGGACCCTTGGAAATGAGGCTAAAGTGCTTCTTCAAGCTAATCCACGCATCCTCATAAGAACCTCGCACCTTTGCGTGGCTTGGAACCAGTGCATCTTCGCCTTTGCGTGGCGTGGACCTGGTGCATTGCCTTTGAAACCATTGCATCGTCCTAGGAACCGACACATCCTTTGCTGCTGGAGCAGTAACAGGGCATCACATTCGGAAACAGTGCACAGCACTCAATACTGATGCACTGCGGTCGTTGCATGGAAAAATCGACACATCTCATCCACTGCATAGCTCAACACCTGCACATCACTTCAGCTGCACCTTGCATCTTTGTTGACGACAAAACAGTCCCGATCAAGGTACTTTTGTTCAGTGGGCCTAACTGGGCCCCTGTATCCAGCCCGTGCTCCATCGTGACCGTCCCGAACTTTTGACTTTGTCCCAGTATGGTGTGACCAGACACCCCACATAAGTGATTATTGCTTCTAAGTGCTATTTTTCAGTTTATCATTTAAAAATTCACATCTCGACATCTACGTATTAGATTTTTGTTGTTTTGATCTTGTATTATTTATAAAATTAGTCTCTATTTTTCTAACCTGGATGTGGGGTCTTTTTGTCATGTATTCACTGTGTTACAGTTTGAAGTGCTGCTAAAATACCTTACACATTGTCTCTTAAGTTAAGCCTGACTGCTATGTGCCCAGCTACCAGAGGGTGAGCACAGGTTAATTTAGGGTGTGTTTGTGACCTACCCTGACTATGACTGTGGTTCGTGCTTGGACAGGATGCATACCTCTGTCAACCAGAAACCCAATTTCTAACACCGAATAATTACACCCACACTTCTCAGAGTACATAGCACTGAAAGAGGTGACAACAGTGTTACTGACATCCAACAAACCCGGAGCACGGTATTGCAAAACACTATACACAAATCAATTAAAAGCGCTCTGAAGTAACTACAATCAACAGATTGTTGCTGCATAGAAATAAGCAGAATTAATAAATAACTTTAACTGCGCTATGCTTCTCGTTATCCTCAGTGCGACTGAGAAAAATAGTGATATTCAGAATGATTCTAGGTCTCAATTTATGTAGACTGCCATATACATTTCAAGGTATGCCATCCCCTAAATTATTTCGAACTCTATTTGATTTCGTCTACAGCCTAAAAGCCATGAAAATTAATTTTGTGCACTGTACGCAAATACTAATGCATTGCAGCTCCCAAACAAATTAAACACAAACCAAGTTTACTGGGCCTATTGATAATTAGAGTGGACGGTGCAGTTTCATCAAACAGAGGTCAGGTAGGATGTAAATTAATATTTCACACCCGCCCAAGTGGCTCCCGATGGGGTGCGTTGTTACAATCAGGGCAGGAGGCAGGCTGCTGGGCTGGTGCACCCAGAATCTAAGAGTTAGTGAAGTGACCATGAGCCTGCAGTCTGACCCTAAACACTTCTGGAAGCCTGTGACCAGGCGTGGTCAACAAAGACAAAATGGCAAAATAACTAGTAATACGGCCTTAATGCACAAAAATTACATGGCAAAATTGCCATTTCTTGCTGCATTATTCCATTGAAATCAGTGCTTCGTAAATGTTTTTTTTTAAAGGGCAAAAACCAGAACCTCACTATCTCTGTTGGGTACGGCAATGCTGGAAATCACCGGTCCTTTTAGATAGCACGTGGACCGAGGAGCAGTGGCGGCTCGCAGAGGGAGTGCTGCGGGGCGGTGGGGCGGGGAGGGGCTGGGTGGGGGTAGTGGAGTCAGACATACAATGGGCAGGAGTAAGGTAGAACAAATAAATAAAACTATTTACCTTGCGCTCGCTGCATCGCCGAGTTGGCAATGCAGCGAGCGCAAGGTAAATAGTTTTATTTATTTATATACTTACCTTACTCCTGCCCGTTGTATGTCCGACTCCAATATCCCCCTCCCCACCGCCCCGCAGCACTCCCTCTGCGAGCCGCCACTGCTGAGGAGGCGCAGCGGGACCAGTGAGAGGCCCACGACAAACCCTTATCAGGGGCGGTAACAAGAGCAGGCAGCAGCTAGGCCTGGGAAAAAGTTGGGCGCCGATTGGTCTGCTTGGTTCAAAGTGACCAGTCGGTTGGGGGCCCCCTGGGTGCGCCACAATGTCAAAAGGGCGTGCCCCCCCTCCCAAGGGCCTTCACCTCTGGTTGTTTCTCCGGAAATTACAGATGCCAGGGTTAATCGATCCAGGGGAGTGATCGACGTGTTCCTCGAGAACGGTGTAGGGACCCTCGAGCTGCTAGTTTTCTACTAGTCGTGGGGGGAGCTGTCGGTGGTCGGTACACCTCCTCCGGTGTGGCGGGAGATCGTGAGTTTTAAAAATAAATAGCTTCATATAAGGACGTAAAAGGTCAATTGCCCGAACAAGGCCCTTGGGATGCCTGATGGCAGGGACTCTTGAGACAAGTGCAATTGCCTGAACAAGGTCTTTGAGATACCTTACAGCAGAGACTCTTGAGACAAGTGCCCAGACAAGGTCCTTGGGATGCCTCATGGCAGGGATACTTGAGGGCAGACAAAAGATTAAGAAATGGTCAGCGCTGGGTGGACACAGCACTTGAAGTCCAGGCTTGGCCACTGGGCCACGAATGCCAGACATTCGGTAGCAAGTTGAAGACTCAAAGCTGCGACCCGCTGTACCAAGTAAGCGACAGAAGTAGAGCTGTCACAGCAGTTGGGAAGTGATTTATGGCAACCTTGAAGAGACACCATGACTGTAAGGATGATGCATTGCAGGATTAGGCAAGTTATGATTATTAATATGCAATAAAGTATAGGATGTACACCGAATAACCTGTTATGAAAATGCGTTGTAGTCCAACATAAGCCAGAAATTAGCATGTTGATGGCCAATGCCATCATGACAAGTGTGTACCAACTTATGATGTGAATAAACTGTGGCTGTTCTAACACCACAAAAAGGTCTAGGTGTACATAATTGATGGGAAAGAAGGAATGGTGGGAGGGCCCGTGATCTGCTTGCACAGCTGGGGGGGGTTTACCACTGACCGGGAGGCACAGCCAACACTAGAGGGTGAGTGGTCAAGCCTCCTCACGTGCAGCAGAAAAAGGGCACATCAGCAGCAGGGTGCGAGAGTGCACCACGGAAAAGGTCAGCGAGTGACCAAGTGAGTTTGGGTTCAAAGGGCCCAATCAAGAAAGAGGGCTGTGGTCACAAGCATTGCCTAAAAGGTGACCGGGACAAGCAGTCCGGAAATTGCTTTGTTGCTGGAGGAAATCGATCCCATCCACCCACACCAGAGAATGCAGGTGTCGCAGCCACAGTGTGACGAGTGGGCAGGGAGTCACGAGGTTTAACAATAAAAAGCTTCACATAAGAACGTAAAAGGGCAACTGCCCGAAACAAGGTCCTTGGGATACATTACGGCAGGGACTCTTGAGACAAGTGCAATTGCTCGAACAAGGTCCTAGGGATGCCCTACGGTAGGGACTCTTGAGACAAGTGCCCAGACAAGGTCCTTGGGATGCCTCACGACAGGGAAACTGAGGGCAGACAAAAGACTAAGAAATGGTCATCCCTGGATGGAAACGGCACTTGCAGCCCAGGCTTGGCCACTGGGCCACGAATGCCAGACATTCGGTAGAAAGTTGAAGACTCAAAGCTGCGACCCACTGTACCAGATAAGTGACAGAAGTAGAGTTGTCACAGCAGTTGAGAAGTAATTTATGATAACCTTGAAGAGACATCTTGACTGTAAGGATGATGCATTGCTGGATTAGGCAAGTTATGGTTATTAATATGTAATATCGTATAGGACGTACACAGTATAACCTGTTATGAAAATGCCTTACATGTTGTCTAAGATAAGCCAGAATTGAGCATGTTGATGATCAATGCCATCATGACAAATGTGTACCAACTTATAATGTGAATATACTGCGGCAGTTCTAACACCACAAAAAGGTCTTGGTGTGCATAATTGATGGTAAAGAAGGAACTGCAGGAGGGCCCGTGAGTTGCTATCACAGCTGGGGGTGGGGGTGGTTTCAAAACAGATCACCACGCAAGTAGACTGACCCGCCCCTTCCAGTTGTTCAGCAGAACCCACATGTTTCTATAAAGCTAAAAGCCCACAGTGCTCTTCAAAGGACCGGTTCTTAATTTTGTGGCTAAAAACTACTACTGGAGTTCTACACTGACATTTGCACGTACAAACATCATCTGCATTAAATTACAGTGAAACAGGCAAAGCACATGCGGCCTGGGTATTCAAGAGAGGCTCATGAAAGAGAAGTGAAATGGTCTTTAGCCAAACATTTGTTTGGCTTTCGAGCTTTAAGCTGCTGGAATGTAAACTTTTTTCTTCAATGACTTCAGCTCCTAATTTAAAAGCAAACTTTTGAAAAGTCAGCAAGAGACTATATTTGGCCAAAGAATTCGGCTGGCTTTGCGCAGTTACTTTGCACATTCCAAACAATACCCCATTATCACAGAAACTAGAGTCTGCTTTATTCACAACACATGGAGAAACTGGAGTGCCCACATAGCTCCAGTTTCCTTTCCTTGCAGCGCGTGTCAAAAGATAATCAGCAGGAGCAGAGCCTGTGCATCAATTTAGGCGACCCCAGGTCCAGGGGCGTAGCTAGGCCTTAGGCTGCCCGTGGCGGCCCCTGCGTTTGCCGCCCTCGGCAAAATCATAGTAGAGCGGGGGGGGTAGCGGCCGCAGCCGATTTTTGCGGCCGCAACGGCCGCAGGTAAGAGCGGGAGGAAGGGGGGCCGGCTGCCGCCCGAAAACTCGTGCCGCCTGGGGCGGTCCGCCCCCATCGCCCCCCCCTAGCTACGCCACTGCCCAGGTCCGCCCTGGCAGACATTGTGGTTTGGTCGCGGCTCTGCTGCTGCTGCCGGGTGGGGCGTGTCTCTGACACCGACCGAAGGTTGCCCACAAGGGTACGTGCTGCGGCTCCGCACTAGAAACGCTGCTCTGTAATAACTCTCCTCGGTAGCCATCTGCCCAGATCTTATTTAATTTATTTTGTGTGCACTGCACTGCACTCCCTTTTCTAAACCACACCGCTGGCACCAACCGATGTTTGCACAATTTTTATTTTAAACTTTTTTTGTTTGCGTTTGAGACTTCGGTACACCCACGGTCTGATTTATTACACACGTAAACTGGACATGCAAGAATGCGGTAAAATATAAAATAGTGAGATATTTGTGTTTACCTGAATTTCATTCTACACAGTCAAAGCATTCTAGGCATGTTCGGGTACCTTTATCTACTATGTCTTCATAGTGTATGAACAAGCGTGCATTTTAATACTGGGATGACTGCAGCACACGTGTGTGGGCCAGCGTACTAGCAGTGCACGTAAACACGTGAAAAAGCTGCATTTATCATTCTTTCTTGTCTTCCACAACGTGCCAAGGAATGACATTTAAAAATTCCTAGAGTCCAAAAGGGAATTACATCAACTTAATTTAATAAAGTACAGTACAAAAAAAGCTGCAAGCCGTGCCCAAGAAGACACATAAGAGGTACAAAGGCAAATATGTTAATTCATTTAGAATCCCATTTCAGGAGCTCTGGGCGGCGTTTTCAAGCCCATTAATGCGTGGCTGGCCAGCCAATAGGAAAAAACGCCGTGAGGTAACCTAATGCAGTAAAACTTTTCATTTGGAGGAAAACGGGATTGGTTTTATGACTTCTGTTTTAGGAACTAGGAAATGAAATACCTCCAAACTTAAGAGCTGTGGAATTGCATTTCCCCTCGCAGTTGTAAGGTGGTCAGGATAACATGATGTCACTGCTCTGTTAAAGGGTTTGCACACTGGTTCAACAGTTCTTGCGACTTTTGGAAAGCTTCCCGCGTCAGAGGGTAAGCTCTCTCCACTGGCAAGAAAACACAGCAAAGAGACCCTTCCTATTTATAGGGAAATGGTGACAGTAAATTCGCTCCTCTTTCACCGGAACAGGCATGTTGTTTGAGACATATACGGGTCGCATCCGTTACCCCCTATAAATCTGCTTACAACTCAAGCAGGCTTATTTGCAACCCTTGTAATTTACTTAATTTGACTACATCATTTTAATTAAGTATTTTCCCAATTCAAGTTGCTGGTCTTGGTTTTGGCCCTGTTACTGATGAACATTTATTATCCTGCTCAGCCTCTAAATGTCACCCTTCAAAGACTCATCACCAGGGCCAAAGGTAGTTTGATGTAATTTCATGAAATGCCATCTAGTGGACGAGAGGGCTAAAGGGCATGAGAAGCCACTCCATTACCCCTACGTTTTAGGTGAAATATGACATCCCTGAGTGGTAAAATATTGACTTGGCATACATATTGCTCAATCGTCTGGAACCGCTCTCCTAAATAACTTTTGTACAATAAAAGTTTATACCAATGGGAAAACAGTTGTCATAGTAACAACTTGTTTCATATAGAAATTAATCTGGCGCTTCCGCATTTTCTAAGCACAGTTCACATAACTTGGAAAGCTGATTTGGTCGTGCTTGGATTAATGCTCCTGACCTGTAAATCATAAAATATGTCAGATTTGAGTGTTAACTGTTTGAAACATTTTACTGGCTCATCTGGTATTCAAGTTATCTGCTTAAATAGTTGTCTAAAGTACTGCGGCATATATAGCTATTTACACTAATATGGCTTTATACTTTTGGATTGTGATTGCCAAAGGTATTTATTTATAAAGCCATCATGGCAAGCTCACCAGGTCCATTGGCTCTCAGTACTCTTACAACCAGGACATCATTACACTGGAGGCTTAGAAAAAAAACCAAGCTAACAGGCCTTCTCCATCTATGCACCTAGGAATTGGAATAACACCCCCATTATGAGGGCCACCCTGACCCTGCTCCAATTTAGGAAAGAGCTGAAGACTCACCTGTTTAACGAACACTACATCACAAGGCTGTAACTGTTCATGTAGGTGCCCAGAACCCAGCTATCTTTTCAATCATTAAATGACTGTATATTTGCCGCTGACCATGTACAGCGCTCAGCTGCCTGCGGCTAGTTCATGCTACAAATATTCGTTCGAGTCTCGGCAGGGACACTCAACATTCTGTGATTCTGGGCAAATCACTTAATCTCCCTTTGCCTAACAAAAATGAATGTGTCCGTCTGTAACGTAACTGGTGCTCATGTAAAGTGTTCTGATACCTTTGGGTCTAGTTCGCGCTATATAAAACTCCACACAAAAAATAATATATATATATATCACAGACATGCATGCATACAAAGGTATCACATATTCGATAATAATGAGAAAAAAACAATGTGCCAAAAATCCATGTGGTCTGTGGCACTGTCCCTACCAACCTTCTTCTTTAAGTGTGGGCCTCATTTTCAGCAAAATATGTTACAGCTTAAGGAGTCTGACTGACAGAGAGATGTAGAATCAGGAATGGCCATATGATGGAATATACCACGCAAAAGTGTGTTGGAATTCAGACACGAGAGGTTTTGAAATTGAGGCATCATTTTTACAAGAACAAGTCTTCAAATGTGTATGTACTTCAAACAGCACATGAAACAAAAATATCTGGTTCCACATTGAACAGAAAACACGAGTGTCCACCATTTGATATCAGATTTTGTAGAACCATTGTGAAGAATTAGGATTTATTATGATTTATTCAGTTCACCCCAAGAAAACATTTTTTTTTGTCTCTGATGGGGCTGCACAATCTACCCTTCAGAATATTTACTTGTGACAGTGATGCTAAACGTTCCTCTACAGGACTAAGACTATGCATAATAAATGATTTATATGTTTTGGACTCTTCCTAAAATCAGATTTCATAGGCTGCTTCAATTGGTGGACAAAGCAAAAAGCTCTAACTTACTACCTTACAATATGTTTTATAATTGACGAGGGCCCTGTGACACGTAGAGCTATTGATTTCTGATAAACTTTATACTTCCACTGAACAAAAATAAATTGAAATGCGCGTATCATGAGGAAACGAGGTGCTGGTGGAATTTAGGAGATCCTTATGATGGCTGCGTATGTAATTCTTTCACTATGGATAAGCACATTATAAGTTGATTATGGATTAAGGAGAATTGCTTTCAATATAGAAATATTGACTTCTAATATGTTATGCATTGGTGGAAGACTACGCAGAATCGACAAAAAATTATTTATAATTGACTAACTTGATAAATAAGAAACCATGCATAGGTCATCCTGAACTTATGTATGAATGTATGTTTTACTTGATATGTTTGATTGTAAGTAAATTGATTGAAACACCACTAGTTCAAATGTATTCACAAAGATGGTTACATTATGGTTCTTGTATTGTTTTCACTAGGGTGTAAACCTATAAAACATCATTTCTCTTGTATTCTTCTATTCATAACTATATTTCATTGACTCTGGAACCTGCTGCTCAATACTAACTACTCAGGATAAAGAATAAGGAATATCCTAATCGCTAAAACAAACGTTTATGATATTAGAAAGACAACAGAAAAAAGTAACATATAAATGCTGTATTTTGGTGTGGAAGGATATTGCAAAAAAGTGTTAAGGGAAAAAATCTGCAAAAGCTCTTTTGGGAGAGATTTCTCTTAGAAAATAAGAGAATCAGGATAATCCGGCATGTCTGTAAAGTTGCAACATCTGACAACGTTGCTGGCAGAAGTAACAATTCGCACCCCCAATGGGTATTAGAAAGGACAGAAAACAGAAAGGTTCGTGGATTTACATTAACGTGAAAAGAGTACAGCAACCACAAGGAAAGTAGCCATTTAAACAATTCTGTGCTCATCTATGAATTATTTTAGTTTTGAACTTAACAACAAAATGTTTAGTTTAAAAATTATAGATAAGAAAACATTGAGCAGCTAAACTTAATAAAGGGTCTGAGTAAGTGAAATAATAAATGATGTGTAAAGAATGTGTTCATATTGTTTTTAAATACTGTACCATTGCTATTTTAAGAGAGAAAATTTAAAAAAGTGAAATTGGAATTGGAATATGAGAATAATGTGAAATACGTCAGTACCAGCAAGAGTTTTGTGGTGGATGAGCGATTCTTTAAAGTATAAAAATCCTCTTACACTTTCACACAGGGATTCCAAGCTCTGACCATCTGCCAAGGGAAACTACCTCATTCTTCTGCTCGAAGACTCTCCATTCGTTAATGTTAGAACTGGGGGTCTCTAGTTGGCAATGGTTTGCACCTTTGTCCAAATAGGGACCCTTGCTTCTAGTCAGGATAAGGGGGAAACACTCCTAAAATAACCCCTGCTCACCCCCTGGTAGCTTGGCACGAGCAGACAGGCTTATCTCAGAGGCAGTGTGTAAAGCATTTGTGAACACATACAGTAATACAGTGAAAACACTACAGATGGACACCACACAGGTTGTAGTATAAAAAATAAGTATTCTTTATATAGACGTATCACAAGACCCAATAGCAAAAATCCACAATACAGTACTCAAAAATAGACTTAAAATGATAGAGACAGTTCACGTTATCGTCAAAAATAGGATAGTCAATCAAATAAAGCTTGTAGCAACAAATAACTCCACTTGGAGTTATCACGACGTCGTGACCGGTGGAAATCCCAAAGTACGGCGCCGACCGCGAGGTGCGCGGCGTCGGGCCCGGAGTCGAGCAGACCCCCAAAGAACAGTACCTGGAATTCGATGAAAACAAAGACGGTGCACGGCGTCGGGGAGGTGATGCTTCGTTGGCGCCGGCGGCGTCGGTTCCTTACGACCCCAGGGGAGGTGATGTCTCGGTTCCTTACTGCAGCGCAGGGGAGGTGAGGCGTCGGTTCCTTACTGTGTCGGGGAGGTGACGTCACGGATGGCGGCGAGGCGTCGGTTCCTTACGATGGTGCGGCGTCGATGGATTCGGGGGTCACCCACGTCGAGGATCGGCTCCGCGATGATGAAGCCCTGGCGTCGGGGAAGTCGGGGCTGCGGTGCGAGTCGGGACGGTGCGTCGTGAGCGTCACGAGCGGTGTCCTCGGCTCCGGTGCAGGCAGCGGCCTCGATGACGGCTTCGGAGTCGATGTCGCACGGCGTCGGCAGGCGTCGGGCCTACGGTGCAAGTCGGGGCGGTGCGTCGTGCTCTTCACGAGCGGTGCCCACGGCTTCGGTGCAGGTTACGGCGTCGCTCGCCGGCGTCGGTGTTGCAATTTCCCTCTGTTAGCAGCTAAAACAGCAGTTCCAGATGCAGGCAAACAGAAGGGGTGAAGTCTTTGTGTCCCTGTGACTTCAGGCAGGAGGCAAGCTCAGTTCAAGCCCTTGGAGATTCCCTTCTTCAAGATGACAAAGCACAGCAAAGTCTTTTCTCCTGTCCTTGGCAGAAAGCAACCACTGCAGGCCAACCCCAATCAGCAAAACAGCACAGGGGCAGTACTCCTCCTTCAGCTTCTCCGGTTCTTCTCCTTGGCAACAGGTTTCTTGATTTCCCAGAAGTGATCTAATTTCCTAGGGGTCTGGGTCCCCTTTTTATACACAGTTTTCCTTTGTTCTCTGAAGGCAGAGAGGCCTCTGCCTAGTCCAAAACCAGTTCTGGTCAGTCCTGGAGCACTTTGTTTTTCTGACTCCTTCTTTCCTTTGTGAGTGAGGGGCAGAGCCATCAGACGCCCGGCAGGAGGTGGAGCCAGCATTGTGGAAGGCAGGCACAGCCCTATTCAGACCCAGGTGCAACTCCTCCCTCCACTCTGGATGCAGACCTTCCTATTCAGCCCTGTGCTGACTCACCCTGTCTCCTGTAGCCACCCCCAGCCCCTGTCACTCAATCTCCAGACAAGGAATACACAACCTAGCAGAGGCAGGCTTGGAAGTTTAGGCAAGAAAATACCCACTTTCTAAAAGTGGTATTTTCAAACACAGAATGTTAAAACCAACTTCACTAAAAGATGTATTTTATCATTCTGAGTTCAGGCATACTAAATTCGTTTTTCTACCATGTTCCCTGGGTCAGTTCTGACTATAAAGTGTAATAGTCAGTCTGCCCATTCTGGCCTATGGGGAGCAGGTAGCCTTGCAATAGTGAAAAACGAAAATGGCTGTAATTCACTATCAGGACATGCCACACACACCAGGGCATGTCCTACCTTATACTTACAATGCACCCTGCCCTTGGGCCTACCTTAGGGGTGTCTGATATGAAGATAAGGGAAGGTTTAGGGACTGGCAAGTGGGTGCACTGGCCAAGTCGACATGGCAGTCACAGACTGCACACAGGCTCTGCAATGGCAGGCCTGAGACATATTTTACAAGCCGCTTCTGTGGGTGGCACAACCAGTGCTGCAAGCCCACCAGCGGCATTGGATTTACAAGCCCTGGGCACACTCAGTGCACTGTACTAGGGACTGACAAGTAAACCAATCATCCAATCATGGAGTCACTAATCCATAACACAATTTACAGTAGGGAGCACTTGCACTGTGGCACTGAACAGCAGTGGCACAGTGCCCAAAAGCATCTAAAACCAGCAAAACATAAGAGGCAACAGCAAAAAAATGGAAGGGAAACCCACGCCAATGGTGCCAAGTCTAACACGTGTCCCCTCCAGCTGAAATGTGGGGAGAACTACCCTTCCTCCTGGGAGTTCTCATCACTAAGGCGGAAAAATCTGGACAGACCATCAGCATTGGCGTGTTCTGTACCAGGGCGGTGTTCCACCGTGAAGTCCATCCCCTGTAGGGAAATGGACCACCTCAACAGTTTTGGGTTCTCACCCCTCATCTGCATTAACCATCTGAGGGGCCTGTGGTCTGTCTGAACCCGGAAGTGAGTCCCAAACAAGTATGGTCTCAACTTCTTCAGTGCCCAGACCACAGCAAATGCCTCACGTTCAATCGCACTCCACCTCTGTTCCCGTGGGAGTAACCTCCTACTAATAAAGGCTACAGGTTGGTCTAGGCCCTCCTCATTCATCTGTGAAAGCACAGCCCCAACACCATGCTCTGAAGCATCTGTCTGCACAATGAATTCCCTTGAGAAGTTGGGCGCCTGAAGCACGGGCGCCGTGCACATGGCAGATTTCAGGGCATCAAAAGCCTTTTGGCAGGCATCAGTCCAGTTCACTTTCCTGGGCTGCTTCCTGGAAGTCAGCTCAGTCAAGGGTGCAACAATGTTGCCATACCCCTTGACAAACCTCCTGTAATACCCGGTGAGTCCTAAGAAGGCTCTCACCTCTGTCTGGGTTTTGGGGGTTCCCAAGCCAGGATGGTATCTATCTTGGGTTGTAGGGGCGCCACCTGGCCGCTCCCAACCTGGTGTCCCAAGTACACCACAGAACCCTGCCCGATCTGGCACTTACTCGCCTTGATCGTGAGGCCTGCCCTCCGCAGCGCCTTCAACACTTCCCAGAGGTGGTGCAGATGTTCCTCCCACGTGGCGCTGAACACTGCAATGTCATCCAGGTAGGCGGCACTGAAATCCTCCAGCCCAGCCAACACCTGGTTGACCAACCTCTGAAAGGTGGCAGGGGCATTCTTCATCCCAAAGGGCATCACCCGGAATTGGTAGTGCCCATCTGGTGTGGAGAATGCTGACCTCTCTTTGGCCCCATCAGTTAAGGCGATCTGCCAGTATCCAGACGTTAGATCAAACGTGCTGAGGTACCGGGCAGCCCCTAACCGATCAATGAGCTCATCAGCTCTGGGGATGGGGTGCGCGTCAGTCCTGGTGACTGAATTGAGTCCTCGGTAGTCCACACAGAACCGGAGTTCGGGTGTGGCACCAGGCGCGGCAGCCTTTGGGACCAAGACCACTGGGCTGGCCCAAGGGCTGTTAGAGGACTCAATCACCCCTAAGGCAAACATCTTGGAGACCTCCTCCTTGATGCAAGCTCTCACCCTGTCAGTCACTCTGTAAGTTTTGTGCTTCACAGGAGGACTGTCCCCAGTGTCCACATCATGGATGCACCATTCAGTGATACTGGGAGCCAGGGAGAACAGATCAGAAAACTGCCCCAACAGTTGGCGACAGTCATTCTGCTGCTCCGGGGTCAGGGTGGGAGAGAGGTTCACACCATCCACTGACCCATCTTGCTCTTTTGCATACAGGAGGTCAGGAAGAGGTTCAGTCTCCTCTTCCATCCCAGCATCTGTTGCTAAGAGCATGCCCACTTCAGACCTCTCAAAGTGGGGCTTCAGGCGGTTCACATGCAGGACCCGCAAGGGGTTCCTGGGAGACTGCAAGTCCACCAAGTAGGTGACTTCACTCTTGCGCTCCACCACCTCAAATGGTCCGGTCCACTTATCCTGGAGCGCACAGGGCTCCACTGGGGCCATGACCCACACCTTTTGTCCAGGCTGAAACTCGATCAGAGTGGCATTCTGATCATGCCAACGTTTCATCTCTTCCTGGCTGGCTTCCAGATTCGCCTCAGCGAGTTGTCTGAAACGCCGAGTCTGGTTTCTGAAGGCCAGCATGTAACTAAATACATCCTGGGGAGTTTTCCTGGGAGCTTCCTCCCAGCCTTCCTTGACCAGACTCAGAGGTCCTCTTACAGGATGGCCGTACAGCAGTTCAAAGGGACTGAACCCTAAGGACTTCTGGGGCACCTCTCTGTAAGCAAAGAGCAGGCATGGCAAGAGGACGTCCCATTTACGCCTCATGGGTTCTTCCAGACCCATAATCATGCTCCTTAAGGGTCCGGTTGAATCTCTCAACCAGCCCATTACCTTGGGGGTGGTAAGGAGTGGTGAACTTATAGGTTACACCACACTCCTGCCACAGGGACTTCATATACTTGGAAATGAAGTTGGTACCACGGTCAGACACCACCTCCTTGGGGAACCCCACACGGGAGAAAATCCCCATCAGTGCACGTCCCACCACGGGGGCCGTCACTGTCCGAAGAGGGATGGCTTCCGGGTACCGGGTGGCATGGTCCACCAAGACCAGGATGAACCTGTTGCCCATGGCTGTCTTGGGATCCAGAGGCCCCACAATGTCAATACCCACCCTCTCAAAGGGGGTGCTGACAACAGGGAAAGGTTGGAGAGGAGCCTTGTGCTTCCTCCCACTCTTACCACTTGCCTGGCAAGTCTGACAGGTCCTGCAATGAGTATCTGAACTCTTGCGCATTTGGGGCCAATGAAAGTGGGTGACAAGCCTTTGAAAGGTCTTGTCTTGCCCCAAATGTCCTGCTAAAGGCACATCATGAGCCAGACCCAGTAGGAAGGCTCTGAAGCGCTGGGGTACCACCAGCACACGGGCTGACCCAGGCTCAGCAACCTTAGGCTCACTATACAGGAGACCATTCTCCCAGTAGATCCAGTGTGATCCAGACTGATCACCTGCTGCCTGGCTTGCAGCCTGTTGCCGCAAGCCCTCAAGAGAAGGGCACTTCTTCTGCTCCTCGCAGAACTCTTCCCTGGAGGGGCCTCCTTCCTGCTGCCAATGGGTCAGCTCAGGCAGGTCCCCCAGTTCAGCCACTTGTTCCCCTGTAGGTTCCAGGGCATCCCCCTCAAGGTCTGCCTCCTCCTGGACCGTGGGAACTTCGGGGGCCGGTTTCCCGCGCCCCTGCCTCCTCTCTTTAAGGCAGGCACCTGGGCCCTTCTTCCAGGCTCCAGGTCCTCTTGAATACCCTTACCGGCTGCCATTGACCGAGTGGTCACACACGCCCACTCTGGCAGACCCAACATCTCCAAATGAGACCTCCGCTCCACCTTCGCCCAAGGGGAGCTCTCCAAATCATTGCCTAGCAGACAGTCAACAGGCATGGCTGGCCTCACAGCTACTTGAAGGCTACCTGAGACCCCCCCACTCAAAGGGAACCTGGGCCACCTTGCAGTGGCTCTCTGAGTTGTCAGCGGCAACTACAGGGTAGAATACGTTGGGGACCACCTGCTCCTCAGACACCAGCCGACAACTGACAGCTGTCACACTGGCCCCGGTGTCTCTCAGAGCCTCCACCCTATGGCCATTGATGGTCACCCACTGCCTGTATTTCTTAGTGTTATCAGGCAGCTGGGTCCTAGGGACCACCTCACTGTCTCCTAAAGAGACCAGGGACATCTCTGCGGGACCCCACCCACCTTGGGCACCCAACTCCTCCCCCAGGGCTACACTAGCCATCTGCCGGGGTGGTGCACCAGTGGGTGCAGTGGTCACAGTATTGGGGCACTTGGGACTTCCTACAAAGTGACCCACCTGACCACAACTAAAACATGCTTTGGGCCCCTTCTGAACAGACTTATCTGTTGGGACCCATGGTCTTTTCTCAGTGGGAGGCTGGGAACCCTTACCTTGGTTCCCTTGGGGTTTACTTTGGGGCCCTTTTTGGAACTCCTTCTGTTTACCCTTGTCCCCCCACTCTTCTGCTGGGGACCCTGCCCACCTTTGGCGGAGTCTCCCACAAGACCCTTGTGGACCCGGGTACTGACCCAGCGGTCCGCCTCCTCAGCAAGCTTTCTAGGATTAGTTAGCTTACTGTCAACTAGGTGCTGGCGTAGCTCTGGAAAACAACTACTGGACAAGTGCTCCCATGCGATTAAATCATAGAACTCCTGTAAGTCATTTACTTTGCTACCCTTCACCCATCCATCCAATGCTCTGCAAAAATAAGACACATACTCCACCCAGGTACTAGACTCCAGCTTTTTGCAGTTCCTAAACTTCTGCCTATAAAGCTCTGGAGTTAACCCATACCTTGCCACTAAAGCTTCCTTCAGGTGGGCATAGGACATCTGATCCACTGTGGGCAAGGCTAGTAAGGTTTCCCTTCCCTCACCTGCAAAGCGGCCCCACAACCCCGCTCCCCAATCCTTCTCAGGGACCCGGTGTGATGTCATGGCGATCTCATATGCTTTAAACCATTGCCCAATGTCCTCCCCCTTCATGAAATCCTTAATAACCTCCTTGGGGATGTACACTCTACTTTCTACAGGCACTGGAGGTGTGCTGCCACCAGAGGGAGTGATCTCTAGGCTCCTAGCCTTTAGCTCTAGCTCCCTCACCACTCTCTCATGCTCTAAAAGCATCTTCTTTTCTTCCATGGCCAACCTCTTACTTTCTAACTCCAATTTCTTATGCTCAAGGCTATCATGGCTTCCCTGTTTCAGTTTGGCCATCTCCATTTCATGCATCCTGCTTTTGTCCCTGTCCTCCAGCTCCTCTGGAGACAGGCCCTTTTGAGAAACACTGCTGCCCTCCCTGGAAGGCGCTCTCCTCCCAGTTAAGCCCAATGGCCCCTCAAGCTGCCCATCTAAATTCTCTGCCTCTTCCACAGGCTCCTCGGACTGCCCACTGGCATTCCGTGCTTCCAACCAGGCTCTCAGTGCCTTGTGAAACTCCTCCTTCCTGGTGAGGCCTCTCATAGAGATTTTAAACTTTTTGCAAACAGCTTTGAGTTCTGGCACAGTGTAGGTATCAACCCTATCTTCTTCAAATTCAATATCTGCAGGTGCAATGGATCCTTTTTGCTCATGGTGAAAATTGGCAGTTCTCAACAAAAATAAAGGTTCCAAGGAAAAAAAAGTCCTATCAAAGGTATGTGGTCGCGTATTGGTCTGCACTCACTAGTAGTGTACACCAATCACTGTATATGAATCACAAATGCAAGTCCAAATCCTCACCGCTGACCACCAATGTTAGAACTGGGGGTCTCTAGTTGGCAATGGTTTGCACCTTTGTCCAAATAGGGACCCTTGCTTCTAGTCAGGATAAGGGGGAAACACTCCTAAAATAACCCCTGCTCACCCCCTGGTAGCTTGGCACGAGCAGACAGGCTTATCTCAGAGGCAGTGTGTAAAGCATTTGTGAACACATACAGTAATACAGTGAAAACACTACAGATGGACACCACACAGGTTGTAGTATAAAAAATAAGTATTCTTTATATAGACGTATCACAAGACCCAATAGCAAAAATCCACAATACAGTACTCAAAAATAGACTTAAAATGATAGAGACAGTTCACGTTATCGTCAAAAATAGGATAGTCAATCAAATAAAGCTTGTAGCAACAAATAACTCCACTTGGAGTTATCACGACGTCGTGACCGGTGGAAATCCCAAAGTACGGCGCCGACCGCGAGGTGCGCGGCGTCGGGCCCGGAGTCGAGCAGACCCCCAAAGAACAGTACCTGGAATTCGATGAAAACAAAGACGGTGCACGGCGTCGGGGAGGTGATGCTTCGTTGGCGCCGGCGGCGTCGGTTCCTTACGACCCCAGGGGAGGTGATGTCTCGGTTCCTTACTGCAGCGCAGGGAGGTGAGGCGTCGGTTCCTTACTGTGTCGGGGAGGTGACGTCACGGATGGCGGCGAGGCGTCGG
Organism: Calotriton arnoldi; assembly: GCA_963921515.1. NCBI lineage: Eukaryota > Metazoa > Chordata > Amphibia > Caudata > Salamandridae > Calotriton > Calotriton arnoldi. Next base: position 332,372 of record CAWUFW010004639.1, read on the forward strand.
TTCCTTACGATGGTGCGGCGTCGATGGATTCGGGGTCACCCACGTCGAGGATCGGCTCCGCGATGATGAAGCCCTGGCGTCGGGGAAGTCGGGGCTGCGGTGCGAGTCGGGACGGTGCGTCGTGAGCGTCACGAGCGGTGTCCTCGGCTCCGGTGCAGGCAGCGGCCTCGATGACGGCTTCGGAGTCGATGTCGCACGGCGTCGGCAGGCGTCGGGCCTACGGTGCAAGTCGGGCGGTGCGTCGTGCTCTTCACGAGCGGTGCCCACGGCTTCGGTGCAGGTTACGGCGTCGCTCGCCGGCGTCGGTGTTGCAATTTCCCTCTGTTAGCAGCTAAAACAGCAGTTCCAGATGCAGGCAAACAGAAGGGGTGAAGTCTTTGTGTCCCTGTGACTTCAGGCAGGAGGCAAGCTCAGTTCAAGCCCTTGGAGATTCCCTTCTTCAAGATGACAAAGCACAGCAAAGTCTTTTCTCCTGTCCTTGGCAGAAAGCAACCACTGCAGGCCAACCCCAATCAGCAAAACAGCACAGGGGCAGTACTCCTCCTTCAGCTTCTCCGGTTCTTCTCCTTGGCAACAGGTTTCTTGATTTCCCAGAAGTGATCTAATTTCCTAGGGGTCTGGGTCCCCTTTTTATACACAGTTTTCCTTTGTTCTCTGAAGGCAGAGCGGCCTCTGCCTAGTCCAAAACCAGTTCTGGTCAGTCCTGGAGCACTTTGTTTTTCTGACTCCTTCTTTCCTTTGTGAGTGAGGGGCAGAGCCATCAGACGCCCGGCAGGAGGTGGAGCCAGCATTGTGGAAGGCAGGCACAGCCCTATTCAGACCCAGGTGCAACTCCTCCCTCCACTCTGGATGCAGACCTTCCTATTCAGCCCTGTGCTGACTCACCCTGTCTCCTGTAGCCACCCCCAGCCCCTGTCACTCAATCTCCAGACAAGGAATACACAACCTAGCAGAGGCAGGCTTGGAAGTTTAGGCAAGAAAATACCCACTTTCTAAAAGTGGTATTTTCAAACACAGAATGTTAAAACCAACTTCACTAAAAGATGTATTTTATCATTCTGAGTTCAGGCATACTAAATTCGTTTTTCTACCATGTTCCCTGGGTCAGTTCTGACTATAAAGTGTAATAGTCAGTCTGCCCATTCTGGCCTATGGGGAGCAGGTAGCCTTGCAATAGTGAAAAACGAAAATGGCTGTAATTCACTATCAGGACATGCCACACACACCAGGGCATGTCCTACCTTATACTTACAATGCACCCTGCCCTTGGGCCTACCTTAGGGGTGTCTGATATGAAGATAAGGGAAGGTTTAGGGACTGGCAAGTGGGTGCACTGGCCAAGTCGACATGGCAGTCACAGACTGCACACAGGCTCTGCAATGGCAGGCCTGAGACATATTTTACAAGCCGCTTCTGTGGGTGGCACAACCAGTGCTGCAAGCCCACCAGCGGCATTGGATTTACAAGCCCTGGGCACACTCAGTGCACTGTACTAGGGACTGACAAGTAAACCAATCATCCAATCATGGAGTCACTAATCCATAACACAATTTACAGTAGGGAGCACTTGCACTGTGGCACTGAACAGCAGTGGCACAGTGCCCAAAAGCATCTAAAACCAGCAAAACATAAGAGGCAACAGCAAAAAAATGGAAGGGAAACCCACGCCAATGGTGCCAAGTCTAACAGTTAATAACTGTGCAGAACCACATTATCTTTAAATCACTTTGTGGGGTGCAGAAAGGCCTCTGTTTGCATCTAAACTACTGATGAAAAGTCTTAATTCCCAGTTGGAAGAATTGGCAGACCATTTCAGCCTCTGGAAGTCGTGCTAGTGGAACTTAAAAATTACTGAAGAAAAGGAGATATGGCTTGAATTTTTCAAAGAAGCTAAACCTAGCTCATCCTGTGTTAATCTACATTTAGTTTTCTTCGTTTTAGTCTGGACTATGATCTACATTTAACTATCTCACATATTCTACGAAAAGTTTTAATACTGATTTTCTATTTCAGCCCAGTCATCAAGGCTTATTTTGTACACATTTGAACCGATTATTTGATCTCCGACAACGTATTACAAAGTTTTGAAATTGTCCAAGTCTCAAGCTTCTGAGTCCTTTGCATAGTTGTATGAAATCTGAGATGGATGCTAGTATACAACAGCTGTGGAATGAGCTTCACCAAGAGTGTCCTTCCATAAGATACCCCATGCACACAGCAGTCAATCATGTCAGAATGTGCTGCAATAACATAAGGGAATAGGTGTGATTTATCAAGGGATACTCTGGGTTTCATGATCTATTGAAAATTGAAACTAACAGATATCACTTACACTGCCTGTTCATTCTTCCACCAGATTGATGGGTTATTGATATTTGAGCAAAAATGGGATTTAAAGCTTTTAAGAAGCTCAATCTATATAATAGCCATTATTTATATGGGAAATCATTTTTATATGGTAAACTACAAATCAATAAGGATTTACACAGTTTTTAATTTTAAAAAAAATTTATTGAGCAGAGCAACAAGGACAATAATCCAATAATCATCTTTTGATCAAAACATTAATTACAATAAAACCGTGCCTAACAATCTCATTAAATACATGATAACAAACACTAATAGACATTGGCGAATCTTTCAATTGATGTAATACAGCTATAAAAATATCTAGATACAAATTAAAAGCAGATTCTTATCGCAAGCTGGCGAGCAGTGCTCTCCCCATATACATTTACACTGAGTTTAAGATTTTTGTTCTCTCCCCATCTTGCAAATAGCCATCTAGAATAAAATCTCTTGGGTTTCTAAAGTGCTAAAGTGCTAAAGTGCAACAAACCACCTGGCAACAATACGGTCTTAAATTTCGAGAGCAGCTAAGTATTTCCAGGTCGCAGTAAACTTTTTAGTTGCCCCCATGCGCATTGCATAAGCTTCTTCGAAGGTCCTGGTACGGTTCATCTTATTTAACCATTTCTCATATGAAGGTGCTTCTGCCAATCTCCAATTTTGTAGAACTAAGGAGTGAGCAACAAGAGTCGAGATAGCTAAAAATGTCCCCTCTGATTTTGACAAATTAGCCCCCCGACTCATTATACTAAAGAGGGCCGCCTCCGCTGTTGGATCAAGCGATTTCTGGAATGCCTGACTTATGGCCGCAAAGATCCTGTCCCAAAACACCCCTAGTTTTGGACAGGTGAAGAATATATGTCTCCATCCCCCTTCACCTTCAGCCAAACAACGAAAACATCTATTCTCCACCTCAGGATAGATCTTATTCAGCGCCTTGTGGGTAAAGTAAGCCATCCAGCGGGACAAGAACGCCATTCTTTTAAAGTTGGCGGCTCTTAAAGTCCTACTACCTGTTAGGGATAAGGCCTGCCACTCCCAACTAGAAAAGGAACATTGGGTCTCCAGGGTTGCTCTCCCCAAAAACTTCTCAACCAACGGCGACTCATTTTGGGAGCGCAGCAGCCGGTACCAGTTGCCCACCCCTCTAACATTTACACTAAATAACGAGGTCGCCAATTTAGTTGGAGCACCACAAGATACAAGATTATATTTGTTCATAAAAAGTACAATTTGTAATTATTCAAAAAGACAGGCTTGTTGCGATCACGACATCTAATCTGTACTTCTTGCCAGGTGATCACTCTTTCCTGAATAATAAAACACCCCAATACTTCCAAACCACAAACCTTCCAAATCTTGAGATGACTGGAATGAATATGAAGGCCCAAACTTTTACACTCGCTTAACTTTAATACGTGAAGCCCAGAAAAGCCACTTTGTTTAAAAAAAAACTGTAATCTGCTAGAAAATTCCAGGAGAGTTTTATATCTAGTCTTTTTGGGAAGTTTTGAAGTTTTAAGAAATGTTGGGGTCTGCGAGCCAGCTTCTTGTATCATCCTGCCTAAAAAATAATCATCTAATCGCCCTGTACTGGACAATAAACATGCTGTTAAATCCAAAATCGCTGCCTCATAATATGTTCGAATATGCAGTAGTGCCAACCCGCCTAAATTCGTGTCAAGTTGTAACACTGGGAGTCTGACTCTGGAAGCCTTCTTGTTCCATACAAACGACCTGATCATAGATTCAAGCCCTTTAAAATAGCTGATATTAATCTTAATAGGTATGTTAGTAAACAAAAAAATTAAAAGAGGAAGTATAGACATCTTTTTAAGTACAACACGACCTATCAAGGTTAACGGGAGACGTGACCAATTTTCCAATAATTTCTTAATTTTTCTACCTGTTGCCTCGTAGTTCAATTTAAATAGCTGCCCATATTGACCTGTAACAAAGATTCCCAGATACCGTATAGGATCTGATCTAAGAGCCTGCTGTTTTAAATTTGCCGGGAGAAAATCCATACCGGTGTTCAAAGTTAAAATCTCAGTTTTGTTTTGGTTGATTTTATAGCCCCCAATAAGTTCAAATTGGCTAAATTCGGCTAGGGTCCGATCCAAATTCTGCCTTTCGGGGCTGAGATATAAAATAACGTCATCAGCGAACAACTTAAGTTTTGCCATACCCTGAATCGGGGCTTGGATATCTGTGTTAGCTCGGATTTTAATGGGCAAAATGTGACTAATAGGGGCGAAAGCGGACACCCTTGTCTGGTCCCTCGATTGATATCTACTGACCCTACTTGGGTTGCATTAATTACCAGCTGAGCCTGAGCCCCCTGATAGATGTTCCGAAGCATAGTTATAACTTGAGACAGAACACCAAACCTACCCAGACCATAGAATAGGGCGTCCCAATTAACCAAGTCGAACGCTTTTTCAGCGTCAACCATCATAATACAAGCCGGCGTCTTGTTGATACTAAAATAATTGAGCGCTTGAATCAAAAACCCGGTATTGGAAGACATAGTCCTCCCAGCAACAAAACCTGACTGGTCACCATGAATCACTTCCTGGGCTAGTGGGGTGAATCGCTGTGCCCAGATCTTCATCAAAATCTTGTAATCAGCGTTTAAAAGACTGATTGGTCTGTATGAATTAACATTGTTAGGGTTCTTGCCCTTTTTCACAAAACTAACCACAATCGCCCTCTTGTACTCAGGGGGGACAATACCTCCGACCTTTACATAGTTAAAAAGTTTCATCAAAAAGGGGATCAGCTCGTTAGCGAATACTTTATAAAATTCAATAGGCAGTCCGTCTTCACCACAAGCTTTCGCTCCAGCGATAGACTTTAAGACTGCCAAAATCTCTGCTGGTAATTTATCCCATTGCACCTGATCCGCTAAGCTTTTGGATAGCCTCGGAAGTTCTACCCCTGCAAAATATTCATGTATCACTTCCTGGCTGACCATATATTTAGTGGTATAGAGCTGTTGATAGTGTTCCGCAAAGACACGGGCGATCCCCTCCCTATCAGTTACTACTAAACTGGTCTTGGGATCTATTACCTCCATAATTAAGGAAGCTTCTTGTTGTGTCTTAGTAGACCACGCTAAAAGTTTTCCAACCATCTGGCGTTCCTCATAAACCCGTTGTTGATAGGTCCGTGAACTGTTAATTTCCTCCACAATAAATTAGTCCCTTAGCGCCTTCTTCGCTTTTTCCCACTGACCCCGTAAGGGGGAATTTCGCAAACTTGAGGCATTTTTGACGGCTAGCTGTAATTCCGCTATCTTCATACGTCGACTTTTCGCCTGCGCTGCTGAAACGGCAATCATTTGTCCGCGAACAGCTGCCTTGAATCCGCCCCAGACTAAGAAAAGTTCAGCCGACCCCTCGTTCCTTTAAAAAAAATCAAGTATCCGCTCTCTAAATTCTTCTACCCATTGAAGATCTTGGAGAAGGAGGTGGTCCATCTGCCACCTGGACCTCCTCCTCCTCACATCCTCGATTTCTAATTCCACTCTAACATAGGAGTGATCCGAGAATGCATTCACACCGATTTCTGCTTCTACGAGATCTAGGGAGCGAGATGTTAAAAAAAAATCTATTTGTGAAGCTGTCTGAAATTGGCGAGAGAAGCAGGTGTAATCGCGAATACCATGATTAATTTTTCGCCAAGAGTCGATTAGCTGAAGATCTTGTATTAAAGCCTCAAAGACTTTTTAGTCTTTGGCTTCAGCTGTTTCTTGTTTCCGTTGAGGTGTCTTCTCTCAGATCTTGAATATAATTAAAATCCCCACCCAAAATAATCTGACCGGGGACCCCGATAAGAAGTTCATGTAACGTTGACGATACAGGTGGATCGTCCATAACTAGACCATAGTAATTAATAAAATTCAATATGCTCCCGTTTATCCTCACCATGACCCAAATCCATCTTCCCTGGGGATCTCTCTTTACTTGGACACATTCCCAGGCCATATCTCTACAAAAATAGATGGCTACCCCTCTCATCGCCACCCCGGCTGAGGCAAAAAAAGCTTTAGAAAACACCCCCGGGATGAAAAGCCTTGGTAAATTTGTTTTTAAATGGGTTTCTTGGATGAAGAGGACTTGAGGCCTTAACGTGGCGAGCCATCTTATAAGCCCCCCGTATTTTTGTCTATTTAACATACCATTAGCATTTAGCGATATGATGCAACACCTTCTAGCTGTATTCATGTGTCCAATATATCCAGTAAACATTGTGGATCAGACTCCTATTCCAATCATCTAAGTCCTGTTTGCATCTGCTCTTTTTACTGCCATACTCCCGAACCCCTCCACCCCCACCCCAAACCCCGTAAACCCCCTCCCCCCAAGAAATGTGGTCGACCCCGCAATCCACATCTCACCCCCCCTGCTTCACTGTGAGGTGCCCTGGACCTGCACCAAGAGTGACCTACCCCTCCCCCACAAAATAGTGAAAACCCTGAAAGTCAAGAGAACCCACAAATTCATTTTAAAATAGAAATCTCTTTCAATAATTCCTGGGCTTCCTCAATGCGTGAGAACATATGGAATTTCCCTCTTACCAGCACCCTAAGCTTTGATTGCTGCGCGATAGAAGCCTGTGCCCCTTGAGCTTTGAAGAGATACAAAAGTTTCACAAATTCTTTACGCCTGCGTGCAGCCACCACAGACATATCTGCAAAAATCCGGCATTTAGTCCCCTCATTAATAGAAAACTGTCTCTGCTGAATTGCCTTAGCCAGAATGTTCTCTTTCACGCGGTAATCAGCAAAGTTAGTCAAAATAGTACGAGGGAACTTAGAATTAGGTGGGAGGTGAGCTGGAACCGATGTGCCCTGGTCAATGTTAAATCTCCTGTGAATTCCAGGAGCACCTTTTGCTTAATAAATGATTCAACCGATTGCAATGTGTTTACTCCCTCACTCCCCTCAGGTACCCCAACAATCCAAAGATTTGAACAGCGCGAATGGTTCTCCAACTCTTCAAGTTTGTTCTCGAGAGCTATTTTATCTTCCGCTGCGGAGTTAACTTTCTGAAGCATGGCATTCATCTGGTCCTCTAATTGAGAAATCCTTGATTCGGCTTCTTGAATTCTTATGGGGAAGCCAGCCACTGCCTCTTCGATTTTTCCGAGCCGAAGATGTAGGGTAGCTATCTCAGTCTCTTGAGATTTCTTCATGTCTCTGATCTCATCCAATATGAGATTAAGCATAGTCTTAATCTCAATCTGTTGCATATTAGCTCCTCTAATTAGTGATTCGGGCTCTTCTTGTTGCGATTGACTATCCAACCTAGCCGTTTGCCCTGATAGTTCTAGACTGCCCTTATTCGGTATCCGCGATGGTATCTGAGACTGTGGCCCACCCTCCAGCTGCTGTTTTAGGGTGTTTTCAACAGAGGGCGACTGATAAAGGAACGAAAGCCGGGCTGATGGAGCCAGTGGACTTGTTTGGCAGAGCATCGGTCGACCCTCCTCTGGTAAAATCCATGTGGCGGGTGCCGGGGCCGGAACCGGGACCCGTAGAGGTGATGATATATACGACGTCTGTATTGAATCAACTGTCGCTTCTTCTGGTGCTACTACTGAAGCCTCATTTAGTTGAGGTGAAGCTTGAGCAGTAGTGGGCTGAGTATTTTTTTTCACGAATAGTGGAAAGTCTGTAGAGTTTTTTAACTCAACTTTTTTCTTCACTGGCACTATCGTTGGTTCACTCATCTGCTCCTTCTCGTCGATGATGGGATCCTCGATTAAAGTCAAATCAGAGGGGTCACCCCCTTGCTGTGGCTCAGACAAATCCTCCTCGGAGCTCTCAAGGCTTAAGTTCAAACCCGACCGGGTTGCTTTATTACCCGCTCTATTCGAAGACTGGTTCACTCTTACTTGGGCTAAACGTTTTTTGGCTTTCAGCCCAGCTGCAACATCTACTTTGGCTACCACATTCCCTTGCTTCAAGTGTTTCCCCATCTCTCCTTAAATCCAGGAATCTATGTGGTAAAACAAAAAAGCCAGGCTATCTGTACGAGCTGGCCCAAGTCTTCATTACTGTCAACAATTCAGTTAGTTATGCACCAATTGTCTATCAAACTCCAAGGCTCAGGTTCCACCGCTACTCCCAGTGCCAGTTTTCCACTTACTCAACTCTACCCAGCTCAGCCCACTACGTTTCCTCTGAGTATCAAGCACCACATTGCCGCCTCACCTCGCAACAGCAGCTGATCTATTCCACTCCACTCCACCTAATCTCTTGCCGGTGCCCGAAGTCAGCATCTAAGTCTCCATTGGATCTCACCTTTCGCCACCTGCCTTGCCCTGCGCCGAGACCAAATCCCGATTCGGCGAGCACCCAAGATCTTATTTTCGTGGGAGAAGTCTTCCCTACCGCCGGCTGGCCGCATTCCACTTTCAGCGCCCGGCTCGGCATTCTGTTCCGCACTTGCACTTGCCGGGTGCGCGTTCAAAGTTTACGGCTCCATTACCGGGGGGAGGAGCATAGGTCACATGAGGCTAAGCGGAGGCGGGGATCTCCGCAGCCATCCCCTTCGAGTAAGGATTTACACTGTTGTAGATATTTTAGAATTCATATCATCTTTGCTGTTTACATCAGATTTTGGTGTATGCATACTTTTTAAGTTTGACATGCACGGTGCTTACACCATTCATGGTGAATATATTGTATTCCTTACTTACTTTAAGGGACTTTGGATATGCCTCCTTCAGCCATTGCTTTCTTTTGCCCTGAAACTTTCTGCCATTTTCTTGCAACTCTATCAATCACATCTTGAATGAGACCAAAGGCGTATTTTGCTGCCACCTTTCTCTATTGGATGTTTAGACGTGACCTGACTTCATTAGATTGCATGAGGAACTATGTTACAGCCCAGGAGTGGTTCAGCAGCATTAGGTAGAGAGTGCTGATAATAACACCTGGGAAATGGATGCTAGAGAAACAAGCACTGGCAAAACCAATATGGCATGCCATTTATGACCTATTTGCTGTGCCAATTATTTTGCCTATAATGTACACCACGTGCAAAAAGCAAAATGTTTTTCTGATGCTGTACAGCATTAGCAAAGAAAAGACACTGCGATGCAATGGACACATAAGCACATATGCGATGTGATGCTACCGGAGCCTGTGCCATTTAGTATGCACCCATATGCAAAATGACATATGCTCGCATGCATCGCCAAGCATACACTTACCTACTGAATAATGCATGCACCATCTTTTTTTTTCTTTACCAATCAAAACTGGTGGATGCCACTTGAAGTGGCAAATTAAAAAAATCAATTTTGCTAAAGCACATTTGAGTAAGTGTAGCAGTCCAGCAGTAAATGGAAAAAAGATATTACTTGAACAAAAACAACTAAGGGAGATACCTGTAAAACGCATGCACTCTCATACACTGCCTAATAGAAAAAGAAAAAAGTAGCTCCAGAAATGTGAGCAGTGGAAGGATGCAAGTCAGCGGATCATAAGAATGGTAAAGAGACTACGCTCCAGGAGAAGGACAAACATAAAATGAGGAAGGCAGCCCTCGAATAAGAAGCAAGAAAATGAGAGTGACAATGAAGCCAAGGATGGTAAGCAATGGGAATACTCGAAGCCCACAATGAGTTTTTGGTTTAGTCTACAAAAGACATTCGCCTACAGACAGATAAAAGCTGATTGGTGGTCGAGACCTAAATAGAGTTGCTTCATTTTCTTTGACATCCATTTTTCACCTGCTTTTCTCAGTTTTAACTACACAGTGCTAGCACTGCACTCGCTTGCTGATTTTAAACGGGACAGCCAGTTTGAAGTAGTGTTCTACATAGTCTAATAGTGTTTTACAGTACCAAGAAGCCCCCCATATTTGCAATCAGTATGAGTATGCAACCATTGGGCTGCAAAACATCTAAAAAAAAAGGACGCCGCAGAAATAAAGCAATTTTATTTTTAACAAACATACTTTTATCAAATACATTCTTCTGCACTCCCTCTCTAGTAAACAATACGCATTACCAACTTTATAGCCGACAAACAACGTCCATTTTGTTGGCTTTGCGAGTTCCTGTTTTGTAAGGAAAGAAGACAAAATTTGAAAATAATTATTAAACATACTAAAACTATCAGGGTATGACTTCATGGATAGATCTCCGTAATGTAATTAATGTTCTTTTGGTGAGTTTAATTAACCTGCGACGAGCATTTTAGCTACTGATTATTTTACATATATTGACGGTTACTATAGCACTGTTCATAACATACAAGAGGTTGTGTATTTCGCTTCTACTGTTTTGACTGTTTTTTTAATTTAGAGAACAATTAATACCATTTTAATTTTTTTAATGTTTTTGGAAGGTACTTTGTATATTGTTACGCAGAAAACGGCATTTATGTCATATCTTACAGTTGTCAGGCATAATTCTAGTATATTGGTTTATAAAGAAACATAACATTTTGTACTACTTATAGGGTGAAATGCTGAAGTTTGCTGATCCAAAACTATCAAAGTCCAAGTATTTCGGGGCCGCTTCATTTTAGCTTCATGCATTCATTAAACTCGGCTTAGATCGTCTAATTATATGTTATCAACAATTAAGAAATGTATCGCATGCAGCAGTCTGGCTCGTGCATTCTGTGTGCTTGGAAGCCCGCCAGCAGAGGTGTCAGGTTCCTTTCTCCCTTGTCGTCAGCTGCACCTCTCGTTTTGCACTGCAGGCTGCAGCTGCGCGAGGCAAAATTATCTGAATTCTCACATTCCTTTAGGAACCAGCTCACATCACACTGAATTTCTGGTGCTGCACAGATCTGCACCTGGGCGTGTTTATGTGCTGCTGCCCAGTTGATGCCAACACTGTGCTAACTTGCAAAAAAGAGAGACACCCGACATCCACATGTTTTTTTTCAATGTATTTCTACAGACGTATCGTGCATTAAACACCTCCAAATGAGAAATGTATATTTTCCATTTTCCACAGATTTAGTATTGATATTTAATAATTTTAATTTAGTTTTGGTCACAAATGACGTTGCTTCAGCAATCATTCTCTTGAGGATACGAAAGTAAATTACAGAAGCACCAACGCCCTACGTAGTGAATCCCTTATCCGACAGGCTAATTGTCTTTTACAAAGTTATATTTATGTAGTTCAGACCATATGCACGGCATGGCGATAATAATGGTGACAGAATACTAATTCGCCTTATTAGAACAGAGACATACACCGCACGGTGTGTGACTGTGTGTGGTCCGAGTGTATTTTGAGTTTGCTGTGTCGCGAAATTTCTCGGAGTACTGCCTAACCAACAGTTGAGAGACAGAGATCAGCCATGTGTTCACTGAAGAATTTTTTTTTTTTAATCTGTACGTGGATCACTTTATAGATCTAAAAATATATGGTCTGCGCGCAATTAATTTATCGCATGCATATATATATATATATATATATATATATATATATATATATATATATATATATATATATATATATATATATATATATATATAATTTATATATGTGTTCTAACATGTTGAGAGGCAGTGAAATATTCTGTTTTTAATTCCTCATACATTATTATTATTTCATGATTAAATACTTGATAAAATTATCACATTGGCAATGCCATCTGTGCGACAAGTTTCTTCCTCCTTTTTTCAGGTGCTACTGTGTAAAGAAAAGAAAGCAAATGTTGATAACAAAAATGTTCATGTTATTTTAATTGTAAATTGTATTTATATAGCACTTACTTCCTCTGACAAGGCATTGAAGCGCATTGCGGGAAGCAGCACACTATCCCAGAAGCCATGATTGAAATTTAATATTTAGTAGGTCAGTAAAATGTTTTTTTTCCGGTGTGGATTTGTAAATTTGTGCTCTTGAGTTCTTGTCTGTTCAGTAGTGTTTTGAGTAAGGATAGAATAGGAAGTGGATAAGAAAAGGGTAAGTAGCAAGTTTCTAATCGGTGAGCCGTTAGACGGACCATTAGCGTAATTCAGTTTTGACAGGACAAGCTAGATGGTAGCTTGAACCTTGTAGGGGAGTCCATTTTGGAATGTGCGTTTCATTGTTTTCATTGTAAGAAAGCTTGATTTGACTAACTTATTCACTTGGGCATTCAATGACAGCTTAGTGTCCATGGTAATTCTGAGGTTTCTTACCTCCTAAGTTATTTTTGGCAATGGTCTTAGATAGTCAGGTCAAGCACAGAGAGGATTATAAGTTTTCCAGTCGCCACAGGTGAGTATTACAGTTTTGCACACATTCAATATGAGGTTGCTCTATGTCATCCATTGGTTAATCGACCGGAGCCAACTGAAGACTTTGGATGTTCCAATGTCCTTTGTGCTTTCCATTTCCAGAAGTATCTGTGTGTCTTCTGTGTAGGTATAGTAATTGAAGTCAAAACCATGAATCAGATTTGGTAATGATTTCATGTAGATGTTGAAAAGCATGGATGAGGTGATTGAGCTTTGATAGTATCCTGCTTTAATGCTGTATGGTTTAGAAGAGAATAGAGAGGTATGGATAATATTAGTTCTTTTTTGTTGCTACGACGTGATGCAAGCAAGAGCTGTGCCCTCTATTCTGGCTTCCTCAAGTCTTTGGATTGGGAGACATAGTTTAGTTTGCATGCAATACATCGCATGCCATTACAACGCTGTTGTTAAAAACGACCGCGTTGTTACATCGCATACGATTACATCGCAAGTCGTTACAGCGACTTGCTGTAGGGGGCAGAAGGTGTTGGATTTACAATCCAATACCTTCCCTGCTGTTGCACAAACTGGAGTAGGAATAGTAAATTATACTATTCCTAAGTCCAGCGCGCCCCCTACAGCAAGTAGTTGTAACGCCTTGCAATGTAATCGTATGCGATGTAACACGACGGTCGTTGTAACGACCGCGTTGTAATGGCATGCGATGTATCGCATGCGTTCTAATGACACATATTCCTTTGGATTACTGTGTCATGATCCACTGTGTCAAAGGCAGCTGAAAGGTCCAAGAAAAGAAAGGCAGCAACCCAGTTCTGGTTTACTGTGTTTTCAAGGGCATCCTAGGATGAGATTAGGGCTAATTTAGTGCTAATTGAGTGCTGTCCAAAATGGAATCCAGTTTGGAAGTCGGAAAGTATGGAATTGTATTCAATGAACTGACATCTGGGTGAAAGCTGCTCTTTCTATAAGTTTGCCCAGGAATGGTCTGTTTGCTATGGGTCTGTAGCCCTCCATATGCCTCTCTCAGTAGTTGATGGGGTCTGTCCAGGTTTCAGTTTTTTATTAACTGGATTGTGTGTGCCTTTTTTAAGTCTTATGAGAAAACTCCTGGCATTACTGAGTTGTTGATGAGTGTTCTGACTGGGATGGGCTTTAAAGTTGTAAAAATAAATTTTTTAAAGATTTGAGTTGGACATAGGTAAGAGGGGCAGCTGGCTGGCCTGCTCACTTTGACAAGATTCAGAAACATAGTTGGTGATAGTTCTTTGACACAGAGCCTCTGTTTGCCTTCCCCTCAAGGTTTTTTTTGCAGACGGGTGGGGACTGTTGGGTTTTTTCTTGGTTAAGTGAGAATCCAACATGTCTGCTTTAGTTTGGTAATGATTTGCGAGTTTGTCACAAAAATATTGAGAAATGCAATTGGAAGCTTCTGTCCATTTTGACTTACAGAATTCTGTGTGAATTGTATACATTTTTTATTGGTACACTTTACATTGTGGATTTGTTTGGAATAGCATAGATTTTATTTCAGTTTTGATTGTTGACTTATATTTTGTTAAGTTCGTGTAGGTGTATCTTGGCTTGAGGGTTGCTTCTTTTGAGACAGCTATGTTGCAGCTTAGCAATTTATTTTTTGATCTTTTTTAATTTTGCATTCATCCAAGAGGTGTGTTTCATTTGTTATGCATAGATGATTTCAGAGGAATTAAGAGCTCAAAATCTTCCTGGAGTCATCTATAGAGGGTTTGTACAGATTTTTTTTTTAACAGGTCTGTGTCAGAGGTAAGCAGATTTTCTAGTTCCTCCACATTCAGCATGTTCCAAGGTTGCTATGTAGTTGTGGGTAAGATGATTTTAGCAGGGGTGAGTTGTAGTGTCTTGTGTTGGAAGAACACAAGGTAGTGGTCTGACCATGTGGCCAGAGTAATCCTTTGGAATGTGACTAGGTCTGATTTGGCAAAAATGACATGTAATGTGTGTCCTGTGATGTGCATTCGATTGAGAATGACCTGTTGTAGATTGTGTGTATCTAGGCCAGTGAGAATGGTTCTAGTGTGTGGTATATTAGGTTTGCCACACCATATGTTGTGGTCACCAAGGATACATTAGACTGAATATATTGTAAGAAGGTTAGAGATTGTGTCTCAAAATGTGTCTTTGAATGTTGCATTGCTAAGTGGTGGGCTGTACAGAACAAAGTTACATGAAAATGTTGCAGTAGGGCAGGGGTCTTAAAACTTGAGGGCGGGCCCCCTTAGGGGGGCCTCAAGTGATCCCAGGGTGGGGGGCGCCAGGCTATGGCCAAAAGAAGCATTGTACTGATAATAGTGCTTTGTTTTAAGCTGAAAAAAATGAGTAGCACCAAGTGGCTCTGTAATGTGCCATGACTAACCTCTTTTGCTATTTATATCCTAACTGGGAGAATGGGCCAGATGTACGACCCTTTCTTGCATCCGCAAATGGGGGATCCTTCTGTTTGTGACTGCAAAAATGGGTAATGGCATGGAAAAATGCTATTTTGCGAGTCACTGACTCGCAAAATATAATTTGTGACTCCTGCTATTAGGAAGGGGCGACTGAGAGCGCCCCACCGGTAGTATCCTTAGAACCCCTGACGGCTGCCATTGATGTAATTAATTACTCACTCACCACTCCTCTATCCGAATAATTGATGAAGGGTTAATCCTTATTGAATTACTCTCCGCAGCGACCTGGACCTACGGTAACCAAGGGTTGCTGTGAACAACACCAGTAGCCACTTGGCTAAACTTGACAGGGACTTACCCGACCTGGACACCAGCTGAAGCACCCTGATTTACTTAGGAAGAACTCTACATTTTGGGTACTATTATGTGCCAATCGTCCCCAGAATTCCTGTCCGGAAGAGACCCCGTATCTCGAGAGGGTCGAAACGTCGTCGACTACTAGAGAGAGAGAGCGTAAGAAAACTAAAAATTTCTTGCAAAATTGATTGTACTAAAACTCCCAAGAGCTCCTCTTCTTAAGATACCAATAACCACCTCTGCGTCTCCTCCTTTCTATTAGCACTACATATATCGCACTTCGTTTGGTTATGGTCACACCATTGGGGGTCACAAAAACACTGTGAAATGTGAAAATGTATATATTGTAAATACACAATTGAATATTTAGTTTATGCTTGTTTTTGTACTTCTGAATATCGCAATGCAAAATAAATTACACTCACTTCGGCTGAAGTGAGTACAGTTGCAATATTTGTTTTTGTGGGATTCTATAAAATCGTTAGAATATTAATAGACCTAATTGAATTAAAGTTCCATCCTAGATGTTTCTCTGTCTCTGCTTCATTCACGCAAGATATACTAATACTTGCAGAAACGGTAATAATTGATTTAATGAGTTCCTTGTGAACATTGCTTTTGCTTACTAGTCCAGGGGAGTCTGAGGTTGCTTCTGGCTCTCACAGAGGTCCCACTGTCTGGGAGAACCAAGCTTTAGCATTAAATGTGTCTCGGTCATGCAGTTCCAGAAGTGCTGCCACAGGTGCAGAGTATCCTTCTTTTGGTTTGTGCAAGTCCTGTAGTTGTAGACTCTGTTTTTTTCTTTGTCCTCTTTGAAGCAAGTTGGTTCAGAACTGAGGTTCTGGTGTCAGGGGTAGTCCTTAAATCCTAGATTTAGGTGCGTTAGAGGACTGGGTGCAAGTGGCCAATGAGCTACTAGCCTTAGCGGCTAATAGGCCCCTAAGGTGACCTCATCCGGGGTGAAGGTCACCTTTTCTACTCAGAATCCACTATTCTACCACTTTTAGAAATGGCAGAAGTCTTCCTTAGCTGTACAGACCTGGTAGCCCACCCTAGAGGTGAGACTAGCCTTCTGGGGGTGTTCACCTCCTGAATACATAATTTTCCCATTTGCCTGGGTGCAAAGGTGCCTGTGTAGAGGGCAGGGCTGTTTCCTCCTTTGTGAGGCAGCCTGGTTATATAGCACAGGTGGTGCAGCCTTTGAAGCTCATCACCCTGATGTGCCACTTCACTAGCCAGCTTTTAAGGGAGGGAGGTGTGACCTCCTTCCTGTCCAGGCCATTTTTTCTGACTCCTAGGAGAGTTTACAACTCCTGGCAGAGGGTCAGATTCGTGTCTTGGGGACAGCAAGTGCAGGGTAGCAGGCAGAGCACAGGAAAGGCCGGGGTACCAAAATGGAGCTGCCAACCTCGGGTTTGCCTGGGTGCCTGTCCATGTTATTCTATGGACCGTCTACCACTTATAGTGTCCTTTAATGGTGAAGTTCACTATAGGGACATTTCAGCTTGCATTTACATGCCCACACCTTTAATATAATGCACCCTGCCTCCTGGGCTTTAGGAGGCCTTCTTTAGAGGTGACTGGCATATATTAAACATAGTGCATTGACTTTGCCACACATAGTGAGGGTAAAGTCGCGTATGAGCAGTTTACACTGTTTCTGCAGTCTGCAATGGCAGGCCTGATGTTAGTAGTTTGCTTGGGTCACTCAGGGTGGCACAAACAGAACTTCAGGCCCTGGTGATCCCCTTAACAGCCATGCCCTGGGTACCACTGGTACCATATACTAGGGACTTAGAAGGGGTTAAAGTCCTTTGCCAATTGGGGTTTCCAATTCATACATATCAGTTTTAGGGAGAGAGCGCTGGCACTGGGGCCTGGTTAGCAGGCTTCAGTGCACTGTCAGAGCTGAAAACCAGTATCTAATAGTCCAAATGCGGGTAAAATGTGGGAGGGCATCTGAAAAAGGTCTGTTTTCTTTCAATGGTCTGTTTTCTTACAATGGTCTGTTTTCTTACAATGCCCTTGAGCACATCAACACCTAACAATCTAAGTATATTTGTTAGCTAAGGGTGTCAAAACAGGCAGCAATTTTGAGCCAGCTGGTTAACTTTCACTGTTTTGTTCTGATCTGCATCCTCCAGCAGGGTGCCTTAATCATTTAATAGTGCAGTCTCAGTACTTCTTCCCTTTTGAAAGTCAGACTGAGAGACCCCTGAAATGGCATGCACTTCCTCTGTGCTTGAAATTTTAATGGAGCTCTCCAAGTGATTTCCAAATGAAAGTTTCTATTATAATGTACATATCATATTTTGCTCAGTGTTTTATACTCACAATGCTCCTACAAATGCAGTCAAAGTGGCCCACCAGCCTCATATTGAACTTCGGCATACAGTTGCCAGGCAGAAAGTAGTTTTGATATAATTGTTTACTGTGTTAATTTTCTCCATGACAATGTTCATGAAGTTGATTTTAACATGATCTTTTCATGCAGAGTCCTCCAGAAAGAAAATAGCGAAGTGCCTGGTGTGTCACAGGTTTTTACCCATTCTGTGTCTATGGAGAAATTCTTTGATACATTAGGGACTAAGTTTTCACAGGTCATCCATAACAGATGTCATACTGGCAACACTACTTCAGGCAACTTTATTGGTAAAATAAACAGCAAGACAGTATTTACATTCCTGTGTAAGCAGAATCATAAGCAATGAAAAGCATTAATACACTATTATCATGAGGACATTCTTTGCTTTGTCTGAGTGAAATTAGAATTAGAAAAATCAAGTATATCTTGGATCAATGAATTTGCCGGAGACTGCCCTGAAAGGATATGTGATGCAAATGTGTTTGTCTTTTCTAAAACTTTTATATCTGTCATAAAATACCTCCCTAGCATCCTATCCAAGCGGATTACTGGAAGAATGCTATGGTGTACCGAATTAAAACAGGTTATAACTTGTGAAATATCCTAAATTTGTAGAAGGACTCAATCCAGTACATGCACTTTGTCATAATTAGCTTTTACATTCAGTACTGATAGTGTGATTTTTGAGAGGTCAGGTAAGACAGGCATCCTCATGATCATGTCAAAGATTACAATTCTACATCATAATAATCCATTCAGCCTAGAGAATTAATAAAGCCACAAAAAGCATTAGTCCGCAAGCAACTGAACCAAAGCAGTAAATGCAGGACATAATTTAACTTCAAATGATGAAGGTTTTGACATTATTTTGTAATGATAAATGTATGCTGAACTAACAATGCTACTCCCCACCTACTCACGACATCATGCCTGTGAGAGTGTGTAGGTGGGAGAATAAGAGATAAAGCCGACCCGGAAACATCATCAGGTTTTAGTCATAGGGACAATTCTTAGGTCATGTCGATCCTCCATCTCAAGAAAGCAGTTAGTGTGCTGCTGTTTAGTGAAACACATGACTTAAGTTTAGATTGTCTCCTGTTTGTGTTAATCTCCATAGGACACTTAGGTGCTGAAAGGAAATACCATAGAAAACTGGAAAAATGTATCATAGTTTAGAAGAGCTGTCTGATCTATGAGAAAATGCTAGCAGTGCTTTAAAAGTTTAATAACAGCACATATCATCATAAAAACTACCTAGAACACAAATATTAATTAAATATTCCAGCAAGTAAATTTTAAGTTATGATATTTAACCTTAAGAATATTAAAAGGAGGAGAATTCATGAGTCAAGATGCCTATAAAATGTTTAAAGGAAAGCAATCGTCTTGACTGATTGACGAAGCGGTCTTGAAATGTTTAATTCAGAAAAAATCAATAGACACTTAGGAGCCTAGACTTAAAGGCATTTTGGATTATGTAAAGTAGTACTTCTGTATCAGGGGCATATTATCAAGAACGGCGTTAAAAATTATCGCCGGTCTAGCGGCAGAAAACTGCCGCTAAAGCGGCGATAATGGGCTTGATAATATGCCCTGGAGAATTCCAATAGAAGTCCATGTTCTGGTGTGAACATGGGCTTCTATTGGAATTCTCCAGGGCATATTATCAAGCCCATTATCGCCGCTTTAGCGGCCGTTTTCTGCCGCTAAACCGGCGATAATTTTAACGCCGTTCTTGATAATATGCCCCTTAGTCTTTTATGTACTTTTATATGCCACTGAGAATTGGCCCCAAGAACTCTAAAAAGTTAATAAGTTGGTAATAGTCAGACATTATTAGTATACAATTAGCGCAAACAGAAAGGACTGTGCCTCATTGAACATTTTCTTACAGGGAGTTGGATGTGTCAGGGCCAATTCACAAAGGCATGCGGGAGTACATCAATGAGTTCTCCAGGACCTCTACTTCTCATACTCATAAATGCTTTCGTGAGTCAACCTCTTAAAAACTTAAAAATAAACTTTTTCTTATTGTCTGTTAAAGACAATGTCCGGTAGAAAGTTCCGTAATGCATTCATTTAGAGGTGGCATTGCTGATTTTCTGCACACATTTTTTGCAGCATTACAACTGCTATCAAACTAGTTGTTAAAAATCAAGTTAAGGTTTAACAGTAAGGCCAATACACCAAAGAAGTGATGCCATTGGAGGATCCACTTAGTTGGAGAAACATGCAATCCCACAATGCTGTTGGAAATTCCACTAGCATCGTTGGGCAGTAGAAATATACTACCTCTTCACTAGCAGATATCATAAAGATCTCTATGCTAGAGTGTAAGGCTTTAGTACGAAAGATCCTCAGGATTAATAGAAGGCTGAAGGATATAATATTCTACAATCCCACAAACATGAAGATTATTTTATTAATTCTTATTTAAATCTTAACCTGGACTATCTGTCATCATTCTTGGAGCCAACCTGTAAAAGTAAATACCTAACATTTCATTTATTGTATATACTGATAGTTCAATTTGAGAGTACATGGAACCAGCAGTGCTCCAAAATGAAGATCTGTAAACTGTGTGGATATTAGATTGAGTAAATTGATCCTATTGTTTGTCTTTGTCTGTCACTTCTGGACCTGAGAAAGAATTATGTAAAGGCAGCAGTCACTATAGGCAATACCAGTATGTGTGATCAAGAAAATACATTTTGCTTGTACGCAAAAGACAATCAATTTATTGCGAAACCACATTTTTAGACCTTACTTATTCTCCCCTAAAAACAATGACACATGATAAGATAGAATATTCCTATGGTTGAAACGTGTGATTTCTACTTACTTGCATCTTTTAAATGTCACTCTCGTCAATGGTTGGATTGTTGCTTATTCCTCATTTTATCTTTATATTATTATTATTATTGTTATTGTTATTATTATTTCCGTCTCTGTAGAGGAACAATAACACAAAGATTTCCGCGATTTGGTTTGCAGTCTATCTTCAAGGTAACTCATGCAGACATGTGGATTGTCCAGTTACCCTAGATTTGGTGTCTGTTTCCACACCATGCCTGTTAAAGTAAACTTCTAACAGTATCATGATCAATTGTCAACTACCACAAGACATGAAGCTAATAACCCTGCATGTACAAAGTGCTGACTTTAGAAAAGAAAATGAGTCCAGGGATAAAGATATTCTGAGGATGTGTAGCTAGTGCTACTTCTTTCCATCACGTGTCCACCTGGTGGGATTACATCACCAGGTTGGTAAAGGCACATGATATACACATTCTAGAAAGAAGGTCTGGTTGTTCATTGCAAGACTACAAAACCGCTAACCTTAACACAAGTTCAACGCAGTTTTTGTGCAGATGTCCGAGTCAGGTTTGTATCACTGCTACATCAGGGTAATAACACAGATCCATTTGAAATTGCCAAATCAAAGAATAATCTCATGGATGTCTCTGAAGAAGCTGTGAAGGACAATGTTAAAGCAACTCATCCACCTGTGGCCCCAGGCACAAACAGGGTCCCAATTACTATCTTTAGATCTGACTCTGAAATTTGGTATTGTTCACTAGTGATCCCAAATTCCTGGGAAGCCTCAATCATCCACTTGATCTTTAAAAAAAGGGGACAGGGTTGATCCCAAAAATTACTGCACAATTGTCGTTCTCGACTCAGAGTCAAAACTACATGCCAAGAATTTACTCAATGAGCTGGATTGTTGAGTAAGCCAGCCAATACATTACCTATATGCTGGAAAGGCTCTATGCAACGCAGGCTTCTGGAAAGGATGCAAGATTATTGACTATACGGATAATGAACATTCTTGCTTCAACAAAAACTGGAGAATTCCACAGCAGTTGTTAGTTTGGTTATAGCTCAGCCTTTGACAGAGTGAGCAGATGTCTGCTGTGGCAGAAATTAACCTTATACTTTACTAAGGGCTAACAGCTACACTGGAACATGTGATGAGTATTAGAGTAGACGATGGGTTCAGAACCTCAAATAAATTTAGCACCAACCGAGGACTAAAGCAAGGCTATGTCTTGGCTCCCCCTTTTTTAAGGCTGTGTCTTAGCTCCCGCTTCTTTACAGTCAGGAATCTGTCTCCAAAACTGAGCCCATGCTGCAATATGCAGATGACACATTTAGTTGCGAACATTAGCTTTTTTTTTTTTAAATTGATTTCAGGTCAGAGTTAGTCACAAATATGATCATCACAGTACATACATTTTGAATTAGGGTGAAAAGAAAAAGGTGAAGAAGCAGAAGCGGGGAGAAACCACAAATAAAGTAGATACTTAGAGAAGTTAACAGTATCATAAGCTAGGGAAATAGTCTAGGGTATGTTTAATCGGAGTTAGCGCTAGAAGAGTCCCAGCTGAGATTATTCCAAATCTTTTCAAACTTTTTCAAAGAAGAAGGACCTCTGACTTTAGCCAAAGCCAGCTCCGCCTCATAGATCTGATGAATAAAAACAAACCATTCAGCAGCCTTTAGGGCGATCACAGAAATCCATAACCTTGCAATACAGAGCCGGGCACACACCAGCATGATCATTACCAGGAGCTGAGTACCTCCCTCGTAATCGTATTTGACCCCCATCATTTTCTTTTTACTAGATAGTGAAACTTGGTGACCCAAACTGGAGGACATAAACTTAATCACCCCTGTCCAGAATTCTTGTAGGGTGGGACAGAGCACAAACAAATGTGCAATATCAGCAACCATGATCTTGCACTTGAGGCATTTGGTCTTATCAGAGATGACATTTGTTCTCCATTTAAATATTTTATCTGGGGTATAATACAGCAGGTATGTAGTATGCAGCGGTTGTAGCTTTAGGCTAACAGAGTGTACGGAGTGATCCAGTACCTCTAGAGCCCTCTCGATCTCTGAGACAGAAATCTCTGCTAAGAGCAGCTGACTCCAGTTAGCTGCAAATTGCATTGTATCATCCGTGTTAGAATAAGAAAGCCCTTGGTAAGTCATGCTGATCGAGGGTTTCATGCCTTGTTTATAATAGTACAACGAGAGTTCAGAGCCTTCGATGTAAAGGGTATATTCACATCCTGACCGGATATAGTCCCTCACTTGTAAGTTCTTAAAGAAAAGATGGCGCAGGAGCCCATGCGATGCTTGCAATCCTGAGAAAGATCTAAAACCATTCAGGTCATACAACTGATCCATAGTTACAACCCCGCACCGTGCCCAGGTCCTGCAGGTTGAGTCCTGAAAAACCGAGGGCAAGGAGGGATTGCCCCAAAGCGGTGTATCTCTATTTATGAAAGCTATTGAATAATTGGAGTGAATCTCCTTCCATATATATAATTTCCTTCAATATCTTGAAGTGTACCCTTTTATAGTAGTTGCGATCCCCCAGTCAATAAAGGAAAAGCCTGAAGTCAGCTCCCAAAGCTAGTTGATAACAGAGAGATGAAGGACCTAGATCGTCTGGTTTAGTAAGCTGCGCAGACGACCTGTAAAGGCAGTCCAGAAATATAACTTAATATATGGGAATGAGAGCCACTCCTTATAAGGAAGTTTCATGAAGTGCATGGTTCATCTTGCATGCCTGCAACCCCATAAAAAGCTTCCAATGGCACCCTCCAAGCATCTAAAAAAGGAATCTGGTACCCTCAATGGGATTGCCCTGAACAGAGAGAGAAATCTGGGAAGAATATTCATCTTAATCATATTGACTCGACCGATGATAGTAAGTGGTAACTTATTCCAGGATTTTAGTTTGGAAATTACAGCAGATAGCAGAGGTTTGTAATTCAATTTAATAAAATTAACAACCTCAGAACACAATTTGATACCAGGATAGTCTGCCGTAGTAGTTACTCCTGGAGTAGGAGAGTCCAGCTTAAAATTTAAAAGAACCTGTGTTTTGGATATGTTAAGCTTGTACCCAGAAACCTTGCCAAATCTGGCAGTCTCATTGACGACCTGGTCAATCGCTATTAACGGATTAGAGGAGAAGACTGCCACATCGTCAGCATACGCAGTCAGTTTCAATTGTTGACCTCCAACAATCAGGGGTTGAATACCTGCATTCCTAAGTGACTGTAGATAGCGCTCTATGTACAGGGCAAAAAAAGGGGAGAAAGCGGGCACCCCAGTTGGGTGCCTTGGCATATCTGAAATTGATTCGAGCAGTTCTCTGCAAGGGCAACCCTCGCCCATGATGTCTTTAGTAAGACTTGAGTCAATTTGATAAATCTTTCGCTTGTACCGAAAGCGCGCAGTGTAACCCACATTCAGCCCCATGCTAAATGGTTGAAGGCTTTCTCTGCATCTAGTAGGATCATACCTATACTGATATTAAGTTTCCCAGCAACTTCAAGAGCCGCATTTGCTGTATTGGTATGACTGGTGGAACAAATCCATGTTGTTGTGGAGAGACTAAGGACAAAATTACAGGGGCCAGACAAATGGCCAAGATTTTAGCAAACCATTTTGTATCTGTGTTAATCAGAGAGTTGTGATGGTATGACCCCCATATCCTCTGCGGGCTTATCCTTTTTCAGGAATACAACGATATTGGTAGTATTCCAAGTATCTGGGGCAGCCCCTCATATATAAATGTGTTGGATCACCTTGGAAAATTCCACAGCTGTTATATCTTTGAATACCTTATAGAAGTCCAAGAGTATGGCAACCTCACCTGCCTCCTTGCCAGTAGAAAGAGCTATCAATGCAGCATCAATCTCAGATATGGAAAACTCGACCTGCATGTCGCCTGCCTGATCTTACCCCAGATGGGGTAGACTGCACTGCTGGATATAATCCGATCACTCAGCCTGATCTATAACCTGTGGCTGACTGTATAGCTCTTCAAAGAACCAGGAGAACTGTTCAGGATAGACATTGAGGTAGTGTGGACCTTACCAATCTTACCCTTAATCGCCTGAATTGCACACTTGAGCGTCGGTCTGATATCTGGTGTGCCAAGTCTCGGCCTAGCGTTGGTCTGATATCTGGTGGGCTACGACTCGGCCTACCCTTGCCCCATATTCGTATTGTAGCTTTCGGTGTTTAGCATATCTGGCAGCTACCTGATACTTCAACCTACATCCTAGAAGAGACCGTTTTTCTAATAGTTGGGAAAAGACAGCCTGTTCATCTGCCAATCCTTGGGTAATTTTGAAGAATAGCTTGTTGAAGGGACCAAGCCTCCTCTGCGGGCATCTCTATTTTGCTTGACCACATACTGCAAAGTAATGCCCCGGATGTATGCTTTCATTGTATCCCAGATTATTGGGGGCAACGCCGTATCATTGTTGATCTGAAGGAACTCCCTGAGTAGCCCTGATACATATTTTCTATAGTCGCCATTAGCCAACAAGTGGTGAGGAAATGAATACTTGGAGCAGTTGGGCCTAACCTCAGTCAAGCAGAATGTAAGCATAATTGGGTTATGATCCGAGACAATCCTAGGGCACACTTTAATTTCCATACTATCCACCAAAGATCGCTTAGTAAAGACCATGTCCATCCTGGAATAGTGCTTGTGTGGACATGATTAGAAGGTATAGCCGGGATCAGTAGGATAGACAGTCCGCCAAAAGTCACACAGCCCATGCAGCTGGATCAGATCCTTAAGTTCTGGGCTTGCGCGGTTGGCAGTACGATTTGTAGTGTCTATGCTGTAGTTAGGTATACAGTAAAAATCGCCCATTATGATAAATTCCCTGGCCTAATACAGTAGTTCCAATGACAACATATCTAATACTTCTGGGTCATCGACATTAGGCCCATAAACCACACAGAGAACACATGTTAAAGAATTTAATATTAATTGAACAAGCAGCTGTTCTTAAAAATTGGCCACAAAAGTTCTTAGCATAGAGCACTGCAACCTCCGCATATCGATATGGATTGTGATGTACAGACAACTATATCGTAACCCAACTGTTTAAGTAAAGACCAATCCTTATATGCTAAGTGGGTCTCGGTCAGCGAAACCAATTGGGGTTTGTATAGTCCATTCTCCTCCCGAACCAATTGTCACTTACTCCGCATGTTAATCCCAGATACATTCCAGCACATACATTTAATCTATACCATAAGAACTAAAAATTTTTAGCAAAGCTTCTACACCTTCAAAATTCTAGGTTATTGTTCCACAACTTTAAAAAAAAAAGAAATACGCCGTAAATAAGTTGACCAACCTCTGACCGGTTTTACCCCCATCCAACCCCCCGCCGTGAAAGCATGGTCACCTATAGGACACGAACTGCTGCAATACTTCCCTCCATTCTCCCATCCCCCCTTCACCCAACCCCTCCCTACCTCCCCATACTCTAGAGAAGGAATCACCCCTCCTTCTGGCTGACAGATGGAGACAGCACTATAGAGTACCGTCTTCCCCCTCCCGAGCCCGGACAACCACCCGATGACCCTATGCCACAAGAGAGAGAAAGAAAAAAGAATATCGCTCCCTGGTGGGATTACTATTTAACTTCCACATATTGGCACCCCAGAGCATAGACCCATTTCAGGGAGAAACCGAGAGCAGAGAAGAGACCCCATGATACAGAAACAGGAAAGGAAAAAATATTGAAGCACAGAAACACAGAAAAGAAAGCATGTCTTCAGACAGAGATCCTACTTGAAGACAATGATATTGCCCCCCCCTTCCAAGCGAGCGGGAGCCTGCTTAGCGTTCTCCTTGGAATAGCACATCTTTGTACACCCATCTTTTATAATCTTGAGGCAGGCTGGTTCCTGCAGGAAGACTTGGGCCCCAACGGCCTTAAGGGGATCTATAAGTTGGTGCATCTTCCATTTTCGGTCCACTGTGGATCTTAAGAGGTCCGACCGAGCCACAATTAACATAGTATCAATCCGTACCGGGGTTGCAAGATGTGCCTTGAGGGAGATCTCCTACCTCAGAAGAAAATTCCCGACGTATATTAGGATTGGACGAGGCTGTGATGTGTTAGCATTGGAAGAATTATGGTTGAGGGGCAGACAATGGGCACGCTGGGTTTGTAAGTCCCAATCTCAGTCTATCAGGTCAGGAGAGGTCCTCCCAAAGAGTTGTACCAAATATTGCTGAGGGTCAGAGCCCTCCTTCCCCTCTGGGATTCCAACTATCCTGAGACTGTTTCTCCTCTGGCGGTTTTCCATATCTTTGATGTTGGTTTGAAGATATTCCAGCTAGGCGTCATGGTTCCCTATTGCCTTGACTGTTTCAGTCTTAGCCTCCTCGGTGTGGGCAACTTTCTCCTGCAGCTCAGTGAGGTCTGTTGTGAGAGTAGTAATCTGCCCTGAAACCTCATCCAGAGATTGTTGCATTTTGACATTGTCTGCTCTAGCCTGAGCACAATGTAGCTGAGCCTCTGAGCGCTGGGTCTAGAGAGATTGCAAAATTGCTCTTAAAGAAGGTTCCTGTAGATTATCCCCTAAACATACCTCTTTGGTAATAGATGGAGGAGAATGATCGGGAAGAGTATCAAAGGATAAATCAGAGGTACAACTGGAGTTTGGAGTAGAGCATTTTGTGGGGGGAGAGTTGTATAGTAGGCTGCTTGTCCATCCCTGTCCCTGGAAGTGTTGCAGATGAACGGGAGATAAGTGCTTTTACCTCTCCCTTTGATGTACCCACTTCCTGAGCAGACTGCTCCTTGTCCCCTGGTCACCAACCTTGCTGGACTGCTGCTGATTTACAGGTTTAGGTAGTTGGTGCAACTTAGACTGGAACGTAGGTTTCTTCTTCTTAGAGAAATACTGTCCCTGCTGAGCGGGATGCCGTCCGCCCCCCTCGAAAGGCTGTAGGTTCTATAGAGGGCCATTGTCTGAGTGGAAGCATGAGATATCAGATAGAGCAGTGATAGTTGAATATTCTTTGCTGCTGGTTGCCTTTTGAGGGATATTACCATTGTTATAGCACTGAGTCACTGCCCTTTCATCATGTTGCATATTGTAATCTGCTACGCAGCCTGTACCCTCTGAAGCCTCTTTGGCAGCAATGGCTCCCCTGTCGTGGCCCCCCTAAGGTGTTGAAGACAGTACTCACAGTTTGTGTTGCTAGTGATCCACTTTGAGGGAGCCCAGGAAGTAGTTCAGGAGGGCAGGTAAGCCAATTACTGCTACGTTGCTTACACTTGAAGTTTCTCCAGAGTCTATGGTAAACTTGCCTCCCCCTTTCAACTGATCCTCTGCGTAAGAGATAACCGGGGCACCAGCTACAACCACTGCCATTAGCGTATCCACCAATAGTGATTCTTCACCAGAGATCAAGGGTTCTCTGGCCGCTGTTTGTATGAGTTCCCTCATCATGCCTGACTGTAGTAGTTTTAAGATAGGGCGTTCAACTTGCGAAGTATCTGAGTCCAGAGGTATAATTGCTGTGATGAGCTCCCCTTCATCCTGCAACTGCTCTTCTTGTATTTCCTGCACTCCATTAGCACATGTCTTGTCCCACCTTGAGCTCTGCAGCTCCCCCAGGAAGCATTCCCCTTCTGTGGGGCCATTGGCACTTGCTAGCCCCGCAGGGTTGAATTAGCAGGAATACTGTTAACTACGGGTAACCAGCAGGTCTGATGTGGCTGTATATCTGACGGCCGCAAAGCTGCAGCATCAGGGCGGGAAGAACAAGCTGTCAGCAAGCCAATGAGCGATCTGAGAGCTGCGTGCAAAAAGCCCAATTGATGGACAGATTGCAGTACAATGTCATACATTCACCCCAGTACAGAGATCTAGGCCTAAATCCATCGTTTTTTAGCTCACCATGCCATTCCAGTTTGGACACAGCCATATGCAAATCAGTCTTGACCCTGCACCCTATGGGAACAGTCCAGCCCCAACTGCCAGGCCAGGTCCTCCCCGGACTGGAAACAAGCATCCTAGGACCGGTTTCAGGGTTTCACCCCTCATCAGACGGGATTGTTGACTCCAGTGGCATGGAGAGCACAGGACCCACGTCTGGGCATACCCATCCCACTCGGGGTGACAAATGCAAAAAGAACAAATGATGGACAGAATGCAGTACAATGTCATACATTCACCCCAGTACAGAGATCTGGGCCTAAATCCATCCTTTTTTTGCTCACCATGCCATTCCAGTTTGGACCCAGCCATATGCACCTCAGCCTTGACCCTGCGCCCAATGGGAGCAGTCCAGCCTGAACTGCCATGCCAGGCTCTCTCTGGACTGGAAACAATCATCCTAGGACCGGTTTCTGGGTTTCACCCCTCATCAGCCAGGATAGCTTGACTTTAGTGGAATGGTGAGCATAGGACCCACGTCTGGGCATACCCGTCCCACTCGGGGTGACAAATGCAAAAAAGAACAATTAATGGACAGAATGCAGTACAATGTCATACATTCACCCCAGTACAGAGATCTTGGCCTAAATCTATCGTTTTTTTGCTCACCATGCCATTCCAGTTTGACCCAGCCATATGCAAATCAGTCTTGACCCTGCGCCCAATGGGAACAGTCCAGCCCGAACTGCCAGGCCAGGTCCTCCCTGGACTGGAAACAAGCATCCTAGGACCGATTTCGGGGTTTCACCCCTCATCATCCAGGATAGCTTGACTCCAGTGGCATGGAGAGCACGGGACCTACGTCTCAGCATACCCGTCCCACTCGGGGTGACAAATGCAAAAAGAACAATTGATGGACAGAATGCAGTACAATGTCATACATTCACCGCAGTACAAAGATCTGGGCCTAAATCCATAGTTTTCTTGCTCACCATGCCATTCCAGTTTAGCGATCTGAGAGCAGCACAGCAGGAGCATCCTGTGCTCGGCGCTCATGGAATGCGGTACGATGGATGGCAGCAGTGTTGGTGGCAGTCACAGAGCTACAGGGTGGAGCGTAGCTCTGTAGCAGGCTCAACCCATCACCTTCTTTCCCTCCAGGTGCCCATTTGTGAACATTAGCAAACTGAAAATAATTATTTTTGGGGAAAAAAAGCATCCCTACTTATTGAAAATGGAATTAAGACCATAGAGCAGGTTGACTCGAAACATTAGGTGGGAGTGTGACAAGATAGTAGGACAGGTGTTAAAACTCATCTAAATGCCCAGAAACTAAAAGCTGTATGCGTACTAAATGAACTAAAGGGTCTTTATTTAAACCTGCTAAGTACAATGGCCATATCAATTTCAACTCTGTTCTCTGCTAAATTGATTTCAGTGTAATTTATAACGCATGCTCTATCTTCTGAATTCCACTCCACACTAACTGCCTCTAGAGTTTGGAATAGTCAACGTGGGCTACAGAATTGATGTCCGTTTAGCTAAATATGGCAACTGACTAAGGGGTGCTAAACAAGGCTCATAAAAAAAACAGAATTTGGGCAGACACTAAAAATTCAGGGGCATATTTAGGAGGGCTTTGCGTAATGCTTGCACCGCGCAATGTGGTACATGTGCGACATAAATCTCTGTCATATTTATGAGGCCACTCAAAGCCACTTTGCGCGGCTTTGAATGACTTTGCAAATATGGATTAGTGCAATGCAGTGCAAATTGCTGTGCTGCCTTACTCTGCGCAAGTGAGGCATTCCATGGGCGTTGCGTGTTCCCAGGCAACTCCCATGGTTTTTAACGCATTCCCAGATTTACAAGGACTGGTAAACCTGGGAATGCATCAAAATCTTATGCCTCCCCAGGTGAGGCGTAACCAGGAGAAATATCTTTATTTCTCCTCGTGTTTTCCTCTTTATATATGTGTTGCATTCTGCATCACACATAGAAAGAGGAAAACGCCTCTATGGATTGTTTTTGTGTAAGAAAGAGTCCCTTCCTGCACAAAAACAATCCTGCCTGTAACACAGGCACCCTTGCACCACAGTGCACAGGGTGCCTGCTTTGGCGTTAGACTGCCGAAACGGCACCAGCACTTGGGATAATGACAGGAATGCACTGTATTGAATAAATAGGGTGCGTCCCTGCCATTTCCTTGTGACACAGGGGAAGGTGGCAAGGTAACTTGCTGCGCTGCCCGCACCACAATTCCAGTAAATATGCCCCCTTGTCTACATCAAGAAGTTGTTATGGTTAGGAAACCTAGAAAGAATATTAATACCACTCTAACTGAAAGAAAGGTGGTTAAACAATTTGATATCTTGACTTTAAATGTTTTTTACATGCTTTGCATTATATATATCTAGTAAAACCTTGTCTTTTCGGAAAGAAAGATTCTATGTCAGTTTCCAAAAAGATAAGGTGTCACTGACTATTGTTTTACGAGCTATAAAATACAAAGCATGTACATTTGTACAACACCTTTACAGGAGAAAATATATACATTAAGAAACATCAGACATGCACGCGTAGTCATGTTGTATATGCACTTTGTTGTCTGTGCCACAAATTATACATAAGTCGAGAACCAAGGACAAGGGAGACCCTACTCACACGGAACCAGGGTAGTTAAATTATTAACACAAACAATGGCTCCTGTGGAATAATATCAAAATGATATTGATATAATAGTGCACAGTGGCAATGTTAAGAGGGTTAGGGTGATGTCAAAAGGAGAAAAGACCACATACACCTTACTTTTTGTTTTTCACAATCAATTTTTTTATAGTTCTTGGAAAAAATCAAAATATGTACATGGAAATGATATAACAGTAGTGCGTAGTGTCCCCAGTGAAAAAAGGAACCTAAAGAACTGGTGATATATTTGTGACATATGTGCAAGGTTTCAAATTTATCATAAAGTCGACCATTTGTAAATATACAGAATGTACACCGCGTTTCTGATACAATGATAAGTGCTGGTTTAATGGTTCGTTTTTGTTATCTGCCGATGACGTTTCGACCCTTTGTGCAGTGTAGGGTCTCTTCAGGACCTAGGAATGTAGGGACATCTACAAAGAAAGGGATAATATCAGTGTGTGGCCATGATGTGGGCAGAGTCGCTTGAAAAGGAGCACAAAGGTTTGTATAGTACCTGAAGGGTGGTTTGCTCATCCGTGTAGTGGATGTGTGCCACAAGTGAGTGAAGAAAAGAGAAAAAAAGATACTCACAAGGGTCCCAGCCGGGTACTATATATGTGAGAGGATAGTCATGTTTTAGTGGAGAACCGGTAACATAAGGATACAGAACAGAAAATGAATGGGAATTATGGTACATAAATCGCTAATGCAAGCTTATCCCATGTGAGGGTAGAGAATGGCTGGCAACCTGTGGTATGGCACAACTTGAAGATTACACGTGATGAACCCTGATTCTGACAGCACGACAGTGCGTGCGGTCCTGGTACGATCTCTGTAAGAAGAGCGGATGTGTGTTAAATCCACTCTGAGGCAATGAGTGTAAACGCCGTAAGAATGATTAACAATAGTGAGAGTAAAGGGCTTACCCAAATGATACGGAAAGTATACACACAGGAGGTGCATCTGCTCCGTCTTGTGGGTTGTGGATAACTACAGAGGGAAAAGGCTGGAATATCAATCCATTAAGGCGAGAATAGGACAACATCGCAGTCGTATCAGGCGCGGTGTGGTCAATGCTCCTCTGGTCACCCACTACTCTGAAAAGAACCACTCCGCAGATGATATAAGATGGCAGGTTATTGATAGAGCCATGATGCCAGAAAGAGGTGGAGATCTCACACAGATTTTACAACGACTAGAATGTCGTTGGATAGAGAGGACAAACGCTATAGTCCTGGGGTTAAACTCTGCAGAGGAATGGCAGGGTTTTGTCACCACACTAACAAACTAGAACCAGTTCACACACTGCAATTGAACTAGAGTACATCCAGGGAGTCCTATCCCTTGGCCTTTGTCCCACATGCATTCCTTGGTATGACAATGTTTATGTAAATATGTACTCGAGCCACACTGATAAGAATGTGATCCTATGCACTTTAAGTTGCTGCCTTGTGCCAATTAATGTTTGTAATAATATGCTGTTATGTCCAAATTTACCCAGGGCCAAAATGTTGTTTATAAGATGCTCCGGTTGCAAACAAGCACAGGCAAATATTCAATATTCTATCTGACCTTGTTTCATCTAATGAGCACCCGCACTTGTCTAGTTACTAACATACTCGAAGGTTTCCTGCTGTTTTTTTAGGGGTACAAGACCTCATTTGTTGTTTTACATCATACCACATATTTAATAACACTGGACACTATTATCTTGCCAACAGTTCCTCATGTGGTTGTTTGGCCACCTCGTACAATGTTGCCACACTAGAATTCTTTTCTACTACACTCTTTCTATTTTCATCCTTCCATCTGCTTTCTTTTTACCGGTCCTCTCATGTACCGGTCTTTTGTCTATTTCTGCTGTAGATAGCGGAAAACCGGATCACACCGGCAGGCGACACTCCCCAGTAATGCCTGCCACATAATTGAGGGCCAGCCTTTTGCGGGAACCAAGCCATTATACCCACTGGTACTACCGCGGGTTCACTGTCATTGGGCTGAGCAGACAGACACACGCTGTCCTGCTCCCATGCGCTGCATCGGCAGACAGGGTTGATCTCCTTTGAACGCGCCTTATAGGTAAGAAGTGGTTACACTTTGTAGGAACGTTCTAACTATAGATAGTTCTCATCACTCCCTCTAATATCTCCCTCGCATTGGCTTACAGGCTTTACCACTTAATTGGCTGATTAAATCGGTCGGTGGCACCCTTCTAACCCCAGCACGGAGCGACTGCACCTCCTGCATTTATCCACCTGTGTTGAACAAACAAGTAAGAACCTTTTTTCCCTTGCCACATGTCAGCTATGTCGCACACTGTCATGGTCCTTTACTAGCGCATTCCTCTGTTGTATTTTAGGTATTGATATTCCAGCCTTTTCCCTCGGTAGTTATACACAACCCACAAGACGGAGCGGATGCACCTCCTGTGTGTATACTTTCCGTATCATTTGGGTAAGCCCTTTACTCTCACTATTGTTAATCATTCTTACGGCGTTTACACTCATTGCCTCAGAGTGGATTTAACACACATCGCTCTTACAGAAATCGTACCAGGACCGCACACACTGTCGTGCTGTCAGAATCAGGGTTCATCACGTATAATCTTCACGTTGTGCCATACCACAGGTTGCCAGCCATTCTCTACCCTCACATGGGGTAAACTTGCATTAGCGATTTATGTACCATAATTCCCGTTCATTTTCTGTTCTGTATCCTTATGTTACCGGTTCTCCACTAAAACATGACTATTCTCTCACATATATAGTGCCCTGCTGGGACCCTTGTGAGTATCTTTTTTTCTCTTTTCTTCACTCACTTGTGGCACACATCCATTACACGGCTGAGCAAACCACCCTTCAGGTACTATACAAACCTTTGTGCTCCTTTTCAAGTGACTCTGTCCACATCATGGCCACACACTGATATTATCCCTTTCTTTGTAGATGTCCCTACATTTCTAGGTCCTGAAGAGACCCTACACTGCACAAAGGGTCGAAACGTCATCGGCAGATAACAAAAGCGAACCACTAAACCAGCGCTTATCATTGTATAAGAAAGGCGGTGTACATTCTGTATATTTACAAATGGTCGACTTTATGATATATTGGAAACCTTGCACATATGTCACAAATATGTCACCAGTACTTTAGGTTCCTTTTTTCACTGGGGACACTACGCACTACTGTTATATCATTTCAATGTACATATTTTGATTTTTTCCAAGAATTATAAAAAAATTGATTGTGAAAAACAAAACGTAAGGTGTATGTGGTCTTTTCTCCTTTTGACATCACCCTAACCCTCTTAACATAGCCACTGTGTACTATTATATCAATATCATTTTGATATTATTCCACAGGAGCCATTGTTTGTGTTAACAAATTATACATAGGTAGCACGATGTTCCCAATGCACAAAAGAATTTTGCAACACCTGAGCCATCACTAACAAATATTTGTCTTAACAACGTTTTGCTGAGCCACATAACAATCAAACTAATGGTCTTACATTTCTTTCAATTGATATGGCTCCACTGAGTAAAATAGGGGACTGGGCAACCGAGTAAGTAGCTTAAGGTGTTTGGAATAAAAAAATAGACTGTAACTAAATTCAGTGGTTTTGTCTATATTAAATAAAGGTGAGGAGCTCTATAAGGATGGGTTTTATTCCCCTTTCAGGTTGTTACAAGCTGGAAATTAGAGAATGGTAATAGTTTTTTAATTTTTTCATTTGCTTTCCTTGTGTTGGTTTTAAATATTGTTTTTGTTTTTCCTTTCATTGTAGGGTCAGATCCAATGAAAAACTGAAGAGCGAGGGAGCTATTTTATAGTTAGTGTAGGGCATCAGTTATAGTTACTTCATATAATTAAAACTTCTGATTTTTTTGTGATGTTGTTTGTTTAAAATGGTATGTTTGAAATGACTTTTTACCGTATGGTGTTTTTGGGGGTGCACTCCTGAATCCTCTTCCTTCACGTGCGTGCTACTTAGTTAGGGGCATATTTACAAGCCCCTTGCGCCACTTTTGCGCCGCCGTTGCGTCACGCATGTGACGCAGCGGCGACGCAAACCATGCGCCGCGTTGCGCTATATTTACAACGTGACGCATCTAGGGAGATGCATCACGTAGTAAACCCCTGCACCACATGAAACCTGCATCAGGTTTCATGTGGGCGTACCGGCGCAGGAGGGGGGCGTTCCGGCGAATGGAACGCCTCAGAAAAGTGACGTAGTGAAATCTACAAGATTTGACGCAGTCACTTTTCCGACGCTGGTGCGTCAAATCCGTAAGGATTGACGCACCATGTTAGGGATAGGGAAGGTTGGAACAGTGCTGGAGTTGCGTCGCGCTTGCGACACGACTCCAGCAATGCGCCACCCTTCCAACGGGAGATGCGTCACGCATCTGTTTATCCTTGCGCCATGATGCGCCGCATTGTAAATGCGGCGCATCTGTGGTGGCGCAAGGGTAAACTTGCGTGGACGCATCTTACCTGGCGCATCCCTGCTGATTTGCAGGGATGCGCCAGTCGTCATAAATCTGCCCCTAAGTGCTTTGTTTACAAGACGGTGCTGCATCGCTACATGTGCTGTCAACACATGTATGCTAAGATTACCTGTTTATAACAAGTTCACAGACTTGGATGTGCTGCGCACTGTTCACAATCAAAAATGATACAAATTTCTTAACTTATAATTTAACACTCTCTCCTTGTTACTCCATTTGAATACTTATTTTTATTCAATCAGTATTCGTTGATTTTTCTGATAATGCTTCAAAATACATATCATATAAAATTCTGTACAAACAGACTCAATGTAAGGAGTTCTCTGAAAACGCAGTTTAACATAAATGAAAAATCAAAACATTACATTACACATAATGTTGTAATCACGTTCAATTTCATGCCCGATGCATTTCGGGACGTCAGTTTCCCTTCCTCAGGGGCATATCTGAAAAACCAAAACAGAAATTTACAATATTAAACACCAAGAAATGCATAGAAGTACTCAATCACCCAAACTTCCATTGTAAGTGTTGAGGTCCACTGGGACCCAATCAATACGCATGTCAACCATAATTGCATGCTTTTATAGATCAATATGTAGTAGTGTAACCTATAAAGGTCTGGTATTCATGCTGAGATGAAAGCATGCGTGGTAGACTCATGTGTAGTTAGCACTATTTTTATACACCCTGTGCTTTAGAAAAATGTGATCGGGTGATCATCACACCTAAGGAGATCCTAACCAATGTAGCACCCATGTACAGTCAATGAACTGTCCTGTAAAAAATTCAACATATACATAAATGCCAATAACAAACACTGCCCTGCCAGTGTGATCTAAAAATGTGCATTGACGCTTACCTCGGAAAAACGAGTCCAATGTTTAAATAGAAATATATAGTGGAAAAACCTCGGTCCCTGTAAGACAAAAACCTATTTTCAAATGCGTGTGTCATCTGATTCCAACTCCTACAACAAATATCTCAAACCCTATGCCCAACCAGACAAGACCGTGAGCATATAGCCATTTTCTCAGCCCCAAGATAGTGTCCACGCCAAGCGGACCGTTGCCCCATGCTACAATGCCATGAATTATCGTCATATTAATAATGCGGGATAACCTAATGTGCCACAAAATGTAGACCCAAGTGTCTACACCATTGTAGACAATATACTGTGCTGCCATCGTGAACTAACACACTTACCGGTAATGCGAAGCTGATGGAAGTCTCCGGCTCTCAGCATCTCGTGTGTGGGAAATCGAGTAAAGTACTCGATGTTGGATGATAAACAGAGGAGACAGACTAGCGTCGACCGCTCAGATAATGGAATGCTTGAACCGCTGCCATATTGGAACGTTGTATAGAAGAATGTGTTCAATGGTAGCTGCACCATTTGTATTCCTAATGGTTAACTATGAATCATATGAGATGAGAATATAAATGTAATACTGTCTAACACGAGTATATTCATGAGATGCCGTATTGTGCATTAGATTATAAATCGATCGTGCGAAGACAATATAAATGCGATGATGAAACTAACATAAGGCCGACAAACTCTAATCAATCACACTCCCTCGGTGAAATATAAAAACAGACGCTATATAGCAACACGAAACCTAAGCGGTGTGCAATGGCTGTGACGTCATCCTGGTTCCAAGTTTTGCCATACTGGGAGGCAAAATTACAAAATCGAGGTGTAGTAAATATATTGTCCTTCTCTGGTTAGAATCAATAATGTCACCTGAGATTGAAATCTACTATATGGGAATGCCAAATACCTGCAGTGACGACTTCAAATAGAATGTAACCTGCTGCAACATCAGGGTAGTGAACGAAAGCTATGCTTAAGGAGGCAACAACCCCTCTCTCAGGTCATCAGTCGAAAAAGACATCAGTAGAAAAAGGACATTTAGACAATGAAACTTTGTGGATATGCTGTTAGTGCCTATGACTCCTATCACCAAAGGCTGTCATACCATCTGCTAATGTGAAGTGATAAGTAGTGTAGCGATGCTTGATTCCCTACAACATGGGGGCTCGTATTAGAAGATGTATTGATCTTAATGATCTTAGTGGTGTGTTCGTAGACATTAGTTGTGTGTTTGTAAACATAGGTCTGTTGCTCACTATGATGTACCCCTACCCAGGGGATCTAAATAAAGCAACTCATGTCAATCCAGTCATTAAGACCTCTTGGTGCCATTGTGTCCAATGTTTTGATCCAATAGATCTCCCGTTGTAGCAATTTCTTACTGTTATCAATGCCAGGTAATGCAATTACTTTCTCAATTATTTGGTATCTCAGTTGTGATATGGAATGGCTGGCTTCTTCCCAGTGGACAGACAGACACGATGCTTTATTCTTTGTTCTGATTGTACTCTTATGTTCAGTGAGTCTTACTTTAATTTTCCGTTCTGTTTTCCCCAAGTACGCCTTGCCGCACGGACATTTGATACAGTAAATGACTTTGCGTGTATTACAATCACTCCTGTGTCTTAGTTGTATGCTCCTTCCTGAGATAGGGTGTGACAAAATGTTGCCTGTAATGACATTATTGCAATGTATGCAGTTAAAGCATTTCTTGGTCCCTTGCTGCTCTTCCTCATTCTGTTTTTTGTCTGGTGTTGCCAGTAGTTTGATGAGATTCTTGCCTCTGGTATAGGCATGTAATGGTTTGCTCGTGAATAAGCCATTGAAATCTGGTTCATTCTCTAGGAGTTCCCACCTGGTGTTAATCATTTTTTAATGGCTCGTGAACATGTTGTGAATTTAGATACAAATACTATTGTGTTATCCTTAGATTTCTTTGATTTAATGAATAGCTCCATTCGATCTTTCTGGTCAACCCTTGTCATGCACTCCTGCAATATCTCTTCAGGATACCCTCTCTCTATGTATCTTTGCTTGTATTCTGCAATCTTTTCGGTACATGTGATTTCTTCTGACCAAATTCTTTTGATTCTAGTGAACTGAGAATTTGGTAGATTCTTAATCAGACTCATGGGATGGAAACTGTAGAAGGCTAATGCGTTGTTGCGGTCCGTGGGTTTTGTATATATTTGTGTGTCAAAACCTTGTCCTGTAGATCTTTTGTGACCAGTACATCCAAGAAGTTGATTTGCTTATCCTCAATTGTGTAAGTGAATTTTATCCTTGGGTTGCATGTGTTTAGTGACTGTATCATCTTTTCTAATGCGTTTCTGGTGTCAGACCAAATGACGAAGATGTTGTCTATAAACCTGCAGTACAAGGCTATTTTGGACCATCATCTTGAGTTGTTCATGATGTGTTGATCTTCAAATTGGGCCATGAAGATGTTGGCATATGCAGGTGCCCCTGAAAAGCTCATGGATGTACCTGTGAGCTGTGCATAAAAGTTCCCTTGCCACGAAAAATAACTGTGGTTCAAACAAAAATGTAGTAACTACAATAGAAATAGCTTTTCTGCCCCAATGTCCTGTGATCGTAGTACTGCCCACTCTACTGCTTCCGTTCCTGCCTCATGAGGTATAGAGGTGTACAGTGCTGTTACGTCAATGGTGCACAACAGCCAGTTTCTGTAAGTCAGTGGTATCCCTTATATAGGAATGCCAATTTTGCAAAATTGTTGGAAATAGTAATCAAGATACCTGCCTAGGGGGTCAAATAATGATCCGCATCCTGAGACGATAGGTCTAAATGGGGGGTTCCTGATGTCTTTGTGTATTTTGGGTATCATATACAGTCTGGGTCTTCGTGGATTGTTCGTTGTTAGATACGATCTGGTTTGTTCATCTATCCAATCCATATCTATTGCGCAGCGCATCCAAGTCTGTGAACTTGTTATAAACTGGTAATCTTAGCGTACATGTGCTGACAGCACATGTAGCGGTGCAGCACCGTCTTGTAAACAAAGCACTAACTAAGTAGAACACACATGAAGGAGGAGGATTCAGGAGTGCACCCCCAAAAACACCACACGGTATATTGCATTCTGTCAAAGACAGGAAGTAGCACCCATTGATAATGTCGTTTGAATCAATTGCTAACATAACAGAGAACAGAGCAACAACCATGGTCTACACAACAGACCAAGCAACTGAGATATATGCTTTAATTCAGGAAGTAAAACTCATGGACACCCATGGAGGCTCAATCTCCCAACAGCTGAGACAACTGGAATACCTAACGAGACGCCAATTGAACCAAAAATTACATGTCTCAACTTTGGTACAATACCATAAAGCCAAACGCATCCCGAGAGGACTGAGACTTTCAATTAAACCCACGTTGTTCCGATTTCACCTGAATACCATATTCATGGACAAACGGTTCTCAATCCCAAATAAATGCTACCTGGATTTAGTATTACTGATCTTCGAGGAATTATCTAAAATGATTTGTGAATTAGAAGAAGAAATACACAACCTAAAAAGTGAACTTGAACTAAGGATGGAGAGCAACACCTGGCAGATCAGCTTGGAAGGAGTCAACCAGAAACTGTATAAATTTAGTAAGGAACTCCAAGAAGGTAAATTAGGAAAGTACAAAAGGGATACCATTGATTATGAATTGAATGAAGTGTACATGTGGGCTGAGATCTATGCACGAAGAAGGTTTGATCAGAAGAAAACCACAACATCATCTGAGTAGAGCATAGCTACAGATAAAGATTGAGGGGCCGATTCACAGAACTAATCTGAGATAAAATCCTAAACTTACTACTTTTGGTATTCACAGAAGGCATTTAGTAGTAGTAAAGTTAGGACTCCTAACTTTACTACTACTAAACTGATTCAAAATCCTAACTTTACGACTTTCGGTATTCACAAAAGGCATTTAGTAGTAGTAAAGTTAGGAGTCCTAACTTTACTACTACTAAAATGCCTTCTGTGAATACCAAAAGAAGTAAGTTTAGGATTTTATCTCAGTTTAGTAGTAGTAAAGTTAGGAGTCCTAACTTTACTACTACTAAATGCCTTCTGTGAATACCAAAAATAGTAAGTTTAGGATTTTATCTCAGATTAGTTCTGTGAATCGGCCCCACAGCCTCTAATAGGACACCAGTATAACCAGGTACCACAGAATTGGATGGGTCTGGACCATCAACTGAATCTGGGGAATCAGTCCAACCGACAACAGCAGTGTCTTTTCTGTCACAGGCTCCAGAAAAGGACAACCACCGGTCCAAATTACACGAGGGGCAACAGGTACAACCATAAAACCAGGCGAGGACAAGGAAGAAGGAGGAAAGTTACTGCGCAGCGGCAAAAAAAAAAAACTAATAATCAACATATCCTCAACTCAATTGACACACCAGCAGATTAACGTGTTAAGTAGAGGCATGTCTTTTGTGCCCACCAACTCGGCAAATGAGCTGGAAATAGAAGCAACATTTTTTAGATTTATGCGGACTCTACGATTACGTCATTTCTTCACCAATGTGATAAGCAATGAATGGACAGGAGATGAACCAAAGGTACCAACATTCAAACCCAAAAGCACCTATCAAGCGCCAGTTTCGCATAAAATGCTAGACACGTTTGAGATTATGATAAAAAAAGACATCAAAAAGTTGAACTACAAGACCAACAAAGGACAGAACCTCACTCAACATGATAAGAGAGCTATCAGATCAATAGCCAACAATTCTAACATCATACTGCAACCAGCAGACAAAGGAGGGGCCCTAGTAGTGATGGACACCACCTTTTATCACTCTAAGGTGAACCAACATGTAATGGATGACACCACATACATGCCACTGGACTGTGGTCCTACAACACAGCTCTTGGGGATTCTTAACAACATTCGACAGAAAGCGGAAGATATGGATTGGATAGATGAACAAACCAGATCATATCTAACAACGAACAATCCACGAAGACCCAGACTGTATATGATACCCAAAATTCACAAAGACATCAGGAACCCCCCGTTTAGACCTATCAACTCAGGACGCGGATCATTATTTGACCCCCTAGGCAGGCATCTTGATTACTATTTCCAACAATATGTGCAAAATTGGCTTTCCTATATAAGGGATACCACTGACTTTTTACAGAAACTCCAGAGTAAGTGTTAGATTTGGGGGTCTCTAGTTGGCAGAGGTATGTACCTTTGTCCAAATAGGGACCCTTGAGTCTAGTCAGGGAAAGTAGGTACACTCCTGAAATAACCCCTGCTCACCCTCTTGGTAGCTTGGCATGAGCAGACAGGCTTAGTTCAGAGGCGGTGTGTAAAGCATTTGTGAACACATACAGTAATCAAGTGACAACACTACACATGGACACCACACAGGTTGTATATTTATAAAAATAAGTATCTTTTATATAGATTTATCACAAGACCATAAACGACAAAAATAATCCACAATACTGTTAAGGATGCTTAGTTCTGATCAAAAAGGCTTAATTCAAGGTTCTGTGCGAGTCGGTAGCCTCCTCCGGCTACGGCGATGTTGAGAACAAACAGAGTCTAACAAATCCAGCTGACCGCGTCGAGACGGGCCAACACAGCGTAGACAGACTCGGTCACAGTACCTTTTACTTGAAGCGGCAGGCACGGGCGTGCGAGCCGGATGGCTGTTCGTCGCGGTAGCAATGCAAAAATGGAAGCGTTGCAGGACGCGTTGTCCCTCAATGCGGTGCAGGCAGCGGCTCGTTGACGGAGTCGGTGAGACCAGGGCCGTGCGTTGCAGGGCGAGACGGTGCTTCGATGCGGTGCTTACAGGACACCGAGTCGGTCGTGAGAGTCGGTCACAGCTCCCTACCTCTGCAGCCACTGAAACAGAGTTTCCAGCAGCAATTCACAAAGGGGGTGAAGTCCAATGGTCCTGGGACTTCGGTCAGGGGGCAAGCTCTCTTCCAAGCCCTTGGAGATCCTTCACAAGTTGATGAAAGTCACAGCAAAGCAAAAGTTCCTTTCTCGTTTCTTTGGCAGTCAGGCAAACCACTGCAGGCCAATCCCCCAAGCAGCACTTCAGGCTTAGGGATAGTCTCTCCTCAGTTTCTTCTTGGTTCCGCTCCTCAGCAAAGGTTTCTTCTTGTTCCCAAAAGTGATCTAATTTCTTAGGGGTCTGGGTGCCCCTCTTATACCCTGATTCTCTTTGTTCTCTGGAGGCAGAGAGGCCTCTGCCTAGTCCAAAACCAGTTCTGGTCAGTTCTGGAGCACTTTGTTTTCTGACTCCTTCTTTCCTTTCAGAATGTGGGGCAGAGTGCTCAGCCGCCAGGCAGGAGGTGGAGCCAGCATTGTGGAAGGCAGGCACAGCCCTATTCAGACCCAGGTGCAGCTCCTCCCTCCACTCTGGATGCAGATCTTTCTATTCAGCCCTGCGCTGACTCACCCTGTCTCCTGTAGCCACCCCCAGCCCCTGTCACTCAATCTCCAGATAAGGAATACACAACCTAGCTAGGATAGTTAGGCAAGAAAATACCCACTTTCTAAAAGTGGTATTTTCAAACACAGAATGTTAAAACCAACTTCACTAAAAGATGTATTTTATCATCCTGAGTTCAGGCATACTAAATTCATTTTTCTACCATGTTCCCTGGGTCAGTTCTGACTATAAGGTGTAATAGTCAGTCTGCCCATTCTGGCCTATGGGGAGCAGGTAGCCTTGCAATAGTGAAAAACGAAAATGGCTGTAATTCACTATTAGGACATGCCACACATACCAGGGCATGTCCTACCTTATACTTACAATGCACCCTGCCCTAGGGCCTACTTTAGGGGTGACCAACATGCAGTAAAGGGAAGGTTTAGGGACTGGTAAGTGGGTGTACTCAC
Source organism: Calotriton arnoldi (assembly GCA_963921515.1). Lineage (NCBI taxonomy): Eukaryota > Metazoa > Chordata > Amphibia > Caudata > Salamandridae > Calotriton > Calotriton arnoldi. Next base: position 375,795 of record CAWUFW010004639.1, read on the forward strand.
CAAGTCGACATGGCAGCCCTAGGCTGCACACAGGCTCTGCGATGGCAGGCCTGAGACACATTTTATAAGCCGCTTCTGTGGGTGGCACAACCAGTGCTGCAAGCCCACCAGCGGCATTGAGTTACAAGCCCTGGGCACACTGAGTGCACTGTACTAGGGACTGACAAGTAAACCAATCATCCAATCATGGAGTCACTAATACATATATCAAGTAACGATAGGGAGCACTTGCACTTTGGCACTGATTAGCAGCGGCAAAGTGCCCATGAGCATCTAGTCCAGCAAAAACATATCGGCAACAGTGGAGGCATTACGAAAAAATGGAAGGGAGACCCACGCCAAGGATGCCAGGTCTAACAGTAAGCAATTGGAAATGCAGGACAACTGGTTGTTGTGCACCATTGGCGTAACAGCACTGTACACCTCTATACCTCATAAGGCAGGAACGGAAGCAGTAGAGTGGGCACTACTACGATCACAAGACATTGGGCCAGAAAAGCTATTTCTATTGGAGTTACTACATTTTTGTTTGAACCACAGTCATTTTTCAAGGCAAGGGAACTTTTATGCACAGCTCACAGATAGACCTGAGAGAGGGGTTGTTGCCTCCTTAAGGATAGCATTCGTTCACTACCCTGATGTTGCGGCAGGTTACATTCTATTTGAAGTCGTCAATGCAGGTATTTGGCATTCCCATATAGTAGATTTCTATCTCAGGTGACATTATTGATTCTAACCAGAGAAGGACAATATATTTACTACACCTTGATTTTGTCAGTTTGCCTCCCAGTATGGCATATCTTGGGACCAGGATGACGTCACAGCCATTGCACACCGCTTAGGTTTCGTGTTGCTATATAGCGTCTGTTTTTATATTTCACAGAGGGCCTTATGTTAGTTTCATCATCGCATTTATATTGTCTTCGCACAATCGACTTTATAATCTAATGCACAATACGGCATCTCATGAGTATACTCTTGTTAGACAGTATTACATTTATATTCTCATCACATATGGTTCATAGTTAACCATTAGGAATACAAATGGTGCAGCTACCATTGAACACATTCTCCTATAAAACGTTCCAATATGGCAGCGGTTTACGCATTCCATTATCGGAGCGGTCAACGCTAGTCTGTCTCCTCTGTTTTTCACCCAACATCGAGTACTTTACTCGATTTCCCACACACGAGACGCCGAGAACCGGAGACTCGCATCAGCTTTGCATTACCGGTAAGCGTGTTAGTTCACGTTGGCAGCACAGTATATTGTCTACATTGGTGTAGACACTTGGGTCTACGTTTTGTGGCACATTAGGTTATCCTGCATTATTAATATGACGATAATTCATCGCATTGTAGTATGGGGCAACGGTCCGCTTAGCGTGGATGCTATCTTGGGGCTGAACAAATGGCTATATGCTCACGGTCTTGTCTAGTTAGGCATAGGGTTTGAGATATTTGTTGTGGGAGTTGGAATCAGATGACACAACGCATTTGACATTAGGTTTTTGTCTTACAGGGACCGAGGGTTTTCCACTATTTATTTCCATTTAAACATTGGACTTGTTTTTCAGAGGTAAGCGTCAGTGCACGTTTTTAGATCACACTGGCAGGGCAGTCTGGGTGATTGGCATTTATGTATATGTTGAATTTTTTACAGGACAGTTCATTGACTGTACATGGGTTCCACATTGGTTAGGATCTCCTGAGGTATGATGTCGAGTGATGATCACCCGATCACATTTTTCTAAAGCACTGGGTGTATAAAAATAGTGCTAACTACACATGAGTCTACCAAGCATGCTTTAATCTCAGCATGAATACCAGACCTTTATAGGTTACACTACTACATATTGATCTATAAGAGCATGCAATTATGGTTGACACGCGTATTGATTGGGTCCCAGTGGACCTCAACACTTACAATGGAAGTTTGGGCGATTGAGTACTTCTATGCATTTCTTAGTGTTTAATATTGTAAATTTCTTTTGGGTTTTAGATATGCCCCTGAGGAAGGGACACTGATGTCCCGAAATGCATCAAGCGTGAAATTGAACGTGATTACAACATTATGTATAATGTAATGTTTTGATGTTTCATTTATGTTAAACTGCGTTTTCAGAGAACTCATTACATTGAGTCTGTTTGTACGGAACTTTTATATGATATGTATTCTGAAGCATTATCAGAAAAATCAACGAATATTGATTGAATAAAAATAAGTATTCAAATGGAGTAACAAGGAGAGAGTTTCAAATTATAAGTTAAGAAAATTGTATAATTTTTGATTGTGAACAGTGCACAGCGCATCCAAATCTGTGAACTTCTTATAAACTTGAAATGACTTTTTCACATAAACATAACGTCACCTTAACCTCTAGTTTTTCCAGTAAATTGCAATCTTTTTTTAACATAAAGTAAGCTGTCCATTGCTGTGCGTGAAGTGAGGTTGGATGCCGTGCAACCAACTCCACAGTGCCGCCCTAACCCCTGCAGTGCACACATGGGTTTGGCATGGCCGGGCCTCTTGCACCCAGCCCCCCATTTGGCACCCAATACCCCCTTGGAAACCCAACCCCTCGCTGGCAGCTAACCCCCCAGCTCTGCATGGTCTTTGGCTGCATGTGGCATGGGGTTGGGGTAGGGCATAGCCTCACCTGCTGGAACCCAGCCCCATGCTGGGCACAGACGCTGCATGAGGTTGTGCGTGGGACATGGATGACTACGTAATGTTACAATATAATGGGTGTCATCAAATACTTTATTGCAGTCAATTTGGGCAATAAAAGCACGTATGTTCAGATGCAGCTGGCATTGCTCGCGGGTTGGGGGCCTGGCATGGGGAGGTCGCGGGGCGGGCTCAGGGGGTCACAGGGAGGTCACGCAGGGCTGGTCATAATAAAAAAGAAAATAAAAACTTACCTTGAGGCCGGGTCCAGCGTCTTCTCTGCTCCTGCTGTCCTGCCTCCGACAGGAAGCAGGCAGCCAGGCTCCCTCCCTTAAGACAAACACAACGCTTCAATGCAGTGTTGTGATTGGTCTGAGTGCCATGACACGGTGCTCAACCAGGGGCTGGAGGGGTGGGCATGTTCTCCATGCAGCCTGCATGGAGAAGGGGAAAGTGCGCATTACTGGTTTGGGCGGTCCGAGAGGGCCGACCAACAGTCATTGCGCACTCAGGGGTGGTTTTAGGAGTGGGCAAACCACTCCTCCCCTGCCCTGCTCCATAAGCAGACCAGCCCCGCCTACCCGCCCGACCGCAAAGGAAACATAAAATGGTAATAACTAGAAGTTATTACCATGTTATTGTTATTGATATTGTTAATTGTGATTTATAGAGCGCTTAATACCTACAGGTCTCTAAGCGCTGTTATGTTGTTGCTTCTCGCACTGCTAGAAAGCAGTGGGGCGACGCTCCTCCGCCATAGCGGAGGAGCTGCCACTGCGTATGTTAAAAGGATAAATTTAATTACAAATATACAGAAACAATTTAGATGCAATGTGCAAGATAGATATTAAAATTCATAGCTATTGCGGCTCAAACATTTCAAGATCAAATCTAAAACAGTTATCAACAGACACCCAAAACCATAATTACTACACTGATAAGTTAACATTAGTATATCATAATAATGTCCAATATATAATGTCAAATAAAATACCAACATCATACATTAAAACAATAAAGAGTTGCAAAGGTTAATAGCGGATTTTAAAAAGTAACCAACCCTAATACATACTTCTTCTGTACGTAAGGACTGCCAATAAGTAGTGCTGCTCTGCATTTTTTAATCTGAAGCTTCTTTAAAATTGAAATCAAACAACCACTCATCAAATGTTTATAATATTTACAAAAAATACAAAATGGAGCAAGGCTTAGTGGGAGGATTTGTCAAAAGAACAACAGCAAACACTAGTAATATCATACTGGCCAAGGGGGAAGCAAAGTTTCCGCCTAATTGACCACAAACAAAACCTGGTGAGTAACATTCTTTCCCAGGATGACTAACTCGTTCCAGGTATGGCTCCAACCTAGGGCTCGTTAGGATCAATGCATACTCTTTAAAGGAGTGTTTTGCAGACTCAACCAGTTCTCTATCCCACACCGTGTTCATCAGAAAATTATTCTTGACCCATACCATATCCTCCTTTCTAACGGATCTCGGGTTTAAAAGAAGATTGGGTCTACCTAGTTTCAAAAAATTTGACTGGATATATTTGAGCAGGGAATCGTGGATCCAAGAGCACACTCCATGCAGTTCTTAATATCTTTTTAAAAAAAATCTTTTTATTAAAGATACAACATACAAGGGGGCACTAGGTGGCGCACACGCAAAATGGCCGCACTATAGTGAGGATCTTGCTGCCTGGCGTTCAAGATCCTAAAATTATCCTCCTAAATGGCCATAAACTCGACTTAAACTGACCTCCAAGGCAGCTGGCGGTCTGCTGCGGCTCCGGTGCGAAGTTCGGCCGGATCGGAGTCTCCATGCCCGAGGTATGCTGATGAAACGGTGACATCGCGGAAGGAAGAAGAGAGCTGCGGTGCCCGGGAGCGGCTGCCGTCCTCACGCAAGCCCGGGGATCACCACGAGGCGCCTGGGCCCATCAGCATTGCTTGCGAACAATAAGCGGACTATGCCGCTTGCACCGGAGTCTGCTCACAGCAGGACAACACGGGTGAGACTGCTTCTCTGCGCCGCCGGAGCCAAAAACCCTTGCGGGTGTAAAGGGCGGTGAAGAAGAGAAAGGCGGCAGGTGCACAATTACCGCAACACCCCCTGCGAGTGCTAGTTTAATGCGGGACTGGAGCGGCTGACGAGGCTTTAGAACGGAGTGGTGTACGGGGGCTGAGATTGTGACGGCGGAGCGTGGGCACGCCATGAGCAAGTAGGCGATCAGCGGGGCGGATATCGTAGCGGCCGGCGCTCCCCCAGCAAGTTACCCTTCGGGCGCGGAGCCGCTGTTAGACGCGGGCGCTGCGCCTCAGCGGATTGAAGGGCTGCCTTGGGATAGGCCCCTTGGGGCAGGCCCCCTTGGCTCTCAGGACCGTGCGCACATCGAGCCCATTCACTCGGAAGACCAAGTGCCTGCCTGCATGCAGAGCTTCCAATTCTAATGGTGTGCAATACACGGCAAGAAGAAGGAGGGACAGCGACCCCACGCTGCATTAACTGTTCTCTCAGATTTACTCACAGGGCGCAAATAAACACCTGCTGAACCATTGCGCTCCTCTTCACTGGAACTGCGCTGATGGACTCACGTATCGTCTCGCACCCCATAGACCTGTGTAAAGGTGAAAACAACACACAGATATAAGCAGGGCGGGACTTCATCCCCATAACGGGAGTGCTGCGGGTGCAAGGATTACCCCTCCAACTGGTGGCCCTATTAACAGTGTACACGCGCGACAGGCGATGCCACTGCCTTAAGCCCCAAGCCATTGCATCACTCAACCAATAAAGGCCACAGAGCATTGATACTGAGATAGGCCTCTGCAGATAAAACACTGGTGGTGTCAGCGAACCAGCAAAAACAGAATTCCGGAGCTCACGTCACGTCCGCTACCATACACGAGCTTGGCAGGCAAAGTGTTGGATACTAGCATAGTATTACCTTGGCATACCGTGATCTGGGTCGTCCGAGACTGCAGCCACCCTGTGAACAGTACACCGTAAAACTACGGGGACACTGACAGATCGTATTAAGGGGCCAACATGGGGAGGCCAGATAATCGCCAACCCAAACTTTCATTTGACACCACTAAAAGAAGCACCCGCAACACAACGGATGATCAGGAAGTTGACAAAGGGGAGAGCGCCCAAGGAAACGTTAACGCGCTATCTACAGAGGTACAAAGTATCCTGCAGGAAGTTCGGCAAGGCTTCGCTACTATAGTAGACAAAGTGGATAGCATGTCCACGCGCATGGACGCCATTGCACATAAACTTGAAGGGCACGAGGACCGCATTAAAGAAGCTGAGCGCCGTATCTCTGATAATGAAGACACTACGTCCCAGGTAACAACACAGATTGCCCAAATGGATAAGCTTCTAAAAATCATTGCCGCAAAGAATGAAGACTTGGAGGCGCGCAGCAGGCGCAACAACATACGCATTCTTGGCATCCCTGAGTCGACCAATACAGGAAGAATGGAGGAATATGTGGAAAAATTGTTGCTCTCGACGATTGGGGCAGAAGTCTTTTCCAATCAATTCATAGTGGAGCGGGCACATCGATCGCTGGGGCCGCGCCCGCCCGGGAAGCACACCACGCCCTATCATAGCGCGTCTTTTGAATTATAGGGACCGGGACGTTGCACTCCGCACGGCGAGAAGCACACAACAGATGACATATGATGGCAATACGTTCTCCATCTTTCCTGACTTCACTCCTACCGTTCAGGAAGAAAGACGGAAATTTATGGAAGTCAAAAACAAGCTGCGACGGGCCCAAATTGACTACGCATTATTATATCCGGCACGCCTTAGGGTTACCCACCAAGGTAAACAGAGATTCTTTACTAAACCACAGCAGGTGGAGGAGTTCTTAAAGCACCTGAAACGTGTGAATCATGACACTAGACCGTCAGCATCATCTCAGCAGTCTGCATCGGAGGGAGTAGAAGAAAGTGCATAATGAATACATCACCCAAGTCTTGAACTTACTGGGACATAAGAAACATAGAAACTGATTGCCGGCTGGCTGAGCTGAGGCTGCAAGCTCCGCGGATACGGAGGACGGTAGACCAATTGACTCACCTTCTCTAATTTCTGTTCTCCTTTATGAGCCATTTCCTATATGTCACGCCGGGCACCCTCCGCCCCTTGGTGTCCACACACTCCATCCCTAGTGGACCCAATGGGTGGGGGCAACTGTGCTGGCCCCTAAGGTAATCTCCCAACGGGTACTCCCCCATTGATGATTTATATAAGTACGTCAAAGTAGCAGTTTGGATAGTTGTATTCGTTCTTATTGGTTGGGGTAGGGGGGGTGGGAGCACACTTCTGGCAGGTTAGGGCTGCTTCAGTGGGAGGGGGTGGGGATGTAGGGCTAGGGAACGGGGACGAGCTGACAGTTTCTGGCATGATTGGGATGCCACAGGAGTTGGGAGGGGGCAGCAGCGGGAAATGCATTGGATTGTTACAGTAGACAGGCACACTACATATGGAGTCGATGAGTGTTTAAATGGGCACATTTTTCACATAGCTGATACATCAGAAGTTATGCTTCTTGTTATAAGACAATGCGATGGCTGCGGGTGACAACTCCACACTGACAATCTTGTCCTGGAATGTCAGGGGCCTGGGGGATCAGCGAAAGAGGAGACAGGTTCTGGCATACTTGGACAGACAACGGGTGCAACTGGCTATGCTCCAGGAGACCCACATACACCCAAGGGCTGTAAACACGTTCGCCAGTAAATGGGCTAGCACGCGACTCTTTTCATCATACTCCTCCTATGCGAGAGGCACTGCCATACTGATCAAAAAACAGGCACCCTTTGTATTGGCGGGAGCGATAGAAGATTCACAAGGGAGATACGTACTGGCCTGGGGCAGGCTTGGTAGAGACTCAGTCACGCTGGTCAATTGCTATGGCCCCAATGTTGACGCCCCAGATTTTTTCACCAGGTTATGGGGGCAGATATTGAACGTGGGCTCCACACATGTCATCTGGGGTGGAGATTTTAACGTGGCCCTTAACCCGGAACAGGATAGGTCCAATCCAAATATGCACCATTATAATAAGTCCCAAGAGGCATTGCGGGGTATAATGGAGGAAGGCGGCCTGGTGGATAGCTGGCGGTACGTTCACCCACATTTGAAGGAGGGTACACATTTCACGACACGCACAGGCACATGGGCACGCCTTGATTATTGTCTTGTCTCGAGAGGGCTGGGAGACGCTATACGTAATGTAACTCACCCAGCCAGGACGTTCTCAGATCATTGCCCTGTGAGGTTGGCGCTCACACCACCGGGATATGGCACTCCCAGGCCACGCTGGTGACTAGAGCCCCATGCTCTGCTGGACGCGGTCTTTCAGGCCGAGCTAGGAGAGGAAATAAGGGACTTCTTTGTGAGAAACAAGGGATCAGTTGATAATGTTGAGATAATATGGGAAGCTTTCAAAGTCACTATTAGAGGGTATTGCATCTCAAAAAGTTTCGGAGTACTTCGAGATATACGGCGTACAATCCAAAAGTTGGAACAGGATCTGAAGAGGTTAGAGGTCAGAATGGGTAAAGGAGAGAAAGGGCAGGTGCAAGCAGAGTTCCGAGAGAAATTGACGGAATACGAACAGACTGCTGCCAGAGAGGTGAAATTCCAGAGTAAATACTGGGTGGCTCGAAAGTACGGTGAAGGGGAACGGCCAGGAAAGGCATTGGCTGAAGCGACGAGAGGCCCCAGGTTCATGACACATATATTAGAAATTGAAAGCCCAGAAGGGACAATGCATAGAGATACACTGGATATACTGTCCACATTCACCGCATACTACGAGACCTTATACACCACACACCGACACGAAACAGGGGAACTAGGTGACTTTCTGGGAGATATAACGCTGGGTTGGCTTAGCAACACGCAAAGAGAATTCCTTAGCCTGCCTTTTGAATTGGATGAAATTAGGGAAGCGATTATGCAATTAAAAAATGGCAAGGCACCTGGACTAGACGGCATTCCTGCCAAATTCTATAAAACTTATATCGATATCATGGCGCCGGTCCTTAAAGAGGTTTATGAGGAATCTCTGGAGGCTGGTACTCTACCCCCCTCAATGAGGGAAGCGTTGGTGACATCTCTACTAAAGCCCAATAAAACCCCTAGCTCCTGCGATTCTTATCGACCCCTGTCACTTATCAATTGTGACACCAAAATTTTGGCTAAGATACTGGCTAATCGCCTCAATCTTCTTATGGAAAACCTCATCCTACCCGACCAATCAGGCTTTGTCCCCGGCAGGGCAACCACCCGCAATCTCCGCACACTCTTCTCGCTTGTACAGACAGTGGCGCCGGAGTTCCCACTAGCAGCTGTGTTTCTGGACGCCACAAAAGCTTTTGATTCTGTGGAGTGGGACTATCTTTTCGGGGTGCTGCATCGCATGGGGTTTCCGCAGATATATATATCCTGGATTAAGATGCTGTATCACCAGCCCACTGTCAGAGTATTGATCAATGGCCATATGTCTCACTCACTCCCCGTTTCGAGAGGCACACGCCAGGGATGCCCGCTGTCCCCGTTATTATTTGCTGTCGCAATGGAGCCCCTGGCCTCTATATTGCGACAACGGCATCAGGATAAGGCGTTTCGATGTGGTCTCCGCCAAATTTTGATATCCTTATATGCGGATGACGTGACATTATATATCAGGGATCCCCGGCACAATCTTAACCCCATACTACGAGAATTCATATTATTCGGCAGACTGTCAGGTATCAATATAAATTGGGGGAAGTCCCAGCTGTTTCCTCTCACGCCAGCGGTTCCTCAATTTCCACTTGATTACCCACTGGAATGGTGTGATACTGAACTTCGCTATCTCGGTATACAGGTGACGAGAGACAGGGAGGAAACTATACGGCTTAACTATGGTACAGCAGTTACACGGCTTAATAGCAATGTCACACGATGGATCTCTTTGCCTATATCGCTTGCTGGTCGAGCCTCCCTAATAAAAATGGTGGTACTTCCACAGTTCCTTTATCTGTTTGCAAACATACCCTATCACCCAGGGCCACATTTTTTTAAAACACTGCGGACGGCGTTGATCAAGCTCATTTGGGGAGGGAGGCAACCACGACTCCAATGGTCCAGCCTTATCAGACCATATGAACAGGGCGGGTTAGACATACCTGATTTCGAGATGTACTATTTGAGTGCGCAGGCTCAGTATGCTTTTTACTGGATATATCCCCAAGATACATTCCGCAAATAGCCGCAGAAGATTGGCTTGCAGATCCCATTCCACTGAATGGCATCATACACGGCCCGTGCCGCACATGCTCTACACCTCCCACCACGGTCACCAGCACGGTAGATGCATGGAACTGTATCAGGGACAAACTCTTGTCGCCATTTTTGTATTCCCCGCGACTTCCGTTAACCTACCACCCTGATGTACCCCTTTTACAGGAAAGGGGGTTCCAGAACCTCTGCAAGCGGCTTCACATAAATATATGGGGGGAATGTTCCAGGACGGTACCTTTCGCTCCTCAGAGCACATGTTTCAGGGCACACGGTCTTCTCCACTAGACTTATTCTTATATATTCGGTTACGGCAAGGGATGAGGGCGATCTTACCGGACTTCCCCCATGAGCCAGAAATCCTACCTCCGTTACACCAGTTGTTAAGTCCCGCAGGGGGTAGCCACTTGGTGTCCGGACTATACAAAAGCATACGCACAACGCAAGAAAAACCTGTCAGCCCAGCATACACGCACTGGCAAGAAGAACTGGGGCAGGAGTTGACTGTGGAGCAATGGAATTACTGCTGTGCCCAGACATTGCAAATTTCTGCCAGTAGTAGGTTACGGGTGTTGCATTATAAATTCTTGCAGCGTCTATATTACACGCCCGTTAAAAAATATCGATTCAAATTAACTGACCATGACAGATGTGATAGATGCAAGAGGGAAGGAGCTGGTTTTCTGCACCTGGCCTGGGAGTGCCCGTCAGTACAAGCCTACTGGGGGAGGTGCATGAGGCGCTGGAGAAAATGCTGGATATAACATTGGCGAGGGATCCTGTGGTGGCCCTTTTGAGCTACACGGCACTAATCCCCAAAACATACCGAAAGTTTCTAGCCATATCTCTGTTGATGGCCAAACGCAGGGTAGCCTGTAGATGGGGCAGGGGACGCGCACCGAAGTTCAAGGATTGGTTGACTGACCTAGTGCACTATCAGGAACAGACCGCAACCTATATAGAGCTGCTACCAATTGCCTCTAGGCCCACAGACATATGTGGACCTCTCCGGAGCTATCTCATCCTGCAGACTGGCTCCTAGTAGACACAAGAGTGAGGACCGGTTTAAGCTAAAATACGGCTGAGATTACACGTCACGCATTGCTGTCGCACCCACAACAGAGCACGCCTGCACATACACTATGTTAAATGTTGATGTTCTGCCTACTGAATATCCAAATTGTCCCATACCAAACGCTTATCAAAATGACTATGTACTGAAATGTCTGTGACCTGCTATTGACTTAAGATAATGTGTTAACATGTTATGTATGAAAATCCAAATAAAAAAAATAAAATAAAAAAAAGATACAACATACAAACAAACAATAAAAAACAAATGCAGTACGGTGCAGTAATCAACCTTCACAGGTGGTCATGATAAGGTTGTACAATCCCAATCAAAACTTATCACAGGGTCCATGATGCAATCACATTTTTCATAGTTTCCTCTGTATTCAAACATCAAACATCTTCGTTGTCTATCAGTGCTGAGGGGGAATCAATGAAAGGGGTACAGAGCAAACCCCTGCTTTCATTCCAAGCACCCCAAATTCTCGTCCATTTATGCGGGCAGCCCCTACTTTCGTAAATTACTCTCTCTGCCTGCATACACCAGTCCATGTCGGACTCCCAGTCAGTGTGGCGTAGTGCGACTCCCCCCTTCCATGTTCTCGCTATATTACGTTTCGCCACCATGCAGCCCAAAGAGACCCACAACCTCTCTGAGCGGGACAGGTCCGTGGCTTCCCAGATATTTAACAGACAGAGCCAAGGGGAGACAGCAATAGGTACTTTACTTACTCGGGACATATACGATATAACCCTCTCCCAGTAGGAGGTTGGGGTGAATCTGGGCGGGTATTTCGCACCACCATAAAGTGCCCTGAGATAGTTACCTGGAAGCATATTATGTCTGTCCATCCTATAGGCGGGGTCCGCAATGGGGCGATGTGTCCAGTGGTTCAAGACCACTAGTTGGGAGGCCCAGTAATAGGATTCAAGGGCGGACAAGGCTATGCCGCCATCATACCAGCTTTTTGTAAGCTTGGTAAGGGCAATACGGGGAAACGCACAGTCCCAGAGCAGGGCGCGCACCTCAGTGTCAATAGATTGAAAGTAGCAAGGTGGAACCAGGTGTGGCGTGTTCTGTAGGACATATAGAAAGCGCAGGAGCGCCATCATTTTATAAAGGGCAGCTTTACCTAACAGTGTGAGAGGCAGTGTTTTCCAGTGCTGCACGTTCGCCCGAAGGCGGCTCAGGGGGGGCACAATGTTCCTATCGTAAAAAACGGAAGGATCAGGTGTGATATAGATACCTAAATACTGGAAGCCATCCGTAACAATTTTGGCTTCGCATCCCCTAGGGAGCAGTGGGGGGTGCCCTCTCAATACATAGATCAAGGATTTATCCCAGTTGATAGTGTAACGGGAGCACCTTTGAAAGAGAGTAAAAATATGTAGGGGCAGATTTACAAGCCCCTTGCGTGACTTTTGCGCTGCAGTTGCGCCACTTTTTTGATGCAACAGCGGCGCAAACAATGTGGCCTATTTACAACGTGACGCATCTAGGGAGATGCGTCACGTTGTAAAGTCCTGCGTCACATTATACCTGCATCAGGTATAATGTATGCAGGGTGGGCGTTCCCACGCCGGAAGGCCTCATAAAAGTGACTCCGTGAAATCTACAAGATTTCACTGCGTCACTTCTAGGATGCCACTGCATCAAAACCTTACGCCTGCTTGAAGCAGGCGTAAGGAGTGACGCAGTGTAGTGGGAATAGGCCTCAAAAAGCATTGCTGGAGTTGCGTCGTGCTTGCGACACGACTCCAGCAATGCGTGACTTTTGCCCCAACAGATGCGTCAGAATTTCTGACGCATCTGTCAGTTCTTGTGCCATGGTGCGCCGTATTGTAAATATGGCGCATCCATGGTGGCGCAAGGGTTTCTCAGTGTGGCGCAGGGAAAGTGACGCATCTCTATAGATGCGTCACTTTCTTGTAAATCTGCCCCGTAGTACCCTGTGAATAGAGAAGCGGGGCCTAGCTAGATAAAGCAAGATATCATCGGGGTATATGGGGGATCCTGTCCCCCCAATCTACCGACCAATCGAGACCCCTAATAAGGGGGTACCCCCTTATCCAAATAGCCAGAGGTTCAAGAGCCAAAGCGAAAAGCAACGGTGACAGGGGGCAGCCCTGTCTCATGCCTTTGCCCAAGAGAAAGGTTACTGTCCGGGCCCCGTTTACTGTGACCCGGGCTAGGGGCTTCAAGTAGAGAAGACGTACCCAAGACAAAAATCGAGGACCGAACCTGTATCTTTCGAGTGAGGCAAACAAAAAAGGCCATTCGATCATATCAAATGCCATTTTGTCGTCAAGCAACATAATTACGGAGTCCTCTTTGATAGAAGAGGCCCACCCCAACACCCCATATAGGCGATGGAGATTCAGCGCGGTGTTTCTAGCTGGTATAAAACCGGATTGGTCTGGGTGTATCAACTTGTGAAGGTGAGGCGAAAGGTGTCGAGCCAGGAGTTTAGCTAATATTTTGACTTCTGGATCCAAGAGGGAAATGGGTCTGTATGAACTACATTGTTCAGGGGGTTTACCCTGCTTATAAATGACCGTGATAGTCGCAAGGCGTTGCGTCTCCGGCAACACACCCCTCGTCACACTCTCTTCATACATTCGCACGAGGAATGGGGCAATCGTGGAAGCGTTAGTTTTGTAGAGTTCACTTGGAAGGCCACTAGGGCCCATGGCTTTACCGGACTGCAAAGCACCAATTGCTTTTGCCACCTCTTCGCCCGTCAAGGCGGCGTCAAGATCTTCAGCATCCTGTGGTTCTAAGATAGGCAAAGTCGATAACAGTTCCGCCGCCTCCACCTGGGTGGATGAATGCGTAGTGGTATTAACCCGCCCGAAGTAGTCGGCAAACGCCCCTGCAATCCCAGCTCTGTTGTGTATTGTCATACCCTCATGATCAATAATTTGAGCAACCCACCTTTTGGCCATCTCTCTCATATCGAGCCACGCTAGTAGTTTACTGGCTTTGTCGCCTATAGCATAGACCCGATGCTGCGTGGCCCGGTACTGAAACCCTTGCCGTTTCCTCCGCAATATCCTGATACTCTTTTTGTTTAATAGCCAGTTTATGCATGGTGTCCGACATGCCCGAGGTCACCAGGTTCCTTTCAAGTTGGGCTATCTCACTCTCCACCTCCTCCATCTGCCTACATTTTTCTTTTTTATGGCCGGCTATCGCCGCGACCCCATATCCCCGGATCACAGTCTTATAGGCCTCCTAGAGTATTACGTCAGACTCAACAGATCCGTCATTGTCGTCAAAGTAATTCTTTGTGGCCTCCGTTAGTTTGTCTCTTATCTGCGGCACTCTGGGGCACCAGTGTTTGAGCATCATGTCATGACGGGTGGGGGTCACACCCCCCGTAATACGCCAAGATCGGGGAGTGATCCGAGATGCCCCTGGGAAGGAAGGAGATCTCGCCAAACATGGGAAGCTGGGAGGCCTTACCAAAAAAATAGTCTATGCGAGAGAGACTCCCATGTGCCCCCGAGTGAAATGTGTAGTGCTTGGTCGTGGGGTCACAAGTCCTCCAAATATCTATTAGGCCTAGCGCCCCCAGAAAGTCCGCCAGTAGCTTGCCAGTTGGTTCCTCACGTTTAGTCGGCATGCGGTCAAGCTCACCATTTAAAGCTGTGTTGCAGTCGCCCCCCATCAGAATGTCGCCCTCAGGCAAATTCAACATTTGCGGGCCCAAATCCTGCAATGTAGGGGGATGAAGTCTAGGGGGCATGTATAAGGAAGTCACATTGAGGGACCGACCCTCCAACTGCCCCGAGGCCGTCACAAGCCTACCCAGTGGATCTCGCGTAACTTTTTGGATTTGGAAAGGAAGGAATTACGTACCAGGATACCCACCCCTCTGGACCCCTAGCGTAACTGGCGTGAGCCACTAACTTATAACCCCACCTATTAAGAGCACAATAGGAAACTCCCTGGATATGTGCTTCTTGGAGTAAAACAAGGTCAGGGGTGTGTCGCTTCAGAAATTGCAGTACTATACTTCGTTTGATACGATCACCCAAACCGTTCACATTCCAGGAGAGTAATTTGAGGAGGACCAGCGGTGTATTCGTATCGCAATCAGCACTCATTCACACTGGGGGCAAGGGGCCCCCCTTCACGAGGGGTAGCAAAGAAGAAATAACATCTGACCATCACTTTCCCCCTAATAAATGTTAAAACTTGGGGTAATGCATGTGTAAGCAATAGGAAACTGACAATTATACTGCTAACGACCCTGAATGCATTAAAGAAAGCACCATCCATTTGACTGCACTGAACATACGTGTAACAAAAACAACACCCATTGAAACACCCCGAAACCCCCCTCCACCCTGCCTCCCTGCAACGTGGACATAGAACTGCCCACCCCCCAATTTTTCAGAGTGCCTGTGTACCCAAAACAAACATACTGAATAAGGGAGAACGCTACAAGCCCGACTACCCAAGAACATGAGCACTTTCCCCCATGACAATTATTATGTAAGCCCAAACATATTACGGTGATAACAGTGAGCCCCTGCAAACAGAGAGTCCCAATAGTCACAAGTGGCAGACCCATCACGTTTGAAAACCAGGAGCAGTGTGCTTCATATAGGAACTTGCGTACTTCATACAGTGTCCAACAGAATAGATAAAACGCTATACAGATCACAAACATTACATCACACAATATAGTCACCCTCGCCCTTGTGGGCCAAACGGTATTTGCAGTCCCTGCAGCCTGGCGAGAGATTCTGCCGAACATAAGAAAGAGGGCGAGACACAGTCTTGGAACCCGGCCCATCCTCTATCAGTCGCCTGCAGCTCGATCGATTCTATCCAGACGGTTGTCTTGCCGCTGTTGTCGATTGGGGGAGGAACGTCTCCCACCACCAGAGGAGCGCCAGCCTTCCAGCCACTCCCAGGATTCCTCCGGGGTCTGGAAGAACCATGATTTCCCCTCTGCCTGCACCTGCAATTTAGCCAGGAAAAGCATGGCATACTTCAGGTTTTGGTTCCGGAGGGACCGCTTTACTTCCAAAAAGGATCTACATTGTTGTTGTACCTTATAGGTAAAGTCAGGGAAAAATGTAATGGTGGAGTTTTCAAATTTGAGCGGTGGAGCTGTCCTTGCTGTCTGCAGGATGGTGTCCCTGTCGCGGACGTAGAAAATCCTCGCTAGGATGGGGCGGAAAGGGGCACCTGGTCTCGGGGGGCCCCCAGGCACTCTATGGGCACACTCCACCAAAAAGAATTGTGAGAGGGACCTGGGCTGCAGTTGATTTTGAATTAAGGCCTCTATGAAGAGGTCAGTTGTTTGCCCCTCCGCTCTCTCGGGCACTCCCAAAATTTGCACGTTATTTCTGCATGCGCGCCCCTCGTAATCCTCCAGCTTCGCCTCCAAGTCCGATGTCTGGGCCAGTAGTCACTTTACCGACGTTTCGAGTACCCTTGTGGAAGCCTGGAGTGTGGTAACAGAGTCTTCAGTCGCCTATACCCTTTCTCCCATGTTGCTGAGGTCGGCGCGGATAAGGGTGACCTCAGTCGTGACCGCTTCGTTCTTGTGTTCCAGTGCTGTTTGGACTCCCTGGATTGCCGCCATGACATCCAGTAACGTCGGGGCCCCTGCTTCGCTGTGCTGTCCCGTTTCCGGGTCATCATGTTTCTCTTCGGAGGCGTCCGACTTCGTCAATTTTAATTGATGAGTCTGTCTGGAGCCTTTAGCAGTGGCCATTATACCCAGATAGAGAACCGGTGCTGACCACAAGTGAGAAGGGCTGTAGGGGCGAAAACGACCAGTATGATTGCCATCAAGAGTCCGGAGAAAGTACAGGTGAACCACACCCCACCCCAAAGTGCTTCAACAGGGGCCCCCAAGGACAGACTGTGTCGCAATGCCTCAAACCATCCACCCTGATGACGGTTTGAACACGGCCGAAGTGTACCAATTGCCCCACCGGAACAGGAGTCTGCAATGTTTGGAGGCCAATCCGAAGCAGAGTACAATCCTTTGTTCAACACCCCTTTTCGTGGGGTGTCGAAGAGCTGCCACGAAGTGCAGGGGCCCACCGGCTAGAGTTCCTTGTCATGCACCCTCAAAATTGCAGCGTTAAGAAGGCCTTATCTCGGCCTTCCTTACATCCTGGGGGATGGGTGCAGTACGACGATGTAGCGCCGGCCGGCTGGATGACGGGCGGCTGATTTCACCAAGCGCTTAAAGCAGGCAGATGCACCAATGTGGGGGCGAGGGGGAGAAGGAAGGTCCCACACCTCCCCACTCACCGCCGGGATGCAGAGATTGGGCCAACAGCGAAGCGCTCCGAAGGAGCTGCGTGCACCGGAGCCCACCCGGCGCAGCGCAGCTGTGACAGTCAGTGTATGTCCCAACGGGGGCCAAGGATAAGGAGCGGCCGGGACAATGCAGGGGCCGAGTAATGCGACCGACCCAAAGGAGGCCCGATCCGTCACCAGGGCCTACCTCAGTGACTGCGGCGTGCCGTAGTTGTGCGCCGGGCAACGTCGCGGCTGAAACTCCGCCTCCCACCGGCAAAGTGTTACGGAGGCGATATCTCCGGTTATGGCCGTCGGATTTTCGCTCCCGATGGACCGGGCGACTCCTGAGCACCTGGGGCTCCCACTCGATGTACTTTGCGGGCTCACCGGATAGTTGTGGCGGATATGGGGAAAATATTAGTTAGGCGGTGGTCGGAGCTCTAAGTAAGTGCGGCCATCTTGGGTGTTTAATAATATCTTTATCAAGTGTGGCCTGGTCATTACTCCAAATAGAGAACAAAAGAAACAAAGGCACTAATTTAAAATAATTCTCTACATAATCCTGGCCAAATTCTTCATGTACCAAAAAACTGTGACTACTTAGTGGGACCCCGAAAATTCTTCTAAGCACCCTTTTTTCTTCAGCTTGAGGATTTTTAACATTACAATAGTCCCTTCCCCCTGCACCGTATGTGAGAACGGGAATACACCTACTTTTGTAGATCTTAACAAGTGGGCGAGTGGGCTTAGTCCCTATTCTTGAAGAGAAATTAAGATGGAGCCAACAGCCCGTGAGAAACAAACACTCTTACTTGAAAGACAAGTAGTCCAAGTATTGTTTTGCTCAAATGTTATGCCCAGATAAGGGAAGAAGTTAAATCTCTCCAAACACTTCCCCTTAACAGTAAGATTGCGAGTTTTCAAAAAAGTTTTAGGCTTGTTTAAGTTCTCCATAAAGCCCACAAACCCATCTAAATGGATCCGACACCCACTAAGAGTCCTAGCTAGCAAAACTGCATCATCAGCGTAAAGGAGCACAGGCAGTTCTCCTGTTCTTCACGACTGGCACATCCTTCCCCACTTCCAAAAGGATGGTCTCTAGTTTATTGATGTACAATAGGAAAAGAAGAGGAGTCAGGACACAACCCTGGCGGACTCCGCGTTTTAGACCGAAGGAATCAGTGCACTCTCCATTATCCCAAAACCTCACTGAGGTGGAAAGATCAAAATTAGGGATGAGTAGAACTCAGAGTTTCACTCCACAAATTCCGTGGAGTTACATGAAAACTCTGTGAGATTCCATGGAGTTCCTTCAATGGGCATAATTAGGCATGTTGCGCTGTTTGCGCTGATTTTTAGCGCCAGGAGCTCGTACCATGCAGAGAAATCAGTGCAGACAGCACCACAAGGCATGCTAGTGGGCGCTGCTTCTCAAGATGATTTTGCTGGTGATCAAGTAGATTTTCTGCTCGAGCGGCAACTTTCTGACTGCAAACAGTCGTGACCATCGGCTTGTGTTGGGGAAATCATGCCAGGGGCCCTCCTAGCAACCGAAAATCATGCTGGAGACACCAAACCTTGCTTGCACTGGCCAATTTACCATTAGTGAGCTGTGCACGAGAATTTTCTTTGCCATGCAGCACTTGCCAAAATTTGGCCGAAACTCTGTGTTACATGTGTAACATGGAGTGACCAAAACTCCGCCAACTTCTCTGGCGGAGTGGAATTTATCGCCCACCCCTAATGAAAATGCTGTGCTTGCTAACAAGAAGATGTTTGTTCTATTATCCCAAGTCCTGATCAAAAACCATACTGCACCTCAGACAGAATGTTATTGTCAGAATAAATAAATAAATGGGGAAACTGTGCTTTGAGACCTCCCCTCGATGAATGTAATATGATCCCATTATGGCTTCAGTTAAGATTTGGAGACTTTGGTTTATCAAAAATACAATTATTCCTTATCTCCAACACAACATGATGGGTAGCCGATAGGTTTGATACAATGCCTCCACCTAAACCAACACCCTGTGCATTGTTAGAAATTGGGTTTCTGGTTGGCAGAGGAATGCACCCTGTCCAAGCAGGAACCACAATCCTAGTCAGGCTAAGTGTAGTACACATACTAAAAATGTACCTGTGCTCACCCACTGGTAGCTTGTTACAGAGCTGTCAGGCTAAACTAAAGAGGCAATGTGTAAAGTATTTGTGCAAACACACTGTAACACAGTGAAAACACCACTAAAGTACTTCAGTCCACACCAGTTTAGAAACATAGCCAATATTTATCTGAGTAAACCAAGACCAAAACGATCACAATCCAACATACACAAGTCAAGTTATGAATTTTGCAAGATTAATTCAAAATGCAGTGCTTAGAAGTCAATAGTTTCAACTAGGGCTAGCTGGTAACGCTTGACCGGGGCAAATCCAAAAGTTCAGTCTGACCGTGATGGAGCGCGGGCCGGATATAGGAGTCATGCAGCCTCACTGACAAAACATTGGATGCATCGAAGCTCAGGGATGATGTGTTGAACAAAGGAGGGGACGTGTCGCTGTCCAAGGCGATGCGTTGTTTACGAAGTCGGGCAACATTGTTGATGCGTCGATGTTAACAGTGACCTGCATCGGCCTGAGACGTCAAGATCGAACCGCTGGGCTGTAGGTGATGCATTGGCATCAAGCCGCGCAGGGTTGGGAATGCGTCAGGGATAGTGCACTGCAGATGTCGGTGATGCAGTGTCCGAGACTCAGGCAGCAGCAGTGATTCAAAGGCGCTGCGTCAGTAAAGTCAGGGCTCCATTGTAAGTCGAGGTCATTGCGTTGCAAAGTTGGTGAGCTGTGTCCACGGCTTTGGTGCTGGCAGTGGCAATGCGTCGATATTGCTGAGAAATGCGCTGGTACTGATCAACGTTTCAGTCCCAATGTATTGGTTCCTTGCATTTCAGCACCAAATACTTCCTTCCAAGGGCCCAGGACTGGATTTGGCCCACTTGGCAGAGCAGGTCTCACAACAGAGGAGCCCAGGTGCTTGTTGCAAGATGCAGGTAAGGTCTTTGATATCCCTGAGACTTCAGAAACAGGAAGAAAGCCAAACAAGCCCTTGGAGAACCTTCAGAAATGCAGGTTGTAGAGAGTAAAGTCTACTCCTCTCACTCCTAGGCAAGAAGCAGCAGGCCAAAACAGCAAAGCAAGAAGCAAAGTGGCAGTCCCGCCTGGCAGCACAACAGCTCTTCTTCCTGGTAGAATGTCCTCAGTTCCAGAAGTGTTCTGAGTATCTGGTGTCAGATGTCCAATACTTATACCCATTTCAGCCTTTGAAGTAGGGAGACTTCAAAGGAAGGTCTTTGTAGTACACAAGACCCTGCCCTGGCTCCAGACATACTACAGGGGGAGTTGCACATTTTTGTGTGGGAACTGGCACAGCCCTATTTAGGTGCAAGTGTCAGCTCTTCTCTCTCACTCTAGCTTAGGAAGACCTATCAGCCTGGTGATGGGCCATCAGGATATGCAGGGACCATCACCTCAGCTCTCTTTGTGTGTGACTGCCTAGAGGAAATGCACAAAGCCCAGCTGTCAACTTTCTAAAAGTGCCATTTTCAGACCTGCAATTTAAAAACCAACATCACTAAAAGATGTGTTTTTAAATTGTGAGTACAGAGACACCAAACATACTCTTCCTATTTTTTTCCCAATTGGAAGTTACACTTGTAAAGTGTTACAAGGCAGCTGCAATGCTAACCTATGAGAGAGATAGGCCTTACTTTAGTGAAAAACTAATTTAGCAGTTTTTAATTAACAGGACATGTAACACTCCAAAGTACATGTCTAACTTTTAAATACACTGCACTCTGCCCATGGGGCTACCTGGGGCCTACCCCTGGGGTGACTTAAATATAATAAAAGGGAAGGTTTGGGCCTGGCAAGTAGGTGAACTTGCCAGGTCGTAATGTCAGTTTAAAACTGCATGCACAGGCTTTGCAGTGGCAGGCCTGAGACATGTTTGAAGGGCTACTCACATGGGTGAAACAATCAGTGCTGCAGGCCCACTAGTAGCATTTGATTTACAGGCCCTGGGCACATGTACTAGAGACTTATCAGTAAATCAAAAATGCCAATCATGGAGAAATCAAATGCAATTCGTTCGTTCGTTCAAATCTTTATTCGATCTATGTACAAACAGATCATAAAAGCACAAATTCGTCAGTCGAATCACAGTAAAACAAATTAGATAAAAGTACCGGAAAATGTTTTGAAAATCTTATTAAACTTTTTGAATACCTTTTTAAAACCAAGATCGTCTGTACATTTTAATCCCTGAGTATTTAAAATTCATAATAATAAACCCCTGGCCCTTCTATTCCTCCAACAGGCCCACAAAAAGGATGCTACCGAATAACAGACGTAGGGGTTCGAAAGAGCTTTTAAAAAGTGCAGTGCCACTCTGCATTGCGTAAAAATTTTCCGCCTTAGAATTGGGAGGAGGAGCCTTTTTCTTTCACTAAGATAAAACTTACAAAACAGAACAAGATGTAGATCGGACTGGGGTGAACAGTTATCACAGGGGCAGGGACCTAGATCTGCGTGCTTGAACCTCTTTTCAGGGAACCCAAACATCAAAGGGATTAGATTCAGGCGGGAGCGCAACAGAATAAATCTGTGTTGGGCTACTGTAACGGAGGAAAGGTAACAATAGCCTTCCTCCGTTCTTGGTGGAATTTGATCATAAACTGCGAGCGTCTGAGAATGCCTGTTCTTTTCCCTGCGATCACGATTGGCCTTCTGTAGATAAAGGTCAATTATTTTCCGTTTGGAGACCTTACTGCAAGATGTGGGGTCCCTGAAGAGTTCTCCCTGCCCTATTGAATTTAATTCCGTCTCCACATATCTGAGCCAGCCGATCCTGCTATGGCCCTCGAGCCCCAGGCAATCACTAATTATGCGTTGGGTTAAGTTGACAGTGGCCCTTCGCCAGATCGAGAGCCACAGCAGGATGGGTGCCATTCTAATAGAGTCAAATATGTATGGGAGGCTCAATTCAAGATGTAAGATATAATTAGATGTTGAAGGTGGTAACAAAACCCTTGACTTAAAAAAGGTGTCTTCCACTATCTGCAATTGGTTGATTTGGGCCATTCCCCAAACTCCGGCCCCATAGCTTGCCGCCGCCTTAGTTTTGGCTTGGTAGATGTTTTTGATGGTGTCCAGAGGGCTGGCGCCTAGTTTTTTTAGCAAAACCCTTTATGGCTTGAAGGCTTCTTTCCATACCCAGGGCTCTCGCTGCCACTAATTTGTTCCAAGAGTGGTTGTTGTCAAACAAGATCCCCAGGTATGGAAAGGAGTCAACTACCTCGATTTTTTTGAGGCTAGATGGAAATACGGCGCTTTTGCGCCTCTAGGGGCTCCCACTATAATGATGAACAATTTAAATTCGTTCACTCTAAGGTCTAATGAAGCCATAAATAAGGAATACGAAGATATAAGGCTTTTGAGAGCTACCCCAGTCCTGGCAATTAAAACCGCATCATCAGCGTACGCCAATAATGGGAGTGAGATGTTATCAAATTTTGGCACGTCTAGAGAGAGACCAGACAGGGCTGCCTCCACCCTGTTGGTATAGATGGAAAAAAGAAACGGGGCAAGGACACAGCCCTGTCTGACTCCCTTCTCGATCTTAAATGACCGTGTGCATTCCCCATTTCTGCCATCTCGCACGGAGGCAGTGGCATTGGCGTATAGCTGATGGATAAAACGGATAATCAGGGGATCAATCCCCATGCCCTCCATCATCGGCCACAATTTTGGGTGGGAGACACAATCGAAGGCCGCTGATAAGTCCATGAAGGCCATATATAACCTCCCACCTTTGGCCTTCGTGTACTTATCTATGCATAGCGAGAGGTTGAGACATTGATCCACTGTCCCCTTACCTTTCTGGAAGCCATATTGCGCCTGCATTAAGATATTACGATCTTGAGCCCACTCCTCCAACCTGGCTAACAACAGCCGACCCATAAGTTTGGCGGTTGTGTCCAGGAGGGAGATGGGCCTATATTTCTTGGGACAGCCTCTGTCTCCCTTTTTAAATATTAGAACTATTACACTATGGTTCCAGGATGATGGGGGGCCCTCCACCGCTATACTATTAAAAACGTTTGTTAATAGCGGAACCCACAGGTTGAGATTGACCTGGAAAAGGTCAATTGGGACCCCATCTGGACCCGGGGCTTTCCCTTTAACGCAGGCTTCCAATCCTTTTCTCACTTCATGCGGTGAAAAAATCAGGGTTCGTTGGGTAGGGGGGAGTTGGTCTAATTGAGGAAGCTCTTGGGGGGATTGTAATGCGAAGATACTTTCAAAATGCCCTATCCATGCAGCTTCCTCTACATGGGTATCCAGAGACGAGTCCTTTGAATCTTTAAAGTATGGGGCAATTATGACGTTCCAAAACTCCCTGCTATTACGTGAACTTGCAGCTTGTTCCAAATCATCCCAGGCCTTCTCCCTTAGTTCCTTTGTGCGTATACTTCTTGCCTGTTTATAGTCTTTGCGAAGTGACCTTATCAAAGCTGGCACTCTGGGTTGCATTTTTAGAGCGCTATCAAGTGCTCTCTTGGCTGATGAACATAGTGAGTCAAACCACCGGCCGGGTGGTGTACCATTTGCTGATTTCTGTCGAGTAAGTGTGGCTTTTAATTTTAATAAAAGGGTTTTGAACTGGGAGACTAAGAGGGAGGGAGAAACATCCTCAACCAGACAGAGTAGAATGTCCCCCCTCACTTGAGTTAATATGGCAGAGGCCAAATTCTTTTCCTCCACCTGTACCCACTTCAGTTGGTAACCGTTGTTTCTAGATAATAAAATGCTATTCACTAACGGTTAGTGTCTCTTCACTTTTTGGGGAGGCTTAAATGGATAAGTAATATTGCGTGATCACTGTGATAGGTAAATGTATTACTATAATGATCAATTCTGTCCTGTATTACAGAAGAAGCTAAAATAAAATCAATTGCGGACTCCGAATTGTTTCTCCTAAATGTTGGCTCTATTTTACCTGTCTTTCCACTATTAACTATGGTCAAGTGCCTTGTATATAGTAGCCTGTTAAGCAAGTCACCATATTCAGTATGAGTGAAGTGTGTGAGTGGGTTGCCTTGCGGGTCATCCAACCCACACACACTAGCCTCATTGTGTTTGCATAAGTGGGTATTAAAATCCCCCAGCCACAATAAACTAGGAGGGCCCTTCTGTGTTCGTAAGTTA
The DNA here is from genome assembly GCA_963921515.1 of Calotriton arnoldi. Taxonomy (NCBI): domain Eukaryota; kingdom Metazoa; phylum Chordata; class Amphibia; order Caudata; family Salamandridae; genus Calotriton; species Calotriton arnoldi. The sequence continues at coordinate 400,380 of CAWUFW010004639.1, forward strand.
ATTGATCTGATTTCATTGTTTAGATCATCAACCACTCGTTTCATGTTACCCCCAAAGTCATTATTATAAAAATTAATTAGTATCCAATGGCCCTCATTTAACACCTCCAATTGGAGAATTTGAAAATAATTATTCTGAGGACCCACCTGTTTTACTTGTACCGGTAGTGTATTAGAAACTAGGGTTAATAAACCACCCTTAGCTCTGCCTGATGCCGAAGGGACAGCTGGGGTATGAATGGTCCGGAACCCCGCAAAGAAAACTGGGTCCACAGCCCAGGTTTCTTGAAAACATATAATGTCCCTCTTTTGCCAATAATTAAGCCACTCGACATTCGACATTTCCTACTTTTGAGGCAAGTCCTGCCACATTCCATGTAACTAGGCCTATAATGTTCCTATCCCCTGATTCCTGGGATAAAATGGGCAAGGATAAAACCTGCGTATTAGGCCCAGTATTGGCCGGTGTTGGGGGTAGTGAAGACGTAGGTATTGGTGGTCAGTCACATGCTTCCATATCAGAAAGGGCGGCAAATCTATTACAGAGCCCAACCCCCGGTGAAGTGTTTGGGCGCTCTAAATAACGTGACGTCTGATATCCTGATCTTAACCTACCCCTCTGTTCGTGGCCTAAAGTTGGGGTCTGTTTATAAAAATACTCCAATGCTAAGGGGATGATCTGCGTGTTCCTAAAACAAAGTCTTTCAAGGGTTCTGAGGAAGAAAGTGCCAGTATAAGGGTTGTTATAGTTTATCACTACACAATCTCCAGAAAAGGTTTTCGTTGAGTTCCCCACCCACTTCACCCTCCTGCCATAATGATTTTACTGGCTAGCTGACGGCTACCCATTCCCTAATCCATAGGTTGACTAGATAGTCAATGCAGGCATTTGTCCATAAGCTGCGTGGTAGATTCCTGCTGATTGACCCGCAAGAGAAGAACATTAGCCATAGCCAGCACTAGGGGAGACGCTGCCGGTGGAAGGTGAAGGTATTATTGTCGGTTATTAACTGCCATTTCTACAGGAAGATGGTCTATTCCTGGTGGATGAGGTGCCATTCCTAGCTCCTCTGGCCCCCGAGGCTCCTGGAGTGCCTGCTGTATCACTTCTCCTTTGTACCTAAGTAATAGGGGTTGGACCGTTGGTTGAGGGGGGTATTGCTTATGAGCTAGAGGTGGCAAACCCTCCGTTGCAGATGTGCTTGGGGGGATACTCAAGGGTGGTAAAATGATCGCATCCCCTCGAGCACGGACATTTTGTTGTGGATTGACCATAAGTGGATGTATAGAGTCCGCATTCTGAATTGATGATGGTACAAGTATGGATTGGGGTTCAAAGGCAGCTAATCTCGCTTCAATCTTCGTCAATTTAAGAAAAATGGGGTCAAGAAGAGCGGTTATACGTTTGGTCACTTCTGCCCAAAAAACATCATCCAGTGTTAGCTCTTGTAATAAGGCACGTGTAAATGGTGGTGTGGGCGCTACCACAGTGTCCGGTTTGGCTATCTTGGCATGGACTGCCCTGGGTTTAATCACTCTTGCAGGTTTAGGTTGTTTTGGTTTGGCAATTCCACAACATTTCCGTTGTTTTAAAGGGGGGTCGTTAGCTACACAGATGGGAGATGGCGATTCATTGCCCCTCGGGGTGGAAGTGGATGGCGATTGAATAATTAGTGATGACTCCCATTGACCAGGTGGGAGGTCATAAAATGACAACGATTGTGACCTGGGGATAGAGGGGGCAGTCTCGGCGGTACTTCCTGGGGATAATCTGTTGGCAAGGAGAAGTGGTTCCATGGACAAACGTCTCTCTGTGAGTTCTATTTCGTGAGAGAGAACGCTTGCAGCTCTAGTCAGGAATGCATCAAGGGTTGCCACTCTCCCTCCCCCTACTTTATCCACGGCCGGCTTCTTTCTTACCATAACTAATAAGAGACGCTACAAAATACAGATGATAAAATAATACTTTAGTCCAGATGTTAGGGGTGGTGGCCCAGCCCAGCCTTCTCCGGGCTCCTACGGGCATGGATGGGCCAGCCCTTGGCTCGGGCTTCACCCCGGCGCAGCCCGGGCGCGTCCCGCGCCACGGGTCGGCGTCTTGCTTTTAGCGCGTTGACAGTGCGCTAAGGACTCTGGGGGTTGTAGTGCCACCGGTAAGTCCGGGTTCTTCTCCCATCGTTCCTCCAGTCCCAGTCAGGCTAGAGCGGTGCTGCTGCAAAGAGACACTCCACGAAGGACAACCCAACAACAGCAGTGGTGAGTTCTGTCTACAAGGTGCCGCGGATCGGCGTCTTGCTTTTAGCACGTTGACAGTGCGCTAAGGAGTGCAATTATATTTTAGACACAGAGCACATGCACTTTAGCACAGGAAATCAGCAAGAATAAAGTTCAGCACACAATCAAAAACAGGAGGTCAGATGGCAAAAAGTCAGAGGAAACCATGCCAAACGATACCAGGTCTAACATGCATATACAATTTCATTGTGTACAGTTCTTCCTCAATTTCCCTGGCAGATCTAGACCACTGAACTGCCCTCATGTGGGTTTCAATTTTACTCCTTGTCACTCCATAAGTTAAATCTGTTAGCAATCACGTTTCCTTGCCTACAAATACCTCAATAAGTCAGTTAAGAACATCGGAACTCTATCATTAAAATGTGTCAAGTGACAAAAAGTACATAGCTGCAGTGCCAACCTAACATGCCTATCAGTCAAGACAACCAGATATCAGAGCATTAATAAATATCAATCTCAATCTTGTGATGCAATTTTTAGCTTCATTTATAAATCATAGCCTGATTTACTCATCCATCTAATACCATATGATATAGTATAGACGCACAAACATATATTAAGGCACCATATCACATAATGTGGATGTGCAAAACATACACTAAAGTGTCAGTGCAAGATGTTCGCAAATCCATTGTAGAATATTGTAGATGAATTAAATGTATATTAAAGTGCCAGTGAAGGATGTATCGAGGTCTTAATTAACTACCATAAATGTACAAAATATACATAAATTGGCAATGAAAAAAATCATGAGACCTTAATTTTACTTTTATTATAATATTAATTGTAATCTGACACATGCAGACGAAGCCAAATGATCTTTCATGCACTATAATGCCTATGTTTATGTGCCAAGTATGCTCCACATAACAGTTTTACACTGTAATTTCATATAAAGTACACTATATTAAGATACCATGGGGCGTGGCTTGGCAACACGGCCGAATAGACGCGTTCAAAAAGAGCTCCGTGCGGCTGCCCGAAATGTATAGAAATCTTGCGGAAACCTGACCCCTACTGACTGAGGGATACATCTCCGGGGTGCTCCGAGACCTTTGCCCGTGTCGTGGAGGTGGCGAGGAGGTTTGGGGCCCCGTGAATTGAACTGGGGATCGGAGTCCCGATGGTTTGAGGGAGCGGCCGCCATCTTGGGCTGAAACGGAGGAATCGGAGCGACCTGTTTGGCCCGTGACATGGTGGAGCTCTGCAGGCTGGGCGAAGCATCTGCGGTGGGACTCGCGGAATGGTGCATGCCTACGGGGAGCGGCTAATTATGTGAGCGATCCCGAGTCTCTGCCGGTGTGGGCCCCTTGATTCCCGAGCGCCGCCTGTTACTGCGTGGATTGTCTGCACCCCCGGCACGGGCTGGTGGAGTCCTTCACTGGCAACGGAGATGCTGAATATTGGCCCTCGCGCATTCTGTGAGTTGCGGGGCACCTGAGGCCTCCTGGTGAGACTGGCTGTGAAGGGGCTGCGCCCAGGGGATCGTTCTTGGCTCACGGAGCATGGTGCTGCTGTAACCCTTGCCACCGGGCTCGCCTCGAAGCGCAGCTCCCAGCCCTTGCTGGTCGGGCTGCGGTTCAAGAGCGCTGGGCGGGCTGAGCAAGCACTGACTAACAGGCGTGATACTGACGTCTGAAGAAGGCCGGGGAAGGCAAATATGGACAGGCCCTGATTTCTAGCGGCAGTGTTTTGATGGAAAGTGAAACCGGCTAAGTGCCCTGAAGTAGGTGTCTGGCACTGAAGGGAGTATCTGGACGGAACAGGACTGGACGGCTCGCGGACGGCATGTTGGCCCGGCTGCGTGCGAAGCAGCGGACTCCCGGTGGCCGTGAGGGCATGTTGCGCTGATCTTGGAGGTGAGGCTGTACTGCTGCTGACAGTCCCCTGACCGCCATTGGACTCACGTATACACTAGAGCCAGAGAGGCGAGTAATAGGGAACGTTCCATAAGATATATGGTGTGCAACTAGATGGGCAAGATGGGTAAAGATAAGACGGCGAAATCGCAATCCAATAAAATGCTGAATTACGCCCAGCCCATACCCCAGGGTCCAGTGGACAGAAACGAGGATGGACCACCGGAGCGAGGAGCACACGTAGGGGCTGGAGACGATTCTCCGACACTGTTGGATGTTATCAAGGCCGATCAGTCGACCAGAGACGAGATGATCCGGAAGATCGATGCAGTGGCTATAGACGTCAATTTGTTAAGATGGGACCTCAGGAAAGTGTCGGACATAGTGACGACAACTGAAAAAGACACGGGGTCCTTAAGGAGGAGGTCAAGAGCCTTGGTGCCACGGTGGTGGAGTTAAAACAACAGGGCTCGAAGACCGGGCAGAAGATTCAGAAGGTCGGTCCAGACGGGGGAACCTGAGATTTGTGGGGTTCCCCGAGAAGGCGGAGGGTCCTGCAGCAGATCTATTCCTGGAGGATTGGATTCTCCGTGAAATGTCTCCCAAGCAGCTGTCGAAATTCTTTAGCATTGAACGGGCACATAGGGCGCAGGTGGCCCCCCCTAGGCCTGGAGCACCCCCGCGATATTATCGCAAAATTGTTTAACTTCAAAGATAGGGATCTGTTGCTTCAGCTCTCCCGCAGTGGACAACGATTCTTCTTTGAGGGCCATTCCATAGCCATTTATCCAGACTACACCCAAAGAGTTCAGGAGCAAAGAAAGACCTTTATCGCAGTCAAACGGCGGCTCAGAGACTTAAATCTTAAATATAGCCTCATGTTCCCTGCGAAACTACGAGTGGAGCACGAGGGCCGGGCCCTGTTCTTTTTCTCACCAGAGGAGGCGAGGGACTGGCTGGATGCCAGGGCACCAGAGGGGAGGCGTCTGGTCCCCTCTACGAGTTCTGCTGTGACGCATGTTTCGCAGTCTCCCCCAAGGAGCCGCAGACAGCCTGCACGACAGGCGCCTACAAAGAGAACAATGAGCTTGGGCAGAATCACTGTCCTTCGAGATGGTACACTGCAGGCATTGGACTCGGAGGTTGCCCCGGATTCACTGGAGGCGACGCCGGACCTTGACCATGGAGCAGAGGAAACGGACAATGGACATGTCTGAGTCCCATGAGTCGCACAGCAACTTTTGAGCGGTCCAGATAAGTCCAAGATGGGTTTCGAACTACTGTGGGTCCTGGAAAGTCTGTTCTATAATATGTGTGGGAGTGTTGGAGGGAGGCGGGAGTTCTGAAATTCGGGAGACGGTCTCTTGATCCCTGGGGTGTTGTGCTCTTTCTCGAGTTCTTATAGTCGGGCTGGGGTAAGAGTTGAGGGGTCATGCTGATTCACTAATTGTACTGGGGATTGGGGCAGCCGCCAGAGTAGCAGGCTCCCCACTAGAGACTAGGTCCGCAGGGGCAGCTTGAGAAAAATCCTGCGCCCCGGTGTAACCAATCTCTTGCACAGCACTTGGCTGTTTCTTGAAGGGTAGGGAGGGAGGTATGGGGCGGTACGTATGGTTGTGTATATGGGAAAGTATGCTCAAATTTATACTGCTGCCCGGGGGAGGGGGAAGGGACTGCGACTGTTTAGTTTTTGGGGGTTTCTTGGTTAAGTGTTGGGAAGTTTCTGGGGTCACACGGGGATCACATCGCACAATATGGACAATGGGGATAAATGGAGGTAGATCTTGGGTAAGGGATAGGGCATGTCTGACAACGTCACTACACTGCCATGACAGCACAGATACTGAATTTTCTTAATTGGAACATCCGGGGGATGGCTGGTCCGGACAAACGTCGTAGAATACACGCATTCCTGAAGAGATATGGCATTAGCGATAACGGGGCTGCAGGAGACACACATTTGGGGGAATACTATAAAATGCCTTCGTAAACAATGGAGGGGACAAATCTATGCTACATCCTACTCTGGCTTTGCGAGGGGGGCATTGATATGGGTGGCCCCTGGGGTCCCGTTCCAGCACCTACATCATGTTCTCGATCCCGAAGGGAGATATGTTATTCTGTTTGGACGGTGGGAAGAGAGGTAATTGTGCATTATTAACGTCTATGCGCCCAACCTAGATTGCTCTGATTTTAATCCGGCAGTCCTCAGGGCAGCGATACCTTACATGGGTGCTGAAATTCTCCTATTTGGCGATTTTAATTGTATTTTTGACGGGGCATTGGATCGGGAGCCCCCACGAGATAACACTAAGCCCCGTATGGGGAGATCCCTTAGGGGCATTCTGCAGGGTATGCAGTTGCGGGATGAGTGGAGAGCACGAAATCCAACTAAGAGGGAGTTCTCCTGTTTCACTCCAGCAGCCAGCACCTTTTCACGGATTGATCATTGTTACATTACTGCTGATCTCTCTACTATGACTAGGGCCATTGCTTATTTGCTGCGATACCTATCAGACCATGCGCCTTTGTTGCTGACGCTGTCCTCTGGCCCGGGGCGACCATCTATCCCACTATGGCGGCTTCAGGCTGAGGCTCTCACGGACCCTCCATATGTACAGACCATTACGGAGGCTCTCGGACATTATTTTGGAGCGAACTGGGGGTCCACCACCACTAGATCCACAGAATGGGAGGCCATGAAGGTGGTTATTCGAGGGGTTTGTATGAAGACCACCTATGGGGTCCGGCATCAGCTTAGTGCTGATATCGATTCCCTGGAAAAACGTTTACAGATCCTAGAGACCGCATTATACAGGAACCCTATTGATAGGACTGCATGGACACAGGTGCAGGGTGAGTTACTTGAGGCCTGGTCACGACTGGGGAAGCACAACTACACCACTTACAGACAGAGTCTTTATATGGAAGGCGACAGGTCAGGGGCATTGTTAGCTCGACTTATTAGGACGGAGGCTGAACACACGCCAGTACTACAGCTTCGGGATGGTCCGGGGAACGTGATACACACCCAGGATGCGATCATTCGGGAATTTGGGTCGCAGTTGCACCAGACTTGTTCAACTACTGCCCGGGATGGACCTAGTACAGTTCAAGAATTTTTTGAAGGGATAACGCTTCCCACCCTGGGGGAGGAGGAGGCGGGAGTCCTTGGGGCGCTACTCACTATGGAGGAAATACTAACCACCATTAAACAGCTGAAGTACGGGAAATGCCCCGGGAGCCACGGCCTCCCGGCTGAATTTTATAAGACGTTTGCCCCTCAGTTAGTGGATTACCTTCTTGAGGTATACACGGAGGATTTAGCCAAGGGGACGTTTCCTAATACTATGATGGAGGTGTTAGTCTCCATGATTCCCAAGCCGAATAGAGATCCCCTTTCCCCGAGTTCCTATAGGCCTATCTCTCTCCTGAATATTGATGAGAAAATACTCAGTAGTATATTGGCGGCGCGTTTATTGCCATACATGGCTTGACTGGTCCACGCAGACCAGTCTGGGTTTATCCCAGGGCGAAATACTACGCACAATGTTCGTAGACTTGCGCATGTGTGGCATGCATCGGATCTTGAGGAATCGGAGTGGGCTCTTTGTCTTTTAGACATAAGGCAGGCCTTTGACTCTGTCGAGTGGGAATACATGTGGACGGTACTAGCTCAGATGGGGTTGGGTGACGATTACATAAAATGGCTGAAACTGCTCTATTGTAAACCAACGGCTCACATCCGCCTCCGAAATCAAGTATCGGAAAGTCTAGAGCTCCAACGGGGTACCCGACAGGGATGCCCTCTGTCGCCACTACTTCTTGCCCTTACGATGGAGCCTCTGGCAATCACTCTCCGAACCCGGATGGAGTGTTGGGGTATCCGGATAGGGACAATGATACATGTGCTGTCCATGTACGCCGACGACATGATGGTGTATCTTCAGCGCCCCAGGTCGGCAGTCCCGGAGCTCCTTCACGAGCTAAATAGTTTTGGTGAAATATCGGGTCTCTGCCTCAACCCAGGGAAATCGAAGCTGTTCCCGATGGGCAGCCTGAGGAGTGTGCTGGAGAGTGAGCTGCCTGGAGTGGGGATGAGCTGGGTCACGGATACGGTTCGGTATCTGGGAGTCCGGCTGGTGCACACACGGGAGGCCTATCTGGAACACAGTATCGGGAGATGTGTGGACGGTGTCGCTAAGTCAATTGAGTTTTGGCGAGAGCTCCCTCTATCTTTGATGGGGTGGGTAGCCCTCATAAAAATGGTAATCCTTCCAAGATGCAAAAAAATAAAAAATAAAATATTAAGATACCATGCAGATACCATGCAGCCTATTAGATTCCGTAATTAATTTGACTCATGTAGATCTCAACAAAATGAAATCTGATGAAAGACCATCATAATTCTAATTCCCTCTGACCCCTAGTTTTCATACAATTGAGCTATGAAAAAAATCTCTTAAAGGTGCTATAAAAACCTGAGGTAACTTCCCAGTTCAAATGTATGTTCACATGTCCTGAGTATGCATGCGTTGTCATCAGTCATCCAATGCAGACCATGTGTTATAACCCATATATTAATTGTAAAGGCGTATGAAGCTCTGTGTCAAGGGTATATCCCCCAAGGACTCTCAGTATCCAACAGGAGGATCATCCTTGATTCACATCTCTGGAATTCCAACTCATGATCCGCTCCCTTATATTGTGGCTTAATATGTTTTATTCCATAGTATTTAAACCCAGTGAGTTCTCCATTATGTTCCTCCCAATAGTGATTTTTGATTGCTCTTAGACCTTGCAAGTTTTGCAATTTGATCTTCTTGATAATGCTCTCCACATATTTTCTGTTGCATGAACATTCCAACACATTTCTATCAATAACACCTTTTGAATTACTTATAATTCTTTCAGTGATGGTTCTTGTTTTTCCTTCAAAGTTTCTGCATTCAAAATCCATTACTATGTCTGAAAAACAAATCTGTGCTATTGCCCATTGGTTGTAAAAACTACTGGAGAGTATATCACCTAATGATCTAATTCTCCGAAATGTTTTTTTTAGGGGGTGGCCCCACCCATGACTTCAAGAGTTTAACATGCAGAAGCACATGCCATTTTTTCTCAATGTTACCTTTACATTGAGCTCTTCACTGTTAAATAAATAAAGAATCAAATCAGTTTTTTTAAGCCTTTGGATCATGCCCCTTATCTTCCCATACACTAATTGATCTCTCTTTCAATTTCACCTTGAGGATGGGGTCCCTGGGGCCTAAATCAGCCTGGGGAGTGGGGTTGGGGTGTGCCCCTCACCTCTTATAGTCACACCAGGCCCAGGGGGATAGGGTCCCAGGTTCCGAAATTAACCTTTGGAGGTCGGCCCGTGTGCCTCCTCCCCTTTAATAAAAAACAACGGCCATGGGGGATGCTGTCCCCAGGGCCTAATGAGGCTCTGGGAGGGGGGTTATATGGCTCCCTCTCCTTTAAAAAAAAGAACCTGCAGGCTGTGCGTGCCAGAGGGTTGGATTTACGTATCATAATTAAATATTTCTTTATGTTAAAAAACCCTGGAAATTCCCTGAAAAAAACCAAATGTTAAAATAATGTTAGAATTAGGTGTGATAAAAAGATCTGTAGTGTATTTTTTTTAAACTTTGTAATTCACTTTAAAAGCCAAAGTTTAACTTAACGTTATAGTTCGGTGAATTTGTCAATGGCAACATTAATGTTTTAAACTAAAAAAAAGACAGAAATTCACCCGTTATAGTTAGCAGCACTAACTATAAGATGTGCCCTCGCCATTCACTGCTTATGGCCTCACATATGACATCACCCATTACATGTTCTATGGCATTATTTATGAGATCACTCATAACATCTGAATCATTGATGACATCACTGATGACGTAATCCAATGAGTGTACTAGTTTGTTTTATAGTTTACATAGTGGCAGGTAAGTTTCATATTACTTCTCTACTGAATTTTGTGCAGTTTGGATCCAGCTAACGGGTGTAAGTTTTTACAAAACACATGTGCTACTAATGCGTCATAGTTGTGTATATGTATTGAACACGTTATAAATCTTTGTATTCAGGTGCAACTCTGTGTAGGAAAAAGTTTCCAACAGAAGAAAAATTTTACGTAGTATATGGTAACATTTATAAGCAGCCTTGACTTGGAGAGAATCATGTCCGCATGACAATTTCAAATTAACAGAGAAGACTCTGTGTTTCAGGTACACATCTATGCACATATGCTTGTCTTGCTTCAGAAGATCTGTATAGTTTTCACCACCGTACAAAGGTGCAGGTTGTATAATCCTTAGCACCTTCAGATCTTGGTTACTTTTAGCAAATAGTGTTATTTTTGACAACTGTTCCATAGAGATTACACTGTTCTTAGTAGATTCTTTTACACTCTCTGTGGTGTATTTCTCATGAGAGTTTCACTGTTTGAAAACAGTGTGGTATAGCCTAAACTCTCCCAATGGGGTAAACAGTGTTTACCATACAAAATCCATAGAGTAAACACTTTTTACAGTACCCAGTACTCTACTGATATCAACTTCATTTCTCAATGTAAATTCAGGGCTTTTTACACCTAAGGGAGTTGTATCTGTGATGGCACTAATAACGCCTGATATTCTTCTGAGCTGTTTTGTACTTACTGCAGGCCTCTAATGCCATTGTAATTTATACAGCAAATGGCGGAAAATGAAACTTGGATTTTGAGATGTCATTTGAGATGTCATCAGTGATGTCATAAATGATGTTATAGAACATGTCATCAGTGATGTCATATGTGAGGTCATAAGCAGTGCATGGCGGGAGCACAAGGTATAGTTAGTGCTGCTAACTATAACTAGTGAATTTCTGTTGTTTATGTTGTTGTTTAAAACAGTCATTGACAAGTTCTAACCTAACTATAAAGTTACTTTAACCTTTGGTTTTTTCAGCGAATTTGTAACCTAATTGTCTGTGTAGTGCTCGTCAGTGGGTGCGACCGCCAATCACGCCTGCAATATCTTTTACGTCTCTTCACAATCAAAAGAGAACGTCACTCAGGAATGCGAGTACCATTCATTTATCATTAAGTGCTCAGGAACATCTACGCATTTTGGCTACCAAAATACTTTTTCGTGATGTCAGATGCCATTGTTTTGTGCATTTTGTACAGCATGTGATATCAAACATGAATGCTGCCTGTTACAGCTGTCACTCTTATGGTGGTCCTCTCCTGAATCTTTGCCTTCTTCCTCCATTGTTCTGACCTAGTTTTTGCTGGCATAAGAACTCTGAGCACTTCACCTCTGCTAACCAGTGCTGAAGTGCATGTGCTCTCTCCCTCTAAACATGATCATATTGGCTTATCCTCAACTGGCATATTTAATTGATCTATACGTCCCCAGTAAAGGTGCACTACATGTGCCCAGGGGCTGTAACTTAAATGCTACTAGTAGTAGTGCTTGTTTACAGTCCAGAGAAGACCTGGCCTGGCAGTTCGGGCTGGATTGTTCCCATTGGGCGCAGGGTCAAGACTGATTTGCATGTGGCTGACTTCAAACTGGAATGGCATGGGGAGCAAAAAACGATGGATTTAGGCCTGTATCTCTGTACAGGGGTGAATGTATGACATTGTTCTGCATTCTGTCCATCAATTGTTGTTTTTGCATTTGCTACCCCAAGTGGGACGGTTATGCCCAGACGTGGGTCCTGTGCTCTCCATTCCACTGGAGTCAAGCTATCCTGGCTGATGAGGGGTGAAACCCCGAAACCGGTCCTAGAATGCTTGTTTCCAGTCCAGGGAGGACCTGGCCTGGCAGTTCGGGCTAGACTGTTCCCATTGGGCGCAGGGTCAAGGCTGATTTACATATGGCTGGGTTCAAACTGGAATGGCATGGGGAGCAAAAAAACGATGGATTTAGGCCCGGATCCCTTTACTGGGGTGAATGTATGACATTGTTCTGCATTCTGTCCATCAATTGTTGTTTTTGCATTTGTCAACCCGAGTGGGACGGTTATGCCCAGACGTGGGTCCTGTGCTCTCCATGCCACTGGAGTCAAGCTATCCTGGCTGATGAGGGGTGAAACCCAGAAACCGGGCCTAGGATGCCTGTTTCCAGTCCATGAAGGACCTGGCCTGGCAGTTCGGGCTGGACTGTTCCCATTGGGCGCAGGGACAAGACTGATTTGCAGATGGCTGGGTCCATTCTGGAATGGCATGGGGAGGAAAAAAATGATGGATTTTGGCCCATATCTCTGTACTGGGGTGAATGTATGACATTGTTCTGCATTCTGTCCATCAATTGTTGTTTTGTATTTGTCACCCGAGTGGGACGGGTATGCCCAGACGTGGGTCCTGTGCTCTCCATGCCACTGGAGTCAAGCTATCCTGGCTGATGAGGGTGAAACCCCGAAACCGGTCCTAGGATACTTTTTTCCAGTCCAGGGGGGACCTGACCTGGCAGTTCGGGCTGGACTGTTTCCATTGTGGGCAGGGTCAAGACTGATTTGCATATGGCTGGGTTCAAACTGGAATGGCAAGGGGAGGGAAAAATTGATGGATTTGGGCCCAGATCTCTGTACTGGGGTGAATGTATGACATTGTTCTGCATTCTGTCCATCAATTGTTGTTTTTGCACTAGTGGTCCTGCAGCATTGATTGTACCACCCACTTAAGAAGCCCTATAAACCTGTTTCAGGCCTGTCATTGCAGAGCCTGTGTGCAGTTTTAAACTGCCATTTCGACCTGGCAAAACAAACATTTTGTTGGTCAAAATCCTTCCTTTTTTATACATATAGGTGACAGCTAGGATAGGCCCTGGACAGCTAATATGGCAGGGTGCAGTGTATTTAAAAAGCAGGACATGTACTTTCAAGTTTTACATGTCCTAGTTGTGAAAAACTCCCAAATTTGTTTTTCACTACTGCAAGACCTATATCCCCCATAGGATACCATTGTGATTACCTTATTACATTCTATAAATATAATTTCCAAATGGGAAGCTATATCTGGTTCAAGTTTGATGTCTCTGGAAACCTAATTTAAAATCCTAATTCATGGTGAAGTCGAATTTTAAATACAAATCTGAAAATGCCCTTTTTAGAAAGGTGGTATTTTATTTCCTTAGCCATTTGGGGCCTGCAGCCTGTCTCTGGTCACATGACTGGGCGTAGTTGGCAGTTGGGCTTTGTGTATTCCACCTTTGCAGCCACACACAATGAGAGCTTAAGTGTGACTGAATGGGTCATCATTGACAGGATGGGAAGGAAGAGCTGGACCCAGTTTCACTTACAACTGAATAGGCTGTGTCCTGTCCCCGCAGAAAGGGCTGCATACCCACTGTAGTTAGTTTGGAGCCAGGTCTGGCAGGGCAGAGCATCTGTGCACTTCAAAGTCATGCCTCTAGACGTTTCTCCCCCACTTCAAAGGCACAAAAGTGCATAAGAGGAAGACCTCAAACACCACCACTTCAGTACACTTCTGGAACTGCGGGTACTCTGCAGGAAGAAGGATTGCTGTGCTGCTGAAGGACTGCCACTCTGCAGGACTGCTACTCTGCTGTACTCCTGCTTTGCTGTGCTGAGCTGCTACCCTCTTGCCTGGGTGAGAAGGACTAGACATGTATCTCTTGACCCCAGAGTGACTCCAAGTACTAGGTGGTTGTCCTCCTGGTCTGAGGCCTCAGGGATATAACAGGCTTCCAATCCCTGCACCTGGACTATCCAAACTGTGAGTCTACCCTGCCAAGTGGTACCACCCAGTCGTGGACCCTTGGAGGTTGGCCTAAGGTGCTTGCCAGCAGAACCGACTCATCCTCTCTGCTGAGCGACGCATCCCTGAGCTTAACCGGTGCATCTCCTCGGCTGAGTAACGAATCCCCGAGCAGAACTAACACATCGCTGCTGATGCGTGGATTGGACATGTCACAAAAGACTCACATCGCCGCCGTAACCCATATCTTTGGACGATGTATCCCCTTTGGAACTGCCTGAGCGCATTGCTTTTCCCGGTGCAGCTCCTCGCATCTCTCGTCAACAGCAGCCTCGACGACAATACGCTGCATCGCAGCTTCACCTCTCATCGGAATTGACGAATCCCCTCAGCTGTTTATCATAACCCTGACACCTCAACACCCTGACTTCGCATTACAAGGCCCATGGATGGGATCCTTGACGTTGACACAACAGGACCTCACACCACAGCCTCACTGAATCTTGGAACCGATGCATCACCTAGGCTGAGCGATGCATCTTTGATGCGGATCCTCGCAGCTCAACCAGGATTTAAGGTAGTTTGTTCAGTGGGCCTAACTGGGTCCCTATTGCCGGCCGATGCTCCATCACGGTCAGCCTGAACTTGTGATTTTGTCCCCAATATCACTGTGCGCTTTTTGGTGCTATCTTTTGCTAGAAATTGTAATATTTAATATCTCCAGTTCTACTATGTGGATTTGTGTCGTTTTGGTTTTGTTTAATTTATTAAAACATGCTCTATTTTCTTAACCTGTTGTGGGCACCTTTTATGGTGTGTTTTCACTTTTTCACTGTTTAAATTGTTGCACGAAGTCTTTACCCATTGTCTCTAAGTTAAACCTGACTGCTCTGTGCCAAGCTACTAAGAGGGTGAGCACAGGTTAATTTGGGGTTTGCTTGTGCCTTACCCTGACAAGGATTGTGGCTGTTGCTTGACCAGGGCTTACACCCCAGTTATTCAACAACCCAATTTCTCACACTGCCTAACCTTTACGTTTAAACAAAATATGAACACATCAATTGATTATTTCATTCCTGTTCAGTACACGATCAACTTAATTACCTAAAAGATTAAATTCATTCATTCTCAAACTGTAAATCCATCACTTTCCATAATTCCTAAAGGATAGTACTCTCCTGCAATGTACCTGCGTAACATATTACCATGGTGGCCTAATTGGATATATCAAATAATGTAAACAGTGCCCATTTCAACACTATTTCACAATCACAGGTGGAATGTATTGCTCAATGCAATCACACGATCTCATTTCCATATTTAAATCTGTGTACAGTGCATCTTTACAGTATTTGCCCCAGTGGGCTTGCAGGAATTTATATTTAATTGTTCTACAATTTCATTATCAAATTTTGATATCAGGTATCAGCCCCCTCATCATTTCCCAGTCAGCATACTTTATTTCTTCTGGTCTTAGCGGTATGCAATCTAAAACAGTGTACAAAGAACAAACTTAAATAAAACCAAAGTTAATATGCATAAATCTCCTCAAAATATCCTTCCTCAAGGATCGAGAGTCAACAAATAAACCACTGCAGATGAGCATGCATCTCCTCATCAATGTTAAGGCCTCTTGGCTCCTTTGAAACCATCCTCAAAATGTATGATTTTAGCCTGCGTAGATCCTTCGCTAAATTTCCTTCTCTCGCTTTTCTAGAGATCCTGTCTACCACACTAAACTGTAATGGGCTGGTATCTGCCTTTGTGCTCTTGTTACTTGTAACTTACATCACAGTTCTTTATAGTTCTCAAGTGCTTTAATATTCTTGTATAAGCTGATAAAATCGTACTTCTCAAGCATATTTTGGGGCAGGAAATAATCACTTTTGCATGTCAAATTACTTTTGATTACTATTCTTTTATTGAATGGTGTATATATAGTGGTTATATTATTTCCTTCCTTGCATGCTTTGCATATTTTGCACTTTATAAAGCCCTTCTTTGATTTGAGCCAGCTGCCTCTCTCATATTTAATGTCACTCCTCACCAAGTGATCTCTCAATGACCTTGCTCGTCTCAATGTTAGCTGTGGTTTCCTCATAGCTTTCCTACCTATAACCAGATCAGATGCCGGTGTCTATTAAATATAGCTCTAATTGCCTGATATAGCTACTATAAGTGGTAATAAATCTGCAGTTGTTCTCTTTATCATCTGACTTCCTATTATTATCCTTGTTAAATAGGACATCTCTCCTACATTTCCTCACTATGCTACGAGTTGCCATTAGAATCCTTTCATTATACCCCCTCTCTGAATCTCTTCAGCATATCCTCTTCTGTTTCCTCATAAATATCTTGTGTACTACAGATTATCTTCGCCTTTAACAATTCCCCTTAAGGTATACACTTCTTAAGTGCTAAAGTGTGACTGCTCCAGGCATGTAGAATGCTATTACCAGCTGTGGCTTTTCTATGGAGTGTGGTCACCATTTTGTCCTTTTCCACCGTTATCTTCACTTCAAAAAATTCCATTTCCACTTTAATCATAGTGCTTGTAAATGTAAGGTCTAACTTATTATTATTGATGTCTTTCACAAAATGTTCTGCTTCACATACGCTTCCCTTGCTTATTCTAAATAGGTCATCAATGAAACAGACTCTAAGCATAATATGCTTGGCCCACTTACTATATCTTGCCCATAAATCACCTGCTCCTCACACCAGCCCACATGCAAAGTCGAATAGCTGGGGGAAAAGCAGGTGCCCTTCACAGTCCCTCTCTGTTGCTCAAAAAGCTCCTCATTGAACAAATAGTTTTTCTTGGTTAGATACCATTTGATCATTTTCAGAAGCATCTCATTATGCTGAAAAAACGTAATAGGTCTGGTTCCTATGAAATGTTTGATTTCCCTTAGCCATTGTTCATACTGAATACAAGTGTATAATGCAAATACATCTAGTGTCAACATTACCAGGTCCTCTTCTCAACTCATGTAAAAAACCTGTAGAATCCCAGATGTGAGATGGTAGGCTAATAACAAAAAGAATCAATGTATTAGCATACATTCTCAAAAAGACTACCCTGGGCCATTATTATCGGCCTACTTAGGGGTTGATTGCATTTTTGTGGACCTTAGGGATAAGGTAGAAAATAAGTACACTGGGGTGATCGTTTCTTAAGTATTTATGCTCATCCCAATTGATCAAACCTTATGCCCTACAGTCAAAAAGATCTTTAAAAAAGTCTTGCTTGACCCTGCAGTATTCACTTTTATCTATTCTTTTGTAGCATTCTTCATTATTGTATTGTGTGTAAGCCTATGCCATATACATTTCGTTGGGCCATAGCACCACATTCCCTCCTTTGCCAGGATTACGTATCACACATTTCCTGTTGGTTGTCAATCTAGCCACAGCGTGTTCAATCTCCTTATCTTTTCTGTATCTTGGCTTCTCACCTTTTCCTATAACTTCCTCATTTCATTGATTACCACTTCTGAAAAAACATTTATACTGTCATGTTGGGTGTGAGGGACATGTTGTCCCCCCTTCATCTGCCGTATGTATACTTAATCTATCTACCATTTCCATTTCACTCATCTCCTCAGAGGTGCCTTAATTTTCCCTTTTTATTGCAACAATTCTTTCATTAATTCAACATCTGCTACTAACAAATTACTCTGTAGTATTTCATTTTTCTTTTGTGGAACCTTTTGTTATGCCAATTCATACATTTTCTTCAATCTCCTAATAAATATGTATGAGCGTAATCAAATTGCCATCATTGTGTTCATTACTGTCTTTAGTTACTCCTTGTTACTTGCACTCTCTGACCTTCCTGTTTATGTACATATATTTGTAAGTAAAATATCAGTTGGCACAACGTGTTATGCTTTGTAAAATATCACAGTGTAAAACAACACATTGTAAACAACACTAAGTAAACAACAACACATTGTACAAATCAGTGGTAAAAGTATGCACTGGAAATGTCATGCATTGTAACAACTGATATCCCTTAAGGGAGTTGTACGGGACAAGTCTAGATTATCACAATGGCAACAATGTTGAAATATATAGCCAGAACTGGTTAATCACACAACACCTTAGTAACACATCATATAAAAATATATTCACTGTATAATGAGTAAACAAATCAATGGATAAGTACAAAATTTGAACAATGAAGACCAAACGTAATATGGTAATCACACAAAGAAGAAGATAATATACAATGAGAAAGTCAATCTTATGAAAAAAGTTGGAAATCCAAACTGAAAGATGGCAATAAAAGTCACCACTATGAAATATCAGTAAGGCCAGAATTTCCATCGGAAGAAAATATTTTGTTTCACTGATAACTATGATACCATTTGACGAAACTGCACAAAACTTTTAAAATACAGTTCATCCACATCGGCTCCTTCATGGAATGTTGCACACTGATCCATCAAGCCGGGTCTATAAAAAAAGGGGGGTCCCAATCACTGATTTCCCTTGGTAATTCCTATAGGAAATGTTGCTCACTGATACAGAAAAAACAGAACTGAATGACACCGAATATGGCAGTAAGCTAGAAATGTAGTCAGAAAGCGTGCGTTTTGTGATTTTGTGTGAATCCATTTAGCCGTTTTCCGAAATTAGCATTTAAAGAGATGCTTGGGATGGCCATAAAGGGGTTACAAAGTTAGAGATATATGGATAGTTGGTCTTGCAGGAGTCCTGCGGTACTGAAATTAAAAGAAATAGGGCCCTCTGATTGACCAGGAGACCTTTTTCTCCTGTCAACCATTTCATTACTATGAGACCAGTACTGGCGGTCCATCACTTAGTAGAAAATGTTGTGGCTGCTATTACAGGATCCAGGAACTTGGTTCCTGTGTCCTGAATTATTTTTAAATAGGGTATTAGTGGGCAGGGTAAGCACTCCCTGACCCCCAGGCATTTGTGAAGGGAGCATGGAGGATCCCCCAGGGGCCAAAATTAAAAGAAAATCAATTTAGTACCATGGGTACCACAGTACTCAGTGTGACCGTCCCATTAGGTACTGATGTACGCCATCAATAACTGGTGCTCAAACGTTAACCCCATAATTGCACGGCACCATGCAAGATTCACCGGGGAAGCTTGCATGGTACCGCAATACCATGAGCATGAAGCTTGTGTGGTGGGTAATGTGGGAGTACTGCAAGAGTACAGCAGTACCTGAAATGCTTAAAAAAAATAAATGGCTGGGCACTCGTGGGCGGGGTGGGTCCGTAGGGGATTGTGTGCAGGGTCTAGGCTGAACCACACCCTGCAGCCAGCCAAAAGCCATGTGCAACTGGTGGTTGGCTGCCAGTAAATAGGCCTTGTGACCAACCCGAGATGTCATCACTGAAGTCATCAGGGATGTTATTTAACATGTCTTGAACGATGTAATATGTGAGGTATTTCTACCTGCGAGGGCCATCACCCTTTAGTTGCTGATACGGAAGTGAACAGTTTATGAAATGAGATTAATAACTGTGGGTCAGAGGTTCAAAGGACCTCAGTTTTCTTTGCATAATGCATGATGGCATCTCACGACACACAACTTAAAGTGCACTGGGAATGAAGGAAACCTAATAAAGGTAGAGGAGATGTCAGTATGCCTTGTAATGGCAAAGTGGACTCCCACTGAGAGAAAGGCATTGTGGAACTAGCCAGGGAGCTAGCATCTGAAATCCTTCTGAAAGGTACTAAACATAGCAGCATAACTAACGTGCCAGATAGTAACTTCAAAGAAAGGTTATCATTGTTTTCCCATGATTGAAACCATTTGCAGAACCAAATTCACATCCCATTACACCGAGTACCTGAGTTTAGGAGAATTTGCATACCTAATGTACTTCATCAACCTGAAAACCAAAGGTTTTTCTCCAACCAGCTTAACATACTACTCCTGGTGCCCTGCTGATATTGCCAATCTGTACCCATTATTGGTCCAATAGGATTGGTGACCCTCCACCAAAGAGGCCAAGAAAGTTAAAATCCTTGTGGCATCAGACGAAACAGGATTCAAAAGGTTTCCAAACACTAATCATTCCACACCTCCCAGCCTGAATTATGTGTCCATAAAAAACAGCTCTTTCTCTTCCTGGGAGAGCTGCATTGGAGACTGAAATATAGTCTGAACCAAAGTGGAATAAAAACTCTATATAGAAACACCTGGATCATTTGCAAAACCCAAGGCTCGCTTGATATCAACATCCAGTTTTCTACAAAAAGGGAAAAGGGCCAATCTACCACTGATTTTCATCAGTGGAGGAGAGAACTCACTCTTGAACTCCTCCTCCCCTTGCTTGCCCTGTAGGGAAGCCAAAAGATCCTCCAGCAAACACAACAAGATGATGGATGGAGTGCTGAAACTTTTCAACCACTCATCCACAGTCACAGATCTGGGTGTAATCCATTGTGCTTTTGCTCACTATGCCAACCCAGTTTGGCCCAGCCATATGCAAATCAGTCTTGACCCTGTTCCTCATGTGAACAGTGCAGCCCGAACTGCCAGGCCAGGTCCTACCTGGACCATAAACAGCAACCTGGGCTGTTTTTTTTTTCTAGTTGGTTGTCAAGAACTTTTATTAAGTGCTTAAATGTTTGCGATACATAGGTTTTAAGGAAGTGGTACCTCTCCCCTTCGTGAGGGCAGTCCACTTTAACATTTGTTCGCATGTACTTTAACATATACATTCCATTTGGTAGGGATACAGAATTACTTAATATGCGGGGGTTAGTCACGGTTTTAATGGAGTCATTTGAAAGAGTACAGTGGGGAAGGAGAGGTTTGTTTTACAGTTCTTCCTCCTCCTCACTTTCCTTTTTGTCCATGGCTGCGTAGTCCCTTAGCAGGCTGTGCACCATCCTGCTGCACGCTTCCCTGCTCACCACCTCTCTGTTGGTCACCAGGTGGGTCCTGGCATGCAGGAGAATGTCCTTCAAACAACAGAGGAGTCTCCAGAAACCCTGGAGAGCTCCAACTGTGTGTGTCTGTGGAAACAGCCCGTACAGAATGGACTGATATGTTATGTTCTTGTAGGGGATGTGGGCTTTCAGCTCTTGTCTTAAGGCAGCCGGTAGCTTCTGGGCAAAGGGGCAGGCCCAGAAAAGATGGTATGCAGTTTCCGCTGCTGGACATCGCCTTGGGCAGTTTGTGTGTGGGCATAGGCCTCTGCTGTGCATGAATGACCCTACTGGCAGACCCCCCCTTCACGGCCATGCATGCAATGTCTTTGGGTTTGTTTATCAAGGTTGGAGAGAAAACATTTCCCCACATGTGTGTTGCCGTTGCCGGTGGCAGGTCGCTCACTTGTTCTGTGGTGTCCCTGGTCCTGATGAGTTTGTGGATGATTGTCCTGGGCTTCCAAAGGAAGGAGCAACACAGTTCAGCCCAAATTCCTCCACAAACCTTTCAACCTCCCTGTATTACCATGGGAGGTCCCAGTTAAATTTCACAGTGTTCTCCCACTTATCCCACCCTTGTCTTCTCCACACCGGGAGGCGGAAAAAGTGGAACACCTTTGTAGGCTAAGTGGTCCTTGTTCTCATTTGACAGGGTTATTCAGCCGCAACCACACACAATGTAGGCCCTGAGGATTGTCGGGAAGTCGGGTACTGCCTTCCCCCATTTGCGGTGCTCCTTGTGCATGACTGACCTTTTAACCCTGTCCACATTCGAGTGCCAGACAAAATGGAACATCATGCTGTTTATTGCGCTTTCTACGTTGGCCAGGAAAGACCAGGCCTGTGTCACATACTGCAGGACAGGCAATGCATCATTCCTAAGCGCCAGAGCATTCCCTTTGATGCTCAAGTTTCTCAGATTCTAGAGGCCCAGTTTTTCCTTCACCTTGGCCAGGCGTTCTTTCCAGCTCTTTGCAGCTGCCCCTGATCCCCCAAACCAGTCGCCGAGGATATTTAGGAGTCCAGCCTCGATAAGGAAGGGGAGAGGCTCATTGCATAGGTCCCATCGCCCGAAGAGTTTCACCTGCGATTTGTCCACATTGATTTTCACCACTGATGCCTTGCCAAAGTCCTTGCATGCTTCCAGCAGGGATTGGACCAATTTACCATCCGCACAGAAGAGGGTGACATCCTCCATGTACAGCACACACTTGACCTCTTTCTTCGCGTCGCCTGGTGTCGGGAACCCTCTGATGTTCGTGTTCTTCCTGATGTACTCAGCGAGTAGCTCTATAACCAAAACAAACAGAGGGGGTGAGAGCGGGCAACCTTGTCTTGCCCCAGACTTGATAGGAAAGGTGTCTGTTTTACAACCATTTACAATGACTGAACTGAAGATGTCATTATACATTATTTTAACGTAACCGCAGAACCACTACCCCAGCCCAAATCCGTGCAGTACCCTCTCCATGAACTCATCGGAGATGCATTCAAATACATTCTCCTGATCTAGACTGACCAGGGCAGCCCGGATCTTGCGGTCCGTGATGTACTGTCCCTGATCAGTGCCAGGCTATCTGTGACTCTGCGCCCCAGGACCTCGCAGGTTTGGTCTGGGTGAACTAACTCTCCCATGGCACCCTTGAGTCTGTTTACTAGTGTCTTAGCCAGGATCTTGTAGTCTACATTCAGGAGAGAGATGGGGTGCCAGTTCTTGAGGTCACATCTCTCCCCTTATGTTTATACAAGAGCGTGATCATTCCTTCCCTTAGAGTAGGGGGCAAGATTCCTTCCCTCTCCATCTCCTCATACAGCTGCAGGAGGTCTGGTCCCACTAGGTCCCACAGTGAGGCATAGAATTTGACCGGGAGACCGTCACTACCTGGCGTCTTTCCTGACTTGAAGGATTTAACTGCAAGGTGCAGCTCCTCCAAAGTAAGGGGGGGATTTAAGGACTTCTCTCGCTGTTGGGGAAACAGTTCTTGGGATACCAGACAGAAACTTTTCTGCTTGATCTCCCTCTGACCTCTTCTCTGAGTAGAGGTCCCCATAGAAGTCTGTCACAACCTTCCTAATGTCCTCACTGTTGTCACAGAGGGATCCCTCCTTATTGCGCATTTGAACCAGAGGGGTGTGCGAAGAGTGGATTTTCCTAAAGAGGAAGGAGTTGCATTTCTTCCCCTTCTCCAAGTTCTCCACCTTGGACCGGAAAATGATCCTCCTGGATTCTTCATGAAAGTGCTCGCTCAGCTCTTTCTTGACTTCCTCCAGAGGGCTCATGACGTCCCATCCCAGGAGTTGGAGGTCGTGCAGTTCTTGCAGCTCTTGCTGCTGTCTACTGAACTCCCCCTTTCTCCCCCTTGCAACCTGACTGCCCACATTCTTGAAATAATCCTGGATCCTGCCTTTGACCCATTCCTATCATTCCCCTGTGGACTGGAAGGTGTCTTTCATGCCTTTACACTGGATGTATATCTCCCTCTGCTCCTCCTTCACCCCCTCTCTCTCCAGCAGAGAGCTATTGAGTTTCCAAGTGCCTGGAACTGCCAGGAACTTGCCCGTCAGTTCCCCTTGGAAGTGAATAGCTCTGTGGTCAGAGAAATGCACTGTCACCATTGAATGTTGCCTGATCTTCACTGATTGAGAGGTAAAGATGAAGTTGATCCTGGAGCGTAAGGAACCATCAGGGTGACTCAAGGTAAAATTCGCCCCCATGTACCCAATGACATCTGTCAGGGAGGCCTCACCCACCATCTCCACCAGTAGTTTCGCAGCATCATCCATCCATCCTTCCCCAGCCCTGGCCCTGCATCGTCCACCTGCTTCTAGAATACAGTTGAAATCCCCACCCATCAAAATTGTTCTTGAGGTGCCCAGCTGTGGCCTGAGGCGCTGACACAGCTCCCGTCACTCACCTATGTCAGAAGGGGCATACGCGTCGATAAATCTAACTGGCTCTCCTGCCCACGAACCGTTGATGACAGGAGCCCTGCCGCCCTCCAGTTCAGTGACCGAGTCCATTGTGAAATGCCTCCCTCTGACTAAGGTAGCCACTCCTACAGACCTACTGCTGTTCCCCCCAGACCAAAAGGAAGGCCCTAGGGTCCACTGCTGCTCTTGGTGTTTGTATGGTGTTGGGAAGGGGATGCAGCATTCCTGAATCATGTATACATCACTCTCCAGGCTGGCAAGAAAACTTAAAGCACTAGCACATCTGCGCCTGTCTCGAATACTTCTGGCATTTACGGAAAATAATGAAATAGCCATCATTAATTAGTTTTTAAGAGTTTAACTTAATAATTATCAAGTCAGAGCAATTGGTTCCAAATACAAGTGACAAGGCTACTTACAGGGCTGTTCAGCCTCCTTTTGGGTCTCCGGTGCTGGATCTTCCTGCTGGGCAGCTGTTGCTTGCTGTTGCTCAATGGCTGGTCCACACTCTTGGCTGGGCTTGGGGTCTACCTCCTCCAGGGTGACGGGCAGGTCTTGCTCTCGGTCCTCGATGAAGCTCTCTTCCTCTTCTACTGTTACTGGCGATGGGGGTGGGGACGCTTCCATGACGCTTGCCAGTGCCCTCATCTCCTTTAGCACTTTTGACACTTGCTCGAGTTGGTCATCCAGGCTGTGCCTCCTTCCTGTGCTCCTGTTTTGTGCAGGGGCCTTCACCCTGGTCTTCGGTGGCAGGTTGGGCGGGAGCCTCCATTGGCTCACAGTGCTCACTGGGCGCAGGTGGGATATCTTCGGGTGTCTGTAGCTACGTGGCCTTGGCGGTGTCCTGGTTGAGCTTGGGTTTGTCTTGTTTGAAGCTCTTCCCTCTCCCAGTTCCCCTGACCCGCCGCGGGGCTGGGACTAAAGGTCTGGTCTCGTCAGCCTCCTCCTGTCGGTCTCTCCAGAAGGTTTGGCTGCCTGGGCATTGGATTTGGCTCTTTTTGGGCAGTCTTTGAAGAGGTGGCCTACACCCCCAGAAAGATTTCATGGGGTCCCCTCTTTGCAGGTCTTTGAGGTGTGGCCTTCTTGTTTGCAGTTCTTGCATACTTGCGCTGTGCAGTCCTTGGTGGTGTGGCCTGGTTTGCTGCACCTGTTGCATAGTTCTGGCTGCCCAGGGTAATATAGGGATCCTGAGTCATGCCCTAGGGAGAAGCTGGAAGTGGGATGGTCGATTCCATCTGGGGCTGACGGGCCCTCCTTCAGCTTTACTATAATTGTCCATTTACCATCCCAGATGCTGTCACTGTCCAGGTTGTGGGTGGGTTCTTTCATCACTGTGCAGTGGCGGCGTAGGAAGGTTGTCAAGACTTGGATATTGACGTGTGGGTTGTAGACGTGCACTGTCATTCTCCTTACCTCCAACATGAGCTTGCATTCCAGGTGGAAGTCAGAGAAAGGTTTCTCCTCTTGTCGTGACCAACACATCTGCCAATATCTTCTGCAGATTTGTTCAGACATGACGTACGCAGGTAGGTGCCTTTGGGTGCACCCGACATTATGCACCAGATTACTGCTGCTGTGAAACCCATCGTAATTACCAGTAGTTCAGTGAAGATCTTCCTGCTCAGGAGTGGTGTGGAGCCATGTGATTCCACCTTCCTCTGCAGCTTTACTGTGTTGTGGAACCATAGGTTCAGCGGTCTGCTCATCTTGCTGTTCTGTTGTGCTGTGCCCAGAAGAGGGATTTCTCAGGGAGTTGGCAGCAGGTAGGTAATCCTCAAAGCCAGTAGATAGGGTCCTCTTTAGGTGGGCGGAGGACGCAGGCAGACACTCAGCTCCAGCAGGGTAGGTGTTCCCCAAAGCAGGCCCAAAGAGGCTGGCAGGGGTCTCCTTTAGGCTGGCAAGGGATCCCCAGCTGGCAGGCAGCTCCAGCAGGCAGCCCACAGCAGGCAGGCATCCACAGTAGGCAGGAAGGCAGTCCACAGCAGGCAGGCAGGCAGGCAGGCATGCATCCCTCACATACGTAGAGCTAGATCGGGTGGCCGCTCCTTTAGACGCCTGGCCCCCACTCTCTGGAACGCTCTCCCTCTATACATCCGCAGCAACCTTGACCATCAGGCTTTCAGACGCCTTGTGAAGACTTGGCTCTTCTCCCAGGTCTAACTCCCTTCTGTCCTGTCCCTTGTTCTTTCCCAGATATATTTCCCTTTGTCTTGACTCCTGCTTAGACTGGCTTCAGCGCTGGGACGCCTCTTTGCCGAGGCAGCCATGTGCTTTATAAGTATTTTAATCTTTAATCTTAATCAGGCAGGCAGGCAGCTCCAGCAGGTAAAGCAGCCCCATCAGGTCAGGCAGCTCCAGCAGGTCAGGCAGCCCCAGGAGGCAGACCTCAGCAGGCAGGGAGCTCCAATAGGCGGGCAGCTTCAGCAGGCAGGAGTCCTCAGCAGGCAGGAAGGCAGGTCCAGAAGGCAGGCGCCCACAGCAGGCAAAGCTCCAGCAGTAGCACTTAAAAGTGCATTTGTGTGCGTAAAAGCACCAGATAGGTCTTTGGCAGAGCAGTGACCTCTAGTGGCGACTAGAGGTACTGCAGGCAGGTGATCGTGGTGTCTTCCCTGCCAGGGACCGGTTTCGGGGTATTAACCCTCATCAGCCAGGCTACCTTGAATCCAGTGGCACAGCAAGGAAGGGACCCATGTCTGGGCATACCTTTGGCCACTTAGTATGAACATAGCAAACACAGCAAGATGATGGACGGAGTGCTGAAACTTTTCACCCACTCACCCCCAGTCACAGATCAGAGTGTAATCCATTGTTCTTTTGCTCACTATGCCACCCTAGTTTGGACCCAGCCATATGCAAATCAGTCTTGACCCTGTGCCTCATGGGAACAGGCCTGCCCGAACTGCAATCCAGGTCCTCCCTGGACCATAAACAAGCATCCTGGGACCGGTTTCGGGAAGATTAACTGGGAGTAAGTGTCTGAAACGTTTCAGCGCTCCATCCATCATCTCCTTGTGTTTGCTTTGTTTGCCCTAAATTGGCAGGGTATGCCCAGATGTGGGTCACTTGCTCACAATGCCACTGGATTTAAGCTAGTCTGGCTGATGAGGGGTGTTACCCCGAAACCTGTCCCAGGATGCTTGTTTCCGGTCCAGGTAAGACCTGGCTTGGAAGTTCGGCCAGACTGTTCCCACGAGGAACAGGGTCAAGACTGATTTGCATATGGCAGAGGTCTGAACTGGGGAGGCGAAGTAAGCTAAAGAACGATGATGGATTCAACCTAGATCTATTAGTGACTGGGGGTGAGTGTCTGAAAAGTTTCAGCGCTCCGTCCATCATCTCCTTGTGTTTGCTTTGTACTAGTATTGCAGGTAGTTGAAGTATGGTCTGAAATAGGAATGGTGAGCAAAGTGAATCCTGTATCTGCCAACCCTAGAAGAGACCCAACCGAAGACCCTCATCCATGAGAAGTGAGACTTATCCAAGAGAGCAGATGCCTTCATCCACCGACGAGTATTCTTAATGAAGTCGTCATCAAATGAACATCTTTTTTTTATCCAGGCCTTGGAATTGGATAATTCCCCCAGCTTAGCATCAATTCTCAGAAAAAGTCTTTGTGCCTCTCATAGGACAATCCAGCATTTGCATTACCAAGAAGCATACTGCCCTTCGGGCCCATCTGGATATTACTTCCAGGTCCAGTGTCTCACCTATATTTTTTGCTTGCTCTGCTAAGAATAAATCTTTCTCAGTGAACTCAAGGTGTCCCACACTTTATCCTGGCATCATGACTACCCTCTATTTACAACCCTGCTAGGATCTTTAGCACCCCTACTTAGAAAAGTGACATTTTTAGTGTGCAAACCGGAGTCACAGCTGCTTTATATGAAATAACTGGTCTGGGCATTCAGCCCTCAATTTGGCTCTTGTAGCTCTTTTCATACAAATTCTGATTCTAGACTTTACATACTCATACACAAAACGTGGAGGAAAAGACTCGCCAGAATTCAGGTGTTGTAACAATTCCAGATCTAACATTTGTATCTAAAACCACTGTTTAAGTTTCTTCAGTTGCTTTATATTTTTTGGGTGAGCTGACTGGATCATCATCAACACAGTATATATCTTTATCATACAAATTATCTATAAATTGGTATTTTAAATGGTTGTCTGATGGAACTCCACATGCCTTTCAACAGCAACGTTACGACGTGTTACTTTACCACGCAAGTCGGTACAGCAACTTGCTTTAGGGGGCACTGGACTTTGCAATAGTATAAATTGCTATTGCAACTCCAGTCTATGCAACAGTAGGGAAGGTATTGGACTTAAAATTCCAACACCAGTCCAACAACTCACCCCCTAAATCAAGTCGTTGTAACAACTTGCGTGGTAAAGTAATGTGTGGTAACGTGGCAGTTGAGGTAGTGACTGCGTTGTAAAGGAAGGTCATTGCTGTGACTGTGAGTAAAGGATGTTTCCCCATTTAAATCATCAGATGGCCTTTTATATGGCCTACCCATTGAATCCATAAGAGTCTTGCCATGAGGACAGTAAGTCCTTTCCAAACTGCTGAATTGAAGTGCAACCACCCATATTATGCTTAATTCCTTGGAGATTTCATTACATTAGTTTATGTTTATTTACCATTAGTCTCTTGTCCCCAGCAGGTGCAGGTCAGGAATAGGATATGACTGTAGCCACAGAACTACTAATATCATTAGCCGCATTTTTGAAGGAGCAGGAGACTGCCTTATAAACAAACTTTGCCACAGAAATATCCAGAAACTCACACAATGTTTTTCTTAAAAGCTTTCTTCTCCGCATAGTTCTTGTTGGAACCATCATAATTATTTCCATTCATAATGAATGCCACCACAAACAGTGAAATGAATCCCCACAATGAATTTGTAAAAGATAAGTTGTTTTACTTTATGCACACTACAAAGTTCGTATAAAAAAAAATAAGTATGTTTTTGATCTTCCATTCAAATAAAACTATGCCATATATTTTGAACATTTGCCATTATGTGTAAATGTAGCAGAGTGTATAGCAAACAATTTAGCAAATGAAACCCCAGGTTTGAATCCTTAATCTTTAGAGTGAGAACATGAGATCTGGTAATTACAGCTATCAACACTTTGTAAATTAACAAACACTAGAGGAGTCATATGTCCATGGAGACATCAGGACTCGAACCTTTAATCTTCAGAGTGATAGTCTAAGACAATAACTATTAGCACACAAGCAACTGAAGCACAGACTAACAAAGTCTGTTCTACTGAGTGGAAAACAAACAAGTGCTCCAAACTAAAATTGACCAGGCCTTCAAACAGCCGCCCGGAGCAGGAAATCAATAGACACTCGACACGCTGCCCTTGCAGTCAAGAGAAACAATGTATCAAGCCGTGAATGCACCTTGCTGCCAGGATTTAAACAAACAGAAGTAACTACTTCTTCACATTTCTTACGAAGCAAAGAGTATAATTTACACCAGAGAGGAACTATTCAGGCTGAATGCAAACTACATAAACGCTTGTTGCCCTCTACTAGATCTCCAGAATGAGCCTAAGCAGTGCCAGCACTGCAAACTACAGCTCAGTTTCACTAAAGTTAAGGCTCTAACACCGCAACAAAAACCATCACACAAAAAATCTACTAAAGTCTTTCAGGCTATGTTGATCAACACGCGGTCACTACCGAAACATAACACCGAGGTTGCGGAATTGATAGGCGCACACAAGCTTGATTTGGCATTCATTACAGAAACTTGGGCAGATGAGTCTTCAGACCCTGATCTTGCATTAGCACTACCTGCAGGATATACCATTATCAGAGCAGACAGAGCTACCAAACGGGGGGGAGGATTAGCTATCATCCTTAGACAAGATATGCAAGTGACTGGATCCTCAGCTGGAAGCTCCTAAGACTGTGAAACATTAGCTTTTCAGATCTCACTCAGTAATAATTACACACTAAAAGGCCTTCTCTTATACAGGCCTCCGAGGACACGGACCTCTTTTTTGAATGGTATCAGCCCCTTCCTTGAATCCAGTATAGAGGCATCCGATTTCACGATACTAGGAGACTTTAACTATCACCTAGAAAAGTTGGCAGATCGTGATACGGCCTTACTAGTCGATTCAATGGCTAGTTTTTTACTAACACAGATTGTCAAGCAGGATACTCATGCCGCTGGACACACCCTAGATGGAATCTTCACTTCAAATCCTTCCCTTAAAGTATTAGAAGTAATTCCTGTCCCCTGGTCAGACCATAAAGCTATAATGTTTTCCCTAAGCGCAGATCAGCACCCTCCGATATCCGTAAACGCACCAGTTTCTGTCACCCGCCAACACTGGGCCAACATTAACCCTCCTACCCTACAAGCATTATTACTTGGCAATAAACCAGATCTTATGACAGACATCAAAGCTTCTGTTCATAGGCTAGCCTCATGGATCAAAACAGCGGTAGACATCCTAGCCCCTATGAAGAGCTGCCTCTCCCGGCGGAAAAGTCCTTCTGAACCATGGTTTACGGATAAACTTAGAGCGCAAAAACAAGCGTGTAGAAGGTCAGAAAGAAAGTGGAGAGTAAACTATGATTTGGATGAAAAAATTAAGTATGCACAATCATTGGCAGCTTATAAGAGAATGACTGTAGAGGAAAAAAGTAAATACTTTATGGGAAAAATTCTTGAGGCAAGGAACTCCTGCAGGGAGCTCTTCTCAACAGCTAAAAAATTAGCTAAACTACCAGTAATACCTTGGATGGAAAGCAGCGCCGAATTTTGCAATATTCTGGGACAGTCGTTCATAGATAAAGTTGAGACGGTGTATAAATCCGTCAGGGATAGTGTTAGCTCCGTCGCCAAGATCACTTCGACAGCCTCAGATCCCTCTACCCCCATATCAGCTTTCACCTTCTCCCCCCCACACTAGAACAAATCATTCAGGTGGTGAAAACATCCAAATCAGGAGCCCCAACAGACCCCTGCCCTCCTAAATTACTACATCTGTTCCCGGAAATACAAAGTGAACACCTAAGTGTGGTGTTCAATAAGGTAATTCAGTCGGGCTTCTTCCCAGATGTTTGGAAAACAGCCTCAATCCTTCCTCTTTTAAAAAAACTGAACCTTGACCCTAAGGACCCCAGCAGCTATCGTTCTATCTCCAGAATTCCATTTCCGGCTAAAGTACTCGAGAAACTACTTAATGCACAGCTTACTGCATTCATTTCCTCCAGGAACCTCCTGGATCACTCACAATACGGGTTCCGGGAAGGACATGGAACGGAGACAGCTTTGGTCATGGCGGCAGAGGAACTTAGAGCAATACTAGATTCAGGTGGTAAGGCCGCCTTGATTTTGCTAGATCTATCGGCGGCCTTCGATACAGTGAACCACGAAATACTAGCCAGTAGACTAGGGGAGCTGGGGATCCGAGACATCGCCCTCTCAATGTTATCATCCTACTTAGCTGATAGAACCTTCTCCGTCGAACTGGGAGCCTTCTCATCCAAGTCTTTCAAACTGCCTTGTGGGGTGCCTCAGGGCTCATCTCTGAGCCCCACATTATTTAATGTATATGTGGCTCCTCTGGCCTCGATCATTAGGCAGTTTGGGTTTTCGGTTGTCTCCTATGCAGACGACACCCAGCTGGTGGTGTCAGTCTCAAACAACGTGGAGAAGACCGCCGACCGTTTCAACAGCTGTATGTCACAGGTCAACCAATGGATGCAGTCCAACTGCCTGAAACTGAATGGCAGAAAGACTGAAGTCTTGCTGCTAGGCTCTGACTCATCTTTCTGGTCACCCAGATGGTGGCCTGCCAGTCTGGGTGACTGCCCAATCCCAGTGCCCAATGTCAAAAACCTTGGAGTCATCTTTGACGATAAATTAACATTCAACAGTCAGATCAACAGGCTCTCCTCTACCATCTGGTTCATTCTAAAAATGATCAGGAAAATCCGTCCATTCATCCCCCCCGATGCACTAAAAACACTGGTAACAGCATTGGCCCTCTCCAGATTGGATTACGGTAATGCCCTATACATGGGGATCCAATTTCAGTATCTACTAAGACTGCAGCGTCTTCAGAACACGACAGCCAGAGTAGTACTAGATATTCCGAGGTTCGAGTCAGTCTCCCACGGATTAAGAGCCCTCCACTGGCTCCCGGTGGACAAAAGGATTAAGTTTAAATCCCAATGCCTGGCCTTCAAAGCTCTACATGGCACAGGGCAGTAATTTTTGAGGACGCACCTGAAATGGTATGTGCTGGCCAGAAGTCTAAGATCCGTTCATACGAAACTTCTGCAAACACCTAAGTTTAAGAAGGCCCGCTGGAGTGGAAGCAGCTTCCTGTTAGGGACAGTTAAGACCTGGAAACTACTTCCAATCTCCATAAAGAGCAGCACATCGCTTCTGTCTTTTAGAAAGGCGCTAAAAACCTGGCTCTTTAACAACTGATCCATCCTGTATAACCCGCCAGCACCGCTCAGACCTACCGACTCTAGCGCCAAGACGCCCTCGGGCATTCGTGCACTCTACAAATGCACTAACCAAATTAACTCAATCAAATTGTACCCCACAAGCACACATGTGCACAACATGAATTAAACAGTCCTAAAACATTTCTAGACATTTAACAATCAGAACACAGCTCACACACATCATTCATACAACGTAGTACACAGGTGCAGCATATACTTAACTTAAGCAGCAAGAAAAGAGAAGATATTGGTTGGACTTCCCCTATTTATAGTGGGTTGATGTATTATCTCCATGTTGTTACTTCATGCCCAGGAGAACAGGATCATGGGAAATATAGTGCTTGAAGGTGCTATTCAAAACACAGCAAGAGACAAGATTGCATATTATGAGCTAATTGTCTTGTAATAAAATTCCACACAGAATCTCACTTAACAGACAAGTGCAGGCTAGATCATTATTGATTCTTTTATCACAGTCAGTGACAGATCTATTTATTGCAATTTGTGAACACATACCCGCAAATAATTTGGTCACACGGCCGCCTTAGAATGATAATATCCATGACTTGCTGTAACAGCCATATTGGGACTCTTGACTAAAATACACAAAGTACACCATACGGTAGTGATTCACAAGAAAATCCATTCACTATAGATGTACCATTGCTAGGAGGAAGCCTCCCCTGAACTACTAGCCTGCTGCAGCACCAGAAGGACTTTCAACACCCATGCTCCTTTCCTTTAGGATACAGAGCAATATATTTACTAAAAAATGAAAGATTTTGTGCTGTGTTGCCTGAGAGGGAGAGAGCAAGACAGTACCTTATCTACTAAGATAAGGCACTGTCCTGCTCTCTCCCTGGAACTGGCACCCAATTAGGCTGTTTAACAGCACACACACACACACACCTTTGCACAATAGTGCAAGGGTGTGTAAGTGATTGCCAGCATAGGTTTTGTAATGGAAGTGTCCAGGAACTTCAGGCATGGAAAAGGGAACTTTCTAAAAGTTATTTTTTTCTTAAGATTCATTAAAAGTGCATCTTTACCACTCAATTGGATTTTTAATAATGATTACAAATATTGGTTAATTTATTTTTCTTGCTGGTCTCTTTCCAAAGTTAGCAGTTTAACATTTTAATATGCACTGTGATTTTCTACATTGGACAGCTATGCCTACCGAATCACTGACATAATATCGGCAGACACAATATCGACCTACATTTTTATCGACACAAAAATATTGATAACACTAATATCGACAAACTATACTTAATTAAAAATATACACTAATATCGACACCTAAATATCGTCAAACATTAATATCAATATCAGTATTATCGAACATCAAAATATCGTTATCTAAAATATCGAAGATAGTCTAAAAATATACAACTTGTCAAAAATATCGATCACAATAATATAGACAGCAATAATATCGTTCTTAAAAAAATATCGACACCTTCAAAACAGATAAAACTAACAAAACTTCACACCAAATATATATTTCAATCAAAAACATACACTGCATACAAAATATATCAAATACAATCTATTTTAAAAATACTAAAACATTTATTAATACATAATATTATAAATACACTATTAATAACTATTTAAATATTATATATAAATATTATGCACACATTACTTTACATCAAATGCAATCTAATACACATTTAAAACACTAAGGAGGTCATTACGATGGCGGACGGAAAAACAACTGACCGCCATGGTAGCGGGAAATCACCGCCCGCCGCTACCGCGGGAAAACCGACGGCTAGATTAGGATCCTCTGCGGTAAAAATCCAACCGCAGCGGAAAGGAGACCCGAGAAACCGCCGTTCGCCTGCGGAGAGGGCCCAAACCCGGCCGCAGCGGTCGGTTTCGCAGCGTAAACTGCCCAAACGACCGCAACCACAGCGGAGACACCGCCATCGAAATTATGATATTCCCGACATCGCCGCGGTGCAGTGCTCTGTTTCCGACTGCCGCGGTCGACAACATTGATGAATCAGTGAGACGGCGGAAGCGCCATAGCCGAGCCACCGCTGGGGACGCTCCGTTAAAAAAATGGCGGTCGCGAGAAAACCACACAACATGGCCACAAAGTGCACCAACCAAACAAGGCATGCACCCAAAAATACCTAACACAGCCCAAAGACACACCCCCATGGGGAACTCCAAAACTACAAATCCCAGGTTCACACACACACCACACCTGCTACCAATACCCCATCCTGACACACCCACACACCATTATAAATCCAGCCCCCAACAGACCACAATCCTTTGCAAAACTCCACAACTGAGGGGACATCCACCACAGATGACAGGAGAGGCAAATCTGCACAACACACACACATCACCACCACCACCACCACTTCCACACCTGCACCTCTAACACCTTTGCACAGCACACACCATACACATCACAACCACCACTACCACTTCCAAACCTGCACTTAAACACCTTGACACATCACACACCATGTCACCACAGAGAATGCCCAAATTCACTGAGAGTGAGTTGAGGGTCATGGTTGATGAGATAATCAGGGTAGAACCACAATTGTTTGGTAACCAGGTCCAACAGACACCACTAGCAACAAGAATGCAAATGTGGAGAAGGATAGTAGAGAAGGTAAATGCAGTAGGGACAGTGCCACGCAATAGAGATGAAATCGTGAAGAGGTGGCACGATCTGAAGGCAGTGGTCAAAAAGAAGAGAGCCAAGAACCATGAGCTGGCTCACAGGACAGGCAGTGGCCCTCCCGTTCCACTCAAAACATTCACTGAATGGGAGGAGAAGGTGCTTGGCATCTACATCCAGAGAGTCTCTCAGGAATACCCGGGTGAGTGAAGGCTGGTAAGTACAAACACATGCCTAACATCACACAAATGTACTGTCTTGCACTACTACAAAATAATACCTCCTAGGTTCAAATCCATTCATGTGCACAACACTCCCCCCAACACATCTCTCACAGATTCAACAGACACTCCCCCTGAAGCCCCCCAAAGGTAGTTAGCAACATCACCATGGGTACATGTGTACATGCTGCCAGCACTACAACTCCCACCAGGCCCCTTGTCCCACAGCTGAGCAGGATGGAGCACTCCCCCACCCAGAAGCATGCCTCAGCCATTGTGTGCTTCACCCTCACCTAACAGGTAGGTAGCCATCTTTACAGGGAGGTGTGTTTGGAATAGGGAGGCCTGCACTACAACTCCCACCAGGCCCCCTTGTCCCACAACTGAGAAGGATGGAGCACTCCCCCCACACAGAAGCATGCCTCAGCCATTGTGTGCTTCACCCTCACCTAACAGGTAGGTAGCCATCTTTACAGGGAGGTGTGTTTGGAATAGGGAGGCCTGCACTACAACTCCCACCAGGCCCCCTTGTCCCACAGCTGAGCAGGATGGAGCACTCCCCACCCAGAACCATGCCTCAGCCATTGTGTGCTTCACCCTCACCTAACAGGTAGGTAGCCATCTTTACAGGGAGGTGTGTTTGGAATAGGGAGGCCTGCACTACAACTCCCACCAGGCCCCCTTGTCGCACAGCTGAGCAGGATGGAGCACTCCCCCCACCCAGAAGCATGCCTCAGCCATTGTGTGCTTCACCCTCACCTAACAGGTAGGTAGCCATCTTTACAGGGAGGTGTGTTTGGAATAGGGAGGCCTGCACTACAACTCCCACCAGGGCCCCCTTGTCCCACAGCTGAGCAGGATGGAGCACTCCCCCCACCCAGAAGCATGCTTCAGCCATTGTGTGCTTCACCCTCACCTAACAGGTAGGTGGCCATCTTTACAGGGAGGTGTGTTTGGAATAGGGAGGCCTGAACTACAACTCCCACCAGGCCCCCTTGTCCCACAGCTGAGCAGGATGGAGCACTCCCCCCACCCAGAAGCATGCCTCAGCCATTGTGTGCTTCACCCTCGCCTAACAGGTAGGTAGCCATCT
Organism: Calotriton arnoldi; assembly: GCA_963921515.1. Lineage (NCBI taxonomy): Eukaryota > Metazoa > Chordata > Amphibia > Caudata > Salamandridae > Calotriton > Calotriton arnoldi. Next base: position 436,561 of record CAWUFW010004639.1, read on the forward strand.
TTACAGGGAGGTGTGTTTGGAATAGGGAGGCCTGCACTACAACTCCCACCAGGCCCCCTTGTCCCACAGCTGAGCAAGATGGAGCACTCCCCCACCCAGAAGCATGCCTCAGCCATTGTGTGCTTCACCCTCACCTAACAGGTAGGTAGCCATCTTTACAGGGAGGTGTGTTTGGAATAGGGAGGCCTGCACTACAACTCCCACCAGGCCCCCTTGTCCCACAGCTGAGCAGGATGGAGCACTCCCCCCACCCAGAAGCATGCCTCAGCCATTGTGTGCTTCACCCTCACCTAACAGGTAGGTAGCCATCTTTACAGGGAGGTGTGTTTGGAATAGGGAGGCCTGCCCCACAACTCCCACCAGGCCCCCTAGTCCTACAGCTGTGCAAGATGGATCACTCCCCCCAGCCATAAGCATGTGGCAGATATTGAATGTCACTCATCAAACTTATGGGTAGGTAACCATTTCAACCGGGAGTGTTGTTCTTAATTGGTGACACAGCAGCACAACTCACAACAGGCCCCCTACTCCCACAGCTCAGCATGATGGAGCACTTGTCCCACTCATAGGCATGTGACGTCTGTGCAGCCGCACATGACACCATGCCACTTAGTCCACAGTCACCGACACAAATAATGCAAAACAGTTGTGTTGTGGTCACCATGCACAAGTCTCTGTTCAAAAATGACCCACATTGTGTACACTGTGCCAGGCATCACACACTGCAACACTAATAACGATCATGCTGCCCTGCAGCAGTGTCTGGCCGTTTTTTTGGCAAAGTGCAAATCACCCATGTCATACCACAGTGTTGCAATGTAAACAGTGGAAGTGCAGTGTACCCAAAAACTACACTGCAGCTGGGACTCACAATGCTAAACTAAGCACATCTCAAATGTCCTGCAACACACCCAGCTACCACAGTGCTGCACTGAATTGCAGAACAGCACCTTGTCTGACTAAAATTGTCAAAGGTGTCTGGTTTGGACCACCAATGTGTGTATGCATTGACAATGTTCACATCTCACACTGTCTGTCTGAACAGTGCTGGTATAGTCTGGCCCCAAAAGCACACATTGTCTGCACAGGGCTGAGTACATCTCACACACACACCACTGTTGACCACAACATGTCAGTGTATGGATGCCCTGGAACAACTGCTTCACCAGTACTGTGCTCATGTTCTCAGGTCCACAAATACCATGAAACCATGACAGTGTGGAAATGTATGCTGGGTGAGATGTTCACCCTGCTGTATGTCACCACTGTGCTACAAGACTATACCCCTTGCCCTATTGTGCCTTCCAATGTCTGGGGAGTGAACCCCACAGCCAGATAGGTGGGACAACAGTGATGGGGGGCTATACCCCATGCCCTATTCTGACTTCAAATGTTGGGGGACTGAATCCCACAGCCAGATAGGTGGGACAACAGTGATGGGGGGCTATACCCCATGACCAAATGTAATCTGAAATCAATGGGTACAAAAATCCACACACACATTATGCTCACCACACGCACATTCCATTCAAAGATTTCTACCAAGTCACATAGCCATGTCATTGCTCACCTTCACCTCAAACGGTAGTTAGCCATCTTCACAGTGAGACGGTGTAGTGTGTTTGGCTATCCGTCCCACAAAACGCAACATGCATGCTGTTCCACCACTATGGAGGATGGGACACTACACCCTCAATAAGAATCATGTGGCAGGCAATGTATGCTACCCACCCAACTCACAGGTAGGTAACCGCATCTCACAGGTCGGGGTGTGTGGGGCTGGGAAGCTTGCACAACAACTCACACGGGCCCACCTGACCGCCAGCACACAAGACCCATTACTTCCTGGCACCAACATGCATGTGTCAGTCATTGCAATGTACACTTCAAAAGAACTGGCATGTGGACATATCATGCTGACTTGTCCCACACTGGACCAAGATGGAAGCCAGCATACACACACAGAGAGGTCTCTCAAATACAAGGAAAAAACAGCAAACACTACTTATCAACAGCCACAACATGCAGTCAGATATGCATTTAAAAAAACATGTTGGCATAGGACACCAGGCCTCTCAATGCACAACTGCACACCCAGATAGCATTGGCAACTATAGTGTGCACACACCTAAGAAAATGAAACTGTGACAGCAACCAAAGTGTGAAAATCTGAAACACATGTAGATGAAACTCCGAGCACAACCATGCACACCACTACATGCCATCTGACAGTAGCAGTGGTCCAGACCACCTAGGATCTAATGAAAGCAAACTTAAGCATGTCTGGAATTGCAAATACAGATATGTACACCACATTGAAAAGGTATGCATGAAACTACAATGTTCACTCAATGTGCAGAGTAAACCGCTGCAAGGGCTCAACAAGTGACACATACGCGTAAATGGATGACATATGATTGATCAATAACTGGATGCCAACATGAGACTGTCAATGTAAAAAAATTATATTGTGCATGTCATGTCTTGACAATTCCCAATATGGACAAGTAATGCATGTACCACAACAGCTTGTAATGCATCACTGGATGTCGGTCAATGCAAATTTGAACAGTGAACAACTGCTGGATGTACAAACAGTTGATGTAACACTGCTAACACAAACTTTGCTGGGTGCAACACAATGACCATTTCTCATCTGACCCACAGGTGACCAAGAACTCACTGCAGAGGATGACACCACCCTGCAGAGCCAGTCCCCCCCCCCCGGAACAGAGACAACTGGATGAGGACTCCCTGGATTCCTTGGATGAGGAGCTCCACGCTGGCCCATCTGGTATGGCAGGCCGCAACCAGTCCCAGGCACCCATTGTTCCCCCAACCACATCAGCTGCAGCCCCTGACCATCCTCTGACAGCTGCTGTCACGGCCTGTGTGTCAACCACCACCACCACCACCACAGCTGGCCGCAACACCCTCCCTGCCCCAGGGGTTGAGCAGCCCACTACATCGACAGCGGAAGCCAGGGAGAGGATGCAGCGGGCCAATGTGAGGACCGGACAGGACCGTGGCAGCAGTGCAGGTGGTCGGGACAGGGTCATGCAGAGGGGGACTGATCCTGGGACGGAAGCCCTGGGCCACATCAACAGAGTCCTTGGGGCCTACCAACAGGCCCAGGGACGAATGGGCCGGTTAGAGGAAGAATCTCGGGAGCACCTCCTGCTGCTGAGGTCCATGGACACACGCATGGGACAGATTGTGGACCTCTTGGGGCAGCTAGTGGCGGTTCTGAGGGACAGGCCAGCGCAACATTCTACCCCTCCGCCTCCCCTGTTGGGCAGCAGGATGACACTTAATCATCCTCCCCTGTGTCCACAGAGGGGGGTGAGTCCTCAGACACCACTGTCCCTGCAGCAGTGGCCCCTCCAGTCAAGCGCAAAAGGGGCAGTCCAAGGAAAGGCCAGGGGGTCTCACGTGCCAAAGCACCTGCCAAACGCTAGTCCCCGAGCCAGCTATGATGGCAGACCTCTGCACCACTGCATTGACCTTTTGGACTATCCTTCACCACACTGCCATGTGAATGGCATCTATCTGTTGGACTGAGTCTCCACATCATTGTGGGGACTACTCAAGTATCTCATCTACCATGACTGTCAACTCACTTCTTCAATTCCCCCCTTCACATTTTCTCCACCCTCGCATGTCACAATTGTAAATAAATACACCTTACACACATGTTGTTGTGTCTGCTCCGTATTTAATACAGGATGTGCAACCTTCACCGTGTAGGACATGGTCCAGGGGAATGGAATGTAGGTAGGCAGTGAGATGCTGAAGGGACCTAGGGAAAACCGCAGAACAAGAGTCACTTGTATGGGTGTGGCATCGCACACATCACACAACACTTGTCAACAAGGTACTCAGATCTACAAACTTTACACAGAGCAACAGTCACCATAGAGACATTCTGTATCACATTAACCAATCACACATACATTGGCAGGCAGCAATGAGTCAACACAAAGCTGCAGTCAGCAAGCTCACATACACCCACACAGCAACTGCAACACCATCAGCCCATTTTGTCCCTTCTACATCGTCACTCACCTTCAAGTGAAATAGCGGGTGATGAGCTGTCGACGCATGTCGACTCCTTCCTCCTCTCCACTGCCCTCGTCACTGGATCCGGGTTGATTTGCAGGCGGGGGCCTTGGCTGCACATCATCGTCATCCAGGATCAGGGGTATTGCCTTGCGAATGGCCAGGTTGTGGAGCATGCAGCATGCCACCACTATCTGACACACCTTCCCTGGTGAGTACATAAGGGCACCTCCAGTACGGTCCAGGCACCGAAATCTTGATTTTAGGAGACCAAATGTCCGTTCTATCACACGCCGTGTCCTACCATGGGCATCATTGTATCGCACATCAGCTGGCGTGACGGGATTCCGCAATGGGCTCAGCAACCATGGGCGGTTCGGATATGCCGAGTCACCTGGGTGTGAGAGACACAGATTAACTTTGCAGTCCCAAAATGCCACACGACAGCATGTCACACACACACCACTCTAATCCACTATGCATACTCACCCACAAGCCACGCACGCTCCGGAAGCAGATTGGCCATCAGCTGAGGAACGATGCTGCTGCGCAAGATGTGGGCATCATGGGCTGAGCCGGGAAACTTGGCACACACTTGTGAGATGATCATGTCCGCCAGGCACACCACTTGAACATTTACCGAGTGTGAATGCTTCCTATTGCGTTAAACCTATTCACGTGCCTGTGGTGGCACAAGCCCAACATGTGTGCAATCAATTGCACCAATGACATGAGGGATATGTCCAAGGGCATAGAAATCGCCCTTCACAGCCACCAACTCAGGCCCCCTGAGAAAATGGATATATCTGTCTTTGTAGAGCATCATGGCCGACAGGACATCCCTCAGCACCATGCTGAACATCGGCTGTGACATCCCGCCTGCACTTGCGACCGTGTGTTGGAATGAGCCTGTTGCAAAGAAATGCAGGCATGCCATCACCTTAGATGTTGCGGTGAAAGCTGTTGGATATGTCCGACGTGGCTGCAGGTGGGGCTCCAACATGGCACATAGGTTCTGCAGGGTTTGTCGGTCCAGCCTGAATTTGCGGATTATATCCTCATTCTCCATGTCTGCCAGGACTGTGAACGGACGATGGATATTGGGCCTCCTCCTCCTAGGACAGATCAAAGTGCACAGATGTCAATGCAGAAGACCATGAAATGTGCATCACATCAATTTTTTCTACAGACACATTCCCAAGTCTTACAACAAGCACCATTAACCGACAGGGCACTTCACAAGTAGGTACACATCAGGCACACTACTCGTACACCTGTCCCCTTACCAGCAGCAATTATCTATGCACCCCTCCGGCTCATTCGCATGCACAGTGTGATATACTAACAGATATGTGTGCATACCTGTGAGTATGACCCCCAGCATATGTTACTAATTGCAATACTACCCTAACACACCATGTTGCTGGCCCTGATACACCTCCCAACACAGGCTGCACATGGCACACATCAACTACACACTGACCACCGGCTGAGCGTGGGGGACACGTGTGTGCATGTGCATTGGACAATGTGCCAGTTGCTGATGCCCCTAGTTCAGTAAATGAGACGACATTGTGCGTTACATTGCACACACAGACAATGACCATTATCTACATATGCTATGCAACACATTAACTGGACAGTCTACATTTCATTACACAGCACATGTGACATGTGTGAGTGTATGTGCCCATGCAATGTATTGGCGACCCATATATGGTATGTGTTGGTGACGTGGAGTGACATGTCCCTTTGTGCATTTGCCCTCATGAGGACCCTTCAATTGTTGAGACACTGGGCACTGTACATGTTGGCCTATGCAGAGAGCTGGAGGACACGTTAGGTGCAGCACAGCTACTCCACAACTCCATTAACGCTCACTCCAGGCACTGTCTGGCAGACATATGGCGGTGCCTACCGCTTGACACCTGCAGACTGGCACCGCCCATAACCCAGGCACGATCGCGGGAGACACCGCCAGATATGTATGTGACAATGGCGGTCACCATGCACCGCTACCCAAATCACGGTCACTCCAGGCACTGTCTGGCAGACATATGGCGGTGCCTACCGCTTGACACCTGCGGACTGGCACCGCCCATAACCCAGGCACGATCGCGGGAGACACAGCCAGATATGTATGTGACAATGGTGGTCACCATGCACCGCTACCCAAGTAACGGTCACTCCAGGCACTGTCTGGCAGACATATGGCGGTGCCTACCGCTTGACACCTGCGGACTGGCACCGCCCATAACCCAGGCACGATCGCGGGAGACACTGCCAGATATGTATGTGACAATGGTGGTCACCATGCACCGCTACCCAAATCACGGTCATTCCAGGCACTGTCTGGCAGACATATGGCGGTGCCTACCGCTTGACACCTGCGGACTGGCACCGCCCATAACCCAGGCACGATCGCGGGAGACACCGCCAGATATGTATGTGACAATGGCGGTCACCATGCACCGCTACCCAAATCACGGTCACTCCAGGCACTGTCTGGCAGACATATGGCGGTGCCTACCGCTTGACACCTGCGGACTGGCACCGCCCATAACCCAGGCATGATCCCGGGAGACACCGCCAGATATGTATGTGACAATGGCGGTCACCATGCACCGTTACCCAAATCACGGTCACTCCAGGCACTGTCTGGCAAACATATGGCGGTGCCTACCGCCTGGCCCCTGCGGTGTATCACCGCCATGGACCATGCCCTTGCAGCAAATGGGAAGCAGCCTCGCGGTAGCCTGATGCAAGTTTGAAAATCGTGGTAGGCGTGCACCACCACCGCGGAGGCGGTCACTGGAGGCATTCAAAAGATGCACCACCGCAGTAGCGCGCGCCTGGCCCCTACGGTGTGTCACCGCCATGGACCATGCCCTTGCAGCCAATGGGAAGCAGCCTCGCGGTAGCCTGATACGAGTTTGAAAATCGCGGTAGGCGTGCACCACCCCTGCGGAGGCGGTCACCGGAGGCATTCAAAAGATGCACCACCGCGGTAGCGCGCGCCTGGCCCCTACGGTGTGTCACCGCCATGGACCATGCCCATGCAGCCAATGGGAAGCAGCCTCGCGGTAGCCTGATGCGAGTTTGAAAATCGCGGTAGGCGTGCACCGCCACCGCGGAGGCGGACATTGGATGTATTTGAATGAGGCAGACCTGGTACACCAATTGCAGCACCCTGGGACCAGTGACACAGCCCCAGGGGCCTATTTATGTGTGGGAGGGTGCACCACATTCCCACAGCTACCAGGGACTGCTGACTGACAACCCTTACCTGCTGCTGCTGCCTCAAGGGACTGCTGGCTGCCACCCTCCACCTGCTGCTGCTGCCTCAAGGGACTGCTGGCTGCCACCCTGCACCTGCTGCTGCTGCCTCAAGGGACTGCTGGCTGCCACCCTGCACCTGCTGCTGCTGCCTCAAGGGACTGCTGGCTGCCACCCTCCACCTGCTGCCTCAAGGGACTGCTGGCTGCCACCCTCCACCTGCTGCCTCAAGGGACTGCTGGCTGCCACCCTCAACGTGCTGCTGCTGCCACATGTCCATTGTGATGTCGAGGACTCAGAAGATCCGTGCCAGTCCCTTCACCAGCGAGGAGCTTGAGGTCCTGGTAGACGGGGTGCTTGCACAGTACCCAAGGCTTTATGGCGGCCCAAATGTCGTGGTAAGTCTCCCAGACTGTGAGTGAGAGTGCAGGGTGGGCACACGTGAGGTGGAGGTGCTTCGGTATGTGCCAGTGGTTGTGGGGCTCTGACATGCACTGCCTATCATGTTTACTACAGCGGGAAGGGCTTGGTGGGCTCTTTCACACGTTACCCTGCATGCCTATCCTGAGTAGAGGGACATGTTCTGTAGTGTCAGCCATACAGTGCAGCTGCATTTTGGTGATGCAGGAGTCTGGCCAGTTATCGTTTGTGTGAATGGCTGTGTTGCTCCCAATTTACCCACTCAGTGTCAGTCCACTTGCCCTGCACAGTCCCCGCCGAATGCCACATGTCCACATCACTGCATGTACAGTGTGTTCCATGTGTGTTTGGTTCACGCCTCTTCATCTAAGTCCCATCTCTGCCATGTAGATTGCACAGGAGCAGCCGTGGGAGAAGGGTGTGTGTATGACAGTTGTTATCACTCTATGTGAGTTCCAGGACACAGTGAGGCTTTCACAGGGCTAGGACACTTAGGTCTGCGCAGTGTTGGACACAGTGAGTCCAACAACAAGACACATGTTTTTCTATCTTCTCTATGTGTAGTTGTAGGTAACTGCAGACAGTAGCTGCGGCCAGACTACACGTCGCTTGCTGTGTTGGTATCCTGCATGTGAATGGGATGTGGAGGTACTGTGTCCACCATCGAACATGCATGCCTGTACGTCTGATTGACCAATGACATTGTACCATGTTCACAGCAATTGTTGGCTCGGTTACAGTTGTAGCTGGAGTTTTGGATGAGTCACTGTCGTGCTACTGCATTTTTGTTGTGTTGTCATTGTGCACTGTGTCACTGGAACCTCACCCCTCTTGTCTCCCATGCCTGCAGCTGAAGGTCCACCTGCGTAAAGCCGTGTGGAGGGCCATTGCCTCCAGAGTGCAAGATCTGGGTGTATCAAACCGAAGGCGCACCCACTGTCATAAAAGGTGGGACGACATCTGCCGGCTGAGCAAGAATGTGGCCGAGAAGACGCTGGGGCTGCTCCCTCGGACTGGCAGGTTGGCTAGACGCAGCATGACACCACTAATGGTCCGCATCCTGGCTGTCACACAACCTGAGCTGGACAGACAACTGAAGGAGCATCAGCAGCAAGCTAGGGGTGAGTATGTGTTGCAGGCTGCCTTTGGATGGGAGTGGGTGCATGTGTCTACAGAGTGTGCAAATTGTCAGCTGTGTGACGTTGGTTGTGTGGTGCAATGTTTTGTGAGTGGCCTCTGTGCTGGGTGTTTGTGCCATGCATTTGCCCAAACGGTGCTTCATGAAGTCAGTTTTAGCACTGTGCATCTCGCTTACATTTGGACTTGTGGCCTTCAGCTACCTTCTGCTGTGGGGTAGTGTGTGAATTCAGATGGATGGGAATGCCAGTGTGCCAACTGTGAATGCGTTTCAATGAATGGGTGCAATTCCAGACCTCAGATGTCTGCCAGTCAGACATCTGAGGCCAATGTGCAACAGTAGATGTGCCCATGAACTCAATATGGTGGATGGCATGTGTGCAGGGTCATTGTGGGCTGGTATGTTGTGGTCTGTGTGGTCCCCTACTGCTCCATCCATGTAGGTGATGTGCACCATGTTGTGGTGTTCATCCTTGCCAACATCGGGACAGTGTGTGTGCACAGGCCATTTTGTGTCTGTGTCTGATGTGAGCCAACAGCAGGATGGTGTGCTGTGTGAGTCACCTGGGGCACTTATGGCAGGATGTGTGTCGGACATGCACCGTTGGCTTGATATTTTGGGTGGCAAGATATATGTGTGCACAGGGTGGCATGCAATATGCTGCACACCTCTTCTAGGATGCATATGTATTGGCACGTGTTAGTTCTGTTGATGCCACTCATCTCACAGTACTTCTCTCTCCTATGCAGCAGCTCCCGTATGTGCAGAGGGAGAGGGGACGGACACCAGTGGTGAGGCTTCCAGTGCAACAGCCGCACCGGAGCAGACGGACACAGATGTGACCAGCGCCGAGGAGGGGGACAGGAGTCTGCTAGAGGATTCACAGCCGGAGACACAAAGCTCTACCTCATCTGACGCCAGCGGTGACTCATCCATGTTGGGGGGTACAGGGAACGGGGACTCGGCCTCCTCTTCCGCCACACAGCGTCCAGTGCCCAGCCTCCCTTCAACCTCCACTGGTGCTGCCCGTGTCCGCACGAGTAGGAAGGGAAGAGTCACCTTCACCCCAGGCACAGCTGCCCCAGCCCATGTCAGCCCTGCTGCCCTCAGTGCAGAAGCAGTCGAGCTATTGCGCCAGCTGTGTGTGGGGCAGACAGCACTTCTCAATGCCTTCCAAGAGCACGACAAAAAGTTGGGGCAGGTTATAGCTTTCATGGAGGGCATACATTCTGACGTAGGTGGGCTACACCGGACTGTGCAGTCCTTGTCATCAACTGTGACAGCAGCCCTGCAACAGGCACATAGTCAGGGAGCGGCTCCCAGCACTCGGTCCGGCCCTGTGTCACTGTGCACCTCTGACAACAGTGACAATGCTCAACGGACCACAAAGTCCCGATACAGAACCCGCAGCACACAGGAGCAGCAGCAGCCCAAGCGTACTAGGGCGCAGACACCATCCCCACATAAGAGTAAGGCCACCCCAGAGCGCAGAGAGAAAAGCCCATCAGGCGAAAGCAAGGGCCACAAAGCAAAGAAACAAGCATCAGGGTCACATGCCTCACCTTCCTCCCCCGCCAAAGACTCCCCTGTCCCAAAGACGCCTCGCAGAGGCAAAATGACAGTTTCCACACCCACTGAGAAGGTGTTGCCTGCAAACATTACACAGGATGAGGGCCCCATGGATAATCCATCCTTGACCTCCACTCCCATCCCAAGCCCTGTGAAGCCAGCACGGGAGGACACTGTAGGGGGCAAAGCTGGTGGACAGAGGGAGGCAGGGCGGCGGCAAACACCAGGCAAGCGCACAGCAGGATCCAGCATGTCCCCAGAGGGAGGGTCACCATCCACACCAGAATCAGCTTTGGTAGTGGGGTCACCTGTTGTGTCTGCCCCAGTTCACCTCAATCCCCAGACAGGGAAGCCTTTCAGGATCCCCAAGAAGTGGAGAGGCACCCCTCCACAATCTCCGGCACACACTGTGTCTCACCAGGGCATGAGTCCACCTCCCCGGGCCACCACCCCACCTGGTCCAAGCAGCCCCCCAGCTCCCACAAGCACAGTTGGCACTTCCACAGTTGTTACTCCCACTACCCAGGGCAGCCCTCCAACTGACCCCAACACACAGTCAGCTCCAAGTCCGACAGACAGCCACATCTGAGTGGTGGTCACCCTTACACACCTGTCTGTCCACAGGGGTGCGTGTAATGCCCATTGTCAGGCCCATTACTCTGTTGCTGGGCATGGCATGGTAGAGTTGCATACATTCCCTGTGTAGCTTCTGATGTCACTACTCTGCACAATGTCTTTGCCTTTTTGTTCACTGCTGTTGGCCCCCTGCCTGTGCAGCTTCTCATGTACCTCACCTGCGCTGTGTCCTGGCCACTGGCCTTGCTGTTCACTGCTGTTTGCCCCTTGCCTGTGCAGCTTCTCATGTACCTCACCTGCACTGTGTCCTGGCCACTGGCCTTGCTGTTCACTGCTGTTTGCCCCTTGCCTGTGCAACTTCTCATGTACCTCACCTGCACTGTGTCCTGGCCACTGGCCTTGTTGTTCACTGCTGTTTGCCCCTTGCCTGTGCAGCTTCTCATGTACCTCACCTGTACTGTGTCCTGGCCACTGGCCTTGTTGTTCACTGCTGTTTGCCCCTTGCCTGTGCAGGATCTCATGTACCTCACCTGCACTTTGGACTGGCCACTGGCCTTGATGTTCACTGCTGTTTGCCCCTTGCCTGTGCAGCTTCTCATGTACCTCACCTGCACTTTGGACTGGCCACTGGCCTTGCTGTTCACTGCTGTTTGCCCCTTGCCTGTGCAGCTTCTCATGGACTTGATCTGCACATTGGACTGGACACTGGCCTTGCTGTTCACTGCTGTTTGCCCCTTGCCTGTGCAGCTTCTCATGTACCTCACCTGCACTGTGTCCTGGCCACTGGCCTTGTTGTTCACTGCTGTTTGCCCCCTGCCTGTGCAGCTTCTCATGTACCTCACCTGCACTGTGTCCTGGCCACTGGCCTTGCTGTTCACTGCTGTTTGCCCCTTGCCTGTGCAGCTTCTCATGTACCTCACCTGCACTGTGTCCTGGCCACTGGCCTTGCTGTTCACTGCTGTTTGCCCCTTGCCTGTGCAGCTTCTCATGTACCTCACCTGCACTGTGTCCTGGCCACTGGCCTTGTTGTTCACTGCTGTTTGCCCGTTGCCTGTGCAGCTTCTCATGTACCTCACCTGCACTGTGTCCTGGCCACTGGCCTTGTTGTTCACTGCTGTTTGCCCCTTGCCTGTGCAGGATCTCATGTACCTCACCTGCACTTTGGACTGGCCACTGGCCTTGCTGTTCACTGCTGTTTGCCCCTTGCCTGTGCAGCTTCTCATGTACCTCACCTGCACTTTGGACTGGCCACTGGCCTTGCTGTTCACTGCTGTTTGCCCCTTGCCTGTGCAGCTTCTCATGGACTTGATCTGCACATTGGACTGGCCACTGGCCTTGCTGTTCACTGCTGTTTGCTCCTTGCCTGTGCAGCTTCTCTTGTACCTCACCTGCACTGTGTCCTGGCCACTGGCCTTGTTGTTCACTGCTGTTTGCCCCCTGCCTGTGCAGCTTCTCATGTACCTCACCTGCACTGTGTCCTGGCCACTGGCCTTGTTGTTCACTGCTGTTTGCCCCTTGCCTGTGCAAGATCTCATGTACCTCACCTGCACTTTGGACTGGCCACTGGCCTTGCTGTTCACTGCTGTTTGCCCCTTGCCTGTGCAGCTTCTCATGTACCCCACCTGCACTTTGGACTGGCCACTGGCCTTGCTGTTCACTGCTGTTTGCCCCTTGCCTGTGCAGCTTCTCATGGACTTGATCTGCACATTGGACTGGCCACTGGCCTTGCTGTTCACTGCTGTTTGCCCCTTGCCTGTGCAGCTTCTCATGTACCTCACCTGCACTGTGTCCTGGCCACTGGCCTTGTTGTTCACTGCTGTTTGCCCCCTGCCTGTGCAGCTTCTCATGTACCTCACCTGCGCTGTGTCCTGGCCACTGGCCTTGCTGTTCACTGCTGTTTGCCCCTTGCCTGTGCAGCTTCTCATGTACCTCACCTGCACTGTGTCCTGGCCACTGGCCTTGCTGTTCACTGCTGTTTGCCCCTTGCCTGTGCAGCTTCTCATGTACCTCACCTGCACTGTGTCCTGGCCACTGGCCTTGCTGTTCACTGCTGTTTGCCCGTTGCCTGTGCAGCTTCTCATGTACCTCACCTGCACTGTGTCCTGGCCACTGGCCTTGTTGTTCACTGCTGTTTGCCCCTTGCCTGTGCAGGATCTCATGTACCTCACCTGCACTTTGGACTGGCCACTGGCCTTGCTGTTCACTGCTGTTTGCCCCTTGCCTGTGGAGGATCTCATGTACCTCATCTGCACTTTGGACTTGTCACTGGCCTTGCTGTTCACTGCTGTTTGCCCCTTGCCTGTGCAGGATCTCATGTACCTCATCTGCACTTTGGACTGGTCACTGGCCTTGCTGTTCACTGCTGTTTGCCCCTTGCCTGTGCAGGATCTCATGTACCTCACCTGCACTTTGGACTGGCCACTGGCCGTGCTGTTCACTGCTGTTTGCCCCTTGCCTGTGCAGCTTCTCATGGACTTAATCTGCACATTGGACTGGCCACTGGCCTTGCTGTTCACTGCTGTTTGCCCCTTGCCTGTGCAGCTTCTGATGTAACTACTCTGCACATTGTACTTGCCTTGTGGTTCACTGCTGTTTGCCCCCTGCCTGTGCAGCTTCTCATGTAAATACTGTGCATATTGAAATGCCCACTGGCTTTGCTGTTGCCCAAATTTGTTGTCTCAATATGCAAATTGTGAATAAACACAGTTGGTCCTGCTGTGAGTTGTGTCAGTGTCCTTCCTGAATAAAGTTGTTTCTGTGTGTGCATGGTTTACTGTGTCACATGCTCAGTATGCCACTTCAACATTGCCAATGGGTTGTCTCACATTTCATTTTTGTTGCAGGGGTGGGAGGCACTTCATTTCTACCTGACTGTGATACTTATGGGTGCAGTGCAGGTGGTTGGCAATGAATTCTTGTTGTCATCTTCCTTCTTTGCTCATGTTATCTATGGTGGACACATGTCAGGTTTGTGGGCAATGGCAGCACAGGGTGGGAGTTTGGGCACAGGCTTACAGGCAGGCAGGCCAGGGTCATGGGGTCTGTGTGAGCTTCCTTTCTGTGTGCCAATCAGTGTCGGTGTATGGACATCTTGTGGTGATGAGTTATCCAGGTCCCATGGCTTACTTCCAATGTGTGCACTTGGGTGGTGGAGAAGTGTATGGTGTGAAGGGGGTGACTTTGTTGTGACTGTGGATGTGTGTGCACCTGCATTGTCAACTACTGCCATGTGTCACCCTGGAGTGGTGTGCCTGTATGTGTACTTGTTGAGCCCTGTGGTTGTGTTTTGTGCACATGGCAGTATTGTGTGTTGCTGTTGTGGGAGGAGGTATGTGTGACATATCCTACTTGTGCTTGGCTGTCATGTAGTGTGTCACTGGGCCCTGTGTGTTGTGCAGCAGACATTCTCTTGTCCAGTATTTGGATGCCTATGTGTGGCTGGTCAGTGTTTGAGTTCAGGGCCTTCCTTACATCCCTGTGCCTATACATGGGTGTCCTTGCTGTCTCCAGGAGTTGTTGCATTGGGGTGACCGTGGTTTGTGTTGACTGACTGTGTCAGCCATGTGTGCTGTGATGGGCTGTGTGTGTTCTCACATGTGTCTTGTCTTGCATGAGCATCACACATGCTTGATGGTTGTGTCACTGCCCTTCCATTTGTGGGCACCTCACTTTGGCTTTCCTATTAGTTGTCCTCCATTACTGCTGGCATGTGGTGTGTGTATGTAGCTGTGAGTCAGGGTGGTGGGTGTGTGTGTGACTTGTCAGGTAGTGTGTGCAGTGAAGTGTTTGGTCCTCATCTGTGTGTGTGTACATTTTGTGCCTGGCCTCAGTGTTCTTGGCTTGTGTGAGATGTTGTTGTGGTGTGTGTGTTGGCTGGGGCCTGGGCTTCTGTGCTATGTGTTCCTGTGCAAAGGGTCCTGCTGTCGCTGTATATGCAGTTGTTGGGACGTGGGGAATGGTGTGGCTGTAGTTGTGTGGTTGTTGTGCAGGAGTGGCACTTGGGAGGCACATGTTGTGTCCCTTCAGGGAGGTAGCTGGTGTGTTGTGGATGGAGTTGTGGCTCTGTGCGATTTGTACGGTGCCCTTGGCATGCGCTGGCCCTGGGCTCTGCATTGTGTGCATGGTTTCCTGCACACTGACCGTGGCGGTGACGTGACCGGGACATTTGTTCATGATGGCGGTACATGGGTGGGCAGTATGTGGCGAGGTATTTTTTTCACAGGTGGGACATGTGTGTGTGCAGTGATGGCTGTGTGCCTGTCCCCACAGGGGTGTGTGGTGTTCCCAGGCGAAGTTTTTCCACCCTGGAGCTGTGTATTGTGTTACTTGCACTGTTGTGTCTGTACGTACCTGCCGAGGCATCCGCGGCGGACGATGACTTGCAGGTGGTGTATCATGTACAGCACCGGGAAGGCGTGTAGGGCAGGATCCATCGTGGTGTGTCCCGGGTGTCTCTTTTCTGTCTCCTCTGTGGTGTCTCCGCCGTCTCTCGCTGTGCGGTTTCTCGGTCGCGGTGCGCTGCCATGTTTCCGGCATCGTGATATCTTCGGAGTACGGAACGTCATTCCGCACGGCGGTGTGTGGTGATTGGCTCACTCCGCCGCGGTGGCGGGCGCACTTTGATGGCGGTCGGCGTCGCACCGCAGCGGGCAGGAAATGGGCAATGTGTGGCCATCCTAATATGGCGGGCGTGAAGACCTACCCACACTCAGCAATTCAGGGTTGCTACTATCATTTTAATCAGTGTATATGGAGACACCTTCAGAAATCAACACTAAGGGCCCGATTCCGATCTCACTACGAAAGCCCTCCGTACGACTCGGATCTGGAGGGATTTCCGAGTGAAACGTGCTCCGGGCGTCCGAACGAGCGAGTACGATGCAGCCGTATGCTTACGGACTCGGTTCGCTCAGTCTCCCATTGAACTCTATGGGACCCCGTGTACAGACGCGTACACAGGCTCCCATAGCAGAAAAGGGGTGGGTGGGGAAAAGCGTACACCCTGTGGCGGGCACCCCATGGTGCCAGCCACACTGTGCGTGCTTGGATCGGGGGGACCCATGGGCACCCCCGTGATAGATTCGGAGGGCCCCGGGTGAAGGGGGGCCTGGTACGGCCCCCCGAAGTACACTTCCGACAGCCGTTTCATCTCACTGAGAACGAGGTGAAGCGGCTGTACGATTCGTGCATCGTACTCGCTCAGTCGGAAATCGGCTCCATTGCGCGGCACAATTCGTCTACAAACGAGACGTACGGAGCGGTTCGGGTCCGGAAACGATTCGGTCGTCGCTTACGTGATCTTCGCATCGTACTTGGTCGTTCAGACTTGTGTGAGATTCAGTCATGAACAAGGGCAACGAATCGGATCCGGTAAAGCCAAATCCGATTCGGAGGCCTTCCGAGCGAGATCGGAATCGGGCCCTAAGTGTTGAATATGCGACAAATAGCTCCTTCGCATATCAAATAATAAAACTTATAGCACTGGCCTACGTCCCAGTTACTGACGTGGCCGAACACTACAACTTATTGATAGAAAGTCCATACTACTAACAAAACACACAAAAATTAAGTTCCCTTCTAGACTATTTTGAAGATACCTGGGTGGGAAGACTCCACAGATCAGGACATAGAAGGCAGCCTAAATACCACGTCCCATGGTGGAATGTATACCTCAGCACACTAAATAAAGAGGCAAAAACAAACAATGCTGTTGAATGTTGGCATAATGCCTTCCAAGCAACAACAGGCAGAGGTCCACCTACTCTACACAAACTCCTACTATCCCTCCAAAAAGAACAAAGCTACCAACAGCTAAGAATGGAGCAATCTATAACACAAATAGGGCTCAAACTATCCAAACAAACTAAACAAATGTTTGAATGCCTACAACACCAAGTCAGACTATATCCAACAACAAAAGGCCTAGAATACCTAGAAACAATTGCAAAAAGCCTACTTTAACTTATAAACCACTAAAAAATATAATACTTTTCTCTAAAATCAATTTAAATACATACATATAATTTTTATATTTCCACATAAATAATTATTTTGTCTAATATATTTTTATTAAAACCATAAATATATAGACATATTAATTATATATATGAAAATATAAAACACAATAACAGTAGTTTTATTAACATTTCCCTCCCACAATAAATAATTAAAATAACTTACCGTTTCCGTAGCTGAAGAAAGGAAATCCCAACTCTTGTAAAGCAATCTAAGTATCTCATAATCTCAAGTGAATGACAAATTACCCCCAAAAAATGGAAAAATCCAACTGTTTATAAAATAATCCTCCGTCCATAAATCCATAAACGAGAAACCATAAAAACCAGAAAAAGTGTTTTAAAAAAATAAACGCTCCATGAAAACCCAAAAAATGAAGGAAGTGTCAAATAATTAAAAGTTACTTAAACTAATACACACTTCCTTAATACCAAAAAAACGCTATCTTCTCGTAACCACCACTTCTCACGACCAAAACCTGTAAACAAAATACAAACAATCTTACCCACACAAATATACACATAGGGGCCGATTCCGATCTCGGCCGGTAGGGCTCCGAATCGGATTCGGCTTTACCGGATCCGATTCGGAGGCCTTTTTCCCGACCGATTCATACAGTCGTCCCAGCGAGCAAGTACGATGCGAGCGCACGCGAATTCGCCGACCGACTCGTTCCCGAGTCCCAACCGCTCCGACCGACTTGTACGGACACGGCTCGCACCACGCAATGGAGACGTTTCCCAACCGAGCAAGTACGATGCGCGCTTCGAACAGCCCGACCGACTTGTAGCGTCCGGCTCCAAAGAGCTGTCGGAGCCGGACTTCGGGGGTCCGTGTCGGACCCCCCTGCACGCGTAGCCGCACGAGTCGCACACAGGGGGGACCCAAGGGTCCCCCTTAAACATGCATGTACGGTGCGAGTCACACCGACGCGTACCCACTTTAGGGGGCCCCCCTGTTTGCAATGTACCCATTCAGTCAATGGGAGCCCGTGTACACGTTGTACGACCGGCTCCCATTGACTTCAATGGGAGTCCGACCGAAACGAGTCGGGCAGTCGGGCAGCATATGGCCGCATCGTACTCGCTCGGTCGGACTGCGGGAGTCCGGCTCTTTCGGAAATCTCTCTGGATCCGGCTCGGTCGGAGAGATTTCCGGCCCGAATCGGAATCGGCCCCATAGTCTACAACATAATACTATTACAAACATAATTCACACCATATTCACATATATTCTCACATATTTAAAGTTTTCTAACCTAGGCCTTAAAAACAAAACGATTGATAAAAAGCTAAAACCTAAGTAACACATAAAAATCACCACAACTCCAAAAACCTAACACTACACACACTAACTACAACCTAACTACCTTCAAATTAAACTGAAACTATAGTTTAAATAAAGAAAATTAAACTTGCCTTCCTCAACGCGATGCAGCTTCCAACCGCGAGCTTGTCCCCTCTGAAATAACCCAAAACAAACGTGAGCGGTTACAAAACACAAGCAACAAACAAATATGGCAGCTTTAAACATTATAAATTATTATCTTTTCTTTAAAAACATTTTATTACATAATTATAACATAGCTAAAATGTTTTATAAAAATCTAACAATTTATAACTTATATGGTGGGAGGTGCGACAGACTGCGTTCACAGGGTGACAACTCGAGCAAGGTATTTAGGTATTATTTCTGCATTGTAAAATTATAATAATAAATATTA
Source organism: Calotriton arnoldi (assembly GCA_963921515.1). Lineage (NCBI taxonomy): Eukaryota > Metazoa > Chordata > Amphibia > Caudata > Salamandridae > Calotriton > Calotriton arnoldi. The sequence continues at coordinate 455,337 of CAWUFW010004639.1, forward strand.
TTAAACATATAATAATTATTATTATAATTCCATATGTATACAATGTTGATTAAAAACATATGTTACATTTATTAAATGTTTAAAAAATGTATACCTATTTAAGAAAATGTATAAAAAATTAAACAATGCAATAATTAATATAATTAATATTTTATATATTAATAATATTAATTAAAAAGTATTATTTGTTATTTTTTTAAACAAAATTCAAAGCTTAAAATGCATTGAAAAAATGTGAAAACAGTAATATTATTAATACTTTACAATATATGCAACCAAATAATAAATGTTCATCATACAAGATTAAACTGTGCAACTATTAAAATATATATTTTTTACAAAAATGTTTGTAAAACAATAAAAAGTACATTATTTCATGTTACAAATTTTACATAACTGTATGTAAAAGTTTACCAATGTTAAAACCATTTGTTTACATAATTACTATATGTAAAAGTATACATATGTACCAAATATTTCTTTCTGTAAAATAAATAATATTGTTTTTTCTCTATGTGGATTAATTTATATTATATGGACTTAATAAAATATATATTTTTTTACCATTACTATATCATTGACACAAAATAAACATCAATTAAAAAATAATATGTGTGGTTTTTTGTGTATCATTTTATTAATGTTGTATTTAATTAAAATAATTATGTTTTAAATAAATGTACTGTATAAAATGATATGTTTTAATTAAATATATATATAATTTTATTATTTTTCATTTATAACTATGTTATAATTAATACACATTGCTACTACAAACTATATTCATTTTTTAAGATTACAAAACTACACATATATATAATTAAGGCTCCCGGTTTTCCATTTAAACGGATTTTTACATATAAATTCAGACGGAAAAATATTTTTCTTCCGTCTGTATTTATAAATAGAAATGGAAAAATACGACCAAACCGGAATCAGAGAATTGTTTGGCCATCCGTGCTCCAGCCAAGTGGTTGCCTCGCCACGCCGCTCTTCCTGATTTCAGTGTGTGCCTGCCCACATTAACACCTGCTGGGCCATTAATCTTTGGATATGCGCGGAAAATTCTTTCCTATAAGGGTCTTGTATTGACTTCTGGCCTGCCCTCCATAGACCTTTTGTTTCACTGTTTGCTCTTTATGGAGGCTGGGGACGCGCTAAGTAGCTAATGCAAGACCAGTAGAAATTAGTTGATTGCAGGATAGATTGTGAGGATCGGCAGGGTGACAAAGCATTCAAAAACTCTTTTAATCCTTTCTCTTACCTGTGGCTTCAGTTATTTTCTTTTTTTTTAAACTGCTTATTGGAAGTGTGGCAATATTAAGTAATTAACCAAATGGTCACTGAGTCACTTTGAAAAACAAAAAAAAAATCTTTTGAATGTGACCCGAAAAGGGCTAAAAGACCGGCAGCATAAACACAGTAGGGAAATTCGGTCGGATTAACATTCGGATCCTTGCAGGCCATAAAACGAAACTTTCCACCCTGACTTTGGTTGGCATGAAGAAACACAGCAAGAAAACAATAGCAGAATGTAAACATTCCTGCGAGGTGCATCTTGCCAGAGACAGCCAGGGCATATCTGTAAACTCTTTTCAAAGTTAAATCGTGTTTTTTCCACCATGGCTGCAGTTAAACTGTGTGATATAGCGCACTAATGCACCGAAATGTCTTCCACAAACAGAACTTTGTCTTCTAAATTCAGTAAAGGTTCAATGCTACTAGGCAGTAAAAAGTAAAATAAGGCAAATTATACACGTCTAAGGCCCAGACTCTTCAATGCAGAGACTGTCTCTCCCTTCTGGAAAATGTATTTTGCATTAGCGAAGGAATTAGTTGAAAAAAAGTGATTCAAAAACTGCCTGCTCATGTGGGGGAAATAGAGCCCGGCAGGACTAATGCAGGGCCTTTAATTTCTGAGGAGTGTAACTTTATTCCCACACCAGGCAGATGATTTATTCTCAAGACTGCCCTATCCACATGGGAGATCGTGGCGAAAGGCGGAGATGGGACAAAGGTGTTGGCATGACACTTTAAAGATCCTTGGTGGTCAGAAATAAGAGCCCGCTGCCTCAAAGGAGGTTGTTTGCTCGCTCAGCTGTGGACAGCAACTTGCACCACAGAGCATGCTGCAGAGAGGAGCATGGAACTGGCAATAAGAGCAAGGAGGCACCCAAAATATCTAAATTATCATGAAAGCTGTCAGCTCTTTCATGCCCTCTTTGGCCAGGTCACTGACAGTGCACAGGTGCACTTGTCTAAATTCTAAATGTATTTACATCTAATAATCATGGCTAGTGACATAGTGTTTTCAATATTGTAACACAGCAGCAGCTCACGAATGTATTGTATTCACTTAATTTGACGTATATATAAATATAGCCAAGCCTATAACAACCGTGTGCACTGTCTATTTAAATAAACGTGGAAAAATACTAGCTCCAGAGTCTTATCTTGCTTGCGCCAAAAATAAATGCGGATATATACAGATAAAATGACAAAAAAGTAAATATGGATAAATACAGACGGAAATGTTAAAAAATTAAATACCATAAAACCGGGAGCCCTATATATAATTTACTATTCCCACTCAAGTTAGAATTAAATCATGGTAGGTGTTGGACACTAAACTTAATTAATTTACTATTCCCACTCCAGTTAGTATTAAATCATGGTAGGTGCTGGACACTAAACTTAATTAATTTACTATTCCCACTCCAGTTACTATTAAATCAACATAGATGCTGGACACTAAACTTAATTAATTTACTATTCCCACTCCAGTTAGTATTTAATCAGGATAGGTGCTGGACACTAAACTTAGTTAATTTACTTTTCCCTCTCCAGTTAGTATTAAGTCATGGTAGGTGCTGGACACTAAACTTAATTAATTTACTATTCCCACTCCAGTTATTATTAAGTCAGGGTAGGTGCTGGGCACTAAACTTAATTAATTTACTATTCCCACTCCAATTAGTATTAAATCAGGGAACGTGCTGGACACTAAGGGGTCGATTCCGATTCGGGCCGGAAATCTCTCCGACCGAGCCGGACCCGGAGAGATTTCCGACCGAATCGGACCCGTGCAGTCCGACCGAACGAGTCCGATGCATTCGTATGCCACCGGACACGAGTCGGTCGGACTCCCATTGAACTCAATGGGAGCCGGTCGTACAACGCGTACGCGGGCTCCCATTGCCTCAATGGGTGCGAGGCGGACAAGGGCGCCCCCTACAGCGAGTACGCCGCAAAGCGCTTCGCGGCGTACACGCACAGGTAGGGGGACCCATGGGTCCCCCCTGTGTGCGCCTCGCACGGGTACGCGTACAGGGGGTCCGACACGGACCCCCAAAGTACGGCTCCGACAGCGAGTTCGAGTCGGACGGCGCGAGTCGGTCGGAGCGGTCGAGGTGCGCATCGTACTTACCCGGCCGGAAAACGTCTCCATTGCGCGGTGCGAATCGTGTCCGACCGAGTCGGTCGGAGCGGTACGATCCGGGTACGAGTCGGTCGGAGCGGTCGGGTCGCCCGGACGAGTCGGTCGGCGAGTCCGCATCGTACTCGCTCGGCCGGACCCGCGTACGGTTCGGTCGGGAAACAGGGCTCCGAATCGGATCCGGTAAAGCCGAATCCGATTCGGAGCCCTACCGGCCGAGATCGGAATCGGCCCCTAAACATAATTAATTTACTATTCCCAATCCAGTTAGTATTAAATCTGGGTAGGTGCTGGACACTAAACTTAATTAATTTACTATTCCCACTCCAGTTAGTATTAAGTCATGGTAGGTGCTGGACACTAAACTTAATTAATTTACTATTACCACTCCAGTTATTATTAAGTTGGGGTAGGTGCTGGACACTAAACTTAATTAATTTACTATTCCCACTCCAATTAGTATTAATACAGGGAAGGTGCTGGACACTAAACATAATTAATTTACTATTCCCACCAGTTAGTATTAAATCAGGGTAGGTGATGGACACTAAACTTAATTAATTTACTATTCTCACTCCAGTTAGTATTAAATCCGGATAGGTGCTGGACACTAAACTTAATTAGTTTACTATTCCCACTTCAGTTAGTATTAAGTCAGGGTAGGTGCTGGACACTCTTAATTAATTTACTACTCCCACTCCAGTTAGTATTAAGTCAGGGTAGGTGCTGGACACTAAACTTAATTAATTTACCATTCCCACACCAATTAATATTAAATCAGGGTAGGTGCTGGACACTAAACTTAATTAATTTACTATTCCCACTCCAGTTATTATTAAATCAGGGTAGGTGCTGGACACTAAACTTAATTATTTACTATTCCCACTCCAATTAGTATTAAATAAGGGAAGGTGCTGGACACTAAACATAATTAATTTACTATTCCCACTCCAAGTAGTACTAAATCAGGGTAGGTGCTGGACACTAAACTTAATTAATTTACTATTCCCACTCCAGTTAGTATTAAATCAGGGTAGGTGCTGGACACTAAACTTAATTAATTTACTATTCCCACTCCAGTTGGTATTAAATCAGGATAAGTGCTAAACACTAAACTTAATTTATTTTCTATTCCCACTCCAGTTAGTATTAAGTCAGGGTAGGTGCTGGACACTAAACTTAATTAATTTACTATACCCACTCCAGTTAGTATTAAGTCAGGGTAGGCGCTGGACACTAAACTTAATTAATTTACTATTCCCACTCCAATTAATATTAAATCAGAGTAGGTGCTGGACACTAAACTTAATTACATTATTATTCCCACTCCGCTTAATTTTAACTTAGGGAAGGTGCTGGACGCTAAACATAATTAATTTACTATTCCCACTCCAGTTAGTATTAAATCAGGGTAGGTGCTGGACACTAAACTTAATTAATTTATTATTCCCACTCCAGTTAGTATTAAGTCATGGAAGGTGCTGGACACTAAACTTAATTAATTTACTATTCCCACTCAAATTATTATTAAGTCACAGGAGATGCTGGACACTAAACATATATAAATTACTTTGCCCAATCCAATTAATATAATAACACAAACTATACAATACATAAAACCTATTTACTTTAATATTCATTATAACAATGTATTCAAAAATTGCATGTCTACCATAGCAAGCTGGTTGAGGAAGAATTTCCTTCAGCTGAACTCCACTAAAACCGAGATATTGCTATTTGGGACAGCAGAAGAGCTGTGGACCTCTGACTGGTGGCCTGCAGAACTGGGAGCGCCGCCCTTCCCAAAGAAGTGGGCGAAGGATCTAGGCATCAGGATCGACAATAAACTGTTGATGGAAGAACATGTTAAATCACTCTCGGGCGCCTGCTTTGGAACAATGAGGATGCTCAGGAAGATATTCCCGTGGTTCCCTCTAGCGGCCAGGAAGTCTCTGATTCAGTCGCTTTTGATCAGTCGACTAGACTATGGCAACTCTCTGCTTGTGGGAGTAAGGGAAGATCTGGCATCAAAATTGCAGGTGGTCCAAAACACGGCAGCCCGTTTAGCCTTGAATAAGCCAGCACGTACGCCATCTGCTCCTCTCCTACATCAATTGCACTGGCTCCCCATTAGGAAGCGGGCCATCTTTAAATTGCTAAGTACAGTCATTAAGTCCATACAGGGGAATGGCCCTGCCTACTTGGGAAAAAAACTTGAATGGTACCGACCAACACGGCAGTTAAGATCTAGCAACCGATCTTTACTCTGTACTCAGAGGATTAGAAAGGTCCAGCTAGGTGGACGGGCTTTTTCTTATCTTGCCCCTCAGCATTGGAATAGGCTCCCGGAGGAAATCCGTGCCTGTCCTACTTTTGCACGGTTTAAGAAGCTACTCAAATCCTGGCTGTTTTAGACTCTACTGCCTATTTGGTGTCCCTTTTCAGGCGCTGAGAGATCCCTCTGGGGATGATTCGTTGCACCATACAAATGAGTTAAATAAATAAATAAATAAATTTCATGACTCAAATATTTTTTAAACATATCACATTAATAGAATAATATTCTAAATATTATTAAAAATAATATTAAATATTCCAAAATACTATATATCACATATAAATTATATTTTTTCTAATTACTACACATATTACTTAATTTTATATTCAATCTTTCAACACATTAATGAATTTTCATTTTTAAACTCTTAATAAATATTAAATAATATTTAATATGTATAACATAATTATTAAAAAACAAAAAATATTATCTTTTAATTATTAAATAACATACATTTAAATATAAATATTAATAAATACTACTAAATCTTTTTTTTACTAATACTTTAATTAAAAAATTTCAATATTAACACATTATATTATATTTTTAATTTTATTTTCATAAACAAATAATTGCATTATATTATTATTTTCAATTTTACAATAGTTTAAAAAAAATGCAAACATTTAATCTAAAATGTTTAAAAAAAAGAATTCAAACAAAATATTATTCCATAATTTAAAATATATTTAATTTTTTCAATTTTTAAAAAATTTATTGAAACAATCACCACCCTTATACACTAAAACCCAACATCCCGCTCCTAATACAAAAATTTCTAATTATAATTTTAAAAATTTCGAATTTATAAAAATTTATAAAACATTATTTTAAAACACTCCCCACCCTTATCCCCTATAAACCCAACATCCCAATCCTAAAACAAACAATTCTAATTTAAATATTAAAAATTTCTAATTTATTAAAATTTTAAATCAATTATTTTAAAACACTCCCCACCCTTATCTCCTATAAACCCAACATTCCGCTCCTAAAACAAAAATTTCTAATTTAAATATTAATAATTTTGAATTTATTAAAATTTTAAATCAATTATTTTAAAACACTCCCCACCCTTATCCCCTATAAACCCAACATCCTGCTCCTAAAAAATAAAATAAAAATGTATTTTTTATAACATTAAATACATAATATTATACCTAAAACAAACATAAAACATATTAAAAAAGTACAATAACAATATTTTGACATAACGATATTACATTCGACATTTAAAAATTCGATATTTTTAACAACACTAAAAATCGATATTTTTAACATTGATATACATAACATCGATATTTAATAATATCGATATACTAAACTCGATATTAATGTATGTCGATATTAAAAAGTCGATATTATGTCCACTTACCATGCCTACCACAGTGAAAATAGCGTTTTGGGCTTTTTCACTGTAGGGACATGGTAGTTTTCATTTCTACATGTCCCACTTTTAAGGACCATGTACCTTACTTTTGTGGGCTACATGGCTTATAAAAGGGTAACTTATTAATATTTTAAAGGGAAGTTTCCCAGTAACCCATATGTGCATTGACCTCCCCTTTGGCCGTCCATGCAGATGACGTTTTAATATTTTCTCATTGCTCTGAGCCAACGATCAAGAGTGTTGATCGTGTTTCACTGGACTGTGGCCAGGTCTCAGGGTATAAAATAAACACTCATAAAACACAATTGATCCTTGTGGGAGGTGCGACAAACTGCGTTCACAGGGTGACAACTCGAGCAAGGTATTTAGGTATTATTTTGGCAATGAATATAATTATACTGCACAACTACGGCCTCTAGGACTATTGTTAGATAAATGGATGCATTTACTTATTTCTCTTATTGGATGAATACATTTAATTAAAATTAACATCCTCCCTAAATTTTTTATCGTTTTCGTTCAGTACCTTTTTCGTTCCTTATAGGTATTTTAAAATACTAGACTCTTTTATTACAATATTCATATGGCAGATAAAGAAAGAGCTGAGATCTTTAAAAATTGTAAAGCTTCCAATAGTTGAAGGTGGGTGGGCACTTCCTGATTGGCGTTTTTATTATTGGGCTAGTATGGATGACCGCATTTGCATGCTGTATGACTTTTATCCGAGTAACTGGCTTCATTCCATCTTAGCTATAAATAACAAGGATAGGGAGTGAAGAGGTGCACCTCGTGGGTGCTAGAGGTGGATACGTCCTCCTCAGGTAAACATATGAAACAAAAGAGAGATCCACCTCAAAAGAGGTTGTAATAAGGAAATGAGTTTCCAAACTTGGTAGGAAACACACAATGTTTGCTTTGATTCCCAATCACACACCAAAAGGACCCTTGGTGTCATGCTTCATCATAGGGGTCTTCCCGCCCCAGCTGCGGGACGGGGCGTGCTGCGACCAGCGACTACGCGGGAGCACTGATATTTGTAGTGCTATGTGTGGTGTAGGGGTAGTAAGAGGAAGGGTCGGGGGTGAATGCGAAAAGTGAGTTAAAAGAACCTGGCCTCATGGACTTAAGGAATTTAATAGGTCATAGAGGCTGGTACTATTAAAGGGTGGTTCGGAGATGTTCTGCGTGTAATGTGCGGATACTCCTGGGTGTGTCAACATGTTTCGAAGCCACAAGGCTTCTTCATCAGGACTGAAAAATGATCCCTTCAGTACTCACTATGTTGCTATCAATAAATGTGTGATATATACAAAAAATGTTAAAAAGGGGGGATGCATAATATACAGTACCCAATCAAATAATGGTAAAGAGTGAGCCCACTCAGTATTTCTGAAGTGTAAGCCTGAAAAGAGAGAGCACAGTTAATTTATGCAAGTGCGTCTCCCAATGCGCAGACACGATTAACCTAAGAAGAAACAAAACATTAACTGTGACTGTAGTGTCCATTAGCCTTAGTTTGTAATTTAACCAAGTGCCGTGACCTGTTAGGAAAAAGGGGACAAATAACGAGACATACATACAAAAACAGAAAACACACTCTCTATATTCAATATTCAAAGTCATTGTGATTGATGCTTCAAGTTACGTTCATATAATGAAGATACATACTAGAGAAAGCAGGAGTTAATGCTCCATGAGCCTTTATAACGGTTGGGAAGGGTGTTGCCACGTCTGCTATTTGAAAAGACGAGATAGAAAAATGAGAAGAAACTGTTTGTTCACGGAGGATTTTGTATAATGAACACCAGGTTGGCGTTAACTTTCGAACGACTCCAGCGTTACTGGTACCCTACACGGCTATGCCGTACTCACGTTCTGGTCAACAGCTCCTCACCTTTGATAACGCCATCCCGCGGCTCCGTTGTGTGAGTGAGACCGCGGGGGAGGCTCTTTTTAAAGGCAGGCAATTAGTTTACAACAGGGCGCACCTGTGCGAGATCCCGCAAATTAGAGTTCGAAAGCGGAAGTGACTAACGCTAGTACGCTAACCCATTTCATCAGGATGTAACCGGAAATGGTTGAAACAAGTTCTTGCCGAACATCGTAAGTATTCTAAATGAAATGAATAGTCTTTCGAGTTCATTAAAAAAGGAGTGGTACAGACAGACCTAGAGGCATGAGTAATAAATATAAATATAGACAGCGCTATAACAGACGGGCACAATCCCAATAAGAGAGCGCTGACTCTGTATACTGCTGTAGGGATTGTAACCGCTTGTGGGAGCATGGAAACTAAGACTAAACATCAGTTTGCCCTAAAAAGGGTTGAGGGTGAAGTAGTAATTAAATGCCCAGAAGATCGGAAAGTGAATGAATAGCACTAGATGGATGAAAAAACTGAGCCCGATATCAGAGCACTGCCTGAATTAACCCATGCGCAAAGATTAGGTGTTCCTGAAACCGACCACAAAACCCCAGGATTTGACACCAGATTGCACTGAGTTCAGTATGGAAGCTCTTTCAGAATTAAATGTACGTAGAGTGAAAACAGTGATACACATAAGTGAAGTTGTATATCTAGAGATGTTGGAAGAGACGCGATTATCTTATGGACATTGATTACTGCAAAACCAGATCCGGAATGACTGCATGATATATTGATTGATCCATATCAGTATACCAGGAGAAATGTACAGTCTAGGTCAGTTGAGCCCAGGGAATATCATCGTTCAGACCTGTCAGTTGAGTGCCCAAACGAAACACCCAACGTTGTTCCTTTTCTAGCAGGTTGCTCTCGTTGTGGAGTTGTTCAATCACAGTCCATTTCAAATCATCCACGTTGTGTGGCATAATGAGATAGTGATTTGCCATCTTCGTGGTGCTTTTTTTGCAGCGCACATTGCTCTTGTGCTCGCCGATGCGGATCTTAATTGGCCTTGAAGTCATGCCAATATATTCTTTTCTGCACGGACATGTGATCATATAAATCACGTTCCTGAAATTGCAGTTTGTAAAGCCTCTTTGTTCCCAAGTTGTTCCATTCATGAAGGTTATACTTTTACTTTTCTTAGTAATATTACACGTGCTACAGTTACCACACGGGTAATGACCCTGTAGTGGTGGGAGGGTAGTGGTAGCCAGACTCCTCTCGAATATAACCCTTGGTCGGGTATGGACCAAAACGTCCTTCAGGTTTCTGCCTCTCTTATGGGAGAACATGGGTTTGGGAAGGTGGAGACTGCCGCAATTGAGTATTCTCCAGTGCTTATTTATTAGTTTAGGCACTTCATTTGAGTGAGTATTGAAAGTGGTAACACATATAGGCCTGATTTCCTGTTCCTTAGGTGCGTGGTTTTCTAACAGGGCTTCTCTGTTGTTATTTCTGGCCCGCTTATAACCTTTCTTTACAATCCGTTCCGGATAGTTGCGTTTCAGTAGTTTGTTTTCCAAATCGGAGGCTTGTTTTTTGAATACGTGAGCTCGGAACAGTTCCTCCGGATGCGGAGGAACTGTCCGTAGGGGAGGTTGTCCCGTAGATGCCTGGGGTGGAAACTGTTGTATGATAATAGGCAGTTTTTGGCTGTAGGTTTGAAATGGGTGGTAGTTTTAAGCTTACCCTGGTCAGAGTAGATGTTCAGGTCAAGGAACACCAGATTCATATTAGAAAATGTATGGGTGAACTTTAAGAATGTGTTTTGTTCATTAAGCCAAAGCATGAAGGCTCCAATGGATTCAGCGTCACCTCTCCATATAACAAGAATATCGTCAATGTACCGTTTCCAGACAACGATGTTGTCTTTGAACGGGTTGTCACGATGTAATATCTTGTTGGTTTCTAGGTGGTGGACATAGAGGCCAGCCAGACTAGGGGCAAAGGTGCTCCCCATGCTGGTCCCGTGTCTTTGTAGGTAATGTACCCTTCGTACAAAAGAAGTTGTTTTTTAGTGCCAGAGATACATTCCATAACCACATTACGGGGTGTATGATAATCCCATGTTGTGGTAAATAGTACTTCCTCTATGATGTCTAGTGTTTCGTCATGGGGTAAGCTGGATATAGGCTTTCGACATCAAGTCCCAAGAGGAGGTGTTGTGTTGGATCAAAGGGAGGTCCTCGATAAGTTGTAGAACGGCCTTGGTATCTTTTAGGTAGGTTTGGGTTTTCTGAACTAGAGGCCGTAAAAATGCGTCAGCAAACTTGGAAAGGGGTTCCAGTATAGAGCCAATCCCCGATACAATAGGACGGCCGGGGGATATGCCACATTCTTATGGATCTTCGGGATGGTGTAGAAATAGGGTGTTTTAGGACATTTCTGTATAAGGAATTCTGCCTCCTTTCTTGACACCCAGTCATGAGCTATGGCTTCCTCCACCATCACCATAATCCGTACCCGCGTCTCTTCTGTTGGATCATCGCGGAGGACTTCGTAGTTCCTGCGGTCATCAAGGAGCTTCATACATTCGACGTCATAATTGTGTTTCGTTTGAATAACAATGGCACCTCCTTTATCTGCTGGCTTGATAACCAGGTCAGTGTTATCAGCCAATTGATGTAATGCTTCTTTTCCAATCGTGTGGTGTTCTGGAATGTTCTTTTTCCCTCACTTGGTAGGTTCATCAATTCATCCATTACTGCTTTCTCGAAAGCAAGTAACTCGACTGGTACCGTGGAGTCCAAAGGTGTGAAAGTAGATTTGTTTCGCAATCCAGTGTCAGATGTCTGTTCCACTGTTGTCTCTGTTTCATTTTGATTTGCAAAGAAAGCTCGTAATTTAAGCTTGCGCATAAACTCCTTCATTTCTAGGCATAGTTTAAATTTGTCCAACTTGTTTGTGGGGACAAAGCTTAGGCCCTTTTGCAGGACGTGTTTCTGGGTCTCTGTCAAAGTGTACTCCGTTAAGTTAACCACTAATTGCTCTACCTGCTGGTTGACGGTTGATTTGATGTTGCTGTCATACTCCTCGTTGAGACTCTCGCCACGTCGTCTGGTTCGTGACTCCAATGGACCTGGTTGCCTCTCCGGTTCCTTCCTCTCGGTGGCCCGGGGCGTGATCCTAAAAGGAGGTGGTCCATAGTAGTTAAATTCTTGTGGTTGTGGGTTCCATTGTTGGAAAGGTCCTGCCATGGGTGGTGGACCATAAGGGTAGTATGCATAGCTCGGTGGTCCTTGGAAATGGTCCCAGCCCCTTCCTCTTGGTCTATAAGGTCTCTGGTACTGAGCTCTTCCTCTCTGGTTCCTTTGGTTGCTACCCCGGCTTGAATGTGAGTCGTTGGAGCTAACATCAGATGAATCGCTGTCCGAACCCTGTTCACTATGAGTTTTCTTGATCACGTAGTCATCTCTTATGTAGGGGTAGACGCGTTCGTGGCTGAAAGCTATAGTGTCCTTTTTCAATTTCTTATACTTGCTCTGTTTCAATGAGATCTCGTATTCACTCATCTGCTGGTTGAGTTCATCCAATCTTTTCTTCAAAACGGTAGTTGATTGATAGGTTTTTAGTTGGACCTCTAGTTTCTGTATGTCGATCTTCATGAAAAATTGAAGACATATACTGTTCCTTCCAAAAATAGAAGGGAAAAAGGGGAATGAGGTAACGGTTACCTCATTCCCCTTTTCCCTTCTATTTTTTCCCTTCTATTTTTTTCAGGAACAGTATAAGGAACAGTATATGTCTTCAATTTTTCATACATACACTTTTCTCAGCTAGAACACACGCTCAATTTTTATTTTGACATTCACAACATGGCAGAGACAGCAGGCCTCACCTTTGATGAGGGTGAAATTGATAGAATCCTGGCAGCCCTCAATCCGTTTGAGGGACTGAGCAGCAACGATCCAGGTCCGGACAACGCAGACTGGGATGAGTTGGAAAGCCTGAGGAGAACACAGATAAAAACCGCTTTGCATGGCCTTCTAATGACAGAATACCTTAGGGCCAACGTGGCACCTCAAGGCCTAATAGTTCGGAATGAACCATTTATATTCCAGCATGACAAATCCTTTAAAAAAGATTGGTCCTTAATATCGTGGCACTGCACTAGGGATTGGCTGGTTCTCATAATCAAAACAGCCACCCGATTGGCACAAGAACTGAAGATCGACATACAGAAACTAGAGGTCCAACTAAAAACCTATCAATCAACTACCGTTTTGAAGAAAAGATTGGATGAACTCAACCAGCAGATGAGTGAATACGAGATCTCATTGAAACAGAGCAAGTATAAGAAATTGAAAAAGGACACTATAGCTTTCAGCCACGAACGCGTCTACCCCTACATAAGAGATGACTACGTGATCAAGAAAACTCATAGTGAACAGGGTTCGGACAGCGATTCATCTGATGTTAGCTCCAACGAATCACATTCAAGCCGGGGTAGCAACCAAAGGAACCAGAGAGGAAGAGCTCAGTACCAGAGACCTTATAGACCAAGAGGAAGGGGCTGGGACCATTTCCAAGGACCACCGAGCTATGCATACTACCCTTATGGTCCACCACCCATGGCAGGACCTTTCCAACAATGGAACCCACAACCACAAGAATTTAACTACTATGGACCACCTCCTTTTTTAGGATCACGCCCCGGGCCACCGAGAGGAAGGAACCGGAGAGGCAACCAGGTCCATTGGAGTCACGAACCAGACGACGTGGCGAGAGTCTCAACGAGGAGTATGACAGCAACAGCAAATCAACCTTCAACCAGCAGGTAGAGCAATTAGTAGTTAACTTAACGGAGTACACTTTGACAGAGACCCAGAAACACGTCCTGCAAAAGGGCCTGGGCTTTGTCCCCACAAACAAGTTGGACAAATTTAAACTATGCCTAGAAATGAAGGAGTTTATGCGCAAGCTTAAATTACGAGCTTTCTTTGCAAATCAAAATGAAACAGAGACAACAGTGGAACAGACATCTGACACTGGATTGCGAAACAAATCTACTTTCACACCTTTGGACTCCACGGTACCAGTCGAGTTACTTGCTTTCGAGAAAGCAGTAATGGATGAATTGATGAACCTACCAAGTGAGGGAAAAAGAACATTCCAGAACACCACACGATTGGAAAAAGAAGCATTACATCAATTGGCTGATAACACTGACCTGGTTATCAAGCCAGCAGATAAAGGAGGTGCCATTGTTATTCAAACGAAACACAATTATGACGTCGAATGTATGAAGCTCCTTGATGACCGCAGGAACTACGAAGTCCTCCGCGATGATCCAACAGAAGAGACGCGGGTACGGATTATGGTGATGGTGGAGGAAGCCATAGCTCATGACTGGGTGTCAAGAAAGGAGGCAGAATTCCTTATACAGAAATGTCCTAAAACACCCTATTTCTACACCATCCCGAAGATCCATAAGAATGTGGCATATCCCCCGGCCGTCCTATTGTATCGGGGATTGGCTCTATACTGGAACCCCTTTCCAAGTTTGCTGACGCATTTTTACGGCCTCTAGTTCAGAAAACCCAAACCTACCTAAAAGATACCAAGGCCGTTCTACAACTTGTCGAGGACCTCCCTTTGATCCAACACAACACCTCCTCTTGGGACTTGATGTCGAAAGCCTATATACGAGCTTACCCCATGACGAAACACTAGACATCATAGAGGAAGTACTATTTACCACAACATGGGATTATCATACACCCCGTAATGTGGTTATGGAATGTATCTCTCTGGCACTAAAAAACAACTTCTTTTTGTACGAAGGGGTACGTTACCTACAAAGACACGGGACCAGCATGGGGAGCACCTTTGCCCCTAGTCTGGCTGGCCTTTATGTCCACCACCTAGAAACCAACAAGATATTACATCATGACAACCCGTTCAAAGACAACATCGTTGTCTGGAAACGGTACATTGACGATATTCTTGTTATATGGAGAGGTGACGCTGAATCCATTGGAGCCTTCATGCTTTGGCTTAATGAACAAAACACATTCTTAAAGTTCACCCATACATTTTCTAATATGAATCTGGTGTTCCTTGACCTGAACATCTACTCTGACCAGGGTAAGCTTAAAACTACCACCCATTTCAAACCAACAGCCAAAAACTGCCTATTATCATACAACAGTTTCCACCCCAGGCATCTACGGGACAACCTCCCCTACGGACAGTTCCTCCGCCTCCGGAGGAACTGTTCCGAGCTCACGGATTTCAAAAAACAAGCCTCCGATTTGGAAAACAAACTACTGAAACGCAACTATCCGGAACGGATTGTAAAGAAAGGTTATAAGCGGGCCAGAAATAACAACAGAGAAGCCCTGTTAGAAAACCACGCACCTAAGGAACAGGAAATCAGGCCTATATGTGTTACCACTTTCAATACTCACTCAAATCAAGTGTCTAAACTAATAAATAAGCACTGGAGAATACTCAATTGCGGCAGTCTCAACCTTCCCAAACCCATGTTCTCCCATAAGAGAGGCAGAAACCTGAAGGACGTTTTGGTCCATACCCGACCAAGGGTTATATTCGAGAGGAGTCTGGCTACCACTACCCTCCCACCACTACAGGGTCATTACCCGTGTGGTAACTGTAGCACGTGTAATCTTACTAAGAAAAGTAAAAGTATAACCTTCATGAATGGAACAACTTGGGAACAAAGAGGCTTTACAAACTGCAATAGCAGGAACGTGATTTATATGATCACATGTCCGTGCAGAAAAGAATATATTGGCATGACTTCAAGGCCAATTAAGATCCGCATCGGCGAGCACAAGAGCAATGTGCGCTGCAAAAAAGCACCACGAAGATGGCAAATCACTATCTCATTATGCCACACAACGTGGATGATTTGAAATGGACTGTGATTGAACAACTCCACAACGAGAGCAACCTGCTAGAAAAGGAACAACGTTGGGTGTTTCGTTTGGGCACTCATCTGACAGGTCTGAACGATGATATTCCCTGGGCTCAACTGACCTAGACTGTACATTTCTCCTGGTATACTGATATGGATCAATCAATATATCATGCAGTCATTCCGGATCTGGTTTTGCAGTAATCAATGTCCATAAGATAATCGCGTCTCTTCTAACATCTCTAGATAATCAACTTCACTTATGTGTATCACTGTTTTCACTCTACGTACATTTAATTCTGAAACAGCTTCCATACTGAACTCAGTGCAATCTGGTGTCAAATCCTGGGGTTTTGTGGTCGGTTTCAGGAACACCTAATCTTTGCGCATGGGTTAATTCAGGCAGTGCTCTGATATCGGGCTCAGTTTTTTCATCCATCTAGTGCTATTCATTCACTTTCCGATCTTCTGGGCATTTAATTACTACTTCACCCTCAACCTTTTTTAGGGCAAACTGATGTTTAGTCTTAGTTTCCATGCTCCCACAAGCGGTTACAATCCCTACAGCAGTATACAGAGTCAGCGCTCTCTTATTGGGATTGTGCCCGTCTGTTATAGCGGTGTCTATATTTATATTTATTACTCATGCCTCTAGGTCTGTCTGTACCACTCCTTTTTTAATGAACTCGAAAGACTATTCATTTCATTTAGAATACTTACGATGTTCGGCAAGAACTTGTTTCAACCATTTCCGGTTACATCCTGATGAAATGGGTTAGCGTACTAGCGTTAGTCACTTCCGCTTTCGAACTCTAATTTGCGGGATCTCGCACAGGTGCGCCCTGTTGTAAACTAATTGCCTGCCTTTAAAAAGAGCCTCCCCGCGGTCTCACTCACACAACGGAGCCGCGGGATGGCGTTATCAAAAGCGATGAGCTGTTGATCAGAACGTGAGTACGGCATAGCCGTGTAGGGTACCAGTAACGCTGGAGTCGTTCGAAAGTTAACGCCAACCTGGTGTTCATTATACAAAATCCTCCGTGAACAAACAGTTTCTTCTCATTTTTCTATCTCGTCTTTTCAAATAGCAGACGTGGCAACACCCTTCCCAACCGTTATAAAGGCTCATGGAGCATTAACTCCTGCTTTCTCTAGTATGTATCTTCATTAAATGAACGTAACTTGAAGCATCAATCACAATGACTTTGAATATTGAATATAGAGAGTGTGTTTTCTGTTTTTTGTATGTATGTCTCGTTATTTGTCCCCTTTTTCCTAACAGGTCACGGCACTTGGTTAAATTACAAACTAAGGCTAATGGACACTACAGTCACAGTTAATGTTTTGTTTCTTCTTAGGTTAATCGTGTCTGCGCATTGGGAGACGCACTTGCATAAATTAACTGTGCTCTCTCTTTTCAGGCTTACACTTCAGAAATACTGAGTGGGCTCACTCTTTACCATTATTTGATTGGGTACTGTATATTATGCATCCCCCCCTTTTTTAAATTTTTTTGTATATATCACACATTTATTGATAGCAACATAGTGAGTACTGAAGGGATCATTTTTCAGTCCTGATGAAGAAGCCTTGTGGCTTCGAAACATGTTGACACACCCAGGAGTATCCGCACATTACACGCAGGACATCTCCGAACCACCCTTTTAATAGTACCAGCCTCCATGACCTATTAAATTCCTTAAGTCCATGAGGCCAGGTTCTTTTTAACTCACTTTTCGCATTCACCCCCGACCCTTCCTCTCACTACCCCTACACCACACATAGCACTACAAATATCAGTGCTCCCGCGTAGTCGCTGGTCGCAGCACGCCCCGTCCCGCAGCTGGGGCGGGAAGACCCCTATGATGAAGCATGACACCAAGGGTCCTTTTGGTGTGTGAGGGGTATCAAAGCAAACATTGTGTGTTTCCTACCAAGTTTGGAAACTCATTTCTTCATTCCATCTTAGCCATGAAAGATCTTGGTAGCAGTAGTGCGAAATTTAAAAGCAGTTATTTTTACAAAAAAAGTTAGATTAAAGACTGGGATAGCTCTTGAAAAGATTTGGAATGATATGAGGAGGTTCTTGAAAATCCCATTCTTTACATGCCTATACACTTCTGCTGGATAACCCTGACTTACTGAAGTGCTTTACCTCTTCCTATTTTGGTTTTTGATTGCAGCTGGGAATCAAGCTACTAGGCGACCTGATGGATGACTCCAGAATGTAATCTTTCATAGATCTACAGGCAGCATTTGCCATACACCCTCGTACTTTTTTTTAAATACCTGCACATTCGGATTTTCTTACTGAGCGGGAGTAGCAATATCATTACCTCATTGGCCCAGTCCGCCATTGCACGAATCATATTTGGTAAGCATTCATGTAGCATTTTGGAAAATTATAGCTGTCTTATCCAGTACTCTTTCAATGATTTGGGAACTTGGGCTGATAAATGGACTGCTAGCGTAAATGACGGTGTTTCGGTTCAAGAACTCTCCAACATTCATGCGCGATACTGAAGAGTTGTCACCTCTACTAGACTAAAAGGCAAGATTTATCGCACAATGTTTGATTTTTACATCAGTCCTTCCAAATTGTCTAATTGGTATAATAGATCACAACACAAAGCTGCCCACGCGGCTCTCTTGAAGCAGCTGAAAACACCCATATGTTTGCTACATGCCCTAAACTGATACCATTTTGGCCTTTGATGCACGGGCAGATATCTATAGTACAACCTAATGTATGGGTACTTACTCCAAAAATTATCCTGCTCGGCATAGGGGCTACTGACTGGGTTCTTTATATTCTTTCCATAGCTAGACTTAACAGTGCAAGAAATTGGAAATCTTTATCTCCGCCAAAGCATAAGGAGTGGTGGAAAGAAGTAATGGAGGCATGTGAATTAGAATTTCAGGTAGCTAAGGCTAGAGGCTCTACCCTGAAATTTCATCAGATTTGGGGGAATCTGAAAGATTATTTGATGTTAGATTAGAGATTGTTGATTGTGCTAATTATGTTTTTGCCTGTCTGCAATGATTTACTAAAATTTATGGAAGTAATTTTGATATATATGATTAATTCATGTTTTCCTGATTTATGCATTATTATGATGTGTCTTGGTACTTTGCTGCTTGCACTCTCGCCAATAAATTTAAAAAAAAGAAAGAAAGAAAAGTGACTTTTTTACGTGGCAAAAGGGTGCAGCAGACAGGCTACACAGGATAAGCCTGAAGCCATATTTTCTTTTGTCACACTAGTTGATGACAAAATAAATGCTGCAGTCCACAGATGCCAATTAAGATTTCATGACATAGGTGTATTTCTGTACCAAATACTATGACCTTATAGAAACGTTAAATACACCAATCAGGAATTAGCCAATTTCGCTGTGGTTTAGGACTCGGAGCTCATTCACTGGGCACTAGATAGCAGTGTCCCAGTGTGCAGCATCTAAAAACCATAACATAAATTAGGGTCCAGAAAAGGTGATAATATCTGGGGTAACCACGCAGAAAAGGTTGATTGCTTACAGAGTATGCTCAACTGTTGCTTAATTCCTAGATTGATATGACACGCCGAAAAGGAGGCTTTGAATGTCCGAGCATCGTAGAACATTTCTTTACAGCGTTTTATCCCATTAAACATCAGGTCCACAATGAATAACCATAAGAGTCAGCTGTACTCAAGGTATCTTCACCTCCCGCCTAAACGCTGCAGCATTCCCAAAGGCACTCCCTACAAAAACACACAATCTGAACTCAAGTTGATTCGTAGTATCACAAACGTCAAAAAATAGAAATACCCAAGTAATAATGAGAACTCAAAAAAAGAAAAAAATGACGACGAGTGTATTTATTTTGAAGGGAAGGCACTTGTCCACTTTAGTGACCTTAAACTTGATTATTTTGGTAAATCGGAACTCCCATGATATCAATATTTGCGATACGTTGAAAACACTGGCTGAGTTTTCACAAACGAGCACACTTACAGTCACCTTTTCGGTACACAATTAAATCAATTTACTTTACTGAAAGCTGAGAAAAGTGTATACACCAAAGAAAAGCGAGAAAAGCATCTGCCACACTGCTAGCTCAGTGTGTACTGTGCAGGAAAAATAAATAAAAGATGACGAAAAAAACTCCACAGAAACAAAATGCTGTGAATAATTTTCTTTGTTGGCACTAAACAAACTTCCATGAAGGGGAAGAGTTTTTTTCCATTAGTTGTGCAGATTGAATATTGTTTAGAACATCAATATAATATATAGCTTTGCACGTGTTGATCAATCGCAGTGGGGCCCTTTCTTCAAATGCAACAGTGAGGCAGTGAGTGCACAATTCACATCCTCCCTTGTCAGCACCGGTGGCCGAAGCCAAGTTGTGACTGAAACTGTGCTAGAAAGGGTCTCCTGACACTGGCCCTTTCGGGGCTCTTGCCAACTGGAACAAATCCGAAAGGGAGTCAGAAAGTGTGCGTCTTGTTTTCACCCTGCGAGAGGTGGCTATTTTTCTCACCGCGAGCTCTAGCTCGCAATCTCTGCTTTCAGTGGTGGAAATGTCATTATCACTTCTAAATCTGGTTCCTAGCACATTAAACTTTCCAGCAGTTAATGACTCTCTTTGTCTCTCCGCTCGGCTTTACTTTTCACATCGGATGTAGTAATGCGGGAGGGGAGATATTACAGTCAGACCGGGAAGCTCTGTTTAAATGAAGCCTGTATTTTAGATTAGATTTTAGAAAGGTTAGGAATAGCAGTCAGTAGTGTGCACACACTGGTAGACAGAAAGGACAGACCTGAAGCAAATCAACTTAGTATGACATCTATGCGTGGTTAAAGGAACGCTTCTTCAGTGCTCCAACATTTTTCCATTCCTCTCCTTTTTTAAATCTCTCCCTTTACATCTGCTTCTCTCCTCTTGTTCCTATCACACCTTTTCTCATGTTCACCCTTTGTTTCACTTCGTGATGCCTCTTTCGTTTTTCCCACATATGCCCTTTCTTTATATTTTAATGCACCTTCTCTCATTCTCACCCGAATAACTACAGTCATATGTTTATCAGCTGTGGTTTCTTTCCCCATCCTTTTTTGCACTAAATCTGGATCTGGTGCCTCAGTGGATAAACACATCTATTGCAGGGATCAATGTTTGCCTGCGTGGTCACAAGTTCGAGTCCCTGGAGGTCTACTCCAGTTTTCAGCTTTCTGTGGTTGGTAAAATAAGGGCTGTTAGAAATGGGGGTCTCTAGTTGGCAGAGGTATGCACCTTGTCCAAGTAGGGACCCTTGCTTCTAGTCAGGATAAGGGGGTTACACACTTTAAATAACCCCTGCTCACCCCCTTGGTAGCTTGGCATGAGCAGACAGGCTTATCCCAAAGGCAATGTGCAAAGTATTTACACACAGCAACACAGTGAAAACACTACAAATGGACACCACACTGGTTTAGAAAATAGAGTATCTTTATCTAAACCAAACAAAACCAAAACGACAAAAATCCAACATACACAATTCAAAATATGACTTTTAAAAGGTTTCAAGCAATTCTGTCCGTAGAAAACTATGGCTGCATGATTTTTACAGAAAGTATCTCAAATGCGTGAAAATCCTCAAGGCAAAACAGCTGCAGAGACGGGAAGGGTCAAAAACCACAGCGTTGAGTCAGTTTCTAAGTCCTTGGGGAGGCAATCCGACAGCTCTGCTGCACACAGGAGAAGTGATGCATCGAATCCGGACTGTAGGGGGAAGTGATGCATTGATTCCAATATAGTTTTGGTCTGCGGGCAATGTGTCAGAAAACTTGCCGCACAGGTGCGATGCGTGGAAATAATGGACGCACTGGAGGTCAATGCGGCAAATAGGCACTGCGTCGGTTTCTTAAGCCACAGTCCCATGATTCGTCAATTCTTTCAGCCGCACAGCAGTGCCTGTGTCACGGTCGGTGTGGTAATCTCGAACTTTGGAAGTCAGTGCACTGGATTCGGCATGCGGCAGATTTTTCAGCCGCTGACAGGGGCTGTGTCGATTGTTTGGCTGCTTGTATTCCCAGCATCAACTGTAGAAAGCCTTGAGATAATCCAGAATAGCGAAGTAGTCCATGATTAAATTACATTTTAACTTTGTCTTGCAATCCCTAAGAGTATTTGTTTTTTTGCATATGTGGTATTTCTGTAGTTTTTTCATGCAACATATGCCGCTTTAATGTGAACAGAGTCGCCTACAGGCATCTGGATGATTTCCAATTGTGAATAAGTGTTCAAAATGAGATACGAGTGAGAGTTCTGGAGAATCATATGAAGGCAGTGTGAATTTCTCACAGTGCCTTTTAGTGTGTCAAAAAGGTGTTCAGACTTCATGTCCTTGCAAGCCTTGGCCTCACTGCTGAGCAAACTTAGCATATGGCAAAATGTGTGAAGAAGGTATACAGCAGGCAAAATATTGACCTACTACAGCCACAAACACTTAGAATGGTATCAAAGCTATTTTAAGCCACGCAATGGACATTTGTACACCCCAGTATAACGAAAAAAATTACAATATCCTTGAGCACAAAAATCAACGTACAAAATCTTCATTAAATTTGTGATACCATTTCTATAATTTCTATTAAAAGACAGAAACACTGAGGGATCACTGTTTCATTGTTGTGTAGCTCACCAGAGTGTACACAGGTCTTATAGCCCAGTTAGTTTCAAACTTTCCGTTTCTGTCTGTACAGTTTTAGGTGCCTTCTGTTATTACACACAGGGGCATATTCTCAAGAACGTGTGATAACCACCGCAAGTTTAGCTTAACGCAACTTTGCATATCGCAGTCTATTGCGGGAAAACAACGCCGTGTTCACGTAGTATTCCCAACCTGGCGGCACCATGCGATAGTCCCACGATAACGCGTCAAATGACCGCGTTAAAATTAACACGACGCCACAAAAATGTGAAACACGAACGCGAATAAAGTTGCTATGAGGCCAAACCCGATACAAAAATCCGCGATAACCAGCGACAGGCCTGCAATCCCCATGCGTCATGTGGGAAAATGCACTATAAAAGCTGAACAAGAAAAACACACCATAAACAAAATAAACTGCGTAGCAACATGGATGCATCCGGAACGAGTGCCCAGGTCAACGCAAACCCCACAAGCCCCACAGACCACCAGCAAGGAACCTCGGGGTCTGGGAAGGCCAAGGAGAAGAGGGAGAGGAAGACGGGGTACAGTCCGCATGACAACCTGATCGTCGTCACAGAGGTGACAGAACACTAACAACAACTGTCCGTCACCTCCAACGTGTCATTGGCAACACAGACGGAAAAATGGCATTCCATCGTGAATGCAGCCGGAGTGTTGAGGAGGCCAAGATGCGCTGGCACGATGTGAAATGCCAAACCAAGCAGAAACCCGCTGCCAACAGGAAGGCAGCAACGGAGAATGGAGGTGGGAGTCCTGTGCCACAGGAGGAGCTGGAGCAAATTGTGGCCACAGTCATCAGTGTGGAGACGGTGCAAGGAGTCGGGAGTCCAGACACTGCTCGACATGACCTGACACAACATCAACAGGGTGAGTAACGAACAGGGACTGTGGGGGCGGGGGGAACGGGCACAATGGCACACATGCACAACGACGTGTAGCACACCGCACACCCACAATGACTCTGGTTCATGTCCCTGATCCCCGTGGCACACAGCAGCACACATACAAACATCAAGTAGGCCCCCGTCCACCATGTGCCCAAAGGGGTCCCACCCCACACATCACCAATTCCACAACACACACATGCACCTGTGCGAAACACAGCAAAGATGCGTATGTGAGAGCCACACTGACAATGCAAGTGACACCACATGACGAGCAGCATGGCTGGAGAACAATCACCATGACATTGTGCACGCCTCGAGACTGAGGTGGCTGAGTGTGGACCACATCTGGAAAGGAGCAGGTCACATTCTGACACATCCACGTGCACAAACAACCACTGACATCAACTCAACAATACATCTGCAGACAAACAATGCACAAGAGTACCAAAACCGACCAAGAGCACAAATGACCCAAGTCGCCAACATCACAGCACCTTAAAAGCACAAAAGCCAAAGGCACACCGCCTCCAAGGGATAAGGGGCAGCAAAATCACAGCTGCAGGTGCGACTTTCACACAATGCAGCACACACACATAGCAATGACAGCACATCCACCTGGACGACAATGTGGTACACAGTGCAATACTTACACTGCAGAACAGAGGACACAACTGGGTCCGCCTGTGCGTCAAAAATGGCCAATCACATCTGACTTAGCAGGAAACTGTGAGATGCAAATGTACGTGTACAACCTCACCTACGTCATGTAGTCCAAATGTCCACTGTCCCGCATCCAATAGTCCGCCCCTCCCAAACAGTCACAATGTACATTGTCATGCAGTCTGTATGTAAACTTGAACAATGCGTCAACATACATGTCAACACAATGTCAACAAGCATCTCCCCTTCACATTGCACAGGTACAAACAACACCTCCAGCAGAGCAGACCAGACAACTCTACAGTGATGCTGAAGAGGACCTCCACACTTCCGACACCGACGCCCTACAACAGTCCATGGACATCTTAGGAATTCGACCTCCTGGAGCAGGGCAGCACCGCTGCATCGAGGATACCTCACCCCCTGCACAGACAACACAGCTGGACGCACCCACCACCCCGGCTGGCTCCCAGCAGCCTATCCAAGCACACATCGCATTCCAAGGCCAGGTGTCAGACTGCCAGAAGGGGGTGGCTGAACATGTGTGGGTGGGGTACTACCTCATGGAAGCCGAATTAGATCACATACGTGGGTGTCTAAGTCCCATCAGGGACCACCTACACTCCCCAACAGAGACCCACACTGCGACAGAGACACATGCCTTTGCACATTTCCAGTACTGAACCACACCCAGAGCCACAGGATAATCATCCACACCCCCACACTGGACTGGTGTACGCTGGCCCAGTTCACTCCCCTTACGTATTGAGTGGGGGATAACAAAGCTACATGTGCAATGTCTCACCCACTGCCTGCGGTGACATGGCTGTGTCCTCTGTACACGGCACAATGTAATGTTGTAGGGCCCGGGGCCCTAATGCATACATCACGAACACACGGACACACTCAGATAGTTTGTTGAACTGGCTACGGGCACGTGCGCTCAACACCTTTATTGGCATGGTCACATGTACAGTGACGCATGTGCTGGATGTGTGTGGGGTGAGTGTAAGCCAGCCCTCATGGAGTCGTTGGTGCTGGCAACAACTCGAACAGTGATCACAATTAAAGCTGAAACAGAAAACACCAGCATAACAGAAACAACTGTGAAGCATCATGGTGGTAGCCGAAGAAAGTACAGTGTTCACCCAACATGCAAGCAGAATGGTCCATGATTTGTGGTGCACTGAGTTAGTGGCACCTGAAGAGCTGAGCAGGGTATCAAGCTGATGATGGCACCCACGACAGGTGTGAGCAACTCTGATAGTCTGGCAGTAAGACACTTCCGACTCTGGCACCTGTTGTTTGGAGTTGGTCCTGGCGGTGGTGGCGTGTGCATCCTGCGGTGATGCGACGTCCTGGCAGGTCAGGACTCGATTTGATGTGTGAGCCCAGGTGGACCGCAGTTGAGGCCGGAGTCAGCGGACAGCGCAGGGCCACAGACACATGGCCATGATGACCCCCAGTCCATCGACCCAGAGGCCATCCAATATGCTATCAGACAGGGGCCATAACTTGAGCTGCACAGAGTTAGTGGCCCCGGATGCACTGCGGCTGGCACAGGCACACCGCCATGGGACGGTGACTTGCGGTGCAGTGAGATAGGGCCATGCGAGGTGAGCGGGTCCTCGTCGATGTCGAAGGTGAATGTAGCGGAGGCTTGCGGGGGACATTGGAAGGTGTCCTCCAGGGCATGATGCAGACGGCAGAAGCCGGCCCGGAAGCGGCAAATGGAGGAGTGGAATGCTACAGCCTCGTTTTTGCCATAAAGTCAGTATCACCGACATGATGATGAAGACAACCCCCAGTCCATAGACTCAGTCACCATCAAAGTTCAACCAGAAGGTGTCCGTGGATGTCGGGGAACAGACTTAGTGGCACCGGAGCTGAAAGTGGATGCAGTCTGCGATGAGCCCAGTACAATGATATCAAGTCTGCCCTAAATGAATCATGACTGAATTCCCAATGTGTGACCTACTCGACCGCAGTGTAGGCTGAAGGCATAGTCATCAAGGGCCCACAGACACGAGTGGTTGGGATGCCATGCACATACTTTGTGTCACCACATCGAAGGGAGTATAATGATTTAAACTCTGCATTGATATGTGTACTCGGCCATTGTGTAATCAAGACTCAGTTCCAAATGTGTGACCAACTTGACCGCAGTGTAGGCCCGAGGCAGCGGCCAGCAGGGGCCCACAGCCACGTGTCGTTGGCCCGCAATGCACAGAGTTAGTGACACCAGAGCAGTTGTCGGCAGTGTTCGATCACCTCCGTAACGATGATCCTCTTCTCCTCTGGACTGAACCGCGTCTTCCTCTTACTCGTCTCCTTGCGTACAATGATATGAACTCCGCCATGCAGAAATCAAGACACCGTTCCACATGTGTGACCTACTCGACCGCAGTGTAGGCCGAAGGCAGTAGTCAGCAAGGGACCACGGACAGTAGTAGTTCGAATGCTATGCACAGAGTTGGTGGCACCACGTCGAAGGGAGTACAGTGATATAAACTCAGCCATGAAGTGTGTACTCTGCCATTGCATTATCAAGACTCAGTTCCAAATGTGTGACCTACTTCACCGTAGTGTAGGCCGGAGGCAGCGGTGGAGTACGTCAACGAGAAAGGAGTAAAGCGGGCCTGTGTCGCGGAGGCCGTGATGGTCTGAGGAGGCTGCCAAGGTCACGGGCTTCGGGCTTGGAGCTTGCGTGGGCACGTGGTGGGCCCTCTTTGACACACGCCGGTGTCAGCAGGTGAGCAGTGAGGCCCGGCTGTGCAGGGGCGGGCATGATGGGTTCGGGGACCAGCGGCCCGGGTGCAGCAGGTGCACAGGATCGCAGGCCACACCACTCAAGGCGACGGCCTCGTAGCAGGGTGGGAGGCGCCGCCCTGGCAGACACGTTGGGCATTCCGGAAGAGAACCACGCCCTGGGCTACGTGCTTTTTATTCACACCCCTACGCTGGCCTGGCGTACGCTGGGCCAGCCCACTCCACACACGCTTACAGGGGGGGACGTCACAAGCTACATTTCCGCGATCTTCCCCACTGGCTGGGGTGACATCGTTGCATCCACTGTCCACTACACTCCAAACACCAGCAGTGCATGTAGACATGGATATGTCTGTGGTCTGCATACTGCAGTCTGTCCAGCACATCTCCACCACACTTGGCATTGTGTACATTCTCATTCATGGGTCACTTGCCTCCTTCGCACATGCCTGGTTCCCACCTCTCCCCACATTCCACTATTGTGTGGCTGAGGTGCCATGCCGTTGATGGCTCATGTACATGGCTAACCAAGGTTGCCACAGTAAGTTGTGCTGTCATGTCTGGTGGGTAGGCATGTTGTTTGGCATGTTGTATGTGATTTTCTGACGTGTTCAGTGCCAGAGTTGTGAGTTGCATGATTGTGGAGTTGAGGTGTATGGGGTGTTCATTTGGTACTTGCCAACGAGCAGTGCATTCCCATAGGTGCCATCATGGAAGCGCTGGTTGATGTTGGACTGTGGGAAGATGAAAGGATCATGCACACTGCCTGGGTAGTTGGCTACGACATTGGTGAAGAGTCCCCTGTGGTCCACTATTGCCTGCACGTTGATGGAATGCGTGTGCTTTCTGTTGCGGTAATTGTGTGCAGTGTCGGCAGGGGGCACAAGTAGGACATGTTTGCAGCCGATTGCCCCCAACACGTGCGGGAATCCAGCTATGGCGTATAGTCCTTGCTTGGTCTCCAGCTGTTCCTGCGCATTGTGGGGGACGTATAGGTACTGGGGTACCTAGCTGATGATGGCATCCAGGACAGGTGTGAGGAACTTGGATGGGGCTGGCTGTGAGACTCCTCCGACTCTGGCGGTTGTTGGTTGGGAGGTACCAGAGGCCAACAGGTGCAGCACAGCCAGCAGGTTTGTCTGCGGAGGGATGTTGGTTGTCCGTTGTGTTGGTACCGTCAGCCTGTGGGCAATGATGTTCAGGATGCAGAGGATTGTTGTCCTTTTAAGCCTGTAGTGGGCATTGACATTGTCTGGTGTTAGGTCTGTGAGGCTGGTGCATTTCCTGAAGGTCCGCTGTCTTTGTCTGCGCTGCCTCTGCAGTGGTCCGGGAGGAGGGGGATGGGGGGGTGGCGGTCCTGGGGGGGGTGGCGATGGGTGTTGTTGCCCTCTTGGGGCTCCGGGATGCATGGTGGGTGGCTCCATGGCATCTGTTGTACTTCATGTGTGGCTCTGGGCTGGGCTCCCTTTGATGGTGCAGGTTGTTGTCCGACTTTACACCCGGTCAGAGCAGGTGTTAATTTCCTACTGCTAAAGCACCTTATCGCCTGTTTTGTGGTCTTATCGCCGATCTGGCTGGTCATTGAGAATGTTGAGGTGTGGTGTTGTCGCGGATTTTTGCTCGGGAACGCCTACTCTGCATCTCATTAGCGATAGGTGCCGGGGTCATCTGTGGTGATGTTTTTTGCGGATGCTTTCGCAAGTAAACTGGTGGTATCGGCTGTTAGCACCAGCTTGTGAATGGGGCGATAAATTTATCGCGACTTTGGCTGCGATAAAGTGCCGATAACTCGGCGATAGCGCCTTGAGAATATGCCCCACAGTTTTATACTCAGCAGCAATTTGTACTGTTTTGCAACCTTCACAAAGCCTGCTGCCCCTGATTCCTCTCTTTTTCCAAGCATAATCTGCTACTGGGCCTGGAGAAATAAAAGGCCTGCTCTCGCTT
The DNA here is from genome assembly GCA_963921515.1 of Calotriton arnoldi. Taxonomy (NCBI): domain Eukaryota; kingdom Metazoa; phylum Chordata; class Amphibia; order Caudata; family Salamandridae; genus Calotriton; species Calotriton arnoldi. The sequence goes on from CAWUFW010004639.1 coordinate 484,265, forward strand.
CCTGTACTAAGCCTGGTCTATTGACTAGGTATGGGGTTAGCCTGCCTGCCTAGGCCTCACTGCCCAAATTTCTCTGAGAAAGAAATGGGCTAGAGTGGACAACATAGTCCAGAGTATCCAAAAAAGGCTCTATGCTGGATGGCCCTACTTTTCCAAATAGAGGAAAAGTATCTTGCTTGTTGGGAAATCTCAGACTCACATCCCCCTAAAAATTATTGACTAAGGGCCAGATGTAAGACGGGATTTTGCATGCGCAAACAGGTTTGCGACACGTTTAAGCATGCAAAATCCCTGTGGGCCATGTACTAACACTATTTTGCGAGTCGCAAAAAATTTGCGGCTCGCAAAATAGCGTTTAGCGACTCGCAATTAGGAAGGGGAGTTCCAAGGGCGTCCCTTCCTAATTGCGACTTCCAGCCCCATGTATGAATGTTTTGCGACCGCATAACACTCGCAAATTATCGCCCTCTTCAAGAGGGTGTTAATGCAGTCGCAAATGGGAAGGTGTCCCCAGGGGACCCCTTCCCCTTTGCAAATGCAGGGGAAAATATTTTTTAGGGGCAGTCAGTGCCCTTAAAAAATGAAACGAAAACGTTTCATTTTTTAAAAAAAAATGCATCTTGTTTTCCTTTAAGGAAAACGGGCTGCATTTAAAAAAAAAAAACTGCTCTATTGAAAAGCAGTCCCAGACATGGAGGTCTGCTGAGCCCAGCAGGCCACCAAGCCTGGGAAGGCCTTCCATTCTCAATGGGGTTGCAAATTGCGAGTGCCTCATTGATATTCATGAGGCATGCGATTTGCGACCCCATTGAGAATCGCAAACAGTGTCTCAGACACTGTTGTACATTGGAAATTGCGACTCGCAATTTGCGACTCGCAATCGAGAGCAAATTGCGAGTCGCAATTTCCAATGGTCGTACATCTGGCCCTATGATTTGCACTTGCAGACGAAGCAGGCACTGCTCCCCTGTCTCACTGACTACTCTCCCTGGGACTGCAACTATTTTTCTGACTCATAAAATGGGCTTTGGCTATTAAAAAGGAATATTTGTTTGCAAAATCTTTTACTACATCTGACCCTAGAAACCTATTTTGTCTGTCAATATTGACAAGAGGCCACTTGAGGTCAAAGTGCACTCTACAAATGATCCAGTTATGTTAAATCAGCCAGCTGCAGTTTAAAGAACTCCAAATAGGCAATTTTTTTATTTAAGCTATAACCAACACATTTTTGAAATATAGAAAATATACAATAGTTTCACTTTCCAGACCATAGTCTATGTAACAACTGAGCAGCACATCATGAAAATGAAGAGTTACTGTGCTGACAGAATTTCTGAGGCACCAGGCCCTCAGAAAAACAATTGGAGAACCTAATAGAGTTACACTAGGAATCTTCAACTACCAGAAGAGATGTGAAGAATTTACTGAGTATTTGTCACGAAAATTGAATTAATTTGTAGGGAGTGTCAAAGTACTAAAAGCATAGAGAGAAAAATCCTTTGGACTGGATTACTAGTGACAGTAGAACTGGGAGTTTTAACCCTGACAATATCATACAACACACACTCAAATACTATCACTACAGATATACCTTTGGGAAAACTGATCATACATCTGAAAAACAATCTAAACAATATACCACATATTTGGAAAAATATCAAAATCTTTTATTAAAAAAATCTCATAGATCATAAAAAACCACAGCAGCATAGATCATAAAATTACAGTGCACAACATATCTAAATGAGCTTACACAAACTCCTAATTATAATTCATCCACATATGCATCAAAGAACACATTTTGTTAAAAAAAAAGTTCACACATATACTGATCAAGATGAGAAGATCCAAACCACCTTATATCAAACTAAAGCTGTAGGGAACTATAAATGTGGATCATGTTCCATGTGTGAACAATGCCTAGTAGCCAAAAAATTAGAGCACAATGGCCAGACCTTTGCATCAGTGGCCCTGACAAACTGCAGAAGCAAAAATGTTGTTTATTTTTTAATTTGCCCATGCGGATTAGGCTATGTAGGCGAGACTGGACGAGAATTAAGATACAGGTTACTCGAACATAAGTCCTCCGTACGCATCAATAAAGAAAATGCACCACTGACCACTCACTTTGTTGAACGAGGTCACAAATGTGAGGATTTTCGGTGGTTCATTCTTGAAAAAATAAAGATCAATAGGCGCGGAGGTAATGTGGACAGGGTCAGAAAGATGAGAGAGCAATGGTATATTTGTCAGTTGAATACCGTCATTAAAGGTTTAAACACGAGAGAGGATTGGATGTCCTTTGTATAGGTGGTCAGTCCAAACAGTAACCCATATAGGGATGCAGCCTTGCAGGCTGGGGTCCCTTATAATTTTGTGAAAAGGGCCGTGAATAATATTTATTGGCTGGTTGTATGCAGCTATTACATCAGTACTTGTGTATAACCGTAAGGTTCTCTTACCTGTATCCCCGATTGGGCTTATATGTTTAAAATAAAGGTGGATGCAACCATGCCCCTTGTGTTCAATTCAACTGCATGATATCATTCTTGCAAAATGAGGAGGCACAAAATGGTGTGAAAATTGATTTTAACATTATGGGGGCCTTTTTACACCATCTGATTAATACCCGTTTTTTTCAATTATTAAAGGTGATCGGATTTTGTTTTAAAATTCGATCCAGTAACATCCAAAAAATGTCTGATTTTTCATAAGGAAAAAACCATTCATTTTCATCTGGTATTTCAAGTTATATAGACAAGATTATTTCTTATATTTTCAACTGTTGATAAAATTTGTCAGTGGTATCTAAATTTTATCCACTTTTACAAAATCGGCCGATTTGTAAACGTAATAAACCAGCAAGCTATCCATTCTAAGATGGCGCTGGTGGTCAATAGGCAGAGTAGAACGTTTCTGCCTTTGTCTCTTTCTATAGCCTGTTGGAAGTCGGTTTTGATTGGGCTCGGACCGGCGAACGCCGTGTGTAATGAATGACACACAGGTGTAAGGGATAGAAAACGGTATAAATAATACCGTGCTTGTGTCGGATAAAACCTCTCTCCCGTTATTATACACCATCAGGAGGACGCCACTGTGAACGGACAATATTGCCACAAGTAAGTGTTTGCCATTACGGTTTGAACGTGCCGGGTGGGGCTAATCTCTTTCTACATATCGAGAGCGTCCGTAGCTCAGAAGCATTTTAAACTTTTTAAAAACCCCTTTTTTAATAACTTGATAGCCAGCATTGCTTCCGGGAGTATTAAGGTGAATACGAAAGCAAGGCATGCTGTTGGAAAATACTTACAAAAAAATGTTTTCCTTTATTCTGTAGCAATGTTTCAAGGCTTGTAACTACGAGTGCTGGGAGAGGGCTTTTGTAGAATAGAATTAGAAATATGTTCTTTTTAGTAAGTTGAGATCTATGGCGAAAGAGGGCCTGTTAAAGCAGTTACAGACATTTGTCTGTTGAATATCAATATAGGAAGCTGACAGGCTCCTGTTAAAGTCTATTTAGGTTAGATTAAATGATCGATAGAAACCACTGATACTGGCAGCAATTATTTTCAAGAATATGAGTCCTGCTGCTTTATGAAAATGTAATGCTGCTGAAATTACAATGACAGAGATAATTATTTCGGAATGATATTGGTGTATAATTACATATAAATTTACACTTCTCTTGTCTAGATCCTAATTATAAAAGGGTACGTGGAAGCCAGATGAAATTACGAAAATAAGTACTAAGGACATAAAATTTAAATCCTTGACTCCCGTCAATCTCTGATCAGGTATTTTGAATACAAATTTAATATAATGGCTCCATGTGAATCCATGAGTAGCCCTAGTTAGAGGAATGGGGATTAACCTAGTTTATATTTACTTTTACAGTGACTAAGGAATTGATGAGAGATATAGTTCATTTCTGAACCATTACTTCCTGGTGGTACGAAAAACGAGTCGGCTAGTCAACATTAATAATCCAGGTGAGAAAGATATAGCTCTCCGAAATGGAATAATGGGGACCAAATAATAAGGAGGACGGAGGGTCGCCTATAACACGATTCTAATTCTCCCCATAGATATATATATACTTCTTCATTTTGGACGACAGAAGGATTTATTTTGATCCTCCCATGACCATAATAGTGTCTGGAAATTAAAGTGGCCTTCCTCATTGAGTATAGGTAAGCCCTGCTTTTGAAGGTTCAATAACATTGCAATTAATATGTAATGCAGTCGGTCCCAATTTGGTAAATATTATGTAAGTATGAAACTGTGGGAGCAGTTAGTGAGAAGAATGAATGTGATTGTTTGTTTAAAAGATTTGGGAAGATGACCATATTTTCTGGTTAACCACTATTTGATGTTTAAGAATTCTCTCTTTTAACATTACATTAGTAGGTTAATGTGAGGATTACAGTGATTGATGATATATTTTTACATATATATATATGTATATATTTCAAGGTATTAAGCCATGTGTTTTTATTATGCAGGTGTGTTTTGACTACAGCATTGTTGCTTTTTAATCTTTTGAGAGCCGGAATCTGCTTGTCTTGATAAAGATGGTATCATCTACTAGCCATCGAAACGCGTCGACGCCCCTTTGAATACAACTTAATCTGTGTCACGGTCTGGGCCTTTGAGTATTTAATGAAGTGAGATATACCGGGCTCCAGCCCTAGAAATTGTGTAATCACGGATGGTTGGATTTTCAATGACATATTATTTTTGTCTATTTCTATGTACTCTCATATGTCTTTTTAAGGCTTTTTTTTTTAACAAAATGTGTTCTTTGATGCATATGTGTATGAATTATAATTAGGAGTTTGTGTAAGCTCATTTAGATATGTTGTGCACTGTAATTTTATGATCTATGCTGCTGTGGTTTTTTATGATCTATGAGATTTTTTTAATAAAAGATTTTGATATTTTTCCAAATATGTGGTATATTGTTTAGATTGTTTTTCAGATGTATGATCAGTTTTCCCAAAGGTATATCTGTAGTGATAGTATTTGAGTGTGTGTTGTATGATATTGTCAGGGTTAAAACTCCCAGTTCTACTGTCACTAGTAATCCAGTCCAAAGGATTTTTCTCTCTATACTATTGTATATAACCCTATTCCTTTGGCATTAAGGGGTTCCTCTTATTTTCTCTTAAAGTACTAAAAGCACCATTAAAAGTGAATTTCCAATCCCTCTGTAATTTTGATATGGTTTCATACTCCTCTTTGAGTCAACTAAGTATTTTTGAACCAATTACTTTTTCCCACTTTAAAGATCTAGTGGTGATGAGTAAAGTTTTAGGATCTCGATTGAATATGCTGTCAGAAAAGTTTTTTACAGCATTAGCCCAAACAATCAGGGTTTTTGACTAAGGAATGGAAAAGGGTCTGTTTCGAGATCACTTCACTACTTCCAAACGAAAATGGGGTAGACTGTTGAGATCCAAAATACTCACATGGGTGCAGAATGTAGCCGCCTCCACCCCTAAAAGTCACTGTGGAAGTATGAATCAAATCCAACAGTAAGCGGCAGAATACTTGGGGGCTTGGAAAGGGTCACCTGGGAAAAGATTCTGCTGAAGAGAAGCAGAGTCAAGTCCCTACACCTAGACACTAGAATGCACTTGGTTACAAGAGTTCACTTACGTCCATATATAAGATACTCCTACCTGTTTAGTTGTATCTCAAGTGCTATAAGAGGAGATGGAATATCACAAGATTTGTCCCCAGGAGCGAAAGGGGAGCTCATGAGGAAAGTATAGACCTCGAGTCTTTTCTGGAAAGGTACAATACCTGTTTACATCAAATATACTCTAAATAGCCTCCTAAAGCTAACTTACACTAACCTGTTTGATACATGTCTTTATGATTTTACATTCAGACTTGATCATACCTTAAGAGTTTCTTTTATTAGTTCTTTCCGACTCTACCTTGAAGTCTTGCCTCGGACCACTGTATTAAACAAGTCTCTAAGATTGGAACTGGAAATACGCTTTTCAAATAAAAAATGAGTCTCCAACAATTGTCTCTTTAGTTACCGCTTCTTGTATGGATTCCTGAAGGAACAGAAGACTTTTCCTGACTTTCCTTGAGTCTTAAAACAAAGAAAATTAATTCTCTTGTTACTAATCTCCTTTTATTTGCTGTCTAGTGCCTTTCTGGACATATATGAGCCAATGTTCAGTAGCCAAACACTGCCCACTGGTCATCATGCCCTTTAACTTTCATAATGTTAAAATCAGGGGGCAATGAGGGAATCCCTTCCAGTTTCTTTCAATTATAATTAAACAAAGAAGTTCTCACCGTCATCTGTCCATGAAGAGGCAACTTGTACTGTACAGCACATTGTCTGAAGGTCTCCACTGTCTCTCAGATCTGGAAATAATTCTCTAAAGCTCCTCCCTAAAAGTGTGATGTCTGCAATGTGGACTCACCTGGTTACTTGGAGACAAGCAACCAAAGCAGGGTGAAACTGGCCTTAAATACCAGCATCCTACCCATAATGGTCACAAGTTCTTGCGAGATCCCGCAAGTTGCACACAGCGCTGCAAGATCTTTTGGTTGTACAGAAGGTTGAAAAACCGAGGGGCAAGAATTACAGAGTCTTTCCCCCTGCCACATCAGTGTGTAAGCCGAACACCTAGGCCTTTTGCAAAGAGGTTCCCCAAGTGCCACCTGTACCACATGATCTTGCAGAGGTTGATATGTCAAAGACCTTATGACCATATATTCTGAAGGAGGCAGGTGACTAAGATGGACAGGGTGGACCTTGATATCGACAGAAACAAATGGCTAATTTCCATCTAGATTCCAACCTCCAGTATCTGGCAAAATTTGTTGGACAGGAAGTACTATCTCAACTTTGGCCATTTATAGAGAGGAATAATATTTTTGGCAAAGGCAGATGGGAATTGCAATTGATTGTTGCACAGACATAGTTATTACTGTGATCTTGGATGATATGAGAATGGCATTTTATGAGATCTCTAGCCTGTTTTCAGCACTGTCAAATATTCCATCCTGTTAACCACATTCAAATGCTATCAAATAGAAACAAATGTTTTGGATTAGTTGAGATTCCTTCTCCAAGGTTGGTTTCTTAAGGTTTTTTGCATTGGTTCTACTTGAAGGATCAAAGAATAATTTTTACTGTATCACAGGCCTTTGCACTCTCACTGATACAGTTTAACCTTTATATGATTTCTTTGAGTTTTTTATTATGATCTTTGTGCTTTGTTCTTTAACTATGCAAATGACATCCAATTGAAACCCACATCTTTTTTACTTGTGGTACAGTAAGTAATAATAGGTGAGCAGGACGTAGAGGGTGAGATGGTGTGTAGGGAGTCAGCAATTGTTTTAAAATCAGATTTTTCAACATCATAGAACATTCTATGAGTGATGCAAAGGGTCTTAAATTGTACTCATTGCTCATTGTTTAAGGATCTCTATTGGTTATCTTGCCAGCATAAGTCTTTAAATCATTAGTTTAACCACGGGTGCAACTCAGTTGAGGAAAGCTTTACACACATTTCTGAACTATTGACTGCTTTCTCACTCCCTAATCAGAAAAACACTAGGGTAACTAGACACAAATGTGTATAATATCTATATGGTTTCCAACCTCCCCTATCCAGAAAAATTAGCTGAACAGGCACTACTAGCTCATCATTAGCCATTATTAAGAAAAGTAGCACTCCTAGCAATGTGCGTGTGGGTATCAGACCAGATCAAAGCAAAGAGGTAATATCACAGCAATCTTGGATGATTTCATAATGGAGCTTATGAAACAGTGACATAATTAGATGTAGTGGTTGGTTTCAACACATTTGATCATTCCATTCTGGTAACTGGATACCAGGAACATCAACACAGTATTCATTACTTGCGGTTGAATAGGACACTGTACCCCACACACTTTTACTCCTCGTGCCATTACCCCGCAGTTTTTACACCACAAGATCTTTTACAACACAGGGCTTTACAACGCGATCCATTACAACACATTCCCCATTACAACGCAATTTACTATTCTAACTCCACCGTGGCGTTACTTTGGGGAATGCGTTGTAATAGTTTGCGGTGTAAAGCCCTGCCTTGTAAAAGATTTTGCGGTGTAAAAAATGCGGGATAATGGCACGCGGAGTAACACATGTGAAGTAAAGGATGTTTCCCCTTGTGGTTAGAATAGGAAAGGTATAATTATGGTAGCCAAACAAGATAGATGGACATAGGAATGAGGTATATTCATGGTACTTTAAATTAAGTCATTCAGAACAGTTATATCTTGAATGTTGATTTCACATTGTTAAACCTGACATCCTTTGTGTGGTATTCCCTTAAATGTTTTACCTTCACTCCTCCTGTTTTGCTTTAATTGCATTAATTTTTGTTGGCATTAGGACTCTGTGCACTTTACCACTGCTATCCAATGCTAAAGTGCTTGTATTTTCTCCTTCAAACATGGTAAAAGCTGGGCACACATAATTGACATAAGTCCCTGGTAAATGGTACTACATGTACTCAGGGCTTGTAAATTGAATGCTACTGATGGGCCTGCAGCACTAATTCTGCCACCCACTAAAGTAGTATTTTAAAACATGTCTCAGGCCTACCACTGCAGTCTTTAGTGCAGTTTTAAACTGTCAGTGGGAGCTGGCAAAATAAACATTTTGCCAGGCCTAATCCTTCCTTTTTAATATTTATAATTCACCCCTAAGGTAGGCCCTAACAGATCATAGGGAAGAGGCCATTGTAGTTAAAAAGTTGGACATGTGTACTTAAGTTTTACATGTCCTGATAGTGAAAATACTCATAAAGCCATTTTTCACTACTGTAAGGCCTATCTCTTTTATTGACTCACAGTGGGTTACCTTAATATATTTAAAAAGTGCTAACTCTGGATTGGGAGCAGATAGAAATATACTGTTTACACACAAATGTATTGTAATTTAAAATCCTCTCTAATTGTAAAGTCGGATTTTAAGTCACAATTCTGAAAGTGTTACTTTTGTAAAGTTGGCATTGTCTTCTGCCTGTGCCTGGGTCCCATGACTGAATGGATCTGCTATTGGGGTTTGTGTATTCCTTACAGAAAGTGACACAATGGGGGATTAGGTGTGGACAAGATGGACCATCCTGGCAGGATGACTGGGAGGTGCTGCAGCCAACCACACTTGTACTTCAAAAGACTCTGCCTCACACAAATACAAAGGAATGTGTACCATACCTGCATTGCCTTTTCTCATCCGACTTCTTGAATCCTTAACAGGGGAGCAGAAGAACTTTCCAGAATCAGATATGGGGGTAGTATAGTGGATCTCCCTACTTAAAAGGCTGGCACCAGATGTACATTTTGGACCTTCAGAGCCACTCTGCAGTACATTTCTGGTCCAGTGGACATTACAGAAGAAGGACTGCCCTGCCACCAGAGGACTGTCCTGCTTCTACCAGAGAACTGCTCTGCTACTTTCTGAGAAGGAAGACTGTATCTACTTCCTTCATCCGAGGTGAACCTCAGTGACTCCAAGGGTCAGTTGCCTGACCTCCTGTCTGAGTTACAGTGACACAACAAGCTCCAGAGGCCTCACTGCAAATGCCCAGCTGACCTGCTGTTGGACCTGCCACTGGACCTGCCTAAGTCCTGCTGGAGGGAGTCCCTGATCTCCAGGAGGTGCCTCCCTAGATCCTCGACGCTTGACCATGAATGAGCCCCTCAGTGCCAAGACTCTGCCGCTTCTGATGACCGCCAAAGCGAGGCTCCTGTGGGGACCTTCTTTTCGAGCTACAGTGACTTCCAATGGCGATAAGCAATGCAAGATCTGCTCTTCACGCTAAAGCAGCAACTGCCGGCGGTGACTGCCAGCATGAAACCTCCAGCAACAACTATCTGCAATGCCCAACCTTCTCTTCATGCTACAGCGATGACCATCCATGATACTCTCCCTGCTCTTTGCCTGAACAGAACTCTTCATTTCGAACTTTGAGACAGTAACTTTTTTAAGCAGGATTATCCTGGTCCCTGTATGTGGCCATTGCTCCATCGTGGTCAGCCTAAATATGTGACTTTCCCCTGGTCTAGCACATTCAAATGACCGTGAGTAGCTCTTTTTTATTTTTAGATGCTATATCTACTTAAAATGTAAAATTGAATATCTCCAGGTCTAGTGATTGGTTTTCAGTTCTTCTGGTATTAGTTTATTTATTAAAATGTACTGTATTTTTTAAATTAGTTTGGAATTTTTTGTGTGTTGTGTTTTTATTTTATTGCTGTTTGTGTACTGTATAAATACTTTACATTGTGCTTCTTAGTTAAACCTGACTGCTTGTGTGCCAAGCTAGCAGAGAGTTGAACACAAGTTAATTTAGTTACTTTTGTGGTTTACCCTGACAAGGATTGTGGTGTTGCCTAGGAGGGGCTTCCCCCCTCAACCAATAACTCAAATTCTTACACAAATAATTAATATCAAATGCAGACTTAACTAAGATGGAAGCTAAAATGGTGAATGTTTTGTGTATCTTTTCCAAACCAAGATGGTGTCCACATGGTGAGAGTCACATTTGAAATGTGAACAAGAATGTGCGCAGCCATCTTTGAACTCTAGTTTGTGAAGGTGCTTACTTAGAGAAACTTGCTTCTGAATGGCCATTTTTTGTCTCACTCAGCTTGAAGACACTTTTGCTACGGTCATTTTCAGAAAATCCTCTTTGTGTTTTCAGTTGAATTTCTTTCGTGGAACAGATTGTTGTTTGAGTGCTGCCATCTTTGTTTGTATGGATTTGGACATTTCTTCAAAGACGGTATATCTTCAAGACTGCTTCTATTGAAACAATGTTGCATTTTGTGTGTCGGGTGACAATCTCACATTTCTTCTAAAGACTTTGGATCACATACTTGATTTGGTTTTCTGAATGTATTATTGCATTTAAGTAGAATTAGACTTTAGACTAGCATTTCATATTATATGATACAGATGAGCCACTTTTGGGGCCTGATTACGAGTTTGGCGGTGCAACGCCGGGTTCACACTGCCAAACCAGCGGTAACGCCGCCTGTCAGATTACAAGTGTAACTCGTGTCTGGCGGGATTTGTTTGGTGTGGCGGTGCCTTTAAAAGCAGACACCGCAATGGAAACTCCAAAAACAGTTCCTGCATGGCATGGACTGAAAAGTCATGTTGTGCCCCACTGTGTGCATCCACATGGTGCACAGGCACCAGGGGTGCCTGTAGAGGCACCTTTATTTCCTCTCCACCAGCATTTACATGGAGGAGGAGCCACCATGTAAACCCTGGTGGAGCGGAAACTCCTAATATGCTTGGCGGGACCGCAGCGGTCTCGCCAAGCATATGGATGCCTCCTGACCTCTGCAACACTGACGTGGAACAGCGGGTCCCTGGCAGCTGCGGGGGGGCCCTGGTGGTCCCACTGCCCATCTCATAATAGGGCAGAAGGGAGACCACCACCACCGCACCCCACGAGTCTGGCAATCCTCGGACCTCCAGACTCGTAATTGGCCCTTAGTGTTGCAAGCACATATAGCTGCAGAGTGATGCCCAACAGTAAAAGGTATATCATACACAGTATTATGGATAGTGTGAGATGGTTCAGTCCAGAAAATTATTTAGCAAATGTTGATTAATTATTCTCTTCAGGGCCTAAAATCATCAGACAAATCCATACCTGGTTCAAGAGAGGGTGCTACTCAGTGACATGTACCTTTCCCTATTCCACGTTCCCCCTTTGTTTTCCATAGTGACTTCTTAGCTTCAAATAAGAATACAAGGTGGGTGAGGTGGGGCAGCATCAGAGTCCAGACATCCCCAAGTGAAACCATGACTTAGAAAACACTAGATTGTAATACTGTGGAATAGGAGGAAATGATTTGGAATGGCTCAGTCCTTTTTCTAGATGTATTCACGTGAGTTTTGTTTTAACTTCAGTTCCACTGTAAGTATTAAAGAATCATCTGCTGAGTACCAAACATCTCTTCACAGTTACTGGTGCTATTTAAGCTTTTTAACCGGGCGAAATCCAGTTGATACTTAAATAACATTCTGAAAATCGGGATCCAAAAAGGATCTTCCAGTACTAGATAAAAGCTTTAGATCAATGGATGAGTGTAAAATGAAAATCTAATTCTATTAAGACTGAGAATATGGTGATGGGTGCACCCTTAACTAGTTGACCAAAGGAGCTATAGTCCTTTCCATTTACAGAAGATCTAGACCCACTTGCCAGCATAAGAAACCTGGGAGTTTGGATCGATAAGGACTGATTTTGAAAGTTGGGGCACAAAGGTAGTCTAAGGAGCATTCTTCCATTTGAAGATAGTGGCACATATTTTTCCTTTCTAACCTCTTCCATTGCATGCAAGTGATATTGGAACTTATTGTGTCGCAGCTGAACTATTTAAAATAGTGTGTATCTTAGGCTTTTAGAATATCTGATTGCTAAACAGCCTGCATGCTTCAGCATTTATAATAAAAGAAGAGATCATGTATCCCATCTCTAAAGGCACATCTTTGGCTGCCAATAAAATAAAATCGCAACCAATTTAATTCCTTTGGCATTACAGACTGTTTGGGCAGCATGTACCAAGTATAGCCTTGAGATCAAAGATTTTGGTCTAAGTGCTGCCAAATTGTATAGAACCAAGAAGGGGAAGGCAAATATTTTCACTCATGGCTGCGAAAACGTTGAATGACCTAGTGCTGACAGGGAACAGTTGGAACAACGCGTGCAGAGCCACGTGTGTTCCAACTTAACCATGCATATGACTTAACAGTGTGCGGTCTAGTTGTTGGCTGGTGGAAGCAGGAAGGATTGGGAAAAGACACAACGAGGTGAGATCAGTGAGGCTGGGGCCTGGTTTTGGAGGGGGTTAGTTTGCATGGTTTTGGGGGAGTTGGGTAGTTTTCAGGGCTGGGGGGTCAGGATACTTTTCAAAGCTGGGGGGTTTGGGGTAGTTTTCAGGGCTGAGGGATCGGGCTAGTTTTCAGGGCTGGGCGTTAGTTTTCAGGGCTGGGGAGGGGGTTGTTTTTAAGGAGGGAGGGGGTAGTTTTAGATGTCAGGGCAGGGGGTTAGGGGGCTATTTTAAGGCTCATGGTTGGGGCAGGGATCGTAAGATTTTTTAGGGCTTAGGTGCAGGGTAGCTTTTAGGCCTTGGGGGGTCAGGGTAGTTTTTAGGGTATAGGGGAGGGTGGGGTAGTTTTTAGGACTGCGGCAGGGGTTGGTTTTCAGGAGGGAGGGGTAGTTTTAGGAGTCAGGGCAGTGGTTGGAGGGTTAAGATTTGCCTGTCAAGTCTTAACCACGGATATGGCTTTACCATACATGCCTTAACAATGCATAATTCGTTGGAAAGGCATGCGTGGTAAAGGCATATTTGTGGTTAAGACTTGCTTTGTTGAGACGCCGTCGAACCGGCATGCGTGGTAAACACACAACCACTGCTGAACCTAAGAAGAGATTCTTAGTCATAGAACACCAGCATTTTCAGTGCTCGCATTACGAAGTGGTGAGACGGAGGAGGAGGGGGGGGAATACAAAAAAAAGCATGGAAGACACTTAAAAAATATAAAATTGTATTACTTTCCTCTCCGGTGGCCACCGCCTTGCTTTTCTCTCCCGATCCTCGCCTCCCAGACTCCCACGAACTGCTGCACATTGCGTAGGCTCCCAGATGCCAATCCCAACGCTGCTCTCATGATGGGAATACTATTCCCAGCTTGAGAGAAGTGCCGGGATTGGTTGGAGTGGCCTGGTTTGCTGCTCTGACAGTGCCTGGAAATCTGTGCTGGTCTCCAACCCAGCTGTGCAACACAGACATGCGCACTTACAAGTGCACCTACCACTCCTCCAACCAATCCCTGCCCTGTTAAGGATTGCCTGGCCCCGCCCCACTGTAGACTTGTGTCGGCTGTCAGACCTTGAAAAATAAAATGATAACAAAATAGTTTTATTATCATTTCATTTTTCTTCTGCTGGCTTTCAGCAGGGGGTCGACGCTCCTTCGCCATTATGGAGGAGCCGTTGCTGGCGTCTTTATGATTCCACAAAAGGCAAGGACCAGTGGCGGCTCGCCGAGAGAGTGATGCGGGGCGGGGGAGGGGCAGCGTGGGGGGTAGTGAACTCGGACATACGACGGACAGAACCCAGAGGGAGTTCTGTCCATCATAAGTCCGAGTCCACTACCCCCACCCTGCCCTTCCCCCGCCCCGCCCCACCACCCCGCACCACTCCCTCGGCGAGCCGCCACTGGCAAGGACACTGATCACAGAACTCGACTTTGGTTAGCCGCGAGGCCTGAAAAAACGAAATATATGAAGATGGTTTTCCTGGTTTCTGCAGTTCACCATTTATAGGCCCGGCTAATACTCCTGCATTCAAAGGAACAATCATCTTAATTTGCATGCAAATGCTTAGTCGTGTTAAGCAAGAAATATACAGTGATCTGTGAAAGTATTGTAAGTTATTTATTATTTCATTGCTTGTTGGACAGGTTGTTCATGCAATGCCTCCTGTGTTATGGGAGAGAAGCTGGTTAAGTATGAAGGTTAATTTAAAAAGTGGGAAGAATAATGTGTGAAATTATGAAAACAACAACAAATTATTTTGCCTGTTAATATGTCTGTAACATAATTGTGTGTTAATAGGAAAGACTTAGGTGACCTATGCATTACTGCACTAGAGCAGAGGCTGATGTATTTTGTTTTAAAGGCAATCTCAAGTAGTGGTGTAAATGCCATGTGAATGGAATCTGAAGCAGCAGCTTTAACATGCTACATCTAATGAACACTGGCTGGTGGATCTATTCAATAAATCAAAACGGAAGCATTCACTCTAAGATCCAGCAATTCTATACATTTCTAAAGAAGCTTATGCAGTTATTATATGGAAATAAACCATGTGAGTTAGATATCCACAGGTACATCAGAAATATTTGTTCTTGAAAGTCAAAATGGTGATTTCAAAGCCATATGTATGGTGAACGTCAAGAAATACCAAGGTCTGGCGGCACTGCTTTAGGCGCCATTAATCTGGACTGTGGCAAAGGTGCACTTGGTTTATCTCACTGCCCCCTCGTAGCTTCTGTTGACACGATCCATGCCTGCCTGTGATTGGCCTGTGAGGGCAGACAGCTCTTCAATGAAGTGCAAGGCACCCTGCGTTAGGAGGGCTAGGACCACACACGAGTCGCTGTCTTGTCTAAACATGTCGCCACTGGAGACCGGACGCTGGCGATGCCGTCACATGGCACCAGGAGATGTGTCACAAGCTATTTGGAGCAATGGGATAAATGAAGGTGGCAGGTTAAGTGAGAAACTCTTTCTTCTACTTTATGAATCTTGAGATGGGTCCTCAATTCATAACAAGAGAAGTTCACATAACAGCTCTGCGTTTTCCCTACCTCTAGAGATATAGATGGATAATGCAATCAATTCACGGGAGTCCCTTTCACATGTTTATACAGGTATATTACATTTAAATTAAATTATAACGGACATATGTTTTCTTCTTTGTGCTTTTTTTTGTCTTGCTCTAGCCATCAGATGTTCCCAGATCCTCTACTTTTTTATACTTCATTTCCCATGGGCCGATGGACAATAAATAGAGGAATTATATTGCGCGCTGCAACACCAAATCGGCGATGCAGCGCGCGCAATGTAATTCGTTTTTATTTATTTATTTATTTACTTAACTCCATTCGGCCGTATGCCCGAATTTACTACCCCCCACCCAGCCTCTCCCCCACCCCGCCCCCCGCAGCACTCCCTCGAGGAGCCGCCACTGACCCTTACTGGTAGACCTGGAAATAAAACTAAATACTACGCCTTCCAGTGGAGGCATAACGAAGAAAAATGTCTTTATTTCTCCTCGGTTTTTCCTCTTTCTATGTGTGCTCCATTCTGCAGCACTCATAGAAAAAGGAAAATGCCTCAGGGGATTGTTGTTTTGTAGGAAGGCATCCCTTCCTGCCCAAAAAAATACTGCTTACAACGAAGGCACTCTTGTACCATGGTGCAAGGGTGCCTGCATGGACGCTAGGTAGCACATTGTGTCCCAGCGCTGGGAAAAGCCGGGAATGCGCCGTAGTGTGATAAATACCATGCATTCCTGCTCTTTCCCTGTCACACAGTGCAGCAAGGTAACTTGCTGCGCTTGGCTGCATGACTTCTACATAAATATCCCTAGTATTCAGTGATGAGGCAGTGCTGTAGCTCACTCCACAGACTGCGGATCCTGGTCCTCATGAAACTGCCTCTTATGTCCCGGGGCACACATCCTCGGCTAATGGAGAACCAGTTTGCTTAATACACTGTGGTCCTTGCCAATGGGAAGTCTGTTGACAGCAAATCTAGATGTATGTGCTGAGTCAAAGCAGAGTGTGAAGCCATGCATATTTAGCAGAGGCGATTCTCAAACTGCATAACCTCGCTGACATCCTTATTCTGAGCATGTGCGTCCAAGTGCTTATAATCACAGTGTTTTCATTAATTAATCAGAGTCCCATATCAGCCTTAAGGGCTAATCATTGTTGAAATAAGTACATTATTTTACAGTCTCTGCAATAGAATAATTGTTATAGGTCATTGTCTCATGTTTAGATCATGGGTAAAATCCTCGCCTTAGAGGCCACTCAGAATGAGGAATTGTCAGCGATGTTATATATTTAAATAATTAATTGTTCTGACCATAAATTATCTGACATCATTTGAATAGAAGGAAAAAGATGATCAGTACACTGTTGTGTTAATTTTAATTGTAAATAATATTGTTCTTTTGGCGTAACGTAACAAACTACATTTCCCAAAATGCATCATTATATGCAAGATGGGCAATAATATATAAATTGACAGTGAAAAAGGACTTTCTAACTGTCAAAAAGACCCCTTGGTCGAAATGCGTTGATTGTTGTTCGAAACACAATAAATTATTGTTACAAGAAGCTTCCTGAGTGCCGTGGATTTTGTTAGAAGAAAGCATTGGGAGACCAGGTCTGTCTTCCACGCTGGTAACAGCTGAAAATGAGCACCATTGTACCAGGAGTGAATTTCTCAATCAATCAATCAATCAATCATGTTTTGTAAAGCACGACTACTCACACGTAAGGGTCTCAAGGCGCTGGGGAGGAGGGGAGGAGCAGGATCCAGTCCATCAAGGAGGGGGTCTGTCAAAGAGCCAAGTTTTGAGGTTTCTCATGAAGATGGGGAGTGATGTTGTCTGTCTGAGGTGGAGCGGTAGGGCGTTCCAGGCTCTGGCCGCGAGGAAGTAGAAGGAGCGGCCTCCCAATCTGGTCTTTCTGGCGTGGGGAACCACGGCGTAGGAGAGCTGTGCTGATCGTAGGGTTCTTTGGGGTGCGTGGAATATGAGTCGGCTCTTCAGGTATGCGGGTCCGGTGTTGTGGATGGCTTTGTGTGCATGGGTGAGGATCTTGAAGGTGATTCTAGTCTCGATGGGGAGCCAGTGGAGTGTGCGCAAGTGCTGGGAGATGTGGCAGTGTCTTGGCAGGTTGAGGACCAGTCTTGCGGCGGCGTTCTGGATGTTTTGTAGCCTGCGGGTGAGGTTTTTGTTTATTCCGGAGTAGAGTGCGTTGCCGTAGTCGAGTCTGCTGGTGACGAGGGCGTGGGTGATGGTTTTTCTGTGCTCGAGGGGGATCCATTTGAAGGTCTTACGTAGGAGGCGGAGGGTGTGGAAGCAGGAGGATGTGACGGAGTTGATCTGGCTGTCCATTTTGAGCTCGGAGTCAAGGATGATTCCAAGGTTGCGTGCATGGTCCGTGGGGGTGGGTGGGCTTCCGAGGTTGGGGGGCCACCAGGTGTTGTTCCAGGCATCGGGGTGTGGGCCCATGATGAGTACTTCTGTTTTGTCGGTGTTGAGTTGTAGGCAGCTGCTTTTCATCCATTTGGCGACAGCTTCCATGCCTTCTTGGAAGTTGTGTTTGGCTGCGTTGGGTTCGTTGGATAGGGAGAGAATGAGTTGGGTGTCGTCTGCGTATGAAACAATGTTGAGTCCGTAGGTTCTGACGATGGGGACAAGCGGAGCCATGTAGATGTTGAAGAGCGTTGGGCTGAGGGAGTACCCCTGGGGGACTCTGTAGGTGGTTGGTGTAGGGTCCGAGAGGAAAGGGGGGAGTCTGACCCGCTGTGTTCTGCTGGAGAGAGGAAAGAGTGGATCCAGTCGAGGGCCTTGTCCCGGATCCCTGCGTCGTGGAGTCTGTGTATTAGGGTGCGGTGGGATACAGTGTTGATGGCTGCTGAGAGGTCGAGGAGGATGAGGGCAACTGTTTCTCCTTTGTCCAGTAGGGAGTGGATGTGGTCTGTTGCAGTGAGGAGGGCGGTTTCTGTGCTGTGGTTTTTTCTGAAGCCGGATTGGGACGGGTCGAGGATGTTGTGCTCTTCGATGAAGGTAGCGAGTTGGCTGTTGATGGCTTTCTCGATGACTTTCGCTGGGAACGGGAGCAGGGATATGGGTCTGTAGTTTTTGAGGTCGGTGGGGTCTGCCGAGTGCTTCTTCAGGAGGGGGTTGATCTCGGCGTGTTTCCAGTCGTCGGGGAAGGAGGCGTTCGCCAGGGAACGGTTGATGGTGAGGCGAAGCATGGGTGCAATGGTGTTGGCGGCTCTGTTGAAGATGTGGTGGGGGCCGGGGTCCGTGGGGGCCCCGGAGTGGATTGACTTCATCGTCTTCAGTGTGTCTTCTGTGGTGAGGGCTGTCCAGCTGTCAATCATTGGCTTCAGGGTGTCGGGGGTGGCTGGCGAGGGTTCAGTGTGTTGGTTGTCTTCGTCGAAGTTGTCGTAGATGTTCTTGATTTTGTGGTGGAAGAAGGTGCTGAGTTTGTTGCAAAGGTCTTGTGAGGGAGGAATGTCAGTCGGCTCGCTAGTGGGTTGGGTGAACTCCTTGATGATGTTGAAGAGTTCTTTGCTGTTGTGTGCGTGTGTGGAGATTCTGTCTTCGATTGCTGTTTTCCTCGTGTTTCTGATGAGTTGGTGGTGGGCATTGGTGGCGGCTTTGAAGTTGTTGTGGGCTTCTGTGGATTTGGAGTTCCTCCAGGCCTTCTCAAGGCGGCGGCAGGTGCGCCTGGACTCTCGAAGTTCGGTGGTAAACCATCTGGCTTTCTTGGTGTGTGTGTTGTTGTTCTTCTTGAGGGGGCTATGGTGTTGGCGCTGTCGGTGATCCATCTGTGCAGAGTTTGGGCTGTGGTGTTGGGGTCGTCGTCTTCCGCGGTGGTTGGGGTGGAGTTGCCGAGTGAGGAGGTGAGCTGGTTGTCGGTGATTTTGGTCCAGTTTCTCTGTGGGAGCAGGTGATGGTGTCTGTGGGTGGTGGGTGTTCTGAAGGTGAAGTGGATGCATCGATGGTCTGTCCACGGGAGTTCGGTGGTGTGGCTGAAAGTGATGGAGTTTCCTGTTGTGAAGAGGGGGTCGAGGGTGTGTCCAGCTGAGTGCGTGGGTTCGGTCACGATCTGGCAGAGTCCAATGTTGTGGAGGTTGTCCAGGAGGGATGCTGTGTTAGGGTCTAGTTGGTTGTCAAGGTGGAAGTTGAGGTCTCCCAGCATGGTGTAGTTCGTGGATGCAATGGCTTGTGGGGAGATGATGTCCGTGATGGAGTTGGTGAATGGTCCGCGGGGTCCACGGGGTCGGTAGATGAGGGTTCCCCGGAGGGTGGTGGTAGGGTTGGCCTGTATCTTGAAGTGAAGGTGTTCCATCAGGTCTGTGGGCTCGTCGGGGAGTGTGCTCAGGCGGAGGCTGGAATTGTGGACGATGGCGATTCCTCCTCCCGGGCAGGTGGGGCGGTCCTTCCGGGAGATCTTGTATCCTTGGGGAATGGCGATGTCCGGTCCCGAGGTGGTGTTGGTCCAGGTTTCGGTGAGGAATGCTACGTCCGGGGTGGTGCTGTCGAGGAGGTCCCAGATTTCGGTGGCGTGTTTGTGGAGTGATCGGATGTTGAGGAGGATGCATTGCAGGGTCTTCGGTTTGGTTGAGTTCTTGCGGGCGGGTTGTGCTGGGTCCGTGTTCCTGGCGGTGCTGCAAGTGTGCCGGCAGCGGTGACAGCTGAAGGGTCCGTGGGTGGCGGCTGGTGATGCTAGCTTGCAGTTGTTGTTGCGGCCTGGGTTGAGTGCGTGGAGTACAGCTGGGTTGTATCGTTGGCGGTGCGGAGGTCCAGGATTCCTGGCGCTGGTCGTGGTCGGGTCGCGGATGGGCGCAGACAGGCTTGCCTTTGGCGCGCCAGCGGCGCGGCCGTCATTAAGTAGGGGTCGGGGAGGGCTGGACAGCTGGGAGGCGGGGAGGGGAACTGGCTCGGGCTGGTCACGCTGGGGGGGAGGGGCCACGGGGGCAGCAGCGGCAGGAAAAACGGGGGAAAAGCAGGCAAAAGAGGAAAAGGAGAAAAAGGATGAAAAGGAAAGGGAAAAGGAAAAAGGTATAAGGAGTACAAGGATGAGAAGAATGAAGGGTGAAATGGGGCAGAAAGCAGGAAAAAAGTGCTAAAGAGGGTGAAAGGGTGAAAAAGCTGAAAGGTGAAAATGGAGCAGAAGGGGGCAGAAGCGGAGCAAGAGAAAGGAGTCAGAGGTCCACTGGACCACCAGGGATGAGGCGCCGGTATAACCTGCGAGTGGAGGAGGGCCTCGAACACCAACACTACGGGAGTGCAGGGCTCGGAGCGGCCTCACTTAATGGTGGAGCTGCGAGGGTGGGAGAGCAGTTTCACTGACAGTGAGTCAGTGGTCTTGCTTGCCTATCCCCGCAGCGACTGCCATTAAGTAGGGGTCGGGGAGGGGTGGACAGCTGAGAGGCGGGAGCGGGAAGGGGAACTGGCTCGGGCTGGTCGCGCTGGGGGAGAGGTGCCGCGGAGGTAGCAGCGGCGGGAAAAACGGGGGAAAAGCAGGCAAAAGTGGAAAAGGAGTAAAAGGGTGAAAAGGAAAAGGAAAAAGGTATAAGGAGTACAAGGATGAGAAGAATGAAGGGTGAAACGGGGCAGAAAGCAGGAAAAAAGTGCTAAAGAGGGTGAAAGGGTGAAAAAGCTGAAAGGTGAAAACGGAGCAGAAGGGGGCAGAAGCGGAGCGAGAGAAAAGAGTCAGAGGTCCACTGGACCACCAGGGATGAGGCGCAGGTATAACCTGCAGGTGGAGGAGGTCCTCGAACACCAACACTACGGGAGTGCAAGGTTTATTTAATTCAAGTTCCTAGCTATAACGCCCCTGTAACCTTTGGCTTTTTCAGTGAATAATATAATCACCACAGAACATCTCACACACCCACTCACACTCCTATACACCCTCCCATATACCCACTCACATACCCACACAACCACTCAGTAACCCATTTGTAGACCCATACAAGTACTCACATAACTGCTAACTCATCCATAGAGCCACTTACATACCCACTCACTCTCTCATGCGGCCACTCACACAACCACCTATTTACCTATACAGCCACTCTCTCACCCACTCACTCTCCCATACAGCCTCTCAACACAGTCACTCACTCACTTGTATAACCACTCACACACTCACTCACGTATCCACACAACCAGTTACATACCCACTCACACATACATACAAGCACACACACAACCGCTCAGTCATCCATACAGTCATTCACACAGACACTCACTCTTTAATACAGCCACTCACATACCAACTCAGTTAACCAAACACCCATTCAAACAGCCACTCACTCACCCATACTCACTCCTTTAAAAAAAATAAAAAGCCATGAGATGGGGTCCCTAGGGCCAGAAATGGCCTAGGGCGGCCCCATCCCTTAAAAATAAAAATAAAAATAATAATTGGCCGGGCCTCGGGGGATGGGGTCCCCGGGCACGAAATCGGCCTGGGGAGGGGAGCCTAGTGGCCCCCTCCCTTTTTGATTAAACATTTTTTTTAAATGGGTCAGGCCCCGGGGAATGGGGTCCCCGGGTCCAAAAGTGCCAAGGGAAGGGGGCCACACCACCCCCTTTCCTAAATTAAAAAAAATATATAGAAACTGGCAACTCACTAGATGCCCTGCCCCTTTCTCCACTACTGTGCAAACGCGCCTTCTGGCGTGCTCTTGGTTGGGGGATGAAGTTCCCATCGCTGCTGATGGTCCTTAGGGACCAACTAGCCCACCATGTACCTCCAGTAAGCCCCACACAGTGGGACTGCTGAGAGGTGGTCTAAGGCCATGCCCCTTTTAACAACACTCTGCAATCGCGCCTCTTGGCACACTGCTGGTGGCGGATGTGGTCCCCTTGTGTCCTGAGGTCCTCAAGACTAAAGTGGACTTCATCCCCCAAGCAGCAGTGTGCCAGGAGGCACGTTTGCAGAGTGGTGGAGAAAGGGGGCGTGGCCTGCGACCACCTCTCAGCAATCCCACTGTGTGGTGCTTACTGGAGGTAACAGATAGGCTAGTTGGCCCCTAAGGAACCCTAGCAGGAAAGGGGACTTCATCCCCCAACCAAGAGTGCACCAGGAAGCGCGTTTGCGAGTGGTGGACAAAGGGGGTGTGGCCTGCTATCAGAACTCAGCAATCCGGCTGTGTGGGGCTTACTGGAGGTAATAGGAGGGGCAGTTGGCCCCCAAGGACATCCTTTGGGGCCAACTACTCCTCCTATTACCTCTAGTATGTCCCACACAGCAGGATTGCTAAGAGGTCTGCGGAGGCCATGCCCCCTTTCTCCACCACTCTGCAAATGTGCCTTCTGGTGCACTACTGGTTGGGGGATGAAGTCCACTTTACTCCAGAGGGACCTTGGGGGCCAAGAAGCCCTCCTGGTACCTCATGTAAGTCCTACGCAACGGAATTCCTGAGAGCTGGTCGGATGCCCAGAACACTTTCTCCACCACTCTGCAAACGTGACTGCTGGTTAAAAAATCTTAGAAATTCACTGAAAAAAACACAGGTTTCAGGGAAATTATTGTTAGAAATTAGCATTTAAAAAACCTTAGAAATTCACAGAAAAAACCATAGGTTTCAGGTACGTTATAGTTAGAAATTAGCATTTAGAAAACCATAGATATTCACAGAAAAAAACAAAGGTTAGAGGGATGTTATAGTTAGTCTGACATTTCGCTCGTACCAAACCAGGGAAATTCAGCCGTTATAGTTAGCTGAAGTAACTATAACTAGCGCCCCCGCAATGCACTGCTTATAACCTCATAAATTACATCACTCATGACATGGTCAGTGACATCACTGATGACATCACTGATGACATCTCAAATGACATCACTGATGACATCAGTGATGACATCATCCACAGCATATCTGACGCACCCACTAACACCACTGTAGAATCTTTTATGCACCCACTGCTGTTCCCACACA
Organism: Calotriton arnoldi; assembly: GCA_963921515.1. Taxonomy (NCBI): domain Eukaryota; kingdom Metazoa; phylum Chordata; class Amphibia; order Caudata; family Salamandridae; genus Calotriton; species Calotriton arnoldi. The sequence goes on from CAWUFW010004639.1 coordinate 507,586, forward strand.
ACCATTCACAAACCTGTTCACAGAGCAATACCAGTACTTACACACCCACTCACTGATTCATTGATCTATACACACACCCCCTTGCTCACACATACTGCCACTCATAGACCCACTCACTCACTAATACAGCTATTGACATATCCACTAATACAGGCGCTGACACACTAAATGAGTCACCCAAAGAACTACTCACACACCTAGACACTCACCCATACAGTCAATCATACAGCCACTTACTCACCCAGTTACACACCCACCCACTTACTTACTCATACAAATAGGAACACATATTCACTCAGCTTTACAGTCATTGACAGAAGCACACACTCATCTATATAGCCACTCCCACATTCACTCACTCACACATACAGTCACTCATATACCCGCCACTCAAGTATACTGTCTTTCACTTACTCAGTTAATCACCCACACTGAAACATACACTTAATCACCGACACAGCCATACAGACACTCACTCACTCATACAACTTTACATACACGCAACAGTACCCCATATAGCCACTGACTCACTGATCAATACAGGCAGTCACACACCTCCTCACCCACAAACACAGACACCCAGACAACCATAGACATAGTCAGACAACCAATCAATCACCCATATAGCCATTCACGTACCCACTAGCACACTCATACACCCACTTAGACATTAACTGACAGACAGATATAAACATTCATACAACCAGTCACTCACCCATACATTCACTGAGACACCTAATCACTTACTTATACAGTCAGTCATGCACCCACTGAGTCATCCATACAGTCACTAATAAACCCACTGATTCACCAATTCACCTTGGTATATATTTTGAACACTCATAACATTTTAAAAAACACTCACAGTCACTGGATGATATCATCAGTGATGTCATCAGTGATGTCACTGACCATGTCATGAGTGATGGACTATATGAGGTCATAAGCAGTGCATTGCGGGGTCACGAGTTATAGTTACCTCAGCTAACTATAACGGCTGAATTTCTCTGGTTTTGTACGAGTGAAATGTCAGACTAACTATAACGTCCCTCTAACTTTGATTTTTTCCTTGGAAAAAACCAATATATATATATATATTAATACATATAGCAGTACCCCAGGTTAGGTGGCGAGTGCAGCTCTTATAAAGAGCACCCTACAACACCAGCGAGAATCTTAATCTGCTCGCCTCAAATGTCTGTTTTTCTACCAAAGCTTTTAAGCATAGGATTAGCACAGTGCCATGCATGCTGAGCTAGATAGGGACAAAGGACCTGATTTAGATCTAGGTGGACGGGTTACTCCATCACAATGTTGATATATATCCCATCCGCCAAAATACAAATCCCATAGGATATAATGGGATTTATATTTCAGAGGGCTGGCTATCCGTCACTGTAGGGACTGAGTAACCCATCCACCAAGATCTTATTCAGGCCCAAAGTCTTTTGCCATTTCAACAGCAAAGTCTTTAAGCATAGGATTAGCACAATGACATCCATAGCGAGCTGTAAAATGACAAAAGCCTTTTACCATTCAGGCCAACCTGGAATGAATAAAAGCAACCCCCGACAAATGGTTTGTTATCATTATAGCTCTTCAGAGCGGTTTCGCTTTGTCCAGACACAAGGGAGCCCCCGATATAAGTCAAAACAATACCCTTTCAGGCTTAGAGTGCTGCATACATTATGCAAAAAAGAAGTCGAGAACTCTGGGTAGTTCCCAAATTTTAGTGGAGAGCAACTCCTGTATAGAGCACCCACAACATCAGCGACACTCTGAATCTGCTCACCTCAAATGTCTGGTTTTCTAGCAAAGATTTTAAGCATAGGATTAGCACAGTGCCATCCATGCTGAGCTAGAAAGGGAGAAAGTATTTTGCCATATCTACAGTAAAGTCTTCAAGCATAGGATTAGCACAATGCCATCCATTCTGAGCTGTAAAATGGCGAAAGCCTTTTATCACTCCTGGCACAGTATTACAGCATTGGATTGGTATAATATCATCCACGCCAAGCTGGAATGAATAAAATTAACCCCTGACATTTGTTTCTCTATCATTATAGCTCTTCAGAGAGGTTTAGCTTTGTACAGACACAAGGGAGCACCTGGTATAAGTCAAAACAATACCCTTTCATGCTTAGAATGCTGCACAACTTATGCAAAAAAGAAGCAGGGAACTTTGATTTTCAAAGTTTAGGTGGAGAGCAGCCCTTGGATAGAGCACTGTTAGACCTGTCATACTTAGGGTGGTCTTCCTCCAAACTTTTTGCCTGCTTACCTTCTCTTTTTGCTGAATATTTTTGATGGCCTTAGGACTCTGAGCACTTTACCACTTCTGATCGGTGTTTAAGTGCATGTGATTCTCCCCTAAATATGGCAACATTGGCTAATACACAATTGGCATATTTAGTTTAGTTATAAGTCCCTTGTAAAGTGGTATACCATATACCCAGGCCCTGTAAATTAAATGCTACCAGTGGGCATGCAGCACTGATTGTGCCACCCACACAAATAGCTTTTCAAGCCTATCTCAGGTCTACCACGGCAGAGCCTGTGTGTCCAGCTTTACTGCCACTTTGACTTGGCATTTAAAACCCTTTGCCAAGCCTTAAACTCCCCTTTATTACACATAAGTCACCCCTAAGATAGGCCTTAGTTTGCCCATAGAGAAGGGTGCTGTGTAAGTAATAGTTAGGACATGTACTTTTATATTTTGCATGTACTGGTAGTGGAAAACAGCTAATTTCATTTTTTTATTACTGTGAGGCCTTCTCCTCTCATAGGTTAACATTGGAAATTACTTAATGCACTTTTAAACTGTAATTCCTGATTACAAGGAGTAGCCGAGTCACGTTTTATATCTTTTGAATGGTACTAACAAATCCTCTCTACTGGTAAAGTTGGATTTGACATTACTATTTTAGAAGCGCTACTTTTAGAAAGTGGACATTTCTCTTCTCTTACAGCTCTGTGTGCCTTCAGCCTGTCTCCAATACACGTCTGGGGTGGGTGACAACTACTCTTTGTGTATTTCCTCTAGACAGCCACAACCACAGGATGGCTAGTTACGTTTGAGTGCTCATCTGCATTCTGATGGCTCTTCCTGGGCAGGTAGGGAGAGGGGGCTAGCACTAACACCAGAAAAGGCAGTGCTCTGTCCCCACACAAAGGGCTGATTACCCCCTACTGATAGTCTTGACCCAACGCTGGGAAGAAAGGGCTTCTGTGCACTTCAAAGTCCCTTCTTTGAAGTCATCCCCACTTCAAAAGTATAACTGGGTATAAGTACAAGGGCTCTGACCCACCAAATTAGAAACTTCTGACCTACAGCGACTGTGTCAGAAGAACTGCTGTGCTATACGAAGTGCAGACACTCTACTGGACTGCAGATTTTGAAGACCTACTTTTCTGCTGTGCTGCCTTGCTACCTGCTGCTCTCTGACCCTGTTGAGGGAGAGTTTGACTCTGCCTTGCAACCAAAGTGATTTCCAGTGACTTGTTGGCTTGCTTCTTGCTGCTTGAGACTCAGGGATACCAAAGTCTCTACACCTGCTACTGTGTCTGGTTCACTGGAAGTGGACCCAGATACTTGCACCCAAGAGTTCAATGCATCTCCAATCTGAGGGTAGCAGAACCAGTGCATTGACCCTCTTGTGAGAGTAGAATCAGGGCATCGCTCTCAGAACTAATGCATTGCCTTGAGAGCCCTGTGCATTGGAACAATGCATTGCTGCCGCAGCAGTGTTGAGAGATTGATGAATCTCCTCAACTGCGTGGAGAAACCAGGTGCATTGAACCAGTGTATTTCAGCTCTGCGCTTTGTCTTCAGGACCGATGCATCATCATCATCACTGAATGAAGAAGATCAATGCATCACCTCAAATGGGGGCTCGACATTGACGCATTGCTCATCTACACTCCGCATGTCACTGTTGTGAGCAGGATCAAGCTACTCTGTTCACTGAGCCTGCGTGGTTCTTGTTGCCGGCCTGCGCATCAACGTGGTTGGCCTGAACTGTTGATTTTGCCCCAGTCTTGCGCGACCAGATAACCACCATAGGCCATTATCGCTTTAAAGCTCTAGAACTGATGATGGATTAAACCCAGATCAGTTGACTGGGGGTGAGTGTTTGATTGGCTCAAGCGCTCCGTCCATCATCCCCTTTGGTATCTCTTTGTTCGCCCTGAGTTGGCAGGGTATGCCCAGACGTGGGTCCCTTGCTCACTTTGCCACTGGATTCAAGCTAGCCTGGCTGATGATGGCTGAATAGCCAGAAACCGGTCCCAGGATGCTTGTTTCTGGTCCAGGGAAGACATGGCTTGGCAGTTCGGGCTGGACTGTTCCCATGAGGCACAGGGTCAGACTGATTTGCATATGGCCATGTCTGAACTGGGGTGCTGGAGTGAGCTTAAGAATGATGATGGATTAAACCCAGATCAGTTGACTGGGGGTGAGTGTTTGATTGGCTCAAGCGCTCCGTCCATCATCCCCTTTGGTATATCTTTGTTCGCCCTAAGTTGGCAGGGTATGCCCAGACGTGGGTCCCTTGCTCACTTTGCCACTGGATTCAAGCTAGCCTGGCTGATGACGGCTGAATAGCCAGAAACCGGTCCCAGGATGCTTGTTTCTGGTCCAGGGAAGACATGGCTTGGCAGTTCGGGCTGGACTGTTCCCATGAGGCACAGGGTCAGACTGATTTGCATATGGCCATGTCTGAACTGGGGTGGTGGAGTGAGCTAAAGAATGATGATGGATTAAACCCAGATCAGTTGACTGGGGGTGAGTGTTTGATTGGCTCAAGCGCTCCGTCCATCATCCCCTTTGGTATCTCTTTAACCCATCTGCATTCTGATGGCTCTTCCTGGGCAGGTAGGGAGAGGGGGCTGACACTAACACCAGAAAAGGCAGTGCTCTGTCCCCACACAAAGGGCTGATTACCCCCTACTGATAGTCTGACCCAACGCTGGGAAGAAAGGGCTTCTGTGCACTTCAAAGTCCCTTCTTTGAAGTCATCCCCACTTCAAAAGTATAACTGGGTATAAGTACTAGGCCTGGGCGGTAAATTCCGTTCCGCTCACGGAATTTGCGAAATTTGGGTAATTTCGCGTTCCGCAGAGAACGCGAAATTGCCATAAATTCCGCGATTCGCGGCTTCGCGGAATTTTTTGCTTGTTCGCGCTTTAAAAATGCGTGTTCGCAAGATATTTCTCCCCGAGCACGCAAACAGCGTTCGCGAACAGGAAAAAAGCATCGCGAACGGGCGAAACAAGCAATTCCGCGTGTTCGCGGAACTTTCGCGTGCTCGCGGAGATTTTTTACCGTTTCGCGGAGCTTTGCGTAGCGCGACTACGCAAATTCCGCCCACCCCTAATAAGTACAAGGGCTCTGACCCACCAAATTAGAAACTTCTGACCTACAGCGACTGTGTCAGAAGAACTGCTGTGCTATACGAAGTGCAGACACTCTGCTGGACTGCAGATCTTGAAGACCTACTTTTCTGCTGTGCTGCCTTGCTACCTGCTGCTCTCTGACCCTGTTGAGGGAGAGTTTGACTCTGCCTTGCAACCAAAGTGATTTCCAGTGACTTGTTGGCTTGCTTCTTGCTGCTTGAGACTCAGGGATACCAAAGTCTCTACACCTGCTACTGTGTCTGGTTCACTGGAAGTGGACCCAGATACTTGCACCCAAGAGTTCAATGCATCTCCAATCTGAGGGCAGCAGAACCAGTGCATTGACCCTCTTGTGAGAGTAGAATCAGGGCATCGCTCTCAGAACTAATGCATTGCCTTGAGAGCCCTGTGCATTGGAACAATGCATTGCTGCCGCAGCAGTGTTGAGAGATTGATGAATCTCCTCAACTGCGTGGAGAAACCAGGTGCATTGAACCAGTGTATCTCAGCTCTGCGCTTTGTCTTCAGGACCGATGCATCATCATCATCACTGAATGAAGAAGATCAATGCATCACCTCAAATGGGGGCTCGACATTGACGCATTGCTCATCTACACTCCGCATGTCACTGTTGTGAGCAGGATCAAGCTACTCTGTTCACTGAGCCTGCGTGGTTCTTGTTGCCGGCCTGCGCATCAACGTGGTTGGCCTGAACTGTTGATTTTGCCCCAGTCTTGCGCGACCAGATAACCACCATAGGCCATTATCGCTTTAAAGCTCTAGAACTCTCTTTATTCTTTAAAAATTCATAACTCAACTTCCACTTGTTGAATTTTTGTTGTTTTGGTCTCGATTTATTTATAAACAATGTGTCTATTTTGTTAAACCTGTGTGGAGTATTTTTGTGGAGTTTTCATTGTGTTACTGTGTGTGAGTGGTGCACAAATGCTTTACGCATTGCCCCTTTAGATAAGCATGACTGTTCTGTGACAAGCTACCAGAGGTTGAATGCAGGTTATCATTTAGTGTGTATCTAGCTGACTTTGACTATATTGGAGGTCCCTACTTGGACAGGATGCAACCCCAGTTCTAACAAGCACACTACAACACCAGCAACACTCTGAATCTGCTCACCTCAAATGTCTGGTTTTCTAGTTTCTAGTTTTTAAGAATAGGATTAGCACAGTGCCATCCACACCGAATTGGAAAGGGACAAAGACTTTTGCCATTTCTACAACAAAGTCTATAAGCATAGAATTAGTACAATACCATCCATGCTGGGCTGTAAAATGACAAAAGACTTTTATCACTCAAGGTACAGTATTACAGCTTTGGATTGGTATAATACCATCCGCGCAAACCTGGAATATATATATATATATTACCTAGTGACGGTTGCCAGTAGGTAGTTACAGTCAGGACCTAGTTTCCATAGCAAAAGTGTTTTTTGACTTGCTTATAACTAGGCCTGGGCGGAGTTTGCAGAGTTCCGCTATGAAGTGACCAACAAACTCTGCCACGCTACGTGGAGTTCTGCAAGCGGTGAAGTGCACTAGGTTGTGCCTTTTGCGCTTACTTTTAGAGCCATTCATAGGGATGCGAACCCTCCGCTGATCGACCTCAGTGCTCCACGAATCCACGCACCAACAGCAATGCCGTGATTGGCTAGCCACAACCTTAGTAGAAAGTTTCGACTGCCGTTTTAGAAATTGGTTTTCCAGCTGGGTAGGTTAATTGAAGTGAAATGTAGAAGAAGGGGTCGCTGTAGAGGTATCCTGACCTCATGGGTACAATTTAGGGGTCTGTGAGGGACCCCTGATGGGACAGAAAATACCCCAGATCAATTTTTTCCATGCAAATATTATTGAATCTGCTGTGGCGCTCAGCCCAGACCCCATTTACCACTGCCAAGAATTTGCAAATAAAAATCAAAAAGAAAATATACACTCATGCACTGACTCAAACACTGATGCCTCTCTCTCATTCTCACTCAGGCACTCTCACACTCACTCATAGATCCACCCAGACCAGTGGTTGCTCCTCCGCAATGGCAGAGGAGTGTCTCCCCACTGTCTGGCTCAGAGCCAGTAAATGAAAAATAAAATGGTGTCATCATTTTATTTCTCATTTTCTGGCTCTGAGCCAGCTAGCGCAGGGAGGGGCAGGGCATGGGGAGGAGGAGTACTATGTGGCTGGCTCAGGCTGACCAAAATGCACATGCGCACTTAGGTTTCTCCAGCCCAGCTGCATTGAGGAGCTAGGCTGGAGAAACCCCTACAGACTCCCTGGTCTGAGTGGAGCATCTTTGCAGCCTGTTCAGACCAATCTCCCTGCTGCTCTCTCATGAGAGCAGTGCAGGGATTGCAGGGAGTCCGTGACATGGCCCCAGTGCTTGCTGGGGCCAGGAAGGACGAGCACGATGCGGGAGGTGGGTGGCAGCTCCAGGTAAGTGTTTTTTTCATTTTTTTATAACCCCCATGCCCTTCCTCCTGCGCTCCCCCATGCCCTCTCCACCTGCCCCACCACCTTTTTATTGTGGTGCCTGCCACTGACTCAGACACTCATGCACCCACTCAGAGACCCACTCAGACACTCTCATACCCACTCAGAGACCCACTCATGCACCCACTCACAGACCCACTCAGACCCTCAACTACCCACTCAGAGACCTACTCAGACACTCATGCACCCATCTACAGACCCACTCAGACACTCTCACAACCACTCACAGACCCAATCAGATACTCATGCACCCACTCTCAGACCCACTCAGACATTCTCACACCCACTCAGAGACCCACTCAGAAACTCACACACCCACCCACAGGCCCACTCAGACACTCATGCACCCACTCATAGACTCACTCAGACACTTACACACCCACTCATAGACCCACGCACTACACTTATAAGATTACTCACACACCCACTCACAACCCCATACAGGCACTCAGACACCCACTCACACACTCACAAAACCACTCACAGACTCTTGCAGTGACTCACATACTTATTTACACTCACCAATTGAGCCACTCACACATACAGTCACACGCCCACAAAACCATTACACACCCTCTCATAGATCCATACAGCAAATCCCACACACACACTTATACACTCTGTAGCCACTCACACCCACGCTATGACATATACAGAAACACAAATACCCATCCTCTAAGGTTACAGGTTACAGTTACAAAGACAAAACAAAAAAACCTTAGAAATTCAGTAAAACAATCAAAGGTTACAGGGATGTTGTAGTCAGGAAATAACATTAAAATACCTTAGAAATTCACTGAAAAAAACAAAGGATACAGGGACATTATAGTTAGGAAAGTAATTAAAAAATCATAGAAATTCACGGAAATAACAAAGGTTACAGAGACAATATAGTTAGGAAATAACATTAAAATACCTTAGAAATTCACTGAAGAAAACAAAGCTTACAGGCACGTGTTAGTTATGTTTTTTTTTTTTTAAACATAGAAATTCACTGAAAAAAACAAAGGTTACAGTGTCCTTATAGTAAGGCTCAGATTTCACATGCACAAAGTCATAGAAATTCAGCAGTTTTAGCACTGCTTATGACCTCACTTATTACATCACTCAAGACATGGTCAGTGACATAACTCATGACATCACTGATGACATCTCTGATGACATCACTGATGACATCATCAACAGAACCACTCACACACCCAATCACACACCCACACAACCACTGAGACACCCACCCACTCATACACTCACACACCCACTCACACCCCTACTCACACATCCACTCACACCCCCACAACCACTCACACACCCACTTACAGATCCATACAATCACTCACACACCCAGTAACATACCCATACAACCACTCACACACTGACTTGCAGACCCAGACAATCACTCACACACCCGCTCACAGCTCACACCTTTCCCACACCCACACAGCTACTCACATACCCCCTAACAGACCCATACAACCATTTGCACACCCATACAACCACTCACATATACACGCACACACTCATACAACCACTCACACAGCCACTCACATGCCCAGAAAACCACTCACATACCCATTCACAGAACAACACAGCCACTCACATACCCAGTGACAGATCTATGCAACCACTCACACACCAACAGACAGATCCATACAGTATCACTCATTAGTAGTACAGAAAGAATAGCAATTTAACTTATACTGTAGCTTAGTATTTATCTTTAAGTCTCTGAAATGTTCACAAAACACTTACACTCACTGGATGATGCCATCAGTGATGTCATCAGAGATTTGACTGACCATGCCATGAGTTATGTAATATGTGAGGTCATATGCAGTGCATTGGAGAGGCGTAAGTTATAGTTAGCTTTGGTAACTATAATTGCTGTATTTCTATGGTTTTGTGCATAATAAATCTGAGCCTGACTATAAAGTCCCTGTATCATTTTTTTTCATTGAATATGAATATGTATAAAGATAGATAGATAGCTAGATAGATAGATAGATAGATAGATTTACATGAAAACTGGAAGATCTTTGCTAACACCAGATCATTAAATGATTCGGTAACTTGTGCTCATTTTCACCATGAATAAATAATATGAGAGGACTACCCCTGTCTGGAGTTATTGTGAGATGAAATGTGATGATAACTTTAAAAATCTTTGAACAAACATTTTGTCAAGTTGAGCCTCAGTTTTGAAGCAGTGTATTACACCTGCATTAGCAGATCATACTCCCCTCAATGCATCCTTTTGATTATGTATAATTTAAAAAAGAACAAGCTGGAAAAGTCTTTGAAATTTTATTGATGCAAAAAGATGAGAAATCTTATGCAGGTTCTTACACTATATCCATTCGGAGAGAGATGTCTTCTGTTTGTTCCTCATTTCAATAAGAATAAGATTGATGACAACATACTGCAGGACTAGGTGGTAGATTGCGGAACAACTTACCTGGGAAAATATATTGTTTAGCCAGTTTAGTTCTTTTAAAAAAGTTATTGAATACTTTTTTCCAGCTTGTCTATTTCCCTTTAGTGTTAATAGAGGTGAAAATATGATTGTAACCCAAATTAATTAACCACTGATCCCTAGGATAACACCCAGTACAATGATCCTTTTTCCAATATAATAACAGTCGAGATCTGTAAAATTGTCAGGAATCAAAAGCTAATCAGCTTGTCAACAATGGAAACACATCATTTTGGAGATACTTATGCCAAAATGGTCTCCCAAGATGGCATCTGTCCATGACAGTCAAGTTACCGCTCTAGCGGTTTAATGCAGGATCTAGTTAACAGCAGTGTAGTGTGAAGTGCATGTGAAGCCTCACTAGCGACACACTTCACTTAAGATTATCCACAGAGTAGGGGCTTTTCTCTATGTGGTAACTCTGCTCCGTGGGTGGAGTTTGCGGAATTCTGTGACTCCACGTTCTGCTGGTGAGCGCGGAGTTAGGCATTAAACTTCGACTCTTCTGCGTAGCGGAGTTGACCCCCGATGCCCACCCTATTTTGTTTACTTTGGTAGTGAAATGGGTAGCAGGGAAAGAGACAGGTCGTATTCAAACTGGGTAGACTGCATTGTGCATCTGTAAGCGCCATTTTATACATGCTGATGGGCCATGGAAGCGCAACCAATCTTGAAGCATCCCGTACTACTGCCAATCACAGCGCAGCCTTCTTGTGCTGCTCTAACTAAGAAAACAGCTTCCAATAACGTGCCTGAAATGCTATCGGGCAGAGGAGCGTTCCGAAACTAAATCCTATACCAAATAAACATGCAGTGTAGAACAAGCTGGCACACACCAAGGGAAAATCAGCCACACACAGGATACATCCCGAGAGATGCACACAAAGTATGCGGTGGCATAGGAATTGGATGTCACTGGTAAAGGCAGTGGATGCCGGTGGCGTTTTGTGTGACTTTGGAGGCAGCAGACTCTCAGGACAAAAGGAGAGAGGCAGAAAAAGGGGTGGGGAGAGCAGAGGATAGAGCCTCTCCACTGAAAGGAACCTGAAAGGGATCCTGTCAGCTGTGGCCTCTGCTACTTTTCCAGGTAAGAGGAGATCGGCAACGGCAACCTCGATACTGGATTAGCTGCACTGCAGACAGAGGGCGGAGAACTGTGGTGCAGCTTTCTGTTGGAGCCAGAGGATTGAGGCACCCGTATGGAGGTAGGGGTTGAGTGGACCGCTGAAAACTATATTTATGTTTTTATAGTGTTGTCTGCAACTAAGGGCCTGATTCCAATGTCGGTCGGAGGGGCTCCTGACGGCATCCGTCAGGAGCGACTCCGTCTCGTACGCTTGATTTCCAGACGACTCCTACCTCTTTACGAGCGAGCAAGTAAAATGCGAGGATAGCCTCGCGCTCCGACTGACTTGTACCCGTCAGCAATGCTGTCCGGACGACTCCAACTTCACCGACGTGCACCGCGCAATGGGTCCAATTTCTGAGCGACCAAGTACGATGCGCGCATTGAGCAGCCGGATCGACGCGGACCCTCCGACATGAAAAATCTCTGGGAAGCAGACTTTGGGGGGCCGTAGCGGGCCCCCCTTCACATGTAGCCCTACGACTCGGTTACAGGGGGGACCCAAGTGTCCCCCCTACACATGCATGTGCGGTGCGGGGGGCACCGATACGTTCCTACAACAAGGGGCCCCCTTTTTCGCAACGTACTTTTTTTGCAATGGAAGCCTATGTACGCAACGTACATCAGGCTCCCATTGACTTCAATGGGGCTCCGAGCGACCCGTGTCCGTCAGCGCGTACTTGCATCGTACTCGGGCATTCGGAGCCCAGGAGCACGAGTCGGTCGGAAAGCTCTACGGGACCGAGTCGACCGTAGGGCTTTCCGAGCGAGATCAGAATCGGGCCCTAAGGTGTGATTGTGAATGAAATGATTGGTAAAAATAAGGCGGAGCGGAACTCCACGGAATTCCATGAGTTTTTGTGCAACTCCGCGGAATTCCGCGTAGTGCAACTCCGTGAACTCCGCCCACCCTTAGCTCAGACTAGTGTTTCAGGAATAGCCTTTGTTGCGCATGTTCGGCAGATTAGTGTTAGGCACTCCTTCTATAGGTTTTTGGTTATCGTAGTCGTGGTAGAATTCCAAGTCCGAAGAAAGAAAAGTAGGCAGCAGCAAAACTAACTCAAAGTGTTCCTCTGAGGAGGTTAGGTTGCTATTTCAAGTATTCCCTGCAGAATAAAAAAAAGAATATCTTCCTGAGATAACGTTCAGTTAGAGTCCAGCAGACAGAAGAAGATAAGATACCTGAAAATCTATTGAAGACACAATCGTTATCGCAGCCCCGGTCACGCAAAGTATTTTCTAAAAGACAAAAGATAAAAAGACTAGTCACAATCTTATATACTATCTGAGAACAGATCAGTCATAATAATATTTACATAAGGCTCCTCTAAAACTTTCATATTCTCAAGGATGTTGACTCAACCAATGGTTATGTTGCTAAGTATAAGAATTGAATGCAATTAACTACAAATATATATGTATATACATCTCTTAATGCAGAAAAGATCCTATCATCCTAAAATAATAGAAGAGAAGCAAAAGTCTCAGTCTAAGGAGTATGCAAGTATTATTGTAGAGCATATTGTACAAAAAGGCGTTCAGACAAAATATAAAAAATAGAATATCGTCAGACAGAAATATTGTCACACAGAAATATCATGTGCAGGAATATCATTGTCAAGAATATCGATCTTAAGGTAAGTAATATCGATTTCAACAATTATGAAATCAATAATATAGTTTACAAAAATATGGTTGTTAAGCATATTGTTTTTTAAATTATTTCAATGTTTTTTAGTATACATTTTTGTATGTTATAAAATGTATGTTTAGTTGTTGTTAATGTTTTTAATATAGATTTTAAATTGCTACTAACTTTGAAATTTAATTTTGTTATTTTGTTTTTTATTTTCAGTACCATAGTGGGCTGTGGGGTCTATAGGGGTATAGGGTAAGAAGTAATTTAAATATAATTAATTAATAATTAATTTTGAATTAATATTTTTTAAATAATTGATAATTATTTGTTAAATGTATAATTAACTTTTTTTTTTTATTACCCTTGAGATGAGGATTGTGTGTTTTGTAGGGGTATAGTTTGGGAAATAAACTAATTATAATTAATTAATAAATAGATTTAATTAATAATAATTATTTGATTGATAAATAATTATGTCAATTGTATAATTATTTTATTAATTAATTACTGTTTAGGTGCGGTTGCGTGTTTTGTAGGGTTAAAGGGTGGGAAGTAAGTTAATTATAATTAATTAATTGAAAATTAATATTAATACTTTATTTGACAATTAATTATGCAAATTGTGTAATACAATAATATTTTTTGCATTGTTTTGTTGTGTTGTTTTTGTAGAGTGCGTAGGAAATTAATTATAAGAATTAATTATTAATGTTATTTTATAATAATTATTGAAATGATAACTACTTATGTATAATATGTAATTAAGATATTCTTTATGTTATATATTAGGTGTGAGTTGTGCATTTGTTGGATTAAAGGAAATGAAGTTAATTAAATACAATTAATTATTTATAGGTAATTATTAATACTAATTGTTTTATTGACAGTTAATTATGAAGAATATGCAAATAATATGTTTTCATTTTATTTTTGTTTTGTATAGTTCAAGGGTGGGGAGGTAATTAAATATAATTATTTTAGTAATAGTTACTTATTATTAATAATTTAATAAATATTTAATTATGCAACATGCGTAAATAATACCGTTTATAGATTTTATTTCAGTTGTGTTGTGTACTTTGTAGAAATATAGGGTAGAAAGTTAAGTAATAAAAATTTTAAAATGATTAATTAATGTTTTATATATATGTTATTAAATATTGTATGTGTTAATTGTTTTGTGCTTTTTAAATGTAAATAGCATTGTATTTATTGGTTAATATTAATCTGAGAATATAGGTTTTGTATTGTAATTATAATAATCTCTGTAGTTACTAAATATATGTTTTATACATTGTAATAAATATTTCATTTATTTAATTATAAAAATATATTTTTTATATTTACATATTTCTATTTTTTTGTTATTTAGTATGTTTTTTAAATTATCTATTTTGTTCAAGTTAATTAGTCTTTTTCTAATGTTGCGCTGACTGAAGTGGGAATCGTTTCTTTTATCCATCTGCAATCCAACACTTTGCCTACTGTTGCACTGATTGGAGTGGGAATAGTAAATTTTACTCCTCCGCTATCCAATACTTTCCCTACTGTTGCACTGACTGGAGTGGCAATAGTACATTTTGATGATGTCATCAGTGATGTCATCAGTGATGTCACTGACCATGTCATGAATGATGTAATATGTGACGTCATCGGCAGTGCATTGCGGGGGCGCGAGTTATAGTTAGCTCAACTAACTATAACGGCCGAATTTCTCTGGTTTTGTACGAGTGAAATGTCTAACTAACTATAACGGCCCTGAAACCTGTGTTTTTTTCAGTGAATTTCAAAGGTTTTTTAAATGCTAATTTCTAACTATAACGTCCCTGAAACCTATGGTTTTTCAGTGAATTTCAAAGGTTTTTTAAATGCTAAATTCTAACTATAGCGTTCCTGAAACCTGCGGTTTTTTCAGTGAATTGTAAAGGTTTTTTAAATGCTAATTTCTAAATATAACGCCCCTGAAACCTATAATTTTTTCAGTGAATTTCAAAGGTTTTTTAAATGCTAATTTCTAACTATAACATCCCTGAAACCTGTGGTTTTTTCAGTGAATTTCAAAGATTTTTTAAATGCTAGTCTCTATACTATAAATTCCCTGAAACCTGTGGTTTTTTCAGTGAATTTTTAAGGTTTTTTAAATGCTAATTTCTAATTACAATGTCTAAAAAATACTTTTTCTTAAATTTTAATCTTTTATAGAATTAAGGTGATATTTCTGCTTTCTAAAATATGCTTTTATCTTTTTTTTTTTTTAAAGGCAACTGGATTTACGTACCGATCGTGTACCAGTCACGGTGGTTGCGCGAATCCAAGAATTATGCCGCCATATTGGTTAAGTCGTGTAGGGTGTGCGGTTTCCGGCCCCGCGTAACGTCACGTATGTATTTCCGGGGGTCGCGCAGGGTGCACGAACCCACCGCAAATATTTAAGTTTTAAAAGTATATATATAGAACTTTATTATATATATTATACCAAAAGAATATTTAACAAAATTGTAAATATCATATATTTGTAACTGGAATAAAGATAAATTATTGTTAAATATATTTTTTTGAAATTGCGCTGGGTGCGCGCTGGTTGCGCGCCAGGTGCGCGAACCCATGTGACTTCAAATGAAAGCATTTCATTGGTTAAGAAGCTTTTTATTCTAGAAATTACAACACTCCACCCAAATTTCTCATTTCTCCAACAACATTGCCAGGAGACACACCTTTTGTGTTTAGTGCTCTTCTTGCATTTCTTTGGTGTTTTTTTTTTTACAAACTCGAAAAATGGCATCTTCAAATCCACCAGATGACATTCTTGGTGAAGAAGAGGACTTGGAGGAACCAAGAAAAGCAAAAAAAGAGAGCATCGTCTGGGCGTTCTTTACATTTCCGGCAGGAGAAAAAAAGTTGAAAGCGAGGAAGGTAACCTGCACTATTTGCGAAAGAATAATCTCTCGGGGCTCAGAGAAAACATACTCGTGCGGTACTTCATCCATGCTTAAGCACCTCCAAACCATGCACCCTCGTCGGCTAGCACGGGAGCAACATCGTCGCGAGCTGGAACAACAAGCCCAGCAAGGTGATCAAGATGCAGGACCGAGCACCTCAGCTGGTACATCTAGTTCTACAAGAGGACCTGATATTAGACCACAGTTTGCTGGTCGAGAACAGAGATGCATCAAGTGCAAAAAAATTATTTGCTATGGCACGCAGTCTATTGGCGCTATTGTTTTTGCAGCAAAAAGCAACCACTGTTAATTTTTTTTTTTGCAATGATTTTTTAATTGCAAAAGTTTAGACAACAGTTTTGTCACTTTATTCTGTTTGTTCTTTTTTTTTTAAACCACCAAAGAAATTCAAAAATGAGTTAGAAAAACACAAAAAAAGAAGAAAAGAAAAAAAGAAGAAAAAAATGGTTCTTGTTAGAACCGCCTATTTGGTTAAAAAAAGACAAATTTGTATGTGTTGTATGAATTGCCGCAAGTGTAATATATGGAAAAGAACTTGGATAGTGTATGTGTGATTGCATGAGTGCATGTGTACTACGTGCATAATTGGAGAAGTGCATGGGTAGTGATTGGTTTAGTGCATGAGTGCAGTGATAATATCTGGGTGACTGAAGTAGTGCATGGGTAATGTCTGGGTGCATGCAAGATTGCATAGGTAGTGTCTGCATGGATGTAGCACTGCATGGGTAGTTCCTGGGTGATTGCATGAGTGCAAGGGTAGTGCCTGGGTGCATGGAAGAGTGTATGAGTAGTGCCTGAGCGCATGTAGGACTACATGTGTAGTTCCTGGGTGATTAGAGGAGTGCATGAGTAGGACATGGATGATTGCATGAGTGCAGGAGTAGTGCCGGAATGATTGAAAGACTGCATGGGTAGTGCTTGGATGATTGCATGAGTGCAGGGGTAATGTTTGGGTGATTGAAGGAGTGATTGGATAATGCTTGGGTACATGGAAGAGTGCATGGGTAGTGCCTTGGTGCATGGAGTAGTACATCGGTAGTTCCTCAGTGATTGCAGCAGTGCATGACTACTACCTGTGTGATTGCATGAGTGCATGGGTAGTGCCTGGGTGATTAGAGGAGTGTATGGGTAGTGCTTGAATTATTGCATGAGTGTATAGGTAGTTCCTGGGTGATTGCATGGGTGAATAGGTAGTGCCTGTTTTTTTTTTTTATAACTTCATCGGTACTGGTTGCATGATTGGAGTGCATGAGTAATGCCTGGGTGCATGGAAGAGTGTATGAGTAGTGCCTGAACGCATGTAGGACTGCATGGGTAGTTCCTGGGTGATTGGAGAAGTGCATAGGTAGTGCCTGGGTTATTTTATAACTGCATGGGTACTGGTTGCATGATTAGAGGAGTGCATGAATAATGCCTGGGTGCATGGAAGAGTGTATGAGTAGTGCCTGAACGCATGTAGGACTGCATGGGTAGTTCCTGGGTGATTGGAGGAGTGCATGAGTAGTACATGGGTGATTGCATGAGTGCAGGAGTAGTACCTGAATGATTGAAAGACTGCATGGGTAGTGCTTGGGTGATTGCATGAGTGCCACAGAAGTGCATGAGTGCATCTATGAGTGTATGGGTAGTGTCTGAGTGATTGCTTGAGTGCAAGGGTAGTGCCTGGGTGCATGGAAGAGTGTATGAGTAGTGCCTGAGCTCATGTAGGACTGCATGTGTAGTTCCTGGGTGATTAGAGGAGTGCATGAGTAGTAAATGGATGATTGCATGAGTGCAGGAGTAGTGCTGGAATGATTTAAAGACTGCATGGGTAGTGCTTGGATGATTGCATGAGTGCAGGGGTAATGTTTGGGTGATTGAGGAGTGATTGGATAATGCTTGGGTACATGGAAGAGTGCATGGGTAGTGCCTTGGTGCATGGAGTAGTACATCGGTAGTTCCTCAGTGATTGCAGCAGTGCATGACTCCTACCTGTGTGATTGCATGAGTGCATGGGTAGTGCCTGGGTGATTAGAGGAGTGTATGGGTAGTGCTTGAATTATTGCATGAGTGTATAGGTAGTTCCTGGGTGATTGCATGGGTGCATAGGTAGTGCCTGTTTTTTTTTATAACTGCATCGGTACTGGTTGCATGATTGGAGGAGTGCATGAGTAATGCCTGGGTGCATGGAAGAGTGTATGAGTAGTGCCTAAACGCATGTAGGACTGCATGGGTAGTTCCTGGGTGATTGGAGGAGTGCATGAGTAGTACATGGGCGATTGCATGAGTGCAGGAGTAGTACCTGAATGATTGAAAGACTGCATGGGCAGTGCTTGGGTGATTGCATGAGTGCCACAGAAGTGCATGAGTGCATCTATTAGTGTATGGATAATGTCTGAGTGATTGCTTGAGTGCAAGGGTAGTGCCTGGGTGCATGGAAGAGTGTATGAGTAGTGCCTGAGTGCATGTAGGTCTGCATGGGTAGTTCATGGGTGATTAGAGGAGAACATGAGTAGTACATGGAGGATTGCATGAGTACAGGAGTAGTGCCTGAATGATTGAAAGACTGAATGGGTAGTGCTTGGATTATTGTATGAGTGCAGGGGTAATGTTTGGGTGATTGAAGGAGTGTATGGATAATGCTTGGGTGCATGGAAGAGTGCATGGGTGGTGCCTTGGTGCATGGAGTAGTACATCAGTAGTTCCTCGGTGATTGCAGCAGTGCATGACTACTACCTGTGTGATTGCATGAGTGCATGGGTAGTGCCTGGGTGATTAGAGGAGTTTATGGGTAGTGCTTGAATTATTGCATGAGTGTATAGGTAGTTCCTGCCTGATTGCATGAGTGCATAGGTAGTACCTGGGTTATTTTATAACTGCATGGGTACTGGTTGCATGAATAGAGGAGTGCATGAATAATGCATGGGTGCATGGAAGAGTGTATGAGTACTGCCTGAAAAAATGTAGGACTGCATGGGTAGTTCCTGGGTGATTGGAGGAGTGCATGAGTAGTACATGGGTGATTGCATGAGTGCAGGAGTAGTGCCTGAATGATTGAAAGACTGCATGGGTAGTGCTTGGGTGATTGCATGAGTGCCACAGAAGTGCCTGAGTGCATGTATGAGTGTATGGGTAGTGGCTGAGTGATTCCTTGAATGCAAGGGTAGTGCCTGGGTGCATGGAAGAATGTATGAGTAGTGCCTGAGCACATGTAGGACTGCATGTGTAGTTCCTGGGTGATTAGAGGAGTGCATGAGTAGTACATGGATGATTGCATGAGTGCAGCAGTAGTGTCTGAATGATTGAAAGACTGCATGGGTAGTGCTTGGATGATTGCATGAGTGGAGGGGTTATGTGTGGGTGATTGAAGGAGTGTATGGATAATGCTTGGGTGCATGGAAGAGTGCATGGGTAGTGCCTTGGTGCATGGAGTAGTACATCAGTAGTCCCTCTGTGATTGCAGCAGTGCATGACTACTACCTGTGTGATTGCATGAGTGCATGGGTAGCGCCTGTGTGATTAGAGGAGTGTATGGGTAGTGCTTGAATTATTGCATGAGTGTATATTTAGTTCCTGGGTGATTGCATGAGTGCATAGGTAGTGCCTGGGTTATTTTATAACTGCATGGGTACTGGTTGCATGATTGGAGGAGTGCATGAGTAATGCCTGGGTGCATGGAAGAGTGTATGAGTAGTGCCTGAACGCATGTAGGACTGCATTGGTGGTTCCTGGGTGATTGGAGGAGTACATGAGTAGTACATTGGTGATTGCATGAGTGCAGGAGTAGTGACTGAATGATTGAAAGACTGCATGGGTAGTGCTTGGGTGATTGCATGAGTGCAGCGGTAATGTTTGGGTGATTGAAGGAGTGTATGGATAATGCTTGGGTGCATGGAAGAGTGCATGGGTAGTGCCTTGGTGCATGCAGTAGTACATTGGTAGTTTCTCAGTGATTGCATCAGTGCATGACTAGTACCTGTGTGATTGCATGACTGCATGTGCAGTGCCAGGGTGATTGGAGGAGTGTATGGGTAGTGCTTGAATTA
Organism: Calotriton arnoldi; assembly: GCA_963921515.1. Lineage (NCBI taxonomy): Eukaryota > Metazoa > Chordata > Amphibia > Caudata > Salamandridae > Calotriton > Calotriton arnoldi. Next base: position 527,702 of record CAWUFW010004639.1, read on the forward strand.
TTGCATGAGTGTATAGGTAGTTTCTGGGTGATTTCATGAGTGCATAGGTAGTGCCTGGGTTATTTTATAACTGCATGGGTACTGGTTGCATGATTGGAGGAGTGCTGCATAGGTAGTGTGTGGGTTATTTTATAAGTGCATGGGTACTGGTTGCATGATTGGAGGAGTGCATGAGTAATGCCTCGGTACATGGAAGAGTGTATGAGTAGTGCCTGAGTGCATGGAGAAGTGCATTAGTAGTGCCTGTGTGATTGCATGACTGCATAGGTAGTGACTGGATGATTTTATAAATGCACAAATACTGCCTGAGTGATTGAAGGAGTGCATTAGTAATGCACGGGTGATTGTATGAGTGCAGAGGCAATGTCAGGGTCATTGGAGGAGTACATGTGTAATGCCAAAGTGATTGCATGAGTGCAGGGGTAATGTCTGTGGCATTACAGGAGTGCATAGCTAATACCTAAGTGATTGCATGAGTGCAGGAGTAATGTCTGGAGGATAAGAGGAATGCATAGTTAATACCTGAGGAATTGCATGAGTGTAGGGGTAATGTCTTGCTGATTGCAAGAGTGTAGGGGTACGGCCTGGGTGATTGTAGGAGTGCATAGGTAGTGCCTGAGTGATTTTAAAACTTAAAGGGTTGTGGCTGAGTGAATTGAGAAGTACAGGAGTAGTACCTGGGTGATTGGAGGACTGTATAAATAGTGCTTGGTTGATTTTATATGTGTATGTGTACTGCCTGAATGAATACACCATTGTATAGATACTGTCTGGATGATTGAAAGAGTGCAAAGGTAGTGTCTTGGTGATTGCATAAGTGCAGGGATAATGTTTAGGGGATTGCAGAAGTGTATAAGTATAACCTGGGACATTGTAAGAGTGTACAGGTAATGTGTAGCTCATTGCATGAGTTTACAGATAGTGCCAGGGTGATTGGAAGAGTACATAGGTAGTGTCTGGGTGATATTATAACTGTGTGGATGAAGGCTAGGTGATTTGAGAAATGCATGGATAGTGCATGGGTGATGGCAGGAGTGAGGAATAGTGCCAAACTATATAGATCAGTGCATGGGTAGTGTTTGATAAGATAGATGCGTGCAATAAAAGTGACTGTAAACATTACTTCAGATTGTTATACTTATTACATTATTTCATCTTACCTTCTTTATTAAACAGTGATTGCACTGCACTTTATCTTGCGAACCAATGAATCTTGCCATCGCCTGCATTGCTAACTTTATTCATGTATAGTAATTTTTAGCTTGTGTTTTATGGTTTTTATTATTGTATAATAATAACTCTACTGGATCTCTCTTAAACAAATGTTGCAATGGTTTTCAGTAACTATGCAAAAATAAATACACTTGAAACTTCTTTATTAAACAAGATACAAAACTCAGTGAAACTACTTTACAGTAGTTTTGTTGTAAACTGAATTGAAAATCTTTTCAAGCTTTAGTATTACTTTCTGTAAAAAAGAAGAAGAACAATAGTTATTGTATATAATATTATAGTTTTAAGAACACAATATAATTTTGCATTTACATAACATATCCAGTTTCCCATTTTTGCTGTTCTCAGATTCTACTGAATTTCACCATACACAGTGATTTCAATGTAGATCATCATATAACAGCAGGGTAAAAAATACAATCAATGAGATTGTAAAAAACAAACAAATCTGCGTTGAAAATATTTACAACAAGTTCAACTATTTGTTTACCTATCTACCCGTTTCTAAATTGCATTCTTCAACTACAATAAATCATTTATTTCTCAGAAGTACATTTCTGAAATATACATTCTCATTTACATTGCGTATAATATAAAGGTCGAATATATAAACTATTTCTTTCAAACACAATTTTGCAAATGCAATAACAATTAGAACAATCAATAATCCAAAAAGTAATTCTTCACATCTTCCCAATAGGCCGAATAATGTTTCCAAATCAATTTGCATTAAAAATATCCAAAACAAACTCCTTAATTTGTGTTTACTTCTTCCCAATAGGCCGAATGATGTTTTCAAAACGTTGGCATCAAAAAAATCAGATATGAATCTGGTAATTCGTAAGGCAACCTACATTTGAATTCCAAATGAGCATCATTGCAATGTGTCCATCCTTTATTGCACTTTAAATACACAGTATAGTGTCCAGATGTTGTAGTAGGTCCATCATGGAAAATAATAGCCCCAGCTTTAAAAGCTCTTCCTGAAATTGATAGTTGACTTGCCACAACATTTTTAATTTAGGTTTCCAATTTTCTTCCATTTGCTCTACAACGTTGCAGCATTAATATGACATATTTTCCAAATCTTTCTAAATATAACGTTGACAACATTTCTGATTTACAATGAGAGCATTTCATATCTTGATTAGCTGATTTTACTAATTTATTAAATGACACTGATTTGCAATCTGGTATTGTCAAATATATGAATCGTTCAGTGTCTATTTCAGTGGTAGCAGAAAATGAACACTCTTCACATTTATGATCCCATCTGTAACTTAGTCCAAACAAATTTTCAATTTCTATTCCTTCATCTTCCAATACTGCAAGCATAAACATAAGAAATTCTTGTGCATCTTGTTGTATATTGAGTGTAAATTGCGAAGAATGAGTACATATATCCAAAAGATGCCAAATGTTAGAATCAGTATGGATTTTAGTTCTATCAGTTACCAACTTTTGAAAAATATAATGCAATAAAGAACAAAATCTTTTTCTTGATTTTCCATAATTTCATGATGAAGACCTTCTAGATAAAAGACAACATTCACAATTACATTAGCATAGCAGTTGATACCTGAACTATTTTCTAAGTGGTATCCTACAATATCATCAACAGTGTCCATTTTAATTTTCTTTGCAGCTTCATTATTCTCTTCAATTGTTTTCTTTTTTTGAGTTTCACTTGAATGTTTCTCATGTTTCCGTTTTGGACATGCAACACGTTTCTCATATATGGGATATTCACCTAAGTTAGGAGCATAAAGTCTTCTTAACCGATTATACTCTCTTACACAATTTGCATCAGCACTAATCTTTTTCTCATCAAAATTAATCAAATACAAACCAGATAATGTTCTTACTCGGGACAATGCAACGTATGCCATGCCCTCTTTGAACACTGTACTTCCAATATTTACCAAAGCATTGTCTACACTTGAACCTTGAGATTTATGAATAGTCACTGCATATGCTAAAGAAAGAGGAAACTGTTTTCTACGAACATACAAGCAGAAAACGAACAGCACAGCGTCCAATTTGTTTTACTTCTTCAATCTGATCAAATTTAATCTTCAAAAATTCAATTCCATCTCTGGTCTGATAATTAACAAAATCAACAACTTTTCCCATTGCTTCATTTACTAAACCTTTTTCTACATCCAAATTATGCCGTAAAATTACCCGACAGTTTTCACATACATATAAAGTCTTTTCTAAACCTGCAGTCTTAGACACCAACTTTTCCAAAGAATCCAATTTTGACTGTAATTTTTCTGAGAGAAGAATAGTAACTCCTTCGTGTTCCATTTTATCAAGGGCTTCAATTTTCACTATTGGTTGTTTTTCCAGTTTCAAAAGTTCTTCATTGAATGTAGAACACTCTTGCAGTGTTGGCATTAGTCAAACTATAGAGTTCTTTTCTCCAATTTTTTTGTACATTATTTCAGGTGCAATGTTTTCATTTGGAAACAAGTTCGTTAGTAGCCGACTTTGTAAAGCTTCTTTAACATGTTTTGTCAAAACACCAATTCTTATATCTTGAAGAATGTTTCCATAATGTTCATCACTTGCTTGTCGCATATTCTTAATAAGTTCTTTGTATTCAAAATGAGACCAAATGTTCACATTTCCAATACTTCCCAAAGATTTCCTAGTTTCTTCATGGACAAGTGTTTTAAAAACTGGTTGTCCTTTCACAGGAGTAAGTTGTAGTAGATCGCCGAATACAATTACATGTTTTCCTCCAAACAGAACATCATAATCTGTTTTTAAAATCTGTTGCATTCTTAAATGTACGAAGGCAACCATTAAGTTTGAGACCATGCTCACCTCATCAATGATCAGAAGTTTCATTTTCTTGAGTACTCTTGAAACTTCATAACAAGCTTCTCCTGATAGCTTGTGATATTCCAACTTATTTTCATGTTCAACTGGTAGCATGAGTAAACAATGTAATGTAATCCCTTTAATGTTGTGTGCTGCTAACCCAGTTGGAGCGGTTACAACACAAGATAAATGTGATTTAGTGGTTTTCTGTAGATAACTGGTCAAAACTTTAATTAAGAAACTTTTTCCTGTTCCAGCTTGACCACTGATGTACATTCGAATAGGTTTAAATGATGTGCATTGACATTCTTTTTTTCATGCAGTAAACCATGTTGTATCTGTTCTGTCACTTGCTGATATATTTCTTTTTGTTCAATATTTAGTTGTTCTTCCAAGTTTTCCAACTCAATAATATTCTGTTGTGCTTGTTGCATAGCCATTTCTACTTCATTCATGGCTATTGCTGCTTCATTTTCAAGAATTGGTTGTCCTAATTGATCTTGACTTAGAGGAACAGAACTTTGACTATCTTGAGAAGTGTCTTTAGCTATTTCAGCTGTAATAGTAGTCTCTTGTTCAATCTCTTCATTTAACATTTGTAGAAAATTTGGAAAGATTGTGCATTGAATGCTATCTTTACATGCATTAAAAGAATCTTCATAGCAATCAAAATCTCCAAGTAATTCCATTTCACTACGCCAAGGTTTGAAAAGTTGCAGAAGTGCCAAATAGAAAAAAATCCCTTTTATCTGGAGTTTCACAACTGAGTTTCCTGTAGTTAATAAGATTCCCTTTGGCATGTTTTACCAAACATCCTTCACATCCAATTACTGCATATTTTTCTTAATTTATATTTTCTGTAACGTTTCTCTTAAAGCTGTAATGTTGCAGTACTTCATAGAGACATATGTTTTCCAGATGTGGACTTCTTTTTGGATAGTATGTATCCAACATATTCGTTTTAACAATATCTGTACTTTCTGGTTCATTCAATGCTAAGTATTCAATTTCTTGTACAGATTTCAATACTCGATTTCGTGTTACAGCAAGACCTAGACTAACCCAAATGATTCCTCTTGACTTTGAATATAAACTTGCAGAGGTCAACCGATCCGAACATTCGTAAGATACAATCTCTCGATGGGATAGCATCTTCAAACTAAATCTGTACAATTTGTTACTGAGTCTTCTCTTGCGAAATTTCTTCCCACATTTCTTTCAACTCCGTCTTTTCAGATTTGGTTATATACGACGTAACATAGCGAGCAACAGCAATCGAATTATCTGCAGCATACTGGATATCCATATTTACATTCCACATTGTCAAAATCACTGGATTGTAGTAATTAATATACTTTGAATCTTCAGTTCTTTTTAAGTTGTAAGTATTTTTCGGAGATTTTCGAGTTATAGTATGCCTTACTGCTGACATGAAACTGTTGACTCTTCCTTTTGAAATTACTGGACGTGGGAATCCAAAACGACATTTTGTATAAAATCTTCCCTTTGACTTGTATTTCCATTGACAGTATTTCCCACATCGGTAACTTTGAAACCGTAAAACTTGCTGCCTCAAGTTGTTTTCTCCTCCTTCTTTTGGAATGGCACAGGTAACAAATTTTTCAATGAAAGACAAAACACTTTCATCAGTATAAGTTCCAAATTTTGGTGCATCCTTGATCCATAATAACATGTGTATATGAGGAGCACCTCTGGCTTGGTACTCCTTTCTCCAAAAGAAATCAATAACTTCTCCAAGAGGTGGATTATTTTTATTGCAGATAAAAGACATCATAGCTTGAAACCTATGATTAAAATATCTGCACACATTTACAGGATCCAAGGAACACAGTTCTCCAGCTGTCTTCAATTCAATATTTTTTACATTTGAATTTGCTTGTTGTAGAAATTCAAGTAAGTCGTCCCATGCGTATTCAGCACAGCTAAGCATAACAAACCATGTAGGGGTTCCTAAGTTCCTTAACATACATTTAAGTTCTCCGTGACGACGATACCAATACTCATTAGTACCACGTTGACACGCCATCAAATTATTTAACTGAGATTCTAAAAGATCGTCTCTTTGTTGAACTTTGTCCAAAACTTCCTTTGCAAAAAGATGTGTAAGATTAACTCCTGATTTTAATATGTGGTTCACTGCATATGAAACAGACAAGTCACTTTCAAACAGAAGATGAAATAAATATGGAATACATTGTCGAAATCTTGGATCTTCTGAGTACAATCTTGTTATACGATATTCTGAAGCTGGAATCTGCACTGGTCGTTCATCATATCGTCCACCTTTTCCAGTGGGGAAGAGCTTCCAAACTTTTTTCCCAAACACTCATGGAGTTCCCTTCACTTTCTTCATTTGGAATAATTCAATAGTATTTCCTATCACTTCTTTTGAATGTAGAGGATATATACTATAATGTACATAAATTTCTTCACTCCTTGAGTTATCCGCTTTTTCTATATGTCCAGTTGAAATTTCTCTTTCATCTTCTAAAGATATTTCTTCTTCTTCCACATATACATTTTTATAATAAATATTGTTTTGCGCAAGATATAATGTAGCCTTTTGAAGTTTGGTGACATCTACTAACTCTTGCCATATTTTCCGACTCTTTGTTGGTACACCATTAACTAGAATAACTACAGGTTCATTTTCCTCTCTGACTACAACAACAGTATCAATATTTTTCTTAAAATCTAAAGGTACATACACAACTCTTCCTTTTAAACCTCTTGTAAATCTGTTGGAGGCAGCTTACCTGTTTTAGGCTCCATACAAACTATAGCCTGAAACAGGTGCACAGATTGAATAAGAATGGACTCATATGTATTTAAATCTACCAGTTCCGGAGGAATAGCTACCAACTCTATGTTGTTATGTACAGCTCTAGCTGGCATTTTGTTCTCTTCTAATTTGCTGTAACAATATTTACAAATACGTTGATCACTACCTAGCTCAAAACAACCTTCCACCAACAAATAAGCACCAAATTGCTCCCACTTATCATTATTTTCCTTTTCACTTTTTAAATTCACATCAACATTCCTAGTTTGACTTCTATAGTGAGTATGTCAACAACAAATACAAACATAGGGGGTCATTACGATGGCAGGCGGACAAAGTCCGCCCGCCACCGTAACGGAATGCGGGACCGTCCGCAAGGGTTGCGGCTGTCCCGCACCTGAAATTAGGATGCCACCGTGGCAACCCCTATTCCCAGCATTGTGGCGGGCGGTGCTCACAGCACCGCCCGCCACAATGCTGGGAATAGACATCGTGCATTGGCATGCACAAGGTGACAGGCACCGTGCGGTGCCTGCCACTTTGTCCATGCCAATGCACGCGAGGTACCATAGGTACCCCCATGTGCACCCCCCCAACTTTCTGGGGGCCCGCTACGGGCCCCCAAAGGCAAAGACCACATGCCTTTCCATGGCGGCAATGCCATGGAAAGGCTGATCTCCGCAGTCATTGTAATATGGATGGCGGTGTCTTGCAGACACCGCCACCATATTAACCATGTTTTCCACCGGTCGAAGAGTCGACCGGCGGAAAAGCGGCAGACGGTCTTTCCGTCCGTCGCGGACCCCACAGCCATAATAATATGGCAGAGGGTCTTTGAAGTGTGGATGGCGGGCGGATCGCCCCCGCCGGGCCAGCGGTGACTACCGCCGGCCCGGCGGGGACGATCCGCCCGCCATCATAATGACCCCCATAGTTTGGATTTTCACAAGAAACTACCTTAAACTTTGTAATTTCTTCTGCAGACTTCTCAGTAGTAGTATCTTCCATCTCTTCTTCAACACCTGCACTTATTAAACTCTCACTTTCTCTAAACTCCTCTTGAGGACCAAAGAAAGGAAACTCTATATCATCAGAAACTTTTTTTACATCCAACACTGAACCATGCAAAAGAGCTGAGTTTATTTCACTTAAAGATAATGCAGGACTTTTCACATAGTACAATCTTCATACTAACTTCCGCATTTCAGAGTGATGTACTGCTAACATTCTTAAACGATGAAAAGTACTTCGACACACTTTTCTAGAAAGACAAGCCAGAGAATGACCCTGCAAGTTAATATATTTTCTCACTTTACAAGGATCTAGTCCTGGCAACATCTTAATCTTCTGTTTAACACTTTTTTTTACCATAATCTTGTACAAATTTCGTAATATATCAATAGATTCTTGTCGTATACTACAAATACTACTACAATCCCACTTATACTCTGGAGCTTGTGTACGTCTCCCTTGAACTTCTTCAGCTATTACTTCTTCCACATTTCTAAGAACCATCTTTTCTTTTTCAATTGCACAACCGTTTTTAACCTCATAACAACGACCCCTGGTATCAACTGCATGAACTAATGTATTTTGTTGAAAATAGCTTTCTTCATTAAAAAAGGTTCCGTATTAGAAGTATGCTTCCATTCACCAGAAAAGATTTTGCAAAACTTTTACTTTTCTCCTTCATAAAGTGCATTATTTTATTCAATGTTTTCAATCTATTCAATACTAATATAAACAATTTTCTTTTCAATTGAAAAGTCTTTTCAACTACACTTTCAATCTGTTGTTTCTTCTTGTAAAATGCTGATTTTCTTTTATATTTTTTGCAATCTTTCAATAAATTTTGTAGTACTCTACTTTTATACATTCTCTTTCTAATGTCTTTATATTGTTTCATCCTTATTTCAACTTGGATTGTTTTCCTATAACCTGATTTTCCATTAATTTCTCCATTTTTCTTTTCCTTCTTATTGCTTGTAGTACTTTTGTTTCTCTTTTCCCCATTTTCAAAATCAATTACTTTTTTAAAAACACTTTTAACAAATTCTTTTGTTCTCTTACCAGAAGACTTTTTCTTCAACGTCACATGTTGTACTTCATCTATTTTCTGTTTTTCTCTATTCTTTAAATAGTTCTGTTTCCTTTGTTCTCTTTTCTTTTGAAATTTTCTTGTCTTACTGAATATTTCTTAACAATTATGAAGAATTTCTAAAAAAAAAAAGTTTATTATCTTTGTAAAAAATATTTAATATTATTAAAATAATTAAATACAATTATTGTCATCTATAAATAAAGAAATACATTGAGTAATGCCTAGATGAATAGATAAGTGCAACAGTAGGACTTGGATGATTCTACAACTGCAACGGTGGTATGTAACGACTGCCTGGGTGATTGCATAACTAAAGGGGTAATATCTGGAGAATTACTGCAGTACATAGCAAATCAGTGGGTGATTTTATAACTGCATGAGTACTGCTTGGGTGATTGCAGGAGTACTAAGGGAATGTCTGAGTGATTGGAAGAGTGCAAAGGTAGTTCCTGAGTGATTTTATAAGTTCATGACTACTGGCTGAGTGATTACATAAGTACAAGGGTAATGTTAATGTTAATGTTAATGTTAAATTGGACTTGTAGAGCGCTTATTACCAGCAGGTCTCTAAGCGCTTCAAGAAGAACAACGTCGGTTCCAAGGAGAATACTGTCAGATCCAGAAGTGTCAAGCCCATGCTTCCGTAAATAAAAGGGTTTTGAGTTCTTTTCTGAATGGAAGGAGACATCTTTCTGCCCGAAGCTGGACCAGCAACCTGTTCCAGAGTGGTGGTAATAGGACAGAAAATGCCCGGCCACCTTTGGTAGTGTAATTGAATCGCTGGCATTTTAAGAGGCCTTCCGTGGAGGACCTTAGTGAGCGGCCGGGGACGTATTTCTCCAGGCGTTCCTTGATGTAAATGGGTGCCTGACCGAATAGGGCCTTATGTGTGATGCAGAGGCCTTTAAATTTAGCCCTCTGCTTAATTGGCAGCCAATGAAGTTGTTGCAATAGGGGTGATGCCCGCGTGCGCCTCGGTAGTTTGAAAATTAACCTGGCAGCATCGTTCATCACCACCTGAAGTTTGCTCACCAGTGAGTCTGGTAGACCGATATAGAGCGCATTTCCGTAGTCCAGCCGAGTCAGGATCAAAGCGGACACGACCGTCTTCATGGATGAGAAGGAGAGAATAGGGGAGAGTCTCCTCAGCTGCCTTAGTAGGCCAACACAAGTTCCAAACACGGTGGAAACTTGATTGGCCAGTGAAAGTTTGGCATCAATTTTGATTCCCAGACTTTTACCACCGGAACTGGGGCTGGATTGTCACCCAGTTCGTGCGGCCAGAACAGGGAATTCCAAGGGTTACTCTCAGTGGTGATGGCCAAAACCTCAGTCTTGTCCGGGTTAATCTTGAGTGAGTTGGCCGTCATCCACTTAACCGTGAATCGCAATATGTCTTGCGCCCGGGAGTGGGCCTGCGGCGTGTTTTCTATTTGAAATATGATTTGCGTGTCATCCGCATAATTGAATACCTGGCAGTCCATCAAAGCCAGGGCCTTTATCAAAGGTCTGAGGTATATGTTAAACAAGAGGGGGATAGCGCTGACCCTTGTGGGACTCCACAGGGGTGGACCCCTCTCTGAGACCCAATCGCCCATCTGAATTTTTTGGGTGCGGTCGGTCAAGAATGAGGCAATCCATTGAAGTATTGGGCCACCAATCCCAATATTGTGTATTCTTTCCAGGAGAAGAGGGTGGCTGACCGTGTCGAACGCTGCCGACAGGTCTAGGAGGACTAGGGCACATGGCTTCCTGTTGTCTGATGAGATCCTCATAACGTCAAGCACTGACAGCATCACCAGTTCAGTACTATGGTGAGCGCGGAAGCCAGCCTGCCTGTCTCCCAAAAGATGGTGGTCCTCCATGAATCTAGATAGAGTCTGCAGGACATATTGTTCAATGATTTTGGCCAGAAATGGAAGCTGAGATATTGGTCTGTAATTTTTCATATTGGAGGCGTCCGCTCCTGTCTTCTTAAGTAGCGGGATTACTCTGGCTTCCTTAAAATAACTGGGAACCTTCCCGGTTTCCAGCGAGAGGTTGAGCAAGGTAAGGATATCTCCCTCAATCTCTGGGAGGGCTAGTTTAAAAATCTTAGGGGGCAGGGATCTGCGGGTGAGCCGGATTTGATTTTAGATGCAATGTGACGTAAGGTCTCTATATCAAGCGCTTGAAAGGAAGAGATCAGCTCCACCCTCTTACCCGAAGTCTTCACCACTTCACTGAAGGATTGCTTAAAAGGGGAATTGTCGATATCTGCCAAGATATCTTGTATTTTATCGGAGAAGTAGGATAAAAATTTGTTGCATTGATCCTGGTTAGATGGTGTCTCCAGTGATTGTTTTTGACAAAGTTCCTTGAGGATTTTAAACGTTTCTTTTTGTTTGTTAGATGCCATCAAGATTCTATTTTCATAATATTCAGCTTTCCTGGTAATACCTGCTTTATTGAAGGAGTGCAAGGGTAGTACTGAGATAACGCCTGACTGAATAAATGAGTGCAAAAGTAGTGCCTGGGTGATCTCATAACACCGTTAGTGCTTGAGTGATTATATAAGTGCATGAGTAGTGGCTACATGATTGCTTGAGTGCATAGCTACTGCCTGGGTTATTGCATGAGTGCAGGGGTAAAGTCTGGGTGATTGCATCAGTGCATATGTACTTATATAATCAGTCAGGCACTAACATGGTAGTACTAGGGTGTTTTATCAGTGCATGAGTGTTGGGCCTAGCCAAATATAAAACAGCAGACTATTATATGACTCAACCATAAGTCTCTCCATATCGTTAAAAGCATGCATACACATGTCTCTACCTTTTCAAATTATCATCATATCTAAAGAAATATATATACAAAATTTCTGAAATATAGTGAAACCTAGAAACTGAGACATGTAATAGATCTGCCTGAGTGATTGCAAAACACCATGGAAAGTACTTGGGTGATTGTATGACTCTAAAGGTAGTCGCTGGGTAATTGCAGGAGAATATGGATAGTGACTGACTAATTACATGAGTGCACACATAAAGATTTAATGCATGGTTAAGTGTATAAATAGCATCTGAAGGCATATATCACTCACTAAGAAGTGCCTACGTGAATAGATCAGCGCAACAGTAGGGTCTGGATGATTCTATGACTGTAAAGGTAGTGCCTGGGTTATTACATGAGTGCATAGGTGGAGACTGCATGAATCTATAACTGTAAGGGTAGTACATAACTAATGCATGTGTGATTGCATGATTGCAGGGGTAATATCTGGTGGATTACTGCAGTACATAGGAAGTGAGTGGGTGATTTTATAAGTCCATGAGTACTGCCTGGGCGATTACAGAAGTACTAAGGAACTGCATGAGTGATTACAGGAGTGCAAAGGTAGTGCCTCAGTGATTTTATAACTGCATGAGTATTGCCTGAGTAATTACATAAGTACAAGAGTGGTGCCTCCGTGATTGAGAGAGTGTAAGGATAGTGCTTTGGTAATTGAAGCACTGTATAGCTAATGCATTGGTGATTGCATGAATACAGAAGTAACCTCTGGGGGATTAAAGGAGTACATAGGTAACACCAGGGTAACTGCATGAGTACAGGAGTAATATCTGTTGATTTTTATGACTACATACAAAGTGACTGAGTGATTTTATAACTGCATGGGTATTTCTTGGGTGATTTCAGGACTACTGAGTTAACGCCTGAGTGTATAAATGAGTGTAAAAGTAGTGCATGGGTGATCTCATAACACCATGACTACTGTATGAGTGATTACATAAGTACAAGGCTAATGCCTCTGTGATTGAAAGAGTACATTGTTAGTGCCTGAGTGATTATATAAGTGCATGAGTAGTGGCTACATGATTCAAAGAGTGCATGGGTAATACCTTGGTGACTGCATGAGTGCATAGCTACTGCCTGGGTGATTGCATCAGTGCATATGTACTGCCTGGATCATTGGAAGACTGCTTGGGTAGTACTAGGGTGTTTTATCAGTGCATGAGTGTTGGGCCTAGCCAAATATAAAACAGCAGACTATTACATGACTCAACCATAAGTCTCTCCATATCGTTAAAAGCATGCATACATATGTCTCTACTTTTTCAGATCATCATCATATCTAAAAGAAATATATATACAATATTTCTGAAATATAGTTAAACCTAGAAACTGAGACATGTAATAGATCTGCCTGAGTGATTGCAAAACACCATGGATAGTACTTGGGTGATTGTACGACTACAAAGGTAGTCGCTGGGTAATTGCAGGAGTAGATGGATAGTGACTGACTAATTACATGAGTGCACACATAAAGGTTCAGTGCATGGTTAAGTGTATAAATAGCACCTATAGGCATAGATCACTCACTAACAAGTGCCTACGTGAATAGATCAGTGCAACAGTAGGGTCAGGATGATTCTATGACCGCAAGGGTAGTGCCTGGTTATTACATGAGTGCATAGGTAGAGACTGCATGAATCTATAACTGTAGGGGTAGTACATAACTAATGCCTCTGTGATTGAAAGAGTACACCGTTAGTGCCTGAGTGATTATATAAGTGCATGAGTAGTGGCTACATGATTCAAAGAGTGCAAGGGTAATACCTTGGTGATTGCATGAGTTCATACCAACTGTTTGGGTGATTACATCAGTGCAGGGGTAATGTCTGGGTGATTGCATCAGTGCATATGTACTGCCTGGATCATTGGAAGATTGCATGGGTAGTACTAGAGTGTTTTATAAGTGCATGAGTGTTGGGCCTGGCCAAATATAAAACAGCAGATTATTACATGACTCAACCATAAGTCTCTCCATATCGTTAAAAGCATGCATACATATGTCTCTACTTTTTCAGATCATCATCATATCTAAAAGAAATATATATACAATATTTCTGAAATATAGTTAAACCTAGAAACTGAGACATGTAATAGATCTGCCTGAGTGATTGCAAAACACCATGGATAGTACTTGTGTGATTGTACGACTACAAAGGTAGTCGCTGGGTAATTGCAGGAGTAGATGGATAGTGACTGACTAATTACATGAGTGCACACATAAAGGTTCAGTGCATGGTTAAGTGTATAAATAGCACCTATAGGCATAGATCACTCACTAACAAGTGCCTACGTGAATAGATCAGTGCAACAGTAGGGTCAGGATGATTCTATGACCGCAAGGGTAGTGCCTGGTTATTACATGAGTGCATAGGTAGAGACTGCATGAATCTATAACTATAACTAATGCCTGTGTGATTGCATGATTGCAGGGGTAATATCTGGGGGATTACTGCAGTACATAGGAAGTGAGTGGGTGATTTTATAAGTCCATCAGTACTGCCTGGGTGATTACAGAAGTACTAAAGTACTGCCTGAGTGATTACAGGAGTGCAAAGGTGGTGCCTCGGTGATTTTATAAGTGCATGAGTATTGCCTGAGTGATTACATAAGTACAAGAGTAGTGCCTCCATGATTGAGAGAGTGCAAGGATAGTGCCTGGGTGAATGAAGCACTGTATAGCTAATACATTGGTGATTGCATGAGTACAGAGGTAATATCTGGGGGATTAAAGGAGAACATAGCTAACCCCTGGGTGACTGCATGACTACAGGAGTAATATCTGGTGATTTACATGACTACATAGAAAGTGACTGGGTGATTTTATAAGAGCATGGATACTTCTTGGGTGATTTCAGAACTACTGAGATAACGCCTGAGTGAATAAATAAGTGCAAACGTACTGCCTGGGCAATTTCATAATACCATGACTACTATATGAGTGATTACATAAGTACAAGGCTAGTGCCTCTGTGATTGAAAGAGTACAACGTTAGTGCCTGAGTGATTATATAAGTGCATGAGTAGTGGCTACATGATTCAAAGAGTGCATGGGTAATACCTTGGTGATTGCATAAGTGCATAGCTACTGCCTGGGTGATTGCATGAGTGCAGGGGTAATGCCTGGGTGATTGCATCAGTGGATATGTACTGCCTGGATCATTGGAAGACTGCATGGGTAGTACTAGGGTGTTTTATAAGTGCATGAGTGTTGGGCCTAGCCAAATATAAAACAGCAGACTATTACATGATTCAACCATAAGTCTCTCCATATCATTAAAAGCAGGCATACATATGTCTCTACCTTTTCGAATCATCATCATATCTAAAAGAAATAAATATACAATATTTCTGAAATATAGTCAAACCTAGAAACTGAGACATGTAATAGATCTGCCTGATTGATTGCAAAACTCCATGGGTAGTGCTTGGGTGATTGTATGACTCCAAAGGTAGTCGCTGGGTAATTGCAGGAGAAGATGGATAGTGACTGGCTAATTACATGAGTGCACACATAAAAGTTCAGTGCATGAATAAGTGTATAAATAGCACCTGAAGACATAGATGACTCACTAAGAAGTGCCTAGGTGAATAGATCACTGCAACACTAGGACCTAGATGATTCTACATATCATACAGGGTGATTGTATGAGTGCAGGGATAATATCAGGGTGATTGGAGGAGTGAATGGGTAATGCCTGGGTGCATGGGAGAGTGCATGGGTAATGCCTGGGTGCATGGAAAAGTGCATGGGTAGTGCCTGGGTGCATGGAGTAGTACATAGGTAGTTCCTGGGTGATTGAAGGACTGCATGAGTAGAACCTGGGTGATTCCATGAGTGTAGGGGTAGTGACTGGGGTATTACATGAGTGCATAGGTACAGCCTGCATGATTGCATGACTGCAGGAGTAGTACATAACTAGTGCCTGGGTGATTGCATGACTGCAGGGGTAATATCTAGGGGATTACTGGAGTACATACCAAGTGAGTGGGTGAGTTCATAAGTGCATGCGTACAGACTAAGGGATTGGAGGAGTGCATAGATGCTAAAAAGGAAATTGGAGAAGTGCAAGGGTATTACCTGGGTAATTGAACCAGTGTATAGCTAACGTATTGGTGATTGCATGACATCAGAAGTAATATCTGGGGGACTACAGGATTACATAGAAAGTGCCTGGGTGATTTTATAAGTGAATCAGTACTGACTGGGTGTTTAGAGTAATACTGTGATAGTGCCTCAGTGACTGCAAAAGTGTAAAGTTAATGCCTGGATGATTTTATAAGTGCATAGGCACTGGCTAAGTGATTGGAGGAGTGCATAGATCCTGACAGGGTGATTGGAGGAGTGCAAGGGTAGTGCCTGCATGATTAAACCAGTGTATAGCTAACGCACTGATGATTGCTTGATTGCAGGAGTTATGCCTGGGGGATTAGAGGAGTACATAGGTAATGGCTGCTGATTCCATTATTACAGTGGTAATATTTGGGAGATTACAGGAGTAGATAGCAGCATATGCTAGCAGCATCATATATAAAAGTAATATACAGATAAATGTATAACTATGTTTTCTTATTTTATCATCTGCGCATACATAACACGTACCATAATACAAATGATGGAGCAGGATTTCGCGAAAGAAACCTGCTCAATTGAATACCCCTATAATATGTACTAACAGTAAGTAGAGTTAGAATGATTAATGTTCACAATTACACTACATGTGTGAAGTTTGCTTAGCAAATTGCATGAACTAAATGAAATTAATACTTAAATAACCGGAAATGTAATAATCTTGTGTTTAGAGTGAATTAAGAAGGTTTGCATGGCAAGGCCGCAGGTGTATTTAGTAAAAAGCATGACGTCTGTTGCTTTATCCTAATGAATAATGCCCCTTTTCTGCTTATGCTATGCTAGGCTAACCGTTAACATGAAGTAGAGTTAAGATGAGGGGTAAACAGTGAAAATGCATTATCACATAATTAATAAATGTTTGTTTTCTGTTCTTTTAGTAATGGACGAATTTTCCATTTTGTTAAGTTAGCCTCAGTAAGGACGGGTGAAGCTGAGAGCGAGCGGGAACCATGTGACTACATGACTGAACTGCTGTGCAAAGCTGAAAAAAACGTGACCTGGTGAAGGACAAGAACATTGACAAGCGGCCAACGCCAGTGTCATCATGGGAACGGAACCCGAAGTTGTTGAATTTAATAAAGCGTTCAAAATGTTGTTACACGTGTACTCATGAGAGGGAAGGGGTATTGATGACTATGAAAAAATGTGTGGAACAATGGTGTAGTCTAGAGAAAAATGATTTCATGGTGGGGTGACATCCCACCCCCAGAACTCAACCAATCCCTTAGCTAGAAATTGTGAACTTAGCAACTATTGTGGGATGGACATGTGGTTTTTAGGGTATAAGAATAGGTGATTTAGGGGTGTGGTTTAGCTGCTGCTACTGAGGGTCGCTTAGGCTGAAGGTGTCCGAGTGAAGGGTGCACCACTGTTCGTCAGGTTGCAGAGAGGCCTAGCTGTTCCTGTCCTGTCCCTGTCCTGATTTCTTGAGTCTTCGATCCCTGACTCTTGGTCCGAGGGTCCCTCACTACTACCTAGGCCTGGGTGGTAGTTTTCCCATTAAAGAGACCTTGGGTTTGTATTTGATCTAATCAGTATTGCAGAATTATTTTTGCAGTCATATTTCTTGTCTTTGTACCTTTTGTCTCTTCATCTATCCCTCTGATTTATTAGTTTAAACAAATATATTTTACTTGCATCTAATGTCTCTTCATCTGTCCACTCTATGCAAGTATATTTGAAATAATTGTTCTGTTATTGCTATGATTAGATTTTACCCTCTCTCCCATGAGGTTTCCATTATTTGAATTTATGAAGTAATCAATATGAGCATTTATTATTACTAGATACCATTTATTAAGTCTCACCGAGAGTCTGTGGTTATTTTAGCAAGGTTTATTGATTAAATGTATCTTTATAAATTCCATTGCCATCAACTCTTCAACTAATTGGTCCATCGACCAAGTAGATGAAAAGTCGATTATTACTTTATTCAGACATGAATATTCAGTATGATTAAAGTTAGATCCAGAATAAGCTAGAGTAAAATTAGGGCAAAGTTAATAAACTTGACACCAGCGCATCAGGGATTCGGGTGAATGTGTATGGGCCAAAGTACGTAATGTCATTGAATATTTATCCCTGATCAAGTTTGGGTGCGCTCTGGATCAGTTTCTTGGTAGCAGAGTGACAGTTTAATTATTGATTAATTTGGTAATGGTTATTGATTATTGATTATATGTTCTTAACATGAGGAGTTAGTGTCATGTTCTATGTTGTCTAGAAGTACAGGTACGGAGTTGCCTGAGGAATCCTGGGAAGGAATTAGCCTGAAGTAGGCAGAAGAAGAGTGTGGTAAAGAAATCACACTGCAGAAGTACTTTGTCTGTTGAAATAATACTGAAAAGCTACGTAGGGCTGTAAGTGTTATAACTAGGGAAAATTCGTATGTAAGTAGAGTGTCTGAGATAGTGAAGGATCCACTTTTGAAACTCTAGCAGTAATTCTCGAGGGAGTAACAGTACACCTTTTAATGCCAAAAAAGTCCTCTTGTGAAATTTTGGCTTTATCCCTAGAGGAGTAACAGGTCTCCCCGGAGCTTGTTAGAAAAGTGAGATAACGCTGGTCATTATTGTTACTTGCAGTGTAAGGATCTCTTGGAAAAGTGAAGACTATCTCTTTATTTAGGGGAACAGACAAGGTAGCATTGTCTTTTTATGTTGTTACTAACAGAATTTTGATTAAGAAAACTCAGAAAAATATTGCCGTAAAATTTTGTGAAGGAGGGGTCAGTAGAAGGAGAGATACTGACGTCACAAAGTGCCACGCTGGCATTGGACAAAGCAGCGGACGTGTAGCGAGAACAGATTGTAAAGGGAGGGTCAGTAGAAGGAGTAAAAACTGACGTCACAAAAGGCCGCGCTGGCATTGGTCAGTAAGCGAGTGTGTACAAGGCTCTGATTGGTTAGCTTGTGTAAATCGCGCTAACATTGGTTGAGACTGTAGTTACGTGAGGAACTGTGATTGGTTGGTTGGTGTGAGTCGCGCTGGTATAGGATAGGATTTAGCAAATAGGGAAAGGAGAATTACGGAAAGAATTTTGATAT
Organism: Calotriton arnoldi; assembly: GCA_963921515.1. Taxonomy (NCBI): domain Eukaryota; kingdom Metazoa; phylum Chordata; class Amphibia; order Caudata; family Salamandridae; genus Calotriton; species Calotriton arnoldi. The sequence goes on from CAWUFW010004639.1 coordinate 546,676, forward strand.
CCTGTTTGTTGAGAAATACTAATAGAAGAGTCTGAAGATGGGTTTGATAAAGACAATAAAGAATTTCTTTAAGAAAGACAAACAAATTGTGACGAGAGAGGGAATCCCAATTTCACCTCCAAAAACGCCTGCCTCTTATATGATGATGGAGAAAGGTTATCATACGTGTGTTTGGTTAGAAAATTGGATGAAATATACGAAAGATGATGGGATGTTAGCTTTTCCTGAGTTTGGAACATTTAATGTGAGAATTTTACAGAATTTGAGAGCTAGGATGAACATGCTAGAGCCAAATCCAAGACTTACTCAGTATGAAGCATTGGAGGAATGGGAAGTAGAAGTTTATGAGCGAGAAAAAGATCGAAGTGGTAGGAGATTCAGAGGTTTTATGCCTAGATATCCATTTGAGAGGCGAGAAGATCAGATGAAAAGATGAAAAGACGGAGAAGAGCAGTAGTGACCGAGGGTCTATATCCAGTTTTGACAGTAGGGAGTCAGACACGTACTAAGTGTAAAGATAAAAATAAAAATATAGAAACATCCGGAGAGGGCTTGGATGAATCTGATGATGAATTGTTGGAAGATATGGTTATTAAAAGATCTCCACCATTTGAAGAAAATTCAGGGGAGGTGATTCCAAGTGCTCCGCAAATGGTAACTCCGTTGACCCCCAAGTTACCGAAATAGCTAGGATAGTGCGAGAAAATGAAATAAGCTTGATAAATAAAGCCAGAATAGAACAAGTACAGAAGCTATATCAGTTAAATTTGAATGCAGAAGCTTTGACGGTACCAGTGACAATTGGTCCTGTGGTTCCATTATTTGGAGAAAAATCGACTTTGCCAAAAGTACACACATTAACAGTTCCAAGAAATAGTGTAAGGAGTGAAGTAGTGTCAGTAACAAATGAAAATAGACAAGATGACCAGAATACCACACTGTTAGACTTACCGGTTGATGATTTATTAACAGAAACCCAGAGGAGAAGTATTCAATTAGACCCAAGGAAAATAGGGCCAAATATTACTCCAGTAGCAGGGAGTTCAGCAAGTCCCTCTCCAGAAGAATTAACTAATTGGATAAAAGAAATGACCAAGCCAAAAGTTCAACCACAGAGTTTAAATGTAAGCCAATTGAAAGTAGATTTAGAGGAGATGATTATTGGAACAGTAAGTCCAGATAGACTAGGGACTTATAGTGATGAAGAGTTGCCGTTTTTGTGTAAAAGTATTACTTGGAGAACGAAGAATTTTCATGAAAAACTATCGGAAGTTGCATGTGAGTTTGGTGTAGATATAGAAAAGTCGAAAGTGTTGCAGAAAACATATAGAATGGCTTTTACTGACAAAGATTTAGAAAGTTTGAATACATCAGGGAGAAGATTGCAGGCAAAGGAATTAATGAATATTTTAAAGAAAAGGGGAACTGTAGAACGATGGAGGAGTAAATGGATGAAAAAAAAAGAAGAGACTACTGGTAAAGGAAATTCCATATTTCCGTTAAAGGAAACCGAGCAAGTTGAAAGGGCATGTCCCATGAGAGAAGTACCAGGTGGTGGATATGTTCCTGTACCATGGACAAGACACGATATATTGTCATTTACAAATGACTTCCCCAGATTGCGAGAAAAGCCTGTTGAATGGTATAAACAAGTGGACAGATTTGTAAAAGTTTCAAAAGTGTTGTTGAAGGATTTAGATGATCTTTTTGAAATAGTGGTTCCGGCTGATTTTTGGACAGAATGTAAAATTACTGTCGACTGGCCAAAGGATGAATATCCTAGGGATGCAAAAACAGGTGCACCATCTGAAGAGGTGATGAAGAAGTACTATCAGGTCATTACTTTATTGAAAGGGAAGATTTCCCCTAAAGAAACGGATTGGGTTAAGATTGACAGGACGACCCAAGAGCCTAAAGAATCGGTTCATGCATATTATGAGAGATTGCTACAGGTGTTTAAGCAGTACAGTGGGCTTGAAAATATTGGAGATAAAGATATGGGACATTTTGTGTATCGGTTCGCATATGGATTGAAACCAGAGATTAGTGCAATGATACAGCAGCATATGCTCTGCTGGCAAAGTAAGTAGACGAAATTTTGAGGTATGCAAAATACTGCATTGACGATATTGATTCAAGGCTTAAAAAGTTAAAGGAAAAAATGATGTGGGCACAAGTGAAGCTGGCAGAACAGCAACAGGAAAATAGTAATGTGCAACAAAGTCAGAATCAGGTTGGTCAGGTAAACAGTGGAGGTAAGGGAAAATTTAAATTGAGTAAGGAAGAAGCTAAAAAGAGATTTCCTGTCATGCGTGCCGAAAGTTTGGACATTGGAAGAACAAGTGTAGATCTGGACAAAAGGGTAATGAAATAAATAAAAATTCAAATCCACAGATGCAGAATGAGGTGGTTGGGAATCAACAGCAGCAGCAGCAGGTAGTTAGTCCACAGTTACAGGTGCCAAAACCTCCTATCACCTATAATGTGAATGCTCATATGCAGACGTACAGTGCAAGTTCTAGATTCCGAGGAGAAGAGCAGTTTGGTAAGAATCCACTAGTTTCGCAGTATTTGGTGCGTTGCAATGAGAGTGATTCGGATATATCTCAATGACGGTGCCTGAGGGGGAAGGAAGAGTGCTTACTTGGCGCATCTTTAGCGGTAGATCAGTCAGGTCCATTCATAGATGGAAAAGTAGAAGGTAAAGATATCACCTTCTTGTTGGAGACTGGTGCTACTCGTTCTACTGTGAGAGCAGCTGAAATTCCAAATCTACCCCTCTCGGGAGAGACTATCCAAGTTGTAGGCGTTGCAAATAAACATATCAGAACTCCTGTCACAGCCCCGATAGAAGTTCATATTGGAAACTTCAAAGACATGCATCGGTTTGTGGTATGTGATACCAGTCCTGTTATTCTCCTGGGCAGAGATTTGTTGTGTAAAATGAATTGCACTATTTATTGTACACCGGATGGTGTTGCATTTATGACACCTGATGAGGATGTTGAATACAAAGGCATGATGGCCCAGCGAGAGTCAGAAGTGAGTGAGTTATATTCACTGCTCACTGAGGAAGATTTGCGTGAAGAGTTGAAAGGTACAGTGAGATCAGATGTGTAGGATTTTTCAGGAAAAGAGATTGGGTTAATGAAAAATGTAGATCCAATTCAGATTACAGTAAAGGATGGTGCAGTATATCCCAATACCCCACAGTACAAAATGAGTCCAGAAGTAATTGTTGGAGTCACACCTGTAATTGATCAAATGATTGAGCAGGCAATTCTAAAAGAAATAATGAGCAGTCCCTGTAACTCGCCCATTATTGGAATTAAAAGCCTAATGGAAAATATAGAATAGTTCAAGACCTGAGAAAGGTGAATAAAATTGTAGTGCCATGTTGTCCAGTAGTGCCAAATCCAGCAGTAATTCTTTACCAAATTCCCTGTGATGCTGAGTGGTACACTGTCATTGATTTATGTCAGGCATTTTTCTGCATTCCTTTGCACCCGGAAAGTCAATATTTATTTGCCTTCCGGTTCAGAAACCATGCCTTGGCATGGTGCCGAGTTCCTCAAGGGTACACTGAGAGTCCTTCGATCTTTAATCAGATCTTGAAAAAATGTTTGGAGACTTTAGTCATGCCTGGAAACTCTGTGTTGGTTCAGTATATTGATGACCTACTGGTGGCATCAAAAAACTGGAAGTATGTGTAACAGACACAATTGCTTTACTGAACCATTTAGCAGAAGGAGGACATAAAGTGTCACCCTCCAAATTGCAATACTGTAGACAGGAAGTTCAGTATTTAGGTCACAAGATTGAAAAAGGGGTCAGAAAGGTGACACCACAGAGAATCATTGTGATCAAGAAAATGAATCCACCCAGAAATCAAAAAGAAGTGCGAATGTTCTTGGGAATGGTTGGATACTGCAGACAGTGGATCTGTGGTTTCTCATTTATTGCAAAACCTCTACAGAGGTTGACACGTAAAGGATGTGAAAGATCCAATTGTGTTGGACGAAGAGAGTATGGAATCTTTCTCCATATTACGAAACAGTCTTTGTCAAGCGCCTGCTTTGGGAATGCCAGATTACTCTAAAGAATTTGCATTGTACTGTTGTGAGAAAGATGGATGTGCACTTGCAGTTTTAACCCAGAAACACGGAATGGCACGACGTCCAGTGGCATATTTTTCTGCTACCCTGGATTCAGTGGCTGCAGCATTACCAGGCTGTTTAAAAGCAGTAGCCGCCACTTGTGTAAGTCTAGAACAGAGTGAAGCTATTGTGATGGGTTACCAAGTAAAAGTGTATGTACCACATTCTGTTGAGATCCTTTTAACTCGCACTCGGACTCAACACATGACCTCTAGTCGGCTGACTAAATATGAGAGAGTGATTCTAGGTGCTGAAAGTGTGACAGTGGTGAGGTGCACTACTGTGAACCCTGCTACTTTGCTACCGAATTCAAGATGTGAGGAGGTGAAAGAGCAGAACATGATTGTCTGGATGTGACAGAACTCTGTACTAAGCCCCGTCCTGATATAGAGGATGAACCCTTGGAAGAATCAGATTGTGAGCTGTTTGTGTATGGATCATGTTTGAGAAATGAAAAAGGTGAATTGTGTACTGGTTATGCTGTCTGCACCTTATCAGGAGCACTAGAAGCATCCTGTTTGAAGGGGGTAAACTCCGCTCAAGTCTCAGAGTTGATTACTCTGACTAGAGCATGTAAATTGGCAAAAGGTCTAAAAGTAACAATTTTCACCGATAGTCAGTACGGATTTGGCGTCGTACATGACTTCGGTCCGTTATGGATGCAAAGAGAATTTTTGACTTCCTCAGGTTCCCCAATTCGGAATGGAAAAACTGTAAAGGAATTATTGGATGCTTTGCAGTTACCAAAAAGAATTGCAGTTGTAAAATGTGCTGCACATCAATCAGGAGATGACAATGTGACAAAAGGCAACAGATACGCGGACCAATTAGCGCGTTACTGTACCCAAAATACGATGGCAATAAACAGATCAATTGAAAAAGGAAATACCGAATGCCACCTTGCTCACAAACACATTTGAGACTTGGGATGAGGTAAGGCACATGCAGGAAGAAGCCAGTGATAAAGAAAAGGAAGAGTGGAGTAGAACAGGTTGTAGGAAAAATGCAGAAGATGAGGTATGGATTTATCTCGATGGAAGACCAGTATTACCAGATTCTTTACTTTCTCACATGGCCAGGATGTACCATGGGCTGACACATGTTGGAAGAGACGCAATGTTAAGACTGTTCAAGCAGACATGGTACAATCCAAAGTTCAGGGTCATCGCAGAAAGTTTATGTCAGAGGTGTGACATATGCCGAAAACAAAACCCAGGAAGCAAGACAGTTGTAAGTAGGGGTGTAATTGGGAAAGCAGGAGGTCCTTTCAGTAGACTTCAGATTGACTTTATTGAGTTACCGCCCTCCATGTAATGGGCTAAAGTAAGTCCTTGTCATTGTCTGTTTGTTTTCTTGCTGGGTGGAGGCCTATCCAATGAGAAGGAATGACAGCCTTACTGTGGCTAAGCTATTGTTGAGAGAATTGATCCCTAGATTTGGTTTTCTAGTCACTTTGGAATCAGATAGAGGATTGCATTTCATTAATGAAATAATTCGGATGATTTGTGCAGCATTGCAAATTGAGCAGAAGCTGCATTGTGCCTATCGACCAGAAGCATCTGGTATAGTTGAGCAGATAAATGGCACAATAAAATCAAGATTAGGGAAGGTATGTGCATCCACAACACTGAAATGGCCTGAAGCTTTACCCCTTGTATTGATGAGTCTTACAAGTATTCCTGACAAAAAGACTGGATTAAGTCCCCATGAAGTGTTGATGGGAAGAGCCATGAGACAAGCATACATACCTGCGAACAAACTGATGAATATATCTGATGATCGTGTGCTAGATTATTGCAAAGGACTGGCTGATCTGGTGCATTCTGTGTCTCGCCAGGTTGGAGGAGAAGGCACAACGACACAGCGGAACCAAGCACATGTTTGGAATCCTGGTGAGTGGGTCCAAGTCAAGAAAAACATGAGGAAAACGTGCCTAGAATCCCGTTGGAGTGGCCCTTACTAGATCATATTGGTGACGACCGACCACAGCAGTAAAGTGTTTTGGCTTACCAAAGTGGATACATGCAAGCCATACACGCCTAGTCCCAAGTCCAATTGAAAGATCTGAAGAACAGCAACTGGTAAATCAAAATCAAGAACCAGCAGCTGAAGTGTGCAAAGCTGAAGAGTCTGGAGTGACAGATTCTGATGAACATTTTGACAATGAACAGCCAAGCACAAGTCAAGTAAAGTGGGCACCAGATACTGGGACTGAAAAGACTGCTGTTGAGTCGGAAGAAGGTGAGGCTGCCATTGAACCAGAAGGAAGTGAAGCAGCTGTCGAAACAGAAGAAAGAGAAACAGCTGATGAGTCAGAAGTTGGATCAGAGGAGAATGAGATCATAAATGAACTAGAAGAAGGTGAACTCACTGACGATCCAGAAAAAAGTGATGAACCTACAGAAACAGAAATACAAGGGAGCGAAGAAAAACGGATAGAAAGAAGACTAAATAAAAGAAATGGTGAACAAAACACAGAAGGTGAAAAGATAGTACAGAAAAAGAGACCTAGAAAAGGAGACAATTGGTCAGGTGGAGCAAGAAGACTAAAGTATAGAATAGTCAAGAGAAGATTGAGGAAAAGACCAGAGTAAAGTAACGAAGTCTCAAGCCAAACAGGACCAGAAAATACAAGAGAAACAATCAGAAAATCCAAAAGAGCAAGAATTCCATGTAGGAAGTACAACGCTCCAGAATGGACCTACATAATACTAGAAGAATTTGAAGGTTCAGGTTTAAACAAAGAACATGAAAGTAGTGACACTGAAAAAGAAGATGAGAACAAACTGAGACCACCTTAAAGGGAACTGTAAAAAGATTAAGGTGGAAAAGAAAAAATTGTCAGTTGAATTTGAATCAAAGACTCAAGAAAAACCAAAAGACTGAATTAAAAGAAAGGGGGTGAAGAAGAAAGTCATTAAGTGTAGGTTTACACAAAAAAAAAAAATATATATATTTTTAGAATTTTTATTTAGAATAGAATTCATATAGATTTTTCGGATTTTTTTTAGGGTTATAGACTAAAAAGGATTGTTAGATTTTTTTAATTTAATTTTTCTTTCTGTAGTATATCAAAATGGCAGAAGTAAAAGTGACTGAACAACCAAAATCTTTTCTAAAACGTAGAGGTATTAAAACCTGCTTATGTAGTGTAACCCTGGGCAGAGTTCGCGTAGTCGCGCTACGCTGAGTTCCGCAAAGTGGTAAAAACTCAGCGAGCTACGATGGATTCCGCAAGCATGCAGAGTTGCTTGTTCCGCCCGTTCGCGATGCGTTTTTCCTGTTCGGGCACGCGTATTGCGTGTTCGGGACGCTGTTTGCGTGCTCGGGGGGAAATATCTCGCGAACTTGCCCATGCGGTCGCCAATGGGTGCGGCCATCTTGTTTTTCACTTGTCCCGCCCGTTCGCGATGCATATTTCCTGTTCGCGAACGCAGATGTCCGATGGTTCGTCCGAATGATGTGTTTGCGATCCCACACTCTCGCGGGATCGCGCGGCTGGCTCCCAAAATCTCGTGGCGCACGCGAACGGATAGGAAAACTCATCGGCGAACGCAGGAATCCCGGTAAGTCGCTACCGCGCGTGCGAAAATGCATTTTGAAAGCGCGAACAAGGGAAAATCTTCGCTACGCCGCGGATCGTGGAGTTTTCGGTAACTCCGCGTTCTACGCAGAACCTGGAATTGCCAAAAATCCACAAACACCGCGAGCGGAGCGGATTTTACCGCCCGGGGTTGATGTAGTGTATTTCTATTAACAATTATATGGGTTCTATTATTTGTTGTCATACTTATTTTTAATGTGAATAACATTGGAAATACTACTAAAAATGTGTTGATTGAAGGAATGAAAGATGTTTCTAAACAACTTATGAATACTAATATAAAACAAATGGAATCGAAGCGCGGTCTCTTGCGCTTCGAAGCAAATTTGCCCCCGGGTGGCCCAAGTCTCGGGGGCATGGAAGCATCCTACCCGTACCATGAAACTTCCCCCCAAGTCTGATTAACTTCAGAAGGCTAGCGAATTACCATTTACACTGACAGCCAGTATGGAAATGGTATTGTGCATGACTTTAGACCAGCTGTGGTCACAGAGAAGATTCACGACCTCAGCTAGCTCACCAATAAAGAATGGGCTGTATGTCTTCATCCTATTGGAAGCCCTTCAATTGCCAAAGGAGATTGCTGTGGTAATGGTAAGTGTGCTGTACACAAAAGCAGAAATTATTTCATTACCAGGGGCAACCGTTATGCGGATGAGATTGCTCTATATTTTGCTTTTGAGTCTAGCACCTTCCACATGGATGAGTCATGCAGTGCTGTGGAAGAAGTTGTTCCAAACATGTTACTTAACACTATACAGACTTTCAATGAGCTGAAGGAATTACAGGACACTGCCTCAGAGATTGAAAAGGCAAAGTGGGAAAGGAAGGGTTGTGTAAAAATGCTACTGACATTTGGGTATCCCGTGAACGGAAGCCTATGCTTCCGGATTCTATTTTACCTCTCATGGTAAGACGTATGCATGGACCAAAATGTGGAATGAGACGGGATGGTGTTGACATTTAAACAGTTTGGGTATAATCCACACTTGCGATGGCAGAAAATCTCCACCAGCGCTGTGCAATTTTCCCAAAACCAAATGTGGGTGGAAGGTTGTGTTGACCATGAGTCACACAGGAAAGTCTGATGGACCCTTCAACCATCTCAGGATAGAGTTTGTGGAGATGCCCTGATGTAACCAGTTGAGGTATAGCCTTGTGATTGTATGCTTGTTTTCTTGTTGGGTGGTGCTGTATTCTACCAGGAGAAGTGACAGTCTGACAGTTGCCAAACTACTGTTGCTGGAATTGTTACCGCATTTTGGGGTGCCAGTTTATCTTGAATCAAGGAAGTCACTTCAAGAATGAAGTGATGGAGTTATTATGTACGACCTTCAAGATAGACCAAATATTCCATTGTAGTTACTGACCAGAAGCTTCAGGTATTGTCAAAAGACTAAATAGGGCTATCAAGGCAAAACTGGCCACAGCATTGTGCATTGCACATCACTCACATAGCCTGATGTGCTTCCTGTGGTATTGATGAGCATTCGAAGCATGCTGTGCAAACAAACAGAATTGTCTCCTCATGAGGTGTTGATGGGGAAAGCCATGAGAATTCCTTCTGTTCCAGCTGCTGCTCTTGTGAATATCATAGATGATCTGGTTCTTGAATACTGCAAAGGATTGGTTGATGTGATGCATTCTATCCCTCATCAGGTTGATGCCACTACTCCAGGTGGGTGAGAATCTCCTTGTCAGGATCTGAGCCCCAGCGACTGGGTCCATGTGAAGAAGGACATTTGCAAGTCGTGCTTGGAAAACGTTAAAGAGGCCCATACCAGGTGATCCTGGTCACCAATTCTTCTGTGAAGTTGCTGGATTATCGAACTGGATACGTGCCTTGCACACCAAGAGGGTGAGGTTAGAAGAGGAAGATGTGGAGCCAACATCCTCTAATTCCTCGAGCCCACCTAGGTTTAAGATTTCTGAGGCATTGGATGAGGGAGAGGAAGACCAGTCTGAAAATCTTCGGTCCCCTGTAGCAGAACCTCAACAGTGGCGAGAGCAGTATGACTGTACAACCGAAGCACCAGACTCTGGACTGAGGCTGCTTCTTCACTGAGACAACAAGAATTCATAGTGAAGAAAACCAAATCAACCTGGCTTAGTTACACCAGAACCAGAGAGTGATGCTGAAAGATGAAGCTCTGCCTCTGAAAGTGAATCAGCTTCATCTGAGCCAATAGTCATAAGTACATCCTAGAATTAGGCTCTGGCAGAAGAAGCTTGGCCAAAGACAAAGAGTAGACGAAAGAGACTGTTAATAGCTACTAAAAGACTAGAGATGATAAGAGAGGTTAGTGAGTTATAGGAGCAAGAACTTCCTGAACTACAAGATACTGGTGAAAAGAGCCTAGACTTGACCGTCGCTAAAAGACCCCAAAGAGAGAAAAAGATAAATCACAAATATTCAGGTCCTGTTTGGATGTACTTTGCAAGAACTGACATTGAACCCGATGAGCGTCTGACTGACATTGACGAAACTCCTAATTACAAGACAAAATAAAAGAACTTAACTTACGTGAACTGTTGACCATGTAAAAGAGGACGGATAGATAGAAAGGGTAATGGTCAGAGGACTAAGAACCGTAAGGCTCCAGTTGACGTGGAATAAAAGTCACTATAGATTTCGAGAGAGGACTAACCTCTTCTATCAACATACTGATCCTGTACTTTGATATTATGTGAGCTAATATGGTCCAGCAATGCTGCAAAATTGTGCATTTCATTTTAGTTGTTGCCATTTCTGTTTCTATAGTTGGGTGGGTGATAGATGTTCATCTCCTGGCGGGAGATGTTTCCCATATGTCAATGAATCTAACTATTGAAATCTGCTGTTAGCAAGCAAATGCATGAAGACAGAATCGCACATACCCCTCATTCTGAAAGTATCTATAGTGATAATATCTATTTTCAGATGTTAGCCGAGTATGTCAAATTATTGCAGGCAGCAAATTGTTTTGTGTGTTCAAATTTTCCAGACTGCAGCTGAGGCATCTGAGTATTTTCATTTACTCTTGTCCTATTCTTTCTCCTGTGGTGTCTTTCTGAATCTATTCTATCAGCTGCACTCTATTTAATTGTTTTATACTAATTATAAAAAGCCTTTAGAACATGTACAAATTATGACAGATGCAAATAGGCATTTGTGGGATACAAACCATGCTTATCGTTTCTCTAACGGGTTCAAATGAAGGGATCACCATGAGTACATGATGAAATTCTTTATTCCTGTGACTAACATGAGCATCACTAACCAAAGCATACATGATCTAACCTGCAAAATCAGCAAGGATGAGAGAATTTTCATAGATGAATTGAGTGAGTGTCAGACCTGGCATCCTTGGCATGGTTTTTCCCCTTACATTTCGCCTTCAGACCTCCTCTTTGCTGACTTTATTTTTGCTGGCTTTAGGATTCTGCACACTTTACCACTGCTAACCAGTGCTAAAGTGCTTGTGCTCACTCCATAAGACATGGTAGAATTGACTTCTACCCAATTGCCATATTTCATTTACTTGAAAGTCCCTGTTAAAGTGGCACTACCCAGGGCCTGTAAATAAAATGATACTAGTGGACCTGCAGCACTGATTGTCTCACCCAAGTAAGTAGCCCTTTAAACATGTCTCAGACCTGCCATTGCAGCCTGTGTGTGCAGTTTTAAACCACCATTTCAAACTTGCAAGATAAATCCTTAGACAGGCCCACACATTCCTTTTTAATACATATAAGTCACCCATTAGGGCAGGCCCTGGACAGCCCAGATGGCAGGGTATAATATATTTACAAAGTAGGACATGTACTCTTAAGTTTTACATGTCCTGGTAGAGAATAACCCTTAAATTAGTTATTCGCTACTGCAAATCCTGCCTCTCCCATGGGGTAACATTGAAATTACCTTATTACATTTAATAAGCTGTACTTCCAAATGGGAACAGGTAATTCATTCATGTTTGGTGTCTTTGGAATTGTAATGAAAAATCCTAACTTATGGTGCAGTTGGATTTTAAATTACAATTTTGAAAATGCCAATTTTTGAAATTTGAAAAAGTTTACAATTGATGGACGGAATGATGAACAATGTCAAGCATTCTCCCCCATTACAGAGATCTGGGACTAAATCCATTGTTTTTTTGTTCATCAAGCCACCCCAGTTTGGATTTAGGCATGATTGGCTCAGATCTCTGTAGTGGGGGTGAGTGTTTGACATTGTTCAGCATTTCATCCATCGATTATTCTTTTTGCATTTGCCAACCCAAGTGGGATGGAGATGCCCAGTGGTGGGTCCTGTGCTCACCATGCCACTGGATTTAAGCTATCCTGGCTGATGAGGGGTGATACCCTGAAACCAGTCCCAGGATGCTTGCTTCCGGTACAGGGAGAACTTGGCTTGCCAGTTAAAGCTGTACTGTTCCAATGGGGAGTAGGGTCATGACTGATTTGTGTAATGCTAGGTCCAAACTGGGGCGGCGTGGTGAGCAAAACAATGCTGTATTTGGCCCGGGTATCTGCACTGGGGCTGAGTTCTTGACATTGTTCAGCATTCCGTCCATCAATTCTTCTTTTTGTCCTTTTCAAAAGTTGGCATGTTTCGGCCTTAGCCATTTGGTGCCTACAGCCTGCCTCTGTGTCACATGACTGGGTGCAACTGACATTTGGGCTTTGTGCAATTTTCCTAGACAGCCACATAAAATAGGCTGCTGAGGTGTGCCTGGATGGGCCATCACTGGCAGAATGTGAGGAAGGAGCTGGGCACAGCCCCACTTACACTTGAATAGGATGTGTCACGCTTCCAAACAAAGGACTTCATTCCCCCTGTAGTTAGTCTGGAGCTGAGGCAAGGAAGGCAGGGCACCTGTGCACTTTAAAGGCCCGTCTCTAGAAGCCTCTCCCACTTCAGTGGTAGAACTGGATATAAATATTGGATCGCAAACACCAATTCTTCAGTACATTCTGGATACTCTGTCAGGAAGAAGGACTGCTGTGCTGCTGATAGGACTGCCACTCTGATGGACTGCTGCTCTAAAGGGCTGCTGCCCTGCTGTGCTGACCTGCTGCTTGCTGCCCTTTTGCCTGGGTTATAAGACCTGGACCTGCATCTGTTGACCCAGGACCCCAGAGTGACTCCAAGTGCTGGCCTCCTCACTTGAGTCTCAGGGAAAAAAGACTCCAACAACCTCGACTCCATCACTTGGACTCTGCCATCTGTGAGTCTTCCCTGCCAAGTGGTGCCAACCCATTCCTGGACACTTGGAAGTGGGCTTAAGGTATTCTGCCACTGTCTATGGATCCAGGAAAAGCAACGCATCTTCTCTGCAGCATGGCGCAACACCGAGCAGAACCGATGCATTGTCACAGCTGTCTGGATATTCCCCATCACAAAGACCCACATTGCATCGCAGCACACTGCCTCATCAAAACTGCCGCTGCTCACTGCATCCTCTGTGCAGGCCCTCGCATTGCTCATTGACGGCAGCCTCGATGATGATGCTGGACTCCGCATCGCAGCCTTGCAACTCCTTGGAACTGATGTATCACCTCAACTGCATGATGCATCCTCGATGCCGGACTTCGCATCGCAAGCCCTCATCTATGGGATCCTAATTGATGATGCAGGCTCGTGCATCACAGCCTTTCCCCAACACACAATTGACGCATCGCTCTGGCTATGCAAAGCATCTTTGACAGTGGATCCTCGCAGCACTCCGCAAACCAAGATTTAAGGTACTTTGTTCACCAGGCTAATGGTGTCCTTGTAGCCGACCCACAGTCCATCACAGTCGGCCTGAACCTATGACTTTATCCCAGTCTGGAAAGACCAGATATCTACAGTTGGCGGTTTGTGCTTTTTGGTGCTATTTTCACTTACATGTTTACAATTGCATATCTCTGGTTCTACTGATTGGATTTTTGTCATTGTGGTCTTGTTTTATTTATTAAAATAAGTTCTATTTGTGCTAACTTACTGTGGGATCCCTTTTATGGTGATTTAACTTTATTACTGTTTGAAGTTTTGCACAAATACACATTGCCTCTAAGTTAAGCCTGACTGTTCTGTGCTTAGCTACCAGAGGGTTGAGCACAGGTTAATTTAGGCTCACCCTGACAAGGATTGTGGTTGTTACTTGATCAAGGCTCGCTCCCCAGTCAACCCACAACCCAATTTCTTACAATGAGAGAAAAAGGCAAGACAAAGAGAAATAAAGTAAGGGAGTTAAGGCAGAACTTAGCGAGGGGAGGGGTAAAGAAAATCTATAAGATCCACCTCCAAGGCTAAGTGTAGATGTTGCTTAGAAACAAACCTTATACATGATAAGAGAACAGGAGGGAAATGAGACTGTTGAAGTGGTGGGATGGAGAGAATGTGAGCATAGCTATTTAGTTAAAGGGAGAACCTTTGCTGAACTAGAGGCAAGTATTAAAGTCATATAGATCATGTGTGTGGCAACTCAGCTTACTCTCAGCTGTCTCACAATTGGGTAGGTAGTAGCTATGCAGCATGAGTCTTCCCTAGGATATACCACAATAATGAGATAGATCTACAGGTTGACTGTTATACAAACGAAGTCACGCAGCTTCAATGAGATACTTAGCAACATCTTTGGAGCACTCTTACCATTGGTAGGAGTGGCCTTAAATGATGTAAAGATTAGAAAATCATCAATCTTAGTTGACAGGCTTGCTACCAATACTGCAGGTGTGCTAACAGTGAATAACAAATTACTAATTGCTATAAGAGCTGTGTTACTCCAAAATATGCTTGCTTTAGAAATGCTTCTCTCAAAGGAAGGTAGAGTCTGTAAGGTATTTCATGCTAGGGAAGGCAGTGCTTAAAATCCTAGAGTAGATAACAAGCTTAACATTTATTTTGCAAACGTTACTAACATTATGCATGAACTAACTGAGTGGGAAGAGACATGTATTTGGGAAAAAATAGGCTTTGTATTTGGTCTATTGGAAAGGGGTTTGCTAAAATAGGCGAATGGTTTAGGAGCATTGCACACGCGGAGTAGTGGAGTAAGGGATAGTTATATTCGATTGACTCATATTTTACAATGGACCGGAAGGCGGTTGCTATTTTTGAAGATTCATTCAACTGGGAAAGACTAACCATCACGAGAAGTGAAGGGAGTTCAGTTTGAGCTTTAGCGCCCACCAGGCGCCATCGAGGCGCAGTTTGAGGTCTTTAAGTTACAAGACCGGGAGATACCCAGATGACTATTGTTCCTTTGCCCTCGTCCTGAGGAGGCCAATACGTTTTTCAGAGGCTGAAATGCGTCCGCGTCGACGATAATTCTATGGAGGAGTCTTTTTTATAATTTAAAAAGAGTTTTGTACTTAGCACGTTGTGTGATACTAGAGAGCTTCGGCAAGAAGGGTTGTGTTGCCTCTGTACACATACCTTTGGACTACCTTCAGTGGACTGCCTTAAATATCAGGGCAGACACGAAATAGACTTTAGGGTATTGGAAACATTACGTTGTTTTTCTATGTTTTTTTGATGTATGTATTTCTTCCTTTTTCATTTATGTATACTTGTTTATTATCTTCAGTTGAAGATCGGTTTCATTATGTTTGTGTGCCCCAAATCAATTTAGGTAATTCATGTCTATAGGACTGTTGAACTATTAGTGAGGGTAATTGACTGTGCCCTACTCTTTAATAAACAATTATATATTTATTCCTCCGTATCATTGTTCTTTTATATATGACTGGTTTAGGAGCATAGGCAGAGGAATACTACAACTGATTTTGACTCCTCTTTTTGCATTACTAATAGGTATTGTATGAGTGCTCTTCTTTCTAAAATTCTGCAAAGGAATTTCACAACATGGTGGGTGAAAATGTGGGATCAGAAAGCTGTCAGCAATGAAGGGACGAAAAGAAAGAGAATTGATGTAAAGGTTGAAGAAATGCAGAACAAACTCTGATACCATGAAGGACTTCGAAGGATCCAAGGAAACTAATTCCAAAATGAGGACAGCTGTATTGTAATGAAGACGATGGATGTGATGATTTATAAATCATCACAGGGGGCGGGAGGGGGGCTTGTGGAATTGTTTTTTATTTTTAATTGTAGTGTTTAATGTACTAGTAATAACGCCTATGCTAACAAAAAACAGTTAAATGCTTTCTTCCATTTTGAATGTGATATCATAATACAACACGTGCTGCCTTTTTCCTTGCTGATTTGCAAGCTTTACACTGAAAGATTGAAGCTTTCCCAGTCATACTTAACATGATGTACCTTACCAAGTGCAACCTGGCTGTCCCTGTGGTATCAGTTTCTATGTATCAACTCATGTTACCTGAATAGACTCTGAGAACGACTGAATCTAATGCAAAAGTATTATGAGAGATTCTTCAATTGTTTTCAGTAGCAAAATGTTTCTTCTTGCTCGTTCCCCATTAATGCATATCCGGGGAACCATTTTCTTGTGCAGTAAATGTATGAAATCCTTTGCCTAAAGTCCAATAAATGGTCCAAATTTACTAGTAGTAACTTACCTTTGTGAATACCGAAAAGCAGTGAAGTTAGACTTTTGGTCTAAGTTTACCTTTGTGAATACCGAAAAGGAGTAAAGTTAGACTTTTGGTCTCAGTTTACCTTTGGGAATCAGGCGCATAGTCGTTGCACCTCTACATAGTGAGCCCCTGAAAAAAATTTTTTTTAGTAGAACCTGATGTGGAAGAGGACCAAGATCCTCACCCAAGAGGAAAATGTATTCAAAGGACACAATTTCAAGAATTTCTCAGCCTCTTTTAGAGAGATTTGGGGATTTGAGACTCCAGTCTGAAAGTCATCTCATGATGTTTATGTTCAGGAAATTACACCTCATGCTGATGATCTTCCTCATGTTGTTAAAAATATCCTAATACAGGAGTGGATAAGCATCCATAAATATGGCTTTCCACACTTCTTGCCACCATTACCTGCCCTCTGACTTTGAAGAAAAGTTTCCTAAATCCTGGAAGTAATCTCTATACTATCCAGTATGGCTTCCTTCTCTTCCTTGGCCTCACAAGAAGTATATCTTCCAGTTCTGGTTAATAAGAAAGTGGACAAGTGCTTTCAAGTTTTTTATGCTCCTTTCGGTTTTGTGTTTCTAACTAGAACAAATGTGGCTTATGCTGAAAAAACACTTTATATGATTGTCTTTAAAACGGAAAGAATCCTACTTCTCTGCCAGGAACAATGGAACTTGTGGGCAATTTTTATCAGATACATTTATCTTTTCTACAGACTTCAGCCACTGTCACTGGCCTTCCATGACTAATATTCGCCATATTTCAATGAAATTGTGGAAGCTGTATGGGATATAGTGAGTGCTCGTTCATCATCTGCACTTTTTTGGTCCCAAGTTATTTGGTCATCAAATAAGCCAATGCGGAAGATTGTTGATGAACAAAAGATTCTATTCAGTTTGGGTTTATCTGATTCATGACAAATGGCTACTGCCCATTTCTCTGGATGGTTATTTTATAGATTTCAGCACCCCTCCCTTCAAACCTTTGTTTCATCTATCCCCACTTCCACAGTCAGATGTTTATTGCCAAGTTCTTTTTCATTTACAAGGGTTTTTATTAATATAATTCTTTTTCCACCAGAAGAGTTTGTTTATTATAATGTTTTTAAATGTTTTAACTAATTTCTGAAACTGATCTCAGTAGAGGTCTAAATCTAATAAATATATGAAATCTATACAAGGAATAATCTTGCTCCTTTCCAGAAGAGCAGTGGTCCAGATAACACCCTGCCACAGAGATCCAAGCATTTATTCGATTACCTAGTTATTGCTACCATGGAATGGGAGCTTTCATCTAGTCCTGAACCTGGATGGGAGTTAATCAATATGTACACCAAATCACCAGATTGTCACTCTCCAGTCTGTAATTTATCTAGGGGCAGATTTATCATTCCTCATGCAACGCTGCGTTGCACAGCGTTAGAATGCATTGTGTCGTACACCATACAGCGCACCATGGTGTAGGCCAAGGAATGCGTCGCACACTGTGCCACACAGTGGTACTTTTGTCACAAAGCGGCTTAATGCAACTTCATCCTACATGACGCAAAGTTGAATTGCGTGCCGTAAGACATCTTTACGTACCGCAAGTCAACATTGCATCAATTGGAAAGCTAACAAATGACATACTGTATGATGCAAATCTTTGTAGAGATGCTTCTGCTCATCTACATTATGCACCATGGAAGGAGCAACAGGGCAGGAGACCCCCAATCCACAAGATGTACAGGAAGTATTTGGGAAAATAAAGAGGAAGTCCAACTTCTTTGAGGAAGAGAGTGACATGCTCATAAGTGATGCCAATAAAAATGACTGTTTATTATTTGTAACCTCAAAATTACCATTAGAAAAAAAGGATGCTTTTTTGGCAATAATTGACAAGATCAACTGTGTGGCACCAACAAGAAGGACTATACTGAATGTAAAAAGCATTTTCATGACCACAAACAGAGGACCAAAGAAGAAGTGGCTAGGAACCTTAAGGCTGCAATGAGAACTGGAGATGGAACTTATGTCCAGGAGGAGTTAAATCAATTTGAGGAGCAGGTGGCATCTGTTGTTCCAATAGAGTTGCTTGCTTGAGTTGAGGGCCAGGACAGTGCTGTCATAGAGGACCAACAAGATGTCCAGGGTGAGTATAAACCAATTGTGTGTAAAATATTGTCACAACTTTCTATTACAGCATATGACAAACATGGGGGCACATGTGTAAAAAGGTCATGTAACACACGTACGCCTTGTTAAAAGAGTAAAAGACTTGTGCCACAAACTCTGGTATTGTTCCAGAAAGCAATCAGGCCTGAATTTCAGGCCATTTGTAAACTATTTATGTGGTAATCCAGTCAGTAAATAAATCAAGCAAACCACAACACAATAACAATCAAACTTCCAGGTCTTCGCAATGAGGCAGGAGAAAGATCTTCCTCCAGCCGTGGTCTTGCAGATCCGTGGGATGGTGGCCAGGGCCAGTTGGGTGGAGCGGAGATGTCTGGTGGGAGTGTAGAAGGAGAGGTGGTGGTTGAGGTATGCAGGTCCGGCATTGTGGAGGGCTTTGTAGGCATGCATGATCAATCAATCAATCAATCACGGCATTTATAGAGCGCGCTACTCACCCGGGAGGGTCTCAAGGCGCTGGGGGAGGGGGTAAGTTACTGCTCGAACAGCCAGGTCTTGAGCTGCTTCCTGAAGGCGAGATGGTCCTGGGTTCGCCGAAGGTGAGTGGGGAGGGAGTTCCAGGTCTTGGCCGCCAGGTAGGAGAAGGATCTTCCTCCGGCGGTGGTTCTGCGGATGCGTGGTACGGTGGCGAGGCGTGGCTGGTTGATCGTAGCTGGCGTGTGGGCGTGTAGAAGGACATGCGGTCGTTGAGGTACTTTGGGCCCAGGTCGTGGAGGGCCTTGTGTGCGTGGGTGAGGAGTCTGAACGTGATTCTCTTGCTGACGGGGAGCCAGTGCAGGTCTTTCAGGTGTACGGTGATGTGGCTGTGTCGGGGGATGTCCAGGATGAGTCGTGCGGAGGCGTTCTGGATGCGCTGGAGTCTCTTTTGAAGTTTGGCTGTGGTTCCGGCGTAGAGGGTGTTCCCATAGTCCAGTCGGCTGGTGACGAGTGCCTGGGTGACGGTCTTCCTGGTTTCAGTGGGGATCCATCTGAAGATCTTGCGGAGCATGCGCAGGGTGTTGAAGCATGAAGATGAGACGGCGTTGACTTGTTTGGTCATTGATAGGGAGGAGTCCAGGATGAAGCCCAGGTTGCGTGCGTGGTCCGTTGGCTTGGGTGCGGTGCCCAGGGCCGGGGGCCACCAGGAGTCGTCCCAGGCGGAGGGTGATGAGCCCAGGATGAGGACTTCCGTCTTGTCTGAGTTCAGTTTAAGGCGGCTGTTCCTCATCCAGTCGGCGACGTCTCTCATCCCGTCGTGCAGGTTGGCTCTGGCGGTAGTGGGGTCGTTGGTGAGGGAGAGGATCAGCTGGGTGTCGTCGGCGTAGGAGATGATGTTGAGGTTGTGTCGGCGTGCGATGGCTGCGAGGGGGCTCATGTAGACGTTGAAGAGGGTCGGGCTGAGTGAGGATCCTTGTGGAACGCCGCAGATGACTTCGGTGGCTTCGGATCTGAACGGGGAGAGGCGGACTCTCTGGGTTCTTCCGGCGAGGAACGAGATGATCCATTCCAGTGCTTTCTCTCGGATTCCGATGTTGCTGAGGCGCTTCACTAGGGTGCGGTGGCAGACGGTGTCGAACGCCGCGGAGAGGTCCAGGAGGATGAGGGCAGCTGTTTCCCCGTTGTCGGTTAGGGTTCTGATGTCGTCGGTGGCTGCGATAAGGGCGGTCTCGGTGCTGTGGTTGGCCCGAAACCCGGACTGCGAGGGGTCGAGGATCCATTCGTCTCGAGGAAGGCGGCAAGCTGTCTGTTGACGGTCTTCTCGATGACTTTGGCCGGAAACGGAAGGAGCGAGATGGGGCGGTAGTTCTTGAGGTCGGTGGGGTCCGCCGTTGGTTTCTTCAGGAGGGCGGTAAGCTCGGCGTGCTTCCAGCTCTCCGGGAAGGTGGCGGTGCGGAAGGAGGAGTTGATGATGTCCCGGAGATGGGGTGCGATGGTGGCGTCGGCTTTGTTGAAGACGTGGTGTGGGCAGGGGTCGGTTGGTGATCCATGAGGAGGTTGAAGGGAATTCCTTGTTGATAGGAAGTCAGTGAAGGTCTTTCAGGTGACCTGTGATGTGGCTGTGGTGTGGGATGTTCAGAATGAGTCTGGCGGAGTCGTCCTGGATGTTCTGCAGTTTCTTTAGGAGTTTCTGGGTGGTGCTGGCATAGAGTGTGTTGCCATAGTCGAGTCTGCTGCTGACAAGCGCCTGTGTGACCGTTTTCCTGGACTCTGTGGGGATCCACTTGAAGATCTTATGGAGCAGGTGGAGCGTGAGGAAGCAGGAGGATGAGACAGCGTAGATTTGGTGATTCATTGAGAGCGAGGAGTCCAGGATGATGCTGAGGTTTCGTGCATGGTCCATGGGTGTGTGGGAAGTTCCGAGCGCTGCGGGTCAGGCGGAAGGGGTGGAGCCCAAAATGAGGACTTCGGTATTCTGAGTTGATCTTGAGGCAGCTGTACTTCATCCAGGTGGTGAACGCCTTCATTCCGCTGTGGAAGTTGCTCTTGGCAGCTGTGGGTTCCTCTGTGAGGGAGAGAATCAGCTGGGTGTCATTGGCGAAGGAGATGATGTTGAGTCTGTGGCTTCTGACGATGGCTGCAAGTGGAGCCATGTAGATGTTGAAGAGGGTGGGGCTCAAGGAGGATCCCTGAGGCACTCCGCAGCTGATCTCTGAGAGTGTTCAGCCGGTGAGGAAGGAGCAGATCCATTCTAGGGCTTTGTCACGGATGCCGGCATCGTGAAATCAAAAAGCCATTTGGAATGCACAGAGTGAGGCTGGTTCTCCCATCCTCGAGTGTATGTCCCATCCAGCGTACAGATTTGCAGGAATATCAACCTCAGTGTAGAGGATTCCTCTACTCCTAAAGTTTTCATCAGGCAGGCCTGGCCTTACCCAAAATAGAACCCAAGGTCCTCCATGTTATGTACCGGTGCAGGCACTTCTGCACTCAGTGTATAGTAACAGCACATTCACTGTCCAGTACTGTAATCCACATGTATCATGCTACCACCAGCCCACTCATATGCCACACACACGCTCAGTCTGCACACAATGTTCAGTGCTACAGTCCCTCTGTACTGTACCAGAGTGTGACACTGTGAACACACACTTCCAGCACACACGCATTTACCATGTGAACACAGTACAACACTTCACCCTCTGTGTAGTGTATATCTTGCATGGGGACATGCATTCATCATATGCTTTAATCACGCACACACTTCCACATCAACCTGATTTTGGCCAGGGGTGAGTTAAACACGCAGCAAAGGAACTTTAGAAAAGGTGAGTGAGCCTGTAGACCTCACTCCAGTGTCCCAGGGTAGAATGGTCATGTTCACTACTACTGATCTCTACACAGTATGCTGTCACCACCACACTTACTCCTGGTAAAGGCATGAGCCTTCCACAACTATGAGGGTAGCTCTTTGGGTGCCCCTCCCAATCCAACAAGACCGCAAACCTTGAGACAGGCCTACGTCATGGCACACATGTATGATCCATGTTCGCCTATGGAATAAGGCCTCCAGACAACTATACATTTGGGCACTCAGGGCAGGGTTACATGTCTCACCAGGCAGGGGACTTTCCATCCCAACACCACCATTACATCATAGGTAACCCTGGGCGGAGTTCGCATAGTCGCGCTACGCTGAGTTCCGCGAAGTGGTAAAAAAATTCAGCGAGCTACGCAGAATTCCGCGAGCACGCGGAGTTGCTTGTTCCGCCCGTTCGCGATGCGTTTTTCCTGTTCGGGAACGTTTATTGCGTGTTCGGGATGCTGTTTGCATGCTCGAGGGGAAATATCTCGCGAACTTGCCCATGCGGTCGCCAATGGGCGCGGCCATCTTGTTTTTCACTTGTCCCGCCCGTTCGTGATGCATATTTCCTGTTTGCGAGCGCGAATGTCTGATGGCGCGTCCGAATGACGTGTTCGCGATCGCACTCTCTCGCGGGAACGCGCGGCCGGCTACCAAAATCTCGTGGCGCACGCGAACGGATAGGAAAACACGTCAGCGAACGCAGGGATCCCGGTAAGTCGCTACTGCATGCACAAAAACGCATTTTGAAAGCGCGAACAAGGGAAAAACTCTGCTACGCCGCGGATCGCAGAGTTTTTGGTAACTCCGCGTTCTACGCGGAACGCAGAGTTGCCAAAAATCCGCAAACTCCGCGAGCGGAGCGGATTTTACCACCCAGGGTTAATCATAGGTCTCATGATTTGTGTATGTCCACTGATATTTGTGTTTGCATGTTGACAGCCATGCTTCACGCATTAGACAGCTTTATATTGCTAACGCAAAGTGATGTTTTGCAGACATCTCCCTTGTCTTACTTTTCAGATCAATGCTAGGCAATGCTACTTTAGCAGTATAGTATGTTTTTGTTCGGCCCTTTTGAGCTTCCTTGCATTGCTCAGCAAAGCATGTAAAATGTATATTTTACAAAATGTGTGGGCAAATGTAGACCCTACATTAAGCAGCCCTGGGAAGGTGTTGCTTATATGTAGTTCCCCACAAATGCATCAAAGCAAATTTGCCAACTGACATGTTGACATCAACACAAGTCAAGGACTTTGGCCATGACAGATGTCTCCCAAGATCTGTGATGGTATTTTCTTTAACATTTGTTCCAGCAAAGTGCTGCCACTCCTCATGCATGTTCAAATCTGCACCAAATGCCATTCTGATGATTGCTTCAGGGACTGACTTAATAGGAGGATTGTTACCTTTCATACTCTGAGGGCCACATTGAACACACTTTCATGCAGTAGAACACAGTAAGACAGCTTGCTGTGCTGCACTGTGCTGCATAACAAAAAACAGGGAGGACAAAAATATCCATATCTATCCAGGTGTGGGACAATCTTGCCCTCTCACTTTCATGCAGCGCAGTGCATCAAGTTGGCTTGCTGCGTTGATTTATTTTTAGTTTGAGATATGCCCCCATGTTTAGTAACAACTAGGAAAACTAGATTCATACATGTTGAGGCCTACATCTAGTTGAGAAGATGTGTGTGACAATACATGTAGCTTTAAATTCACTCAAATACCACACAATGGATGAGTTTAAAAATGATTTACTGGGTGAAAGATGTACATTTTTTGGTTATTATTTCCAACATTTTAATGCTATTTTGCGAAAACATTTGATACAATTTCATGTCTCTTGGCATGACCTGCCCTTGTGGGTATTATTTCTGATAATGAATCTTTATCCTCCTCATCCTCTGATGTGATTTGTAAATTAAGCTCCCCTTGTACATTGGTCATCAAACAGATATTTGGCAAAATGGCACAGATAAGTATAATTTTGCACACAATTGGCAGTGAGTAAAGGCGTCTACCACCTGAGTGGTCCAATCATCGGAAACATGATTTCAACAATCCAAACATTCTTTCTACAATATTGCGAGTCTTGAGCAATGCAGCATTCTATCGCTTCTGCCCATTATGCTGTGGCTTTGTATTGGGGACCATCATCCATGGCTAGAGACCATAGCCTTGATCACCTGAAAGGAGATTGAGATATACATTTTTGACTTAGTAGTGTACTTACATCTCTAAGCAGACTTTATATGTAGGCTAAGAATGATACATGTGTAATTTAGTTGTTTGGCATTTAAGGGTCTGCTAATAACAGAATTTCCCTGTTTGACACATATGTCTTTTTCGGAAAGCCTTGTGATCATGTTAATCTTGATGTCAGTTTTCAGATTCCAAATCACAGATCATAACATACAATTGATATGAGTACTTTTAGTGATCAGACGACCTGACAAACAATGCCCCATTGTACAGCATAAGTTGATGGAGTTGTCTCTATTTGTACTTACTCCCTTCACATATGACAATAGTTTTTTGTTTCCAGGGATTTGTATTATGTGACTACCAGATACATTGCATATGTAGGTGAAACAGCCAAATGCATACAATGTAACACAATACTTACTGTATGTACTAGGTTTTGCACACATATGATATTCTACTGTTTCTAGAGTTTGCCAACCATGACCCATTCATGCACATGCTGCTTATTCATTTGAATAACATTTTTGTATCGGTATCAACATGTTCATTTATGCTGTGTAAATAGAGACACAGTTGCAATTTAGGTAGTGCTTACCATTATTAAACCATATATTGTGTATGATTGATGTAGCTTGATGAACATGCAGAAATATTAACATATTTCAACACCAGTTTGTCAATGTGTCCATATATATGTGTTACACAATATTTAGGCTGATACTTGTCTTGACATGACACAGTATTTATGATTGATTGCTACCCAGATATATGACTTCTCATAACCAAACATCAACTGTTAGTTCTTAATCTTAATATGTGAGTTGTGTACATATATGCTGCGATTTAGTTAAATCAGCTGATGCGTATATTATGAACAGTTACATGTGACTTGCCACCCCTACAAAACCCCTTTTTAAACTGGCTAGGTTGTTTTTTTTGTTCACATTCACACAAGCCAGCTTGCTATTGTATAATTAGATGACTTCTATTGTTGTTATTTGTAACATAGGTGGATCATGGTCATTTGCATGCATTGTTCAGGACTGTCAATAAGAGGCTAAAGGATGTTCGGCATATTATCTGCAGGAAGGTGTCCCTTACAGCACACACGCAATCCTGTATGCAACACAGTCACCCTTACTACATGCTACAAAGATGTCTGGAGTGGTGCAAGGCTGCAGTGAGTGCATCAACGCTAAGTGAGAACAGTAATGGACCACATGTGATGTTTAGAGGACAAAACATCACTCTCCTTACCAGTCAGTGCAACACAGCACAGCTAGTTGTATTGCTCATTTGCATAGCATGTAAAACAATTCAGCCACGAGTCACTCAGTGTTAATTCTATTTTGAATACAGCAGTGTTAAATTAAATCTTGTAGTTAAGCATGTGGAGAAGACAAAGTTGTCTCTTTTGGATAACCTATTGATTAGTAGGCCATGTCCATATCTGCCATCCTGAAAATGCTTATTGATGGTACTGTGCCTGAATATATAGGCATCATGGGCACTTCCAGGATACTTTGCCAGAATATTTGTGAAAATGCAATTATGATCCACAATTGCCTGGACATTGATTGAGTAATTGTGCTTATGATATCTGTAAATGTGCGCAGTTTCTGCTTGTGGCACCAATTGGACATGGGTGCAATCTATTACACGAAGCACATGAGGAAATCCTGCAATGGCATAAAACCCTTGCTTAGTGGCTAATTGTTGCTGACTAGTTTTGGGCAATGCCAGGTATTGTGGTGTTAGTTTGATGATGGCATTGAACAAAGATAGCAGGAATGCAGAGAAGGCACTCTGTGAAATGCCAGCCAACATTGCAGATGTCCTCTGAAATGAGCCAGAGGCCCACATGTGTAGTTCTGCCATCAATTTCACATGCAGTTGGATGGCTTTGGCCCGTGTTGTAGCTGGTTGAAGACCCGAGCGCTGGACCAAAAACGCAGGTGCTCCCCTTGCAAAACCAGGTCGTTTTCTGATAGATAGGGGGCATCTGCGTTTTTAGTCCCGGATTAAACAATATCGGGCTTAGCACTGAGCCCTGAGGGACTCCGTACTTCAAAGGCTTGGGCTCAGAAACAAACAGTGGCATCCACACTGCTTGAGATCTATCCTAAAGGAAAGAATGTAGCCACTGCAAGGCGGTCACATCTATCCCGATATCCTGCAAACGTTACAGCAGGATAGGGTGGGAAGCCATATCAAATGCCACCAATAGATCCAGCAACAATAAGGTAACCTTTTTTCCACTATCCACTGCAAGTTTAATAACATGAGATACTTCAACTAAAGCCGATTCAGTGCCAAAACCTTTGCGAAAACCCGATTGTGAAGGATGAAGCAGTTGATTTGTTACCAGGTAGCTGGAGACCTGAGAATTAACCAGTGTCTCAAGGGTTTTTGAAAAAGCCGGCAGCAAAGAGATTGGCCTATAATTGGCCAAGATGGATTTATCTGCTAATGACCTTTTTCAACAGCGGTATTAATTTAGCCCTCTTCCAGCACATTGGAACAATAGCCTGTTGCATAGATTCAATTAATAATGAATTTAGAGCCGGATTAATGGCTTCAGCATTAGCAGCTGCAATCTGAGGAGGGCACAGGAGGGCACAGATCCATAGAAGAACCCGATTTACAGGCTCTAGGAGCATGCATTGAGACTTCAAAGCAAAAAGAGGAAAACTCCAGCAACGAAATTCCCGGAAGGGGGGAAATTGTTGGGAAATGGGCTTCTGTTACACTGGGTGTTGTATTGTTGTTGTCTGGCCAATTAAATGGTTTCTTGTTATTCCCAGTAACAACCTCATGTCCTGGAACATGGGTTATGTTGTCTGAGACCAAACCACCCAATGACTCCACAATATTACAGATCTTCTTCTAAAATAAATCAGATAATTGGGAGCAGAGCTTAGGTGAAGCTTCTAATGTCAGAGAAAGAGCGGATGGATTTGTGAATTTTTTTGCAATATTAAAAACTTCTCCAGGCTTTTTTTTGGACCTCAAAATTTCACTAGCTAGATAATTAGCTTGTGCAATTTTTATTCCGTTGTGATAAGATGAAAGCTCTTTTTCTATAGCGTTCCTTATTCCCTGGTTGATAGTATTTTTGCCAAGCTCTTTCAAGCTTTTTGGACTTAACATGGCTGTTTGAAAAAATAGGGTCGAGAAGATGACCTGCACGATGGGTAGGTTTTTCTACTAGTTCAATCATATTCCAAGCAGACATTATGTCTCATAACCAGGAGACATGGGAATCCTCAAGCTTATCTAGGTGTATATTTAGATCACCAAGCACAGTAAAGATAGAATATTTTAACATAAAGCTTGACAATCCTTCCTCCAAAGATGACAAAAGGTTGGAGGCCAAACCTTGAAGGCAATATATTAACAACCTGACACTGTTTGGTTTGGGGAAGGGGAAAAACAGAAACCCAAACATTCTGCACCAAACAGTTCAGGGCTTGTGAAGGTTTCAGTTTCAAAGAGTGTTTAAAAATAAACACCCCCCCCCCTCCCTCTATCAAGATGAACAATTGAACTGCACACACAGGCCCTGGAATGGCAGACCTGAGACAGGTTTGAAAGGCTACTGGTGTGGGTGGCACAATCAAAACTGCAGGCCCACTAGTAGCATTTAATGTACAGGCCCTGGGTATATGGTACACCACTTTGCAAGGGTCTTCTTACAAGTAAGCTAAATATGCCAATTAGGAATACACCAATGTTACAGTGTTTAGGGAAGAAGCACATGCACTTTAGCACTGGTCAGCAGTGGTAAAGTGCTCAGAGCCCTAAGGCCAACAAAAAGAATCAGTAAAGGAGGAGGTAAGCAGGCAAAACGGTTGGAGGAAGACTACCCTAGGGATGACAGGTCTAACAGTCACTTTCAGAGGGCACTATGAATAGAGTTAGCCCCAATTGAAGGCAGGAAACTTCACCACCTTCCTGCTTAAGTTTCCCAACTTTGCCTAGCTTTGTGGGCAAAAATAATTGATTTACCCTAGCACTTTGCATAAGGCCCAGCATGGAAAGAAGTTTGCACTAACTACAGCTGTAGCTTTGTCCTTTTTTATATCCCATATTTTAGCATTTAGTTAAGGCAGGTGAACAGTTTTTTTTTTGAAAACAGACTTTATTGGTCAGGTGGCACATACCTTGCAGGGCTCTGTACCCCAGAGGCCTCTGCAGGAGCAAAACATATATTGTACATACACCATGGACACTTTTATGTAGCGATAATATAACAATCAAACATATACTAAACAACGCCCCCCCCCAACCCCCCAGTAGTCGCGCAATAGCCTCAAAGTCCTACCCACCACCCGCGTGCAACTGTAACAGATCATAGTTTGATAGTATACAGCTCCCCAGGGCCCACCCCCCGCCCACCGATGTCCCGCCAATGCTGTCGTTACCTCAGTAGGTGTAGCTCCTGTGTCGCCGGCGGTGCCAACCATATGCCCCGGTAGTCTGCCCAACGCTTCCATATTTTATAGTACTTACTCGGACAGCCCCTAGCCGTGAAGATGGGCTGCTCGAGCCCCATACCAAAGTCCAGGGCGTTCTTCCAGGCAGCTACCGAGGGGGCCAGCAGGGCCTTCCACGCCCTAGCGATATCACGCTTTGCCAATACCAGTCCCAATAGCAAGAGATGACGTTTATAAATATTGCCCCCTATGCCCTCCATAACATGAAGCAGGGCCAGCTGTGGCGTACGGGGGAGCTCCCACTCCAGGACCTCCGAAAGGCAGGACCACCCCCCCTTCCAGAATCTGTCCAGGGAAGAACACTGCCAGACCGTGTGCATGAATGTACCTTCCTCCCGACCGCACCGAAGACACTCCGGGAGGCTATCAACCCCGCCCGCCACAATCGAGCCCGAGTAAAGTAGACCCTATGCAGATACTTAAATTGGATGAGGCGGAGGCGCACCGCTATGGCGGCGCCCCGTGGGGCCGCCAACGCCTCCCTCCAATCCTCCTCCTCCATCGTGCCCACATCCGCCTCCCAGTCCCTACGAAGCTTCTGGAGTGTAGGGGCGCTGTGCGTTACTAGTGACAGATATATCCGGGAAATCTTCTTTTCCCCGAGATTCCCCATGAAGACTTTCGCTTCCAGCGGGCTAAAATCGGGGAGGGAGTCCAGGCCCACGAGGCTAGGGGACAGGGCGTGGCGAAATTGAAGGTACCGGTAGAACTGGGACCGGGGCATGGCGAACTCTCTCTGCAAATCCTGAAAGGACTTAAGTGTTGTGCCCCTCATAACATCTCCCAGGGTAGATATCCCTATGGCATCCCAGCCCCAAAACCCCTGCAATGCCGCCAGCCCCGGTATTCGCCCATTATGCCAGAGGGGGGTCTCTCGCGTCAGAGTATTCCACCAACCCATGCGCCGCAGCGCCTGCCTCCAGATCTGAAATACCACTCGCGTAGCCGGTGGCAGAGCGCGCCGTAGCGGCGCTGAGTAGAGAATAGAGTGCAACGTGTGGGTCCCCATAAGTCTGCGTTCCAAAGCGTACGCCGGATCCCCCCTGTCCCCGTACCACCATTCATTGAGGACCAACAGATGCGAGGCCTGATAATATGAGAGGAGGTCCGCAGCTGCCAGCCCGCCACAGTATGTGGATATGAAGCAGGTGCGCAGGGCCACGCGTATTGTTCCCCCTCCCCACAGGAATCGCCCAAGCGCCAATTTACCTTTCGGAACCATGCGGGGGAGATCGGTTAGGGATGATTCTGTAGCTGATAGAGCAGCCGGGGGAGTGCCACCATTTTAAAAATTGCCGATCTGCCATATATAGTCAAAGGCATTCGCGACCAGGACCTAAGATCCGTGCAGACCCTCTCCCAGACTGGGGCCAAGTTACGCTCCCACGAAATGGCAGGCACGTCCGTCAGGAACACCCCTAAGTACTTCAGGCCACCCACTGCTTCTTGAAGTGGAGACGCCCATTCACCTACCCCCACCCGCTCCCCAACCACCCATAACGTGGACTTACGGGGGTTTATATATAGCCCTGACGACTCCCCAAAAATCTGTAGAATCCGGAGGAGCCTTGGCCCCGTCCTGTCCATGTCCGTAAGAAAAAAGAGGACATCGTCCGCATATAATGCGATTCTGTCGGACAGGCCCGGCGCCCACTCAAAGCCCTGAATCTGCGCATCCATGCGCACCCACGCCGCTAGCGGCTCCATTGCCAGGGCAAAGAGATACGGCGACAGGGGGCAGCCCTGCCGCGTACCCCGTCCAAGAGAGAAAGTGGAGGAGACCGCGCCAGCCACTTGCTCCGAAGCCGTCAGCTCCGTATAGAGGAGCGTCAGATATGAGAGAAAGCGGGGACCTAGGTTAAGCCTATGCAGCAGTGCAAACAGATACGTCCAGCTAAGTGAGTCGAAGGCCCTGTCCATATCAGCCAACAAGAGTGCCGCCGACCTCCCCGTCTGTTGGATGGCCGCTACCACCACGTGCGCCCGCCTTATGTTGTGTCTGGTCGCCCTCTGGGGCATAAACCCGGCCTGGTCTGGGTGCACAAGCGTTAAGATATGGGGCAGGAGGTGGTTGGCCAAGGCCTTAGCCAAGACCTTGGCCTCCACATTCAGAAGAGAGATGGGGCGATAGGAGGCATGCTGTTCCGGGGGTCGGCTGGACTTGTGGAACACCACCACCTCAGCATGTCTCCAGTCAGGGGGGAGCCGGCCCTCCTCTCTAGCCTCCTCTACCACCGCCCTGTAGTAAGGGGCTAGCTGTGTGTTATAGCGTCTGAAGAACTCGCTCGGGAACCCATTGGGGTCCGGCGCCTTCCCAGAGTTAAGCTCGCCCAAGGCCGCACCCAGTTCCTCATCTGTCAATGGCAGATCCAGCTGGTCGCGTACCGCATCCGACACCGTCCTAGGCGGCAAGTCTGTAATAAATTTAACAATGACCGACGCAGGCAGGCTCTCCCGAGGCGCATACATCTGAGCGTAATATGTTGCAAAGCTTTCGGCTAATTGGGCGGGATCTGTGATCTGTGACCCCACCTCATCCAGGAGACCCAGGAGGGCCTGATAATGAAACGCGCCCTGGCATAGCCGGTGCAGCATCTTACCTGACTTATCCCCCCATTGACACACCATGCTACGCATCGCCAGCCATGCCTGCCGGGCTTCGTCCATCAGAAGGGCCGCATAAGTCTGCTGGGCAAGGAGCTGCTGTCTCACCACGCTTTCCCCTCCCCCCTCCCGTCCCGACGCTCAAGCACCTCTACCTCCGCCTCTACACGGATCAAATCCTCCCTTCGTTTCTTGCGTGCCGCCGGGCACCAAGAGATATCTATGCCCCGCAGGGTAGGTTTCAGCGCCTCCCATAGAGTCCCGGCGGCAGAGACGGAGCCATCACTTGTAGCAAAATATTGTTCAATGGCCTCGCCCATATGCGACACATATTCCTCCTTCTGTAAGTGCCACACCGAGAGGCGCCAACGGAACGGCTGTCGCCTGCGGCTGATCTGGAGTTCCAGGGACACCGGAGAGTGGTCGGAGAGACCACGAGGCAGAATTGCGGCCGATACCACCCTGCCCGCCTCCACTCGGGGAACAAAAATGTAATCCAGTCGGGAAAAGGATTTATGTACCACCGAGAGATACGTGTATTCCCGTTTGTCCCCATGGACATGGCGCCATGTATCAACCCAATCGAGGCCTGTCACTAGGGAGTGTAGTTTCGTGGGGCGGCTACCACTCAGAGGGCCACCAGCCCCGCTTCTGTCCTTCACCATATCCATCACATCATTCCAGTCCCCCCCCACTACGGACACCCCCTCTGGCATATCTGCCCAGATAGTAAACACTCTCTCCACCAGCGCCCACTGCAAGGGAGGGGGAGCATATACACATCCCATGACTATGGGGTCTTCCCCCACCGTACCCCTGAAGAACAAATAACGCCCCTGCGGATGCGACCATTGTTGGGCGAGCACATATGGGACCCTGCGATGCACTAAGATAGCCACACCCCTCGACCCCCGCGTGAACCCCGTGTGGAAGACCTGCTGGAATCCATAGCCCTGTAGACAGAAGGCCTTTGTGCCCATGAGATGGGTTTCTTGCAGCATAAGGATATCAGTCCCAGCCCTCTTGGCCTCATGGAGGATAGCCCCCCATTTAATCTTGTCCAGCGCTCCACGCATGTTCCAACTGGTAATGCGGAGGGAACCCGGGGTTACCGACCCTCTAGTGGGTGGACTGGCCATGACGAGACCAAGGGCGTCTCCCTGCACACGGATAAGCATATCCGAATGGATGAGTGGTCATTGACCTTCTGGCATATGCGCAACCGACCTCCCCCTACCCCCTTCCCCCCAAACCAAGAACAAACCCCCCACGCCATACCTCAATAGAACGCTGAAGTATCTGTCGCGGCTGGGCTAGCTCCCGATCCCCAACCGGGGGACAAGGGCCTCTCCAGCCAATGGATCCCCAACTATCAGCCCCTTTCACCTGGGCACCGACTTCACCAGTACCCGACTGGTATAGGCCAGCCCACGCTAATACTGCCCCCTCAGTTATTCACGTAGGCGTGCACCAGCCCACCAGGGGAAATCACCACCACTGCACCCCATTACATGCCCATATTAAGATTCCAGTGTCTGTGACCGTTGCACGAAGTCCCCCCGGGCCGGAGCCCCACAGGATTTGGAGCGCCGCCGGGACCGTGACCGTCTACTGCTCTTCTGCCGATGTCGTCGGGATCCCTTCGCCGCCGTCTCGCTCAAGGAGGAGTCCGATACCCTCCTTGACGACTTAGGGCGTATGTGCCCTAAGTCGTACTGTTTCATCTGTCCATTGGAACACCGCCTCCGGGGTGTCGAAGAAGTGGGTGCGGGAGCGATATACCACCCGCAGGCGGGCCGGATACAGCAGAGCGTACGGGAGCTTGAGGTACCGCAGGTGGGCCTTCGCCGCCATGAACGATTGGCGTTGTTGTTGCACCAGGCGTGTGTAATCCGGGAAGATCAAGATGCGTGTGTTTTCATAGAGCAGAGGCTCTTTAGCCCGAGCCTGCTTCAGTATGACATCCCGGTCATGGTAGTTCAAAATCTTTGCGATCACCGGCTGGGGGCGGTCCCCCACAAGGGGTTTTTGCATCAGGGCTCTGTGGGCCCGTTCTATAACAAAACACCGGGTTAAGGAGTCAGGAGGAAGGCAACTTTCCAGCCAGCGCGTTAGGAAGAGTTCCATATTGCCCTCCTCGCACCCCTCGGGAAGACCAACGAAGCGCAGGTTGTTCCTCCGGGCCCGCCCCTCCGCGTCCTCGGCCTGAAGCGCCAGACCCTTCTGTACCGACTCCATCTTTGCCACCTGTCGCTTCAAGTCCGCGACCTCATCGTCCACTCCTGAGATGCGGGTCTCTGCCTCAGTGATGCGAGACACTGCGTTGCGCAAGTCCTGCCGCAGCAGCATAACGTCGGAGCCCACCGCCCCGATTTTGGCATCCAGCATGTCCCTAGATTGGGTAATCGCCGCCATCAAGGCTGCATTGTCCGGCATGACCTCCTGCTGCCCCCCAGCCGCTCCGGCCGTCGCCCCCGGGCCGGTAAATTTGTCGATGGGGCCCTGCCTGACCGCACCGCCACCGCCCTTATCCCGCGTCATATCGGCCTCCAGAGGCAGGCTTGCTTCACCTGCGGGCGTCTGTGGCAGGCGAGTGGAGCAGATTCAGGGCAGTCCCCTCCTCCTCCTGCGGCCCGACTGCGCCGCCGAGCTTCCCACACCACCCCAAGCCAGGGGGGTCCCACTGATAGCTACAAGGCCTAGGCCGCACGGGGTCAACACTTGCTCTTGCTCTGGCTGCGGCCCGATCGTGCCGCCGAGTCCCCCACTCTACCCTGGGCTATCTCCGCTGATGTGCCCACTGGCTACGAGCTCCGCTTCCGGCGGGGGGCCCAACCGCCGGCCCCCAGCCCCTCTCCGGCCCCTCACTCCTCACCGGTGTGACCCGATCCGGCCGCCGTGCAACACCTGTGCGCTGTAGCCCCCGCAGCTTCTGCTCCACCGCCACCACTGTCTCTTGGGCTCAGGGGGGGCCGCCACCGGGAGCCGTCACGCCACCCACCGTCGTCCAGCCGGGGGGAAGGATCTGCTCGGGCCTCACAGGGCCCACCACGCGGTCCGACCGTGCCGAAAATCACCACCTCGGACCAGCTCCCAGGCCTCACCCGGCTCCGACCGCCGACCAGCGCGGCCCGATCCGGCCGCCGCGTCGCCTGGCCTACTCAACCACACCGTCACCTCCTCTGCCCCTCGACCGCCACAGGGCCTCCACCACAGTTCGTCGCTTCCATCAGCGGGATCATGGCTCCTCCAGGGCTAGTCCTACATAGCTCCCCGGCTCAGCCGCAGGCCGCACCCAACTCCCAGCACAAGCAGGCAGCTTCTAGCGCCACGGGGCACCACCAACCCCCGGTCCGTGGGCCACTAGCTCATAGCACCACACCGGCCCCTCACTCCTTACCGGCGCGGCCCGATCCGGCCGCTGTGCCACTTCTGTATGCTGCAGCCCCCGCGGCATCAGCTCCGCCACCACCACCGTCACTCAGGTTCAGAGGGGGTCGCCACCGGGAGCCACCATGCTTCCCTCAAGCATCCAGCCAGGAAAGAGGATAAGCGCGGGTCTCACGGGGCCCTCACACGGCCCGACCAGCGCGGGTCTCCTACCCCCACCACGGACCCTCAGGCCTCCTCAGCTACGCCCGCGTCTCGGGCCCGTCCAGACTTGAGGACCCCGGAACAGCAAGTGCCGCAGCAGTCCGGGAGCGCCGCCTCCAGCCCCCAGGCCTCTCCCAGCTCAGAGTGCTGATCTGCGCGGCCCGATCCGGCCGCCGCTTCACCCGGCCCAGTCGGCCGCAGCGTCACCGCCTCCGCCCCTCAACAGCTGCGGGGCCTCTACCACGGCTCGCCTCTTCTCGTCGACAGAGTCGTCACCTCCCCGGGCGGGCCCTACGCAAGCCCCCGGCTCTTCCGCCGGCAGCTAGGCCGCGCACAGCTCCCGGTGCAATCAGGCCACTCCGGGCGCCGCGGGGACTCCGCAACCCCACCGTTCGTGGCGCAGGGGGTAGGCCGGTGCAGCCCCACTCCTGGATCACTCAAGGACCTGGGGGAGACAGGATATTTGCAGGATTATGATCGGGCTGGACGGAGCCCGCTTAGCTCACGTCCACCATGTTGGCTTGCTAAGCCACGCCCCCGCAGGTGAACAGTTTTAACCAAACTTTTTGTTTTTGTTTACCTTATCGCACTGTATAAATGACAAAAATCAAAGTATTTCAATCAATCCAGCCCACAATTTGAAATATCTAGTGCTGCATTTTGTATGTCTAAAGTATCTTCTGTAGAGTTCAATGGAAAAACCAATACAATTAAATTGAAACAATGCTGTTTTGGAATAATTTTGTTGAAAAATTCAAAGTTTTTTTAATTTTTCTATAGAAAAGCTGAGGAAAAAAGAGGTCATAAATGTTATAAATATCTGTTGTGACACAATAAAGTTTGTGTATGAATATTGTGACAGGTAATATCTTAAGGACTGCATCAGGATTTTGTAAATAACTACAAGACTTTAATTAACTGGAACCCAAATCTGAACAACTCTGCCCCTACAAGGCTGTAGCTAAGACAGAATTTCCAAACTCAAATGTCCATAAAATAGTTCCGTCAACAACAAAATAGTGGGGCATCTGGATGTAGCCAACTTCTAGTGATGCATGAGATTGAAATCAGAATTGCTGAAAAAGTCCCTTTCATGTTCTGGGAACATTTTGGTTGAATCGTCTAAGATAAATCTATTAGCTGGAGTCAAACATGCCCCAGTTACTGCGTTGGTTTCTTTGAAGATAGCATTCCTATAGTTATACACCTTTTTGCAAAATGCAAACACATGGACGGTATCAGCTTCCAACCATCCACATTAAAATCATGTCATATCTTGTCTACTGCCACACCGTAATAATTTTTTAGGTGTGCAATATGACTCATGAATGGTCTCATAATGCTGTGGTTGGGTACGGAAAAGACCCTTGCATGGTAATGGATATGTACTTTGCCCTGAGTGCCCTAGTTGCAGTGATATCAGGATCTCTGGTTCTGATTTTTGGTCCTGGGTGAACACAAATCATGCATGCGCACCAGGATCTAGGCCTGTCTCATGAATTGCAGGCTTACTTAGAGTGGGAGGGGTTCCCAAAGAGCTACCCTTGTCTGGGAGAAGGATACAGCTTTGATTGGGAGTTAAGTAGCATGATCAGTAGAGTGAACAGGCCTCTTTACCTGTGTCACTGGAGTGAGGCACACTGGCCCAATAATGTGAAGTGTCACCGCTGTGTGCTTAACCCACACTTGTCTTATATTAGGATGGATGTAGCGCCGCATCATGTGCCCATCTCTGTGTGTGCATGCTGGGATGTATGTGTACCTGCGAGTGGTGCAATACCTGAAAGTCAGCAAGTGTCTGCATGAGTGCGTTGGTATGTATCTGAACCTATTTGTCTGCAAACTGATTAGAAAAAGTGGAGATTAAGCCTCCCCATATTGTCAAAAGGAAGCTGAACATCAGTACATAGAAGCTCAGCACGACTTCCACCTGTTGTGATGAGGACTGAGAACTATGGGTCTACCAGTCTCCCTACTGCGTGAGGGGACATCACCCACAAAGATCAAGGTCATTCTCTCTGGATCCTGCAGGAACATCTTCTGCCTGATCCAAGACTAGGGGACCCTGTGAGGGGAAGAAGGCTGCCTGGAGGAAGCGATGTCTAGAGAAGATCCTGCCGAGTTAATCCTAGGAGCTGAGTGTGGGATCTTGGTTGGTCAGGACTGCCACACAAATCGGGCTGGGTGTCTTTGTGCATTTTTCATGACCCTCAAATGCTAGATGGGGCCGCAGTAAATCGAAAAAGCTGTCGCCCTGGTGTAGGGCTTTGAGAAAGATAGGGGCATTGGCCTCTGCAGTGTTGTGACCCTAAGAG
The DNA here is from genome assembly GCA_963921515.1 of Calotriton arnoldi. Classification (NCBI taxonomy): domain Eukaryota; kingdom Metazoa; phylum Chordata; class Amphibia; order Caudata; family Salamandridae; genus Calotriton; species Calotriton arnoldi. Next base: position 583,643 of record CAWUFW010004639.1, read on the forward strand.
GGATGTTGCCTTGAGTGCGCTATATGCGACTCCTGTATGCCAGGTGGGGGCTGCGGTGGAGATTAAGGGCTATCACCCTGGCGCACCGCTGTGCGGAGAAAAGAGCTGTTGCACTGTGCAACGTGCTAACCTGAAGGGACTCATTGGGTGTTCCACTCTGTCTGGCTTCTGTATGCAGGAAGGGGCCATGACAAGGAGAGAGGGCAATCACCTTTGTGTCATGGTTGCGGACAGCTGCGTAACCTCCTCACGCCTTACGAAGCGTGATCGTGACTTCGCGGTGTGGAGTCGGGTTGGCAGTCTAGCTTCGGAGATCGGAAGCGGACGCCACCTTAGTCACGGCGCTTCCGGTGTTACGAGCATAACAGCTGGTGCATCCCGCTACTCCGGCGCTTTGGATTAACGCCGTTGCCTCCATCGGATTATGGCAGAGACTCCGCGCTTCCTCCAGTAGGTAGCTGTTTCTTCTCCTTCTGTGCAGACGCCTAGTGTCAACCGCGCTGTGCGTTGTTCCTTGGCTGTACTATTCCGATGAAGCGTGGCTACCTTACCTTGCTTTTCACAAGACTGCCTTTTCCGTGCAGGCATTCCTCTGGCCTGTGATCCCTATCAGAAGCCTTGTTTCGTTGTTCACTGACATCACGCACAGGAGTGTGTTCGCCTGTGTGCTGTCAGTTCCTCTTTATTATTTGCGCAGGAGCGCTGTTTTTCTTGATTTTGGTTTCGACGCGCAGGAGCGCATGGTACTTTGTTTATGGTTACTTTGAACACAGGAACAGTTCCACATGCACTTCCTGGTGCACTGAAGAGATACCGTTTCCTGGTATATGCGCAGGAGCGCTTATTCTTTGCTGTCCTTGTTGATGTCTTCCTTGGTATATATACAAGGTAAACCGTACTGTCCTTTTTTGGTCTAGTAGTCCTCAGAGAAGAAGGGAGGGGGTTGGTGTGCACCACAGGTAATAGCTGTTCCCTTATTCTTCCATTGCAGACCCAGTGTCTTGAGGATTTCCAGGAACATCACACAGCTCCCAGTTTTTTCCATATCTGGCTTCTACCCCTGGTCCCATCTCCATCCTGGTCAGCGTCCACACAGCTACTAGGGTAAGGTGGGAAACGGCGGTGGTGGTCCCTGTCGTCCCTGCGAGATCACCTCACAAGTATAAGGTAAGACTTGTGGGACTCTGACAGAATCCAAAGCCCACGTAGTCTATCTTGCCCGGGCGACATGGGCGACCCCGAGATCACCCTACAAGACATAGCTGCCATCCTTGCCACCATGCAGGCAGAGAGCCATAGCATAAGACAGGACATCACCGCTTTGCAGACACAGGCAGCAGGCGGTGGAACGGGGCCTTGGGGCCAGTTTCCTTCTGCTAGAGTGAGACAGGAAGGGATATTGAGACCTCCCTTGTTCCAACCAGGTAGTTCTGCCGCAGCTCCCACACCGGACACCACCATACAGGTGGTAGCTCCACACGCAGTACAGCTGGCTCCACCTGAACGCTTTTATGGCGACAGCACCAAGTATAGTGTCTTTCTTCATCAATGTCATTTGCACTTCATGGCTCGAGCTTCCGCATTTCCAGATGACGCATCTAAGATTGCCTTCATCCTCTCCTACATGGGGGGCGATGCTTCCCAGTGGTCTATTCCCTTGGTAGAGAATGACGATCCCATGTTGTACAACCTCCCGGTCTTCAAGGACAACATGCGACGGATGTTCGCCCGCCATACCTTTGTGCAAGCCGCAGACAATGAATTACTCGGCTTGAAACAGGGTAACACAGACTTGCTGCACTACATCACCACCTTCAGTAGACTGGTGATAGAAGCTCGCTGGCCCGAGTCCAAGAAGGTGTCCGTCTTCTACAGGGGCTTGCGTGACGAACTGAAGGACCTGCTTTCCCAAATACCTGATCCCCGGAGGACATAGGGCCATTCATCGACCTAGTGGTGAAACTGAACTACAGACTACAGGAGCGTAAGACAGAAAGAAACAGAGGTGGTGATTCTCGGTTCCTGACACACAAAGAAAAAACCGCCGATGATTCGGTTCCATCCCCTGACGCTCCAGAGCCGATGCAGATAGGAGGCGTTCGTGGGCCTCTCACCAAGGAAGAACGGGAGAAAAGGAGACGACAGAACCAGTGTTTGTATTGTGGCAAAAGTGGGCACTTTGTCAGGGAATGTCCAGTAAAACCTACCCCAGCAAGAGGGAAGAAGCCCTTTGTTCTTCCTGTCGTCAAGGGAGACTGGTCGAGAAACGGGGAAACCCAGTAGGCGGTGGGGTCCGGCTACTGGCTTCTTCGTCCGCCAAGATACCGACCCCTGCCTTTTGTGACGGTAGCCATCATTTGGGTGTGGAGGTGACCTTACGTGCGCTGACAGGCTTGGTATGGCAGGTCACAGCCCTAATCGATTCAGGAGCCACCGGCAACTTCATCGACAACCGATATATGGTGGATCTGGGTATGGCTACTGTGCCGAAGGCAAAACCTGAGACGGTTAAGACAGTGGACGGCACGGATCTTACCTCTGGTCTCATTCGTTTTCAGACCGAGGTCCTGGGGATGACGTTCGAGAACAACCATACGGAGTTCATCGCCTTTGATGTTATCGACGCACCTCAGTTCCGCTTGATACTGGGTCTTCCGTGGTTAGTGAAACATAACCCTCGGATTGATTGGGTGTCCAGGGTTATGCGTTTGGACTCGGCTCTTTGCTCTTCTCGCTGTTACCCGCAGGCAGACTCCTCCTGTACTAAGGACATGCAGGCCCATGCGCTGCCTCTCACCGGAACGGTTATGGCCACGCAAGGGACCGTGCCGGACGTGTACCTGGACCTGGCTACAGTGTTCGACAAAAAGGGGGCGAACACCCTACCTCCTCATTGAAGCTTCGACTGCAGAATAGACCTGATTCCAGGTTCCACACTTCCCTGTAGGCGTATTTATTCCCTTACCGAAAAGGAGAACGAGCACCTCCGTGTGTATCTCGACGACTACCTACGCAATGGGTTCATACGCCACTCCAGATCACCTGTGTCATCCCCCCTCTTTTTCGTGGCCAAGAAGGAGGGGGATCTGAGAACGTGCATCGACTTCAGGGCCATGAATGCCATTACCATAAAAAACCGGTATCCCTTACCCCTGATATCCAACTTGCTGGACCAGGTGAGAGACGCCACCCTCTATACCAAACTGGATCTCCGTGGGGCCTATCATCTCGTCAGGGTCAGGAAGGGGGACGAATGGAAGACCGCGTTTTGAACCAGATATGGCCTCTTCGAATACCAGGTCATGCCTTTCGGGCTCTGCAACGCCCCGGCTGCCTTCCAGTATTTCATCGATGAAGTCCTGAGAGATTTCATCGATCAGTTCTGTATCGTTTACATAGACGACATCCTGATCTTCTCCGGAACATTGGCGGAACACGTACATCATGTCCGCACTGTTCTGCGACGACTCCAACAACACGGATTGTACGTCAAGCTGGAGAAGAGCGTCTTTCATACCGATGCAGTTGAGTTCCTGGGACACATCATAACCCCTGGAGGGATCAAAATGGACACCAAGAAAGTTGAGGCTATACTACAATGGCCTTCCCCTACCTCCGTGAAACACGTCCAGCGGTTCCTGGGGTTCGCCAATTATTACCGTCGTTTCATCACTGGTTTCTCTAGACTTATCACCCCCATCACTGGGTTATTACGCAAGGGCGTTCGCTTCAGCTGGGACCACGAGGCAGAACAAGCCTTCCAGAACCTAAAGAGGAGGTTCACTACAGCCCCGGTCTTGATACATCCCGACTCCGAACAGCCATTCGTGGTGGAGGCCGATGCCTCACAAGACGCCCTGGGCGGGGTGTTGTCCCAAAGAGACGCCAAAACTGGCCTGTTGCACCCTGTGGCCTTTTACTCCAGAAGATTGCAGCCAGCCGAACGTAATTACACCATCTCGGACCGAGAACTGCTGGCCATTAAAGCTGCCTTCGGGGAATGGCGCCAGTATCTCAAGGATGCGAAACACCCTGTGACCATTTACACGGACCATAGGAACCTCCAGTTCCTTCGCTCTGCCCGAGCCCTCACCTCTCGGCAGTGGCGTTGGACTCTGTTTTTCAGTGAGTACGACTTCCACATCACGTACCGCCCCGGCAGAGACAATGCCAAGGCCGACGCTCTGTCCCGTCTTGACGAAACCGAAGATACCAGAACTACGGTCGAGCCGGCACCCATTATCCCTGAACGCTGTTTCCAAGGGGTGGTCCTTTCCTCTGCCTTTCTGTCTAGACTACGTGATGACATACAGCGAAATGACCCATCGACATGGACGGGAGAACTCCTAGGCGTCACAGCGCTGGACGGATTCCTGTACAAGGGAGACCGCTACTACTTGCCGTTGACGGATCACCAACAACAAGCTCTGTTCATGTGCCATGATCACCCGCTATCCAACCACCCCGGCCATCACAAAACATTAGACCTGCTACAGCGGCAATTCTGGTGGCCTTCTATGGATGCTGACGTGCACGCCTACATAACACGTTGTGCCATTTGTGCTCAGGGGAAGATCTTGTCTCAGTCCTCAGTAGGACTGCTGCATCCCATCCCTGTGCCTCCGTATCCTTGGCATACCATCTCCATGGACTTCGTAGTCGAGTTACCCAGAACGAAAGCAGGATACACCACCATCCTCACCATTGTGGACCACCTCACCAAGATGGCTCATTTCGTGCCCCTGAAGAAATTGCCCTCGGCAGCTGAATTGGCGGTGGTCGTCATGCACAACGTGGTACGTTTACATGGTATACCGTCTGTTGTGATCACGGACAGGGGCTCCCAGTTCGTATCCAGATTTTGGAATGAGGTGTGCAACACCCTAGACATGGAAGTGCGTTTGTCATCGGCCTACCACCCCCAAACAGACGGGCAGGCAGAGAGGACCAACCAGACCTTGGAACAATATCTCCGCTGTTTGCTGTTGGCCATAGAGAAGGACTGGTCGGAGGTACTGTGGTTGGTGGAATACGCCTACAATAACAGCAGGCATTCCGCTATCGGTATGTCCCCGTTCTACTGTCTCCAGGGGCGACATCCACGAACCGTTCCCTGGGAAGAGCCACAGAACAGCCCCTTACCCACGGTACAGGCTTATCATGGCTTCCTTTGAGAACTCTGGCAGCAGGCCCGATTTGAGCTGGCTAAAGCTAAGGAACACTACAAGCAGGCTGCGGATAGACACAGGCAGGTGGAGCCATGCTACAAGGTGGGGGATAGGGTGTGGGTGTCCATACGGAACCTCAATGTGCATGGTCCTAAGAAGCTGTTGCCCCGTTACGTGGGTCCCTATGTCATTGCTAAGGTGATCAACCGTGTGTTCATGAAACTCTCTCTGCCCCCCCAGATGAGAATCCATCCAGTCTTTCATGTGTCCCTCCTGCGGGCTACTCACCCTGAATGCGTGGTCTCATCTCCTCCTTCTCCTGTACTTCGGGATGACCACGAGGAGTATGAGGTCCGGGCCATCCTTGATTCCCGGAGGACCCGGGGTAGGCTCTTCTATCTGGTGGACTGGAAGGGCTATGGTCCAGAGGAGAGGTCCTGGGAACCTTTGTCACATGTCCGTCATGCTTCCCGGTTTGTCAGGGCCTTCCATGTGGGTCACCCCAGTAGCCCTCGCCCCGCCACTGCTATATGATCAGTGGGCGATTGGGTGGGGGTTCTGTCTGGTGGTGGGTACTGTCATGGTTGCGGACAGCTGCGTAACCTCCGCACGCCTTACGAAGCGTGATCGTGACTTTGCGGTGTGGAGTCGGGTTGGCAGTCTAGCTTCGGAGATCGGAAGCGGACGCCACCTTAGTCACGGCGCTTCCGGGGTTACGAGCATAACAGCTGGCACATCCCGCTACTCCGGCGCTTTGGATTAACGCCGTTGCCGCCATCGGATTATGGCAGAGACTCCGCGCTTCCTCCAGTAGGTAGCTGTTTCTTCTCCTTCTGTGCAGATGCCTAGTGTCACCCGCGCTGTGCGTTGTTCCTTGGCTGTACTATTCCGATGAAGCGTGGCTACCTTACCTTGCTTTTCACAAGACTGCCTTTTCCGTGCAGGCATTTCTCTGGCCTGTGATCCCTATCAGAAGCCTTGTTTCATTGTTCACTGACACCACGCACAGGAGTGTGTTCGGCTGTGTGCTGTCAGTTCCTCTTTATTATTTGCGCAGGAGCGCTGTTTTTCTTGATTTTGGTTTCGACGCGCAGGAGCGCATGGTACTTTGTTTATGGTTACTTTGAACACAGGAACAGTTCCACGTGCACTTCCTGGTGCACTGAGGAGATACCGTTTCCTGGTATATGCGCAGGAGCGCTTATTCTTTGCTGTCCTTGTTGATGTCTTCCTTGGTATATATACAAGGTAAACCATACTGTCCTTTTTTGGTCTAGTAGTCCTCAGAGAAGAAGGGAGGGGGTTGGTGTGCACCACAGGTAATAGCTGTGCCCTTATTCTTCCATTGCAGACCCAGTGTCTTGAGGATTTCCAGGAACATCACACAGCTCCCAGTTTTTTCCATATCTGGCTTCTACCCCTGGTCCCATCTCCATCCTGGTCAGCGTCCACACAGCTACTAGGGTAAGGTGGGAAACGGCGGTGGTGGTCCCTGTCGCCCCTGCGAGATCACCTCACAAGTATAAGGTAAGACTTGTGGGACTCTGACACTTTGGAGCAGCAAGCAGCCATGAAGATGTTGGAGGTTGCTACCTGTGAGGAAGAGCATTGATTCAACCACCTGAGCCCAGAGTATCTAAGACCTGTCACCAGACTCAGGGAGACTTGCCATAGGACCATAGGAGCACAGGCACTGTCTGAATGCCTTGACTGCGTCATCCATCATCGACAGGCCACCCCCATGTACCAAGACTCTCCAATCCACCATCCAAGCAGTAGAAGGTAGATTGAAAATCGGGCCACCCGGACTTTGGGGGAACTTTCTCTGACTGGAGCACTATGGCAGAGGAACCCTTTGACTTTTCAAAAGCCATTATGGAACATCTATTTGGTACTCACTAGAGAAGCTTAGCCTGAGATGCTAAGGACCATTAGAGGGGGAGGTGGAGCTTAAGAGTTCACCCGGTTAATGCAGGTGTATATGACTTAAGAAGACAGTGTGTATTTCTTTTTATGTACTGTATTTCTCTTTGTGTTCATATATCAATACTACATTTACAGAAGGCAAGTATTTAATGGAGTTATTGGATATATTTTGGATATTGAGTCTGTGTTCACTTCCACTCTGTCTCCTCCTTGAGAAGCCTTGTTCTATCTCACTCACGCTGTGCTGGAGGGATACTTTCCCAGTTTATCATAGCAGGCCTGAGATTTCAGAAGTAAAAAGCTCCAACCACCATGGTTGGACCCAGTAGCTCCTCCTTGCCCCGTGGCCCTCTGAACAGGGTTCCAAGAGTTATATTTTAATATTGGCTGCATTGACCATGCTATAGCCCCAAAAGATGCTATCTTTCAATTGCGCCTCTCTTACAACAGTCCTAGGCCACCCTGTCCATTTGATAGCTACAGGCAACAAACCATATTCAAGTTGAAAAATGATTTTTTTTATTGTTGCATAATTACGCCTTTTTGAGCACATATCAAGAAATCAGAAAGCAAAAATAGACTTCAAACTGATGTAAACCGGTGGTAGCCGATACCAGGATCACAAGTTTGTCAATATTAAAACAATTCATACTTTACAATACCAAAGAGATTATATAATTCTCAAAAAGAGTCAAATTCATTATATGTAATAATGAAGTGCATCATTGGGTTAGTTTATCACCAAGAAATTGCGCCAGAACTCCTAAAGAACGCTGGTAAGGAGAGATTTTTCCAATGTTGAGAGTAATGGATTGTATTTAGGAATATCAGAGTGCCGGCACCACAATTTCCATATGTGGGCAAATTCCTTCAAGGATTTAAATCTAACCTTCTTAAAACAGGAGGATTCATACTGGAAGAAATTGGTGTATTGGTTCAGAGTCTCAGAGGGGCAAGGCATAAGGCTGTACTTGCAGATGAGTCGCTGACAGTGGGGAGATTCTGGATGAGGTCTCAGTGAAGCCATAGATGAAGGTGGGAAAAGCTCTGAATGGGAGAAGCTTGGTTTCTATGCTGAGAATTTTGTTGTAGTTGATGGGGTGCTGGTTGTCATCAAGCCCGGTGAAGATTTTTACCATCAGACTTAGACTTTTTTCTAGACCTTGGATTCACCTACTGGGATGAAGGTGGAAGCTGTAGCCAAAGAGGCCTTCATGAGGTCAGACACCATTGCCAGGAGGTCCTGCTGAAGAGGATTTGATGCTGTGGGGAAGAATGTAGCAGGAGCTGTGGCAAAGTCAAACCCACCGGCAATGCACCTTTGTCAGATTGGCTTGCAGGCAGGTCCCGGTCTCCTGACGGTTCTCAGAGGAGTTTTTGCTGAAAATTTGTCAAAATTCCAGGTTTTGGAAGTTGGTGGGAGGAAGCCACTTTAACACCATACCAATGGTTTAGGACCTGGGTGCACTTGAGGGCTAGGACTCACTCAAACAAGGACCAGCAGTAGCAGGCAGGTAAGTTGCAGGGTTTCTGAAGCTTGTTGTGTCCTAGTGGGTCACACAGGCAGCTAGCCCAACTAGCCCTTGGAATCACTTTGGTGGTCTTGGGTTCAAGGAGCAGATCCAATCTTCCTTCCTCACGCAGCAGGGCAGCATGACAGTCCTTCCAGCAGGAGGACAGGAGGACAGTCCTTCCTGTAGGAGGGAATTTATTCTTCTAAGGCTTCCACAGGTCCAGAAGTGATCTGAAGAGTGGTTCTGGGGGTCTGATATGTATACCTGGCACCTGCCTTTTTGTGTGGGAGGACTCCCTGTCTTACTCCCTCCTATGGCTCTGGAAAGTTATTCCCTTCCCCTGTCAAGGCTCCAAGCTGTCTAGAGGGATACAATGCTGGTGTCAGGTTCCTTTGTGTGTGCTAAAGGCAAATCCATTTGTAGGGCAGGGTAAAGCTTTGCCCCAGCCATCATGGCAGGATGGCAGGATGGCCCATCCTGCCCAGATCAAGTCCCCTTTGAGTCACTGACCGGTAGGAATACACAAACCAACAACAGCGAAGACATTCACAGTCCTGTAACCCTGGGTATTTGTAGAAGGACCAACTTTCTAAAAGTAGCATTTTTAGAAATGTGAGTTAAAATCTTACTTTACCAGTAATGAAGATTTTAAATTACAATTCATTTGAGTCTAAACAGCAAATCTTTATCTGCTCACAATCCATAGTTAGCTCTTATTAAATAGGTAAGGTGGGCCAATGTTAGTCAATGGGAGAGATAGTCCTTACCACACTGGAAAATGACCTTAGGAGTTTTTCACTGCCCTAGGAGCTGTTGGGGCCTACCCTAGGTGTGACTTATAAGTATTAAAAAGAAAAGTTTAGGTCTTACAAAAGGTTTAGTTTGCCTGGTCCAGATAGCAAGTTAAAAGTGCTCTACAGGCTGCAGTGGCAGGCCTGAGGCATGTTTTAAAGTGCTGCTTTAGTGGGTGTCAGAATGAGTGCTGCAGCCCCACTAGTAGCATTTAATTTACAGGCTCTGTGTGCAAATATTACCAACTACTGGGGTGTCACGTCCATCTAAAGGTGCCAGGCCTAACACAAACAAACTGGAAACCCTTCCTATTTCTTGATAGAATGAATATGGATCTCAATAATGGCCAATCTGCTGCAGAAAGGCCCACCATTTGCATCATTCTGGTACCATTCTAATATATCTCAGATCTATGAGTGCCCAACTGTCAGAATTCACGCGGAACTTTAAAAATCATAGCACTCTTTGAGGTTTTCTATATTCCACAAAAGGTACTCCAGGCAAGCTTACCTGTTGAATAAATAAAGCTGGTGCCATTAAGTGTATTGCTTTAAATAAGCACAAAAACATCAGGAGGACCAACCTAATAATATTGTAATAACCCATAATACCAATATGGTCTATATCGCATTTTTGCATCAGCACAACCAACATTTTTTCTATAGGTTCTCAATTGAATGCAATCATTTTGTCAACCTTAGAGGACAATAGTAACCTCAAGCTGACCAACTGATTCAACCCACCTGTATTTAGCTGGAAAGACAATATGACTTACTTATCTTTGTGTTTTGCCTGTGTTTAACAAATAGCCTTAAATGAAACCAAAATGCTTCAATTTCTGTATCTGTAGCCAGTAGTGCTAACACCACGACTGAGATAAAGATGGAAATATCTTCTGCATTAGCAGCAACCTTACATTCAGTCCAATTAAAAAGCACAGTATATATATTTTATGATTTCTGAAGATAGCATTGAAATGACTCTAACTACAGGGCATATATAAGCAGGAATCAGGGGAAACCCTGCCTTGCACCACAATAGAACATACATTTATGAGAGCTACCCTAACAGCCAGACCATCGTATAATAATTGAAATCTGTTATCTGATTAAGGCCCAGCCCCTGGTTTACTCAAAATGAATAAGATTGAGGCCAATAAACCAGGTGAATGCCTTCTCAGTATTGAACAGGATCTTCCCGGTTTTAACACCAGTAGTTTCTGCAGTAACAAAGTTAACAGTGGTTATGTTTTTATGATCAGAAGTGTCCCTGGTTGGTATGAAGCCGTAGTGCATAGAAAAACCAAGCTATGAATAATATTTTACATAAAATTAGCCAAGATTTTAGAGTAAATGTTGGCATCTGCTTTAACGAGAGAAATGGGATCGTACAAATGGAATAGTTTCCTTTCACGAGGGCATAGAACCAGCCCCAGCTGTCTCACTGTCAAAGAGCCCCTTTACTGCATTTAGAATTTATTTCAAAGTAAAGTGTACTTCCAGGTCAGATGCTACTTCTAACACAAAATAACCCCTGTCCATTAAACTTTTACTTATACTTTGTCCAGTATACTGTTAAAAGCTGTGAGAGAGATTCACAATTTCCAGTATAAAGTTCAAATTAATAAATCTCCTGGTTACAGATCTAGAACTCTGTTCTTTCAATTAAAGTCCCAAAATTTGACCTATAGATTTGCTATATTATAGAGATTTAGGACACTCTATATAACACATCTTTGTGACCATGACGCTGATTTGTCAAATAAGCTGACAGTGGATGGGGACTAACTGTTTGCAAACTTTATAGCCATGTTTATACTCATTTATTTCTATCCAAATTTGACTGAGCCTTAATACACTGGTCATGTTGATTTTACAGCATTAATTACGTTAGGTCTGTCACGGGAATGCCGGAGGGCTACGGAGAATCCCGCCTCTGAGTAGCCGCAGGTGATCGCTGCTCCGCCCCCATAGAGGAAGTCGTTCAGTCGAGTGGAGATCGCAATGGCGAAGAACGCTGAGTATTGAGCGCCGAGAATGTCGAGGACGCTGCTTGCCGTTTGCCGCCGAGTGTGCGGAGCGCACTGAAAACATCAAAGATGCCGATGACCACGGACCACTGAATTAGCCAAAATTGCACGGTGTTCTGGCGGTAAGAGTGTGTCAAGGTATTATGCTGTAAGGCGAACTGTATGAGGCGGTGCATAAGGAGGGGACTGGGCAGTAAAGAGCAGTAAAGGGAAGGCGTTGTTGCTTTTGGACAGCCAGCAGAAGCTAATCAAATCAAATTGGAGCAGTGAGGGGAGTCATGGTGGCAGTGTGGTGTGTTGTTGTTGCATGACTAAAAGTGCTGGGTAAAAAAAAAAAACACGATAGAAATTATATAAATCGGTTAATGGCAAAGCAATTACGCAGTGGATGTCAGGATTGCTTAATCTGGAAAGCTGAAATCGTAGCGGCTTAACTTGATCTCATGCTTGTAGTACTGGGAAAATCAGGACTAGCTTGCTAAAAACTACATAACTGGATAATTTGTTGGCTGCAGGGGCCCAAGATTTAGGATTCCTGGTACATAATCTTCACGACTTAAGGAAACAAAAACAAGATGTGCAGACATCTGAAACAAGTCAACGCAGTAGCTAAAGTGGATTCAGCGACTGGGCTGAAAGCGAAAAAACGATTAATGCAAGCAAAGGGGGCAGTATCCTCGGCTAAAGCTCCAAGCACAGTAAATCTTTCACGCTTGAATTCAAGCTTTGAGAGCTCCGTAGAAGACCTGCCTGAGACACAGTCCGAGTTACTGCTAAGGGGGGTGGATCCCACACTCGTAATGGAAGGACTCAAGGATGGAGAAAGGGGACAGACTAGTGAGTCTACGCCAGGGAGGAAAAAGGCGGAGCTGAAAAACTGTAAAGATTTTCCGTTATTCATGAAAAGGAGCGCTCAGCCTATAGCTGATCAAGATTCGCCGCATTTAAATACAGTTTTGCCAGTATCACCTGAAGAGGATACAGCAATGAATTCTCTGGAGATGTTACATGTATCTCCATCTTCCCAGGTTTCAATCCCGGCCTTGGCTCACCCAGCACCTACTCAGTTAGATGAAGGAAGTCTGCCGCAAGGACATGAAAGTTCACTGACACTGGCTCCATTCGACCAGCTTATGCGCCTCGATCAATCATCTTCTGCTGAAATACAAAAGCAACAACTAGCGAGCCGGTCTCAGTCCCAAGAAACATCTTGGGCAGTAAAGGAGAAGCTTGGACAAGTAGCCAACTTGGAGAATAAAAGCTCACAAGATAATTTGGAATGTCTAACCAGTGAAGCCAATACGCAGCAGCTCGAAATAAAAACCTTACTTAATCTTATATTGGATGAGATTAGGGCTATGAAAAAATCTCAGGAGAATGAGATAGCCGCTCTTCATTTTCGTCTGGAAAAAATTGAAGAATTAGTCGCAGGTATTCCCGCAAGATTTCAGGAAGCGGAATCAAGGGAAGCTCACTTAGAGGATCAGATGAGCTCCATGATCCAGAAAATCAATTCAGTAACATCAGATAAAGCTGTGCTCGAGAATAAGCTTGAAGAATTGGAAAATCATTTGCGTCGATCCAATCTTCGGATTGTTGGAGTGCCCGAGGGGAGTGAGGGAGGCAATACTCTTTTATGGGTTGAAACTTTTATCAAGCAGAAAGTGCTCCCGGATTTCACTGGAGACCTAACACTAACAAGGGCACATCGGGTTCCGGCTCATCCCATTCCTAATTCTAAGTTCCCTCGTACAATTCTTATTAACTTTGCTGACTACAGAGTCAAAGAGAATATTTTGTCTAAAGCGATCCATCAGAGACAATTTTCCATCAACGAGGGGACTAAATGTCGAATTTTCCCAGATATGTCTACTATCGCGGCCCGCAGACGCAAGGAGTTCGTGAAGCTGCTGTATTTATTTAAAGCTCAGGGGGCTCAGGCATCCATTGTGCAGCAATTTAAGCTAAGGGTGCTGGCTAAAGGGAAATTCCACATGTTTTCATGAATAGAGGAAGCACAGGATTTATTGCAAGAGATTTCCACTGCAAAATGAATTTGTGTTATTTATGATTGGTTTATGATTGAAAGTTGTTTTTTCACTGTGGTGTGCGGGAGGGGTAGATCACCTAGGGTGCAGGAACAGGGCACCCCTTAGTGTAGTAGGGGGGGAGAGATGTGGCTTGCGGGACTCGAGGGGTTGTCCACATTTCTCGGGGTGGTTTATTGGGGTGGGAGTGGGGGTGGGGTAGGAGGGCTGTTAGTAGGTATAACAAAAAATGAACAGGAAAAATATAAAGTCGTTAGAATCATTTCACATAGGATGAGGAAATCTCAGAGATGGATTTCTAGATGCAATTTTGGGAAATGTAAGCTTCAAAACCTGGGGAGAGTCGGGGGAAGTCAAATAAAATGGGGCCAAAAATGCAGAATATAAAAATTGTCACTTGTAACGTTAATGGGCTACTTAATCTGCGTAACTGTGCTGTGATTTTAAACTGGATAAGTGCCCTTTCGCCTGAAATTATATTCTTACAAGAGACACATCTCAGGACTGACACCCCAAAGATATCACTACCTAAGAAATATCAACAGGCATATTTTTCATCTGCTAACTTAGCTGTCCGAGGAGTATGTATTTTATTATCCAACACTCTTGATTGGTGGGTTAAGGAGGTTCGACGAGATGGTAGAGGTAGGTTGCTTTGGGTGAAAGTAAAGCTACAGGAAACAGTCCTGAATTTGGTTATTATGAGGACGATACGGCAGCACTTGGTCAAATTTATCAATTAGCGGTACAAATGGAAGGTATATTAATTTTGGATGGGGATTTTAATTTTATTCAGAATTTGGCACTAGATACATCTAACAAGGCGAAACGCCAACTAAAGCCTAAAACGGCAAAATTAATAAATAGTCTCTTAAAAGATCTTTCATTAATAGATCCTTGGAGACTAGGCCACCCCAGTCTTTTGCAATTTACCTGTTATTCGGCAAGATTTAGATCAGCTTCCCGACTCGATTATTTTTTAGTAGAAAAATTGGTTGCCAACGGTCCGTCAGAGATACTGGCCAACTCTTTTTCAGATCATTCTCTAGTTTCATTTACATTAAGGTTAGGAATAACTATAAAAAAGAGGGCTAGATGGCAGTTTGATAAATCTTTATTACAAGATATTACTTGGTTGACAGAGACCAGAGGGTTTATTAAGGAGTGTTTTCGGCTTAATTTAAATACGGCCCCTCTGTTTATGGTTTGGGAGGCATTTAAAACTACTTTTAGAGGCCAAATTATATCATATAGAGCAAGATTAAGTAATCGAAGGAAACAAAAATTTCGGAACTACAGACTGCTGTTGAAGAGGCCAGATTAAATGTAACTTTAACAGATATACCAGAACTCATAAGAAAAGAACAACAGCAAGAACTAGTGAGAGCTAAGGAGAAATTGAAGGATTTTTTTCTATTAGAGGAAATTACAGGGAGTTAGGCCCATCAACAAAAATTATAAGAGGAAAGTCAGCAGATCGGTAGATTCTTGGCTTGGTCTACGAAATGTCAAAAAGCTGCCCAAGTAATTGCCCAAATTAAAAACTCATCAACAGGTATATTAGAAGATGATAATTCAGCAATTGCTGAGGTCTTCCTTACACATTTTAATCTAATTTACGGAGAAACACAAGTGATAGATCAGCAAGACTTGTTGAGTTATTTTGAAGCACTAGAGCTACCACTATTATCACAACAGCTTTCGGAAATATTGAATGGTCAAATAGGGATTTTAGAAATTCAATCTGTATTAAAAAGTATGCCCAATGCCAAGGCCAGTGGAGTGGACGGGCTTCCTGTGGAAGTATATAAGGCATTTCAAGAAGAATTACTACCCTTCTTAGTAGAATTGTTCAATCAAATAAAAGAAGGTATAGATATTCCCAAAAGCTTTAAGGAATCGGTGTTAGTCGTTTTTCTTAAAAAAGATAAAGACCCTCGTGACCCCAGTTCTTATCATCCTATCAGTCTGTTAAATACAGATTATAAATTGCTTATGAAAGTCTGGGCAAGAAGGATAGCCCCATGTGCAGAACAGATGGTTCATAGTGACCAAAATGGTTTCATCCCAAGTCGTTTGATGGCATTTAATACATACTTTTTAGTTCAAGCTATTGATTATTTTTCTATTAATAAGTCTAGTGCGGTAATTATGATGATGGATGCCAAGAAGGCTTTTGATTTGGTAGATTGGAGTGCCTTATTTTTTATTTTGGAAAAGTTTGGCTTCCCGTCACAATTTTTACAAATGTTAAAAGAAATATATAGCTATGCAGAAGCCAAACTCATTATTAACGGTTTAGAAGCCGGTAAAATTAATATTAAGCGTGGCACACGTCAGGGATGCCCATTATCCCCTCTTCTGTTTTCATTGTTTATTGAGCCTCTGGCTGTTAGGATCCAAAAAAGCTTAGTGATTTTGCCTTCTCATTGAGGGGATGGCAAAAATTAAGCTTTATGCGGATGACATTATTTTATATCTTAAAGCAGGGGCAGTCAATATACAGAATGCTCTAGATGACATTCAGAGGTTTACACAGGTCGGTGGATATAAAGTTAATCAAGCGAAAACTGAAATTTTAACTTTTAATGTGATTCCTTCGGATATTCCACCTTCCATTCAGTTAAAACCATCGCATCCGGTTAGATATTTAGGGATATACGTTACAAATGATTTTGGGCAACTATTCTCTTTGAATTATAATAGTATGTTCACGAAAGTGAAAAAGTTATTAGATTAGCTGTTGCCAGGTCACTGGTCCTCCAAAACTGGAGAACCGATAAACAATCTAGTATTGAACATTGGTTCAATAAAATGGTTAGGACTTGCAGATTTGAGGAGGCTTATGCCAAACGTGTAGGAGCAATTATGAAATTTAGAGTTAATTTAGAGATAAATGGTCTTTGCTTCAATTATCATTAATAGGGAGGATATCGATGGTTAAAATGTCGGTGCTCCCATTGTTTTTGTTTCTTTTTATTAATCTTCCTTTGAAAATTCCGAATTATTATTTTGAGGAGTTAGATCAAATAATTAGGAAGTTTGTCTGGAATAATTATTATTTGGTTCCTCAGGAGAGGTGAAATGTTTAACAAAAAATCTGCAGTATTTTATATTAATCTCTATTGCTGTTGCCAGGTCACTGGTCCTCCAAAACTGGAGAACCGATAAACAATCTAGTATTGAACATTGGTTCAATAAAATGGTTAGGACTTGCAGATTTGAGGAGGCTTATGCCAAACGTGTAGGAGCAATTATGAAATTTAGAGTTAATTTAGAGATAAATGGTCTTTGCTTCAATTATCATTAATAGGGAGGATATCGATGGTTAAAATGTCGGTGCTCCCATTGTTTTTGTTTCTTTTTATTAATCTTCCTTTGAAAATTCTGAATTATTATTTTAAGGAGTTAGCTCAAATAATTAGGAAGTTTGTCTGGAATAATAAACATCCTCGGGTTAAAATAGCTACATTACAATTGGATGTTACATCAGGAGGATTGGCACTTCCACATTTTTTAACTTATTATCAGGCTTCTTTAGCTAATTTACTTTCCCAATTAGGGAGGAAAAGTCAGTTTTTGACAATTTTTGTTAATACATATGCTGAAGGAGAGTGCTATAAGACTCCCTGTTTTTTTACGTCTGGCGAAACTCCCTAAGAAAACAAGATATAAGGTAATATTGATTCTTGCCGAAAGAACACAGCTATTTTTTAAATCGCGAGATATCCCAGCATTTCACGTATATACCCCTATACAGGATTGTGAAGAAGCTGGCCTGATATTATCTAGAGGGCTCTATCGGGTCTGGCAATAATTAGGTTTTGCACAGCTTGGGGATTTTTATAAGTTAGTTAATTTTCTTAAAACTAATTATCTAGTGATGGGCGAGACTGCATGCCAAATTGTTAAGCAGATGGCAAATAAAATGGTGGGGGTCGGCTGTTGGTATCGCTTACTTCACCAAAAGGCCCATTCTGAGGAGATTATGTCGAAAGAGCTTCAAAGAATATATTCAGAGACAGGTTGCAGGTTCAATGTTAAAGAATGGCAACAGCTTAGTGAGTTAGCGAATAAAGCACTTAGAGGGGCTAACTTTAAGAGAATGAACTTTTTATCAAGATGGTTGTTGTACTATACACCCCAGAGATTGTCCAATATGTTTCAAGCATGTCCGAATCAATGTTTTAGATGTAACAAACAGGATGATGGTGGATGGGTGCATATATTTTATGAGTATAATAATCTATGACAATTTTGGCAAGGGGTTTTTGCCAAGATTTCTCGGATTTTGTCTGTAACAATTGAGCCATCAGTTATGTTGGTATTATTTGGTTCCTCAGGAGAGGTGAAATGTTTAACAAAAAATCTGCAGTATTTTATATTAATCTCTATTGCTGTTACCAGGTCACTGGTCCTCCAAAACTGGAGAACCGATAAACAATCTAGTATTGAACATTGGTTCAATAAAATGGTTAGGACTTGCAGATTTGAGGAGGCTTATGCCAAACGTGTAGGAGCAATTATGAAATTTAGAGGTATTTGGAAAAAAAATTCTCCTAATGTAATATTGCACAATGCACTTTAAGTAACATTGGATTTCCTTGGATTTATTTAAGAAAATCCTGCACATTGCACTTTTAAAGGGATTGGAGGTATTCGTTGCTGCTAGACTCGTATGCACTTTAAATCAGAATGTTCTCTATTATGATCTTGTTATTTTAGAATATAGATATCACCTATTAAACAATGCATAAAATTTAAGGGAGTATTTCAGAGTATTAGCTATATTATAGTATAATGTGGAACCTTGAGAATGATGTTTTATATTTTTCAGATTGCATTTATCATGAATTTATTATGCAAAAGGTTTTTATGATGGCCATTATTTTGGTTGATCTAACAAATTCTTTTTCTGGTATTGTTTATAAATTAGTGATTACTTCGGCTAATTATTCGATTTCACATGCTTGAATTGTTTTGTTTTTGTGCTGGTTATTTTTCCTGTTCTAAATAAAATATTTAAAAAAAAAAAAAGATTTTACAGCATTAATAAGTGAATACAAAATGTATTAGACTTGTGAAGTTCACATTAATATTTTTGTATCCTGAAACCTAGTGTAGCACCTCAGTATTACTGCTTTCAGGGAACACCAGGTGGCATTCAATGAGCCGCTGCAACATTAACACAGCATGAATTCCTCTGTGGTAGCAGTGTAAGAGACACTGATCAAAAGTCCATCCTTTATACTTAAGTAATGAGGATATAAATAACCCTATAAGGTCTATCAATACGTTGTTATGGTCTGAGAGCACTTTAAGACAAATTTGTACCCATGCCTGTTGCAGAAGGATTACAATGCACAATATAATGTCAGTACAAGAGTATTTCCTTTAAGGGTGACAATAATAGGTATGGTCTCCATCATTACCATGGATGGTAGGCAAATTATCCTTCAAATCTAGTAACTCAATAAAACTGGTTGAACTTTGGCACACACGTTACACATTCTGGCCTTACCATTCTCACTAGAATATTCAGATATTGGATTTAATTGAACATTATTGTTTCCGCAAACAATGAACAGATTTTTCCAATCTGGAAATTCTAATAATAGCTGAGAAACAATAGGTGTGTTGTCTACATTTGTGCCCTAAATTGAACATTCTGTCATATGAATTCCAGTGTGTTCTAAGTTAGCTGTGGCCCATTGACTGCTATCATCTGATTTAGCATATCACAAATGTATTAGCCCTAATCAATCCTGCGACCCCTCAGATTGACATATTTGTGCATTTGTGGCAACAGCCTGATTTCCTAACTATTGGAAATCAGTTGGCCCTCTCTTTGACCATGAGGATCATACAGGCAGGGGATGTCAGCCTTTAAATGGGCTCATTCCACCCGGATCTCCCTTCAATTAAGTTGTGAATTTATACCATTGGCATTCCAAATTACACACATACCTTGAGTCATCCATCAATAAGATTATACATAGGAAGTGCCACAACTGAAATGCATGTGCCTTTCTAATTTTATACTACTGCCCTCGGCCCTTCCCTCAGCGAAACCCTCCACTCCAGCCCTCTCTCCTACTAGGCATCAGAATGAAGTCAAAAGCACATTTGCAGCCCGTAGAGGAAATCACCCACATACTGGCTATCGAATTGCAAATCACTGGTAGAAGCCAACTACCATCTCCCATCCCCTCCCCAATCTCCACTTATAAAGAAAAAAAAGAGAAGTTCAGCATCAAACAAAATATATCTAAAATGCGAGTAGATACAAAGAGCCTCTAACCATAGTCAGGGAATCTTGAGAAGAAAATGACAACAGTGCCTGACTAGAATTCACAAAATATCCTACAGGAGCCATATCAAAATACAGACTATTGGTCTTAATGAGTTAATCTGTTTTAGTTGCCTCTCCATTTTCTTCCAAGAGTCCAGTTGTTGCATTTTGATCTCAGAGGAACAAAAGTAGATACAATTATTATAAATGATCTTCAACTTAAGGTGTTCCTGTAGAAACACCATTGTACCCACCTCCTGGAGCTCTGCGATCATCTAATGGAAGCAACACCACAGTTTGACAGTAGAATGACAGAAGTCAGCACAGAGGTGAAATGTAGATATATCATCCATAATTAGCTTGGACAAGTGCACTATATCAATTATTAATTTACTTTGAGAAAGTGATTATTAGTTGAGGTGGATGGCAGTCCACCACACGTAATAGTGCCACTATTCTAGTAAGGTCCAGTAAAGGTTTCATTAATTTAAACCTGTGCTCAACCCATGGTAACTCCTATCTCTACACACCAACACTTGGATGCAAATAAATGTGCCAACCAAGGAGCATGTCTCCCCCAAAATTACCATCGGTAATCAGCTAAAACAGGGGTCCGTACTTGCTCCATCTTTGTTTTCATTATACATCTCTGACTTGGGCAATTAAATAAGAAAAAAATGAAACTTCTTGCCTTCTAAAATGGGGAGTTGCCTATTCTGTTATCTGGCATGCACAGATGACCTTGTAATCTCCTCACAGACCCCTATTGGATTACCGCATCAGTTTACTGCACTTAATAAATATAACCAAATTGACGGTCTATGTGCTAACTTCAAGAAAACAAAAATAACCTTGTTTGGTAGGGGGCACATAAATTCTAATGAAATTAGGCAATAATACGGTGAACTCCATTGGCTATTTGGGCTTCCAGTTAGACAAACATCTGACAGCTGCAAATCATTTCAAATACATTAAAAGCAAAGGTCATCATCATAACAAAAGCTTTGAAAAGGTTTTCGCAAGTTAATGGAGAGCACGCTATCAGACCAACCATCTTAGCATTTAGGGCCAGACTAATTTCTCTCTTGAGCTATGGTTCAATAGTACTGAATGAAAAGAAGTTTAATAAAATTGGCACAATGTTTATTGAAAATGCTTGCTTTCTATTTGATTTACAAAGTTCTACTCCACATGCCATGATCAGACTTTAATTAAGTCTACGATCATTCAAAGAGGTTCACTGGATCCAGAAAAACAACTACTTTTGTGATTGTGCCTCTGCAAATTCTGATTCTCTGCAATGTTGATATACCAAGAGCTGACATAGATTTCTGTGACCAGCTTGAATCCCTCTGGTGAAGAAATCAATATTCTTATCCATGATCATACCCTACCAACTTTAAAGGATCTGCTGCAAATGTCATTATCAACATTCAAGAGGGTTATTAGAGAATGACTTCAGGATTCCTTTCATCTAAGAGATTTATTAAAAACTTCCAAATACAAACACTCAGAGCTTCTCATGGAATCCTATTTCCAGTTTATTCAGCTGTACATTGATTCTAATTTAGAGTCACCAATAAAAAAAATTCTTAAAGATTCCGTCTAGTATATATTCATCTGAAAGAGTTTGAAGGCCTCTGGAATTCTACATCCAGGTCTCCAAATTGTAGCCCTTGTAATTAATGCAAGAATTCTTTGAACCATATCATCTGTCTTTGTCCTGAGTTGAGCGATATTTTCAGCCAAGTATTTACTCCCTTCCTTTAGGAAGTTATCCTTGCATACTTTAAATGAGGCAACTCTAGTATGTTTTATGACACAATCAAAAATGCTTTTATAGGGAAATTAATAAAAATGGATTGACATAACATCAGTAGCGGCTCGTGGAGGGAGTGCCGCGGGGCGGTAGGGCGGGGCGGGGGAGGAGCAGGGTGGGGGGTAGTAAACTACGGCATACGGCCGAACAGAGGTAAGTAAACAAATAAATAAATGAAACAAATTTCGTTGCGCGCGCTGCATAGCATTTGGCAATGCAGCACGCACAATGAAATTCGTTTCATTTATTTATTTGTTTACTTACCTCTGTTCGGACGGATGCCGTAGTTTACTACCCCTCACCTTGCTCCTCCCCCGCCCCACCGCCCCCCGGCACTCCCTCCACGAGCCGCTACTGCATAACATATGTGAGAATCACATGAAAAGATATGAAATAATGGGCCTATAAAGGAAGCTGAACATATTTTATGTACTTTTCTGAATGCACTTTAGTAGCTAGTGAAAGATGGACCAATTCTATACATTTTAACTGTTACTTCTAGCACAGTTTTTTGTTTTAGCTGTTTAGGGTGTTGGTTTTAACAATGTAAAGTATGTTTTTTATTAGTTTGAATTATGTAAAGGTATTTTGCATATTCTACACAATAAAAATATTTTACCTACCTACCCTGATAACTATGGCATGGAGCAGACAGGCATAACTTAAGGAACTGTTATAGAGTATTCAGATAGACCAAAACAGTTAAAATGTTAAAAATACAATGCAATAAAAAATCCCACTCCAATTTATAAAAACAGAGAATATTTTCATAAGCAAACTGACACAGAAATGAGAAAAATCCATTAAAGGGAACAAGAGATATGAATTTGTAAGGTCTTAAATAAACATAGCACCAAAAAGCACAAAGTGCAACCACAGGTAGCTGGTCGTGCTAGACCGGGTCAAAAGGAACAATTAACAGTTAAGGCTGACTGTGATGGATTGCCAATCAGATATAGGGACCGGGTTTGTCTTGGTGGAAAGTTTACCGTCTTGCTTAAAAACTATTATAGAGAAAAAGTGGTGGTTGATAAGTCATTAGTCGATCAAGCAGCAAGCTGGATCCAATGTGGGGCTTGAGAATAGCAGGTTTCTGAAGAGTAGGGTCCCGGAGTAGTTGTCGACGAAAGTGGGAAATCTCTGAGCAGGCGAAATCTGTGCCCAGGTAAGGCCTCAACATTGATACGATGCTGCTTGGCATTGGTCCTGGTAAAGTCCTCCATGTTGGGACTTAGAAACTTTTCTGGAAATCAGATCTCATTCTGCGAGGCAAGCTGGCAAGTTGAGGTCGACCGGCAATTCAATAGCTGCAGCTTCGAATGCAACCACAGTCTCTGACAGTTCTCCAGTTAGAAAGCTGGCAAAAAATCCCACTTCTTTAAATCTGTGGACAGGAGAGTACACCAGACATGGGTAAAGGACCTAGAGGTCACCACTTGGGGTTAGGACTCACTCCAACAAAAGCCACCGGCAGGGCCCTTGGGAGGTCCAGTTGAAAGTAATCAGCTGGGCTACTTCGCGAATATGGGCTTCTTCCAACTTCTGTATCTGTGCAACTTGACAGAACGTCACATAACTGACCCTTTTAGTCCACTTCTTTGTACTGGATACAGATGGGAGCACGTTCAGCCCTTAGGGTTCTCCTCACAGGTCTCAAGACCAGGTGCAGTCTTTCTTCTGTCTTCCACACTAGCTTGTAGGTGTGATTAACTCCTGACTCCTCCCTAGCCAATAGGAGTAAAGTTCCCAGTGACAGCTCTATCTACTTTTGCAGCAGTTCTTGTGTTCCCAACTACAAACAATCCCATAATGCCGCTCTGTATGTAAATCCAATCTGGCATAACCTTTTTTCCCATGTGCAGAGCTCCAGCCCACCCTAGAGGTGTGGCCAGCAGTAGCGGCCCGTGGTGGGAGTGCTGCCGGGCGGTGACGTCGGGCGGGTGAGGGGCAGGGTGGGGGGTAGTAAACTACGGAATACGGCCGAATAGAGGTAAGTAGACATATAAATAAATAAAACGAATTTCGTTGCGCGCGCTTCATCGCCAAATGCGATGCAGCGCACGCAACGGAATTCATTTTATTTATTTATATGTTTACTTATCTCTATTCGGCCGTATTCCGTAGTTTACTACCCCCCACCCTGCCCCTCCCCCGCCCCACATCACCGCCCGGCAGCACTCCCACCACGGGTGGCTACTGGTGGCCAGGCAAATGAGCAACCACTCCTCTGTGGTCACTCCGACTGGGATTGGAGCCTGTATGGCCAGAAAGACAAAACGCTGTCCCAAGTGTGAGCTACATCTGCTAGTGACAGGGTAGGCATCCTTTGGAGCTATGCGAAGAGAGACTGAGTACAGCCTTGAGGCCATCCTGTCAAGGGAAGGTCAATCTCTTCCCACACCCAAGGCCTTTGTCTCAGTTCTGGGAGCCAATTCACACCTCATTGTGGAGGTATTCTGATCTGGGTGACAGTTGGAAGCTTAGGCAAATGGACTTTTAAAGGCTTTAGGCTGGTTAAATGTCACTTTTTAAAAGTTCATTTTGTAAAATATTTAGTACAAATCTGACTTTACCAACAAATTGTATTTGTAGTAAATATTTCCGAATTAATGTTTTATCTGGTTGCTAAGCGGCGATAAGATTACTTTTAATAATGTATCCCAATGATTTCTTATGGGACTGCTAACCCTGCTGCAGTGAAAATATCTTTTATGGCATTGTCACTGTAAGGACATGTTTAACAGGACAAGTTTACGTGGCCTACTTTCAAATATTATGAACACTGACTCATGTGCATTTAAGTCCTACTCAGTGGTGACCTATATTTTATTTAAAAGGAGGGTTTAGGCCTATCACAAGGGGTTATTTTGACAGGTCGAATTTGCAGTTTAGACCTGCACAAGCAGGCTACTGGTGGAATGGCTGAAGCCATGTTATGCATTGTCATTTTAGTGGTGGCACAATATGTGCTGCAGTCCACTTGTGATATATAGCTTACAGACCCGGGGTACACTTTGTAACATATACTAGGGACTTATAGCTAAGTAAAATGTAGATGTTTGTTGTGCTAGTATGAAAATGCAGACTGCAGATTTAAAGGTTACATCCTTGTGACCTTTAAAACTGCAACCTGCATTTTCAAACTAGCACAACATACCTCTAGATGATCCTTCCAGTTCTCATCCCAATGAGAGTCAACAATCATTTCCCAGATAAAGTGTGTTCCTCATATTAATGACAGGTTTCAAATGCATGTCCCTAATCTTGCAGTAATGGTCTGATCACCCAGTAACTTTAAATATTTAGCAGAGTTATCCCTCTGAAGGTTAAACTCCCCCCCATCACTCCCCTCAAGCCCTTATAAATTGTTTTTTTGTACTTTATTATTACAAAACTGGGATAATGCTTTATTCTCAGACTGATCCAAATCTGAAAGATTTCGACACATTGCAACTGGATCTAAACATGCTTTTTTTATTGGTGACAACAGACGTCAACTGTGGGGGTTCCATCATGTAATGTCTCTTTTTCCTGAAGCACTGCAACAGTCCATCATAGATTCTCAGTAGGGAATGTAATGAACAATGGAGTTTCAGAAAAGGGCAAAAGACCAGTTTACACAACCAGCAAATTCGTTGGTGTTCATTAGCTCAAAATTCAGCATGTTTCTAAAGGTACAGATTACCAGACAGAACCAATTTTAAAAGGTACACAACAAACATGATTTTTCAAAGTGCCCGGGGTGCAAAGGATATTTGAGCCTGTGTTTGAACTCTGAGATCCTTTGTTATTTCAGGAAGGAACTGCAGATGTTTTTGCAGCCCCTTCTGTGCGATCAATCGCTCAAGTGTTGAAAATATGCCTTTATGATCATAAGGGCGTTTGTTGTCATTTGCATGGGTTGTGAACCCATTCAAATGATTGAACCCCTCGCCTTAGCACCAGAGCCCCATTACAGATGCAGAGGACAGCACAACAAATCCTTGAGAGGTTCACTGAGTGTGCAACGCTTAGAAGGTGGCACACATTCAATGCACCACCTGAAAGTGCCCCTCGGAAGAGGTGAAGAGGGATCTCAGGGATCCCCAGACATCCTCCTGCAGGTTGATGCAGAGAATGTCTGCATCAACCTGTAGGGAAATCCTTGTCCACCTTTGAAACCTAGGCTGGGTCTCCACCTGCAGTGAAAGATAGACCAGCAATTTTAAAGAGCGGGTCTCGCTACAACCAAAGGATGCAGATTCACTCCTGCACTCTGAAGTATTAACTGTAATGAGACACACTGTTCTAGTATGCACCCAGTACACCAAGGTAAAGGTGTGCCTATGGCTTGTAACTGAAAATGAGTTCACTTGAACACTATGCATTTGTAGGTCGTAATAAGTTATCTTCTGTCATATTTTTGAATTTTAGATAGGATTATTTCTTTTTCTATTTGATTAAGTAGCACCGCCATTATTCCTATCAAATAAGCCCTTTGTGTTTATGTGCTTGTTATATGCTTGATGTGCAAATACATCCTTGCTAACATTAGGTGCTCAGTGCACTGTACTCTTTAATAATAACTGTGCACAGTATCTGTTATGGCTGTAAAGCATTCTTGTTTATTTAAATTTTTTTAAACAATTTCAGGTAGAAATAAAGTATAGAATAGAATGTATTTATCAGTTCTAAGGATCCAGTGCACTGCACCACCTCACTTCAATGCCCCCGAACCAACAGTTGCCAATGTCAATCGTGAGCTCAGAATCCTCAGAGAAAGCCACTCAGCTCAGGGCAAATTGTGCTCATGCAAAAGAAGCACCAGAACATGAGAGAAGGTGCAAATGAATAAAATAAGGCCATGTCAACAACAAGACATTAATCTGCAAAGATACAAAACACCTTTTTTCAAACAAATTATGAAACGCGAGAAATATTTAATATGATCCTCCAGAAACTTTGATGATGCTCTTCTCTTTTTTGAGCTATGGTAGAAGAATTAAAACTTTGGATAGCCTTATTTCCGTAATTACCTACCACACCCTTAGAAATTAGAATACACTTTCGCAGTTTTAATGATTCACCGTTTATACCAGAATCTTCCATCAACTAACGGAATTGAATTTTTGATAAACTAAACCATTTTCAAAAACTAGAAACACTTATAACCACTTTTTTCATCCAACAAGGTGTCCTTACTCTGCTGTACACCTCCTGGAATGAACTGATGTCATCCAGAGATATTTATATGTATATACCCTTCGAACAAATAACTAGGACAGGAATTTTTGTACCAGTGCATAAGACAATATCTCATTTACACAGGTACACAATCCTAAAACATTTAATCATCTTTTTGACAATTGACATTAGTAAATATTTTTCTGTCACAAAGTTCAGTCCAATCCACAGATTATTCCATCAAATCAGTATTTTATTAACCAAGTCCTGTTTTTTTTTTTAACTTAGATAACTCTTTTCTAAGCCAAAATACCAATATGTTTTATCTGAAATTATAGTAACTGGTGAGCAAGATTTCCATGACTTGTAATAGTATTTTACTGATTAAACTGTATAAAGGTACACATAGATTTAACATTGCAATTTGTTTACTCAACTTTGAACATAATGCTCCTCACGTACAAAGTGACTTTATGGTTGAAAAGATCAGATCAGCACCTGTGCGACCACAAATTGGAATTTTAAATGTACAAAACCCAAATTGGGAATCACAGTTTCGATTTGTGAGTAAACGCGAATCGCTATTTGAGGGAAGTGTAAAGGGCTCCCTTCCAAATACCGACTCCCTAAGCTATGAACTAATGTTTTGCAACCGAAATCTTGTTTATCTCCAAAGATAGGATAAATATTGGCTACAATATTAAACTGTATTTCGGTGTATATCTCGAAGACATGCACTTTAACATTCAGTTGAGGCAGGGCATCATTTTAAAAGATTTCTTTAACTGAGATGATTAACTGCTAGAATAAAAGTCATGCAATGTTTTTTTATTATGAAGTTGAAATACTTTGTGCTCCTGGTTTACTATCTATATGACATAATCCCGACTGCTGAACGTGTAAACCAATATACCACAAGCAGAATCTATTGTACGTGTTTAATAGTATTGTATTTGGCCTGTACTTTGTATATAATTAACATTCGATGTCCAACAATGGCTTTAGTCCCTAAATGACCAATCTTATTGTCTGGTGTAGGCAGTGTTAATTGCCGTGGAAGGGGGTGTTTCCCCAATGCAATCATGCCCTACTGCCTGTGAATTAAAACATGGGAACCGATGACTGCAGTTTAATTATACTAATTATTTTTTATTAAAACATGGTTTGCCTTTCGACCTTTGTGTCCTGTTTACAAAAAAATTCTAGATTTACCCCATCGAAAGTATTGGCAATACTAAACTTTCAAGAGGATTCGGAAAAATAATGTGAATGCCCTCCTGCAAGCCAGAACACCTAAACAGTTCACACCTATTGATGATATTTGCATTTTTAATGAAGTGCAAAATTACTGCATTTTGGAAATGATTACTTCTTCCAAGAACAATATGTGAGAGAACTTAAAGATACATATGCAGGACGGGCGCAAAAACATGCACATTTATTCAAAAATGCACACAGTTTCTTTACTTTTTAAAACGATCACGGACAAGTGTAAATGCACAATGAGAACGCAGAGCAAAGGAGACTCTGGGTCACATGAATCAAGGTTTTGGGTTGCCCTAGGGCCATGCAAGTGGCTCAAGGGTGAAGCGATACCTAAGTGAGATTTATCAAGCCACACAAGGCCACCTCTCAGGATTGTTTTTGTGCGTGGTGATTTTTAGCACCTGGAACTCGTGCTGCGCTGAAAAATCAGCGTGAACAGCACCATGCAGCGCGCCACAAGGCGCTACTTCTCCAGTTGTTTTTGTTGCCGCTCCAGTAGATTTTCTACTCGAGCGGCAGCTTCCTCACCCTGAGCGATGGCAATCAGCCTCAACTGCCCGCATTGGGGAAATCTTGCCGGTGCCCTCCTAGTGACCGAAAATCATTGTAGGGAACGTCAAATCTCGTTCGGGCTCACCAACTTACCAATAGTGACCTGCGTGTGAGTCAAAACTCCGCCATGCGGCGGTTGGAAGTATTTTGCTGGATCTCTGTGTTACAGGTACAGCGCGGATTGGCCAAAACTCCACCAACTCGCCGGCGGAGTGGAATTTATCACCCGCCCCAGTCCTGGGTCACATAACTGTTGAGAGAAATGACTACATATTTAGAAATCGACTTATTCTAGCACATCAGAAATGCAATTTAGAACATATTTTAATGGGGGGCGTGGCTAGCGCCCAAGGAGGATGGCGGCGACTCCGTGACTCGCCTGGTGTCGCGGGAGCAGACGAAGGATTTAGCGACGTTTCGCTAGCTAGGGGAGCCGCGAAATTGAGAATGCGGCCGTCGGAAACATGAAGGTAGACGACGGAGGATTTGTCAAGTCGTGAAAGGCGCTTTTCCTTCACCTGCTTCAGTTTTTATTTTTTCTCAGAGCGATGTGGCGCCCGCCATTTTGAAATCACTCGCGGACTGAGAGGAGCTTGTTTCTTTCTATTTGGATACTCCTCTTTTGGCTTTTTTTTTGTTCACAAACCTCCTTCTCTTTCACAGTGAAGTGCTAGCAGCAACGTTATGGCTAATTGACAGTATCATGAGGGCCCTTTATTTAGAAGTTTAACCAGAGCTTTTACCTCTGTGAGTCTGGTGCTAGCGGCCATTTTATCGCGCCCTATGGCATCTAAATGATTTTTCCTGCAATGCCTTGTGATGTGTTGCCTTTTTAAATAGATACCGGTCTACCTGGACTACCCTATTTAGTTTGCACATCGGCACTGGTATCAAAGAATTCAAGCAGGCTTCAGTCATAATGGCACTGTTTGTCTCTCTACTTTGTTTCTTTACTCCTTTCCAGTGATACCTTTGGCTTGCAGTGTACCACATATATAGCCCACTGTTTGTTTTTTTTGCTGTCTAGTGCCTGCGTCACTTATTAGTTGACTCTGTGGAGACTCTCATGTTTGACCCAATAATTTTTCGAGCTTAGTCATTAAGCATATTTCTGACGAGTATTTGGATTTTTTTTTTTTAAGGCTTTTTATGGGCAGTGACTCTGCAACACATTCCCTCTAGCTGAAAGGTTACTAGTTGGAATTTACGACACTCGATACTATTAGCGCCAGTGATCCCAATCGCTCATCTGCGGTTCTGAGGAGATTCCGGTTCAGGCAATTCCATTTATGGGCAGGCTGAAAACAGTAAGGTCGTTGGTGGTACCTACAAATCGTTCTTTTACTGCTTGTTCGAATTGCTACGTCCACCTTGCTACAATGGATGATTCCTTGAATTCCTTTCCTAAAAGTGCTTCTGCTGCTTCTTCTGTCACCACCAAGATATCAACCAAACGGTTGAAAAAGGATCCTCCCTCTCCGCCAAAGCAACCCACGTCAGTTTCAATGGATCTTCTTCTGGAGGAGATCCGGGCATTGCGTCCATTTGTAGAAGAGACAAACTCTAAAATACAAGCTTTAACAGACGGATGGGCAAAGATGGAGGAGAGAATCACTAAGGTTGAGCAAAGTGTGGAATCCTTGGGCTCAGCCTGCACTCAAGTTGATATCCTTAAATCTCAGGTCACATCTCTGCAGAAGCAGATTGAAAACCTTGAAAATAGAAATAGAAGGAATAATCTCCGCATATATGGTTTGCCGGAAGGTTCAGAAGGTTCTGACCCTATAGCTTACTTTAAAACGTTCTTGCCGGCGGTACTGAACTTACCAGAAACTACTATCCTGAACATTCAACGTGCCCATAGGCTGGGCCCCCTTCATCCTACGTCATCCAGCATGCGAAAACCAAGAGGAGTCATACTATATTTCCTTGAATACACTGATCTTCTTAAGGTATTATCCGCAGTTAGGTCCTTGAAGCGAATTTTATCATCAGGCAATCAGCTTTTTTTCTCGCAGGACTATGCAAAACCTACGGCGGACAGACGCAATTTCTGGCCATGAGGCCGGTTCTACCCTCTATTGGTGCAAGATTTGGCTTATTCCACCCATGCCTGTTCAAAGTGACTTTCAATAATAACACCATCACTTACGAAGATCCGCTCAAGCTTAAAAGTTCCCTCAACTCACAATGCCCGGAAAGGATGGACTTTTCCAATTCCTGTTTCAGATGAATCTTTTCTTGGACTGGTTCTGAGTTATAGCCTTATACACTTACTTTGTTGTATCTCTCTTATAGTTCATAGAGTGTTTACCAGTTTAAAGATTGACTTCTTTATCTTACTAGATTTTTACTGCTCCATACTGTAATTTAATATTCTTATTTTCTAGAAAGTTAAGCTAAAGTGCTTTTTACTCAACAAAGCTTAGATTGCTCTAACCAATTTTTTTTCCCCACAGGTTCCTGCTCCGTATTGTCTGACTTATCCGTCTTGTTGTCGTTTCTCCTGAAGTCTTCCACGCCTCACCTCGTGAAGTCTGGACGTGTCATCGTTCCATGTGGCCTCTTCCCCCCTCACCCTCTATATATTTTGGGTTGATTCTAGGTACAGTTTTCCTTCTTCTACTATTTCTAACAGCAATTTCTTTCTTCTCTACCTTTCTCTTGTCTTTTATCTCTCACTTATTTCTGTATGCTATTTCACTTTATCTTTTTTCCTTCCTTTGTCTTTTCCTACTCGCTCACTTGTATTCCCTTTATTTATTCTTACCTTATTATTCTTTTTTCAGTCTTGCGTATAACGTCTCTTTTTCCCTTATATCTCAAATGTCACATGTAAACTTATATCTTTACTTTTACTCCCCTTTCTTTCCAATAAGATTGGTTGATTTTGCATATAGTTGGTCTGTTTTTTGGTACATTTATTGTTGTTTTTTTTTTTACATTGATTGGTGTCTTTTATTCATTTTTTCATTTATCCTATGTCTTTAAACCTTGTTTCTTGGAATGTCAGAGGTTTGCATTCACCTATAAAACGGCAAAGGGTGCTAACTCATCTAGCTAAATTGGGGGCGGACATAGCCTGTTTACAAGAATCCCATTTAACGGCAGAGTAGTCAACAAAATTAAAGAGAGGATGGGTTGGGGAGGTTTTTTATTCACCAGGAGATGGCAAATGCAAAGGAGTCCTAACCCTTTGCCGAAAATCGCTCTCTGTTAAATTACTTTCACAATGTTCTGATGAAGATGGTAGATGGTTGTTTACTAAACTTTTGATTGGTAATGCTCCGGTTTCTTTACTAAATGTCTACGCCCCTACTGCTGGAGACTCCTCTTTTGGTTATCTTTAGCCCAACAGATCACAAATTGTATTGATGACAATTTCATCCTTACAGGCGACTGTAATCAAGTTTTTGACCCCTTTTTAGATCATAATTCAATGATCTCTTTTGCCCCTCATAAAGCTCATAAGCTCTTCATACAAACTATTAAACAATACAAGCTTATAGATGCTTGGAGACTTTGTAACCCCACTACCAAGGAATACACTTATTACTCTTCAGTTCATCAGACCCAATCAAGATCAGATTATTTTTTCATATCACATAATGTATCCCAATCATTAATGGCAGCAGATATTGGGTCCATTCTAATATCTGATCACGCTCCTATTACCATGCGGTTAGATATTTTACAGAAACCCCGTACTCCCCGTAAATGGCGTT
This sequence comes from Calotriton arnoldi, assembly GCA_963921515.1. Classification (NCBI taxonomy): domain Eukaryota; kingdom Metazoa; phylum Chordata; class Amphibia; order Caudata; family Salamandridae; genus Calotriton; species Calotriton arnoldi. Next base: position 615,937 of record CAWUFW010004639.1, read on the forward strand.
TTAATAACGCTCTTCTTTTAGATCCAGTATTCACTTCCTCTTTTGTCTCCTTTTTTAATGAATACTTTTTGTTTAATCAGACGGATGCTTTACCTTTTCATGTGGTATGGGATGCTTTTAAAGCAACAGCTAGGGGCTTTATTATTGGTTATGTTTCCAAAAAACGTAAAAAATTGCAAGAACTCACCACATCCCTCTTAGCCAAGATAAAGAAATTGGAGCATTCTTATTATTCCTCAAAATCAAAATATTGTTTAACAGAAGTTATAAATGTCAAGTTTCAGTTCAATAAGGAATCGACAAATAGTGCTTCAACATATTTATTAAAGTCCAGTGCGAAGTTTTACGGGGGACAGAACAAAGCTGGCAAAGTACTAGCTAATTATTTAAATGTTAAGCATAACAAACTCAATATAGAGTCTATTATGGATGAGCAACAAACTTTGAAATTTAAAGATGATGAAATTTTGAGCGAATTTTTTCAATTTTCCAAGGCACTCTACACATCAGAAGTCCCTCCAATGGAACATCATATTTCTCAGTTTTTATCTGGTATCCAACGGTCACCTACTTCCCACCCAGATTTTTTCTATTTTAGAATCTGACTTATCACAAAAGGAACTCTCTTCTGCATTACAGACACTTAAAAAAGATAAAGCCCCTAGCCCAGATGGTTTTACTGTTGAGTTTTTTTACACACTTTGCACATTTATTAATTCCCAAATTGCATAATCTATTAAATTCCTTTTTAAACTCAGGTGAATCCTCAGGCTCTTTTTCAGACGCTCTCATTTGTCTCATTCCCAAGGAAGGGAAAGATTTAAGATATTGTAAAAATTTCGACCCATATCTTTAGTTAACGTTGATTATAAAAAAAAATCAAAAACTCTGGCCTTGCATTTGGAATCCCATTTACCTGACTTGCTGGGAATGGAACGATCTGGATTTGTTAGAGGTTGTCTTATCACAGATAACACTCGTTTATTTTTTGACATTTTATCTAAATCCTCCCATGTCTCACACTCCTTAGCAGCAGTAGCATTGGACGCAGAAAAAGCGTTTGATAGAGTAGAATGGACATACATTTTTCAAACTCTCAAATGGTTCGGCTTTGGACCTAAAATAATTTCCTTAATATCAATTCTATATTCAAATCCAAGAGCTGCTGTATGTGCAAACGGCACTATTTCTTCTTATTTTAGTTTGGGTAGAGGTGTCCGTTAAGGATGCCCATTATCTCCGTTTCTCTTTAACTTAGCCTTAGAACCTTTTTTGTCACGGATTCGTCAAAATAAGGACATCCATGGATTTAATTTTAACGATACTCAAATTAAACTGGTGGCATATGCCGATGATATATTACTATTTATTTCACAACCCGCTTTCCTATATGAAGTATATTCCTTTGCGGCGGTTTCTGGGTATAAATTAAATAAAGATAAATGTGATATACTACCTTTGACAAAATATACTTTTAAAGCTGATTTCGCAATCTCAAATTTCACATGGAGCCCTCAATGTATTAAATATTTGGGTTTACATTTTACTCCCTCTATTTCAAGTACAATTTCACGCTGCATGGACAATTGTATACAGTGAATAACCTCTTTAACCGCTAAATGGCACCCTTTATACTTATCTTGGTGGGGTCGTCTTGACACCATAAAGATGATGCTATCCCCTATAGTTCTTTATACAATTTCCAATCTCCCAATATCCATTCCTTTAAAATTTTTCAAAAAAATAAACTCTCTATTATCCTCTTTTTTGTGGAGCAACAAAAGGTCACGCATGTCCTTATCAAAATTGATCCGTCCTAAGTCAGAGGGGGGTGTTAATTTCCCTTGCTTCCCTACATATCAAAAATCTTTTTTGCTCCGTCAAGCGTCAAGATGGCTCTCCGACCCTTCTGAGGACTGTCCTCTTTGGGCTAAACTTGAACTTTCTTTTCTCTCTCCTTTTTAATTTCAAGAATACCTCTCCTTCTCTCGCAAACCACAACACCTCACCACACTCTCTAGTGGAGAGGTGTGGTGCAGCGGCCAGGGCAGCTGACTTCGGAGCACAGGGCTCACGGTTCGATCCCCGGCTTCGGCGGCAGCTCAGCTCAGCACCATGTGACTCTGGGCAATAGCTCACTTAATTTCCACGACGGCCCCCAGCGCCTTGAGATCCTTAAGGTTGAGTAGTTCGCGCTTTACAAATACGGATTTTTTATATTTACTCCCATAATTAAACACACGTCTAAGATTTTGAAACCCAACTCCCCATCATACCCTATAAATTGGATTTCTTTTTCCAGATCCACAGTATGGCATAACACGATTATATTGATCCGTGGTAAGCATTTTTACTGGAAATCCTGGAGGCAAAGAGGTTTAATTTGGATACATCAATTATATGCACAGGATCAGATTATATCTTTTGCGCAGGTTAGAGGACTCTTTGACCTACCAATGTCTTTCCATTCTAAATATCTTCTCCTGAAACAAGCTATTTTGACTGCCCATACCCAATACGTACCTCCAATTCTTCTTGCGGATCCTACATCATCCTCAGTTGACAAATTACATTCTCTTCTACAACTTAACCCTAAGGCATCTGTTATTTATAATTACTTACAGATCTCATATATTGTACGAGAAAAGACTAAGGTGGAACTTTCTTGGGAACAGGATTTGGGAGTTAATTGGTCCACAAGCACATGGAATAAATATGGACTAAAATTAGAAAGTCTTTGAGAGCAGCCAATACTATACAGACACTCTTTTTTGTATATAATAGACTTTTGCTAACCCCGCTTACTTTAAACAAAAGACACGCTGATCTTCCAGATGCTTGCTGGACATGTTCCTCCCCACATGCAGATTTACATCATCTACTTTTCACATGCCCACCTGTCTGTAATTTTTGGGAGAAGGTGTGGTCTCAAATCAACTTAATTTTTCACTCCAATTATTCTTTCTCTGTCTCTCTTGTGTTTTTGGGAAGTTTATCCTCGATCTGGACAGATTGCAATTCCAATACGAAGATAGTAGACTTATTGCTAGCAGTTGCTTTTCAGCAGATAACTAAAAATTGGAAAGACTTTACCAAATTATCCTATCAAGCTTGGTGGTATGCCGTATGTTATAACCACAGATTAGATACCACTCTTGTGTATCCTATTCCCATGGCAACGAAACGCTTGAATCTATGGTTACCTATCACATTGTTCATTGATGCTAGTGCTAAATGCTCCTTCGCCCTGATTCCTGTACAACAAGAAGTTTCTAAACCTCCATGACTTTCCTTTTATTGTACCTATACATATAAGATCATTTTGAATTTGTATTATGATTCTTTATAAGACTCGTGCTCTCCTTTTGTCTACGCTAATTGATTTGTACATTTATATTAACTCTTTTCCTTCTAGATAAGCTAAAACTCATTTATGCATCCAACTATTTTGCTTCTAAGTTTAAAATTTGACTCATGTGACTATGTATTGATATTTTGTCTTTTGTATTGTGACTTATATTTTTCTTAATAAACTTACTTCTGAACTTAAAAGAACATATTTTAATACACAAGTAAAATGTATATTTTAGAAATTACTTACAAAATGTGTGAATACTTTTTAGTAGAACAAATATTAATACCAAAACATATTGTAGAGTGACAAATGTAGATGTGAAAGATGCTATTAGAAATGCTTCATTACAATTGTATGTATTTTAAAATTTGCACTAAGCAACTATACTTTAGCCTGTGCAGCGAATAGGCCCGAGGCATTCTTTGTGCTCATAGTAAAGTACCCTCCACAACAGCGTAGCATTGATGTCATCCTAGAAATGTGCTGACTTTAATATTATGTTCATTTAGTTCCTTTCACCCTATGTTAGACTATTTCCACTAAGAGTAATAGACTTATTGAAACTGTAAAGAACAATTGGTGATTTTGACTTATAAATGTTGCCTTAATATTAACTTGATATATGTTTTCACATTTGCTGACTAGCCTTTGGTTTCTGTGCTGAAACTCATAATGCGTCTTTAGCTTAGGTAAGAGGGTTCTCATGGGAACCTCTCCTCATGTCAGAATTATGGTAGAAAAGTGTACCAGGTCAGATGATGAGAGTGCAGACTGTAGGAATCGGAAGATGATGTATCGTATGACTGACTACACCACCTTACGAATGGTTCTGATTGGACATCGAGGGAAGGCGCTATCAAAGAATCGATACATGTATTAAAAGGTTATAATAACGAATGTTCCTAGCTAGTTAGACACCACACCTCTAATTTGCCTGCTGCTGGATCTCTCCTTTGCCCGAGACTCTTCTTCATGGAGAGTTGATTTCATTAAGATCTCATGAAGTGATTTGCTTTATTAATTTGTGATCAATGCTACTGCACAGATCGCCACTCAAAACAGTTGCTACTGTAATTGTGGGGAACCCGGCTTAGTTTTCCAGAACTACTCTTCATAAGGAGCTAGCCCTTTCTTTTCGACTCATTTCCAACAGAACTCTTTATGGGTTCTTATCTAGAATAGGTCCTTTAGTTAGCTTATTGGGTTTCTTTATGGAACACAACTTGATTGCTGAATTCAAATCTCTTTTATTATTTATATAAATTAATAAACTGAATAAAGGTATTTGAGATTCTAACCTTATAGATAAATAAAGCCTTTAAAATTAAACTTAATATCTCGTCATTGACTCATCATAATCATAAATGTCCATGATGTTTTGGTGATTTTATTCCTTAGGTAGCTCTAAATCTGAGCACAGTGGAAAAGGTCCATTGACCTCTTGGAGCCTGGAGGATTCTCCATGGTGCCATTTGTAAGGGGGTGTATGTTAAGGTGTGAACCATCAAGGTGAGTCCTTTTGGGCTCCTGCAATGTGAATGGCTCTGCTGCAGCAATTTGTGTATTCCTCCCAGCCAATGACACAAAGGAGAATAAGTGTGACCAGGATGGGCCATCCTGCCATGATGGCTGGGGTTAAAGTTGTTCTCTGCCCCACTTGCACTTTAATAGCCTTGCCTGCAGCACACAAAAAGGCACATGAGGCCAGCCCTTTGTTTGTCTCCCCAAAGTTTAAAAAAAAAATTATTTATTTATTGAACAGAAGCTAAAGCGTAAAATAAATCAATATATTGTATATGTAGAACATAAAATCGATTTCAACAATTAACACGTTCATTTAAAAGATTTCCCTGTTGTTTCTTTCCCTAATAAAAAGGTGCAACATGCAAAAACGTCGTTCAAGATACTTCTGCTTATATTAAAAAGTAAATCAAGTATCATGCCATTTCACATTAATCGAGCATGCATTATTGAACACCTTCATTCACACATTTTGGACTGGTCAAAGTGCTATTGTTAAAGTGCCAATGCTTTGACTCCCATAAAGTGCATTTATCCCTGCCTCCCAGTAAAATTACTCTAAGCCTTGGTAAAGTGCATCAACTCTGATTCAGCAGCTAACAGCTTTTGTTATAAAGTGCGATTGTAACTAGACATTTCCTTCAGCACCATTTTTTACCTCGTTTTCACGCTTGTATGCGGTCTACTTTATTCATATATTTCCATATCGCAGTAAATCTTTTAATGGCACCAGCCCTTTTAGTGTAGGCCTCTTCAAATGTTTTTGTTCGCATCATTTTGCTATACCATTCTAAGTAAGCTGGTATTTTTGTTGCCCTCCAATTCTGAAGGATCAAGGATCGTGCCACTGTAGAGGCAATTTCTATTAATGTTTTCTCCCCTTTAGAAATAGGTGGATTTTGTCTCTGCCTTACTAATCCAAAATGCGCTATTGCCGTCTCTGATTCTAGTCTTCTCTGTAGGCCATGGACAAGAGCGAAAAATACTCTCTCCCAAAAGTGTGTTAACATCGGGCAGGTAACAAAAATATGAAGCCATCCTCCTTCTCCCAGTTGCTGGCAACAAAAGCATCTATCCTCTACTTCTGAATACATTTTATGGAGCGCTTTGGGAATATAGTATGCCATTCAGCGTGACAAAAATGACATTCTTTTAAAATTTCCCGCTCCTAATGCTTTGTTGCCAATTACCAAGATTGTCTGCCACTCGAGCTCAGTGAAAGTACATTGCGTTGCCTGAGTAATCTTATCTAAACATTTTTTTTACTAAGAGGCACTCCCCTAGACTCTGTAAAAGTCTGTACCAGTTTCCTACCCCGCTTTGTTCTGAAAAGAGCTGCAACTGTAGATGTTAGACCTATACTAGATGGGAGACAATATTTTTTCAATATATGTACAATCTGAAGATACCCCAAAAAGAAAAGCTTGCACCGATTTCCACACCTAGCCTGGATCTCCTGCCAATTAATACATCTGCCTCCCACTAAAAAATGCCCCAGCTCTTTAAAACCATTTGCTTTCCAGAACCTTAATTGACTATTCTGGATATAAAATGCCTGGAGTCCGGTTGTGTACTCCTATAATGTCTTATATTTAGTTTTTTTGGGGAGTTTAGCTGTCTTTATGAAAACCGGAATCTGAGATTCATCTTCCTGTATCATCTTATTGAGAAAGAAACTATCCAGAGATCCCTTACAATCAATTAAACAGACTATAATATCTAGGAAAGAGGCTTCATAATAGGTACGAACTTGGGGAGTGCCAACCCCCATTTCAATATTTAGTTGAAGCACTGGACATTTTACCCTGGAAGCCTTCTTATTCCAAATGAACTGACGAAAAATTACTTCCAGTTCTTTAAAATATATTGTGTTTATTTTAATCAGAACTTTTGTAAAAAGAAAAATCAATAAAGGTAGAATAGACATTTTTATAAGAGCTACACGGCCAATCAATGTAAGAGGAAGAAGTGTCCATCTGTCTAGTAGGTCTTTAATTTTTTTCAACATTGCCTCATAATTCAAGTTATATATTTCCACATAGCGATTGGTAACATATATCCCCAGATATCGAATCGGGTTGGGGGAGAGACCTTGCCATTGAAGATTACACTGGAGAACATCACAAGCGGCATTGAGCAACAGAATTTCTGTCTTATTGTCATTGATTTTATATCCCCCAATCCATGCGAACTGCGCAAATTCTGTCAACGTCGTCTCGATATTCTGCTTTCCAGGTCTAAGATAAAGGATTACATCGTCCGCAAACAATTTCAGTTTGGACATCCCTACTACTCCCCAAAGTTTTTAGAGTTTTTGAGCCTTGACAGGGGAAGGTGAAGAACTTTCCAGACCCAGATATGGGGGTAGTATAGGGAATCCCTCCACACAAAGCTAGCACCAGCTATAAATCTTGTACCTCCATAGCTACTCTTGAGAACACTCCTGGACCTGTGGACTTTACAGAAAAAGAACTGCCCTGCTGCTTGAGGACTGCCTTGCTGTCTGAGAAGGAAGACTGGACCTGCTTACCTTCATCCTAGGAAAACCTGAGTGACAACAAGGGTCAGCTGGCTGAACTCCTGTTTGAGCTACAGAGGCAGAACAAACTCCAGAGGCCCATCAAGGCCCTGTGGCTAACTCCCACTGCACAGCAAGGGTTGGCCATCTATGGCTGGTTGGGAGCAGGTAACTAGTGGATGTGATATATGGGTATGAAAACCTCCAAAAGTGCAAAAAAGTCAAACGGTTAAAGTTGGCTTTACTTATAACACATTAACATATGTTTTACAAAACTTACAAATGCACCTACAAAACAGATATAAAGTGAAGTTATGGTTGCAAATTAAACCAAAATAAAACACTCAAATTCTGATGTTCAACTGATATACTAGGCTGGGCCTCTTGGTACCAAGCTAGTTACAAGTAGCTGAAGCGATACTGATATTTAACAAGCTATATGGGGAGAGGCCTAGGACAGTTTCATAGGGTAAGAAAGCAGAAATGTCCCTTTCTCTGAAGTGTTTTATGTTTGATGAGCAGGTCCAAAGTTGGGCATCAGATATTCCTTGGTATCAGTGCATGCTGTCATTCAATGATTCAGGAAGGTGAAGTGGGAGCACTCAATAGAGCCTACTTTTGTCTCCCAGTGAAACATTTATAATTACTAAACCACTGCACAATATTATTATCAATCACACTTGGCTTTATCATACTGTCACTGTGGTTAGTAAATAAAGAAAATGAGATCAATAATGTTGAATAAATACAGCGCATTGAGAATAAAAGCAAGTGCTATGCATTGATCGATTATTCTGGTGAGTTCCTTCTGTAACTTGCCCTTTTCATGGGGTCTATAAACTGAGCAAGACATGTCCTCTGGGAACAGGATGGCTACTAGGTACCTACTCAAACCTTGCATTTGAGACTATTTACAACAAAGGAGAGAAATAAGCCTTGCTTCCTCTGCCTACAGAGGCAGTCAAAATCACCAACACTGTTTGGCAGTAAAAAGGCTATGACTCAGAGCAGAGAAGGTGGGACTCTCTTCTGATTTGACCCTGTTCATAACCTTATTTACAGATGCAAACTGGCATTAATGTCCATAGCTGGCTTCATTTATACTTGACAAATAGCCATAAAACGATGCCTGCCTGATGTAATGGTAATTATACAGTAGGAAAACTGTATAGTTCCCTGTCACTAAAGCATAGAATTATGTAGTAATAAACCACACAAAGGATTGAGGTGTGAGAGTTGGTTTGCTTTGAAAGTTAAAATTTGCCCACAAACTCATGACTTTGTGGCATTTACAATCACCTCACCTCCCCCTTCTGTCCATGGATATGTTTAGGAGATTGTTATATCTTGGGTTTTCACACTATGCATCTTCTCTGTTTCTCTGCCTCTAATGCTCAGTCAGTGTGAATGTGTAGGGTAGAATATTTGTGTGGATGATGATGTAATGGAATGTGTGGCCTGCTGTGTGAGAGAGTCTCAGTTGGATCCTGGGCTGAGCAGCAGGGAGGCTGCTCCTGGTGGGGCTATTCACATCTTTACTACTGAACTTACTGGAATACCTACTTAGCATTTAAGAACTATAAACTTATTCATCTTTAACCTAACCACGTCTACTGGAACTCCTCCTTACAACAGAACATAAACTGGCGACGAGTTGGATCAAAAACTACGTGTGAGGACTTATTTAAAGCTACTTCTAAAGGATATTTCATTCAAGATTTTATTTTAAAAAGAACCTACTTATGGAATTGATGCCCTCCCGCCCCACCAGTGTCCAGATTCACCGGACAGCCCATTGACAGGGGGTATGCTTCCTGCTCTACTTACCTCATCCTTAAACCAAGAGACAAACCCTCTTACTCTATGTACAACAGCGAAGAACCTACCTAAGGATTTAATGTACTTGCAAAATTGAACTATGAACTGGCAAAGTTAAATCCTGCACCAGTAAATTCTGACGTACTGCGGATTTATTGATCTAGCAAACCTACTTCTGCACTACATGCCCTACTTCTCACTTCGATTTTGGACCTATCCTGGTGCTGTTTCTACCCTGTTGTGACTCTTCCTGACAGTCATGGCTCATTACATGAAATCGGAGGAGGGACGCTTCCTTTATTTCTCTGAGAGACATGTTTGTAAGTTTCATTCCGGGGTTTGAATTCACCCAAGTGCCATTTTCTGTCATGGAGTGGCTCGTTGACGCCGCACGCATTCTCACCGTTATCTTTGCGCATTCTTCATATCGTTCGTGAGGAGTCCATGGTCACTGTGCGCGCTCCCTTTCACGTGAGCCTGTTCTTGGACATTCCTTTCTTCTTTCGCCTGACTTCATGGAATCCTGGGATCCTCGCTGCTTGGAGACGCTTTCACACATTTGCGCGCCTTGAGCCATCCGGCGTGCGTCTTCTCTACGTGCCGCCATTTTGTTTGGGACGATCTTCCATGCTGTAATTCAGATCTTCCCCTGCTGCTTTCTCATTTACATCCATGGAGCCTGATGTGTGATGTACCTTGGGGCATTCTACTTTTCCTGCCTACAGCTCTCCAGTATTAGTAGTAGTATAACTTTATTCGGTTGAATAACCATCAAAGCACACACAACAAATAAAAGCAAAAGCACAAACAATCAATTCACGGGGGGGAAGAGACTGGGGACCTGTATGCACCCAATACAGCATCATCACAATTGCCATAAAATGTTTTAGCCAATTCATTAAAACATTCATAATATCAATAAATATTCATAATTCCATCATTTCCGTCCAGGCAGTTAAAATACACAGAAAAACACAGTAAAAACATCTCATAAAAAGAGTACAAAACAAGCTAAAATATGTATTGCTTCAGATATCAAATAACTAGGGCCTCAAGGTTTTTGATTATTTATAAAAACAACAGCAATTTGCCTCCTATACATATGCAGATTCTGTCCTCACCTATAATGTGAGGGCTGGGCAAAAAGTGTAAGAAAGTGTCCGTGCATAGTGCATAATGCAATATAAAATTAAACTACAGTACATGATGGAAAAGTCAACCAGTGAGGCACATCATTCTAAAGTCTTTAAAACTTTTGATCTCTTGTACCACATTGCTTCTAGAAATTTAATTACAGCAAATACTATTTTTTGTGATGTATCACTTTTTAGGATCCTAAAGGCTTCTAGGTGACTGCCTGTGGCCATGCTACCACAGATAGGAACTAGCCATTTACGGCGTATATAATAATACTCCTTACAGAAAAACAATACATGCTTTTCATCTTCAATAGCCAGATCACAAATGGGGCAGATTTTAGTTTCTTGATTTGCGGACCATTTACTTGTAACGATCCTCAGTGGTAGAATTCCATAACAAAATCTTATATACAGGTTCCTAGTTGATGATGGAAAAATTAAATCTAGTAATTCTTCAAATAATGGAGTATGCTTATGGGCCAGGAACGTAATGGTTACAGAGCCATTGTGGGTATTCATAGCATATTGGTCATTTATATAAGCCCAATACCGGATTTTTAGCAATTTATTATCAGATTTTGAAATAGTGTTGGGCTCATCCCACAGGTTCTGCATTCCGAGTTTAGAAAACCATCCAGAGACGGATTTAACCGAAGGGATTTCCCTGGCTCCTTGAAGATTCAGTACCTCTACCTGTGAGTCTTTAAAAACTACAAGTTCAGGTGTAGACCAAAGTCGGATCCAATATACTAAAGTTTTTAGGATAGCCAGGTTAGCAACTCTTTTTATCCCGACATCGAGGTACATGGGGATTAGTGGAGAACTGGATGGTAAACCTAATAGCCTACTAAAAAAACTGTTCTCGTCAATAGTTAACAAGTGTAAATTACCATGACCCAATATCTCCGCCCCATAAAGAGCAGCTCCCTGGGCTGTTGCTAGGTAAACTTCTACAGCTGGGGAAATAGCACGCAACTTGGTTTGGTTATAAAACCTTAAAATAGCATTGGATCTATGTTCAATAATTAATTTGGATTTCTCCAATTGGTTTGTCCACCTTAGATTGTCCTTGAGAATGGCCCCCAAATAGTCAAAACTATGTACTCTACCAAGGGCTTCACCCCCTGCATGGATACTGTGACTTCCCTTTTTCCTCATTCTGCAGACCATAAACTTAGTTTTGTTTATATTTAGTTCTAGGCCTCTTGAGTTACAACATTTTAAAAACGTGTCAATTAAAATTTGCAGGCCTATTAGAGATTTAGATATGAGAAGTGAATCGTCAGCAAAAAGTAAAATAGGTACCTTTCTGTTGTTCAAAATTGGAGAGTCATTTCTACAATGTTCTAAGGTGTCCACAACATCATTAATATACACTGAAAATAGGGTAGGCGCTAGCACGCAGCCCTGGCGAACTCCTCTCTCTGTGGGAATATGATCCGTCAGTTCGCCATTTGGGCCCCAGTGAACTTGTGCAAAGTTATTCACATGTAGTCTATTTATTAGATGCACTAAGTTAGCTGGGGCCCCCATATTTATCAGGGCTTGCCAGAGGGCGGGTCGTGGTATAAGGTCAAACGCCGCTCTGAGGTCAATAAATGCCACGTAAAGTTGTTGTTTCTGAAGTAAAACATAGTTCCAATACAAAACAACGAATCTAAAAATCTGATCTGTTGTACTAATTCTTGATCTAAAACCTGCCTGGAGGGGAGATAAAATCCCTTGGGTATCAACGCAGTCAAGAAGTCTCATCAGAATTTGTTTTGAAAAATATTTTGGAGCATTATCGATAAGGCTAATAGGCCTATAATTAGACGGCTCCCCTAGGTCACCTTTTTTATGTATAGCTATAATTTCAGCCCCAAGCCAAGAGTCTGGTACCTTCCCCCCAGCTGCAATAGCATTGGATAACATATTAAGATAGGAGGACCATATCAAAGGCTCAGATTTATATAAATACCCAGGTATTTTATCTGGGCCAGGGGCTTTGGCAGATTTCTGTGAATCAATCGCTCTAATTGTTTCATCTAAGCTAAAGACAATGGGAGGAGTGGAATCTAGTATAGGCCGTATCTTTAAAGTGCTAGTACTGTTATGGACCTGAGAGTCACCAGAAGCATGAAGAGTAGAAAAATGTGACACCCATTTGTCCGGGGGAATATTATAGTGATGTAGATTCGGTTTGTCTGACTTAGTTTGGGTAACAAGGTGCCAGAACAGTCTAATGTCATTATTTTTCCGGCGTCCAAAATATCTTGCCATAATTTATTTTCCCAATTCCTCTTGGCTTTAATCAAAGTAGATTTATAATGAAATCTTGCTGCTTTGACATTGATACTGTTCCCCACTATTATAGCCTTCCTCAGAGCTGACGTAGCTAACTTACAAGCCGGATTAAACCATTTCTCCACCTTCAAGGAATTAGAAGTCTTAATAGTACAATTTTGGTAGAAAAGTTCCAGTAGGGCATTAAACAGGCCAACATGTATGTCTAAAATAGGAATTACATCCTCACTCAGTCCTACATATGCTTCAAGAAATGTGACATAGAGTTTATAAATCTGTAAAAACAAATTCTGATTAGACATAATATTCGGCCATGAGACGTAACTGCGATTGTTAGATACCACAGGGGCAGGTACAATAGTTATCTGGTCATTTTTGTCTTGATTTAAGGAGTCACCAATCAAAGTTACTTCAAGGGGATTATGATCACTATCCAGGCGCGCCACCACTTTCATATCATACATAAGTGGCCATAAGCTTACATCAACCAAAACATAGTCAATAGTGCTTGTACATACCCCTCTTTTGAATGTGACTGCCCTAGTTGGATCAGAGCGAGTACGCCCATTACATGCTCCAAGACCCTTGCTTAATGTAAACGAGGCCAGTTCTAAAGCAACATTTGAAAACATTTTCAAGGGGGGGCCTATCAGGGGTGGTATACCCCAAACTTCATCCTCCTCTTTTGTTATCTCATTTAGGTATAGTGAAGGTTCAAAGCTGGTATTAAAATCACCTGCTACTATGATTTTTGTATTAGGATACAATTTATCTATACGTCCCTCCAAGAGGGATAGTGTAGGTGATTTATCCAGTCCCCTGGAACTCCTAAGGTAAATGTTAAAGATAGACAGACAGAGACCCGATGAAAAAGTCACAGCAATCCCCATCAAATCTAAATTATCAATCACCATCAAGGTAGAGCTGCTGACACAGCCATTCTTAATTAAAATCATAAGCCCTCCATTGGCTCTCCCAAGGTGGGCTGCAGGTTTAGCTTCCACACTATAACTAGTGAACCCATCAAGGAACACTTTTTCTGTCGCCCATGTCTCTTGCAGCAAGCAAATATCTTGATTGGCTATATATGCCATCCAATCTGGATCAACTAATTTTGGTCCCAAGCCAGCTATATTCCAGGATAATAGCTTAAAAAGGGGAAAAGTATTGTTCTGTCGAGTCAACCCATTTCCAGACGAGGCAACTAATATTTCTGCTTGGTCAAGGTTCCCTGTAAAGTTAATACTATTAACGTTACAATACTTACACCTAGTGTCAATAAGATTCTTATCCAAATCACAAGGGGATGGTATTGTTGAGGTTGCATCAATATGGCCCTGAATCCCAACTGGCATTGTTGAATCAATATACCCCACCCAATGATGAGGCATATGATTGGACACTACGCCCCTTGGGCAAAAATCACAAAGATCACTTGAGGCAACAGGAGATAAAGCAGGGGCATCAATATGCCCAATATCATAAAAAGCTGCATAACCCTGGTTCCCAATTGTGCTACATAGGACCTCCATTCCCACCTGATGGTGATTGCCCCTAAGATGGTTTGCTTCACCTCCTGCATAATGAACAACAAAATTACTTTGAACAGCAGGGGAAAGAGCAGTAACCTCAGTACACCCATTGGCATAAAAAGCTAAGTGTGATCTACAGATTGTATTTGGTGTGTTTGTCTTCAACGCTGATATAGAAATTTGTTGTAGGGGAAAACCTTAGTCAATCAATTTCATCCAAATTGGTTGAGACAACAACAGGGTTCCCTAGGGCCTCACAAGATGATAAATCTCTCCAGTACTTCGGGGTTATTATTTTCCTGCCCACAGCTCTACCGCCGTCTGAACAGAGACGCTTTGCAGGTTTCATCGCTGCGTTTCTCTTTCTTCTCCTCTAAGTGTTGAACTTCAGATCATGCTTTGTAACTCAAGCAATGGTGTTTTGCTGCAATATTTTGGCTCCCTTAACTACGGCGTTTGTTTTCTATTATTCTATTTTTCTGCTTCTCCCGCACCTGCATTTTGCTTTTATCTTTATTCTTGCCATTTCACATATGCTTGGTAACGTTTCTCTTTTATACAATGTGTTGATGCTCATTTGCTTCGTATAGTACTGCCATTATTTTTCTGATATTCCAGCTTTAATTTTATTCATATAATGTACTTTTTACGTTATTGCCATTTACATGCTACTGTGCTATTTATGCATTTCTTTCTTGGCAGGCAGGCTTTATATGTTTTTCCTGTCTGTACTTCTATGTAGAGCATCTTCTTTTTAATCTTTTGCTTCTTTATATGACTTCTATTTACAGTGTATTCTTTTTGCTCTCGTGTGCAAATTATTATGTCTTCTGGCATTTATTCTTATGAGTGGTCTTACTTGAGGTGTGATTGAACTATTGATTTTCTGTGGGGTGCAGCCCACTCAGATCGCACTTTCCTTGCGCTTGCTGTTGGGGATTCACTACTTTGGTGTAGCTTTCCGTTTCTTACTTTCTTGCTTTTTCTTGCTGTTGATTCTCAGTGGGGAGCAGTACACTCAGTTAGTCTCCCTCTGTTTGCTTTCTGGTTGGGTGTATTCACCCGTTACTTGCTTTTTTGGTTGGGTGTTCCCACCCGTTGCTTGATTTCTGGTTGGGTGTAAGTCACCCATTTGCTTTTTCTGATTGGGTCTAAGTCACCCGTTGCTTGATTTCTGGTTGGGTGTAAGCCACCCGTTACTTGCTTTCTGATTGGGTGTAAGTCACCCGTTGCTTACTTTCTGGTTGGGTGCATGCCACCCGTTGATAGCTTTCTATTTGGGTGTCAGTCACCTGTTGCTTGCTTTCTGTTTGGGTGCTAGCCACCCCTTGCTTACTTTCTGGTTGGGTGCAAGCCACCCTTTGCTTGCTTTCTGGTTGGGTGTATTCTCACCCGTTGCTTATTTTCTGGTTCAGTTGTTTTCTTCATGTTTTTCATTCTTGGAGTTCCCACTGGAGTTCTGTCTGTGTTTTGTCATGGGACTAATTGGTTTTTCTGGTTGTGTCTTATCCCAATTTTCTGGTTTTATGTGGTATCCTTTTATTCTTTTGCGGTGGTCCGTGTTCCCCATTTTCTTCGCCAGCCTGGCCAGTTGGTGTGGTTGTGGTGGTAATTTTGGAGCACTCTTTTCTTGTTTGTTTTCGTGCTATACTTTTCTCTTACTTATGTATGTCTCTTTCTTTTTGAAATTGTCTTGTTTCATTTTTGCTCTGCGAAGGTAGGAGATGTGTGTCTTACCTGGTTTACGCATTCTTCATTTCTATTTTCGTGTTTTACTTAGTTGTGCTTCTCTATTGTAGCTTATTTCCTCTTGCACACTTCAGTATGTTTATGCTTAGTCTCTATTTAGTGTGTTGTGTTTTCCTATTGCAATGCTGTATACATTTTGCATTTTGCTATATGTTCTCTTTTTCTATATTGTTTCTCTTTAGCATTATATTCCACCTTGCTTAATTTTAGCATGTTTTTGCATAGTTACTTTTTAGTGCTTTGTGTTCTTATGTATTGTTGCTCTTTTTTGCATTTGCAATTCTTTCTCTTGCAAGTTTCTTTTGTATTACTTTGATGTTCCTACTTATATTCGCTTTTGTTTTGTGCATTCTGTAAAGAGGGAAGGTGTGTTATATCTTGGGTTTTCACACTATGCATCTTCCCTATAGGGTAGAATGTTGGTGTGAATGATGATGTAATGGAATGTGTGGACTGCTGTGTGAGAGAGTGTCAGTTGGATCCTGGGCTGAGCAGCAGGGAGGCTGCTCCTGGTGGGGCTATTCACATCTTTACTACTGAACTTACTGGAATACCTACTTAACATCTGAGAACAATAAACTTATTCATCTTTAACCTAACCACGTCTAATGGAACTCCTCCTTACAACATAACAGAGATTTGCTTCAGCAGGACTAAAGTAACTCCCTTTCCCAAGAGGGTCAGAAATTAGAACGGATCAAAAGAGGCTTTTCGATGGGGAAAATTGGTTTGCCCCTTGGGGAAAGAAAAAGAAAACGATGTGCATTCATGTAACTAGATGCCTTTTGGCAGTGCGTGACTGTACATTTTGTATAAGCACGGAGGGGGGAAATAGCAGTCTTTGGAAATGTCATGACTCACTCAGAAATGCACCTGGAAAGCTGCAACTCTACTATTCTGTCTAGCATGTTTGTGGTAGTCTATTGTAGTAGTAAACAGAAAAGTCTGCTTTTTGACTTGAAGCAAGAGGGTGTGCAATAACTGCAGACCAATATTAGGCATATGTGTATTTAATTGTGACTATTCAATGCTTATACGCCCCAAGTGAAAGTCGACTAAATACTCCTGTAGGTAAGCATATCTTTGTTAATTAGACCCAAAACATCTAAAATGGGAATAAAATAAATACATTTTCAGAATATGCATGAATAGTAAGTGCAAATAGAATGGACTGCACCCTCTTTTACTAATAGGGAGTTCAATGTTTCAGATTGATTCACAAAGGCATGTAAGAGTACGTAAAAGTTATCCTGTAGTACTACTTTCTGGAATCTTGTGTTGTTTTTAATTTGCCCTGAATTCTCTCAGACTAAAATTCAGGGGGATATTACCAAGGACTTGCGATAATTATCGCAAAGCGCGCTGTTTTTTTTATTGTCGGCTATCGCTGGATTTCATCTTGAAGATAACGCGTTATTATCAACGCTTATCTCCAAGGCGATAGAAAATCCAGCGATAGCGGCGAAACCCAGCAATAGCGCGAGAAATCCAGCGATAAATCCACTGCGCTAATGAAAATCTTGCTAATATGCAGGTGAGGACTTAACCTTACAATCCACCTCCCATTGACAAGAATGGTTAAGTCAGGTTTTTAGCAGGTGTTAAATTCCAGCGATAATTGCGGTTAGCGCGACTTTTTTTATCGCTTCGCGGGCATTGGTAATAGGGGGAAGTTTGCAGTCGCATTTAGTTGGGAACGCCTACTTTGCATGTCAGTAGCGATAAATATCGCTGACATACAAAGCGGCACCAAAACGGTCGCTTTCGCCATGAAGCTGTCGCTAACGGCTGTTAGCGACAGCTTGCTGATAGGGCGTTAAAATTATCGCCGCTTTAGCAGCAAAAAGTGCCGCTAAAGTGGCGATACTGCCCTTGGTAATATGCCCCTTAGTGTGTTATGAAGGATCTAGTGCTGTCACTGAGCCCACATTTTTTTAGTCTGTCAATTTAATAAACTTTAAAAATTATTCCAATCTGTGATTCATTGATGCTTCCACACGAAATTGTTTTCGGCAAAAACTATTTGGGAGAGGACTATAGTTTCTAAATTACCTTTAGGACGTACAATTGAAAGAATGATTTACTACAATAACAAGAAGAATAATTAAGTATACCTTTTTAATAAATGCTGCCTTTCAGGTAGATTTGCACTAAATAAATACTGCATACAGACATAAATTGCCCGCAATGTGTTTATGTATTCCTTATTAAATCAATAGTTAAAGGTGTGCTTTTTTTGGAGCTACAGTATGCTATTCACGTATTTGTAATTTTTTCATGTATAAACTAGGGAACTCCAATTAACCTGCATATTGTCTCCATGAGGTTTAGACGTAGATGCCTGAATCTAAAGTGCACATTTTAAGCACAATGGGGCATATTTACAAGCCCCTTGCGCCACTTTTGTGCCGCCGTTGCGTCACTCATGTGACGCAGCGGCGACACAAACCATGCACCACGTTGCGCAATATTAACAACGTGACGCATATAGGGAGATGCGTCACGATGTAAACCCCTGCGCCACATGAAACCTGCGTCAGGTTTCATGTGGGCGTTCCAGTGCAGGGTGGGCGTTCCCTCGCAGGTACGCCACGTAAAAGTGACGCAGTGAAATCTACAAGATTTCACGGAGTCACTTTTACGCCCATGCTGCGTCAAAACCCTGCGCCTGCTTGTAGCAGGCGTAAGGATTGACGCACCATGTTGGGGATAGGGCACCCCCGAGCATTGCTGGAGGTGCGTCGCGCTTGTGACGCGACTCCAGCAATGCGCCGCCTTTCCGTCGGGGGATGCGACACGCATCTGCCATTCGGCGCGCCGCATTGTAAATGCGGCGCATCGGCGGTGGCGCAAGGGCAAACTTGCGTGTCGCATCTTCCCTGGCGCATCCCTGCTGATTTGCAGGGATGCGCCAGGGAACGTAAATATGCCCCTATGAGGCCTACTCAAAAAAATCACAACGAACATACCTATATGAATAGGTCTCAATAAGTAGCTAGTGCTATCAAACATTGTATATTATTAAAGTCCTTTCCACTGACACTAACCCCTACCATTGAATGTTAATTCACATTCATTATATAGGCACACAAGGGTGGCCTCTTTGCTGAGACTGCCAGCAAGGAAATCAGGCCAATATTTACTAAGATTTTGTGTTAGGGTTGTGTCAACGCAAAATCCGATTTGGCATTTAGTAAACCACGCAAAGTTGATTTGCATGACTTTGCGTGACTTAGTAAATACAAAGTAACACAAGGAATTGCATGCATCCACCCATGAATTTTGAGACAAACCCAGATTTACAAAGACTTGTAAACCTAGGTTTCTGTTAAAATGGTGCACCTAGCATAGAGAGGCATAACGAGGAGAAATATCTTTATTTCTCCTCATTATTTTCTCTTTCCATGTGTGATGCATTCCGCAGCATACATAGCAAGAGGGGTATGCCTCTAAGGATTGTTTTTGTGCATGAAGGTATCCCTTGCTGCACAAAAGCAATCCTGTCTGTAACGCATGGATGGCAGAATGTAGGCACAAGGATGCCTGATTTGGCACTAGACTGGCACAAGTGCATCAGTGCTAGTAGAGAGCTGAACTGCACCATATTCTTGTAAATATGGCGCTGTGCAGCTCTCTCCCTTTCACGCAACACAGAAAAGCAACTTCCCCTGCTGCACTACATTGCACTAAACTTAGTAAATGTGCCCATCAGTGTGTACTGGTTGTGCATTATGGTATTGGAAAATATGCCCACTACACAATGGACTAATACAAAAAGAATTGTGTGAATTCACAGAAGCTTCTAAACATTTGCCTGACGAGTATGACACGTCATCACAATGATCTTGCAGCATTTCACTTGACAGTTACAACCTAAAGACGTTATAACAATCTAAGAAAACCAGAGAGCTTGAGCTCACTAATTGAATTTGTTTCAGCATTTTATGGCTGGTTCAAATCTCTCGTGTGGCCTGAAGGAGTCATTCTACTTGCATTAACTAAACAGACCATTGCCTTCAGAGGTCAGCCGAATGGCGGCATGATGATCGTCAATCTTACTTTAAAAATGTCTGGCCGGAAGTAGTAGGGATGAAAATCACACGCTCATACCCAAAACAAGACGGGTAGTCAACCAGAGTCCAGACAGCCCATCAACAACTTGACCACACACCTAACCAGAGGCATTCCCAGACGTTCTTCCACAGCCATCTGATGTTCACTAAGACGGTAGTTCGTGTTACCAAAAACATCACTGACAGAGTCTCTGACTATACATCTAGGGATTGCATTTACCTTCCGACTGCTCTTTTCTGTTCCTTTGTAAACAGTAACACCTACTGGGCTGACATTTTTGTCCGATATAAATATGATAAACCGAATAATTCTTATTCCAGGATGCAGATTACTCAACATTGAGCCATAGAATTCTTAAAGACAATGAATTAGTGAGCTCAGTATGTCTGTTCTTCTGTCTACTAATCTTTTGTTACCCATAATAGAAATCAATGTATAGGAATATTCTTTTGAGTGTGAATGAAGGCATTGCATTCCTCTAAGCAACTTACATTTTGAAAAAAAGTGTGGTATTGAACTTTTAAGGATGTCTATCTTATGCGGCTACATTGCAATTTACTATATATATATATATATTCACTGAAAAAACCATAGGTTTCAGACACGTTATAGTTACAAATTAGCATTTAAAAAACCTTTGAAATTCACTGAAAAAACCATAGGTTTTAGGGACAGTTTTAGTTACTTGGACATTGCACTCGTACAAAACCCGTGAAATTCCCACGTTATAGTTAGTTCAGCTAACTATAACTCGCGCCCCCGCAATGCACTGCTGATGACGTCACATATTACATCACTCATGACATGGTCAGTGACATCACTGATGACATCACTGATGACATCTCAAATGACATCACTGATGACATCATCCAGTGACTGTGTGTTTCTGTAAAGTTTAAATATTTTTAATATATATAGGAAAAGACGTATTGAAGAATGAGTGGGTGTGTAAGTGTCTGTATGGATGATTTAGTAGGTGCGTGACTGGCCTCTGGAGTGATTTAACGTATCTTACTGAATGCATGGGTTAGTGACTAAACTGGGTGAATGTCTGTATCCGTCTGTCTGTTGCTGTGTAAGTGGCTGCATGTGTTTGTGAATAGCTAAATGAGTGTCTATATGAGTTATTGAATGCTTGTCTGAGTATCTGTATGGGTTCCTTGAGTGTTTGTGTGGGAGGGGTGTGTGCAACTCTGTGCATAGATGTGTGAGTGGGTGATTCACTGGGTGGATGGTTTCAAGAGTGCATCTGTGATAGACTGTATGGGTGGGTAAGTGTGTGTAAGAGTGTGTTAGTGAGTGAATGTATGTCCCAGTGGTACATGTGTGAGTAACTACATATGTGAAAGGCAGTATATATGTGTGTTGGAGTATATAAATAGCTATAAGCAAGAGTGAGTGATTGTGATAGTGGCTGTATGGATGAGTGTGTGCTTGTATCAGTGATTGTATAAGAGCGTAACAATGTGCTACTATTTGTATGAGTAAGTGAGCTGGTGTGTGTATAACTGTATAGGTGATTAAATGGCAGTGTGTTTAATTATTTGCATGACTGACTAGGTGTGTGAGTATCTCTATGGATGAGTGGCGTTGTTTGAGTGTCTATATAGGAGTAAGAGTGCATATGATAGTCCTGTACTGAGTGACCGTAAGTATGAGTGACTGTACGGGTGAGTGAGTGGATGTGTGTGTGTAGACCTAAGAATCAGTGAGTGGGTATGTAGTTATTGGTGTTGGAGTGTCTATGGTTTTGCGAATGGCAGTCTGTAATTTAGAGTGGGTGTATCAAAGGTTATATTAGGGTGTGAGGAGGTGCATCAGATTATCACGTGGATGATGTCATCAGTGATGTCATTTGAGATGTCATCAGTGATGTCATCAGTGATGTCACTGACCATGTCATGAGTGATGTAATATGTGACGTCATCAGCAGTGCATTGCGGGGCGCGAGTTATAGTTAGCTGAACTAACTATAACGTGGGAATTTCACGGGTTTTGTACGAGTGCAATGTCCAAGTAACTAAAACTGTCCCTAAAACCTATGGTTTTTTCAGTGAATTTCAAAGGTTTTTTAAATGCTAATTTGTAACTATAACGTGTCTGAAACCTATGGTTTTTTCAGTGAATTTCAAAGGTTTTTTAAATGCTAATTTGTAACTATAACGTGTCTGAAACCTATGGTTTTTTCAGTGAATTTCAAAGGTTTTTTAAATGCTAATTTCTAACTATAACGTGCCTGAAACCTACGGTTTTTGCAGTGAATTTCAAAGGTTTTGTAAATGACAATTTTTAAATGTATTAATTGTTATATTAATTTTTTTCATACTGATTTACTACATTTTTAGAAACAATTTTTTTTACATATTTTATTTTTTAAATTACATTGTAATTACATTATACATTACATTACAAAAAATACTTCCTCAGAATGAATTACTTTAGTTTAAATACTTTGCAGATAGGCAATAGACTTTTAAGTACAGTAGTTACAGTTGTTGCAATGGGCAACACATTTTCAAACACAATGCAACATTCAGCTCAATGTGAATTTCTAGTTAAATGCAATTAGTTACTTTATGGATTACTTTTGTAACCACAGGACTGGATCCTAGATTCAGTCCTGGTACATCTCCTGTAAACAGTTGAGTAAAAGCGTTTTGGTTACAGTCGTGATTTTTAAGGAATATTATTGTATTTTAAAAGTTGACACTTAGAAACTTTTTCTCATAGAATCACCAATGTTATCCTATGAAAGGAAATTCACTTAGCAGGTAAAAACTGTTATCGTTACTTTTTCTTACTCAGTGTTGGATCCTGGATCCAGCACTGGTGCATCTCCTGTAAACAGTTGAAAGAATGCGTTTAAGTCATACAGGCGATTTTTAAGGAATATTTGTAGTTTGTGAAAATCAACACTTTGAAACTTTTTGCTGAAAACCAGTCAATCTTAGCCTATGAAGGAAATTCAAGTTACCGGTAAGTACGGTTAAAATTACTTTTGA
The DNA here is from genome assembly GCA_963921515.1 of Calotriton arnoldi. Classification (NCBI taxonomy): domain Eukaryota; kingdom Metazoa; phylum Chordata; class Amphibia; order Caudata; family Salamandridae; genus Calotriton; species Calotriton arnoldi. The sequence continues at coordinate 638,931 of CAWUFW010004639.1, forward strand.
GGACCAGTACTGGGCTGAAAGATGCAGCACTGAGGTCTCTCCTGATAACAGGTGAGTAAATCGGAATTCGTATTTCGGCTGATTTTAGAGGAATATTTTAAAGTTCCAAAACTCCACACTTAGAAGAATTTCCAAGTGAAACCAGTCAATGTTAGCCTATGGAAGGAAATTCAAGTTACTGGTAAGTACGGTTAAAATTACTTTTCAGGACCAGTACTGGGCTGAAAGATGCAGCACTGAGGTCTCTCCTGATAACAGGTGAGTAAATCGGAATTCGTATTTCGGCTGATTTTAGAGGAATATTTTAAAGTTCCAAAACTCCACACTTAGAAGAATTTCCAAGTGAAACCAGTCAATGTTAGCCTATGAAGGAAATTCAAGTTACCGGTAAGTACGGTTAAAATTACTTTTCAGGACCAGTACTGGGCTGAAAGATGCAGCACTGAGGTCTCTCCTGATAACAGGTGAGTAAATCGGAATTCGTATTTCGGCTGATTTTAGAGGAATATTTGCACAATGGTGAAGGGAGGGGACGGGGCATGAGGTGACATCTGTGCAAACGCGCCCCGTTGCGCGTTTTAATTTGGGGGATTAAGTCCCCTTGAATCCTGAGGGTCCCTAGGGGCCAACTAGCCCACCAGGAACCTCCAATATGCGCCAGGGGGCTGCGTTGCAGAGACGTGTAGAGAGGCCACACCCCTTTTACACCTCTCTGCAACGCAGCTCTGTGGCGCTTTCTGGATGTACCTGTTGGGCTAGTTGGCCCTCAGGGACCCTCAGGATTGAAGGGATTTAATTCCCCATCTTAAAACGCGCCACGGGGCCTGTTTGCACACATGTCACCTGAAGCCCCGCCCTCCCTTCACCACTGTGCAAATGCGCCCGTGGCGCGTTTTAAGGCGGGGGATTAAGTCCCCTTGAATCCTGAGGGTCCCCGGAGTCCAACTAGCCCACCATATACCTCCAAAAGCGCCACAGAGCTGCGTTGCAGAGAGGTGTAAAAGGGGTGTGGCCTCTCTACACGTCTCTGCAACGCAGCCCCTGGCGCATATTGGAGGTTCCAGGTGGGCTAGTTGGCCCCCAGGGACCCCCAGTATTCAAGGTGAATTCGTTCCCCCTCTGCAAACGCGCCAGGGGGCGTGTTTGCAGAGTGGTGAAGGAAGGGGCGGGGCCTGCGGGCCCGATCGTTTTTAATTTTTTTTTTTTGTCCCCTGAAGGGGGCTGTGTGGCCCCCTTCCTTTTTCCTGTTTTTATGCCCTGGGGAGCCCATCCCCCAGGGCCTTACCCCTTTTTTTTTATTTTTAATAAAAAAAAAAAACGGGAAGGGGGCCGCGTGGCCCCCCTTCCCTGGGCCTGTATTGGCCCCGGGACCCCATCCCCCGGGGCATGGCCTTTTAATTTTTATTCTTTGGAGGGGGCTGCGTGGCCCCCTCCTCTGGCCATTTAAGGCCCCGGGGACCCCATCCCCCGGGGCCGGCCTTTCCTTTTTTTTAAATTTTTTAAATTTTTCATATTTGGGGAGGGGGCCGCGTGGCCCCCCTCCTGGGCCACTACTTGCCCCGGGGACCCCATCCCCGGGGCTGGCCCTCTCCGTTGGGGACTGTGGGGGTCCCCAATCCCCCACAGTCCCGCCGGCTCCCCACGTCCCTTGGGAGCCGGCATTGCTGTTCCACATGGGGAGCAGCTGACATGCTGCTCCCCATGTGGAAAAGCAATCGCTTTGAATATTGGAAGAGAGAGCAGGTTTCCCTGCTCTCTCTTCCAATATCCAAAGCAGTTTGCTATGGCAGGACGGGAGCCGCGAGGCTCCCGTCCTGCCATAGCAAACTCACAGTGTCCCGGGGGTAGGCACCCCGGGACACTGCAGGAGCCGGCCCTGGGGGGTGGTGGTCCCCAGGGCCATCAAGGGCTCCAGGAGGGGGCCGCGCGGCCCCCTCCCTACATCAGCACAGCCCCGGGGAGGTGGTGGTCCCCGGGCTTCGGGGTCCAAAACGGACCCCCATTTTAATTTGTTAGTGCCCCGGGAGGTGGCGGTCCCCGGGGCATGTGGGGGCTGGAGCCCCCACACAGGTTATTAAATTATTTTTAAAAAAGCCCCGGGGAGGTGGTGGTCCTCGGGGCTGCGGAAGGGCTCAGAGCCCTCCCGCACCATTTTTTTAAAAAGCCCCGGGGGTGGCGGTTCCGGGGCTTGGGGGCCCTTTGAGGCCCCCACACATTAAATTATCCCCCCCACCATGCCCCCGGGACTTGGGCCACCCGGGGCCAATTAACATCGAGCGCGGGAGACCGCGCTTCGATTTTTTTTTCTGCAGGATTCGCGCACCCTGAGCGCATCCTGCCGATTTTTTTTTTTTTTAAATGCTTTTTTTGCCCAGGGGTCCTTGTGGGACCCCTGAGCAGGCCTAGGGGTTAGGGTGTTTCTACCCTGCCCCCTTTGTGCGTTTTGCGCACTTGTTTCTTTTTTTTTTCTCGGCGGGATACGCGCACCCTAAGCGCATCCCGCCGATTTAAAAAATCTTGTTTCGCACTTGTTTCTGTCCCTCGGTTCTACCGAGGGACAAAATGGCTGCCAACACTTCCTGAATCGGAATGTTGACAGCCAGCTGACAGCCAATTAGCATGCAGCTCGTGATCGGGACGGTGCGCGCAGGGTGCGCTGAGGGTACGCGTATCCGACGCGCCCATAGATATATATGTACTTTTACTTTTGATTTTCTCAGGAACTACTGAACGGATTTACACCATTTAAGCAAAAGGCACCATTCTGAACCAAGGGCTACCTCTTTGCCAAATTTGGTGTAATTCCGTTCAGCAGTTCGGGCTGTAGCTGCGACTAAAGGTTCCTATGGAAAAATGAATGGGGAAAACGCGTTTTGGGACCCCCTTTTTCTCGGCCCCGCTTCACGTATCACCCCGAGACTTTCAGGGTAGGAGCGGAGCGGAGCGCCCCAACAAGTTGGAAACTTTCACGAAGATTCGTCAACCGGCGCCAACGTTATTTCAAATAGAATGTCGCGGATTTCCTATGGATAATAGGTTGTAACTATAACTATCTACTGGCGACCGCCAGTAGATAATATATATATATATATATATATATATATATTACCAAATGTTGCCCTGCTATTGAGGACGCACTCCACAACAGGTAAGTTTCACAACCATTGATTTGAAAGGAAAACAGCATTTCATTGCGATTTCTTTATTCCTGTGCCTAACGCGTTTCAAAGCTTCTTGCTTCTTCATCAGAGGCAGCGCGGGTAATCCAAGGAATGCTTGCTTAACCAGTGTCCTCTGTATTTAATTGGCCTCCGGTGTGCCCTCCCAGTAGATTACAGTCACAATGCACGCTTTGACTTGTGATTCAAATTGTGCATAATTTTACCCCTCCAGTGGGTTTGGGTACTCACGCCATTTCCAGGATAATTTTAAAAGCCCTCCAGTGGGCCTCGCGATGAAAAACTCTCTTTCCTCAATGTTCACTGCTGTGCCCGCACATGATTAGGAATTGTTCCATATCTGCGGTCCCATTTTCATTTTCTGGGCGGTGCGATCACTCCACGGCCGGAACCGCCATGATTACATGTTACCAAATGTTGCCCTGCTATTGAGGACGCACTCCACAGCAGGTAAGTTTCACAACCATTGATTTGAAAGGAAAGCAGCATTTCATTGCGATTTCTTTATTCCTGTGCCTAACGCGTTTCAAAGCTTCTTGCTTCTTCATCAGAGGCAGCGCGAGTAATCCAAGGAATGCTTGCTTAACCAGTGTCCTCTGCGTGTTCATTATTTAATTGGCCTCCGGTGTGCCCTCCCAGTAGATTGAAGTCACAATGCATGCTGGGACTTGTGGTTTGGATTACTCGCGCGCTAAAGGGCGTGCACAGTGTAGGGTTCCCCATAGGCTATGGCCTTTGGCTAAGCCCTGCAACCAACCCCTCGAGGACTGCTGATCCGCAGCCAGGCCCTGTGCCCAACCACCCCTGCACATGGTTTGTGCGGTAAACAGTCTAAATATCGAATTTTAAATATCGAGTTGCCAAAATATCGAATTTTAAATATCGAGTTGCCAAAATATCGACTTACAAAAATATAGTGGTGCAGAATATCGAAATGCAGGTAAGAAATATCATTTTTTATAATATCGAAGTTAGTAATATTGACAGTCATAATATAGTTGTAAAAAATATCGTTTTTTTTTTAGTGTTTTAAGTGTTAGTATATGTGTTAAAAATATATATTATGTTTGTAATGTATGTTGGAATTTTTTTAAAATAATGATTTTTATGTTAAATTATGTTTGCGTATTTTAGTTCCGTAGCGGGTTGTGGGTTTATAGGGGAATAGGGTGGGAAGTAATTTAATTATAATATATTAATTAAGAATTGTTTTGAATTAATTACTTATATGTTAATTAATTTTTGTGTAATTTTATTCCGTAGCGGGTTGTGGGTTTATAGGGGAATAGGGTGGGAAGTAATTTAATTTAAATTAATTAATTAATAATTTTGTATTTATATTGTTAATTATGTTAATTAATTGATTATTAATTAATTATAAATTGATTAATAATAATTAATAAATTATTGGTCATTATGTTTAATGTGTAAATTTGTTTTATTGATTAGTCATTAATTTGATATTAATTATTAATAATTAATTTGTTAATATGTTAATCGTGTATTTTTTTAGGAGTGGGTTGTGGGAAGTAATTTAATTGTAATTAAGTAATTATTACATTTTATTTATTGGTATTGATAATTAATGTATTGTTAATTATTAATTGGTAATTAATTTTGATTATTGATTAATTGATAATTATATTAATTGTATTAATTATTATTGCAGTGCGTTGTGGGTTTATAGGGGAATAGGGTGGGAAGTAATTTAATTGTAATGAAGTAAGTATTAGTTTTTATTTATTGGTATTGATTAATTTATTGTTAATTAATTATTAATTGGTAAATAATTTTTATTAATTGATTAATTGATAATTATATTAATTGTATTATTGGAGCGCGTTGTGGGTTTAGAGGAGAATAGGGTGGGAAGTAATTTAATTGTAATGAAGTAATTTTTTTTTTTTTTTGGGGTATTGATAATTAATTTATTGTTAATTAATTATTATCTGGTAATTTTTTTATATTAATTATTATTTATTGGTATTGATAATTAATTTATTGCTAATTAATTATTAATTGGTAATTAATTTATATTAATTGATTAATTGATAATTATATTAATTATGAGAACTTTAATGTGGAGTGGGTTGTGTGTTTATTGGGGAATAGGGTGGGAAGTAATTTAATGTCATTAAAGTAATTATTAATTTTTATTTATTGGTATTTTAAATACATTTATTGTTAATTTTTTAATAATTCATTATTTAATTACAAAAATTATTTAATTTATAAGTATGTTATTTTTAACCCCTACGCTATCCAACGCTTTCCCTACTGTTGCATTCTTTGGAGTGGGAATAGTAATTTTTACCCCTACGCTATCCAACACTTTCCCTACTGTTGCACTCTCTGGAGTTGGAATAGTAATTTTTACTCCTACGCTGTCCAACACTTTCCCTACTGTTGCACTCTTAGGAGTGGGAACAGTAATTTTTACCCCTACGCTATCCAATACTTTCCCTACTGTTGCACTATTTGGAGAGGGAATAGTAATTTTTACCCTCCCGCTATCCAAAACTTTCCCTACTGTTCCACTCGCTGGAGTGGGAATAGTAATTTTTACCCTCCCGCTATCCAACACTTTCTCTACTGTTACACTTGGTGGAGTGGGAATAGTATATTATTCCCACCCGCTATCCAACGCTTTCCCTACTGTTGCACTCACTGGAGTGGGAATAGTAATTTTTACCCACCCGCTATCCAACACTTTCCCTACTGTTGCACTCACTGGAGTGGGAATAGTAATTTTTACCCTCCCGCTATCCAACACTTTCCCTACTGTTGCACTCACTGGAGTGGGAATAGTAATTTTTACCCTCCCGCTATCCAAAACTTTCCCTACTGTTCCACTTGCTGGAGTGGGAATAGTAATTTTTACCCTCCCGCTATCCAACACTTTCTCTACTGTTACACTTGGTGGAGTGGGAATAGTACATTATTCCCACCCGCTATCCAACACTTTCCCTACTGTTGCACTCACTGGAGTGGGAATAGTCATTTTTACCCACCCGCTATCCAACACTTTCCCTACTGTTGCACTCACTGGAGTGGGAATAGTAATTTTTACCCTCCCGCTATCCAACACTTTCCCTACTATTGCACTCACTGGAGTGTGAATAGTAATTTTTACTCACCCGCTATCCAACACTTTCCCTACTGTTGCACTCACTGGAGTGGGAATAGTAATTTTTACCCTCCCGCAATCTAACACTTTCCCTACTGTTGCACTCGCTGGAGTGGGAATAGTAATTTTTACCCACCCGCTATCCAACATTTTCCCTACTGTTCCACTCGCTGGAGTGGGAATAGTAATTTTTATCCACCCGCTATCCAACACTTTCCCTACTGTACCACTCGCTGGAGTGGGAATAGTAATTTTTACCCACCCGCTATGCAATGTTTTCAGTATTGTTATATTTTATGTAGTCAAATAATATTTTTTTTAATATATTTATTTTAATGTTTTAACTTATATATAATTTATTTTTATATTTATATTATAGGTTTATTTATATATATATGTAATTATATTTTAAATTATGTTTTTAACATTTTATAATTAAAAATATTAATTATTTTTTAATATTATTAAGTTAATTATATATAAAAAATGCATGTTTATTTCTTTTTTACATTACATTTATTATTCATTAATTTTAACCTTTTTTAATCATTTTTAAGTATGTTTTACTTAATTATATTTATTATTTCATTAGTTTTATATTACTTTTAAGACATTTTAAAAAGTCGATATTTTAGCAAACTATATTATGAACGATATTTAGGATTCAATATTTTTGTAGTTACCTGTTTGTAGATAGGAAGTCGATATTCTGTCACTCGATATTTTTACCTCGATATTGTGGCAGGTCGATATTCTTCTCCTCGATATTCTGTCAGTGATCCGGTTTGTGCTCAGCGGGGGGTTGGGCGCAGGGCCAGTCTCCCAAACATCTGTGGGTGCACATGGCTGAAAATAAGGAGTGTCATTTCAAATAAGGCAAGCTACTGATTTTGTCAAAGGGTCAGAACACCAAAATATAAAAAGTGGGTTTATTGGCTTTATGAAGGGGTCAGAATTATAACAAGTATAAAGCATTTATATTGTCTTTGACAGAAATGACTGATAATTATAATGAAATGTATATTTCATTAATGCACACAATTAAATGTTTTTAAATGTTTAACAAAAGTGATTGCCTTTTAAAAAAAATAAGCTTTATTAGAAAAAAAGATCAAAATGTCTTTGACTCTTTTTTAACATTTTTCAAGCTACTAAGTGCAGCTATAAAACCAACCACAAAGGGGCTCTGCACTCCATCTGAAGAGCATAGAGCTTCAGCTAGGAGTACTTTAAAAATATGGTAAGCTCTCCTGGGGTCATTTATTCAATGACTCAGGAGACTTAGGGCTCATTTAGATCTCAGTGGGTGGGTTACTCCATCACAACGGTGATGGATATCTTATCCGTTGTGACGGAGTAACCCGTCCACCGAGATCTAAATCAAGCCCTTACTGGGTTTTTTTTTATGTTGCTGGGCGGTTGCTGCACTCCCTTCAATCCCTGAAACATTAAGAAATGGTTGGTGGTGCCCCTGGCCCTTCTAGGTGAACCACCAAGAAGAAAAATTATAATTAAAAAAGCCCTATGGCATTATGGGGTGCTCTTTGCATGGGGCAGTAAATAACAAATTAACAGCACCGGCTGCTCCTTTGTTTTTTTTGTTTGTTTTTTATTGGTGCCTGGGTGCCCACTCAGGGGACCAGAACATAGCAAATGTAGGTGACCATGGGAGGAGCCCTAAGTGTCCAATGGCCTCTGCTGGCTCCGCAGCCAGCACCAGTGGCATTGGGAACCCTTCACTTTCGCAGCTTAAGCGGGGCTGTGCCAGGTTGATGAACTTGGCCCCACTAAAACATTGTGGGGCCGATTCCGATCTGGGTCGGAAAACTCTCCGACCGAGCCGGATCCGGAGAGATTCCTGCAGTCCGACCGAGCGAGTACGATGCGGCTGCATGCTGCCGGACTCGATTCGGTTGGACTCCCATTGAAGTCAATGGGAGCCGGTCGTACGACGCGTACATGGGCTCCCAGTGACTGAATGGGTACGTCGCAAACAAGTGCGCCCCCTACAGTGTGGACGCGTCGGTGCAACTCGCACCGTACATGCATGTTTAGGGGGGACCCTTTGGTCCCCCCTGTGTTCGACTTGTACGGCTACGGGTGAAGGGGGGTCCGGCACAGACCCCCCAAGTCCGGCTCCGGGAGCTTTTTTGAGCCAGACGCTCTTACTCGTTCCGGCTGTCCGACGTGTCCATCGTACTCGCTCGTTCGGATTACGTCTCCATTGCGTGGTGCGATTCGTTTCCGTACGAGTCGGTCGGAGCGGTTCGGATCCGGAAACGGTTCGGTCGGAACACACACGTACATTCGCATCGTACTCGCTCGGTCGGACAGCTGTACGAGTCGGTCGGAAAAAACGCGTACGGCTCGTACTTTTTCCGGCCGGATCCCGTTCGGAGAGCTTCCGACCGAGATCGGAATCGGCCCCTAAGTAGTTATTTATGGGCCTCTTCTGTCTGTGGAGAAAATGCTCATAGCTAACACTTTTACAGAGGGCTCTTTGGTCCATGGCTGATATGTACATTTTAGGAACTTGAAAAAGAAAAATGATGAACTAGGGAAAGAAAAAACAAATTACAAACAGAAAAAGTGAGCATGACTGAGAAAAGCGACAAAGACAAATTAAGCATGAGAAATAAAGATGGAGCAGTAGAAAGAGTAAAGGACAGAAGAAAGAAAATGTGTACGGTAGGTTGGAAGAGTGAAAGGAAGTAATTTTGACAGAAAGGTTCATGTAAGGATGGAATGGTGAAGAATTGATAAAAATGTGAAAGAATGAATTGAAGAGTGATAGGATCAATAGGTGAAAGGGTTTATAGAAGGAAGCATAGACCAATAGACAGATGAGTGAAAGGAAGGAAGATTGAATAGAAGTATGGATAGAAAAAGAATGGATGTATGGATAGGAAAAATGAATGGATGGAAAGGTAAAGTCCTGGAGAGGTGGGCATATCAATGAAAATGAAAAAATAAATGAATATATAGATGGAAGGAGGCTGAAAGCTGAGGGCTATTGTTCTAAGGAAGGTTAGAATTGTTCAATTCACATGCTCATATGAGTAGAGGTATTGTTCAAGTGGGGGTATTTTAATTTTCTGGCTACTTCCTTGGCCAGCACCCATACTAGTTGGAGGTAGGAGCTGGCAATATATTTAACAGTGGGTAACCCGGCTCCGACCTAGGGCACCCATATTTCCCAAAAATGTTAGGGGGTCCAGGACCATGTCATGAGTGATGTAATATGTGACGTCATCAGCAGTGCATTGCGGGGGCGCGAGTTATAGTTAGCTGAACTAACTATAACGGGGGAATTTCACGGGTTTTGTACAAGTGAAATGTCCAACTAACTATAACTGTCCCTAAAACCTATGGTTTTTTCAGTGAATTTCAAAGGTTTTTTAAATGCTAATTTCTAACTATAACGTGTCTGAAACCTATGGTTTTTTCTGTGAATTTCAAAGGTTTTTTAAATGCTAATTTCTAACTATAACGTGCCTGAAACCTATGGTTTTTCAGTGAATTTCATAGGTTTTTTAAATGCTAATTTCTAACTATAACGCCCCTAAAACCTATGGTTTTTTCAGTGAATTTCAAAGGTTTTGTAAATGACAATTTTTAAATGTATTAATTGTTATATTTATTTATTTTATACTGATTTACTACATTTTTTAAACTATTTATTTTTAGATATTTTATTTATTAAATTACATTGTAATTACATTATACATTACATTACAAAATATACTTTCTCTGAATGAATTACTTTAGTTTAAATAGTTTGCAAATAGGCAATAGAGTTTTAAGTACAGTAGTTACAGTTGTTGCAATGGGCAACACAATTTCAAACACAATGCAACATTGAGCTGAATGTGAATTTCTAGTTAAATGCAATTAGTTACTTTATGGATTACTTTTCTAACCACAGGACTGGATCCTAGATTCAGTCCTGGGACATCTCCTGTAAACAGTTGAGTAAAAGCGTTTTGGTTACAGTAGTGATTTTTAAGGAATATTATTGTATTTTAAAAGTTGACACTTAGAAACTTTTTCACATAGAATCACCAATGTTATCCTATGGGAGGAAATTCACTTAGCAGGTAAGTAGTGTTATCGTTACTTTTTCTTACTCAGTGTTGGATCCTGGATCCAGCACTGGTGCATCTCCTGTAAACAGTTGAAAGAATGCGTTTAAGTCATACAGGCGATTTTTAAGGAATATTTGTAATTTGTGAAAATTGACACTTTGAAACTTTTCTGCTGAAAACCAGACAATGGATTCCTATGGAAGGAAATATAAGTTACTGGTAAGTACTGTTAAAATTACTTTTCAGGGTCAGTGCTGGGCTAAAAGATGCAGCACTGGGTTCTCTCATGATAACAGGTGAGTAAATCGGAATTCGTAGTTCGGTTGATTTTAGAGGAATATTATAAAGTTCCAAAACTCCACACACAGAAGAATTTCCAAGTGAAACCAGTCAATGTTAGCCTATGGAAGGAAATTAAAGTTGCTGGTAAGTACGGTTAAAATTACTTTTCAGGGTCAGTACTGGGCTGAAAGATGCAGCACTGAGGTCTCTCCTGATAACAGGTGAGTAAATCGGAATCCGTATTTCGACTGATTTTAGAGGAATATTATAAAGTTCCAAAACTGCACACTTAGAAGAATTTCCAAGTGAAACCAGTCAATGTTAGCCTATGGAAGGAAATTCAAGTTACTGGTAAGTACGGTTAGAATTACTTTTCAGGACCAGTACTGGGCTGAAAGATGCAGCACTGAGGTCTCTCCTGATAACAGGTGAGTAAATCGGAATTCGTATTTTGGCTGATTTTAGAGGAATATTATAAAGTTCCAAAACTGCACACTTAGAAGAATTTCCAAGTGAAACCAGTCAATGTTAGCCTATGGAAGGAAATTCAAGTTACTGGTAAGTACGGTTAGAATTACTTTTCAGGACCAGTACTGGGCTGAAAGATGCAGCACTGAGGTCTCTCCTGATAACAGGTGAGTAAATCGGAATTCGTATTTCGGCTGATTTTAGAGGAATATTATAAAGTTTCAAAAATCGACACTTAGAAGAATTTCCAAGTGAAACCAGTCAATGTTAGCCTATGGAAGGAAATTCAAGTTACTGGTAAGTACGGTTAAAATTACTTTTCAGGATCAGTACTGGGCTGAAAGATGCAGCACTGAGGTCTCTCCTGATAACAGGTGAGTAAATCAGAATTCGTAGTTCGGCTGATTTTAGAGGAATATTTGCACAATGGTGAAGGGAGGGGCGGGGCCTGAGGTGACATCTGTGCAAACGCGCCCCGTGGCGCGTTTTAAGTTGGGGGATTAAGTCCCCTTGAATCATGAGGGTCCCTGGGGGCCAACTAGCCCACCAGGAACCTCCAGTATGCGCCAGGGGCTGCGTTGCAGAAAGTGTACAGAGGCCACACCCCTTTTACACCTCTCTGCAACGCAGCTCTGTGGCGCTTTCTGGGACGTACCTGTTGGGCTAGTTGGCCCCCAGGGACCCTCAGGATTGAAGGGGATTTAATTCCCCATCTTAAAACACGCCACGGGGCCTGTTTGCACACATGTCACCTGAAGCCCGCCCCTCCCTTCACCACTGTGCAAACGCACCCCGTGGTGCGTTTTAAGTTGGGGGATTAAGTCCCCTTGAATCCTGAGGGTCCCTGGAGTCCAACTAGCCCACCATGTACTTCCAAAAAGCACCACAGAGCTGCGTTGTAGAGAGGTGTAAAAGGGCGTGGCCTCTGTACACCTCTCTGCAACGCAGCCCTAGCGCATACTGGATGTTCCTGGTGGGCTAGTTTGCCCCAGGGACCCCCAGTATTCAAGGGGAATTACTCCCCTTCTCAAAGCGCGCCAGGGGCGCGTTTGCAGACTGCTGCAGGGAGGGGCGGGGCCTCCGGCACGATGCCGGTCTTTTTTTTTTTTTTTTGATTGGGAGGGGGCTGCGTGGCCCCACTTCCCTTGGCCACTTTGGCCCCGGGGACCCCATCCCCCGGGGCATGCCCTCAATTTTTATTTTTTTATTTGGAGGGGGCTGAGTGGCCCCCTCCTCAGGCCATTTAAGGCCTCGGGGACCCCATCCCCGGGGCCGGCCTTACCTTTTTTTTTTTTTTTATAATTTGTGCAGGGGGCTGCGTGGCCCCCTCCCTGGCCACTTATGGCCCCGGGGACCCCATCCCCCGGGGCCTGGCCTCTGGTTGGGGACTGTGGGGGTCCCCAATCCCCCACAGTCCCGCCGGCTCCCCGTGTCCTATGGGAGCCGGCATTGCTTTCCACATGGGGAGCAGCTAACATGCTGCTCCCCATGTCGGAAAAGCTAATTGGGTTTGCATTTTGAAAAGAGAGCAGGTTTCCTGCTCTCTCTTTCAAAATGCAAACTAAGTTTGCTATGACAGGACGGGAGCCGTGAGGCTCCCGTCCTGTCATAGTAAACTACAGTGTCCCGGGGTAGGCACCCCGGGACACTGCAGGAGCCGGCCCTGGGGGTGGCGGTCCCCAGGGCCATCAAGGGCTCCAGGAGGGGGGCCGCGCGGCCCCCCTCCCATCCAGTGCACAGCCCCGGGGAGGTGGTGGTCCCCGGGGCTTTGGGGGTTTGTAATGGACCCCCATATTCAAATCTTTAGTGCCCCGGGGAGGTGGCGGTCCCCGGGGCATGTGGGGGGGCTGGAGCCCCCCCACACAGGTCAAATTTTTTTTAAAAAGAAGCCCCGGGGAGGTGGCGGTCCCCGGGGCAGCGGGAGGGCAAAGAGCCCTCCCGCACCATTATTTTTTTTAAGCCCCGGGGTGTGACGGTCCCCGGGGCTTGGAGGCCTTAGAGGCCCCCACATATTAAAAAGAAACCCTGCATGCCCCCGGGACTTGGCCCACCCGGGGGCCTCTCCCGCGCTTTTTTCTCGACGGGATCCGCGCACCCTGAGCGCATCCCGCCGATTTTTTTTTTTTTAATGCTTTTTTCTGCCCAGGGGGTCCTTGAGGGACCCCTGAGCAGACCTAGGGGTCAGGGTGTTTCTACCCTGCCCCCTTTGTGCGTTTTGCGCACTTGTTTCTTCTGGGGTTTTTTTCTAATCGGCAGGATCAGCGCACCCTGAGCGCATCCTGCCGATTTAAAAAAAAAATGCTTTTTTGCCCAGGGGTCCTTGTGGGACCCCCTGAGCAGACCTAGGGGTCAGGGTGTTTCTACCCTGCCCCCTTTGTGCGCTTTATGCACTTGTTTCTGTCCCTCGGTTCTACCGAGGGACAAAATGACTGCCAACACTTCCTGATTTGGAGTGTTGACAGCCACTTAAAGCCAATTAGCATGCAGCTCGTGATCGGGAGGGTGCGCGAATCCGACGCGGCCATAGATATATATGTGATTTTCCTTTTGATTTTCTCTGGAACTACTGAACGGATTTACACCATTTAACAAAAGGGTTCTTTCTGAACCAAGAACTACCTCTTTGCCAAATTTGGTGTAATTTCGTTCAGCAGTTCGAGCTGTAGCCGTGTCTAAAGTTTCCTATGGGAAAATGAATGGGGAAAACACGTTTTGGGACCCCTCTTTTTTCTCGGCCCCCGCTTGACGAATCACCCCGAAACTTTCAGGGTAGGAGCGGACCGGAGCGGGCCATAAAGTTTGAAAATTTCACGAAGATTCGTCAACCGGCAAGAGAGTTATTTCAAATAGAATGTCGTGGATTTCCTATGGAAAATAGGTCCTAACTATAACTATCTACTGGCGACCGCCAGTAGATAATATATATATATATTTATATATATATATATATATATGAGAAGACGGGTCAGTATGTTTTGCTCACTTATGCAAGTTTAGCACCCTGCACTAACCCGGGCAACCCTTATGGTGATTTTAGGGGTTTAGATAACCATAGAAAGCTCTCTAAGTGGTAGCTGTGAAGAGCAGCCTTCAGGCGTAATCTAGTAGGAGTGCAAAGCGGCTCGGTTTACCAGTATCTATTCTTTTAGTATAGGCTAAATGAAAAAGAACCACTTAGTGTACTTATAAAAAATTTGATATTTATTACAATCACTCACTAACACATTACAAGATCTCCAACTCGGAGATATACTCACAATGCATACAATACTTTGGACATAAAACAGCAAGTAGCACCAATACACAGTGGTCCCCAGGGGGGGAGACCAGACCATATATCAAAATAGTGGGATGCGAACCACGAACTAAGTCGAGACTGGACCCAGGAGACATAGAAGGGGACTCAAGGAACCACCCTAGGTGAGAGTCTAGGAACCCCCTGACGGTCGGGTGAGGAGAGGATACCCAACCGCATACTCACTACTGATCAGCGGGTACGTTGCAGTTGCAGTTGCAGTCTTACCACAGAATGACGAAAGTGTCTGTTGGAACCCAGAAGTGAGTTTGAGTCGAAGAGTACCTGAAAGCAGAGGGGACAAAGTCAATGCCACACTGGGACGTCCAGGAGGCACGGAAGACGAATGCCACTCGAGTTCAATAAAACAGGTTAGGTGAAGAGGCTTCAAGTATGGGTACACTGAATCGGTAGATCTGCCCAAGCCACCGGGATGCTGAAGACAACAGAATCGGTCCGTCCAACCAACCGTGTCGGCACGGGTCAGTTATAGCGGGGACAGACTCGTCGACAGAAGCTCTCGGTGCGTCTGACTCTGTTGGCACGAGCCGGTCGTGGTAACCGTTGCGGTCACCAGAAGAGTGAAGCGATGCAGCGACACGGTGCACAAGGGTTTGGTTACATGATGTTCTACGAAGGATGCTGGCCTCAACTCAACGGGAGGACAGCTCAGGCCTCGAGGGAACGCAGATCCACCACCTGTTGCAGAGCCTTGTGGAGTCCATGGGAGCCCATGTTCGGCAAACCAGTTGATCGTATTGCGGTGCCTCTGAATGCAGGGGAGTGACTCCTTCACTCCAAGGGAGATTCCTTAGGATGTCTTTAGATGTCCACAGGCCCGGGACGGACCCTGTATGTAGCATGGACACTGATGGTGCAGCAGGTTTGCAGGATGACGAGGACAGGCGTAGACAGAGTCTTCTCAGTTGCTGTCTCGGTCCCAAAGCAAAGGACGATGCGATCAGTTCGGCACAGTCAGCACGACTCGGCCAAGATGTCCAGATGGTGAAAGAAGAAGTGGAGTTGGATCTGAATCGAATCCCACAACAAATCTAAGGACCCACCCACAGGTAAGCTATTAAGTACCCTAAGGTGAGGGTTGGGACGATTCAGGGGTCCCTCCAAGAGAAATGGGGTCAGACAGTGGGGAGGATACTCCCATGTCCTTTGTCCAGTTTTGAGCCAGAGCGGGGAGCCAACAGCTCCCTGATCTGGTTTGAACTGGAGTATGCAAGGAGGGCACCAAATGTGCCCTTCCAGCAGCCTATGTGGTGCTGGCAACTGCCCCCACCCCGGCCCAATGCACTAAATCCTGTCTGGGAGGTGGTCACACCTCCCTGTGACAGGAAACCTACTGTCCTACCTTTCCCTGCTCAGGCTTGGCCCAGCAGCAGGAGGCTAGAATCGTGTCTGCGGTCGGCAGCAGCCCTAGGTTGCTGTCAGGCTCTGTAAGATCAGTCCCGGGAGCATGGAGGGCCTCCTGGAGGGGCCCTATCGTGGTTGGAATCATACCTCCAAAATCAGATACGGTGTTGAGGTATGATTCCAACATGTTTGATACCAAACATGCCCAGGTTTGTTCCAGCCAGTTTAGAGATGGTCCTCGCATAATGATGCTTGGCCTCTCTATATCGTAATGGCTGATTCACTTACAAAGTCTGGAGAGTGGACACCGGAGTTTGTAGGGGTGGTCTACTCATGCAGGGCCACCCTAACACAAGGAACCGAGCATCCTGCATTTGGGACTGAAAGGCCTGCTAGAGGGGTGACTTATAGGTCTCACGTGCAGTGAGTTTTATATATAAGGAAACTTATATCTTTTGTGAGTGGTGCATGCACCAACCCACACAGGATGCAATGGCAGTTCTGTAGTGGTAATTTGTAGGGTCCCTCATGGGTGGCATAACACATGCTGCAGCCCATAGGGAAACCCTGGGGTACCCATGCCCTAGGTACCTTAGTACCATATACTAGGGACTTACCAGGGTGCCCCAGTAGCCAAATAGGAATGTACCAAGGTATTTACTATAACCAATTTATTTAGGGTGGAAGCACAGTGACTGGGGTCCTGATTAGCAGGATCCCAGTCTGACTAGTCAGAAAACAGCCAGCAAAAGGTGGGGGTGTCCATGAAAGCAGATCCTACTTTCCTACTATATATATATATATATATACATATATATATATATATATATATATATATATATATATATATATATATATATATATATATATATATCACCTGCTTCGCCTCTGAACAACCAGTTTCTCTGGAACAGACGAACGCGAACCCACTTTATGGTGCAAAATGAATTTATTTGTTACCCTGCACCGCCGCCATAACGCGTTTCGGCCTCCCCAAAGGCCTTGATCACATGACGCGTTGCGTAGTGCCTTACCAAAATTTAAAGTGCCAGTGCCACACTCGTGATCTCACACGTTGCTACTTCATACACATAGAAGATTGATACGACAATCCCAACTTAATACAGAGTAAGTTTACATCACGCAGGTAAAAATGCGAACTTATTGGTTTAAAATCACTCAATATTTCATGGTTAAAAAAATATTAAGATAAATAATACCAATGCATTTAACAATTGGATTTAAATCGTATTAATTGCAACTTTTCGCTATATCCTGCAAGTTTAAAACACAGTGTAAAAATAGCAATGCTATAGAGTGCTAAAAAGTCCATACGGTAAAAGTCACAGCTCCATGTCAGTACATAGTTGTATTTACCATGAGGGTCAATTAATTACACTCTTTCACTGGTTTTTATTGAAATAGTGTCTGCTATGTTTACCCAGAATTATGCCCACAGTGGGCTTGAATTATCTGCTATGTCTTGTGTGTCTTAAAGTGTAAGTGCATATCGTGCCACCCTCTTGAACCCGCAAGAGTTCAAAAAGTGCTAAGTGCTATCAATATAAGGACTAAAAAACTATGTGACTGAGGCGCTGAGTAGTTAAAAGAGATAGAGTGTTAAAACAAATATGCGCAAGCAAGTCACAGAAGAAACTGACTATAAGCAAGTAAAGAAATCTTCACTTGCGTTAAGCGCAAATGGAGTTTTTGTGTCCAGTTCCAAAATGTACCTCGTCTCCAGTAGATGAAACTGGGCCTCACGGTTCCCTCCCCTACTCAGTGGCAAAACTGTGTCTATCACAAAGTATTTGAGGTTTTCCGGGCAGCCGCCATGAGTCTCCTCAAACTTTCTCGCCACTGGATAAGTTGGATCGCTGTTAGTGATGGCTCTTATGTGCTGAAGTGTCCGCTTGTGTACCGGCAGTTTGGTACTGCCTATGTAACGTAGGCCACAGGGACACTCCAGCACATAAACAGCAAATTCGGTCTTACATGTAAGCCTTTTCTTAATAGGTATTGGATCTGGTTCGATTGGGCTGGTTTAGCATGTTTTGTTATTAGCGAATCTACATGCTTTGCATGAGGGACATTTGAAGAACCCCTTGCATGAGGTGAGCCAGTTACCAAACATTTTCAATTCTGGGCTACTTTTCACCAGGCTGTTACTCATAGATCTAGCCTTTCTGAAAGTTAGCTCAGGTTCTTAGAGACACAATCTCCCAAAATTGGATCATTCCTTACAAGACTCCAGTTCTTATTCAATATTTTGCATAATGCCTGATGTTGTCGGTTAAAAGTGAGGATCATTCTGGTCGGTTGCGAGGATGAATCCAAAACTTCACTCACTTGACTAGATTTTTAAGATAGGGCCTCCTCTCTGACAATCCCCTTAGTTTTATTAATGGCTTTGTCAATAACAACAGCTGCATAGCCCCTATCTAGGAAACTCTTCCTGCTGGCTGGTTGCGTGATGCTACAATCTTCCTCAGTTCTGCAGATGCGTTTAATACGCAGCATTTCTCCATACGGAATGCTATGTATTAAATGTCTAGGATGATGACTCTTTGCGTGCAGCACTGTGTTTTCCGCAGTAGGCTTCCTATACATTCTAGTCTCAAGTTTGTTTTGTTTAACAAATACCTCCACATCAAGAAAACACACTGATGTTCTGCTAAAGTTTGCGGTGAAATGGAGATTGGGATCATTTACATTGATCTGCTCTATGAATTGAAGGGCCCCTTCCTCAGGACCCCTCCAAATCAAGAACAGGTCGTCGATGAAACGAAACCAACACGATACATGGTGTTTCAATGTTTCTGCAAACCGGATGCTGAGGACCTGCTCCTCCCACAGCCCCATATGCAAACAAGCATAGCTAGGGGAAAAGCAGGCCCCCATTGCAACACCCCTAGTCTGCTGATACACCTGGTTTTCAAAGAGAAAAAAGTTCTGTTTCAAACAAGTCGATACCATACTGACAAGCATTTTGTTGTGCATGTATAAAGACATAGGTCTTCTATTCAAATAATGTTCAATAGCCTTTATTCCGTCCTGGTGACGAATGGAGGTATACAATGACGTAACGTCCATGGTTATAAGTACTGAGTCTGGATGCCATGCAGCCTCACTGATCTTCCTCAGGAAATCGCTGGTATCCTGCAGATACGAAGGCAAATTCTTTACGTGATCTTGAAGGAAATAGTCTACGTATCTGGACGTGTTTTCCATGAGGCTATTACAAGCAGCAATTATTGGTCTGCCAGGGGGTTTACTTGCATTTTTATGAATCTTGGGGATAAAACAGATTGATGGAATAACTGGATATTCTTTTTTGAGAAAACAAAATTCTTCCTCACTCAGTAACCCTCCACTTTTCCATGCAAGTAATCTAGAATAATGTTCATTCCATGCTGACTTGACGATATGCATGTTGCTCTTCTTATAGCACTCAATGTCATTCAATTGATTATGCGCATCCTCCATGTATAAGTAACGGGGCCATAGCAGCACATTGCCCCCTTTGTCCGATTGCCTCACATTGCTGTTGTTATTGCTTTGAAGCTTTTTCATTAATTGGACATAACAGTTGTTTTGTCGATTGCGGGTGTACCGGGCACATGTGGTGGATCTATTTAGGGGCCGATTCCGATCTCGGCCGGTAGGGCTCCGAATCGGATTCGGCTTAACCGGATCCGATTCGGAGCCCTATTTCCCGACCGATTCGTACGCGCGTCCGGGCGAGCGAGTACGATGCGAAATCGCCGACCGACTCGTCCGGGCGTCCTGACCGCTCCGACCGACTCGTTCCCGGGTCTAACCGCACCGACCGACTCGCTCGGACTCGACTCGCACCGCGCAATGGAGACGTTCCCCGGCCGGGTAAGTACGATGCGCGCCGCGAGCAGTCTGACCGAGCCGCACACTCCGGCTCCAAAGAGCAGTCGGAGCCGTACTTTGGGGGTCCGTGTCGGACCCCCCTGTACGCGTAGCCACGCGAGTCGCACACAGGGGGGACCCATGGGTTCCCACTACCTGTGCGTGTACGGCGCGAGTCGCTTCGCCGCGTACACTCTGTAGGGGGTGCCCTTGTCCGCCTCGCACCCATTGAGTCAATGGGAGCCCGCGTACGCGTTGTACGACAGGCTCCCATTGACTTCAATGGGAGTCCGACCGAATCGAGTCCGATGGCCTACGTGCACATCGTACTCGTTCGGTCAGGCTGCAGGGGTCCGATTCGGTCGGAAATCTCTCCGGGTCCGGCTCGGTCGGAGAGATTTCCGGCCCGAATCGGAATCGGCCCCAAAGTCTCTTAAGCTCTACCGTAACTTGCTCATGGTATACATTCAAATTATCATGTAGCATCACCGGTTGGAATGTAGATTTTAGTTTGAACGGTGTCTTTATTGTTCCACTGATGTCAGATGCAGACATGTTTGTGCTTGTTTCACTCGTGGCTTGCTCATTATGCAACTGGTACAGATCCTGTAGTAGGTCCACATCTCCTGCTACTAGTAAAGATGGACTTTGGATATCTGCCCTAGCCTGTTCTGGGGGTCTTTTGGCTTGCAGAAGATGGAATTTACGCATATGTATATATATAAATATTTCTTTTTTAATTTACTTAAAATAAATTTTTTCAATTTAAATACAAAAATGTTAACATTTTGTAAAAAAAATACTGTGACGTTATAGTAAAACTTGTTACAGCAAACAAATGATGGACGGAATGCTGACAATGCAAACATTCTCCCCCAGTCAAATGATCTGGGTTAAATCCATCGTTCTTTTGCCCACTACGCCACCCCAGTTTGGACCCAGCCATATGCAAATCAGTCTTGACCCTGTGCCCCATGGGAACAGTCCAGACCGAACTGCCAGGCCAGGTCCTCCCTGGACCGAAAACAAGCATCCTGGGACCGGATTCAGGGTATGTCACCATTCTTCAGCCAGGCTAGCTTGAATCCAGTGGCACAGTGAGCAAGGGACCCATGTCTGGGCATACCCATCCCACTTAGGGCGAAAAGTGTTACAGCAAACAAATGATGGACGGAATGCTGACAATGCAAACATTCTCCCCCAGTCAAAAGATCTGGGTTAAATCCATCGTTCTTTTGCCCACTACGCCACCCCAGTTTGGACCCAGCCATATGCAAATCAGTCTTGACCCTGTGCCCCATGGGAACAGTCCAGACCGAACTGCCAGGCCAGGTCCTCCCTGGACCGGTAACAAGCATCCTGGGACCGGTTTCAGGGTATGTCACCCTTCTTCAGCCAGGCTAGCTTGAATCCAGTGGCACAGTGAGCAAGGGACCCACGTCTGGGCACACCCATCCCACTTAGGGCGAAAAGTGTTACAGCAAACAAATGATGGACGGAATGCTGACAATGCAAACATTCTCCCCCAGTCAAAAGATCTGGGTTAAATCCATCGTTCTTTTGCCTACTACGCCACCCCAGTTTGGACCCAGCCATATGCAAATCAGTCTTGACCCTGTGCCCCATGGGAACAGTCCAGACTGAACTGCCAGGCCAGGTCCTCCCTGGACCGAAAACAAGCATCCTGGGACCGGTTTCAGGGTATGTCACCCTTCTTCAGCCAGGCTAGCTTGAATCCAGTGGCACAGTGAGCAAGGGACCCATGTCTGGGCATACCCATCCCACTTAGGGCGAAAAGTGTTACAGCAAACAAATGATGGACGGAATGCTGACAATGCAAACATTCTCCCCCAGTCAAAAGATCTGGGTTAAATCCATCGTTCTTTTGCCCACTACGCCACCCCAGTTTGGACCCAGCCATATGCAAATCAGTCTTGACCCTGTGCCCCATGGGAACAGTCCAGACCGAACTGCCAGGCCAGGTCCTCCCTGGACCGGTAACAAGCATCCTGGGACCGGTTTCAGGGTATGTCACCCTTTTTCAGCCAGGCTAGCTTGAATCCAGTGGCACAGTGAGCAAGGGACCCACGTCTGGGCATACCCATCCCACTTAGGGCGAAAAGTGTTACAGCAAACAAATGATGGACGGAATTCTGACAATGCAAAAATTCTCCCCCAGTCAAAAGATCTGGGTTAAATCCATCGTTCTTTTGCCTACTATGCCACCCCGGTTTGGACCCAGCCAAATGCAAATCAGTCTTGACCCTGTGGCCCATGGGAACAGTCCAGACCGAACTGCCAGGCCAGGTCCTCCCTGGACCGGAAACAAGCATCCTGGGACCGGTTTCAGGGTATGTCACCCTTCTTCATCCAGGCTAGTTTGAATCCAGTGGCACAGTGAGCAAGGGACCCACGTCTGGTCATACCCATCCCACTTAGAGCGAAAAGTGTTACAGCAAACAAATGATGGACGGAATGCTGACAACGCAAACATTCTCCTCCAGTCAAAAGATCTGTGTTAAATCCATCGTTCTTTTGCCCATTACGCCACCCCAGTTTGGACCCAGCCATAAGTAAATCAGTCTTGACCCTGTGCCCCATGGGAACAGTCCAGACCGAACTGCCAGGCCAGGTCCTCCTTGGACCGGAAACAAGCATCCTGGGACTGGTTTCAGGGTATGTCACCCTTCTTCAGCCAGGCTAGCTTGAATCCAGTGGCACAGTGAGCAAGGGACCCACGTCTGGACATACCCATCCCACTTAGGGGCGAAAAGTGTTACAGCAAACAAATGATGGACGGAATGCTGACAATGCAAACATTCTCCCCCAGTCAAAAGATCTGGGTTAAATCCATCGTTCTTTTGCCCACTACGCCACCCCAGTTTGGACCCTGCCATATGCAAATCAGTCTTGACCCTGTGCCCCATGGGAACAGTCCAGACCGAACTGCCAGGCCAGGTCCTCCCTGGACCGGAAACAAGCATCCTGGGACCGGTTTCAGGGTATGTCACCCTTCTTCAGCCAGGCTAGCTTGAATCCAGTGGCACAGTGAGCAAGGGACCCACGTCTGGGCATACCCATCCCACTTAGGGTGAAAAGTGTTACAGCAAACAAATGATGGACGGAATGCTGACAATGCAAACATTCTCCCCAGTCAAAAGATCTGGGTTAAATCCATCGTTCTTTTGCCCACTACGCCACCCCAGTTTGGACCGAGCCATATGCAAATCAGTCTTGACCCTGTGCCCCATGGGAGCAGTCCAGACCGAACTGCCAGGTCAGGTCCTCCCTGGACCGGAAACAAGCATCCTGGGACCGGTTTCAGGGTATGTCACCCTTCTTCAGCCAGGCTAGCTTGAATCCAGTGGCACAGTGAGCAAGGGACCCACGTTTGGGCATACCCATCCCACTTAGGGCGATAAGTGTTACAGCAAACAAATGATGGACGGAATGCTGACAATGCAAACATTCTCCCCCAGTCAAAAGACTTTCTTTTGCATATGTCGCCCTAAGTGGGAAGGGTATGCCCAGACGTGGGTCCCGTGCTCACTACACCACTGGATTCAAGCTAGCCTGGCTGATGAAGGGTGATGCCCTGAAACCGGTCCCAGGATACTTGTTTCCGGGCCAGGGAGGACCTGGCTTGGCAGTTCGGGCTGGACTGTTCCCACAAGGAACAGGGTCAAGACTGATGTGCATATGGCTGGGTCCAAACTGGGGTGGTGTGGTGAGGAAAAGAATGATGGATTTAACCCAGATCCTTGTGACTGGGGGTGAATGTTTGCATTGTCTAGCATTCCGTCCATCAACTGTTTCTTTTGCATATGTCGCCCTAAGTGGGAAGGGTATGCCCAGACGTGGGTCCCGTGCTCACTACACCACTGGATTCAAGCTAGCCTGGCTGATGAAGGGTGATGCCCTGACACCGGTCCCAGGATGCTTGTTTCCGGTCCAGGGAGGACCTGGCTTGGCAGTTCGGCTGGACTGTTCCCACAAGGAACAGGGTCAAGACTGATTTGCATATGGCTGGGTCCAAACTGGGGTGGTGTGGTGAGCAAAATAATGATGTATTTAACCCAGATCCTTGTGACTGGGGGTGAATGTTTGCATTGTCTAGCATTCCGTCCATCAACTGTTTCTGTTATAGTAAAACTTAGCATATGTTTAAAAAAAGACAAAAATTCACTGGAAAAAACAACAGTTAATTGACGTCATGCTTAGGAGTTGGAATTAGATATGAGCTAACATTAACTAAAAAGCACTGAAATATGCCAGTTGTAGTTTAGTGAACTAATTATAAGGTTTTGGCGTAAATGTTTGCAGCTGTTCAGATAGGCTGGGCCTGTGCTGTGTAGTACTTTGTATGAGTGGGTGAAGAGTTAGGACTGTGCACACATGTGAATAAGAAGCCAGTGGAGCTCTCTCAGCTTTAGTTTGATGTGAGACCAGTGTGTGAGCTTTTTTGTCGATTATGATCCGGAGGCTCCTTGCTTATAGGCTGGGGTGGGTCCGAGGTTTATCAGCCATCAGGTGCAGTCTGACAGCAAGGCATCCTTTGAGTAGATCACCACTTCTGTCTTGTTGGTTTTCCGCTTAAGACAGTTGAACTTCATGCAGGTGGCTTGGTGGTTGGTGAGACATCTGTTCATGACTTTTTCTATGACTTTGGCCAGATATGGTAGTAGGGAGATTGGTGGGTAGTTCGCAAGCGTGACCGGGTCTGCTCATGGTTTCTTTTGGAGATCAGTGACTGCTGCATGCTTCCAGGCTTCCAGGAATGTGGCTATGATGATAGAGTTGCTGAGGATGAGGGTGAGGGTTTTGTTGATGTGGTGAGTCCTTTGTTGAAGGTGTGGTGGTGGCTAGACTCTGATGAGGCCCTGGTGTGGATGGTCTTCATGATTCTGGTGGTTTCATCTGTGGTGATGGCATTCCATATAGTTAAAGTGAGTTGTTTGTCTGAAGTCGGCAGGCTGGCTACAAGATTGATGCAGGCAGGTTGAGGGCTCAAGTTGTAATACATGTCTGTGATTTTGCCACTGAAAGGTCAAAGAGGTCATTACACAGTTCTTGAGATGGGTGATGTTACTGGCGTAGGCTGCTGGTGGGGTGAAGTCCTTGATAATCAAGAAGATTTCTTTGCTGCTGTTGGAGCTAGTGTTATTTCAATCGCATAGGGATTTCCACTTGGTTTTCTGGATTTGCTGATGGTAGCCCCTCAGAGCGGATTTAAAAATGTCCTTGTCTTCCTTGCTCTTTCTCCACTTCTGTTCCATTTGGTTGCAGGGATGTTTGATCATTCTGAGTTCTTCCATTTACCAATCGACCTCAGTTTGAGTTCTTGCTGTTTGGGTTTGCTTGTGAGGGGCCAGAGTGTCCATGCAGGTGGTAATCGATTCAATGAACTTCTTGTTCTCGTTTGGTAGGTAAGCAGGATGCCTTCATTGGTTCTTGGAAAGGGCAGAAGCCTAATACATCTCTGTTATATTTTGCCATCATCAGCAGGCTGAGCCTGTAGTAGTTGGTTTCCTGTGGTGGGGGATGTTGATTTGAGGTGAAAATGGTGTCCAGAATGTGTCCGGCAATGTGGGTGGGGTCGGATATATGATGGGTGAGTCTGATGTCTCTGAGGCTTTCAAGGAGTACGACTGAGTTGAGGTTGGTGAAGTCCTCAAGCTGAAAGTTGAGGTGTCCTAGAATGATGTCGACACTGGAGTCTATGACCAGAGGAGCAATGCTGTCTCTGGTGTTGTTGGTAAAGCTTGCACGGCGTTCTGGAGTTGGTAGACTGGGATGCTGCACAGGGCGAAGTCGGCTGTGATTTAAAGCTTGAAGGTGTGCCGTTCCATGTAGATGGTTTTGGTTTCTGCAAAGGTGGTACAGCACATACTGTCCTTGAAGATGATGGCAACTCCTCCCCTGGGCCTGAGTTGGAGGTCTTGTCTGATGATCTTATATCTTGCTGGGATGGCCGTGGTGAAGACCGATGCGGATGATGGACCAGCCATGTTTCTGTGAGCTCAAGGATGTCCGGTCAGAGTCATCCAGCAGCTCTCAAACCTCTGTGGCATGTTTGCTGAGCAACCAGGTGTTGAGAAGCCTGCATGCGAGTGAGAAGTGGGGTGTGGGTTGGAGCTGGTGAATGTTTTTGAGTGGGTGGTGTGCTGTGTACCATTGAGGTGGTTGTGGTGGGTGTTGTAGTAGGGAATGTGGGTATGGGGATGCAGGTGAAGCAACAGGAGGTGAAGGCTCCTTCTGTGTTCTGTGTTGAAGTGCAGCCGCAGTAAGTAGCGTCATGGGTTGAGGGCATGACGGAGCATCACAGGTGGTGGTGGGCCAAGGAGGACCAGGGTTACAGGCACTGGGTGCAGTCAAGGTGCAGATGGGTGCAGATCGGCTTGCCTTTCATACCTTTGACACATCCATAGGTGGGGCTGGAAGGAACGCCGGAGGCAGGAGCAGGAAAGAGTGAGACAGGGTCAGCGGAGAGAAGCAGAGAAGGAGCAACGTAGATGAGGGATGGGGTGCCGAAAAGGGTGAGAAAGGGAACAAAGTCAGAGAAAAAGCAGTGAAAGACAAGGGCACAGATGGGAGGAAAGCAATGGAAATCAGTGGTGAAAACCATGGCACAAATGGGAGAAAAAGCAGTGAAAAATGATGTTGAAACAAAAGCATAAACAAGAGAAAAAGCAGTGAAATAACAGTAATGTAATAGGGCAGAAATTAGCAAAAGAGCAGTGAGAGAGAAGGGTGCAAAATGGGAGAAAAGCAGTGAAAAACAGAGGTGAAACAGACTCAAAAGAACAGAAGTGGAAAACAGAGGGCACAAAATATAAAGCAGTGACAAGAGAGTGAGACAAAGCATGAGGAGTGAAGAGGGAGCCTCAAAGCCCATGAGCCTGGGTCCCAAAGGCTCCCAAGAAAAGAAAGCTCTGTAGAAGCCACACAAAAAGGATGGAAAGAAGTGCAAGAGGAGCATCACAAAAAGCACACTTTCTCAGTGATGTTCAAAGTCTTTAGCACATTTGGTGTAATTCCATTAATCAGTTTTTCCTCCATCGATCACCAAAGTTTCCTATAGAAATTAACATGGGTATACAACATTTTGGGAGCCCCCCTTTTTCTTGTGCCCTGCTTAGTCCGATTAGTGTAATATGCTCCAGGAAGGACCTAAAGTGAATAAAGCTGAATAGGAAATGCCCGTGAGATTGCATGCAGTTGTTCTGTAACGCTGTGATGCTAACGCTGACGCTTGGGATGCAAACAACGAGGAGGAGCCGCAGCCGAAAATCCATCCGAAAACCTTCAGAAACTGCCCGATATTTGCCCGAAAACATCCCACGGAGACTCGCTCGCTGTCCCACTGTCCCGCTGTCCCGCTGAGCCGCCATCCCGCTGGGTCCCGCTGAGGCTGAGACTGAGGGCCACCCTGCTGCTGTTGTTGTTCCCGGTTGCAGTCTCCTGGTGGAGGCAGTTCCGATCCCTGAGGGTGCCAGTGGCCGGAGTCCGGTGTGCGAAGTGCGGTAGGTGCGGTAGGCAGCGTGGCGTGTGCGGTGGGCGAGGAAAACACTCAAGTCTCCTAAAAGTGAAGTAACAAAGCGTGCAGTCTGACGGCGTAGCGGAGCCGCGTAGATCTGCAGAGTGACAGTGAAGGTGGACTGAATGGTTGGCCTGAAGCGGAGCGGTGAGGTGGAGTGGTAGAGGGGGGTTGACGGGCTCGGGGCATAGGAGATATCGTAAAGCCTCCCGCCCCACCCTCCTCCCCTGTGGCTTAGCCTTGGTTTTTGCCCTGTTGTTTTTTTGTTTTATTAAACACTCTAAGCATTTTAAGCATTTCAAGGCCACTAAGATTCCAAATACCCAGGCCATCAAGCTGCTAAGCAGCCAAGTACTCAAGCAATTAAGGACTTAGGATCCTGTTTAACCCCGCTACAATTCTGCCACAACCTCACTAAGATCCCATCAGACTTTGGTATTTCCAAAACTACAATTGCAATTTGTCCTTGGTGAAAAGATCTACTGGAGGTATGCAGGAGTTAGAGGGTGCCTGTCGTGTATAACTGTAGTGACTTCTGATCATTGCAGACCCTTGAAGACGAGCGCGCTGACTACTGGAGATAAGCGTGGCTCCCCTTCCTGCGTCTTTCTGAGCCCCAGAGCCCTGTGCTGGCAGCCATTAATTCAATCTCCCGCCCGAGCTCGTGAGATTGCGAGACTGCGTGCTGTGCGTTGGAGAGCGGAAACTCGGCGCTCGACGCTCGGTGCTCGGTGTAGCATAAGCGGTGCATCGACGCACTAGCGCATTGGAGCTATACCTCTCTGGCTGTGCTGGCCGGCCTGGCTAAGGGACTTGTAATATAAGAACTAAGATATGACCGCAAAAAATTACGCTCTGGCAGATTGGTGTACACAAGAGCTTGCAAAAAAACTAGAGCTAATCCTCTAAGGAACAACTCACTGCAAATAAGCTTTTTGAAGAGTTTCAATACCATCCCTTCCTTCTTTCCTAAAAAGGAAGCAAGTTTCAAATCAGTAGGGATGCTGGAGTCTTCCCAAAAAGAACATGAAGATCATGTAGAGGCTAAAGTAATTCCCAGAAAACCATTGCCAGTAGTACCCTCCATACTACCGTCTAAAATTGGGGGATCATGGCGTACAGATCGTCAACACTCTGAATCTAGGGTGGCTGATTCTTTGCTGGCAAATTTAACCATTCACTCCCTTGTAAATGGAGTCTTTGAACCCGAAGGAGTTTCTCAACTAGTCCCAAAAGCGGGAGAACACATGAATGAAGATTTCACGCTACCTGACATTAATTTAGATCAGTCTCATAAGATGTCTCACGTTCATAATCTAGAATCGTCCAGGATTCTTATTCCTGCCACTTCATTTTCCTCAAAGGATCATCCTGTTAAACTGCAACTGTTCAGTAGTACACCCAGCGGAACAAGCTTATTAGATTCACGGGGCTTATTAACTCCTGAACTATCCCCAAACTTTCTTCCTTTAACTAATAATCCAGAGTCAAAAATGCTGATGTCGGAATCGTTACTTTGCCTAGAAAGAGTGCTGGCTTCCATCCTAGCCCTAATGGAGAAATCAGTAAGTAATTCTGACTCTATTTTGGACTCTGTTTTGGCCCTGACAAAGTTTATAGCCTCTGAACAAAAACTATTGCCAGGCAAAGCTTGCATACTTCCTCTCACTATGTCTAATCCAGGGAAGGGATCCTCCACTCCCCTTCTTTTGAAGGAAGACTCCGACAAGCTATATTCTACTCAAACAGACTCTTTTCCACTTGTTAAAGGGCGGGACTTTGGCATCCAGGCTGGTAAGCCTTTCTTTAGTAGAAATAATAAAACCAAAATGAAAGAAAACGAAGACATTCATGATAAATTACACTCCTCTACTCTACAGCAGCTCTTCGATTCTGAGTCTTTAGCTACAGTGGTTGTACCTCTGTCCCGCCCGCAAACTAAGACGGAAAATACAAATTCAAGTACAATTCGAAATATTTTCCCTATCTTCCTAAAAACTGGTGTAAATTCCTCAAAGCAGCCTATAGAGGAAGGTCTTAAAGTTGGATGCTCTCCTATTAAGGAAAATGCTATCAAGAACAAAAGTAACAACGCCTGTAAGAAAAAGAAGAAGGAAAAAAGGGAAAACGCCGAAGGATAAATAAAAAGGACAAAACGGTTACGCTTCGACCTCTAACCTTATCCATAATATATCACCAAAGCTGGATTTAAATGTTCTGAAGAAAGAAGATGGACAAACAGAGTACAATCTATCGGGTCCTTGTTCCTCTTCTCTGAACTCAAGTGTACCAATTAAATCTACCAAAGACGCAGTGACATTAGATATAAGTGTTCCTCCTATTGTTCAGAGTATTTTGAACCCTAATGCTTCTCTATTTGCTTCTTCTCTAGGTAATAATGTCATTTATAATTCCAATGATAATATTTCTGAGGTTTCTAGCCTAGGTAATAACTTCCATCCTGCCCCTTATAGCCTGGATTTTTCGTTTACTTTTTACCATGAATTATATATGAATAGGACCTTTTTGTTGGGTTGCTTTGCTGAAATTCCGGGCCTACAGATGATCGAAAGTAATGACATCGCTCTGGTTGAGGTTCAAAAATCTAACAATCTTAGGGGTGCAAGAGTAACATTTGCATCCAAAGCTATCTCCCATCTGATAATGGCACACAGCGATAAACTACGTTGTTGTGGCATTGATGTTTTAATACCTGAAGTGGAGCTACCATTAATAAAAGTGACCCTAAATAAGCTGCCTAACATCGATCTAGAAACCTCCGCAAAAGGCATACTTTTTTTGGAGAAAGAGAGAATTTTGAAGGTTTTCCTCGGATAAGAAGGTAGGAGGGTTTTGCTCCATACAGAGAAAAATACTCAACATGTGCTTCCTGCAGAGGAGGAAGATAAGAAATGGAGTTGGGTTGCAGGCGTTCTTAATTCAAATAGACCCTTAGGCTTAACCCCTTCGCTGCGCGCAAAATTTCGCCGCGGTGCGGGCGGGGCTAGGGGTGGGTGTGGCTCCGCGGTGCTCATGACGGCTCCCGGCCGTCATAAATCACGGCGGGCGTGTGCTCATGACGGCCGGGAGTCGTCCGAACTCCGCCCACTGATTAATTCTCCCGCACAGGCGGGGAATTAATCCCGCGTGGGCGGAGCGGCAACGTTCGGACGGCTCCCGGCCATCATGAGCACACGTCTACTGTGACTCATGACGGCCGGGAGCCGTCATGAGCACCGAAGGAGCTAAAATGTGGGAACTCTTCCTAGCAAGGATTTTAATGTGATATCTTGGAACGCAGCCGGCTTAAGCACTAATAAAAACAAACTCTTATTCTTGAAAGAGCAGAATGCCAATATAATTTGTCTACAAGAGGCTTGGATCACAAAGAACTGGTCCATCGAAGATTATATTGTACTGAGCCGGCCTGCGCTCCCTGTGAATAGAGGTCACGCTAAAGGAGGTATTGCTATTTTGTTAAGTACAAGCCTTAGTTGGTCATATAAAGAAATTTTTCATGCTTCTAACCTAATTCAGGCAATTCAGTTAGATCATAAGGATGGCCAGGTTAACTTGGACTCCTTGTTGATCATAAATGCATATTTACCTCCCGACGCATCTTATTCTTATCTATTAAAAGATCTATTCCTTTTTATCTCATCTACCCTGGAAAGTGAAGACTGCAGGTCCCTATTATTAGTTGGAGATTTGAACTCTAAAGTCTCATCTCATAGTATAAGGGTATTTTCTAACACCGAAAAAAACCAAGCCCTAAATATTCCCATTGCCCAATTTCCAAATAACAGCAGGACAGACAAAAGAGGAGTCTTATTACTCGAAGGTTTGAGAAGTTTAGATCTCATAATTGCTAATGGGAGGGTACAAAAAGATATTCCAGCAAATCACACTCATAAGGCACCAACTGGGACATCTATTATAGATTATTTAATTGTTTCTGCAGATTTTTTCTGTAAACTTACAAATATGGAAGTCCTGGGAAATGTTTTCAGTGACCATATGCTGATTTGTTTTAAATTTGATTTCACTTGTGCTAAGGTAGGCACCTGGAATTTCAAAGGTGACACAGTAGGGTTCAATGTAACAAATGAGATAATTCACTGGAATACTCAAGCAACCGCTAAATTAAAAGCGTACTTATCGACACTAATAAGAGATCAGCAGCACTTAATAACGGTCGAGTGTGATTCTACCCAACCAGATTTACTTGAAGCCTTTTCCCATAATATAGGTCTCCTGGCTAAATCCTGTAAATTAACACATGCTCCTGTTAAACGGAGATCATATTTCAACCCATTGCTTACTGTAAATAGGGAAATAAATAAATTAGTGAGGGCCCAGTTCCTGAATTTTTCGTGCGAGCGAAGTTCTTTAATAAACCTACTAAAGAGGAAAAGACAGAGGAAAAAACACTCCCTAAGACAAATAAAGGAAAACGGTGCATGGATACAGCTAAAAGAGGCAGCCTCAAAAAATAATTCCAAAAGGTATTGGGAAATAATCGCCGACTGCTGTGGCACTAGAGTGAAATCTCTCCCTATACCCATAAAAGAAGAGGAATGGAAATTTCATTTGCTAGAACTGTATTCTGCGAATTTTAATTCCTTCAGATTAACCATTGCGGCACCCGATCAGTCTAAAACCTCTGTATCCAATTATGTACATTCAATCAATGAAGTGGCCGGAGCTATTAAAAAAATGAGATCCTCAGGAGCAATGGGTCCTGATGAAATTCCCATGACGGTAATTAAAAAGGAGCCACTTTTGTGGGCTACTTATCTAGCTCCACTGTTTAATCTTTGTACTCCCAGGGGAAGACATCACCATCTTGGTCTGGAAGTATTTTAATCCCTCTGTACAAAAAGGGCCCTAGAACACACCCAGGTAATTATCGGCAAATAGCCTTATTGGACGCGACGGGGAAAATATTTGCACGTAGTATCCTCGATCACCTTACGGAATGGGTGACGGAGAAGAAAGTCCTCCCCATAGAACAAGCAGGTTTTAGAAAAATCATTCCACTCTAGATAATATCTCTATGTTGAAACTAATTGAGGAGAAATACACAATCTCTCGTAACTCAAATGTATACATGGCTTTCATAGACTTCTCAACAGCCTTCGATAAGGCAGATCGACCTCTATTATGGAGAAAATTGCAAAAAATGGGATTGCCCTCACCCCTGCTATCTTTAATTATTGCACTAAATTCGCAAACTTGGTGCCAGATACTAATGGGTGGAAATCAAGGTTTATCAGATGTAATCCCTACAGAAAATGGTTTGAAACAAGGCTGCTTGCTAGCACCGTTGCTATTTTCTCTATATATAGCAGATTTACCCGATTGCTTTGCTCAAGCTGATGGAGATGCACCAAAGATAAGTAGCCGGCCTTTTGCATGTCTTTTATATGCAGATGATATAGTAGTAATGGACCTAACCCCTATTGGGTTGAATAGAAAGCTGATATCACTACAAAAATATACAGTGGGCCACTTTTTGAAAATAAATGTCTCTAAAAGTAAAATCTTAATTATGAAAAGTAACAAAAGTAGAAAATCATGTAACTTTAAGTGGCAAATTGGTCCTGAAAAGCTGGAGGTGGTAGACTCATACCTTTATTTAGGGAAACTTTTAACAGGTAGTACGAAGAACAAACCTCATATTGAACATAGCACTTGTAAAGCTACATCCCACGCCAATGGTTTGCGTATTTTTACAGTGCTATGGGCAGAAGACATTTTTACATCTACTGATGGTTTTTAAGGCAAAAATTCCTCCAACCCTGCTCTATGCGATTGAATCAATCCCTGTTAAGGTCTGGAGTTTTTTAGATAGGATTGAAGGTCAGATACTACGTAAAATATGTAATTTTAACACGTTAGTTCCAACGGCAGCAATTAGACTGGAATTCTGCTTGATAAGCTCCTATATCCAAGGTTTATCCAGGGTTTTACGCTGGGGATATCAGCTAAAAAATAGCGAGCCAGATTCATTAAGAGGTCTCATGTGTCATGAAATCTTCAATGTTAAGGCAGGTAATTACTCTTTTTATCGTGATTTCTCATTGGCACTAAAAATCTTTGGTATACAAGAAGAATCAGTGTTCACACTCCCACCATTAGGATTTAAATCTCTCTTAAAAACCTTAAGGGGCAAAATCAGCTTTGATAGAGATACTAAATTTTGCAATTCTAAAGAGAGATTAAAGCTAATAGCCAGGACAAACTCACCGAGAATTGCACAAAAATACTTATTTTGGAATTTAGAACACGGAACTCGACGTTTGCTCACTTTATGTCGAATGAATCTCTTACCTCTAAACGACTTAACAGCAAACTGGTCCCAGAATTTGAAAAATGGAAAAACTTGTAATTTGTGTAAGCTGAGCATTCAGACCCTGGACCATGTCTTGTTTGTCTGTCCAGCACTGGCTTCAAGTCATCATCGTTGGCTTCGGCCGATGTTTTTACAAAATTGTGTTAAAAATGTAGCATCAGCCCAAGACTATCTCTTTTGTCCAAAAAACGAAGCATTGTGTGTAAAACATTTTAATTATTTTAAGGAGTTTATGTATATATTTTAAATCTTTTACATATTCTTTTAATTGGGTGGTTAACCCCCTTCTTTGTCATCTTCTTACGAAGTATTAGTATTTCGTCCTTTGTCAAATTGTATTTTGCACATTGATTGGCTGCTATTTACTGCTATTTTGCACAATAGGGATATGTTGCGTTCGTTTCCCACTATGTTCTTGTTGTTAACTTCAAAACTTAATTGAAGTGGGATTTTGGATGTATTTTGTACATGAACTGGCTGCTACTAAATTGCTTTTTGCACAGGTTAGGATATGCTTTGTTATTCCTTTTTCTTGCTGCTAATTCCAAATTGAACCTTTTAGCCGAAATTGAAGTTTGGACTTCTTTTTGCATATGAATCGGCTGCTACTTACTGCCCTTTGCACATTTTAGGATATGCTCTGTTATTCCTTTCTTCTGGCTTCTAATTCTAAATTGATCTTTTAGCCGAAGCTGAATTTTGGACTTTATTTTGTATATGAACTGACAGCTACTTAACGTCCTTTGCACATCCTTGGATATGCTCTGTTACTTCAATCCTTATGCTGCTAATTCTAAATGCTATTTTCTGTCGAAATGGCTATGTGCTGCTGCTCAAATCATTGAAAAATCTTCTCCAACCACTGAGGTTTTGCATAATATTTTTACTTAAATGTACCTGCTATTGTCTAATACGGTCCTAAAAAATGTTAATTTCTACAGTTGAGGTCTAGGGCCTCTGTTTCTGCCGTGAGCTAAATGGTTTTATTGTTGATAATCTTAAGTATTTTGCGTACTGGGATAACTGACAATATTGACTGATGTTATTTAAAGGAATTCTAGCCTTGCTAACGCAGGTCTCTGATAATTTTATGATGGTCCATGGAATGAGTTCTGTTATGTTTTATTACTTGTAATAATATGCATGTACTTTTATGTGGACCTCTTAGGAGTTCCAAATCTTTAATAAAATATTGAATTGACCTAAAGTGAATGACATTTTTGGGAAAGTTTCATGCAGATTCGTCAAACAGCACCAAAGTTATCAGAAAAGCAAAAAACAGTTTTCCCATGACCAAAATATAACTACAATATGGTAACCGAATTTTAAATGAAGAGGTTTTACTTTCTATAAAGTCTAAACTATTAACCCCTTAAGTGCTGAGCAAGTGTTTCAAGTACTGAGCATTGTTTTTTTTAGATTTGTGACAAATTACGGTCAAGGTTTGATAAGCTGTCTTCTACAAAAGATATCCAGACCACATTGAAATTATTTTGCGACACATGTTGGGTATTTTGAAGGTAGGCTTGTTTTGTGATTTCTCCTCAAGAGGCATGATTAAATGTCTCAAATGTGGCATTTTTTTGTTAGTTCTTCTAAAAAAATGGGAAAAAGTGATTATCAGGAAAATGTGTATTTATTTCTAAAAATGGCATCAGCAACAGGTTTGCCTTCATTCAGAATAGGCAGGGAAGAAAATAAAATACATTTTTCACCACAGGTTTGCAATTTTCTAAGTGATGGGAAATATTTCCTACCAAGAAAGCTTTATATTTCTGAAAAATAGGCAGAATTCGAATATCTGCAAGCGGGCATGTGTATAGATTGCTAAAGGTTTTCCCAAAGACAGTTGTGATCGAAATAGTTTTTTAAAATGTTAAAGTAGAGATAATATAAGTAGGTGACAAGGTTTTGATTTTGAAATCTTTGCATTGAAGATCCCTCTATAAAAGTAAAACACCATTATGTCAGCAGACGTTTTTGACCGTAAAGATATATAGAATACAGTTATCCAAAAGTCTGAGATGCATAGAGCTTTCAACCAAAATCCCGCTTCCCATAAGTTTTTATAATTTACTGACCATGCATCAATTTATAAGGAAACAACTAATGAACAAAAATGGGCACATAGATAAGCTATCCATTTTTACATTAGATTGTGCACACTGGCTTGCAATTGGACATCAAAAATACAGAGGAATTCCTCCTATCTCACACTTCTCCCAATAAAAGCAATACTGAGCATATGTGGACGGCATTATTGTACAGGATGGGAAAGGCCCCAAAACACAACCATTTGAAGAGAGGGAATGTTGTTCGATGCAATAGATTTGATGGTGATAGGTGCCTGCCATATCCTGGCCCAGAATATGTTTGCACCCAAAGAAACCTACCAAGGTCAGACATTTTGAAAACTAGAAACTTGGGGTAGTCCAGAGTGGTGTTGTCTGCATTAATCCTCCTACCACTTTTGGTTACCTAAAATGCCCTGCAAACATCATACTATGCATGAAAAACTGAATTTCCACACTTTGATGTAAGGAAAAGTTTCTTACCACCCAGCATTCCCAAACTTCCTGTGAATAAAATAGTACCACACTTGTGTGGGTGAGCCTATTGTCCAGGATAGGGAAGGCCCAAACAAAGCCCATCAGTCATCCCTTCCAAAAAGCATTCTTTTTGGGAAGTGGATAACTGTTGTTTTTGGGCCCAGGGCTATTTGACACCTAGGGAATCCTACCAACCCAAGACATTTCTAAACACTAGATAGAAGGGAAAGAAGAGAGTGTTGTGACTTGTTTGCAAGCCACTATTTTTTCTTTACCAGAATGACCGTCAATTGTCAAACTTTGGGTGGAATCACAGTACGTCCTCATAGTTTTGTAAGGTCCAATATCTATAATCAGTCTTACCATCTAGCAACCCTATGCTTCTCATGATGAAAGGAGTACACAACTTATGTGCTTATATCACCTGGGACAGGGAATGACCTGGAATAAACAGTGAACATGTCACAAATTTAGCTTTGAATTTGCATAATTTCTTGGGTTATTGATAGCTATAATTTGGGTTTGCGGTCGAACAGAACACAGGGAAAGCTGCCAGTCCTGTGCTTTTCTGAAACCTACACACCCAGAAGAAACCATAGTGGTGTGGAAGGGAGGTTCTTCTTAGCGTCCTGAAGTGTGGGGCGTATAAAGTTGAAGTCCTCTGGTGTGAGCACCTGACGGTTTCCCAGGCCTTTGTCCTCTGAACTCTACAGATAGTGCAGAGGATATTGAGATCACTTCTGCACTTAATGGGTTAGACATGTATACAAAAACTACAAAAACAAATCAACAAAATCCTCAAATGTTACTGTTTGCTTCAGGTGGGCTTGTCATCATCTGTGTACATAGTTGATCTGGGCGGGGTTCGTGGAGTTCCGCTATGCAGAACTCCATGAAGTGACTAAAAAACTCCACTGTGCTACGCGGAGTTCCGCAAGCGGTGGAGTGTACTAGGTCGTGCCTTTTATGCTGATTTTTAGATCTGAGTGTTCGCCGCACGGTGGAAAATCAGTGTGCATGCCAACATGCGCAGTGCAAGAGGTCCTTGCTTCTTTCCGCTACTTGAGTAGATGCTCTACTTGAGCTGTGGTTTCTCAACGCAAACGGAAGGTTTCTCAACACGAGCAGTAGTGGCCATCCGCGACTGCCCGCATTGAGAAATCTTGCCAGAGGTGGTCTGGAGTAAGATTTTCCTCGCCAACTTCACTTTGGCGAGCACAAGTGAGGTAAAAACTCCGCTTGCATTTTCCGAAGTCCGCGCAGTATGCGAAGCGTGGAGTGAGAAAAACTCTGCAAGCGGAGCGGAATTTCATCCCCAGGCCTAGTACACATGTAGAATTTGTAATTATATTCTCTGCTTCAGAAATGACTTGCTCAGATTTCATCATGAAATATACAGTTATTCCTGGATAAAAGTTATGTAAAAGGCATTCACGTTTCACTCAATTATACAAAGTCTATTAAACTTATTGGAACCCTCAAGGCACTCGGTATGAAGTTCCCCCGTTAGCATCATTACCAGCCCCTTCCGCGTTACGCACTGACTCATAATAAGGCTACTAGTGCTTTAAACCCGCTAATAATTCTGTGTGATCAATGTATAGATGTTGGGAAAGGATAGAGCAAAGCAAACACAAGGAGATGATGGAATGAGTGATGCAACTTTTCAGACACTCACCCCCAGTCACTATTAGGTCTGGGTTGAATCCATCATCTTTCTTTAGCTCAATTCGACACCCTAGTGATAGAGGTCAACCTTATCCGATGTCCCAGTATTTTTAAAACAGAAGTTTAAAAGCAATGAGACTAACTTCACAAATGCAAAGCTATATTGAGAATAATTCACATTTATGAACTTTTGAGGCTTACTGCAGAGGGGAGAACAAGTACGAAATTGTTTCTGGCTGTTATATTCTGAGAACATCTTTGAACATGATGAGCTGTTATGCAGTGTGTAACAAGAGAGCCTACTCAACAACCTTAGTGGAAAAAAGTTCCAATACAGATTAGTCACTTCCAAACTGAAAAGGTGTACAAATACAGGTTTACAACATTTAGTAAGAGTATCATTATTTCAATACTCTTATCGTATGGAATATGCTGTGTATGCTCTAACACTATCAGTGTCATTACAAATTACCCTAGTAATACTGATGGGGCTGAAGCCCGCAGTTGCCAGCAGCCTCGGAATTATAAAATGAGACAAAAGCAGCCAAAACCTCCAAGTGAAGCACCAGGAAAAAATGGTAGGAACCGATACTAGAACACAGTATTCTACATGTTATCCTCAGAAACCGACGATCCGGAGTATGTTCACCACCTGGAGTTTATGTTCTGGTATTGGTACCTCTGGGGGAAGAGTTAGCTAGATTCTGTCCAACTTGTAATCCCACCCTATTTAGTAACAAGAAGGGGCCTCTTTTCAACTTTTGTTATTCTGCTACCAATGAGGTAGAAAATATACTGACAGTGCGAATTGTATGCAGGTAACTTAACAAAATGTTAGAGGAATTAGCACTGTATACATATTCAGATGGAGGACTGTGTAATAAATATAAGTTTGAAGACAGTGTGCTTGCTGTATTCTAGCTACACCATATTATGTGTATTACAGCCTGCAAAGATGACTAATGAATAACAACACTATGGGCCTGATTCCCCAGATAATCCTGATGAGACTGGGAACAGGATACCAGTCCCATTGTGCTTATGAATGGAGCATTCAGCCCAGCTTCCGAAGCAACCCAGATCTCTGGGAGTTTACTTGGCAAAACATATATGAATCAGAGCCGCTATGCAGATTACCATGTGTTATTCACCAAAACCCTTAAGTTTCAGTACAAAATACCCCCTGCCATACATTATAAGAATATTGCAAGTCACTGAGGAGTTCAATAACCATATAGATGAACAAGGCTGAAGGGCAAGTTCCTTTATAAGATAACATAACTCCAAGGTGACTTGCATTATCCTTATCATGTATGCCGGGGGGACTTTATCCCATATAATACATGGTCGCACCATCGCCTTTCCCACAAACCACTTAAAACCTTAGTGTGTAGCACTTTCATGTGAAAGAGCTAGCATGTTCGCAAACATAAAGAATAAAAATAAAACCTCTAGTGCAAAATGAAACACATCAAAAACCTGTCAGATATTTGTTTCAGACAGATATTAGAAACAGTTCAATACAAGTCAGTTTAAAAAAAAAAAGCTGTAGTAGCTCAGAAAGGTAGAAACATGCAGAAAGATTCTAGCTTTTCTCTAAGGAGGAGCAAAAAATAAACATATTCTCTCTGCTTGTCATTGTAAGCTATTAAAATAGAGCAGAAGAAAAAGAAGCAACGTTCTGTTGTTGTTTTAAATAGCTGTTTCAATTATGCTCTGTGACCTGACCTGCTTTAAGGTCAGCTGCTGGCTCTGGAGGCAAGCATTGTGACGTCAGAACTCGACTTTAATAGCCTTATAATAGTCGAGTTCTGATATCTTTTCGTTATAATCGGCGACTGGATGCATCACACAACGCCAACTATAAAGAAATTAGTGACTGTTGTTTATACTGGGATTACGGAATCCCATGTATTATACAGTGAATTTCTGCCACCTCCAAGTTACTGATGCTCCTGCTATTGGCAACTCCAAGGAGGAAAGAAAATACAGGCGGATTTAAAACATATTTGTCATACTGCCCTATGTGGAAATATTTGGAGTAGAGAAAATTAACTTTAAAATTCTGTCTGCTTCGAACAAAGGGAAAATGGTTGTCCACTGGGCTATAGTGCAGAAATGTCTCCACTAGAAGAGATGCGGATTGTATGAAGGCCTCTGTGGATCCCACTCTGGGGGTGAAGGTGTTTTCTGGTACCTCCCAAAATGACACAATATCTTAGAAAGATCTGCCAGTGTGACAAACAAGCACTTCACCCGAAATTACCTTCAAAATGCTGGCCTTAATATGGATGGATTTTACCTGTTTGTGCCGGCACCATAATGCCAATTTGGCATTTCAAGCACACATAAACAGAGGGGAGGGCTGGAATACACATGTAGTGTTGTGTATGCATGTGGCCCTTCCCACTACTGATGGAGAGTGGTGGTGCCAATATGGATCACTGCCATAGGCATTGATAGTTTCTAAATGGATTTGCATCGTGGTTATATAGAAAACCCATTTAGGTATTGAGGACATTTACCTTT
This sequence comes from Calotriton arnoldi, assembly GCA_963921515.1. NCBI lineage: Eukaryota > Metazoa > Chordata > Amphibia > Caudata > Salamandridae > Calotriton > Calotriton arnoldi. The sequence continues at coordinate 679,249 of CAWUFW010004639.1, forward strand.
TAAAAACTGACACCGTAGATAGATAGTCCCACAAATAGCAATGCCAAAACCACTAAACTGTCTGTATTTGTTGCTGCAACCCACATGTATAGGGGATTCATCCCTATTTACCACAGAGAAACAATATGTTTTACTACTCCACTGTGATACTGAAGCTCTCACAAGGACTTACTCTTGCACTGGATTGCACTGGGCATGCAGGCAACACAGTCTCTGTGCCAAGCTTTAACTCCACCCAAACTAGGTTTCAGAATGACAACCCGTAACACAGAACATTTGCTCACTATTAAAATCTGAATAATAGGAATTTTATCAAATTCAGCTGTACGTAATGTTGTGGTGTCATGGAGGGTGTGACCTAGATAAATAGCACTCCATTTTGTGTGAAGTGTATTCAGTGCTACAGATTAACATTTTTCAGTAACAGTTCTTTTGCCTGAAAAGGTGAGGGCTGACACGTTTTCTTGTGAGTAAAACCAAAGACCTAGGCTTAGCCAAATTACACACTGAAAAAACATTAAGATATTCAATTGGTTGGAGAAAAAATTGCCCAGTGATGATACCCCTTTTATTATCATAACTCAGCTGTTAGAAATTGGGTTTCTGGTTGGCAAAGGTATGCACCGTGTCCACGAAGAAGCCACAATCCTAGTCAGGGTAAGCTTTATACAGACAAAAGATAACCTGTGCTCACCCTCTTGTAGCGTAGCACAGAGCAGTCAGTCTTATCTAAAGAGCCAATGTGTAAAGAATTTGTGCAACACACACACAGTAACACAATGAATATACAACAATAAAGACTCCGCTCAGGTTTATAACAATAGATTATTATATTATAAACAAAACAAGTTCAAAATGACAAAAATCCAATGTATTGAAGTTAAGATATTGAATTTTAAAAGAATAAATGCAGTTAAGCATTTAGAATCAAGTAGCGCTAAAAAGGTTACTTTAGGTCACACTGCAGCGGGGCAAAGTCAAAGTTCAGGCTGTCTCCGTGGAACTGCTGACTGGCTACGGTGCCCACACAGGCCCCAGTGACTCAAGTACCTTTCCTGGTCACAAGCAACGAGGGGCCCGATTCACAGAACTAACTTAAGACAAAATCCTAAACTTACTACCATTTTGGTATTCACAGAAGGCACTTACTCATTTTGGTATTCACAGAAGGCACTTACTTACTCATTTTGAGTAACTTACTCATTTTGAGTAACTTACTCATTTTGTGTAACTTACTCATTTTGGTATTCACAGAAGGCACTTACTCATTAGTGAGTAAGTGCCTTCTGTGAATACCAAAATGAGTAAGTTACTCATTTTGAGTAACTTACTCATTTTGTGTAACTTACTCATTTGGTATTCACAGAAGGCACTTACTCATTCATGAGTAAGTGCCTTCTGTGAATACAAAATGAGTAACTTACTCATTTTGTGTAACTTACACATTTTGAGTATTCACAGAAGGCACTTAATCATCAATGAGTAAGTGCCTTCTGTGAATACAAAATGAGTAAGTTACACAAAATGAGTAAGTTACTCAAAATGAGTAAGTTACTCAAAATGAGTAAGTAAGTGTCTTCTGTGAATACCAAAATGAGTAAGTGCCTTCTGTGAATACCAAAATGGTAGTAAGTTTAGGATTTTGTCTTAAGTTAGTTCTGTGAATCGGGCCCGGGATGCGTCAATCTTCTCCATGCAGTGAAGGCGATGCATCAGTTCCATAGATGGGTGCCGGAGTTGAGCGATGTCGAGCGATGCACAGGTTTCTGCCATGCAGACGAGGGTATGCATCGATCTCACCAAGCACTGCAGCACATCGGACAGCGACACTGTTGTACCTTGACTCCCATGTTATACTTGCCCTCTCTGTGGAATCTTTATGTGATGTCACCTTACAGAATGTTGGGAGTCAAAGAGCCACAGTTGGCTGGGCTGAGCAGCATGCTGGCTGCTCCTGGTGGGGTCTTGATTGGGTCTTCACTGGATCTTGAATAAATCTACTTGAATCACACTAATCTGCGTGGACTCAATTACTACAAGTTTTTGGCGACGATCTTCAAAAGAACCTGCATCTACCACCTCTTCAGGACCTCAAGCCACTCTTAAAACACAGGACCTACTGCAATCTCAAGTTAAGCTAAGTCAACTGCCATCCTGACCCCACCAGTGACCTCCTATCGGTCGCCCACAGCAGTCTGCCAGTTGTTCCTGTGCGCCTGGGGAAGTGCCACTACAAGAGCTGCCCATCCTGTCTTTGGCGTCTACTCCCCACTACCTCATTGCGTCCTGTGCCATCGTCTGCGTTTTGTGCTGTGCCTTCCGTGAGGGTAAGCCTACGTCTGGACTCTACGTGTTTTGTACTGTGCCTGAACTGAGGAAAGCCAGTTTTACTGTCTGCTAAGCCACACATCAAAGCCTACACTGTCTGGTGAAGAAGTGTGTTTCTACATGTGTGCGCCTCCTGTTCTAATCTGGTCCTGCTGTTCCTACAGTATCTCAAAAAGTCAGTTCCTGTGGTTCCTGATGATTTTTAAGAACCAGCGCCTGGAGTATCACTGGTAATCTGCTTTCACAATACGGTCACCTGCATAGCCCTGCAAGACAGTCAGCAGTCTCTCCAGCAAAAGGCTTCTCAGAGGTGCAACCATCTTGCGAATCGTGCCGTGTTCCCTGTGTTATTTGGGCCCTCAATCTATGTGGGAAGTGTCGTGCTCTGACAGCAAGAGTGTTGTTATGTTCTTGCAGCCACTACATGAGAGGTGTTTTATTTCGCTCCAGAGGCGCAACAGGTTTGCACATTTGAGTTGGGTAAGGCACTTTTGGTCTTTGTTTCTTGGGCTACTCTGAGACTTCAAATCTGCAGTGCTCAACCGCCAATTTGAATTTTAAAAATTAACTCTACGCGAGGCAGATTCTCCACGCGCTTACCTGCCTCAGTCCTGCTCATTGTCCCTACCTGTCTCTGAGTCTTGGTTGTGACGCACTCTTCTCCTCTGCTACGGATGCCCTCATGAGTTTGGAGCACGTCCATGCCGTGAGCCACCCGGCATGACGTGATCCAACGTGCGGCCATTCCTGATTTCAGCTGTGTCCAGTGGATCTTCTGTGACGCACAGATCTTCTTCGATCCTGCTATTGCCGCGGACGTTTGGGTGCACTCATTTGCTGCTAGCCATCCGGCATGCCGTCAGAGATGCGTGCCACCAGTATCTTCATGTTACCTTCCACGTCTCACTTTGCCAATCACGCATCTGTCTGACATGACAGTTTCAATAAAGTTATTTGAAGTCTGCGAGCCGACTGGAGCGCTGTCATGTGAAGATGTTCTACATGTCGTCTCATCTCTTGCTTCCTTTGTGTTCAAGTTTATTTCAGGTATTTTTGTTGCATTCTCCATGTTGTCGTCGTAAGTGCTGGAGGACAGTTGAGGTACTGTTATTACGATCTCCATGTTCTTGTCGGAAGCGCATGAGCACATTTGAGGACGTCAACTGTCGTTTCCTTGTACATTTATCAGGGTGACAGAGACACTATGTTTTTCTCTTATTTTTGCATATGGTGTTGCTGAGTCCTGATGCCTACAGCTCAAATTTCCTATGTGCAGTGTTTGATGTTACAGTGTCTGGTGCGCTTTACTAGAGCATACCTCGTGGAAATGTGTTTTTCTAGCTTGTTTACTGCAAATGTTTTCAGCTTTCTATGTATATGTCTGGTTTACTTTTTACGACTTACGTTTTAATTGCTAGACATGTTCCTGATGGTGCCATTTTAGCCTTGCTTACATTTTGTTCCCTCATGCAATGGTGAGTAGTCGCTCACCGGTACTCGGGTGAGTACTCGCTTCCGGGCGTGGATCACTGATCTACCTTCAACACTATTGTCCATGGACCCTAGGTATACGCCAAGTTGGTAAACGCTGTCAAGAGTCCATTACATTATTCTGTTTTTATACTATTCCGTTTTCCCTCCCACAGAGGATCTAAGCAAGGGTTCGCTGTCAAGAGTCCATTAGCGATACAAAAGGGGATGATGGACGGAACGTTTGAGCCAATCAAACACTCACCCCCAGTCAACTGATCTGGGTTTAATCCATCATCATTCTTTAGCTCACTCCACCACCCCAGTTCAGACATGGCCATATGCAAATCAGTCTGACCCTGTGCCTCATGGGAACAGTCCAGCACGAACTGCCAAGCCATGTCTTCCCTGGACCGGAAACAAGCATCCTAGGACCGGTTTCTGGCATTCCAGCCGTCATCAGCCAGGCTTGCTTGAATCCAGTGGCAAAGTGAGCAAGGGACCCACGTCTGGGCATACCCCGCCAACTTAGGGGCGAACAAAGCGATACAAAAGGGATGATGGACGGAACGTTTGAGCCAATCAAACACTCACCCCCAGTCAACTGATCTGGGTTTAATCCATCATCATTCTTTAGCTCACTCCACCACCCCAGTTCAGACATGGCCATATGCAAATCAGTCTGACCCTGTGCCTCATGGGAACAGTCCAGCACGAACTGCCAAGCCATGTCTTCCCTGGACCGGAAACAAGCATCCTAGGACCGGTTTCTGGCATTCCAGCCGTCATCAGCCAGGCTTGCTTGAATCCAGTGGCAAAGTGAGCAAGGGACCCACGTCTGGGCATACCCCCGCCAACTTAGGGCGAACAAAGCGATACAAAGGGGATGATGGACGGAGCGTTTGAGCCAATCAAACACTCACCCCCAGTCAACTGATCTGGGTTTAATCCATCATCATTCTTTAGCTCACTCCACCACCCCCAGTTCAGACATGGCCATATGCAAATCAGTCTGACCCTGTGCCTCATGGGAACAGTCCAGCACGAACTGCCAAGCCATGTCTTCCCTGGACCGGAAACAAGCATCCTAGGACCGGTTTCTGGCATTCCAGCCGTCATCAGCCAGGCTTGCTTGAATCCAGTGGCAAAGTGAGCAAGGGACCCACGTCTGGGCATACCCCCGCCAACTTAGAGGCGAACAAAGCGATACAAAGGGGATGATGGACGGAACGTTTGAGCCAATCAAACACTCACCCCCAGTCAACTGATCTGGGTTTAATCCATCATCATTCTTTAGCTCACTCCACCACCCCAGTTCAGACATGGCCATATGCAAATCAGTCTGACCCTGTGCCTCATGGGAACAGTCCAGCACGAACTGCCAAGCCATGTCTTCCCTGGACCGGAAACAAGCATCCTAGGACCGGTTTCTGGCATTCCAGCCGTCATCAGCCAGGCTTGCTTGAATCCAGTGGCAAAGTGAGCAAGGGACCCACGTCTGGGCATACCCCGCCAACTTAGGGGCGAACAAAGCGATACAAAGGGGATGATGGACGGAACGTTTGAGCCAATCAAACACTCACCCCAGTCAACTGATCTGGGTTTAATCCATCATCATTCTTTAGCTCACTCCACCACCCCAGTTCAGACATGGCCATATGCAAATCAGTCTGACCCTGTGCCTCATGGGAACAGTCCAGCACGAACTGCCAAGCCATGTCTTCCCTGGACCGGAAACAAGCATCCTAGGACCGGTTTCTGGCATTCCAGCCGTCATCAGCCAGGCTTGCTTGAATCCAGTGGCAAAGTGAGCAAGGGACCCACGTCTGGGCATACCCCCGCCAACTTAGGGCGAACAAAGCGATACAAAAGGGGATGATGGACGGAACGCTTGAGCCAATCAAACACTCACCCCCAGTCAACTGATCTGGGTTTAATCCATCATCATTCTTTAGCTCACTCCACCACCCCAGTTCAGACATGGCCATATGCAAATCAGTCTGACCCTGTGCCTCATGGGAACAGTCCAGCACGAACTGCCAAGCCATGTCTTCCCTGGACCGGAAACAAGCATCCTAGGACCGGTTTCTGGCATTCCAGCCGTCATCAGCCAGGCTTGCTTGAATCCAGTGGCAAAGTGAGCAAGGGACCCACGTCTGGGCATACCCCCGCCAACTTAGGGGCGAACAAAGCGATACAAAGGGGATGATGGACGGAACGTTTGAGCCAATCAAACACTCACCCCAGTCAACTGATCTGGGTTTAATCCATCATCATTCTTAGCTCACTCCACCACCCCAGTTCAGACATGGCCATATGCAAATCAGTCTGACCCTGTGCCTCATGGGAACAGTCCAGCACGAACTGCCAAGCCATGTCTTCCTGGACCGGAAACAAGCATCCTAGGACCGGTTTCTGGCATTCCAGCCGTCATCAGCCAGGCTTGCTTGAATCCAGTGGCAAAGTGAGCAAGGGACCCACGTCTGGGCATACCCGCCAACTTAGGGCGAACAAAGCGTATACAAAGGGGATGATGGACGGAACGTTTGAGCCAATCAAACACTCACCCCAGTCAACTGATCTGGGTTTAATCCATCATCATTCTTTAGCTCACTCCACCACCCCAGTTCGAGACATGGCCATATGCAAATCAGTCTGACCCTGTGCCTCATGGGAACAGTCCAGCACGAACTGCCAAGCCATGTCTTCCTGGACCGAAACAAGCATCCTAGGACCGGTTTCTGGCATTCCAGCCGTCATCAGCCAGGCTTGCTTGAATCCAGTGGCAAAGTGAGCAAGGGACCACGTCTGGGCATGCCCCGCCAACTTAGGGCGAACAAAGCGATACAAAAGGGGATGATGGACGGAGCGCTTGAGCCAATCAAACACTCACCCCCAGTCAACTGATCTGGGTTTAATCCATCATCATTCTTTAGCTCACTCCACCACCCCAGTTCAGACATGGCCATATGCAAATCAGTCTGACCCTGTGCCTCATGGGAACAGTCCAGCACGAACTGCCAAGCCATGTCTTCCTGGACCGGAAACAAGCATCCTGGGACCGGTTTCTGGCATTCCAGCCGTCATCAGCCAGGCTTGCTTGAATCCAGTGGCAAAGTGAGCAAGGGACCCACGTCTGGGCATACCCGCCAACTTAGGGCGAACAAAGCGATACAAAGGGGATGATGGACGGAGCGTTTGAGCCAATCAAACACTCACCCCAGTCAACTGATCTGGGTTTGATCCATCATCATTCTTTAGCTCACTCCACCACCTCAGTTCAGACATGGCCATATGCAAATCAGTCTGACCCTGTGCCTCATGGGAACAGTCCAGCACGAACTGCCAAGCCATGTCTTCCCTGGACCGGAAACAAGCATCCTAGGACCGGTTTCTGGCATTCCAGCCGTCATCAGCCAGGCTTGCTTGAATCCAGTGGCAAAGTGAGCAAGGACCCACGTCTGGGCATACCCCGCCAACTTAGGGCGAACAAGCGATACAAAGGGGATGATGGACGGAACGTTTGAGCCAATCAAACACTCACCCCAGTCAACTGATCTGGGTTTAATCCATCATCATTCTTTAGCTCACTCCACCACCCCAGTTCAGACATGGCCATATGCAAATCAGTCTGACCCTGTGCCTCATGGGAACAGTCCAGCACGAACTGCCAAGCCATGTCTTCCTGGACCGGAAACAAGCATCCTAGGACCGGTTTCTGGCATTCCAGCCGTCATCAGCCAGGCTTGCTTGAATCCAGTGGCAAAGTGAGCAAGGGACCCACGTCTGGGCATACCCCGCCAACTTAGGGCGAACAAGCGATACAAAGGGGATGATGGACGGAACGTTTGAGCCAATCAAACACTCACCCCAGTCAACTGATCTGGGTTTAATCCATCATCATTCTTTAGCTCACTCCACCACCCCAGTTCAGACATGGCCATATGCAAATCAGTCTGACCCTGTGCCTCATGGGAACAGTCCAGCACGAACTGCCAAGCCATGTCTTCCCTGGACCGGAAACAAGCATCCTAGGACCGGTTTCTGGCATTCCAGCCGTCATCAGCCAGGCTTGCTTGAATCCAGTGGCAAAGTGAGCAAGGGACCCACGTCTGGGCATACCCCGCCAACTTAGGGCGAACAAAGCGATACAAAAGGGGATGATGGACGGAACGTTTGAGCCAATCAAACACTCACCCCCAGTCAACTGATCTGGGTTTAATCCATCATCATTCTTTAGCTCACTCCACCACCCCAGTTCAGACATGGCCATATGCAAATCAGTCTGACCCTGTGCCTCATGGGAACAGTCCAGCACGAACTGAGTGTTTGATTGGCTCTAGCTGCTCCGTCCATCATCCCCTTTGTATCGCTTTGTTCGCCCTAAGTTGGCGGGGTATGCCCAGACGTGGGTCCCTTGCTCACTTTGCCACTGGATTCAAGCAAGCCTGGCTGATGACGGCTGGAATGCCAGAAACCGGTCCTAGGATGCTTGTTTCCGGTCCAGGGAAGACATGGCTTGGCAGTTCGGGCTGGACTGTTCCCATGAGGCACAGGGTCAGACTGATTTGCATATGGCCATGTCTGAACTGGGGTGGTGGAGTGAGCTAAAGAATGATGATGGATTAAACCCAGATCAGTTGACTGGGGGTGAGTGTTTGATTGGCTCAAGCGTTCCGTCCATCATCCCCTTTTGTATCGCTTGTTCGCCCTAAGTTGGCGGGGTATGCCCAGACGTGGGTCCCTTGCTCACTTTGCCACTGGATTCAAGCAAGCCTGGCTGATGACGGCTGGAATGCCAGAAACCGGTCCTAGGATGCTTGTTTCCGGTCCAGGAAGACATGGCTTGGCAGTTCGGGCTGGACTGTTCCCATGAGGCACAGGGTCAGACTGATTTGCATATGGCCATGTCTGAACTGGGGTGGTGGAGTGAGCTAAAGAATGATGATGGATTAAACCCAGATCAGTTGACTGGGGGTGAGTGTTTGATTGGCTCAAGCTGCTCCGTCCATCATCCCCTTTTGTATCGCTTGTTCGCCCTAAGTTGGCGGGGTATGCCCAGACGTGGGTCCCTTGCTCACTTTGCCACTGGATTCAAGCAAGCCTGGCTGATGACGGCTGGAATGCCAGAAACCGGTCCTAGGATGCTTGTTTCCGGTCCAGGAAGACATGGCTTGGCAGTTCGGGCTGGACTGTTCCCATGAGGCACAGGGTCAGACTGATTTGCATATGGCCATGTCTGAACTGGGGTGGTGGAGTGAGCTAAAGAATGATGATGGATTAAACCCAGATCAGTTGACTGGGGGTGAGTGTTTGATTGGCTCAAGCGCTCCGTCCATCATCCCCTTTGTATCGCTTGTTCGCCCTAAGTTGGCGGGGGTATGCCCAGACGTGGGTCCCTTGCTCACTTTGCCACTGGATTCAAGCAAGCCTGGCTGATGACGGCTGGAATGCCAGAAACCGGTCCTAGGATGCTTGTTTCCGGTCCAGGGAAGACATGGCTTGGCAGTTCGGGCTGGACTGTTCCCATGAGGCACAGGGTCAGACTGATTTGCATATGGCCATGTCTGAACTGGGGTGGTGGAGTGAGCTAAAGAATGATGATGGATTAAACCCAGATCAGTTGACTGGGGGTGAGTGTTTGATTGGCTCAAGCGCTCCGTCCATCATCCCCTTTTGTATCGCTTGTTCGCCCTAAGTTGGCGGGGTATGCCCAGACGTGGGTCCCTTGCTCACTTTGCCACTGGATTCAAGCAAGCCTGGCTGATGACGGCTGGAATGCCAGAAACCGGTCCTAGGATGCTTGTTTCCGGTCCAGGGAAGACATGGCTTGGCAGTTCGGGCTGGACTGTTCCCATGAGGCACAGGGTCAGACTGATTTGCATATGGCCATGTCTGAACTGGGGTGGTGGAGTGAGCTAAAGAATGATGATGGATTAAACCCAGATCAGTTGACTGGGGGTGAGTGTTTGATTGGCTCAAGCGTTCCGTCCATCATCCCCTTTTGTATCGCTTTGTTCGCCCTAAGTTGGCGGGGTATGCCCAGACGTGGGTCCCTTGGTCACTTTGCCACTGGATTCAAGCAAGCCTGGCTGATGACGGCTGGAATGCCAGAAACCGGTCCTAGGATGCTTGTTTCCGGTCCAGGGAAGACATGGCTTGGCAGTTCGGGCTGGACTGTTCCCATGAGGCACAGGGTCAGACTGATTTGCATATGGCCATGTCTGAACTGGGGTGGTGGAGTGAGCTAAAGAATGATGATGGATTAAACCCAGATCAGTTAACTGGGGGTGAGTGTTTGATTGGCTCAAGCGTCCAGTCCATCATCCCCTTTTGTATCGCTTTGTTCGCCCTAAGTTGGCGGGGGTATGCCCAGACGTGGGTCCCTTGCTCACTTTGCCACTGGATTCAAGCAAGCCTGGCTGATGACGGCTGGAATGCCAGAAACCGGTCCTAGGATGCTTGTTTCCGGTCCAGGGAAAACATGGCTTGGCAGTTCGGGCTGGACTGTTCCCATGAGGCACAGGGTCAGACTGATTTGCATATGGCCATGTCTGAACTGGGGTGGTGGAGTGAGCTAAAGAATGATGATGGATTAAACCCAGATCAGTTGACTGGGGGTGAGTGTTTGATTGGCTCAAGCGTTCCGTCCATCATCCCCTTTGTATCGTCAAGAGTCCATTATGCATGCTATATTTTGCATGGGTTTCTACACATGTATTTGAGTTCCTACCCAAATATTCCTTTCACCGTTGGAATATGTCATGACTTCCTACTCATATGTGTGTTATGTCAACACACTTACACCTACTCTTATGTGTGTTATGTCAACACACTTACAGTACTCCAGTTCTACCCTGTCACAGGGGATCCATGCAGAGGTTTCAGTCCTTTTGCTTTAGTACAGGTTCCTACCCGTACGCTTTCAAATGTACCCGTCTACAGGGTGTGTCCATGCGAAGGTTACAGTCCTTTCGCATTAGTCAATTTTACCTGTGTTCTATCCCTTACACGAGGGTTGGTGTCTTCCTCCTGGAAGCTATGCGAAGGTTTTAGTCCTTTCGCATTATCATATGGGTTCCTATCCATATCTGTTTTTATCGTATGGGTTCCTACTCATATTCCAATGTTTCACTGTATGCGAGTTCTATTTTGCTCAAAGTGCTCAATTTCAAATGCTATTTTTTTTTGTTCGTGGATGGTTTGTCCAGTGCTGGTTTTATTCAAAAATGACAGTTTAGCATTTGCACATCTCAATGCATGTCAAGTTGGGAACGTTTGTCAACGCTCCAACACTATGTCAATTAAGTTTCCAAGGGGCATGCGGTTCTATCTCAATGTCATTCTGGTGTTTATCCAAGCCAGTAGTCACACGTATTTACATGAGTGCAATTTCCACGTCCTGGAGGTACTTTTCTATGGTGCTCACCATACGGTATCTTTCTAACGTTATGCGAGCCAAAGTATAATCTAAGTGATATGTAGGCGAATGCAAATGTTTGTTATTTTTTTTAACAATGTTTTCTTCACAGGATTCTACATTGTGTTATTTCTATTCAACTCAGTTCTAGTGCTCTTTTGTCTCTATGTTCTTGCTTGCATGCAGTTTTCTCTTGTTGGGATGGCCTAATTCCATTTACATGCATTCACTTACACACTCTCTATAATTCAACTTAAACATTCTCTATTATTCAACTTCTCATTTATTTCAATCTGCATGGATGTGTACAATTACTCAATAATCTCAGAGTTCATCCTGTCCTGCAGTATTCCCTAGTTGCGATTATATACACTCTTAACATTTCTAGTGCTCTATTATGTCTAGCATTTCTATGTGCATGCGTGGGAATCCTAGCTGGGATTGCACACCTCTATTCTCGTCCATTCTACTAGTATTCTCTAGTTGAGATTACAATGGTCAAATCTATCCTCGAATGTTAGGTTTCTCATGTTTCTAGCGCTGCTTTCCTGCATGTGTTTTTCCAGCATGCTGTTTCTCACCTTTGCTATTCCTTCTTTCCATTCCAATCTCTTTTTAGTTCAAAATGCTCAATTTCAAATGCTATTTTTTTTGTTTGTGAGTGTTTTCTCCAGTGGTGTTTTGTTCTCAGAAAATGGAAATTCAAGGTTAACCTTTACATAAGGTTGTTCTCAAATGTCCGCTGTGTGATATGTATGTAGTTGAATTTTAGTTCAATGGTGTATATACTTGTATATGACCGTACTTACATGCTCTCAAGATTTCAATTACTCAATTTTCTCTGTTGGTCGATTGTCAATGTACATGAATGTGTTCATTTACTTTATTACCACAATGTACGTGCATGTCTGCAGTATTCCAAGTTCGAGATTGCATATCTCAATTTGTATACATTCCAGTAATATTTCCTAGTTGGAATTATATTGTGTTGTACTTTCCACTGTACTACTCGACATGGATGCGTGCAGTATTCCTTAGAGCGATTGCCTCCTGTCGCACCTGTCTGTCTATGCTGCCACGTTTTAGCTACATCTATTTTACGTTCCAATGTTTCACTGCGTGCAGTATTCCTTAGAGAGAATGCGTTTATCAATTCATTTTATCGATTTGCATGCATTCCAGTTGTATTCCCTAGTTGGGAGTACATTGTGTTGTATCTATCACGATACTCATGGTTCAAATGGTCACCTTCAACAGTTCATTTACTCGATTTTTTTTTCAATGTGTGACTTTTATGAGGTTGTCAATTTTTGTTGCTGGCGGTCAACATTTCAATATTTTTCAATGCTTGACCTTTTGAGGTTGTTGATATGGGGGTCATCCTCTCAATTTTTCAATGTTTCTTCAATATAACCTTCACTAGGTTGTGGGGTTATTCTCCTCTATTTTTCAATGTGTGACCCTTGACTAGGTTGTCTCGATTTGGGTTTTCCAAAGTATCCTGCGTGCTGTATTAACACAGTTACATTACTACAGTGCACGGTATGGTTTTTCCACACGAAGTTGGTCCTTACACTGAGATGTGTATGGGGAGAAGTACTAGTTTTGTGCACAACGCATCTCCATCCCAAGAGATTCGTCATGGGTTCCCACCCATGCATTCGTGTTTACATATTTAGCTTACGTTTACCCTTTTTGGGTGCATTTTCATGCTTTCATTGCTAGTATGTACGGTTTGTATTGAATTTTCTTCTATGAGATATACACTGTTATTTTTGTATTACAATCTTATCGTATTATTATGATAATGGTGTTTGGATGAGGAATCCTCTTACTTTTCCTCATCTTCCTTATTTCTTTCTTCATTTCTGTTTTCCTTCTTATGTATTCTTCTCGTGTCTCTTGTGTATTCTGAACTTTCCTCTGCTTTTCTGTCGTGTTTCCTTTCTCTGCGCTCAACGCAGCCTGTAGCCCTGTGTTCTGTTAGCTTTCCATTTTCAGCCTCATTTCATTCCTGTTCTGGCCTGTGTGTGTGCATTGTGGCAGTCTTTTGTGTTTCTTTTTCTCCTCTTCTCTGATGTCGTTATTTCTTTTCTTTTCTGTTGTGTATAGAAGGGAGGATGGTTGCTATGTTTTTGTTATCCTTTCTTCTCTGCTTCTCAATTTCGTTCATGTTGCTCTTCATTCGATGGTTTTACGCTTCTGTTTCTTTGTGTCTCCTCTTTCTCGGTTCTTCTCTTTTCTTTTCTCATTGTCCTTTTTTTTATTAAGAAGAAAGGAGGATATGTTGTACCTTGACTCCCATGTTATACTTGCCCTCTCTGTGGAATCTTTATGTGATGTCACCTTACAGAATGTTGGGAGTCAAAGAGCCACAGTTGGCTGGGCTGAGCAGCATGCTGGCTGCTCCTGGTGGGGTCTTGATTGGGTCTTCACTGGATCTTGAATAAATCTACTTGAATCACACTAATCTGCGTGGACTCAATTACTACAGACACGCTGTCCAATATGTCAATATGTGGATGCAAAGCACTGGTTCCGATGCAATGAGCCTTTTTTACTATGGCTTCTAGGTCGATGCGCTAGTCTGTTACACACAGCCAGAAGATGCATCAAAATCTTTGTTGCAAGTATCTGGGCCACTTTCAGTGAGCCAGACACAAGAGCAGGGGTAGAGACTTTGATTTCCCTGAGTCTCAAGCAACAGTTGATAAGCCAACAAGCCCTTGGATATCACTTGGAGTGAAGACAGAGTCCAGCTCTCCTTCAGCAGAGTCAGAGAGCAGCAGGCAGCAGGACAACACAGGAACACAGGAGTCCTTCTGACAGAGGTTCAGTTCAAGATCCAGAAGTGTCCTATTTTAGGGGGTCAGAGACCTAGTGCTTATCCCCAAAGTTCCTCTGATGGGAGGTGACTTCAAAGCCTCTCTCTGAAGTGCACAGGTTCCCGTTTCAGCCCAGCCCTGTCTGCCAGGCTATCTATGTGGGGTAAATCAGCCCTTTATATTGGGACAGTACACTACCTAGTCAAGAGAAGTGTTAGCCCCTCCCTTCCATCCTGCCCAGGAAGGCCATCAGAATGCAGATGCATGTAGATGGGAACTCAGACACACCTAGCCTTCCTGTGTTGTGGCTGTTTAGAGGGAATGCACAAAGTGTAGCTGTCACCCACCGCAGACGTGTATTGGAGACAGGCTATCAGGCACACAGAGCAGTAAGTGCAGAGAAAGGTCCAGTTTCTAAAAGTGGCATTTCTAAAACAGTAATGTTAAATCCAACTTCACCAGTAAATAGGATTTATCAATACCATTCCAAACATAAAAAACATGAAAAAGCTACACTTCTCTGATAAAGAATTACAGCTTAAAAGTGTTTTAAGGAATTCCCAATGCCAACCTATGACAGAATAATGCCTCACAGTAGTGAAAAATGAAATAGGCTGTATGTCACGACCAGGACATGCAAAACATAAAAGAACATGTCCTACCTTTTACTTACATAGCACCCTGCCCTTAGGGTAACATAGGGCCTACCTTACGGGTGACTTATATATGTAATAAAAGGTTAGTTTAAAGCTTGGCAAATAGTTTTGAATACCAAGTCAAAGTGGCAGTAAATTGCCTGAAGCAGGTTTGAAAGGATACTTCTGTGGGTGGCACAATCCGTGCTGTAGGCCCACTAGTAGCATTAAATTTACAGGCTCTGGGTATATGGTATACCACCTTACAACTGACTTATAAGTAAATTAAATATGTCAATCAGGTATACACCAATTACACCCATGTTTAGGGAAGAAGCACACAAACTTTAGCACTGATTATCAGTGGTAAAGTGATCAGAGTCATAATGACAACAAAAAGATTCAGCAAAACATGGAGGCAAAAAGCAAGAGAATTGGGGGAAGACCACTCTAAGGCTCTAGCACTCTAACATGTGTCCCCACCAGCTGAAAGTGGGGAGAACTACCCAGTCTCTAGGGAGTTCTCTTCACTAAGGCAGAAAAACTGGGATAGATCATCAGCACTAGACTGTTCTACGCCTGGTCTTTGTTCCACCCTGAAGTTCATGCCCTGTAGGAAAATGGACCACTTCAACAGTTTTTGATTCTCACCCCTCATTTGCATGAGCCACCTGAGGGGTCTGTGATAAGTCTGAATTAGGAAATGTGTGCCACACAAGTATGGCTTCAGCTTCATCAGTGCCAAACCATGAAAACACTTCTCTTTGTATAGCACTCCACCTTTGTTCCCTGGGAATTAACCTCCTAGAAATAAAGGCTACAGGTTGGTCTAGGCCTCCTCATTAAGTTGAGATAGTACTGCCCCTTTGCCATGCTCTGAGGCATCGGTCTGTATGATAAACTCCTTGGAGAAGTCAGGAGCCCTGAGCACCGGAGCTGTGCACATGGTCTGCTTCAGGGAATCAAATGCAACTTGGCATACCTCTGTCCAATTTACATTCCTGGGCTGTTTTTTTTTTTTTAAATCAGCTCAGTCAAAGAGGCCACAATGGTGCCATAGCCCTTGACAAATCTCCTATAGTACCTAGTGAGGCCCAAAAAGGCTCTGACCTCAGTCTGGGTTTTGGGGGGCAGCTAAATCATGATGGTTTGTATCTTGGCCTGAAGGGGTTGCATCTTCTCCCTGCCCACTGGGTGTCCCATGTACACCACAGACCCCTGTTGCATCTGGCACTAACTTGCCTTGATAGTCAGGCCAGCCTGTTGCGGAGCCTGAAGCACTTCCTGGAGGTGAAAATGTGGTCTTTCAAGCTGCTACTGAAGACAGCTATGTCAACCAGCTAAGCGGCAGAGAAGGCCTCCATACCAGCAAGGACCTGGTTCACCAGCCTTTAGAAGGTTGCAGGGGCATCCTTTACTCCAAAGGGCATCTCTTTGAACTGGTAGTGGCCCTCTGGAGTGGAGAAGGCTGACCTCTCCTTTGCTCCGTCTGTTAGGGCCATCTGAACGTACCCTGATGTAAGATCAATGGTACTGAGATACTGGGCAGCCCTTAACCTATCAATCAGCTCATTAGCCCGGGGGATGGGGTGAGAATCAGTCTTAGTCAGAGGATTTAGGGCCAGATGTACGACGTGATTTTGCATGCGCAAACGGGTTTGCGAACCCGTTTGCGCATGCAAAATCACTGTTGGCCATGTACAATTCCTAAATAACGAGTCGCAATTTATTTGCGACTCGCTATTTAGGAATTGCAAGGCGCAATTAGGAAGGGGCGTTCCCTTCCTAATTGCGTCCGCAATGCTCTGTGTGACTGTTTTGTGACCGCAATTGCGGTCACAAAACACTCGCAAATTACCACCCTCTTCAAGAGGGTGGTAATGCAGTCGCAATTTGAAAGGGGTCCCCAGGGGACCCCTTCCACTTTGTGACTGTCTCTAAAAATACTTTTTAAGGCCAGGCAGTGGTCCTAGGGACCACTGCCTGCCCTTAAAAAAATTAAACAAAAACGTTTCTTTTTTTTTTTTAAATGTATCCGATTTTCCTTTAAGGAAAACTGGCTGCATTTAAAAAAAGCTGTCCCAGACATGGTGGTCTGCTGAGCCCAGCAGGCCACCATCTCTGGGAGGGCTGGCATTCTCAATGGGCTCGCAAATTGCGAGAGGCTCATTAATATTAATGAGCCTCGCAATTTGCCACCCCATTGGAAATTGCAAAACAGTGTAATAACACTGTTGTACATTTCATTTAGCGCCTCGCAATTTGAGACTCGCAATGAGTCGCAAATTGCGAGGCGCTAAATGAAAGGGTCGTACATCTGGCCCTTAGCCCTCTGTAGTCCACACAGAACCTCAGTTCAGGTGTGGTGCCCACTGGGGCAGCTTTTGGTACCAGAACCACATGATTGGACCTGGGGCTACTGGAGGGTTCTATTACCCCCAACTCCAGCATTTTGGACACTTCAGCTTTAATGCTGGACCTCACCTTATGTGACAACCTGTAAGACTTATTCTTAACACAGAGGCTGTCCACTGTGTCCACATCATGGGCACACAGGTGGGTAGTCCCAGGGATAAGGGAGAACAGAGAGGAGTACTGCCCCAAAACCTGGTGGCAGGCTCTCTGTTGCACAGGAGTTAGAGTAGGGGAAAGGATTACTCCCTCCACACACCCATCTTTCTCCTTGTAGGCTAAGAGGTCAGGGAGAGGTTCACACTGCTCTTCCTCCTCACTATCTGTCACCAGCAGCATGGTGACCTCGGACATCTCAAAGTGGGGCTTGAGGCGATTGGTATGCAGCACCTGGTGGATTTGCCTACGGGTCTTGAGATCCACAAAGTAGATGGTCTCCCCCTTTCTCTCAATCACATCATATGGGCCAGTCCAGAGGTCCTGGAGAGCTCTTGCCTCCACTGGCACCTTTACCCACACTTTCTAACCAGGCTGCAAATCAAGAGTGGTATAATTTTTGTCATACCACTCCTTCATGACAGCTTGGCTTGCTCCTAGGTTGTTGGAAGCTGACTTCGACAGCTTAACCATTTGGCACCTGAAGGCCGGCATGTAGCTCACTACATTATGGGGAGATTTCCTGGGAGATTGCTAGCAAACTTCCTTGACCAAACCCAGGGGTCCTTTAGCAGGGTACCCAAACAGAAGTTCAAATGGGCTAAATCCCACTCCCTTCTGTTTCACCTCCTTGTAGGCAAACAACAGGCATGGCAAGAGGATATCCCACTTTTTCCTCAAGGCCTCAGGCAGGCCTGTATTCATTCTCTTAAGGGGCTTATTGAACCTCTCAACAAGCCCATTGGTTTGTGGATGGTAAGGGGTGGAGAACTTGTAAGTAACTCCACACTCCTTCCACATTGACTCCATATAGGCAGACATGAAGTTTTGTGCCCCGTAGACACTACTTCCTTGGGGAAACCCACACGGGTAGAAATCCCCATCAGGGCTTTTGCCACTGCAGGTGCAATCACGGTTCTCAGAAGGGTTGGCTTTGGATACCTGGTGGCATAATCCACCAGAACCAGGATGAATCTGTTGCCTGAAGCAGTCTGAGGATCCAAAGGTCCTACAATGTCGATGCTCATCCTCTCAAAGGGTGTGCCAACGACAGGCAATGGATCAAGGGGAGTTTTAAGCCTTTGCCCTCTCTTACCACTTGCCTAGCAGGTCATACAAGTCCTACAGAACGTATCTGAGGAAGTATTGAGTCTGGGCCAATAAAAGTGCGGGACAAGCCTTGCAAAGTTCTTTTCTTGGCCCAGGTGTCCTGCCAGAGAAATTGTGTGAACCAGCTCCAGTAGGAAGGCCATGTAGCATTGGGACCCACCAAGGCCCTTGTTGTCCCATGAACAGGAACCTTAGGCTCACTGTAAAGGAGGCCGTCATCTCAGTAAATATGGTGACTACCAGAGGCATCACCTGCTGTTTGGGCTTCATCCTGCTGCCTCATTCCCTCAAGGGTTGGACATTCTCTCTATGCCCTACAGAACTCCTCCTTGTGGGTCCTCCTTCTACATTCCATCCAGCAATGACAGGCAGGTCACCAAGGGGAGCAGTGCCCTCCTCAGTAGGCTCCGGGGCGGCCACATCAGGTATCCCATCCACCTCACTGGAATTACACTCAGGAGCTATTTTCCCTTTCCACTTTTTAGCATCTGGCTGGGCCATTTTTCCAGGCTCCAGCCCTTTTTGACTCCCACCCTGGGCAGCCATGGACCTTGTCATAGCACAGATCCAATCAGGTAAGCTGAACACCTCCACATGAGCCTTGAGCTCCACTTCCTTCCAGGTAGAGTGCTCACGGTTATTACCTAACAAAGAGTCCACGGGCATGGCAGGGCTCACAGCAGCTTTCAGAAGACCTGAAAATCCCCCCGGCTCAAATGGAATCAGGGCCACAGAATAATGACCCTCTCTGTTGCCAGCCACCACAACCTGGTGGAATACATTTAGAATTACGTGCTCTGGGTGAAACCAGCTAACTCCTTGCCATAGTCATGCTGGCTCCTACATCCCTCAAAGCCTCCACATATTGCCCATTGATGGTGACCCATTGCCTATACTTTGCAGTATTACAGGGCACATGGATCTTAGGAACCATCTCACTGTCACCAAGGGACACTAGGGTAACCTCACTAAACTCCCCCCCCCCATTAACTGGGACACACTTCTCCCCAGCACTACATTCACCACCCCTGGAACCTTTCCTTGAGTAGGAGGTTGTGCTCTTTTTGGACATTTGAGGTCCCCCTTCTAGTGTCCATTCTCGTAGCACTCATAGCACTTACGGGCTTTGCCTGCTGACTTTTCTCACAGTAGTTTTTCTTCTGGTGGCCCAATTGAGAATGAGGACCAGACTCTTTCCCCTATGAGTAGTTTTAGGGGCCTGAAGAGAATTCCTTCATTTTATCTTGCCCTCCTTCTTCTGATGGGAAACCTGACCACCCTTTTGGGAGTCACCCCGAGATGCTTTCTTCGACACTCATCCCCAGATGTCCGCCTCCTCAGCAAGCTTCCTAAGATAGGTAAGCTTACTATCCACTAGTTGTTATCTCAGCTTTGTAAAACAAATAACAAGCATGTGCTCCTTTAAAATTATGTTGTAAAGACCTGAATAATTATCTACTTTGCTGCCTCTCACCAAGCCCTTCATTTCCTTACCAGCATAGTCTAAGCAGCCAACCCAGCTCTGTGTGAATAGCTTCTGACTGGTCCTGCACATTTGTTGGTATTTTCCAGGTGTCAGCCCAAGCTTACTAGTCAAGATGGCCTTCATAGCAGTGTAGCATACTTGTTCCCCACCTCTAGTGTAAGAAGAGTGACCCCCCACCACCGTGGGCATGTACCTCCATAGGCTACCACCCCAGAACTCCTCTGGGACCTTGTGTCCTCGTAGAGCCACTTCATAGGCTGCAAACCACTTGTCTACATCATCCCTCACCACATAGCTAGACACCAAATCCTTGGGTGTTCTGACCGTTGACACATATGAAGACACTACAGGCATGCTGCCACCATTACTGTTGCTTGACCCTACTTGCAGGGCTCTGATATCAAGCTCTCTGAGGTAGAGCTCAAGGGTAAGTGTCCTCTCCTTCATGGCCAGCCTCCTTTCTTCAGGGGCCTGCTTCAACTTGGCAAGCTCTAACTTTAATGTTCTTTCCTCCCTCCTGTCTGCCAGCTCCTCTGGAAACAGATTCTCTGAGAAGACATTGCTCCCTGCTCTGGTAATGCTCCTGGCAAGTTGTTGGCCCCCTCGAAAGGCAGTTCCAGAGCAATTCCAGACTCCAAAATCAAGTGACCCTCCTCCTCAGGAATTTCTTGCTCCTCATCTAGATTGTCATCCCCTGCAACCTGGGCCTCCACCTAGGCCCTCTCTCAAGGCTTTCTACAGCTCCACCTTCAAGGTGAAGACTCTCATGGAGACCTGAAATCTTTGCAAAAACTCTTTATCTGAGTCACAGTGTAAGATTCTAACCTGGCCAGACCAATCCACCTAAAAATGACGAGGACCTTTACATCAAAAATGTCAGGCACCAGAATACAATTACTACAATATTCAGAAAATACTGTGCTCCTCAACTTGACACCAATCAAGTTGCAAATCCTCCTCAGCTCCTCAGCACACTAGATGCCTACTATCAAATTAATAGCCTGAAGATAAACATAACAAAAACAAAGGTTCTGATAATCTCATCAAAACTGAAAAAACAGGGTCCTGGTCCATTGAGGGGAGTTCTGTTGAAGTTGTGGAAGCATATAAATGCCTGGGCGTATGACTGGACCACAGGGGCTGCATCTCAGCCCACATCCAGGTGCAACAGGCAGCTGTCAACTTTCTGGAAGGGGCTTTCCGGAAACTACGGAAGAGACTGGTGAACCCTTATCTAACGCCACTACTATCTACTGTAAATGGGCAGTTTTTTTTAGAGTATACATTTTATTTTTTCAATAATTCCTATGATAAATAAATATTTAATTTGTATATATGTGAATTGTCTAATTGATTTATTGTTATTTTAAATATTAAGTGGCCGATTACGATGTAGGTTGGAAAGCCTCCGACCGCTAGTCTGAAGCTTTCCGTCTGCGGTCGGAGGGTTTCCGACCAACACGGTCGGTTTGCGGTCCGACCGCCCAATTACGATGTCGGCGGTCGGAATGTAAACCGGCTGGTCATTCCGACTTGGTTACGACCGGCTCTCGGAGTTTTCTTGCCAGTCGGAACTGCACCGTAATCCCCTATGGACAGCGTTTCCGCCTTCGGGATTATGATGTCGGTTTCCCACAGCATTTCCGTGCCAGTCTTTCTGACATGGAAACGCTTTTGATCAGCAACTTTGGGGGCCCCTAGCAGGGCCCCCTTGCCTCCATGGCGTACGGTTGGTGGTTGAGGGGGTACCTAGAGTACCCCCCTGTGAAACCTTGCACTGTTTGGCAGGCACAATGGGGTGACTGACACAGGGTGCAGGGTTTTACACACACACCCATTTCTCTATAAGAGCCTGTATTATGGCCGTAAACCGGCCGCACCACAAGCTCTCATAGAGAATAGTGAGTATGCGGCCGAACAGTGTATCGATATTCTGCCATACAATCCCTGTCTTATTGAGACAGTCAGCTTTTATTTAAACCTATAGCCACCCAATTGCCACATGAAAAGGGCAATATCCACCAGTGACATTTTGGATAACAGCACTTAGCATGCTGGAACTTTCATTTCTATTCATGCAACTGTGCACCCAAAACTACAAGTACCAGAATGCAATATGTTGTTGGCTAGATAAACAGGGTTTGCTGAAGGTGTTATATGTGGAATGGGGCCACTTGGCAGCCATGCAATCCGTGTATTCTTCTCATGTTGCAGTATGTGTATTTGCTATCTGCATTATATTAGTATTGTTGATTCTCCAAAGTGGCATTGATGTGGTGCAGCACTTCTTGAAGGTTGCAAGGACAACCATGCAGATTTAAAATGCCTACTAATTTCTTTGACAGGCTTGGTGACAATGGAGGAGAGGATAAGGAAGAGAAAAAAGGACTGGCAAAGGGTCATTATAGAGTGGAATATTGGAAGAGTACCAAGAGAAATAGTCATAGTAGAGGAAGAGAAAGAGGAATAGGAATAGGGTGAGTCCGAGTTGCTCATATTTCTTTAGACAATTGATGCTTTGTGGGGGCAAAAGATGAGGTGAACCTCTCTTTTTGAGATTCTGGACAGAAGCTCAACCTTTACCCATGCAGGATGTAGCTGCTTCGGTAAGGTTGCTTGTAAGTGCCCTCTACTGACAGGGCACTGGGTTGGGCTGCAGATCATCATTAAATTGCACTAAAAGATGTGCTCTGTTTCTGGTACAACCGGGTGAGGCTGCTGCAGGTCTGGATTGTCGTTCGTTCGCAGTGCTGCTTGAAAGAACTTTGGGGCATATTAACAACCAGGCGATAGTCAATTATCGCCGCTTTAGCGTCCGTTTTCGGACGGAAAGCGGCGATAATTCTAACGCCTAATCAGCAGGTCACGCTATCGCGTGAATCCCTGCACTATCGCCCTTTCCCCCAACGCCCATCCTTGCATCTCTAATGAGATGCAAAGTGGCGTTACTAAGCGTACCCCAGATGGGCTACGTTGTAAATATCGCCGATGTGCACATCGCGATATTTACAAGGCAGCCCACAGGATTATAGCAGACGTTAGATTTTGGCGAAAACGGCCGTTTTCGCCAAAATCTAACGTCTGCTATAATCCCGACTTAGCCATCCCTAACATAGGGGTGGATTGTGCTGATACGACCACAGGGTCGTATCAGCAAGATATCGCCGTTTGCAGGGAACATCGCTGGAAAACCAGCGATGTTCCCTGCAAAACGGCGATAACCTCGCTATCTCCGGAATTTTTATCGCCCTGTCGAAGCGTGTTGTTAATAACGCGCTACCAGGGGGATAATTTCCAGAGATAGCCAGCGATAAGAAATCTATCGCTAAGCACGGCCAGCGATAATTATCGCTGGACATTGATAATATGCCCCTTGGGTTCTGAAACAACAGGTGATGCTGATGCAGGTCATGAGTGACTGTATTTTGTTGGTGTCATTTGCGACCACCGAACACAAATATGTTCTTTTTATAAGACAACCTAATTCATAATGTGACCAGTGGCCTGTATTCACTTTGAATAGACTAACCGCCTGAAAGCAATGATTTGTAAAAGCCCATGCTTGGAATAGGTTGTCCGCAGCATCCTGGATCATCTTATAATGCAACCAAGGCTGCAGGCAGGGATTGACACACATTGGCAGAGCTGCTTGTGTGAAACAGAGATGATTATTAATTTGCAGCCAAGCCTCTGTATTGGATGGGATCGTGGTCAGGTGAGTGAGTGCTGCTTCATGTGCACACAATTGGCTTTTGCACTTCTATTTCCAGAAGTATGTTACCAGCACTACATTCTGTAGCATGGACCGGAATTTCAGACAAGGAATCCGACCTGCTTGACGAGTGATTTCAGTTGCTATGAAGGGACAGAAATAAATGTCATATGACATAGTTTATGGTGACATCACCATTATGCATTCTGCCTCTGTTTGATCCCAGAGAGTTGGGAAGTATGCGAATGGATGAAGAGGGCAGACACAAAGCCCATCTAAATGTGTATTTGTGTGTTGACGACATGACCTTTGAAAGTCAGGTAAAGCCGTCAGCAGGCAGGCCTACAGAAGATAATTCGTGTTATAACCATGCAAGTTATGTAAAACTATGTATGACAGTTAATTATGCAAAAATATTTTCTATCAGTAGGTTCGCATGGCAGGAAAGGAAACATCTGAATACTGTATGCAACTTACCTCCAAAGTCTATTTGAACATCTCAAAAAAATATTCTTCCCCTTCAGCAAAGATGTGAACGCCTGAAATAATTTTAACAGAAAACCTTTTCCATTGCAATATTTTAATAATATCGCGAGTCTTTTCCCATTCAATTGTGTCTCATGGGTCTGCTACCACCTAATATACTCATTATGTTCCACAGCTGCATATCAATTTTCGATATTGAAAGGTTAAGTGGATGTACCAACAAAATTGCATGACATCTCATTTCACGCATTCAGCAATGTACACAACAGAATTCTTTGCGTAATTACGTTTCATGCACTTGTTAGAGCCAACAAAGTGGTGAGTTCAAAGTTCCGACGTGGCTGCAGTTTTTCTCAGTATTATGTAGCTATTGGTACATTTCACTGGGGCGTTGCCTCTATTTGGCACAACAAATGAGATGCGTTGGGTTTTGCTTTCCTTCCCCCCCCCCCTCACTTCAGTGTACACTTAAGGTATCTCTCTGCATGTAGGGGGCACACCAAGAGAGCAGTAGAAAGAAATCTGGGGCAGTACATTCGCTACCTCTAATATTCCTCAACAACATCATTAGTTCAGCAGGGGCAGAGAAACAGGGGTATGTGTGGCTCACTGCACCCTAGCCTTGCCCATCATATACTAATCAAACACGGTTGACAATTTTGTTTGCTTGCACTGAAGCGCATATTACACGTGCTATGCCACTGTCAACCTCCTTGAGATATTTAGTGCAAAAACTTAACACACACCAGAACTCATTCATACTGAAATTTAGCACCCGCCCCCCACTCCCGCTAATGCTTCCCAAGGTACTGCTCATGGTTAATGTAAATAAAAGACAATATTTTTGTCTTCGCATTGGACAATAGATTTTCTCTTAATTAATGATGTTATACAGGCGTGCAACGCCCATAGGGCTGAAAGGGCTTTAGCCCGCCCCCAACCCCCGCCCTCATCATGTGTCTCAGCCCGGGCTGCTGCAGCTCTAGCTGCTGTGGGCTCGACTGGGCAGTATCTGGAGTCTTGTCTCCAGCACGCCCGAGTTTTTCACAGGTCTTTAAAGACCATTTGCATATTTGCATATCTTTGTAAACTGGTTACGGAGGATTAGTTTTTTTTTCTGGTTCCAGCACCCATCTGGGCCCCCACTCTGCCTATTCCTTCCTTACATTTGCATTTTATATTTACTGCTGTAGTGTGAGAATGCATTTCATGAAAAGGAATATAAAGCAGGGTTGCAAAAAGAAAAATGCCAGCCATGTGTTGTTTAAAGAGCCTGCAAAGACCTCGTCTTGACACTAAATAGGGTTATAAATAAAAAAGTATGTATTGATTTGTAATGTGACTTTTCTGTCTTTGTTCCCTTTAATTATCAGTCATGGATCATTCAGGCAGCCCTAGAACACAATTGAAAGTGCTTTCTATTTATATTTGCTGTTCGAAATATGCACAGATAAGTTCTGAAAATAGGGCTTTAGGTGACTGCTTATTTTTGTACCATGGGACATCAAAATAATCAGCTGGCAACCCTAATCATAAGACTAGAAGTGTGTTGCAGGATCAGCACATTATTTATTTCCTCCACCCTCGATCCCTGATTAACCCCTTCGCTGCTAGGCCTTTTCCTCCCCCTGTGCTAAGCCTTTTTTTTGGCTATTTGGGGTAGTTCGCACTTAGGCCCCTGTAACGTTTTGACCACATAAGGTATCCATGCCAAAATGGCGTCCTTTTCTTCCAACATCATGGGGATTTTAAAGGTACCCAGGGTTTGTTGATTCCCCTGGAGGGGACCCAGAAATTAGCCAAAATACAGTTACATTTTGTTTGTTTTGGGAAAAATGGGAAAAAAGTGCTGCAGAAGAAAGCGTCTGTTTTTTTCCCTGCAAATGGTATCAACAAAGGGTTTGTGGGGCTGAAATCACCATCTTCGTAGCTTTCAGGGACTGACAGACTTTTGTCAGAAAACCAACATTTTATACACAGTTTTGGCATTTTACTGGGACATAGCCTATTTTTGCTATTTTATGTGCTTTCAACCTCTTTCCAGTTAATGGTAGAAATGGGTATGAAAGCAATAATGGATCCTGGAAAGCTATACTTTCAAAAAAGTAGACAAAATTCTGAATTCAGCAAGGGGTCATTTGTGTAGATCCTTCAAGGTTTTTTTTATAGAAACTAACAGTTGAAAATAGGAACAGTTGAAAATGAGTTGAAAAAAACAGCCATTTGTGCCAACATTTTCACCTGTAACTTCTTCTAAGTATGACAGATGTTTTAAAGCAATATAGCGTTACATCCACTGGACTTTTCTGGTTGTGGGGATATATAGCACTTGTAGGTTCATCAAGAACCTGAGGAACCCAGAGCCAATAACTGAGCAGCATCTTGCAATGGTTTTTTATTGTGTACCAGGTATATAGCAATTCATTTTGAAAAATATAAACAGTGAAAAATCGGTATGAAAGACACCTATGTATTTCCAAAATGGGAACAAAATATAGAGTTTAGAAACAGTAGCTATTTGCACATCTCCGAAATTGTGAGTACCCATACTAGCATGTGAATTATAGGACATTTTTCAAAGTGACTTCTTTTTTACACATTGTCTTAAATTTGGAAGGCAGAAATGCATCGAAAGTCAATAGGTAATAACAGTTGCTCTACGATTCTGTGTTTCCCTAAGGCTCCTGATAAAAATGGTACCTCACTTGTGTGGGTAGGCCTAGTGCCCGCAACAGGAAACGGCCCAAAACGCAACGTGGACACGCCACATTTTTACAGTGAAAACAGACCCTTTTTTTTGCAAAGTGCTTAGCTGTGGATTTTGAACCCTAACTCAGCCGGCACCTAGGGAAACCTAGCAAACCTATACATTTTAGAAATCTAGACACCCAGAGGAATCTAGGATGGGGTGACTTGAGTAGCTCTCATCAGGTTCTGTTACCCAGAATCCCTTGCAAACCTCAAACTTTGTAAAAAAAAAAACACATTTTCCTCACATTTCTGTGATGGAAAGTTCTGGAATCTGCGTGGATCCACAAAATTCCACCCACCCCACATTCCCCAAAGTCTTTGGATAAAAATGATACCTCACTTGTGTGGGTAGGCCTTGTGCCCGCAACAGGAAACGGACCAAAACGCAACGTGGACACTACATTTTTACAGTGAAAACTGACCCTTTTTTTGCAAAGTACCTAGCTGTAGATTTTGAACCCTAGCTCTGCCGGCACCTAGGGAAACCTAGCACACCTATACATTTTTTAAAACTAGACACCCAGGGAAATCTAGGATGGGGTGACGTGTCTGGTTCTCACCAGGTTATGTTACCCAGAATCCCTTGCAAACCTCAAACTTTATTTTAAAAAAACACATTTTCCTCACATTTCTGTGATGG
Organism: Calotriton arnoldi; assembly: GCA_963921515.1. Taxonomy (NCBI): domain Eukaryota; kingdom Metazoa; phylum Chordata; class Amphibia; order Caudata; family Salamandridae; genus Calotriton; species Calotriton arnoldi. Next base: position 706,680 of record CAWUFW010004639.1, read on the forward strand.
AAAGTTCTGGAATCTGCATGCACCACAACATTCCACACACTCCACATTCCACAAAGTCTTCCGATAAAAATAGTACCTCACTTGTGTGAGTAGGCCTAGTGCCCGGAACAGGAAACAGCCCAAAACGCAACGTGGACACACCACATTTTTACAGGAGAGGCAGTAGCCATTGATGCTTCCACCTCCTCCTCCTTCTAGATCAATTGCTGGTGGAAAGTCACTGCTAAGGCTTCCATCTTCTCGAGGTGCAGCCGAGCTGCTATCTCTTGACCATGATGGTCCAAGACCTTACCCTGGGAATCAAGGGATGTGCCTCTAGGGGGAGAGCTTAGGAAGAAGTTATGTGAAAAATTAGGCACTAGGCATGGTATGGAGGGCATGGGAGATGGTAGTAGGTATGGGTGGGACCTGGGCAGTGGACAATCGGCACCACACCTCTTCTACCCATTAGGTTAAATTGCAGTGAGGCAGAAACATAAGTATAGGTAGGTGGGTGGATAATTTAAAATTGATTGGAGACCGGGCTTAGAAGCAAGAAAGGATTACCTTAACAAATACAGGAGTTGTCACTAAGAAAGGAAATTAACTTAGCACCACTGATTCCAGTAACTGCGACATTCCTCTGTTCACCCTCAACTGCTTGGTTGTGGACCTCACCATCCTCCATAGCGTCAGTTTGGGTTTGGTTAGCAAAGTCTAGGCACAGGGTTAAGACTGATTTGCATATGGCCAGGTCTAAACTGGGGTGGCATGGTGAGCAAAAGAATGATGGATTTAACCCAGATCTCTTGACTGGGGGTGAATGTTTTGATTTGTTCTGCATTCCGTCCATCAATTGTGTCTCTTTTTCTTTCTCGCCCTAAGTGCGCCGGGTATGCCCAGACGTGGGTTCCGGGCTCACTGTGCCACTGGATTCAAGCTATCCTGGCTGAAGTGGGGTGAAACCCCGAAACCGGCCCTAGGAAGCTTGTTTCCGGTCCCGGGAGGACCTGGCTTGGCAGTTCGGGTTGGACTGTTCCCATGAGGCACAGGGTCAAGACTGATTTGCATATGGCCAGGTCTAAACTGGGGTGGCATGGTGAGCAAAAGAATGATGGATTTAACCCAGATCTCTTGACTGGGGGTGAACGTTTTGATTTGTTCTGCATTCCGTCCATCAATTGTGTCTCTTTTGCTTTCTCGCCCTAAGTGCGCCGGGAATGCCCAGACGTGGGTCTCGGGTAGGGGTGGGCGGAATTTGCGTAGTCGCGCTACGCAAAGCTCCGCGAAACGGTAAAAAATCTCCGCGAGCACGCAAAAGTTCCGCGAACACGCGGAATTGCTTGTTCCGCCCGTTCGCAATGCTTTTTTCCTGTTCGCGAACGCTGTTTGCGTGCTCGGGGAGAAATATCTCGCAAACACGCATTTTTAAAGCGCGAACAAGTAAAAAATTCCGCGAAGTCGCGGATCGCGGAATTTTTGGCAATTTCGCGTTCTCCGCGGAACGCGAAATTACCCAAATTCCGCAAATTCCGCGAGCGGAACGGAATTATCGCCCAGGCCTAGTCTCGGGCTCACTGTGCCACTGGATTCAAGCTATCCTGGCTGAAGAGGGGTGAAACCCCGAAACCGGTCCTAGGATGCTTGTTTCCGGTCCAGGGAGGACCTGGCTTGGCAGTTCGGGCTGGACTGTTCCCATGAGGCACAGGGTCAAGACTGATTTGCATATGGCTAGGTCTAAACTGGGGTGGCATGGTGAGCAAAAGAATGATGGGTTTAACCCAGATCTCTTGACTGGGGGTGAATGTTTTGATTGGTTCTGCATTCCGTCCATCAATTGTGTCTCTTTTGCTTTCTCGCCCTAAGTGCGCCGGGTATGCCCAGATGTGGGTCCCGGGCTCACTGTGCCACTGGATTCAAGCTATCCTGGCTGAAGAGGGGTGAAACCCCGAAACCGGTCCTAGGATGTTTGTTTCCGGTCCAGGGAGGACCTGGCTTGGCAGTTCGGGCTGGACTGTTCCCATGAGGCACAGGGTCAAGACTGATTTGCATATGGCTAGGTCTAAACTGGGGTGGCATGGTGAGCAAAAGAATGATGGATTTAACCCAGATCTCTTGACTGGGGGTGAATGTTTTGATTTGTTCTGCATTCCGTCCATCAATTGTGTCTCTTTAGCAAAGTCTAGTCAAAAACAAGAAAATAAGTGTAAATAAATAAACATGATCTACAAGCACCAGAGTGAGTGTATTCAGAGGTGATGGGGGCTGGGTCCTCATCACTCTTTGTCTTGACCTTGGTCCTCCTCTTCTTTTTTAGTCCTGAAAGAAGGAAAGAAAAGTTAGACACTGAATAATAGTTCAATGTACAATTGAAGCACAGTTAATAATTTACAGACAAAATAATCTACTGCTCGAGTAACCAATCCTATCCCCCCTCTAACCTCCATCCTAAAAATGCTATAGTTCCCAATCCTACAAAATATTAACCACAAATAATATTGGTGCTCCCCTAGCTACACACATTTTCACAATCATCAGAATAAAGTTATGCCCAATTCTACTACGGACATTCCTCACTTCCAGCCTGTAAAAAAGTGCCTCTTTTCAATTGGTCATTCTCATTTTTTGTGGACTGACACTTTTGTTTTATTGACTGTGTGCATTTGGACACTGCTAACCCAAGGCCCAGTGCATGTGCTGTGACACTTGAAACATGTCAAAATTGACTAACACATCATTGTCATATTGTACTATCCTATAAGGCCATTCATTGTACATGGTATTCAAAATACACCCATCACATGGACCGAGCCATCCACTAGTGCACCATCAACCATGACGCCAGGCCTACTAGTGTAGTCTGGCTGCTACAGTTTTAAACCTAGACCTGTAAAAATATTCATTCTTGACAGGAGAAAGCCTTCCTTTTAAATATTAATGGGTCGCCCCTAAGTAGGCCTTGCAGCCCACACGACAGGCTGCATGGTACTTTAGACGTTGGACATGTAGAAAATTAAAGGTAACGTCCTTACAGTGACTAGCATCCAAAATCTATTTTCACTGCCATAAGCCTGGCTGGCCCATAGAGAAACAATGGGAAGCAGGATTAAGTATTAATTCTGCTATCTCTGGTTGAGTATCAGCTAGAAATATGAGTAAACCATTCTTTTTTTAAATTTATGAAAAGCCCAACTTCATGGTGACGTCAGATTTCTAATACATAAATAATAACAAAATAAAAATTAATTAATTAATAAACATTAAAGTGACCTTTGAGAAAATTTACTTTTTTCCTGCCTGAAGCTCCTGGAGGCTAATATGCACTAGCCTCCAACCATCATCCAGATGGTGAAAGGCCCAAATCAGATGTGAAAACTGTTCCAAAGCAGGAATAAAGGAGGTGGGGATTTTTTTCACTTCCTGTGGCAGGAAGACAGTTTTCTCCATCTTGGAGTTTGAGAATTAGGGTCACTGTGGGATTGTTTGCTGTAGGGCAAACAGGAACTGCTGTAAACGTTGCTTGGATTACCCCAGGGAATGTTTACCCATTGTTTAGGGAGGGGACAGGGGTCACACCACACACTAGCTAATGCCAGGCATGTATGCTGCATCCCCAACCACCCTATTCAAAACACTTTGTGGACCTGTGGAATAAAAGAAGAGAACTGGACCTGCTCTCTGTGTTCTGAGAGGATCCCTGATGGACTGGAACCACGCCCTCTTATACCCAAGACAAAGAAAAGGGCTCCAAGGGTCAGTTAGCTGACCTCCTTTATGGCTATAGGCTATGAAAATTTGCAAAAGGCATTTTCTGAAGTTCCCAGCTCATCAAGAGTAACTGGATCTGGCCTGGACCCTGATGGTGGCCTCTGTTGGAGAAAGTCTTGACCACCAAGTGCTGCTCCTTAGAACTTGTAACCCTTTTCTGTGTCTAATTAAACTTCACCTACCACTCCTGAAAACCTAGGAGTTGAAACATTTTGGACTTCCATACCTCTGGAGGACTGGGACAAACCACCCAAGTCTTTCTGACCAAGATATGACCTTGCTGCGCTAAGAAATCAGGTTTCTCCGCAGCAGTAAATCAGATTTAGTGAACACTCAGCAAGAACTTTTCTGGCCTTCAGAAACTCAATGTCAGTTACAGCTGCATCCTTGCCCCGCTGAATTATTCAAAGCTCCAAGAAAGAGACCATGGGCCATATTTATGACATTGATGCCCTGCCCTGTGTCACAGAGAAAGTGCAGGAATATTTCGATTTATCCAATACGGTGCATCCCTGTCCTTTCCCCTTGCCCTGGTGCTGTTATGGCAGCCTGGCGCCAATGCAGGCTCCCATGCACTGCTGAAGGATTTTAACTTCCAGAAAATTAGACTAAAGGCTTGATTTAGAGTTCCGCGGACAGATATTCCATCACAAATACAACGGATATCCCATCCACTGTATTACAAATGGGTTATATTCTATGGCACTTGTAATAAAGTAGATGGGATATCTGCCACGTTTGTGACGGAGTAACCCATTTGCCAAACTCTAAATCAAGCCCTAAGTCCCAAGGTAAAACCTCCAGCCATGTTGAACATGGTTGGTGTATCTGACCCGCACTCCATCACAGTCAGCCTGACATCATGCTTAGATTTTGGTCTATCATGACCATTGACTACCATTGGTGATTTGTGCTTCTTGGTATTATTTTTCCTTAAATCTTTAAAAAATCATATCTGGTTCCGCTTAGAGGATTTTTGTTATTTTGGTGTCATTTTGTCTATTACATTTTCCCCCCTTTTCTATAAAGTGAATTTGTAAAATGTTGTGTTCTTGAGTTTTTAACAGTTTTTCTGTTTTGAAATGTTTTTCCCATTTTCTCTATGTTGAGCCTTTCTGTTCTGTGCCATAGCTTCCAGAGGTTGATCTGTGGCTTACATTACTGGAACCTTTAAAAGGACGTATCAAGATAGGGCCTTTATTTCTACTGATGGACCTCAATCCACCCCAACTAATGAACCACTTTCTCACACTGCCCATCAACCTGAGCCTAAGCATACATAGCTCAACATGGGGCAGAACTACAGAATCCCCAAACCAGTCAGCATGACTTACTTGACATCTACTCCCTGTTCACCAGTACTGACAACTTCCTGACATGCTCCACTAGTCTCTGTCTGGACCACATGTTAAAAAAAAAAATCACTGAAAAAACAAGGGTTAAAATGACATTCAAGTTAGGTGTTAAAATAAGATAAAACCGAATGTTTAAAAAACACATAAATTCTCCAGTTGTAATTGTAATTGCATTTATATAGCGCTTACTACCCCTGATGATGCGCCGAAGTGCTTTTCGGCAAGTAGCACACTACTCAAGAAATCAAAAAGGATTAGTGGTGGGTTAGTACAGGGAAATATGTGTTAAATTGAGCAGTGGACTTGTGAGTCTGTTAGTTGGATTGGATAGGATAATGGAGGGACGGAAGAGGGAAGAGTGGGGAAGATGTTATTTGGGAGATCATAGTAGTAAGACCCCTGCCGAGGCATCAAAGCACTTTTTTGGTGAATAGCATGCTGCTCCGGAACCCAAAGAGGATTAGTGGTGGGTTAGTATACCGAAATATATGTTACTTTGAGCAGTGGACATGTGAGCCTGTTAGTTAGATTGAATAGGATGATCGAGGAATAGAACCGGGAAGAGTCAAGAAAGTGTTATTTGGAGATCAAAATAGTAGATGAGACTTGTGAGGTGTAAAAAGAGAGATGGAGGAGGGAAGAGTCTCTAGAAAGGGCTTAGGGAAATCAAAGTAGTAAAATAAGGTTTCAGGTGAGCCAAGGAGGTATAGAGTGGGGAAGAGTGTAGAAATGTTTATTTTAGAGATCTAAAGTAAGAGTGAAGTAATACATTTATAGATACATAACCACATAGAAAGTGTATAAATGTATATATTTTTTTCTTCTTCTTCTACAGTAGGAGTAAAGTCATAAATATATAGATACATAACTACTTAGAAAGGGTATACATGTATAAGGAAGACAATATATTTAGATTTAAAGTTTTAATGTACAAGGGGACGTGGCTGGGAAAACTGACCCCTTTTTTGCAAAGTGCCTAGCTGTAGATTTTGAACCCTAGCTCTGCCGGCACCTAGGGAAACCTAGCAAACCTATACATTTTTGAAAACTAGACACCCAGGGAAATCCAGGACGGGGTGACTTGTGAGGCTCTCAGCAGCTTCTGTTACCCAGAATCCCTTGCAAACCTCAAACTTTGTAAAAAGAAACACATTTTCCTCACATTTCTGTGATGGAAAGTTCTGTAATCTGTGTGGATCCACAAAATTCCACCCACCCTGCATTCCCCAAAGTCTTCCAATAAAAATGGTATCTCACTTGTGTGGATAGGCCTAGTGCTCGTGACGAGAAACGGCTCGAAATGCAACATGGACACACCACATTTTTACAGTGAAAACTGACCCCTTTTTTGCAAAGTGCCTAGCTATAGATTTTGAACCCTAGCTCTGCCGGCACCTAGGGAAACCTAGCAAACCTATACATTTCTGAAAACTAGACACCCAGCGAAATCCAGGATGGGGTGACTTGTGTGGCTCTCACCAGGTTCTGTTACCCAGAATCCCTTGCAAACCTCAAACTTTGTAAAAAAAAAACATTTTCCTCACATTTCTGTGATGGAAAGTTCTGGAATCTGCGTGGATCCACAAAATTCCACCCACCCCGCATTCCCCAAAGTCTTCTGTGAAAAATGGTACCTCACTTGTGTGGGTAGGCCTAGTGCCCACAACAGGAAACGACCCAAAACGCAACATGGACACACCACATTTTTACAGTGAAAACTGACCCTTTTTTTGCAAAGTGCCTAGTTGTGGATTTTGAACCCTAGCTCTGCTTGCACCTAGGGAAACCTAGCAAACCTATACATTTTTTAAAACTAGACACCCAGGGGAATCCAGGATGGGGTGACTTGTGTGCCTCTCACCAGGTTCTGTTACCCAGACCTATTTTACTCAAAAGAACAAGGGGAACGCTGGGTGATAGGACATTTGTGCCGACACGGTGATCCCACACAAAAATGTGTGGAAAAAGTGATTTCTTTCAGCTAAATCTGAAGTTTGCAGGGGATTCTGGATAGGAAACCGTTGGGGGATCCACGCAAGCCATACCTCACAGGACTCCCCAGGTTGTCTAGTTGTCAGAAATGTGTGGGTTTGGCAGGTTTCCCAAAATAGCCGCCGAGCCCAAGGCCAAAAACTCAGGTGACCCCCCCTTGCAAAACCAGGTCGTTTCGAGATAGGAAATTTTGATGTCTCCACAATATGTTGTGGGCCCTTGCCTGTCGCGGGTACTTGGGCCACCCACACGAGTGAGGTACCATCTTTATCAGGAGACCTGGGGCAACGCTGGGTGGTAGGAAATTTGAGTCAGCCCAGTGATCCCATAACTTTACCACACAGAAAGTTGAGAAACAAGTGATTTATTTCAGCTAAGTTTGAGGTTTGCAAGGGATTCTGGGTAGGAAAATATTGGGGGGTCCACGCAAGCCATACCTCCCTGGACTCCCCCGGGTGACTAGTTTTCAGAAATGTGTGGGTTTGGTAGGTTTCCCTGAATTGAGAGTAAAAAAAACTTGTTGGGATCCATGAGAGGCACACCACCCAGTACTCCCCATTTGTTTCGTTTACAAAAATATCTAAAGTTGGTAAATTTTCCCTAGAGACAAAATACACCTTAGCACAGAAAGACAGATAAGACAAATATGACTGCCTAGCCATCTGTTCCTCAAGTACATACACATACTGGTTGGATTTGGCACAAGGGTGAGTGAAAGGTTCAAAATATATATGTTATTAACAAGAGATTGGACAAAAAGGAAATGCACTGTTAATAATTAAAAGGTTAAAAACCTGAACCAATGACTCACAGCTCGTGAGCTGTAAAGCCACAGCTAGGCACCAACCTCTTTACAGGCCATTCACACACCATTCATATGTGACACACACGTTCACACCACCAGCTGCGGCCCAAGCACATTACAAAACTCACATCAACAGACAATGTAGAGACAATGTACACCCTGGCAGAGAAAGACAGAAAAGATAAATATTACTTTAAAAGAACTATTCCTTAGGTACACACACATACTGGCTGGATTTGGCATGAAGGTGAGTGAAGGTTCCGAGCGTAAAATTGTATTAACAAGAGATTTCACAAAAAGGAAATGCACTGTTAATAATTAAAACGTTAAAAACCTGAACCAATGACTTACAGCTCGTGAGCTGTAAAGCCATGGCAAGGCACCAACCTCTTTACAGGCCATTCATACACCTTTCACACGTGACACACAAGACCATTCACACTGCCAGCCACGTGCCCAGCACATTACAACATTCACATCAACAGACAGCGCCATTCAAGGGCCCATCACTTTTATACGCCCACATGACTGACACAGCAATCACACCGGCTGGTGGTTGACATAGTGTGTGCAGTGGCGTTTGGCTAGCAGAGTGTGTAATGAACAGAAGCAAGTCACTACTCACACTCCGTCAGCCATAAGCCAGTCCACCCACACTGCCAGCCAAGCGCCAGTCCACCCACACCGCCAGCCATGTGCCAGCCCACACACACCGCCAGCCAAGCGCCAGTCCACGCACACCGCCAGCCAAGCGCCAGTCCACACATACCGCCAGCCAAGCGCCAGCCCACGCACACCACCAGCCATCGCCAGCCCACACACACCGCCAGACAAGCGCCAGTCCATGCACACCGCCAGCCAAGCGCCAGCCCACACACACCACCAGCCAAGCACCAGACCACACACACTGCCAACCAAGCACCAGTCCATGCACACCGCCAGCCAAGCACTAGTCCACGCACACCATCATCACATTTTTTTTAACAAGAAAGAAAACACAAACCCATAGGAACTAGATATAAAACTATAACTACAAACACAACAGCAGTAACTAAAGACATCATTCTAATGTCAACCGTGAAACTGAACAACTATAAAACCATACAGACCAGGCAGTACACTATTAGACTCACGGTTACTCCCAAAAACTCTTTTGAGTGTGATACAATCTGAAACATGTGGGCACACACAGCCCAGGATTAGAAGGACAATCAGCACAGTGCATACGACTCTCCTTCCGCATACCTCTTCGCAAACAGACTCTACATCTCTTACAGGGATTGTTTTTTTGGGGCGTGGGAGGAATTAAATCAGGAAAGTGGCGATCTTTCAATCTAGCCACATCTTCCACCACTCCAACTCTAGGAACACTTGCCTGTTCCACTACAACAAGGCTGCTTATCACAGACTCCTGAAACTGAACAAAAGTCATCTTTGACACAGGAGAACACTCCTTGAACACAACAAAAGCATTAAAAGTTGCTAAATTGAAGAGATGGATGGCCAACTTCTTATACCAAATGTAAGCCTTACGAACAGCAGTGTAAGGTTCCAACCTCTGATATACTCTATCGACACCACCAATGTGCTTATTGTAGTCTACAATGCATTCCGGTTTGCGCTCTTCAGCAACCTGACCCCAAACAGTCACAGGTGAAGTACTGTCATCATGGATGGTAGTCAGCATGTACACATCCCTCCTGTCCACAAATTTCACAGCTAGCAGTTCCTCATTACGCAAGGCACTGCACTGTCCCCTCTAAAGCTTTTTCCAAACAAGCTCTTTTGGGTAACCTTTATGGTTACAGCGGATTGTGCCACAAGCAAGAGTGTCCACTTTAAACAATTTTTTAAACAATTGCACAGCAGTGTAGAAGTTATCAAGGCACAAATGGTGACCTTTGTTAAACAGTCCTCTAGCAACCTCCCACACAATTTTCTCTGAAACTCCTAATGTGGATGGACAACCAGGGGGGTCAATAGTAGAATCCCTACCAGTTTACACCCGGAAATTATAGAAATATCCTGTCCTACTCTCAGACAACATATGCATCTTAATTCCATAACGTGCCCTCTTGCTAGGAATTTACTGCCTAAAAACCAAACGGCCCTTGAACCGGACCAAAGACTCATCCACAGCTATTTCTTTCAATGGAGTATAGATCTCTGAAAATCAATCTACAATGTGTTGAAGAACAGGCCAAATCTTAAAAAGACAGTCACAGTCAGGGTGATCTCGTGGCAACGCCAAAGCATTATCAACAAAATGCAGCATCCGAAGCAAAAGTAAATACCGATCATGACTCATTATTGCAGGAAATATGGCTGTTGCCATCAATGGACTGGTAGTCCAAGATGAAGCCAGGGACGGCTTCCTTATCAAGCCCATCAAAAAAGTAAAACCCAAAAACTTCTTCATCTCATCCAGATTTGTGGGAGTCCACTGTGTAGCTCTAGAGCAGGGCCTAAGGCTGGCACTGTTGTCCCTCTAAAACTGTTCAGCATACAAATTAGTCTGCTCAACAATCTCAGCCAAAAATACATCATCCATAAACAACTGAAAAAACTGTATAGGCAAAACATTTTCACAATCCACTCTACACCCTACATCACCACTAAAGGCAGGCAACACCAGCTACACCATGTTTGGATCAACCCAGAGTCCAGCACTTCCAGTAGGAAGCCTTGCAGCCCCAGGCTGCAATCCGGATGCCTCTTGCTGCACCATCGACACATCAGTGTCCTCCTCTAAAACAGGCACTTCATCCGCACTGAGAGTAGCTTCATCCGCACTGAGAGTAGCTTCATCATCAGATGATTCCTCGTGGACAGAAAACTCACTGGCAGAATCTTGCACTCCCTCCTCTCCCTCAGACGCACTGTCAGTCACATAATCCTGGTCAGAGGAAGATTCAAAAAGCATACCAACCCCCCACTGAGCAGTAATTCTGCGGCTAGCCATAATCCTTACTAATAAAGGTAACTTGTCAAACAAGTCAACAACAACAAACGCTTTGCAAAATAAGTAATAAACAAAATGTGGCTTTATCACAAATACCTATATACTCCAAAACTATACCACTCACTTGCCAGAAGCAGCTAGACTCACCACCACCTACTCTGCACAGACACAGTAAGGACCAAAAATATCCCACTTAAAAAGAAAAAGAAAAGAAAATTACACATAAGACAACGCAAAACACATCACAAAGAATTTCATGCTCAGTTTCATGCTCAGAATATTCTGCTATTATGACACCACTTACAAAAAATTCAATCATGCATGACAATAATACTCATTTGGAGTAAACACAACAAAAATGTTTTTCTTACCAAATAAATGCAACTACGCAAAACTGCAGATCAACCACTGCCGAAACTGCAAACAAGAATCAAAACCTTTGCACTAGAATAAAAAGGAGAAATAAAACATTACAATCACATATGCACATAATGCACTAGTCCACACACAATCCACCAGCCAAGCTGGGGGGGGGGGGGTAGGTGGGCCTACAAGGGGGGCAGAAACAGCCCAAAAATTCACCCCCTTAAAAGGAGAACAACCCTTGCCCAAAGGGTCACTCCTCAACATCAGCATTTAAAAAACCCTGGTGTCTAGTGGCTTCTGCCCCCCCTTAGGGAGAGATGGGCCTGAAAACATCTGGCCGATCAGCGTCCAAAGGGGGCAGAAATGGCCACAATAATCACCCCATAAAGGTGAGCGTCCCTTGCTCAAGGGACCGCTCCCCAACAACACAAACACAATCCCTGGTGTCTAATGGGTTCTGCTCCACTTGAGGGCAGATGGGCCTAAAAACATAAGGCTGATCTGTCCCCAAGGGGAGCAGAAACGGTGAAATATTCACCCCATATAGGGAGCGACCTTTGCCCAGGGGGCCGCTCCCCAACAACACTAAAACAATCCCTGGTGTCTAATGGTTTCTGCCCCCCTTGGGGGCAGATGGGCCTAAAATAATAAGGCCGATCTGGGAAGCTGGTGCATAGGTACCGTAGACCACAATGGAGGACTTCAGTAAAGATGCCACTGGCAAAGAAGCTGAAAGAGTCCAGTGGAACCAAAGGTGGATTCAAGGTGAAAAGAACCTGCAAGCAGAGGGGACAGAGTCAGGAGTGACCAGGAGGCACGTAAGACGAATGCCCACAGATGTCGATAGATGCAGGAGAAATAATGGTGCCCTTGAAGTTGCAGCTGTGCGGACCAGACGATGCTGAGGATGACCAGAAGCTGGTCATGAGCTGTCCCACATCAGATGTTGAGAGCCAGTAGGTCAGTGTCCGGCGGGGGCACCAATAAGCCTTGACAACAGCAACAGGCACAGTATTAGAAAAAGATGCAATTTCGGGATCAACAAGGTCCAAGTGACTCACTACGATCAGGTAAGTCAGAGAAGGCCCCAAGCAAGCAGGGGAGCCCACTGTAGCCAAAGAAGACCCTCGAGAGGACCCACAGACCGGAGGCACATTAGTCGCAAGTGGACCTTGAACAGCTTGCCAGGGATGAAGGGCCACGGTCCAGAGGATGTGGTGAGGACAGAGATCTTAGCCGCAGCAAATGCTTGAGGCTGGAGCTTCTCGGAGCCCGAAGATCTCTGGAGGAGAGAGTCAACAAGCTTTGGCAACGGCAAGTCAACACAGTGCACAGGGGTACTGCTCCAGCGGTTCCGACGAGGGATACTGGCTTGAAACTTGCTATGAAGACAGGTCAAACCTTGAGGGAGTTGTAGAACCCCCACTTGTGTTGCTGAGCCTTTCTGAGTCTGTGGGAGCCAAGGATCAGCAGACTTGTCAGACGTGTTGCAGTGCCTGCAGATGCAGGGGAGTTACTCTTTCACTCCAAGGGAGATTCCTTTGGGTGTCTTGGATGTCAACAGGCCCTGTGAAGAACCTGTATGGAGCATGGGCATAGACATTGCAGAAGACTTGCAGAACAACGAGACCAGGAGCAGCAGGAATCTTCCCAGTTGCAGTCTCGGTTCCCAGCGCGAAGTCCAGCAAAGTCCAGAGTGTCCAGAAAGTTGAAGAGGAAGTAGAGTTGGATTTGAATATTGTCCCATGACGAATCTAGGGACCCACCCACACGTAAGCACTTACGTACCCTAAGGAGAGGGTTGGGACAACTCAGGAGGGCTGGACAGTGGGGAGGATACTCCCATTTCCTTTGTCCAGTTTCACGCCAGAGTGGGAGCCAACGGCTCCCTGAGCTGGTTTGAACTGGAGTATGCAAGGAGGGCACCAAATGTGCCCTTCAAGCAGTCTCAGGGGCGCTGGAAAGTGCCCCCACCCTGTCCCAATACACTAAAGCCTGTCTGGGAGGTTGTTACACCTCCTTGTTACAGGAAAACTATTGTCCTGCTTCACCCTTCCTGAGCCTGGCTCAGGAGCATGGAGGCAGAATCGTGTCTCTGGTCAGCAGCAGCCAGAGCTTGCTGTCCGGGTCTAGAAGACTGGTACCAGGAGCATTGAGGGCCTCCTGGAGGAGCTTTAAAGTCCATGGAATCAACCCCCAACAAACGGTGTTAGGGTATGATTCCAACATGCTTGATACCAAACACAACAGGGTTCGTTACAGCCAGTTAAGAGATGGCCATCGCGTAATGATGCATGGCCACTCTATGTATCGTAATAACTGATGCACTCACAACCCAGGAGAATGGACTCTGAAGGTTGTAGGCCCTGCTCATGTAGAGGCACCCTCACACTTAGAACCAAGCACCCTGCCTTCAGGATTGAAAGGCCTGCTTAGGGGTGACTTATAGGTTTTAAGTGCAGTGACCTCAGATATAGGTAAGCCTATATCTGTCGTAAGTGGTGCTAGCACCAGCTTACACAGGCTGCAATGGCAGGCCTGTAGTCACAATTTGAGTGATCCCTCATGGGTGGCATAATACATGCTTCAGCCCATGGGGGACCCCTTGTGTATCTATGCCCTAGGCACCTTAGTACCATATACTAGGGACTTACAAGGGTACATCGGTAGCCAATCTGGGGGGTATCTAAGTATTCACCATGTTCAATTTAGGGAGGAAGCACAAAGACTGGGGTCCTGATTAGCAGGATCCCAGTCAGACTAGTCAAAAAAACATAATGACACCAGCAAAAAGAGGGGGTGACCATGAAAGCAGAACCTACTTTCCTACAGTGCTATAGAGAGATGAGGTGCATTGCTGGTGAGTGGTAGTGAGGGAATTCATGGAGAAGGAGGAAATGGGGGGAGGAGGTGCCAAAGAATATTGTTGCACCGTGTGCGACCAGTGCTAGGGGCAGCCCTGGCTGGGAGTGTTAGCCCTAACCCTGAAGTTCCGGTCTAGTTGTGCTCTTGATGTCATATGTATATGGGTACATTTGATAGGGCGCAGCGGCCAGTGCAGCTGAATCCGGAGCACGGGGCTCACGGTTCGATCCCCGGCACCGGCGGCAGCTCACCCCAGCACCATGTGACTCTGGGCAATAGCTCGTTTAATCTTCCCAACGGCCCCCAGCCCCTTGAGACCCTTAGGGGTGATTAGTTCACGCTTTACAAATACCGGGTTATTTATTTATTTATGGTGCAGAGTAAAAACTACATTGCAATGTCTCTATGCTGTCAGTACTTGTTAACTGATGTCAGTGTCACACCAAGGGAAGCCATTTTATAAAAAAAAAAACTACTGCTCTGCGTGCTCAGAACTAAACAGCTGTTTTAGAAATACAGTAATTTCCATTGGTCTGTATTGAAATGCAATTACTTTAAAAAACTCCATTTGGGAACACTATTCCGTTCGATTGGTGAAGAAAAATGCACATATATTAGGTTTTTACTCCATTATGAAAGTTCATTTCTTCTCTCCTTGAGAAAACATGAATCTTTTAAATGAAATTTAATATTTGTGCCTCATTTAATATTTAAAGATGGAGCCTTTCCAAGAGTGCATAAAACCTATTAAATATGGCACGATTCATGTGAAATAAAATGTAATGGCCATAAAATAGAGTGATGATGACGGGGTAGAAGAATCCAGGAACTGGAGGAGCACATGAGGAACACAGCTGAGGGCTCATTAAACACTAACAGTAGAGAGGTAAATGTACATGTGGGATTGAGGGCCAGTGCCATCATATAACAAAATAGGGCTAAATGTTTGAAACAGTTTGTATAATACATGCTAAATCCGTGTCTTGTTTGCGTGTAAAAGCTGTCCACCAGGTTGTGACGCTGTAAAACTGATGTTGCACGGCTAAATGTGCAAAACCATTGAAGATGTGGAAATGAGTCCAAACAAATGGATTGAGGAGGGAGGAGAGAGGCAAATATATACACTCTGCAGAAGAGATTCACAATCCTGTTTTTTTTTGTTTTTTTTGTCACGGTAGTTACAGAAGGGCCCATTCTTGAAAGCGGACCTGCTCGAAGGATAACTACATACATCACGAACAAAGCAAATACGTCCTTGAGTTTGCAAAATGAGGCACAACGCTAACACACCACTTAAAAAACCCACAACACAAATGTGAACTTCGACATTGTTTGTTGGGAAATACGAGCAAGTGACCAGAAACATGCAAAATAGTCTTACCTGACTGATGAAACACAATTACATGGATTTAAACCAATTACACTCTTTCGAACTAGTTTATGCAGTAAAATATACTTACATTCAAAGTCTAAAAGAACAAAGTATAGATTGACGGGGAACGAACTAAGGATACCTTTCACATTGTAAGACTAACATCATATGCAGAAGAGCAAAGCTGTACGAGACAGCACAGCAATAAAACACCGTACTCCATGGATAGGAGTTTGACTTATGGCATGGCAGCATGAGCCATCCCCATGGGGAGTTATAGAATCATGAGCAGAGCAGTCCTCAACACCCCCCTTGCATTAACTTCTATCTGTGTCCACCTATATGTTTGCTCACATATACGTCCTGTCAGTAGTTCATTAGTAAAAGAATAAGCTCCAGGTCCCTAATTTATCCTCAGCACTACAGAATGTTAGGGTCGCTGAATACCAAGGATGCCTAGTCTTGATTCTATCTCACACCTTTCTGCCACCACCCTACACTCCCTGCCCCATTATCTCACTCTTACAGGTTCTTTTTATGTCCGCACTCTCCCTTGGTACTGTTTTACTGTCTTTTTCTTCCTCCTCCTTTCTCCCGTTTCTGCCTTTCTTTCACTTGTTCTGGGTGAAAGTATGATGATGAAAAATAAGTCCTGGTCCCAAAAATGGCTGCTGTGGGCTCCACCTGCAACCACCGGCTCGAAGTAATGCTGCATCTCTACTTTAAATCAGGTCCAACATTGCCACATGTATCTGAAAGAGAGACATATTAAAGGCCTGATCTAGAGTTTGGCGAATGAATACTGCATCACCTATGTGATGGACATTATGTCCACTCATTAACAAGTGCCATACAATGGACTTGGGATATCCATAACATTTCTGATGGAGTAACCCGCCCATCAAACCCTAAAATAAAGCTAAATATCACTCTGAATTTCTTACGACACATAAACTGCATGAATCTCACACACACACACACACACACACACGCGCACACCCACACACGCACACACACATATTATTTAGGAGAGAATCTCAATTTATTTAGGAGAGAATCTAGGGCAACTGCAAGTTTGTTTTTATGGAAATTCCTGTGGGAAAACTAGATGATGTGCTCCTCTCAAGAGAGAATTGCAACGGAGCTTTCACGACAATATATATTTGCATTACAAATGGAGCTCTCAGGCAGTTCTTGTTTATGGTTGGAATTTTTGATTCTGTGTACTAATTCTAAAGATGCAGTACAAAATCAAATTGGTGTAAAAATGAACCAATTGTTTTAAGAAGAACTCTTACTATAGCTCTACAGGGACTTTTTATCGGTCAATACAATACTTTTTGGGCTTTGAGGCCCAAAATGTTAAGAACAGGTGGACATTTCACAGAACATGCTAAACAAGCTTTTACACAGACAGCACATATGTCCTTGCCTAACTCTCTCTAAAAACCCTGGCACTGACAAACAATTATTAGCCCTGCGATTGGGGAGAGGGTCGCCTAAGCATGTACATGTTAATTAGGTTCACTTCCAGCCTTCCCTCTCTTATGTTAATTTTCTTCTGGGGTAGACTCGAAGAATAGTTCTTACATGTTTACAGACTAAAATGTGTCGGTGCCATCGGTGACAGTCAAGATGTGCATCAGTTCACTTGGGTATCTCATATATCCCCATGGATCCAGGCAGTGAATCTGCATCAGTCGCCACAGCAACAAGGATACAAACAGGAAGTGTGGAATGTGGTACTGTTTGCAGGGCACCCACGAGTTCACAGGTAGCCAATCATCCTCACATTGACCAATACAATATTTTAGCTTTTTTTGTGACGAGTACAAGGTAGAATCTTTGAAAACAGTACAATATGCTAAAACAAGCATTTACAGTGCATTCCATTTCAGCTTGCCGGAGTCTCTCTCAAAAACCAGGTCATTGCCAAAGACGTATCAGTCCTGGGTTCAGAGAGAGTTGTGGACAGGGCCGGCTTTAGCACTGGTGGCGCCCTGTGCGACAATGTCTGTTGGCGCCCCCCCAATGACCCTCTCTGCCACGGATTCCCTCACTAGTGCCCTTTAACAGTGCCCCTCAAGTCTCCATAACCACTGTCTCTCAGATTAATTTAGTTCTATAGCACCACTCAAACCAGTTTAAGGTGTCAGAGCACTTTACATCACACATACATTGCACAGAGACAATCATAGGTGTGTAAATCAGTGTATAGGAAATGTTACATCAGACAGGACTACAAGGTGTAGTGTAGGAGTGACATGTCATCGATACTGGTAGGCAATATAGTTTAAGAGTGCTTATTCTGGAAAAGCACAAATTCAGAATTTAAAAATGTAACACCATTGTTAGGGGTTCTCTTTAATAACAAGAATTGTTTTCCACCCAAATGACCCCTTTTGGCAATATTAGGATAATGAAAGACTGGGTAAAAAAACATATAGCTCAAACACATACCTTGCAGTTTACACACAGCTCTTTTATGACAGTTAATAGCTCAAGTTCTATATTACGATTATGACTTACAAAGGACAAGTAACAAAAGGATCTCTCTTGCAGAAGCAGTAACCCACTGACCTATTTACATTATATGCACTTTATCTGCATAGTACACGATCTTAGCAGCAGGCATTTTAACCCTCTGCGCCACCCAGGATGAGTCAAAACGTCCACTAGACAAACCTCCGGTCTCTTTCTAGGAACACAATAAATCACCAGAGTTATCTTGACATTTTAATTGATGCCTACAAAAATTGCTGGAGGCCTGGAACGCGCCAGCAGGATGGTGCTTTTAAAATGATAATATTACTTGTAAAAATGACGCCCCCACCCCAAGTCAGCGCCCGGTGCGGTGGCACCGATCGCACCGCCCTAGAGCCAGCCCTGGTTGTGGATGACAAGCCTACACTTCCTACATATGTCTGCTGTCACTGGCCCCTCTCTTCTCGGAGTCTGCGGCATGGAGCCCTACTGAAATGCAGAATATATCCAAGAGTCCTGACAGTAAGGAGCTTCCATTTTCAGAAGGTGATGGGCTAAAATGAGTCAAAGGCCTGTTAAAAAAATATGAACAACACAATAATGATTAGTCGTAGGCAGCATATGCCTCAATTGCCCCAGGTATTATATGCCCCTCCAGGCAGTAAATGTGGATTTGTGGCCCAGAGCATCCTGGGGACAAACTGACGGTGCTATTCATATTGCTGTTCACCCCACCCTATTTCAGACATGCATGGGTAATCGCTATTGAATTATCATCATGATGACTGAGGCACAGTTTATGTTTCTTTTGTGTGATGGGTGTAAGGGATGCAATTGATTTTGCCCATTTAAGTGACAGCAAAGCAGCTCTTCTTTTAATGTGCATTCTTTTCTTGGCAACACAATGCTGCCGGATCGGCATGAGCTCCACTATGAACATATATCAAGGGCATTTTATAAATATGGTTCCAAGGTTGCTCAATACATATTCGCCTCCTGGTCTCTTGTCTTGAGTAACGCCCTAAGTCGCATACTAAAATGGGGAAAATGAAACTATTTATCCCAGAATGCGAAGCGCTGGTAATTAAAAAGTAAGCCTGGGCGGAGTTCGCGTAGCAGTGCTAAGCGGAACTCGACGAAGCAATAAAAAAAGTCTGCTGCGCTACGCGGCATTCCGGAGTGGGGGGAGCTGCTTGTCCCGCCCATTCGTGTGATGTTTCCACCGTACAGCAATGCGGATTGCATGTTTGGGGGGGAAATATCACGCAAACTGCACCATGCGGTCCGCATGAGCGCAGCCATCTTGTTTTCTTCTCTGTTATGGTTCTGGGGCCTACTTTTTGAATCCTCCCTAAATCTTTTTAATCCTTCTTTCCCAAATCTTTTTCTCTGATCTTTTTTATTTATTATCTTTCCCTCGGTCTTCTTAAGTGTATATTTTGCATTTTTTTCTACTTTTTTAGTGAATATTGTACTGATTTTCTCTATTAGTTGCTTCCTAATTGTTTTTACTTCCTTCCTTCTTCCCTTAATTTTTTTATACTTTCTACATTCTATTTTCCACCCCCCCCCCCCAGCATCATGGCAGAGACCCGTGCCACTAAAAAGTCGGCAAAGAAGAGCCTCCTTCCTTCGAAGGCCTCGACCAGAAGGAGACCAGCCCCGGACCTTGTTTTCAGAGGTGGAGGTGGAAGCGCTGGCTTTTTTTTAGCAGTGTCACCTCCCCTCCATCCTGGCAGCAGGCCTGGGTCCAGGTACGGGCTCTGGGAGCACCAGCAGCGGTGGGCAAGGGTGCGCCGAGCAGTGTATCGCTGCTCTGGTGCACCTAAAATCAGCTGACCCACCGGTGGTCCGACATCCTGGACTGAGACCAGGACTGTTGGACCTGCTTGAGGTTGAGGTCACGGGGCTTGGTGAGTAGCTAATTATCAATATTATTATCACTTATGTGTGCTATGTTATTGCTAATATATTTTTCCCAAATAGCAAGCATGCTGCTCACATGCAGGTAAGTTACGTTTACAAATCTTATATTATGTGATCGTTATTCTTCTAGACAGGTGCTCAGTGCTACCTAATCATACTTGTTTGCAACTTTGCGCTTGCTTGGGCTGTTTATGTAAGAAGTACTTAAGTTAATTAATGCAGACTAGAGATAGACTCCTTTCCTTTTTCCTGTCACCAAGATAGTGGTAGTTAGTATTAGTAATTTAGCAGTGCGTCCTCTCACTTCAGTTCTTAGAATCTTTTTTGTAGCTTGTACAGTGACAAGCAACCAACCAATTTTGTGTATGCATGCGTCCATCTATGCATTTAGAGACAAAATGCAGACTATGGGGCCGATTCCGATCTCGGCCGGTAGGGCTCCGAATCGGATTCGGCATTACCGGATCCGATTCGGAGCCCTATTTCCCGACCGAATCGTACGTGCGTCCGGGCGAGCGAGTACGATGCGTGCGCTCGCGAAATCTCCGACCGACTCATTCGCAGGACCCGACCGCTCCGACCGACTCGCACGGGGACGACTCGCATCGCGCAATGGAGACGTTCCCCGGCCGGGTAAGTACGATGCGCATCGCGACCGCTCTGACCGACTCGCGCAGTCCGGCTCCAAGGAGCTGTCGGAGCCACACTTTGGGGGTCCGTGCCGGACCCCCCTGGAAGCGTAGGCACGCGAGTCGCACACAGGGGGGAGCCATGGGTCCCCCCTACACGTGCGTGTACGGTGCGACCCGCATCGACGCGAACACGCTGTAGGGGGCACCCCTTGTTCGCGTCGTGCCCATTGAGTCAATGGGAGCCCGTGTACGCGTCGTACGACTGGCTCCCATTGACTTCAATGGGAGTCCGACCGAATCGAGTCCGATAGCATACGTGCGCATAGTACTCATTCGGTCGGGCTGCTAGGGTCCGATTCGGTCGGAAATCTCTCCGAGTCCGGCTCGGTCGGAGAGATTTCCGGCCCGAATCGGAATCGGCCCCTTAGTGAATTGGCCTGTCAAAGGAGCAAATATAATTTGTTGCAATTTATTCCAAAGTCTTTGGAATAGGCGGGCTAGTTAGGTTTAGAAAATGTGAAATAGATAGGACGGTCCGCGATACTAGTCTACTACTAGTCGATATGATTTAGGAAAGATCATTGTTATTGTAATTGCAGTTTCCTGTCCAAAAATATTTTTGGAGAGATTATTTATTTACCACCAATTATTTCTTGTCTCTTTAATTATGTCTTACATCAGCATCCAGGGGCAAGAGGTCGTCCGAGGAGGGTGAGGCAGTTGTAGGTGCATCCCACAAACAACTCTCCTCGGCCGAAGGCTCTGCTGGCCCCAGTAAGTCCTTCTGTTGTTAATATATTTCCCTACCTTTTACTACTCCTTAATTTGAACTATTTTCTACCTGTTTCATAATTTTATTTTTTTCCCAAATGCTAGATCTAT
The DNA here is from genome assembly GCA_963921515.1 of Calotriton arnoldi. Classification (NCBI taxonomy): domain Eukaryota; kingdom Metazoa; phylum Chordata; class Amphibia; order Caudata; family Salamandridae; genus Calotriton; species Calotriton arnoldi. The sequence continues at coordinate 728,068 of CAWUFW010004639.1, forward strand.
CCGTTTCAAAAATCTTGTTATACCTGCATTAAAAGGTGGCGGACAGCATGGTTCGCGGTTGATGGGGCGAATGCGGGTGCGCCGGGGGAGTTGCGAGGGGGTAACGGTAAAAAAAAAGAAACACTTACCTTGCTGTGCCAGTCCCACGTCTCTGCTCCTGCTCTCTGAGGTACAGGAATCACAGAAAAGGCTCCCCTGACCAATCACAATGCTGCAATGCAGCTTTATGATTGGTTTTGAGCGTCCTGGTTCGACGCTCAACCAGGGAATGGGGGCCTGGGCTTGTTATCCACCAGGCTGTAATGCAGCCTGCAAGGTGAACGGGGAAAGTGCGCATGACTGGTTTGGGCGTCCTGAGATGGCCGACAAAACAGTCATTGCGCACTTAGGAGTGGGCAAACCACTCCTCACCTGCCCTGCTACGAGAGCAGAGCAGCCCTGCCCACCCGCCCACCCGCCTGCAAAGCAACAGAAACATAAAATGATAATAACTCAAAGTTTTTATCATTTTATGTTTCCTTTTCAGTGCACTGCTTAAAAGCAGTGGGGTGACGCTCCTCCGCCATAGCCGAGGAGTTGCCCCTATGCATTATCCTATTTACTATGTTATTTAATTGAATATTTCTAGTGTCTGTATCTTACCTCAAACTGCCTCTGTCTGCACTAGTTTGTCTGTAGCTTCCTTTCTTCTGGTTTTTCAGTCAGCTTTCTTTCTCCCCATATATATTTTGCTGACTGCCTAGTGGTGGTACTGTAAGACTCAGAGAACACATTGGTCCTTACTACTCTACTAGTAGTAGTACTATTACTCTGCCGTGCAGATTGCATGCCCATGTAAGGTATTCTATGCATGTTTGTTGAGATGAGAAGGCTTTCTTTTACTTTCTCATGCTCAATCAGTAAAACGAGAGAGTGGCCCTGGTCAGGTTGGACACCCCAAAGTTGTGCCTTCTTCTTATCTAGGCCTAGTATTATTAGCAGCAGTTGATGGTGAACTGATTACCGTGCACCATGGCTGGAAGGAAGTATGAGGAGGAGGAGGACAGCACCATTACATTTGCCAACCAAAAAGACCTTATGTCTGACTGTCCGGCAAGATGGCTACTTTTATTTCTCTTCAAAAACTCAGATTCACCATTAGCTCTAGCCACTCAGTTCAGTCCTTTACAGGTTGTCTTCTTGAGATACTTTTCAAAAATTGCGACCAACAAAAACAAAACCCCCAACCAGATATTTTATTATTTTTGATAGGACATAGTGTCTGTACCCGAATTGCTAGTGATGTGTGTGGTGCATGTATTTTCAATTTTGCTATGGAAAAAAATAAATAGGGGGAGGCGCATATGGCATCTAAAAAATGTGTAATGTTTTTTCTAGCTGCACCAATCTCCAGTACCGGGGCCAGCGGGAACGGCGGCGCCTTCCAAGGAGCAGATGCGGAAGCTGCAGGGGGTGAGCCAGCCGCAGTGGCGGTGGTGGTAAGTCATATTGCTTGCTTTTTGACAATTTATATACTCACTGCAAGGGTGTACTTTGTACTGTTGAGAGTGAGACTAAGTTGTGAACAGCTGAAGACATCCCTCTTTACTTAGCATTAGCATATACAGCGAGAGTTGAGTACCTAATGGCTTCTTCTATATTCAACTCAGCAGAGAAAGCTTCATGAAGAAGAGTCACACCTTGATGGGTTGATGGGAAAGGGAAAGAAGGATGGAAGGAAGAGGGACGGGTGAAATATAATATCACTGGCAGAGAAGGATGCATGGTTGAAAGGATGCATATAGGTGGCTAATAGAATGCATGCATGGGTGGGTGGGTAAAGGATGGGTGAAGGTGAAAGAAATGATGCCTGCCTATGTAGGTGAAAGTGTATGGGTGAAAGGAATCCTCCAGGAGGTTTGATGGGTCAAAGCAAGGATGCATCAGTGGTTAAAATGACAAATGTATGTTGATGAAAGGTTTGTTGAGAATGATAGCCATGTTTAGATGGATGGATGGTACTAGTTTTCATAGTGAAGACTGGATGAAGACATTGTAAAACTTAAATGGTGACTGAGTAGCAAAGCCAAGGGTGAAGAATAAAAAAAATGCTAGAAAAAAAATGCAATGATAAATGGAAAAACCCATGGGAATAAGAGTAAACAAGGAATGTTTTTATGAAGGTTTTTGATTCAAAGGTTTGAGTGAGGTTGTATTTCAGACTACTCCCTTGACTCACAGTAGTTTTCAAGCACAGCATATATTATGTACCCATACCCACCTATCAACATCAATTGCCTCCCTCCGAGGCCCACTCCCTACCCATGTCATTTCACCAGTGTCAGCCATGGGTGGCCTATCGGCTGCATAGTAACAATACTAGTACGTCACGTCATGCAGTATAACATTCATATATTAGTAAATATTCATCTGCCTTGTTGTAGTCAGGGTGAACATGACAGTGAGCATTTGATTTAACAGAGCATGGCCATGATAGGAAAAGAGATAATTGTGTGGTACAGCTGCCCCACCTGCAGACAGTAGCAAAGTATAATGCAACACAAGTATGTCTGTCTAGGGCAGAAGCTGAGCTGGCATGCCTACATTAATTTAGCTAAACGAGAGAGAAGAATATTTGTATACTACATAGTGCTTAATGCCTGGAACTGTAATCACATCAAAATCGAATGGACAGAGGAATTGAGGATACCAGCAAATGTTATATACTGCTAGTTCTACTGTGCCATATATCATTTTATGTGTTACTGTTTTGCTAAGAGTAATGGTTACAATTTGTATTTTTCTTTCTCGATATAGCAACTTCTGCCCATCCACCATCATCCTCACAACTCAACAGGCAGGAGATAGCAGCCAGGAGCCGGCAAAGGAAGATGGATGCCATCATGGTTGAATACCAGTGACTGGTGGCCAAGAAGGAGGAGGAGATGGCGGCAGCAGCTGCAGCCTCCAATGCCCCGGGTCCCAGCCAGGCCCCAGTGCCTCCGGTAGTATAACGCCGTGGTCAGGCAGCGGCCCGCCACCATTCAACCAATGCTGCTCCCACCTATAGACTCTCTAGAGCCTTTCAGCACCACATGCTCCTGAAGATGGTGCACCTGAAAGCTGATTGGTGAGGAAGCTCCTAGCCTGCCGTTAGGTCTCTCTTTCCCCTTTTTTAATCTTTTGTTTGGTGGGTGGGACTTGTTGGGGAGAGGGTGGGAATGTGGGAGTTGGGGAATTCTTGTTTTTTTTGCATATTTATTTATGGACATTTGTTTGGACAATTATTTGGATTTTATTTACTTTGGACATTGGTTAGGGTTAGGGAGAGGGGTGGGCCAGGTAGTTTATATTTATTAGGGGAATACATTTTTTATGGTTGTACATATGATTTAAATCTTTTTTGGGGGGTTACTCTTTTACTTCGTACTATTTCCTTTGCCGCAGGCCCGCAGACAGTTTTTAAAATCTGCTTATAGTGTAACACACCCATAGTTCTGGGGTACCCTCACTTGTCCTACTACTCTCTCCTCCTAGTCTCTGCAGTCTGCAACTATATTAACCCGTAAGGAGTCAGAAGGGGAGTGAGTGTGAATTTCCATAGTATATAGATTATTTAGCTCAACAATGAATCCCCCACAGATCTTCTCTTACCTGTGATTAGGCAAAGCGATGGATGCATGGTTTCCCAAGGTGCCATGGTGGTGGTAGTAGACAGTAGCAGCATGCTAGTGGGCTAGTCAAATTCTAGTGAAAGCACCTGATCCAGAAGCGAGGTTCCACTCCCTCCTAGTCAAACTCAAACTGTAGGATGAGGACTATTCATCGCAGGGAACTAATTAAAATTGAAATAAAACTCACTGAGTTAATGCTGTTGTATATGCAAGCTTTGCAAAAAAATGAGATAGTCACCAGAGGGAGACTAGAGTACGACTAGTAGTACACAAGAAGAAGACCGCCAAACTAGAAAACATGATAAGCAATGCAAAAGTAAAATAATTATTCAGAATGGTGGGCTAGTACAAGTTATAAACTGTAGTCGACTCGAGCTAGAAAGTGGACAATTGTAATCTTTAGTGCTGGAAGGATGATGATGCTGTCAATTATTAGGGATTATGTTCCTCTGAAAAATATTTGAATATCGAATACTGTGCATGCGTGGGCAATCTAATATATATAATAGTGCCAGTGTGGACTACACTTAGAGCAGAAGAAGATCCTCGCCCTGCCTTGAGTTGGTGTTGCTTTCACCACATCCGCCCCACCAAGTGTGTGATAGATCAATGGTGTAAATTTAATTTAGTTACACCTCAATAAATCACACAGCCCAGGGGAACAGGGTTAGGGGTTCAATGAAGGGATGGGATGAGGGATTTGAGGGAAAGGTTTGACAAAGGCAAACACTACGCAAAGACAACATTCATCTTGGCAGCCGACCATCATAAATCTGCTATGGGAGGAAAAGGAAATGCATGCATTATGATGAGTACTAGTACAGGTAAGCCAAATCAAATTGTCCGTCTGCCCCCAGAGAGACCCAAGTTGCATTATGTTCTATTGCATCGAGCTTTGAAAGATAGTAAATAAAATTAAAATATCTGTAGGAGTCAAGTAAACAAACATAAACAACACACACAGTTGTAATGATTGAAGAGAAAAAAAGATACTGTATTGCCAAATTGGAAGTTGCATCTGCATTCCACTTGGACTGTCCATCAATCTTGGGTACCTGGCAGATGCAGTTCGGTAAGGTAAGTGTGAGTATGTTACATTGTTTTTCCAGTATGGCGTAGGGTAAAGGGCCTGTAGATTGAAAAGCAAAAATGATATTGAAGAGTCAAGGAGAAAAGTTAAACTGCATAATGCGGTGTGCAACAAGAAGAGAAGACTCAGGGACAGCATGGCTAAATGTCTGTTCCCGGCAGTTGCCTCAACAACAGGCCCCCCACCTAACAACCACTTAGCTTCGAATTAAATGACAAATTTGAGCCAGATAGCACTGAGCACACACACATCCAGCAACATAGCATTTTTCCACTCAAGTAAAAAATCAACACACCGCTGTCAGTCACACCACTCACCACCACCACTACACAGAATTGTATAGGTCTGGTGTTGTTTACCTTTAGGCCACTTCAAAGTCATCATCATCCAAATCGGTTGGCTTCAGTGAATTTGAAAACTTCCATCTTCTTCTGGCGGCAGTTCTCGAAGCAGTCACGCTCACGCCCACGCCCTGAGTCATTCCATCATCTCTGATCCTCCTGATTCTGACCCCGAGTATGGTGTCCAAGTCTGTACCAACAGTGTCCCGAGCCCCAACTCAAAATGCAATACATCGGCCTGTAGTAGCAAAATTTTGTTATTTAACAACAAGAAGGGAAAGGTTGAGTCCCTTTTTGTGTAGACTTGATTTGTGTTTGCAAACTTTGCATTATCTAAGGGACTAGTCGGGTCTGAGTCTTTGAGGAGTATAAAGCATAAAACAATAAAAAACAAAGTAGTGTGGACTGTGTGGAGTGGAGTTGGACCTGGAGAAGGCATCTTGCTATCCTATCTCTCAAAGGGGAAGGAAAGAAAATAACCTTCAGAGGAAACTTTTAAATTATTGATCAGTCATCGGTAGGCCACCAACAGTGTGAATCTCAATCATCACTAACACATTAAGCGTAACAAACAAACACCCAGTCTCACACTGCCTGCTGCACATGAATCATCTCACCTGTTCTCAATCTCAACACACATGATGATGACATATCACAACAAGTTCACATCACAACAAACAATAATCACTCAGCGTGCAATGCGTGCCAGCATTTACCTGTTCTTCCGGTGTGCTCACAGTGATCGATTTGTGGTACATTGCAGAATGCAGATCATCCACTTGTTCACAAAGCAGAGAATTGCCAGTGTAAATCGAATTATAAATGTCACATGTGGGGCAGTCCCTCTAGGGTAGGAAAGCATAGATAGTCATGGCCCAGGGTAGGAGGCAGGCACACCTTTGTTTGTATTCTCCATCCAGTGTCTGGCTTGAGGGAAATGGCTTTGGAGGGTGAGTTGGGACTTCTTCACTGCACACAGTTGCAACTCCAATTCGGCAATAAAATGTGTCTAAGAGTAACTTGGTGGGGATGAATTGGTCAACCAGACAGTCAGACACACACAAATAATAAAGTAAATAATGTTCCCTAGCTATATATATATATTTTTTTTGGGGGGGGCGTCAAAGAAAGAAAGCCTAGTAGTCAGGGAAGTAGAGCTTGTCCTCAAACTCTGATGGTTCACCCAGAAGTAGGTCATCTAACACACTACTTCTATGACCTGAGTCTCTGTCATCTTCCTCCTGTGGTACTTCAGGTATGGTGTAATCCGGTGGTATGAAGTGCTGACACATTTTGATCATGGTTAATCTCTCCATGTTTTGGGGCGAGAGACTGGTCCCTCTCACTGTAAACACAAGGAGATGATCGACGGAGTGCTGAAACTTTTCAGACACTCACCCCCACTCACAGATCTGGGTTCAATACATCATTATTCTTTAGCTCACTTTGCCACCCCAGTTCAGAACAAGCCATATGCAAATCAGTCTTGGCCCTCTTCCTCATGGGAACAGTCCAGCCCGAACTGCCAAACCAGGTCTTCCCTGGACCGGAAACAAGCATCCTGGGAACGGTTTCGGGGTAACACCCCTCATCAGCCAGGCCAGCTTGAAAACAAGTGGCAAAGTGAGCAAGGGACCCATGTCTGGACATACCCTGCCAACTTAGGGCGAACAAACCTTCTCACTGTGACAACGGCACCAGCAGCACTGAAAACACGCTCAGTGGAGACACTGGCTATAGGGCAAGTCAGATAGTTTATTGCCAGACTGCTGAGCACTGGCAATTGGCGCCTCTTCCCATACCAATACACCAATGTGTTTTGATCAAGGTAGACCTCTGTTGCGTCATCCAGATAGGCCTGGACCATTCACTCAATGTACATTGCTGTTGCTCCACTTTGCTCCACTTCTTTTGCCATCGCCTCTGCAGTGGACTTAAGACCTGCCAGTAGAAATCACTCAGTTGCAGATTTGGGGGCTGATGATCCTGGTCTTGGTATTGCTGATGGTGTTCTTGTCATTGGTTTTGGCTGCTGTGAGCCAACAGTACTGCCCTCAGGCTCTCAACTTGAAGCTGACCCACAGGACTTGTGCCCTGGACCAGTGGGCCTCTAATTCCCTTTAATTCTTTTTCTACCTCACTGCCTTGCTCAGCTATCCATGTTTTGTATTTCTAACATCCATGTCTGAAAAAGGAATGAAAGTGGACAGTAATGGTTTGTAGCAAGGATCAAGAATTGTTGCACAGATGTAATGTTTGAGGGACACAATGTCTCTTTGCACCCTTGTATTAGCAGACAAGCGATTGATTAAGCTCTCCACCAAGTCATACACATCCTTTTTCTCCTCCACACCTGCATATATTGCAGACACCTCCTTTAGCTGTTTCTGTAGCATGTGCAACAATGGGATAGCTTGGCCCATGGAACTGTTCTCTTTGCTGACGTCCGGTGTGAACACATCAAAAGGAAGCAGCATCTCTGTCAGGCATTTGACTAGGCCCCATTGGTTCATCTCAATGATCATGCCTTCTACAGTTGTATCTTCTCTTTGCATGACATATTCACTGATAGGTTTGTACTGCTAAAACAGGCGTTCAAGCATGTAATAAGTAAGCCTGGGCGTAGTTCGCGAAGTAGCGCTACGCGAAGCTACGCAAAGTGCAGTTCGCACTACGCGAGCTACGCGTAGCACTACGCGAACTGCGTAGTGCACTGTTCGCAATGATTGCACAGTGCCGGATGCTTGTCCGCACTGTGCAATCATTGAAAACGGCATCTTGCACAGTGCGAGCTGTCTTTACTGCCGCTCGAGTAGATTTTTACTCGAGCGGCAGCTTCTCAACGCGGACTGGTAGTTTCTCATCGCGAGCGGTCGCGAGCATACCACGACCACTCGCAATGAGAAACCTGACCTCCCGCGTTGAGAATCTCGCCGGGATGTCATTTTGCTTGCTCGCGGTCGCCAACTTGACGTTGAGGACCGCGAGCAAGCAAAAATGACCGCTGCACTACGCTACGCTACGCTACGCGTGTTTGCACTGTGCTACGTGCAATTCGCGTTGTGCGAAGTAGCGCAAACTTCGCAAACTACGCGAGCGTAGCGTAGTGCTTTGCCCAGGGTTAGTAATAAGTGGAGTTCCAGAGTGTTGGCATCTCCTGTGTAAGTGCTTTAACAGGCATTCTATTATGACGCTGAATGACCCTCAGCTTTTTCCGGGCTTTAAATGAATGGCTGAAATGAGTGCAGATTCTTCTGCAGGTGGACAGTAAGTTGCTTACTTGGTCTTGTTTTTTTAGAAAGTCCTGTGCAATGATGTTGCTGCAATGAGCCAAACACAGGACCCTGAAATAACCACCATCGGCCATGGCCTTAACTATAGTACTGCCATTGTCTGTGGCAACAAATCCAATCTTAAGCCCTCTTGGCCACAGCTATTCAAAGACCTTGTTGCTGAAGTCTTCCAAAATGTATGCAGCAGTATGGGATTTCTCCATTGTGAACATTGCTACTATCACATGCTTCAGAGCAGCATTACAAATGTCAGCATTGTCAATACCTGCAGATATTTTATTCTCTAGCCCCCACAAAAGAGATCCAGTGTGCAGTGATGCACATGTAATCAGGCGCTTGGCAACTGGTCCACATGTCTGTTGTCAGGTGGATACTGTGGACAGTACTCTGCTGCAAAGCTTGTCCAAGCAATTCAAGCACATTGTGATATAGCACTGGAACAGCAACTCTGGCAAAATAGGACCGACTGAGAACCTTCCATTCTGGGCAGATGGCTGCCACAAATTCAAGAAAACCCACCCCTTCAATAAAATAAAAAGGCAGGAGGTCCAGCACTAACATTTTAGCCAGCTTTGCATTGTACAAACGTGCCATTTGGGGTTTGCGTTCGTACTGCCCCTCTGGCCTAAAGATGGCATGAATAGTAGCCTGAATGTTTTTCTTTCCTGATGCCACTGATGCAGGTGATGTCTTGAGAGCAGGCGGTGGTAGGATCAATGCGCTTTTCAGCGGGGCAGTCACTGTCCTCTGTTGCCTTGGGATCTCAACCTGAGTCTTGTGCCATTGTGATGCTGCTGATGTGGGCGATACTACTGCACTGCTGGGGAGAGGGCTGATTTGTCTAATGAAGATGTCTTCCTCTTCTTCACCTTCCACCATGACCGGCTTTCACCCCCTTCATCAACAACACGTGCAGTTTTTTGGTCGCTAAGGTGTGCCTCCCAACGGATTGCATGGTGTTTTCTCAAATGGGTTGTTTTGCCCCCGGTATCATAGTTTGTACCAAGCTTACCCTGACTAACACTTGCTTCTCAAAGGGAGCATATGGCAATGTCCGCCTCCTTCTGGCTAATTGAAAAGAAATCCCAAACTGGGGAGTTCAACTTTCTGACACTGGCTCCACTGCCAATGTCGGATGAACTGGGGGTAGGTGGGCTTTTTGACGTTTGACTCTCTGCAGTACCTTCTTCAACTGAGGTGGTTGTGGATGTAGGTCGCTGCCGGGACTATGCAAATATGGAAGCTGGTGGTGGTTGGATCTATGATGCCACTGCCACATCCCCCCGGAAAGTTGGGATGGTGTAACGTCGGTCTCCACTGGGGCTGGGGTAACATCCATGATGACTGGCTCATCGTCATCCTCCTCTTCGACATCTGCCTCCATAACTCTAAGGCTTTCTGGAACCTTTCTTTTCCCTAGCCTCGTCTGAGTCATCTTGTGGTGTGTCTCACTCTCAGACTGAGGCGGGCTTCCAAGTGGTGTCTAGATCATCAGAAGGGGGGCTTGAAGAAAAAGATGATGCACCACTAACCCTTCTTTTTGTAGCTGGAGATCTGGAAGACAATGGATCTCCTGGAGCAGATTTCTCTACTTCCTTAGCATAAAGCTCAATATCTTGAACTGCTCCTACTTCAATGTGAACTACTATTGGTGGTTGTGGCTGTTGTTCTTGTTGTTGTCCACTTCTTTGAGTTTCCTGCAACGATTGGGTACTACTTTGCGATAGAGATAAGTCAATGTCAACATTACTGCTCGTCGGCGTTGCCGTCATTAGACTGGCTGCCTCTGTGACAGACATGGGCTTGATCCTAGATTGGAGTGGGTCGGCTGATTTGGGGGTGCTGCTCCCAGCTTGCTCCCCTGAGGCGGGTGCGGCAGGCAAATTCTTTCGTTTTTCTAAAAACATCTGGGGCGATATACCAGAGGTGGTGGTGGTAAGCTCCTTCTTCTTCTGACTGGCCACTTTCTTGGTAGCAGTTTTACCACCTTTTTTTGGGGCCATCTTGAAGCTGTCAGTTAGCAGTGGCACTTAGCTTCACAAGTTGAAGAGATGTCTGATGTGTGTGTCATTCACGCATCATGCTCACACCATGTACAGGCCTTCTTTCTGGCAGTACTGTGGGTGCCTTGTTGTTGTCTTGTCATGCACCTAAAAGAAAAGAAGCAAGAAGGACATCAGTGAAACGTGGCATTGTTGCTGTTCAATTAGTAGCACAAACAAAAAAATATAATTCAGTGTGGTCACTGCTGTTACTCCCCTAATCAACAATACAGTGTATATCTACTCATTTGTAAAACGGAAAACCACACCAACATATACTTTCATGGTGGCTGAACACTCAGGAAGAAGAAGAGAGAGCAAACAAACTGTTTGCTTTATGTGCAGCATGTGACGTCAAGTCACGTCACTTATGTGTGATGTGGCACAGAGGGCGGTGCAGCTGACAAATGACAATGGAGGGAATAATCCCTAGACAATGAATGCTGTTGTGCACCTATAGTAGACATGGGGTTGATTTAGTGCTTAATTTGAGTCGGTGCTTTCCGGTGCTCAGCACCAGCGCTTATAGCACCAATTAAGGATACACTCATTTGGAAGGCACGTGATTTTTCCCAGATTCACAGGATGTTGAGCCACGCAGAGACTCAAACCCGGTTCCCCAGCTCCGAGATCGGCAGCTTTAGCCATTAGGCCAAGTCCTCTCCAGAATAATAAGTGCTGGGGCAGTTTGCAGTTTGCATTAGCACATTTCTCCTGTTAGCGCTGCCTCCTGAGGACAGCCCCGGTACTTTTTATTTTACAAATTAACCACTAGGTTGATTGATGCAAGATGTAGTGGGAAATGGTATAAACGAAAAAAACCTAAAAATTATGCAAAAAATTAAAAAAATTATTTACCAATTACTTAAATATATTGGAAAAATTAAAATTATTAAACATAAGTGAATTTATCCTCAAAGATATAATAATAAGTTATTATTAAACTACTATCTTATTGCTCCACTATCCATGCAGCCTATGGCAAAAAGGGTTGAATTTGGTTGGACGCACAAAATGGCTGCCAACCAGTGCCACATTTTCATCAACAACAACGCTGAACATGAAGGCATTCATTGGGAGCAAGGAGAAGACATGCAGGCATATAGGGACGGCACACTGGCTGTATCCACAAAATGGCTGCCACCCACATGGTCATAACAAGAGGCAGGAGGCCTAGAACAAAGAACGCATGCAGGCATATGGCAAAAGCACACTGGCTGCATACACAAAATGCCCAGCAGCCACATGGTCCCACACTCACAACAAGAAGAAGAAGGCCTAGAAAACAAAGAACACATGCAGACCTATGCCAAAAGCAGTACACATTGGCTGCCTACACAAAATGGCCGCCAGCCACATAGTCACAACAAGAAGCAGGAGGCTTAGAACAAACAAACGCTTGTAGGCCTATGGCAAAAGCACACTGGCTGCATACACAAAATGACCATCAGACACATGTTCACAACAAGAAGCTGGAAGCCTGGAACAAAGAACGTTTGCAGGCCTAAGGCAATAAAGCACACTGGCTGCCTATACAAAATAGCTGCCAGCCACATGGTCACTCACAAGTCACAACAACAAGAGGCAGGAGGCCTGTAAAACAAACAGTACATTCAGGCCTGGGGACAGTCCGCTGACTATACAAAATGGCCCCTGGCCTATGGCCACATAGTATCTGGAACAAAGGTAAATGTTGGCCTATGGCAAGCACACAAACACACACACTGGCCAGACAAAGGAGGCATAGTAAAACAGAGAAAACATCATTAATTCAGCAATGCCAAAAAGGCATTATCCCACCTAGTCCTATACACTGTTTGCATGAAAAACACATGAAATACCACAAAAAAACTTATTTTGTATTTCAATCCAAATCCATCCATGGCCTAAATGCTGTAAACACCATAGAAACTGTTGTTTCATGCACCTATGACTAGCACTGGTCCTGCTGGCAGGCTAGGCCACATAGTGAATTCAATCAATATTTCAAATGTATTAAAAACTTGCAGAAAATGTAGTAAACTGTGCAACATTTTTACAAAAGAAGAAAAATGAAATGCAAATAAATCACTAGGCCCCTACTGAAACAACAGGCCAACCACCACAATAAATTTTAAAAATCCATTAAAAGTACAAATACATCCAGGTGCATGGCCCCAGTCAAACAAACATCACCAGTTTTTTAACTTACTTGTGAAATCTCAAATTAAAGTCCTTAAATCCAATGGGATATGCAGCAGACACAGAGAGTTATCCTTCCAGCTCCAAATCCGCATGAAATGTGACCAGAGATGGACAAGGCACTGGGAAAAGCCTGCTCTTGGGGGTGGCGGTCCCCAGGGCCATCCATGGTCCCCCCCCTCTAATGTTAATTTAACCCCATGGAGGTGGTTGTCCCCAGGGTTGCAGGGGGCCGCGCCGTCCTCCCCATTTAAATTGACAAAAGCCCCTGGGAGAGGTCTGTCTCTGGGGCAGTGGTGGGTCTGCCCAGACCCCCGCATTATTTAAAATTAAATCCCTGGGGAAGTGGCGGCCCTGGGGCTGCAGGGGGGTCTGTGCGGCCCCCCTCATTTGCTAAACAAAGATCCCTGGGGAGTTGGCGATCCCCGGTGCAGGGGGGGCCAAGAGGCTGCCACAATATAAAATAGAAAGCCCTGGGGAGTTCGTGGTCCCCGGGCCAGAAGGGGAGGCCTCCCCCGCATTTAAAAAAAAAAGAAGCCTCGGGTGGTGGTGGTCCCTGGGGTATTAGTAATCCCCAGGGGGGGGCCCTTGTGCCCCGCCTCCTATAGTTACAAATGCCCCCTGGACCTGGCCAACCCAGGGGCCTATAATCAACAAAGAGCTTCATTTAAAAAAAAAAAAAAGGTTGGCTGGATTCGCAGAGCCAGACTGGCTCCCACCCAATTCTTTTCAAAAAATGCTTTTTTGGGCCTGAGAGGTCCCTGTGGGACCCCCTCCCCTCCAAGAGGCCTATGGGGTCAGGGTGGTTCTATCCTGCTCCCTTTTCTATTTTTTAAATCTTTTTCCTGTGACTCGGTTCAACTAAGTTACAAGATGGCTGCCAACACTTCCTGGTTTCAAGTGTTGGAAGCCAATAAGATCCCAGCACGAGATCAGGAGGGATCACAGATCCACCACATCCCTATATATACAACTGGAAATTTCTTGAAATTTCTCTGCAACTACTGAATGGATTTGCACCAAATCACAAAAGGCACCTCTTTGGACCAACATCTACATTCCTGCCAAATTTGGTGCAATTCCGTTCAGCAGTTTGGGCTGTAGCAGTGTCTAAAGATCCTATGGTAATTAATCTGAGATTCACACACACCAAAGGAATCAGAGATATCACTTTCTTGGACGTCACCATCTTTGCTGAAAACAATAGACTATAAATCAAGACCAACTACAAGTCTAGGCTTGATGGCTGCATTGATGGACAAATGAGTAAGTTGGTTTATGAGTAATTTAACAGTTCACCCATCCATGTAGTCTTCATTCTTTTTTCCACCAAATGTTTGTCACATCATCTATTCTCCCATCCACTTGAAGTTGCCAATCAGTAAAGAAGATGTTCCACTTATAAAAGGCAACCCTATTGGATTTACCAATGCTTGTTAATTAATGTTAGAGCATTTTTTCAGATGTTACATTAAAAACATTGTTATAAGTGTAGCAGTTGCTAAATGTAGTCATAGCTCTTAAGGAGCAACAGCATCTTTAGAACTCCCTTACATGGCATCACAAAATAGTGGATCACCAGAACGGAGAAAAGATCCGTGCAGGATATATAAATTATGATGCTATAATGCCTCACTGCAGATACATTGTTAGAGCCAGTGTCAGCACACAGTTCTTCTTGCCCAGGCACTCACACTGTGTCTGTACATATGAATAAGGAACAACAGTTCCTTGTGGAAATAACACAGTGTGTGCGTGCATGTCACTACTCACTAGGGTTGTGCTTTTCTTAATAGAATTTTTTAACTGACCTTTTTTTTGCTGGCCAGCCAAATTTGGTGAAATACCTCTTCTGTGTTTTGGGAAACTGTGGCATATACCCCCTGTACAGGAAAACATCACAAAGATCTGAATTGTATGCTCATTTTTTTCCCAATTATCTCCACATATTTCTCACCATTTATGTAGGTTTCCAGTAGGGACTTTTTTCAGATAGATTTGCTGTTAGGGTGCATGGTTTACATTTTATAAGAAGGAATCATGCTCTGCTGCAGCTCTGTGTGAAAAGTTAGCAGAAAGGAGACTACTTCATTTCTTGCTGACCGCTCTCAAGCTGTAGCTTTGACATTTTTTTCCAACAGTTTTCAAAGAGGGAGTGTGGAGCCCCTAAGAAGTTGATATTGAGCTCCATGGTGGTCATCTTATATGTGGCCACTCTGGCTGCTTTGATGCGCTCCTTTGGTATTCATTTTATTTTCTCTTATGTGGATAACACACAGCTCAAATCTTCCGAAGGCAATGAATATAACAGACTTGAGAAGTTGAGACTATCACCAGACCCAGGAGGGTCTGCAAAGAATCTTGGGACTAATCTTTCAATTCAAGCACTCATTGGGAAAGTGTCTTCCACTAGTATTTCTATGCTACAAATCCTAACAAACATTCTTCATTTATTACTTGATCCCAAAAGGAAATAAGTGGTCCAGGCTCTAGTAATTTCTCAACTAAGCTAATGTAAATTACTCTGTTAAGGACTCCAGACATACCTAACCATGAGATTATAATGTATACAGAATACTCGTGGCCCGGCGGTGGCGATCCGCCATATATCCTAATAGACCCCTTAGTTCACTAACTACAATATGGCAGCATTTTTATCCTTATTCCGAAGTGCTCTGCTTGACCCCTTGTCCTGGGAGTTTCCCCTTCTGGTTTTGTGGTACACGCCACCAGAAGCACCCTCCAGCAGCATTATTATGCCTCAGCTCGAGATTTGCCTCTGGACCGACTAACCTAGAGGATTAATTCTCATCCGTCTTTCCAGAATCACTACAGTGCTCCTAGCTGTCCGAGCGGTAAGCAGGGGATTTTTTCCACTCTAAGATGAGATGTTCATCCCTACAATTCAATTCCTCTGCCTAGAATAGATATACCCTTGGTGGTTCGGTTGCAGCCTGGGTCTGATGCATCCACCTAAGGTACTTTTAATAGATGATCGATCTTTCTGGTCATGTGCATGAACTTCTTGTCTTTTAAGACATTCATAGCCTCCCAACTGTGCGATCAGACACTGTTCACACTATAGGCCCAATTTCGAGTCTGACAAGACTCGCACGGGTGCGGCGATGGCGGTCCAGCGACCGCCGCACCGGCGGTCCGACTGGGTGAGTTGGGTGGTCGGACCGCCCTGGTACTGCCAATGCCGCCAAGGGACCGCTGTTCCCTGGAGGTTGTGTGGCGGTCAGAGGACCTCTGCAGTCCCGTCAAGCATATTGCGTGCTTCTTCTCTGCCGACGGTGTCATGGAGGTTCCTCCTCCATGTACAATGTGGCTAAGAGGAAACACAGGGGGCCCTACAGGGGGATGTGGATTTACACCAGGGAGAGTAACATGTGACCCCCTGTTTGCATGCACACCAGTTCCTGCACGGCATGGACTTTCAAGTCCATGCCGTGCAGGAACCTTGTTATGCGGTCCCATTCTGGTGCCTTTTTTAAAGGCCCCATCATCTTTGAAAGAGGCACCGCCACACCACCCGCCTGCCAGACCACTTTAAAGTCGTAATCTGGCAGGCAACGGCGAGTCTCGGCAGTGCAGGGGCGCAGCCATGGTGTACCGCCTTATCCTGCTCCGCCAAAACTCGTAATTCGCCCCTTTGTCTGTGAATGAGAAGAAAGCTTTTCTTGTGTCTCCATCCACCCTCCCCAAGCAGGTCTACAATAATTTGGCAATTATGTTTCAGGTTACACGTTAGGGACCTTGTGGTCTCCTCACAATGCGATTGACACCAGCTAAACCATGAATAGAGTCTTTGTCTTCCACCCCTTCAAGGAACATGGTCTCCAATTAGCCTCACACTGCTTAACCTATACCACAGCCATCTTTCACTTGCCACAGGAGTTGAGCCACTTTATCTTTTAGTTTTTTAACACATGAGTGCATCCTGTTTTAAAAAAAAATTATTTATAGCATTTTGAACATGAACTAGGTAGATCATTTTGTTTTATTTTCTCAACAGACACACACTCCCTTGTTATGTGCTGAGGAGGCCACTGATTATTAGACCAACATGCCGATTCATAATTAGAAGTCCACTTTGAAAGGCCAAAGGAGGAATTCAGTTGATAGCCGCTGCCTTAATAAAATGATAGTAGGATTTATCAAGCATGCAACACCTGGTGGCCACGGATATAGTAGACTGTCTATAGATGAACCAAACTGAGAATATAAAATTGGTTGTCTCATTGTATATTAACTTGTTTTATACCAGAACAGTGTGACTGATACATGGAAAAGTTTTCATTTTTCGTTCATAGATTATGAAAAATAAATTGTAAAGAATTTATATAATGTCATGTTTATATTTGGGATACTTGTGCTGTTGTTATGGGGGCCTTGAAAGAAGGTATCTTTACGTAAGCATTGAAACAACGTAATGGCAAAAGAAGTTTTTTACCATACGGTGGATTTGTCCCGCTAGAGTCTTTTCTCCTTTAAACTTGTAGGAGAGCAATCTTGGTGGGTCTTAAAATGATTATTGAAATAATACAAATAGCATCTTTTTGTATGAATTACTCCCTTATGTATGGCTCTCTCTCTTGTCAGCTTCTGTCATACAACAGATCCTAGTGTCCGCCTTGAGGACATCAGAATCAATGACATCAGGAGACATCTTGGAAGCAGCTATTTGATGCTCTACCATCTTTTGTCATGTAAGTTTGGGGCACTCTGAACTTTACCATCTTCATCTCATCATTAGTCCTTTCACTAGGTCATTTATGGTAATTGCATATTTTCCTATCTTTTATATATCTTTAATGTGTCAGCATTTGTAGTCATGCTGACTTTTATAGATTGAAAATATCTACTGAACTAAATCTTATTTCTATAACTGCTGGATGCAGAAATATTTTTAAAACACCAACTAAAAAGGCACAGGCTCAGCTGCTGACTTCCAGAATTCTAATTTCTGTTGCTAGAGCTGGTGAGATCACTTACTATATTAAAGATATAATAATTTCCTCTATGGATCAACCCTTAATTTCATATGTATTTATGCTGAAGTGGTAATCATTTTATTATTTATTTGCATTTTATTATTTATTTTAAATACATTGTTGAAAATTTGACTTAAAACTCCATTTGATGCACACCCACAGTTGATTAAACTGTTGTGAAGAGAGGATGTGGCACTACGACCAGAACTGCCGACTTTTGAACTGGAGAACCAAATTTGAGTCTTGGCAATGTCTTCACATCCTGTGAATTGGAGCAAATTACTTAATCTCCCTATGTCTATAAAAATGAATGTGTCCTTGTGTAATGTAACTGGTGCTCAAGTAAAGTGCTCCAATAACTTTGGATCGAGTTTGCAGTATGTTGTTTGGTGAGGTGGCTGAAGTGCCACTTGGGTGAAGTCAGTGGCACACGAGGGAATTAGCCAAAAGAATAAAATTCATTTGCCACCCTTTGCCTTTCTGCCAATGACTGTGGCATGGCAATAATCTGGTGCACTCTTCTATTGATGCATCTCAGTACCTGATACAAGCATTCAGACTGATTTGCCAATGTTGTCAGTTGTGACCCTCTGAAAAGATCCATGGGCAATGAAATTGAGTGCAGCCAGTAATTTTACATTGTCGGCTATAGCCTGGTAGCAAGCTGTAGGCAAATTATACTTTTGCTCCCAGTCGGAAAACATGTCCTGGATCACATCATTTGCGGAGTGGTATCAGTCAATGACAGCTTCCCTGATCCTTTATCTGTTAACCACCTCTCTTCTCCTCCTCAAATAATTATTCCTGAAAAAGAGAGGCAAACCAACAAAGACATTTTACCAATTGAATGCAGCAAAAGTTGTTAGTTGCAGGAGATAATTTCTTATGTGGTCTGCCTGGCTCTGATTGGTTGTTGTACGGTGTTTCAGCTGAGCATGGGTGGTGAATTTGAGAACAATCACCCTTTTCATTGCCAGGCATTGCCAGATGTGTTGCAAGTGTTGTAATCTTTGTTATATAAATCTCCAGCATTTGCTCCTAAGGGAATTTTATAAACATAACGAAATATATTTACCCTGGTTCAAACATCAAACACCCTTCTATGATACTGAAAAAAATATATATGTTTTTTAAATCAACTTAGTAAAACGTTATACAGGGAATTTTACAAATGACCAAGATAATGGACGAGAAAACTAAAACAAATATCTTACTTTACAAAGGATTTAAAAATATGTTTTACTAATTTGGATATTACTCAAAGACATATTTGTGTGGCTTTAGTTGTCTTCATATTTCTTTATTTAATTGTTGGATCCTTTTATTTGTATAGGAGAATGTTGCAGTACCATGGTTTGGCCAGGTATTGTGCTGGGCATACTCCAAGGCTGAGCTGGAGTACATTTACCATGGTTTTCAGTAATGTTTGGCTGTAGTAACTTTAAAAGTACATTTTGTGAATAGCAGTGGGCTTTCTCATTTGTGGATGGGCCTTTGACCATCCCATAACCCCTCCTTACTCCTCTCTTAACCCCTCCCATTTTATAGTAAGTATTCCTAATTTTCCAGCCATTACCCTCTGTCCCTCCCACATTTACTGCTAAAAATGCATGCTATGTGTGGGTAAAGTCCACAGTCAGGGCATGCATCTCTGCACAGAAAAAGATAGAAGCGATGGAGACAGTTAGTGAACAGCACTTTAGCACTACTATTGCACAACTGTTAAGCGTACTACAAAAAGCAGTTTGTGAATAGGCCCCCTCAAAAATATCTGTTTACTAAGGTATAACCTCCATTACAGTTTGAGTCACATAGGGATTTCTATTTTGGTGCCAGGACGCCCTATGTGTAGCTGTTTGCCTCCTGTAAATAAATAAAATATTAAAAAGTGAATTTGCTCTGACGTTAAATTTGAGAAGTTTTACTTTCATGCATGCAATGCATTCAAGTAAAGGATTATTAATATTTTGGGAGTGCAAGAGTGTGCATTAACCAAATTATCAGTTGGTTTCGCAACATATTTCATGATGTCTGTTGTGCACATACATTCAAATACATGTTTGGTGTGTTTGTTAGTGGATTCAGAACAGAGGACTTTAGGTTCGCTGTGCTCTGACTGACACAAGTTGGCTTGGCTTCCTGGCCATGTTTACATATCAAGCTAATGCAGACAGTGAATTACATCTTCCAGTGATTGTACAGTAAAGGTAAGTTTGCTTTGTGGTTGCCTGCCCAGCACCCAGTCTTTGGATAAACAGTGGTGTTCAGTTTGCTGTACTGCCCCATGCTTTAATTTTGTACATCTTAAATCTTCTCTGATTCAAAAAAATAAACTTTGGAGTAGGATGGTTGAGTTAGAATACAGCCTGGGCGAAAAACTGGCATAATTGGCATAATTTTGTAAATTTTGCATTACCCAATATTCTCAATATTACGCCACTACACTACTTGGTGTAATTAAGCATCATTCTCAGTAAAAACGTACTGCAAATGTGCCATTCACAGAATTTTTTTTACTGCGAACACTCACAAACAACATAACATGAGTGCTATTAATCGAGGTGCTTTTGTTTTTTTGCATTTTTCTTACCATGAAATGCATTCTTGACACAAAAACGCATTTAGCAATAAAATATAACACTAAATGATAGATGTACGTTTCCTGTAGGCATAATTTTGCCACAATTTTGCATAATTACGGAAGAGCAAACTACTCAAATTTTGCACACACCTAATCAGAATTCAACGTCCATGTAAGATCCTTGAAAGGAGGCAAAGGATCACGCAAAGCAGGTAATCTTGAGGTTGAAGTCCAAAATTTATTCATAGACAAGAAGGAACCCATCCAGGAGCTCAGCCTGACAGGAATCACAGTTTCACAAATTTCAAACAGTACATTCCAATGCTAGAGAGACCAACAGCTGAGTAGAATGTTCAGTAACCATGGTATTAGAACAGAGAATGAGAAGTAGGCAGAATGCCACAGTACAAATGTAGAATACTTCACTGTTTTTACAATAGTGAATAAACTCAGACGCGGCCGCTGCAGGTAACAGCGGTGGGGGGGGGGATTTCGAGAGACGGTTACGAGGGGAAATTAATTATTTATTTAATTTTCCCTCGTGGTCATCTCTCAAAATCCCCCCCACCCGGCCCTACTGCCTCACTGCTCATACCTGCAGCGGCCACGGATGTATAAAACTATGCATCGCCAGTTTGAAGTGATATGCGCCGCAGTGTAATAGTACTGTATTAAAAAAATTACCAGGTGCAAGAACCCAGAGACACATGTCTAGAAATACAAGCACTGGTTGTGACAGTACTGAGGGAAACCAATTTTCTACTTGTGAGTCACTAAACACTGTGAACTGCATCTACCAGGATGCAATGCAAGAGCTGGTGCTGATTTGCTAACAGTGTGCCGCCTCTTCACTTTTTTTGTAGGCTTTTCCAGGAGTCATGTGGGTGGTGAGGCTCTATGGGTTGCATCTCGATGCTTTGGAGTGATACCTCACTTGATCTTCTGCAAACACTGCGAAACTTACCTGCCGCTTACTGCTTACTTGTAAGCAATTATTACACTCCTTTGGGAGTCACATGGTAGGCGAGCCACTATAGGACACAGCTGCATGCTTTTGAGTGGTATGTCAGGTAATATGCTAAAAGTGGCATTTCAAGGACCCCCATCCTAACTGCTACTGTCTGCTGAAGATGGACAAGAACCCAGAACCATGTCCAGAAATGTAATCACTACCTGCCCTAAAACTGGTGGATAGTACTCTTCTATTTGTGAGCAATTCAAAAACACTATGAACTGTATCCATCAGAATGAAATTGGACAACTGATGCTGACTAGTGCAGGCTTCCCCCACCCCCTTTAATCTTTGGGGTCCTCTGGAAGTCATGTGGTTTGCGAGCCACTACACGACACACCTGCATGCTCTGGTATGCTACTTCACCTGATATACTGCAAGAGAGATTTCAAGCACCGCTAAGTCTATTTGATACTTTCTGATGAGAAGGGATAAGAGTGCAGAAATAGGTCTAGAAACACAAGTGCTGGTTGCTTCAACACATGTAGCAAGTACTCTTCTACTTGTGAGCAATTTTGCTATGTGCTCACCCTGCCCCCTAATATGTTTTTTAAATAGTCATGTAATAGCAACTATAGCATATTGTTTATTTTGTGGCCAGCCAATCAAGATTGATCATCCCCTTTAAATTTACCAATTAGAGCATATCTGGAAACCAACGGTCCAGATATCTCCACATTTCTCTTGTGGTTGATCCCCCGGACTTACAACAAAAAAAGAAAAGCATGCTTTCTGAGTAACTTTCAACTTTCTGCCAAATATAAGCTAATTCCATTCAGCTGGGAAGCACATTTTCATAATTCATATTGCAGTGCAGCACAGCGTGTGGTTGGGTGACTGTCAGGGGTTGGGAGCAGTCCCTTCATCCAACCCCTCTGTGCACAGGCAAAGGCCTTGTGCAGTGGTGGATTGGACTCCTGTGGGGGGATGGACGAAGGGCCTGGTCAGAGGTTGGGCACTAGTGGCTGTTGGGTATCCATGGGAGGCTGTATGCCTTTGAACGGTTGGGTGCTGGTCAGGCCCTGCAAACAACCCTCCACCGCGCACAGGTTTGGTCGTTAAATGAAGTGTTAGCTGCAGGGTCTGGCCTCTCACAAGGCCCTGCAGCTAACCCCCTGCTGTGCATTCCAAAAGGCCTTTTGAAGCCAGGGTTTGGCCACCTATGAAGGTTTTGTGTGCAGGGACTGTCTGGAGGCCTGGCCCATGGCCAGCCCTACACTGTACATGGCCAACAACTGTGTGCAGCTGGGAGCGGCCTCCTATGGGGGAATTGGACACAGGACCCAGGGCCTGGCTGAAGGTGGTCCACTGCTGTGAGGTTGGAATTACATTATTTTGTGCTGCGTCTTGTTACAAAAGCTGCTCAAAGTCTGTGGAAAGTGTTAGTTAATCTGGGCTTATGTTTGTATGCTGCACTACACTGTGCCAAAGAATATTTCATTTATCCATTAAAATATATTAACATTAAAACACTGTCATGACAACAAAACATATTTTGTTGCTATTTTTTACCCAAGAAATGTGGTTCTAAGAGAAATATTTTTGGGTGACTTTTAAATATTTTTTTCTAGAGCTTTTCATTTTTTAGGGGTTTAGATGAAAAAAGTAAAACGGTTTTAAACTATGATTAAAAAAATAAAAACTTTCTGCTGTCCAGTTAGTGAACAGATACCATCTCGTCCAGAGCTCCAGACCTTTGCTCCCCAATGGATATAATTTTGCAGCACTTGATGCAGTATATGACAATATGGGCATAAAGAGGAATGCTTCTGTGTTGCCAAGACTTCTATTGTCGCACAAAGAAGTCTATTCTGCATTCTATTGTGCACAAAGGGTGATGCACGTCAGGTAGAAGCCTCCTCTTCTTCTAATTGTCTTTGTTTGGCACGAGTGAGTTGGTTTACAAGCAAGCGTCCAAAGTGTTATATCATTTCTGAGGAGCAATCCCTCCCTGCAGAACTCCTTCTGGCACCGGTTACATGCCACAACCATTGCTGAAAATATCTTTTCACCAGTTGGCATTGTAAACAATTGCCAGGCAATTGACTCCAGAGTGGTCCTGGTGGGCTCCTTCTGGTCCTGAGTAAGTTCTTCATTTCTCTCTTCTCTTCCAGATGCTATGTTTTATTTTTTGGTTAAATTCCCCAAAGAAATGGAAAACTGAAAAATAGTACAGGGCAGAATCACAGAATTTCCAAAAACCCAAGTGATGAAACCCCTAAGCTCAAAGTTGAAATAAAGTGACCCTTCATAGTAAACTCATATGTTTTAACCTTCAAGGCCACATGGAACTCAAGTGAAACCCAGAAAAAGAATTAAAGAGATCCAGAAAAGTCAGTAAAGACCCAACAGGAGTGACAGGGCACTCTGTCATTAGCTCTATTTGTCTCGTGGGAGTACTGCAGGACCCCAACATGGAAGTAAAGACCTCACAGGAACAACTCAGCACTCTGGTGTTGGTTCTATGGGTCCCACTGGAGTACCGGGGTTATTCATAAGGCTACAAAAAAAAACATAAATAAAATGAAAGTACGCATTTGATTGGCCAGAAGATAAATAATAGTTGAAACATTTCAGACACTCACCCCCAGTCATCAGCCAGGCTAGCTTGAATCCAGTGGCAAAGTGAGCAAGGGACCCATGTCTGGGCATACCCTACCAACTTACGGCGAGCAAACACAAGAAGATGATGGATGGAGTGCTGAAACTTTTCAGACACTCACCCCCAGTCACAGATCAGGGCTGAATCCATCATCGTTCTTTACCTCACTTCGCCACCCCAGTTCAGACCCAGCGATATGCAAATCAGTCTTGACCTGTGCCTCATGGGAACAGTCCAGCCGGTGACTTTGGATTCAAGCTACCCTAGCTGATGAGGGGTGTTACCCCGAAACCGGTCCCAGGATGCTTGTTTCGGGTCCAGTGAAGACATGGCTTGGCAGTTCGGGCTGGACTGTTCCCATGAGGCACAGGGTCAAGACTGATTTGCATATAGCTTTGTCTGAACTGGGGTGGCAAAGTGATCTAAAGAATGATGATGGATTCAACGTAGATCTGTGACTGGGGGTGAGTGTCTGAAAAGTTTCAGCGCGCCGTCCATCATCTCCTTGTGTTTGTCAAATATGTATAATGATCATGGTTTTAAAATATATAGATATTCTTTAGGTGTGCTTAAGAAATGTACATATGACTTATAGAAAAATATATTTATATATATATATCTATATATATATATATTCACTGGAAAAAACGTAGGTTTCAGGGACGTTATAGTTAGTTGGATATTTCACTTGTACAAAACCAGAGAAATTCGGCCGTTATAGTTAGTTGAGCTAACTATAACTCGCGCCCCATAATGCACTGCTGATGACGTCACATATTACATCACTCATGACATGGTCAGTGACATCACTGATGACATCACTGATGACATCTCAAATGACATCACTGATGACATCACTGATGACATCATCCAGTGACTGTGTTTTTCTGAAAAGTTTAAGTATGTTTTATACATATATACGCCAAGGTGTATTGAAAAATGAGTGGGTGTATGAGTGTCTGAATGGATGATAAGTGAGTGATTAAACGTGTTTTACTGAATGCATGGGTTAGTGGCTAATCTGGGTGAATGTCTGTATCAGTCTGTCAGTTGGTGTGTAAGCAGCTGCATGGGTTGGTGACTAGCTGGTGACATGAGTCTCTATATGTGTTATTGATTGGTTGTCTGAGTACCTGTATGGATGCTTGAGTGTCTATGTGGGTAGGAGGGGGGTATGTGACTCCCTGCATGGATGTGTGAGTGGGTGATTCACTGGGTGTATGGGTTCAAGAGGGCAACTGTGAGGGGCTGTATGAGTGGGTGAGTGTGTGTATGGCTGTGTTGGTGAGTAAATGGATGTCTCAGTGGTACATGTGTGAGTATCTACATATGTGAAAGGCAGTATATGTGAGTGTTGGAGTATATAAGTGACTATATGTGAGAGTGAGTGATTGTGAGAGTGGCTGTATGGATGAGTGTGTGCTTGGGTCAGTGATTGTATAAGAGAGTAAGTATGTGTTAGTATCTATATGAATAAGTGAGGTGGTGTGTGTATAACTGTATAGGTGAGTAAATGGGAGTGTGATTGATTCTTTGCATGACTGACTAGGTGTGTGAGTAACTCTATGGGTGAGTGGCAGTGTGTGAGTGTCTGTATGGTCTGTATGGGTGTATGACTGCATATGATAGTGGCTGTATTGATGAGTGACTGCATGTATGAGTGACTGTATGGGTGAGTGAGTGGATGTATGTGTAGATCTAGGAATCAGCGAGTGGGTATGTACTAACTGGTATTGGTGTATCTATGGTTTCGAGAATGGCATTCTGTATTTTAGAGTGGGTATATCAAAGGTTATATTAGGGTGTGAGGAGGTGCATCAGATGATCACATGGATGATGTCATCAGTGATGTCATTTGAGATATCATCAGTGATGTCATGAGTGATGTCACTGACCATGTCATGAGTGATGTAATATGTGATGTCATCAGCAGTGCATTGCAGGGGCGCGAGTTATAGTTAGCTCAACTAACTATAACAGACGAATTTCTCTAGTTTTGTACGAGTGAAATGTCCAACTAACTATAACGTCCCTGAAACCTATGGTTTTTTCAGTGAATTTCAAAGGTTTTTAAATGCTAATTTCTAACTATAACGTCCCTGAGACCTATGAATTTTCAGTGAATTTCAAAGGTTTTTTAAATGCTAATTTCTAACTATAAATTCCCTGAAACCTATGGTTTTTTGAGTGAATTTCAAAGGTTTTTTAAATGCTAATTCCTAACTATAATGTCCAAAGAACGCTTTTTCAAAATTTTTAAGCTTTTATAAAAATAATGTGATGTTTTATCCTTTTTAAAATATGCATTTACGTTTTTTTTTAAAACTGAGATTCGCGTACCGATCGTATACTGGCCACGGTGGGTGCGCAAATCCAAGAATTTTGCCGCCATATTGGTTAAGTTGTGCAAGATACGCGTACTGTATGCAAAGGGTGCGCAGCTCTCATTTTTTTTAAATAATTTTAAATACATGATATATACTATACATTTATTAAAACAATCGTATATGCTTTATTGTATGAGTTTTAAAAGTAATATTTACTTAAATAATATGGATGTTAAACGTCTTATACTAAAGTTACGGGATCCGGGACGGTCCCGCGCAAAGTCACGTACGTATTTCCGGGGGTTGCGTCAGGTGCGCGAATCCACCGCAAGTTATTTTGTTTTAAAAGTATATGTATATAACTTTATTGTATATATTATACCAAGAGATTAATACACACAATTGTAAATATTGTATATTTGTAACTGGACTAAATATATATTATTGTGAAATACATTTTTCGGGAATCGCGCCGGGTGCGCGCTGGTTGCGCATCGGGTGCACGATTCCCATGTGATTTCAAAAGAAAACATTTAATTGGTTAAGAAGCTTTTTGTTCTAGAACTTACAGGACCCCACCCACATTTTTCATTCTTCCAAGAACATCGTCAGGAGACACAGCTTTTGTGTTTTCTGCTCTTGTTTGCATATTTTGGTGTTTTTTTTAAGCACTGCTAAAATGACATCTTCTAATCCACCTCAGAACATACTTGGAGAAGAAGATGATTTGGAAGAACCTACCAAACAGTGCAAGGAGTGTGTTGTGTGGGCCTTTTTTTCCATTCTGCCCGGCGAAAAGAAAGTTAATGCAAGAAAGGTGACCTGCACTTTGTGTCAAAGGATCTTATCTCGGGGCTCCTAGAAGAAATACTCGTGTGGCACTTCATCCATGATGAAGCACCTGCAAACTATCCACCCACGTCATCTAGCGCGAGAACAACATCGTAGGAAACTTGAACATCAATCACAGAAAGATGAGGAGTTCGCAGGGCCTAGCACCTCAGGAGGTTTTTCTGCATCAATCCAAGGACCCGACATTAGACCAGAGTTTGCTGGACTTGAACAACGCTGCATTAAATGCAAAAAAGTTATTTGTTATGGGGAGCAATCTGTAGATGCTATTGTTGTTGCAGCAAGAAACCACTGTTGTTAATTTTATTTTTTTGCAATGTTTTTTAATTGCAAAATGTTAGAGAAAGTTTTTTTAGTTCATTCTGTTGATTTGTCATTAAAAAAACCACCCAAAAAATACAAAAAAGAGTTACAAAAACACAAAAAAATTATAAGAAAAAAAAAAGAAAAGAAATGGTTCTTGTTAGAACCGCCTTTTTGGTTAAAAATAGACAAACTTCTATGTGTTGTCTGAATTGCGGCAAGTGTAATATATGTATGAGTGCGAGGGTAGTGCCTGGGTGATTGGAGGAGTGCATGTGTACTGCCTGAGTGAATGCAAGAGTGCAGGGGTAGCGCCTGAGTGCACGGATGAGTGCATGGGTAGTGCATGGGTGATTGCATGAGTGCATGGCTACTGCCTGGGTGATTGGAGGAGTGCATGTGTAGTGCCTGAGTGAATGCAAGAGTGCAGGGGTAGTGCCGGAGTGCATGGATGAGTCCATAGGAAGTGCCTGGGTGATTGCATGAGTGCATGGGGAGTGCCTGAGCGATTGAAGGAGTGCATGGATAGTACCTGTGTGATTGGATGAGTGCAGGGGAAGTGCCTGAGTGAATGCAAGAATGCAGGGGTAGTGCCTGAGTGCATGGATGAGTGCATGGGTACTGCCTGGGTGATTGCATGAGTGCATGGCTACTGCATGTGTGATTGGAGGAGTGCATGTGTACTGCCTGAGTGAATGCAAGAATGCAGGGGTAGTGCCTGAGTACATGGATGAGTGCATGGGTACTGCCTGGGTGATTGCATGAGTGCTTGGGTAGTGTCTAGGTAATTGGAAGAGTGCATGTGTACTGCTTGAGTGATTGCATGAGTGCAAGATAGTGCCTATGTGCATGAATGAGTACATGGGTACTGCCTGGGTGATTGCATAAGTGCATGGGTCATGCCTGAGTGATTGGAGAAGTGTATGAGTAGAACCTTGGTGATTACATGAGTGCAGGAGTAGTACCTGGGTGAATGGAGGAGTGCATGGGTAGTGCCTGTGTGATTGCATGAGTGGAAGGGTAGTGGCTGGGTAATTGGATGAGTGCATAGGTACTGCCTGGGTGAATGGATGAGTGAACAGTACTGCTTGAGTGATTGCATGACTGCAATAGAACTGTTTGAGTGATTGGAGGAGTGCAAGCATAGTGCCTGGGTGATTGCATGAGTGCAGGAGTAGTGCCTGGGTGATTAGAGGAGTGCATAGGTAGTGCCTGGGTGATTGCATGAGTGCAGGGATAGTGCCTGGGTGATTAGAGTAGTGCATGGGTAGTGTCTGGGTGATTTTATGAGTACATGGGTAGTGCCTGTGTGTTTAGAAGAGTGCATGGATAGTGCCGGGATGAGAACATGAGTGTATGGGTAGTGCCTGGGTTATTGAAGGAGTGCATGGGTAGTGTCTGAGTGATTGCATGAGTGCAAAGGTAGTGCCTGGCTGATTTAAGGAGTGCATACATACTGCCTTAGTGCATGAATCAGTGCATGTGTAGCCCTGGATGATTGGAGGAGTGCAAGGGTAGTGCCTGGGTTATTGCATGAGTGTATGGGTAGTACCTGGGTGATTGGAAGAGTGCATAGGTAGTGACTAGGTGATTGCATGAGTGCATGGGTAGGACCTGGGTGATTGGAGGAGTGCATAGGTACTGCCTGAGTGAATGGATGAGATTCACAGTACTGCTTTAGTGATTGAATGACGGCAATAGAACTGCTTGAGTGATTGGATTAGTGCAAGGGTAGACCCTGGGTGATTGCATGAGAGCAAAAGTAGTGCCTGGGTGATTGGAGGAGTGCATAGGTAGTGTCTGACTGTTTGCATGAGTGCATGGGTAGTTCCTGGTTGATTGGAAGAGTGCATGGTTAGTGCTTGGGTGATTGAAGGAGTGCATGGGTAGTGACTGGGTGATTACTGGAGTGAATGGGTAGTGCCTGTGTGATTGGATGAGTGCAGGGGAAGCGACTGAGGGCATGGATGAGTGCATGGTTAGTATTTGAGAGAATGAATAAGTGCATGGGTAGTGCCTGGGTGATTGCATGAGTGCATGGCTACTGCCTGGGTGATTGAAGGAATGCATGTGTACTGCCTGAGTGAATGCAAGAGTACAGGGGCAGTGCCTGAGTGCATGGATGAGTGAATGGATACTGCCTGGGTAATTGCATGAGTGCATGGGTACTGTATAAGTGATTGGTAGAGTGCATGTGTACTGCCTGAGTGAATGCAAGAGTGCAGGGGTAGTGCCTGAGTGCATGAATGAGTGCATGCGTACTGCCTGGGTGATTGCATGAGTGCATGGATAGTACCTGAGTGATTGGAGAAGTGTATGAGTAGAACTTTCGTGATTGCATGAGTAGTACCTGGGTGAATGGAGGAGTGCATGGGTAGTGCCTGCGTGATTGCATGAGTGGAAGGGTAGTGGCTGGGTAATTGGAGAAGTGCATAGGCACTGCCCGGATGAATGGATGAGTGTAACAGTACTGCTTGAGTGATTCCATGACTGCAATAGAACTGCTTGAGTGATTGGAGGAGTGCAAGCATAGTGCCTGGGTGATTGCATGAGTGCAGGAGTAGTGCCTGGGTGATTGGAGGAGTGCATAGGTAGTGCCTGGGTGATTGCATGAGTGCAGGGGTAGTGCCTGGGTGATTAGAGGAGTGCATGGGTAGTGTCTGGATGATTTTATGAGTACATGGGTAGTGCCTGTGTGTTTAGAGGAGTACATGGATAGTGCCTGGATGATTACATGAGGGTATGGGTGGTGCCTGGGTTATTGAAGGAGTGCAAGGGTAGTGTCTGAGTGATTGCATGAGTGCAAAGGTAGTGCCTGGCTGATTGAAGGAGTGCATACATACTGCCTTAGTGCATGAATGAGTGCATGTGTAGCCCTGGATGATTGGAGGAGTGCAAGAATAGTGCCTGGGTTATTGCATGAGTGCATGGGTAGTACCTGGGTGATTGAAGGAGTGCATAGGTCGTGCCTAGATGATTGCATGAGTGGAAGGGTAGTGGCTGGGTAATTGGAGAAGTGCATAGGTACTGCATCGGTGAATGGATGAGTGTAACAGTACTGCTTCAGTGATTGCATGACTGCAATAGAACTGCTTGAGTGATTGGAGGAGTGCAATGGTATTTCATGGGTGATTGCATGAGTGCAGGAGTAGTGCCTGGGTGATTGGAGGAGTGCATACATAGTGCCTGGGTGATTGCATGAGTGCAGGGGTAGTGCCTGGGTGATTAGAGGAGTGCATGGGTAGTGTTTGGGTGATTTTATGAGAACATGGGTAGTGCCTGTGTATATAGAGGAGTGCATGGATAGTGCCTGGATGATTACATGAGTGTATGGGTAGTGCCTGGGTTATTGAAGGAGTGCATGGGTTGTGCCTGAGTGATTGCATGAGTGCAAAGGTAGTGTCTGGCTGATTGAAGAACTGCATACTTTCTGCCTTAGTGCATGGATGAGTGCATGTGTAGCCCTGGATGATTTGAGGAGTGCAAGGGTAGTGCCTGGGTTATTGCATGAGTGCATGGGTAGTACCTTGGTGGTTGTAAGAGTGCATAGGTAGTGCCTAGGTGATTGCATGAGTGCAAGGGTAGTGGCTGGGTAATTGGAGAAGTGCATAGGTACTGCATGGGTGAATGGATGAGTGTAACAGTACTGCTTGAGTGATTGCATGACTGCAATAGAACTGCTTGAGAACTTGGAGGAGTGCAAGGGTAGTGCTTGGGTGATTGCATGAGTGCAGGAGTAGTGCCTGGGTTATTGGAGGAGAACATAGGTAGTGCCTGGGTGATTGCATGAATGCAGGGGTAGTGCCTGGTTGATTAGAGGAGTGTATGGGTAGTGTTTGGGTGATTTTATGAGTACATGGGCAGTGCCTGTGTGTTTAGAGGAGTGCATGGGTGGTGCCTGGGTGATTACATAAGTGCACAGGTAGAGCCTGGGTTATTGAAGGAGTGCATGGGTAGTCTCTGAGTGATTGCATGAGTGTAGAGGTAGTGCCTGGGTGATTGAAGGAGTGCATACATACTACCTCAGTGCATGAATGAGTGCATGGGTAGTCCCTGGGTGATTGGAGTAGTGAAGGGTAGTGCCTGGGTTATTGCATAAGTGCATTGGTAGTACCTGGGTGATTGGAGGAGTGCATAGGCAATGCCTAGGTGATTGCATGAGTGGAAGGGTAGTGGCTGAGTAATTGAAGGAGTGCATAGGTACTGCCTGAGTGACTGGATGAGTATAACAGTACTTCTTGAGTGATTGCTTGACTGCAATAGAACTGCTTGAGTGATTGGAGGAGTGCAAGGATAGTGCCTGGGTGATTGCATGAGTGCAAAAGTAGTGCCTGGGTGATTGGAAGAGTGCATGGGTAGTGCTTGGGTGATTGAAGGAGTACATAGGTAGTGTCTGACTGTTTGCATGAGTGCATGGGTAGTGCCTGGTTGATTGGAAGAGTGCATGGGTAGTGCTTGGGTGATTGAAGGAGTGCATGGGTAGTGTCTGGGCAATTGAAGGAGTGCATAGGTAGTGCCTGTGTGTTTGGAGGAGTGCAGGGGAAGCGCCTGAGGGCATGGATGAGTGCATGGTTAGTATTTGAGAGAATGGATGAGTGCATGGGTAGTGCCTGGGTGATTGCATGAGTGCATGGCTACTGCCTGGGTGATTAGAGGAGTGCATGTGTACTGCCTGAGTTAATGCAAGAGTGCAGGGGTAGTGCCTGAGTGCATGGATGAGTGCATGGGTACTGCCTGGGTGATTGCATGAGTGCATGGGTACTGTCTAGGTGATTGGAAGAGTGCATGTGTACTGCCTGAGTGAATGCAAGAGTGCAGGGATAGTGCCTGAGTGCATGAATGAGTGCATGGGTACTGCCTGGGTGACTGCATGAGTGCATGGGTAGTGCCTGAGTGATTGGAGAAGTGTATGAGTAGAACCTTGGTGATTGCATGAGTGCAGGAGTAGTACCTGGGTGAATGGAGGAGTGCATGGGTAGTGCCTGTGTGATTGCATGAGTGGAAGGGTAGTGGCTGGATAATTGGATGAGTGCATACGTACTGCCTGGGTGAATGGATGAGTGTAATAGTACTGCATGAGTGATTGCATGACTGCAATAGAATAGCTTGAGTGATTGGAGGAGTGCAAGGATAGTGCCTGGGTAATTGCATGAGTGCATGGGTAGTGCCTGGGCTATTGAAGGAGTGCATGGCTAGTGTCTTAGTGATTGCATGAGTGCAGAGGTAATGCCTGGCTGATTGAAGGAGTGCATACATACTGCCTCAGTGCATGAATGAGTGCATGGGTAGTCCCTGGGTGATTGGAGGACTGCAAGGGTATTGCCTGGGTTATTGCATGAGTGCATGGGTAGTACCTGGGTGATTGGAGGAGTGCATAGGTAGTGCCTAGGTGATTGCATGAGTGGAAGGGTAGTGGCTGAGTAATTGGAGGAGTGCATAGGTACTGCCTGGGTGAATGGATGAGTGTAACAGTGCTGCTTGAGTGATTGCATGACTGCAATAAAACTGCTTGAGTGATTGGATGAGTGCATGGGTAGTGGCTGGATGATTGCATGAGTGCATGGCTACTGCCTGGGTAATTGGCAGAGTGTATGTGTACTACCTGAGTGATTGCAAGAGTGTAGGCGTAGTGCCTGAATACATGGATCAGTCCATAGGTAGTGTCTGGCTATTTGCATGAGTGCTTGGGTAGTGCCTGG
Source organism: Calotriton arnoldi (assembly GCA_963921515.1). NCBI lineage: Eukaryota > Metazoa > Chordata > Amphibia > Caudata > Salamandridae > Calotriton > Calotriton arnoldi. The sequence goes on from CAWUFW010004639.1 coordinate 761,041, forward strand.
TTGATTGGAGGAGTGCATGGCTAATGCTTGGGTGATTGAAGGAGTGCATGGGTAGTGTCTGGGTGATTGAAGGAGTGCATGGGTAGCGCCTGTATGATTGGGTGAGTGCAGGGGAAACATCTCAGGGCATGGATGAGTGCATTAGTACTGTTTGAGAGAATGGATGAGTGCATGGGTAGTGCCTGGGTGATTGCATGAGTGCATGGCTACTGCCTGGGTAATTGGAGGAGTGCATGTGTACTGCCTGAGTGATTGCTAGAGTGCAGGGGTAGTGCCTGAGTGCAAGGATGAGTGCATAGATAGTGTCTGACTGTTTGCATGAGTGCATGGGCAGTGCCTGGTTGATTGGAGGAATGCATGGGTAGTGCTTAGGTGTCTGAAGGAGTGCATGGGTAGTGTATGGGCGATTGAAGCAGTGCATGGGTAGTGCCTGTGTGATTGGATAAGTGCAGTGGAAGCACCTCAGGGCATGGATGAGTGCATAGTTAGTATTTAATATAATGGATGAGTGCATGTGTAGTGCCTGGGTGATTGCATAAGTGCATGACTACTGCCTGGGTGTTTGGAGGAGTGCATGTGTGCTGTCTGAGTGATTGCAAGAGTGCAGGAGTAATGCCTGACTGCATGGATGAGTGCATGAGAAGTGCCTGAGTGATTTTATCAGTGCATGGGTAGAACTGTTTTCATTGGAGGACTGCATATGTACTGCCTGAGTGATTGGACGAGTGCATGGGTAGTGCCAGTGAGATTGTATGAGTGCAAGCATAGTGCCTTAGTGCATGGATGAGTGCAAGGGTACTGCCTGGGTGATTGCATGAGTGCATGGGTAGTGTCTGGGTGACTGGAGGAGTGTATGAGTACTGCTTGGATGATTCCATGAGTACAGGGAGAGTGCCTGAGTGCATGAATGTGTGCATGGGTAGGGCCTAAGTGATTTCATGAATGCATGGGTAGTGCTTGGATGATTGGAGGAGTGCATGGGTAGTGTCTGGGTGATTGAATGAGTGCAGGAGTAGTACCTTAGGGCATGGATGAGTGCATGGGTAGTATTTGACAGAATGGATGAGTGCATGGGTAGTGCCTGGGTGATTCCATGAGTGCATAGCTACTGCCTGTGTGATTGTAGGAGTGCATGTGTAATACCTGAGTAAATGCCAGAATTCAAGGGTAGTACTTGAGTGCATGGATGAGTATATGGATAGTGCCTGGGTGATTGCATGAGTGCAGAGGTAGTGCCTGAGTGCATGGATAAGTACATGGATAGTGTGTGAGTGATTGCATGAGTGCATAGGTAGTGCTTGGGTGATTGTACCAGTACATGGGTAGTCCCTGGGTAAATTGAATGAGTGTGGGAATAGTGCCTGAGTGCATAGATGAGTGTGTGGGTAGTGTTTGAGTGAATGGATGAGTACAGTAAAAGTGGCTCTAAACATTATTTCACATTATCATGCATATTACATTATTTCTTCTTACCTTTTTTACTAATGTAGATACAAAACTCAGTGGAACGATTTTACAGTAGTTTTGTTGTAAACTGAATTTAAAATCTTTTCAAACTTCACCATTACCTTCTGTAAAAAAGAAGAAAAACTGTTATCGAATATAATATTATACTTTTAAGAGCACAACATAATTTTAGAATTACATAACATTTTCAGTTTCCCTTTTTTGCTGTTCTCAGATTCTAATGAATTTCACCATACACAAGGATTTCAATGTAATATCATCATACAACAGCGGGAAAAAAAACAATCAACTAGATTGTAAAAAAAAAAAAAATCAGCATTGAGCATTACTTAGAATATGTGTAACTATGTGTTTACCTATCTACAGTTTCTTAATTACATTCTTCAACCACATTAAGTCTTTTATTTCTCTCAACTATATTTTGTAAAATGTACACTCTCATTTACATCTATTATAATATAAACAACATATATATAAACTACTTGTTTCTAAACACAATTTTTCAAATGCAATATGAATTAGCACAAACAATAATCCATACACTAATTGTTCACATCTTCCCAATAGGTCGAATAATGTTTCCGAAACATTTGCATTGAAAATATCCAAAATAAACTCGTTAATTCGTGTTCACCTCTTCCCAATAGGCCAAATGATGTTTTCAAAACTTTGGCATCAAAAATATCAGATATGAATTTGGTAATTCATAAGGCAACCTACATTTGAATTCAAAATGGGCATCATTGCAATGTGTCCATCCTTTATTGCACTTTAAATACACAGTATAGTGTCCAGATGTTGTAGTCGGTCCATCATGGAAAATAATAGCCACTGCTTTAAAAGTTCTTCCTAAAACTGATACTTGACTTGCCACAAAAAAAATTATTTTGATTTCCAATTTTCTTCCATTTGCTCTACAACGTTGTAGCATTAAAATGACATATTTTCCAAATATTTCTATATATAATGTTGACAACATTTCTGATTTACAATGAGAACATTTCATATCTTGATTAGCTGTTTTTACTAATTTGTTAAAAGATACTGATTTGCAATCTGGTATCGTCAAGTATATGTATCGTTCAGTATCTATTTCAGTGGTAGAAGAAAATGAATACTCTTCACAGTTATGATCCCATCTGTAACTTAGTCCAAACACATTTTCAATTTCTATTCCTTCATCTTCCAATACTCCAAGCATAAACATAAGAAATTCTTGTGCATCTTGTTGTATATTCAGTGTAAATTCCAATGAACCAGTACATATATCCAAAAGATGCCGAATGCCAGACGCAGTATGGATGTTACTTCTGTCAGTTACCAACTTTTGAAAAATATAATGTAGTAAAGAACAGAATCTTTTTTCTTGATTCTCCATAATTTCATGATGAAGATCTTCTAGATAAAACACAACATTCACAATTACATTAGTATAGCAGTTGATACCTGAACTATTTTCTAACTGGTATCCTACAATATCATCAACAGTGTCCATTTTCATTTTCTTTGCACCTTCATGATTCTCTTGAATTGTTTTCTTTTTTTTTAAGCTCAGTAGAATGTTTGTCATATTTTCATTTTGGACACACTATACGTTTCTCATATACGGGATATACACCTAAGTTAGGAGCATAAAGTCTTCTTAACCGATTGTACTCTCTTACACAATTTGCATCAGCACTAATCTTTTTCTCATCAAAATCAATCAAATACAAACCAGATAATGTTCTTACTCGAGACAATGCAACGTATGCCATGCCCTCCTTAAACAACGTTCTTCCAATATTTACCAAAGCACTGCCTACACTTAAACCTTGAGACTTATAAATGGTTATTGCATATGCTAAAGAAAGAGGAAACTGTTTTCTACGAACATACAAGTCTTTTACAAGCAAAAACGAACAGCACAACGTCCAATCTGTTTTACCTCTTCAATCTGATCAAATTTAATCTTCAAATATTCAATTCCATCTCTGTTTTGAAAATTTACAAAATCAACAACTTTTCCCATTGCTCCATTTACATTCCCATTGCTTCTACATTCAAATTACGCCGTAAAATTACCCGACAGTTTACACATACATATAAAGTATTTTCTAAACCTGCAGTCTTAGATACAGACTTTTCCAAAGAATCCAATTTTGACTGTAATTTCTCTGCGAGAAGAATAGTAACTCCTTTGTGTTCCATTTTATCAATAGCTTCCATTTTCACTATTGGTTGTTTTTCCAATTTCAAAAGTTCTTGATTGAATGTAGAACTCTCTTGCAGTGTAGGCATTAGGCAAACTATAGACTTCTTTTCTCCAATTTTGTTGTACATTATTTCAGGTACTATGTTTTCGGTTTTAAACAAGTTCCTTAGTAGCCGACTTTGTAAAGCTTGTTTACCATGCTTTGTCAAAACACCAATTCTTATATCTTGAAGAATGTTTCCATAATGTTCATCACTTGCTTGTTGCATGTTCTTAATAAGTTCTTTATATTCAAAATGAGACCTAATGCTCACATTTCCAATACTTCCCAAAGATTTCCTAGTGTCTTCATGGACAAGTGTAGATCGCTGAATACAATTACATGTTTTCCTCCAAATAGAACATCATAATCTATTTTTAAAATCTGTTGCATTCTTAAATGTACCAAGGCAAGCATTACGTTTGAGACCATGCTCACCTCATCAATGATCAAAAGTTTCATTTTCTTCAGTACTCTTGAAACTTCATAACAAGCTTCTCCAGATAGATTGTGATGTTCCAATTTATTTTCATGTTCAGCTGGTAGCATGAGTAATTGATGTAAAGTAATCCCTTTAATGTTGTGTCTGCTAATCCATTTGGAGCTGTTACAACACAAGATAAATGTGATTCAGTAGTTTTGTGTAGATAACTGGTCAAAACTTTAATTAAGAAACTTTTTCCTTTTCCAGCTTGACCACTGATGTACATTCGAATAGGTTTAAATGATGTGCATTGGCATTCTTTTTTTTTTTCATGCAGCAAACCATGCTGTATCTGTTGTGTCACTTGCTGATATATTTCGTTTTGTTCAATATTTAGTTCTTCTTCCAAGTTTCCCAACTCAATAATATCCTGTTGTGCTTGTTGCATTGCCGTTTCTACTTCATTCATGGCTATTGCTGCTTCATTTTCAATAATTGGTTGTCCTAGTGGATCTTGACTTAATGGAGCAGAACTTTGACTATCTTGAGAACTGTCTCTAGCTTTTTCTACTTCAATAGTAGTCTCTTGTTCAATCTCTTCATTTAACATTTGTAGATAAGTAGGGAAAATTGTGCATTGAATGGTATCTTTGTATGCATTAAAAGAATCTTCATATCAGTCAAAATCTCCAAGTAATTCCATTTCACTACACCAAGGCTTGAAGAGTTGCAGAAGTGCTAAATAGAAAAATTCCCTTTTATCTTGAGTTTCGCAACTGAGTTTTCTGTGGTTAATAAGATTTCCTTTGGCATGTTTTACCAAGCATCCATCACTTCCAATTACTGCATATTTTTCTTCATTTATATTTTCTGTAACATTTCTCTTAAAACTGTACTGTTTCAGTACTTCATAGAGACATAGGTTTTCCAGATGTGGACTCCTTTTGGGATAGTACGTATCCAACATATTAGTTTTAACAATATCTGTATTTTCTGGTTCATTCAATGCTAAGTATTCAATTTCTTGTAGAGATTTCAATACTCTATTTCGTGTTGCCGCAAGACCTAGACTTACCCAAATGATTCCTCTTGACTTTGAATATAAATGGGCAGACCTCAACCGATCCGAACATTCATAGGATCTAATCTCTCGATGGGAAAGCATTTTCAAACTAAAGCTGTACAATTTGTTACTAAGACTCTTCTCTTGTGAAATTTCTTCCCACATTTCTTTCAACTCTGTCTTTTCAGATTTGGTTATATATGACGTAGCATAGCGAGCAACAGCAATTGAATTATCTGCAACATACTGGATATCCATGTCTGCATTCCACTTTGTCAAAATCACTGGATTGTAGTCATTAATATACTTTGAATCTTCAGTTCTTTTTATGTTGTATGTATTCTTCAGAGATTTTTTAGTTATAGTATGCCTTACTGCTGACATAAAACTATTGACTCTTCCTTTTGAAATTTTGGACGTGGGAATCCAAAACGACATTTTGTATAACATTTTCCCTTTGACTTGTATTTTCGTCAACAATATTTTCCACATCGATGACTTTGAAACCGTAAAACTTGTTGTCTCAAGCTGTTTTCTCCTCCTTTTTTTCGAATGGTACAGGTAACATATTCTTCAATGAAAGACAAAACAGTTTCATCAGAATCGGTTCCAAATTTAGGTGAATTCTTATCCATAATAGCATGTGTATATGAGGAGCACCTCTGGCTTGGTACTCCTTTCTCCAAAAGAAATCAGTAACTTCTCTAAGGGTTGGATTATCTTTATTGCAGATAAAAGACATCATAGCTTGAAACTCATGATTAAAATATCTGCACGCAAGCGTAACAAACCACGTAGGCGTACCTAAGTATCTTAACATACATTTAGGTTCTCTGTGACGACAATACCAATACTCATTAGTAGGGCATTGACAAGCCATCAAATTAATTAACTGAGATTCTAAATGATCGTCTGTAGGAAGGTGGAATCTGACTACATGGTTGCCCCCACTTTTTTCCTGGTGTTTTGTTGGTTTTTTACTTAGTTTGGCTGGGAACCTGCTATTCAGGTCCCCAGCCTATCTGCTTTCTCTTTAAATGACTTGGAGTGCACTCTAGGTGCACTAGTGATTGGATACTGTGGTACCTTATGAGTCCCTAGTATATGGTACCTTAGGTACTAAGGGCATAGGTACTTCACAGGCCTACCAGGGGCTGAAGCATGTATTATGCCACCCCTGGGAAGCAGACTAAATCTGACACCACAGGCCTGCTACTGCAGCCTGGGTGAGGTGGTGCTAGCACTCCTCACTGAGATATAGGTCCCCTATATCTCTCCTGCACACACATATGAACCTATCAGTCACCCCTAAGGCAGGCCCTATCAATCCTGAGGGCAGGGTGCTTGGCTTCTATGTGAGGGGGTGCCTCTGCCTGAGCAGGGCCCCTCTGCAGCTCTCAGAGTCCATTCTCTGGTGCTGTTTGTGGATGCGGTTAAACCATATACTTTTAAGTGCATTATATCCTTGCGGTAAAATGCTAACTTTGGAATGGCTGCATCAAAACATGTCGTGTTTGGTGTCAAACATCTTGGAATACTACCCCCCCGCCAGTCCTGGCAGCGGGGGTAGCATTCCACCCTTCTAGAGGGACAGACATGTACCTACTGTGGAAACGCGGTAGAATCCTGCAGAGCCCTGGCATCACAAAATGGATGCCACCAGTCACAGACACTGGGCTGCCCTCCTGCTGATGACCAACACTCGCAGTGGAGGAAGCCCAACAATAGATATCCTGTCCCAAGGGGGTGTGACCACCTCCCAGACAGGGTTTAGTGTATTGGGGCTGGGTGGGTGCACTCTTAGAGTGCTTTGAAGTCCTGCACTGGGGGAGCAGAAGGCTCCTCTGTGCATATGCCAGTGCAAACTGGCTCAGGGCTACCTGCCCCTGCTCTGGCGCGAAACTGGACAAAGGGAAGTGGGTGTAGCCACCCACTCCCCTGACCCTCCCATAGGTAGGGTCATAGAGCTAGTCCCTCCCTTTCTTTTAGTATAAGAGGGGGACCCTGTGCATTGCACCCTAGATTTCCCTGGATGACGCTCTACAAGAAGAATCCTGGACCTTCGACGTTCCACTACCTTTGGAAGACTGAAGAATCTCCCTTGGAGTCAAGGAGTGACTCCCCTGGTTTGCAGGCACCAAAAACTACAAACAACGGTCGCAAACTACACCGCTCCCGCCGGAGTCCGAAGTCCCTGCAGCCCAAGAAGTGGATTTCCTGACTTCTCAAAGGCCATCGTGAGTGCCCAGTGAAGCTGAGGCCAGTGGACCCCAAGAGTAACGAGGAACCGCAACCCCTGGGTACCGTGCACTATTGTCGAGTGCAACCCTTTCACAATGTTCCACGAATTTGTGCTTTGAACCATGTGTGGTCCCCGCCTCCAGCAGGAATCCCTCCTAAGATCAGAGGACTACCCCGTCCTGAGTGACCGTGTGCCCCTGTGAGCGGATCCTCCCGAGGCGTCTTTGCGATCCCTTGCCAGCCGGCTTGTGGGTCCCCAGAAGACTTTCTAAAGAAACCAAAGGGCTCCCCTGGTTGCTCCAGGCCTGCCCTGACTTACCTTTGCTGGGTGAGTCCCACAGACCTTGCTAGTCTGTGCCATTGTCTCTTCACCTTTTCCCCAAGACTTGCTGTTACCAAGGCTTGTTGGCTCCGATCGAATCGCTGATACCGCAGTAAGCTGCAGACATCATGGGACACGCCGAATCCAGCTCCTGGTCATCATCGACGCCTCCTGGACCTCGTGGCTGAAGAGTCAAGGCAACTGCGAATGACCTGAATCTTGCGACGACGGTGGGCATCCAACGTCCTTGCCCCGAGTCACTGCCAAGTGACTTTGAACACTGTCCCCTCTGCTTTCAGGTCTTCCATCTTCTGAATCCAGGCTTGGATTCCTCCGGACACTTCTCCTGTCGCCGCAAGCAGCAAGTCTTCACTGGCTCCCATTGAAAACGACGCCGCGACCCGACACCAAAGAACACCTATGCACCCGGCTCCCCTGGGTGAGGTAACTTCAGCACTACGGTGCTCCTGTGGGTGTGGGCCCTAGAACAACTTACCCTGTAAGTGACTTGCGTGTAGCTTCCCTAGAAGGGTCCTAAAACTCTAACTTTCTAAGTGCGACAATTGCGCTTACTCGTACAGGGTTCGCGTCTGTGTTAGACACACCGCGTCCATCTCCTTTGCAACACTAGCTAGAACTGTATCCTTCGACTCGTTCTGAGTCCGATCGGTGTTCGCCTCGAACACACAAAGGGCCTGTAACTCTGAGATCTACATTGCACTGACTCGCACAAGGTTCGCGTCTGTGTTAGACACAGCGCGTCCATCTCCCTTGCATCTCTATCTGAAACCGCGTCCTTCGACTCGTACAAGGACCGATCGGTGTGTTCGCCTCGAACACGCAAGGGACCTTTAACATTGATATCCCAATCGCGTCTGAGCGCATAGACTCGCACAGGACTCGCACCGGTGCCAGGTCACCGCGTCCGTCCCCTGTGGGTCTCCTACACTGCCTGGGCTGGTTCTTGGGGGTCCCTCGATTCTAGATGCCCTAGACCTAGGTCTAGCAAACTAAGATTGTGATATTCGATTGTGCTAAACTTATTCTGATAAGATTTGACTTGTACATATGTTCTTGACCTCTAATCTCATAAAGAGATTAGTAGAGAGTGTTTATTAATAAATACATATATATTTGATATATATACCTGTGTGGTGTCTTTTCATTTGGTGATTCAAGAGATTGTGTGGTAAAACAAGCTGCTTTACATTCCTTCAACACTTAGCCTGAAGGCTGCTCTCCACAGCTACCACTAGGATAGCTTTCTATAAAGGTTGTCTTAAACCTATCTACCATAAGAGTCGAATTGTTCTGGTGCAAGGTGTCCACTTTAATTAGTGAACAGCATATACCAGGCCAACTTCTCACATTGGTGGGCAGCGTGTGGGATTCCAGCTTGCTATTGTTTTACCAGAAAATCTCTATTTGAATTACTAACTGAAAACCACTATAGGTACTTAAGGTACATATAAAGTCAAGCTTAGTATCAATAAGTTCTACTGAACTTAGAGCTGTGTGCCAAGGGATAGCACACCCTTTCTACAGCTCAAGCTAGTATCAGTAGGCCACAAACTAGTGTAGGTAGTACAACACTGCACAACACTAGAATGTCCTTAAAGGGTGAAACCAGTGGATCCACTCAGCCTCAGTATAAGGACATGGCTTTCTCTGACTTGAGAGCCATGTGTGTTGAAAGACACCTGAGGGTAGGACAGAGTCCCTCAACCCTACACCTGATAGATCTGCTGACAGCAGATGGTCTTAGATTGGCTCTAGGAGCTAATGGGTCTGAATCAGTGGGTGGGTAAATTACAGTATCTGGGTCAGATGATGAACATCAGAATGACCAGGACTCTGTGATTGAAGGGCCAGGCCTCAAGGGGCCTGACAAGGACAGAGGAATTCTCCCTAAGAGAGCTGACAGAGTGGAGGAGAGGCATAGGTCCCCTTCAAGGGAATCTGACCACTCTTATCACTCTGGCAGAGAATTTGTCCACCAGAGGAACTCATACTTTCCCATAAGAGAGACCTCCTCTGAAAGAATGTGCAAACTGCTGCAGTATGAGGAAGCAAGAGTTGCCCTCAGAACCAAGCAGTTGGCACTGGATAGAGAAGCCCTGGAGATCCAGAGAGCTTCTAGAAGAGAGGGGTTAGAACCCCTTGGTGGCTGCAACAGTGTCCCTAGAGGCAGAGAATCTATTCCAGACCATAGGAACCTGAGCAAGGTTGCTCCTCCCTACCAGAGTGGGGATGATATCCACAAGTGGATAACTGCTATGGAGAGGGCCTGTAGAGTACAGCAGGTCCCCCAAAGGAAGTGGGCAGCAATCTTGTGGCTCTCCTTTTCAGATAAAGGTAGAGACAAGCTCCTCACTGTTAGAGAAGAGGATGCTGATAACTATGAAGTCCTGAAGAGTGCACTGATAGATGGGTTTGGCTTAACCACTGAGCAGTACAGGTTGAAGTTCAGAGACACCCAGAAGGCACAGACTCAGGACTGGACTGACTTTGTAGATTGTGCAACCAAGGCTCTGGAGGGTTGGCTGATTGGCAGTAGGGTTACTGATCTCAAAGGATTGTACAATTTGATCATGAGGGAGCAGATCCTTAATAATTGTCAAAACCAGCTTTTACACCAGTACCTGGTGGACTCTGATCTGACCTCTCCCCAAGAATTGGGAAAGAAGGCAGACAAATGGGTCAGAACCAGGGTAAGGCCTAGGAACCAGGGTGGTGACCAGAAGAAAGATTCTACCAAGTCCCAAGAGAAAGGTGGGGATAAATCTAAAGATAAATCCACTACAGGGTCCCAAAAGTCCTCTTCTGGGGGTGGGTCCCAAACTCCTTCCTCTCCTGAAAAGAAACCCTATTGCCATGTCTGTAAAAAGCCTGGGCACTGGAAATCTGATCCCAGTTGTCCCAGGATTGGCAATAAGGAAAATGTTCCTCCAACAACTACTACCACCCCTCCTGGTACTACCAGTAGTAATCCTCCAGTTGGGAGTAGTGCACCCAAAAGTTAGGTGCTTTTGCAAGGGGAACAGAGGTGGGCCCTAGTTTAGACAGGTCCCCCTCAACAGACTCCTCAGACTCTGATGGTGGTATAGGATTTGCCACCTTTACCATGGGTCCCATTGCATTGGTCAGGTACAGACTGGAGCCAATGATTAATGGTCAGAAGGCTGTGGCATTCAGGGATACAGGGGCTAGTGTCACCATGGTGGCAGGGAAACTAGTCCCCCCTCACCAGCTTTTACCTGAGTTTAAGTACCAGGTGACCAACATTGATGGTGTCAGGACAGATCACCCCATGGCCATAGTCAATCTCAACTGGGGGGGTCACAGGCCCAAAAGAGTGGCAGTGTCCCCCAACTTGCCTGTAGATTGCCTGATGGGCAATGATCTGGAAATTTCAGCCTGGGCTGAAGTTGAACACCAAACCCATCTGAAGATGCTAGGCGTCCCTGAAAAAGCTAGTGGGGCTGTGATGGCCACAGCCCCAGCCCAGGAAATGCTGGAGAGATGGAGCCTGGAAGAATGGCCCACTCTGCCCCAAAAGAGAGCACAGGGGTTGAAGAAAAGTCTCCTTCCCCCCAGACAGCAGGTAAGGGTCAGCCTCCTCAGGGAACTGACCCTACCCCTAGTGAAGGAACTGCCCCAGAGGTAGTCAGGCCTAGCCTGGCCCCACCCCTGATGGCAGAGGACCCTTCCAAGGTGGTACCCAGTCTGGAGCAGGTAACCTGCCCCTCTCTACCCTACCTCAGTCAGCCCAGGGCTGCAGAGGTCAGGGAGGTCAGTGGACCCCACAGGGCCCCCTGTCCATAGGAACCCCCATCAGCAGATTAGGGGCACCCAGTCTAGTAGCCCTAGCCAGGTGAAAATTCCTCCTCACACTGAGGGATCCCCCATACCTTTGTGTAGGGACCTTCCCCAGAAGGACTCTGTTAGGCAAGGGCAAACCTGGAACCAAAGGTTCCAAACCTGCCATGTCCCTCCAGTGTTCCACCCAAAGGGACCCAACCCCCAGCTGTAGGCAGCCAAAGGTTGACCCTTAGAGCAAAGTGCAGCTCAGTCATGGAAAGACAGGCATACATGGTGACCAGTGATCTGAGGAAACTGAGACCAACTTCCCTAGGGTCTCACTTCCCTGCTCAGACACCTCATCCGCCTTGTCCTTTACCAAAACACCCCACAGGTAGTAATTCCCCATGGTGGAGACCCTCTCATACCCTTAGGGTGAGGGATAACTTAGTGGACCATAAGACAGGGGGTAACCATGCTAGTGCAGGTACTTCCTTATATGGCCACTCAGTAAATACAGGCTCACCTGGACAAGGTTAGCCTCATCTCCTTTCGTTTGGGGGGGTTATGTAGGAAGGTGGAATCTGACTACATGGTTGCCCCCACTTTTTCCTGGTGTTTTGTTGGTTTTTGACTTAGTTTGGCTGGGAACCTGCTATTCAGGTCCCCAGCCTATCTGCTTTCTCTTTAAATGACTTGGAGTGCACTCTAGGTGCACTAGTGATTGGATACTGTGGTACCTTATGAGTCCCTAGTATATGGTACATTAGGTACTAAGGGCATAGGTACTTCACAGGCCTACCAGGGGCTGAAGCATGTATTATGCCACCCCTGGGAAGCAGACTAAATCTGACACCACAGGCCTGCTACTGCAGCCTGGGTGAGGTGGTGCTAGCACTCCTCACTGAGATATAGGTCCCCTATATCTCTCCTGCACACACATATGAACCTATCAGTCACCCCTAAGGCAGGCCCTATCAATCCTGAGGGCAGGGTGCTTGGCTTCTATGTGAGGGGGTGCCTCTGCCTGAGCAGGGCCCCTCTGCAGCTCTCAGAGTCCATTCTCTGGTGCTGTTTGTGGATGCGGTTAAACCATATACTTTTAAGTGCATTATATCCTCGCGGTAAAATGCTAACTTTGGAATGGCTGCATCGAAACATGTCGTGTTTAGTGTCAAACATCTTGGAATACTACCCCCCGCCAGTCCTGGTGGCGGGGGTAACATTCCACCCTTCTAGAGGGACAGACATGTACCTACTGTGGAAACGCGGTAGAATCCTGCAGAGCCCTGGCATCACAAAATGGATGCCACCAGTCACAGACACTGGGCTGCCCTCCTGCTGATGACCAACACTCGCAGTGGAGGAAGCCCAACAATAGATATCCTGTCCCAAGGGTGTGTGACCACCTCCCAGACAGGGTTTAGTGTATTGGGGCTGGGTGGGTGCACTCTTAGAGTGCTTTGAAGTCCTGCACTGGGGGAGCAGAAGGCTCCTCTGTGCATATGCCAGTTCAAACCGGCTCAGGGGCTACCTGCCCCTGCTCTGGCGTGAAACTGGACAAAGGGAAGTGGGTGTAGCCACCCACTCCCCTGACCCTCCCATAGGTAGGGTCATAGAGCTAGTCCCTCCCTTTCTTTTAGTATAAGAGGGGGAACCTGTGCATTGCAACCTAGATTTCCCTGGACGAAGCTCTACAAGAAGAATCCCAGACCTTCGACGTTCCACTACCTTTGGAAGACTGAAGAATCTCCCTTGGAGTCAAGGAGTGACTCCCCTGCTTGGCAGGCACCAAAAACTACAAACAACGGTCGCAAACTACACCACTCCCGCCGGAGTCCGAAGTCCCTGCAGCCCAAGAAGTGGATTTCCTGACTTCTCAAAGGCCATCGTGAGTCTCCAGCGAAGCTGAGGCCAGTGGACCCCAAGAGTAACAAGAAACCGTGACCCCTGGGTACAGTGCACTATTGTCAAGTGCAACCCCTTCACAACGTTCCACAAACTTGTGCTTATGGCCACGTGTGGTCCCCGCCTCCAGCAGGAATCCCTCCTAAGATCAGAGGCCTACCATGTCCCGAGTGACCATGGGCCCCTGTGAGTGGATCCTCCCGAGGCGTCTTCGCGATCCCTTGCCAGCCGGCTTGTGGGTCCCCAGAAGACTTTCTAAAGAAACCAAAGGGCTCCCCTGGTTGCTCCAGGCCTGCCCTGACTTACCCTCGCTGGGTGAGTCCCACAGACCTTGCTGGTCTGCGCCATTGTCTCTTCACCCTTTCCCCGAGACTTGCTGTTACCAAGGCTTGTTGGCTCTGATCGAGTCGCTCACACCGCAGTAAGCTGCAGACATTGTGGGACACGCCGAATCCAGCTCCTGGTTGTCGTCGACACCTCCTGGACCTCGTGGCTGAAGAGTCAAGGCAACTGCGAACAACCTGAATCTTGCGACGACGGTGGGCATCCATCTTCCTTGCCCCGAGTCACTGCCAAGTGACTTTGAACACTGTCCCCTCTGCTTTCAGGTCTTCCATCTTCCGAATCCAGGCTTGGATTCCTCCGGACACTTCTCCTGTCGCCACAAGCAGCAAGTCTTCACTGGCTCCCATTGAAAACGACGCCGCGACCCGACACCAAAGAACACCTATGCACCCGGCTCCCCTGGGTGAGGTAACTTCAGCACTACAGTGCTCCTGTGGGTGTGGGCCCTAGAACAACTTACCCTGTAAGTGACTTGCTTGTAGCTTCCCTAGAAGTGTCCTAAAACTCTAACTTTCTAAGTGCGACAATTGCGCTGACTCGTACAGGGTTCGCGTCTGTGTTAGACACACCGCATCCATCTCCTTTGCAACACTAGCTAGAACTGTATCCTTCGACTCGTACTGAGTCCGATCGGTGTTCGCCTTGAACACACAAAGGGCCTGTAACTCTGAGATCTACATTGCACTGACTCGCACAAGGTTCGCGTCTGTGTTAGACACAGCGCGTCCATCTCCCTTGCATCTCTATCTGAAACCGCATCCTTCGACTCGTACAAGGACCGATCGGTGTGTTCGCCTCGAACACGCAAGGGACCTTTAACATTGATATCTCAATCGCGTCTGAGCGCATAGACTCGCACAGGACTCGCACCGGTGCCAGGTCACCGCGTCCGTCCCCTGTGGGTCTCCTACAACTACCTGGGGTGGTTCTTGGGGTCCCTCGATTCTAGATGCCCTAGACCTAGGTCTAGCAAACTAAGATTGTGATATTCGATTGTGCTAAACTTATTCTGATAAGATTTGACTTGTACATATGTTCTTGACCTCTAATCTCATAAAGAGATTAGTAGAGAGTGTTTATTAATAAATACATATATATTTGATATATATACCTGTGTGGTGTCTTTTCATTTGGTGATTCAAGAGATTGTGTGGTAAAACAAGCTGCTTTACATTCCTTCAAGACTTAGCCTGAAGGCTGCTCTCCACAGCTACCACTAGGATAGCTTTCTATAAAGGTTGTCTTAAACCTATCTACCATAAGAGTCGAATTGTTCTGGTGCAAGGTGTCCACTTTAATTAGTGAACAGCATATACCAGGCCAACTTCTCACATCGTCTCTTTGTTGAACTTTGTCCAAGAGTTCCTTTGCAGAAAGTTGTGTAAGATGAACTCCTGTTTTTAATATGTGGTTCACTGCATATGAAAGTCCAGACAAATCACTTTCAAACAGAAGATGAAATATATATGGAATACACTGTCGAAATCTTGGATCTTCTGAGTGCAATCTTGTGAAACGTTATTCTGAAGCTGGAATCTGTACTGGTTGTTCATCATATCGTCCACCTTTTCCAGTGGGGAAGAGCTGTGGAAAACAACAAGCTTCTAAACTTTTTTCCCCATACACTTATGGGAGTTCCCTTCGCTTTCTTCATTTGAAATAATTCAACAGTGTTTCCTATAACTTCTTTTAAATGTAGAGGATGTATACTGTAATGTTCATAAATTTCTTCACTCCTGGACTTGTCCACTTTTTCTATTTGGCCAGTTGAAATTTCTTTTTCAACTTCTAAACATATTTCCTGTTCTTCCACGTCTACAGTTTTATAATAAATATTGTTTTGTACAAGATATAATGTAGCCTTTTGAAGTTTGGTGACATCTACTAACTCTTGCCATATTTTCCGACTCTTTCTTGGTACACCATTAACTAGAATAACTACAGGTTCACTTTCCTCTCTCTCTATATCAAGAGTTTCAATATTTTTCTTAAAATCTAAAGGTAAATACACAACTCTTCCTTTCAGACCTCTTTGTAAATCTGTTAGAGGCAGCTTACCTGTTTTAGGCTCCATACGAACTATAGCCTGAAACGGGTGCACAGATTGAATAAGAATGGACTCATATGCATTTAAATCTGCCTGTTCCGAAGGAATAGCTACTAACTCTAAGTTGTTATGTACTGCTCTAGCTGGCATTTTGTTCTCTTCTAATTTATTGTACCAATATTTACAAATACGTTGATCAGTACCCAACTCAAAACGACCTTCCACCAACAAATAGGCACCAAATTGCTCCCACTTATCACTGTTTTCCTTTTCACTTTTTAAATATAGATCAACATTCCTAGTTTGACTTCTATAGTGAGTAAGTCGACAACAAATACAAACATAGGGGCTGATAAGGATGGCGGGCGGCCCCGCCCCCTCACTGCCCATTCGCTGCCCCATTCCCTGCTCCTCCCTCCCACCTCCCCATTTATGGCGGCCGCTGCGTGGTGAAGAGAGCGACCCCTGACCTTGACTGGTAGGTCGCTCCCCACCACACAGCTCCGTCTGTGTGCCCTGCTGCTGCCCCTGATTGTGCTCGTTTTTCCTTTCTGTGCCCCCTTGCTGCCCCTGATTGTGCTCGTTTTTCCTTTCTGTGCCCCCTTGCTGCCCCTGATTGTGCTCGTTTTTCCTTTCTGTGCCCCCTTGCTGCCCCTGATTGTGCTCGTTTTTCCTTTCTGTGCCCCCCTTGCTGCCCCTGATTGTGCTCGTTTTTCCTTTCTCTGCCCCCTTGCTGCCCCTGATTGTGCTCGTTTTTCCTTTCTATGCCCCCTTGATGCCCTGATTGTGCTCGTTTTCCCTTCTGTGCCTGTTTCCCGCCGCTGCGCCTGCGGCCCCGCCCCTCACTGCCCATTCGCTGCCCCATTCCCTGCTCCTCCCTCCCACCTCCCCATTTATGGCGGCCGCTGCGTGGTGAAGAGAGTGACCCCTGACCTTGACTGGTAGGTCGCTCCCCACCACACAGCTCCGTCTGTGTGCCCTGCTGCTGCCCCTGATTGTGCTCGTTTTTCCTTTCTGTGCTCCCTTGCTGCCCCTGATTGTGCTCGTTTTTTCCTTTCTGTGCCCCCCTTGCTGCCCCTGATTGTGCTCGTTTTTTCCTTTCTGTGCCCCCCTTGCTGCCCCTGATTGTGCTCGTTTTTCCTTTCTGTGCCCCCCTTGCTGCCCCTGATTGTGCTCGTTTTTCCTTTCTGTGCCCCCTTGCTGCCCCTGATTGTGCTCGTTTTTCCTTTCTGTGCCCCCTTGCTGCCCCTGATTGTGCTCGTTTTTCCTTTCTGTGCCCCCTTGCTGCCCCTGATTGTGCTCGTTTTTCCTTTCTGTGCCCCCTTGCTGCCCCTGATTGTGCTAGTTTTTCCTTTCTGTGCCCCCCTTGCTGCCCCTGATTGTGCTCGTTTTCCTTTCTGTGCCCCCTTGCTGCCCCTGATTGTGCCCGTTTTTCCTTTCTGTGCCCCCTTGATGCCCTGATTGTGCTCGTTTTCCCTTCTGTGCCTGTTTTCCGCCGCTGCGCCCCTGCGGCCCTGCCCCCTCACTGCCCATTCCCTGCTCCTCCCTCCCACCTCCCCATTTATGGCGGCCGCTGTGCGGCCACGCAGCGGACGTGCGCAGCGGGCGCGCCGCTGGCGCGCCAAAGGCGCGCCTAAGGCAAGCCCGTCTGCGCCCGTCCGTGCCGTGACCGCGCCCAGTGCCAGACCCCCTGGTCCGGGCATCCCCCGCGCCCGCCACATCAACAGACGCCGATACGACGCCAGCACCCTCCACGCACTCAACCCCGGAAAAGATCACGCCTGCTACCAGGCCACCCCGAAGTGCACCCAAGGGCCCTTCACCTGGCGGAACTGCAGCTTCACCAGCACCCGCCCCGCCAAACCACCGCCCAGGAAAGAACCCAACTACCTCAGATGCATCCTCCTCAACACCCGCTCCGCCCGCAAACACGCCATCGAACTCTGGGACCTTCTCGACTCAACCTCCCCAGACGTCGCATTCCTGACGGAGACCTGGCTGAATCCCGCTTCAGCCCCCGACATCGCCATTGCCATCCCGGACGGATACAAGATCACCCGCAGGGACCGCACCAACGGATCGGAGGAGGCATCGCCATCGTCCACAGGAACACCCTCAGAGTCTCAACCAACACCGACGACACCCTCAGCACCGCCGAACACATGCACTTCCAGATCCACACCGATCCCAACACCACCCTCAGAGGAACCCTCATCTACAGACCCCCGGACCCCGACCACAGTTCAGCGATTCCATCGCTGACTCCGTCAGCACACACGCCATCGCCTCCACGGACTACATCCTCCTCGGGGACCTGAATTTCCACCTCGAGAACAACAAGGACACCAACTCCACCACCCTGATCGACAACCTCGCCACCCTCGGACTCAGACAGCTCGTGACTACACCCACCCACGCCGCCGGCCACACGCTCGACTCCATCTTTTCCGCAAGCCCACACGTCTCCTTCAACCACACCTCCGAACCCCACTGGACTGACCACCACTGCATCCACTTCACCTACAGGAAGCCCACCACGCACCACCGCACCGAACAAATGCCTCGCCGCTGCTGGAGCAGAGTCACGGAAGACCAGCTAACCACAACCCTCGCCCTGAGCCCACCCGCCGAACCCTCCGACCCCGACACCGCCGCCCGCAACCTCAGACAGTGGATCGACGACTGCGCCAACACCCTCCAACCCGCTCAAGAATCCGCCCAACAGCCACACCAGCAAGAAAGCCACCTGGTTCACCGAAGACCTCCAGGCCTCCAAACGAACATGCCGAAAACTGGAGAAGATCTGGCTCCACGAACGGACAGCGGACAGCTACGCCGCCCACAAGAGCGCCACCCGCAGTCACCATCACCTCATCAGATCCGCCAAAAGGGCCTCACTCAAAGACCGCCTAGACAACAACGCACACAACAGCAAAGAGCTCTTCAACATCGTGAAGGAACTCTCCAACCCCAGCTCCAACACCAACGACATCCAGCCGTCGCGAGACCTGTGCGACTCACTGGCCACCTTCTTCCACCGCAAAATCGCCGACATCCACGACAGCTTCAACACCACGACCGCCCCGGCAACCACCGAGACCACTGCCCCCACAACCACCAACCGCCTGCTCTCCTGGACCAACATCAACGACGAGGACACCAGCGAGATCATGAACACCATCCACTCCGGTTCACCGCTAGACCCGTGCCCTCAAAACATCTTCAACAAAGCCAGTACAGCCATCGCGCCCCATCTCCGGAAAATAATCAACATCTCCTTCGAGACAACAACCTTCCCGGAAAGCTGGAAGCACGCCGAGATCACCGCCTTACTCAAGAAACCCAAGGCAGACCCCAAGGACCTCAAGAACTTCCGACCCATCTCTCTGCTCCCGTTCCCCGCGAAGGTCACCGAGAAAATCGTCAACAAACAACTGACCCGCTACCTCGAGGAGAACAACATCCTGGACCCTTCCCAGTCCGGCTTCCGCAGCACCGAAACCGCCCTCATCGCCGCCACCGATGACATCAGGACCCTGCTAGACAACGGAGAAACAGCAGCCCTCATCCTCCTGGACCTATCAGCCGCCTTCGACACGGTCTGCCACCACACACTACGAACACGCCTTCACGACGCCGGGATCCAAGAGAAGGCCCTGGACTGGACCACATCCTTCCTTTCCGGCAGAACACAAAGCGTCCGCCTCGCCCCCTTCCGATCCAAGGCCACCAAGATCATCTGCGGCGTACCCCAAGGCTCCTCCCTCAGCCCAACGCTGTTCAACATCTACATGGCACCCCTCGCCCACGTCGCCCGACAGCACAACCTCAACATCATCTCCTACGCCGACGACACCCAGCTGATCCTCTCCAAAGACCCTCACACCGCCAAAGCCCACCTCCACGAAGGAATGAAGGCCGTCGCCAAATGGATGAGGACCAGCCGCCTGAAGCTGAACTCGGACAAGACGGAGGTCCTCATCCTTGGTTCCAACCCTTCAGCCTGGGACGACTCCTGGTGGCCAACATCACTGGGAACAGCCCCGCCACCCACCGACCACGTACGCAACCTAGGGGTCATCCTCGACCCCACCCTCTCCATGACTAAGCAGGTCAACGCCGTTTCCTCATCCTGCTTCAACATCCTCCGAATGCTCCGCAGGATCTTCAAGTGGATCCCCACCGAAACAAGAAAAACAGTCACCCGGGCCCTCGTCACCAGCAGGCTGGACTACGGAAACGCCCTCTACGCAGGAACGACGGCTAAGCTCCTGAGACGGCTGCAACGCATCCAGAACGCCTCTGCATGTCTTATCCTCGACATCCCCCGACGCAGCCACATCACACCCCACCTGAGAGACCTGCACTGGCTCCCTGTCAACAAGAGGATAACCTTCAAGCTCCTCACCCACACACACAAATCACTCCACAACTCCGGACCAGCCTACCTCAACAGACGACTCAGCTTCTACACCCCCACCCGCCAGCTCCGCTCGACCAGCCTCGCCCTCGCCACAGTCCCCCGCATCCGGAAAACGACCGCCGGCGGCAGATCCTTCTCCCACCTCGCCGCCAAGACCTGGAACACCCTCCCCACCAACCTCCGACAGACCCAAGACCTACTGGCCTTCAGAAGACTCCTCAAGACCTGGCTCTTCGATCAGTAGCAGCACCACCCCCCTCTTCCCCCAGCGCCTTGAGACCCTCGCGGGTATGTAGTGCACTTTATAAGTGACATGATTGATTGATTGATTGATTGATTTTGCTTTTCTCCTTCATAAAGTGCATTGTTTTATTCAATGTTTTCATTCTCTTCAATACCAATATAAATTATTTTATTTTCAATCCAAAAGCTTTATCTACTACACTTTCAATCTGTTGTTTTTTCCTGTAAGCTGCTGATCTTCTTTTATATTTTTTACAATGTTTCAATACATTTTGTAGTACTCTACTTTTATACATGCTCTTTCTAATGTCTTTATATTCTTTCATCCTTCTTTCAACATGGATTGTTTTCCCATAACTTGATTTTCCATTAATATGTTTTTTTATCGTTTCCTTCTGATTGGTTGTACAACTTTTCTTTCTCTTTCCCACATTTTGAAAATTCATTACGTTCTTTAAAAGTCTTTTAACAAATTCTTTAGTTTTCTTACCAGAAGTCTTTTTCTTCAATGTCACATTTTGAACTTCATCTAAACTCTGCTTTTCTCTCTCCTTTAAATAGTACTGTTTTTTTCTTGTCTTTTCCTTTGAACTTTTCTTGTCATACTGAATCTTTCTTACTAATAATGGAGAATACCTGAAAAAAGAAAAGTTTAAAAACTTTCTAAAAATTATTTTATATTATTAAAATAATTATATACAAATATTCTCATCTATAAATAAAAAAACTTTCAATTCAATTGCAAAGCTATGTTAGACACTGCACAATTCCTTCATTTAGAAGACATCACAACCTCTGCAACAGAATGAGACAGCACAACTAAAGGATTTCTCTACTACTACCCTAAACACTCAGGTTCACATGTATAATACATCAGACAATATATGTATAAATAGACACATATGTCATTCACAACACCATAAAGTCCCTTAAACTTCACAGACTGCTGTTCCCAATTCAAAATAACACCTAAAGTGTTGAGCTTAGCCAAATATAAAGCTGCAACCCTTCACATATCTCTATTGTAAGTCTCACCATATTCCTAAAAGCATCCATACATGTGTCTGTACCTTTTCCTAGTGACACTATATATAAAACAAATATACAAATACTTCTATACCTGTATTTGTTCAAAGACTCATACAAAGTACCCTAATCACTAAACCATCTGTTAACATGTCTTTAACCTTACTTTTGTGCTGCAGCTTCACCATTTTTCAACTACTCAAATATAAAGTAGCAAACCTTCAGATAAGTCTGTTGTAAATCTCACAATACATGCTTTCAGGAAAATACTGAGACTTACAGAAGACACATGTGAAGGATTGCTGCTTTATATTTGGCTAAGCCAACACCCTGAGCATTACTAGAATGGTGAAGCAGCAGCACAAAAGTGAGGTTTAAGGCATGTTAGGAGATGGATTAGTTATTACGCTATTTTGTATGAATCTGTGGAAAGCTACAATTCAAATATACAGCATAATTTTCAGTGTGTGCTTGAAATGTGAAGTGCAGTCTGTCACGTTTAAAGGCCTTCCTGGTCTTGTGACTGAGGTATGTTTCTACTTGCAGATGTATTCTGGTATGTGTTATGCATCTGAAGATGCTAGTTGTTTAAAAGACAGGTATACATCTATTTGTATATTACTTTTATATATGGCCCTGCTAGCAAAAGCTACAGACATATGCATGCATACTTTCAGGAATGTGGTGAGACTTACAGCTGTGACATGTGATAGAATGCAGCATTATATTTGGCTAAGCCCAACACTCCAAGTAGTCGTAGAATGGTGAGGTGCAGTAGAAAAGTGAGGTGTAAGACATGTTAGGAGACGGATTAGTGATTAGGCTTCTTTGTACGAGTCTGTGGAAAGGTACACTTTAAATATTCTGTATAATTTTCAGTATCTGTTTGAAATGTAAAGTGCAGTCTGTCAAGTTTTAAGGCCTTTATGGTATTGTGACTGAGGTATGTCTCCATTTGCACATGTATTCCGTTATGTGTTATGCATCTGAAGATGCTAGATGTATAAAACACAGGTATACATCTATTTGTATATTTCTTTTATATACGATGCTGCTAGCAAAAGGTACAGACATATGCATGCATGCTTTTAGGAATATGGTGAGACTTAGAGCTGAGACATGTGATGGGTTGCTGCTTTATATTTTGCTAGGCCTAACACTCTAAGTAGTCACAGAATGGTGAGCTGCATCACAAAAGTGAGGTTTAAGACATGTTAGGAGAGGGATTAGTGATTAGGCTAATTTGTACGAGTCTGTTGTAAGGTGCACTTTAAATATAATGTATAATTTTGAGTGTCTGTTTGAAATGTAAATTGCAGTCTGTCAAGTTTTAAGGCCTTTATGGTATTGTGACTGAGGTATGTCTCCATTTGCACATGTATTCCGTTATGTGTTATGCATCTCAAGATGCTAGACTTAAAAAACACAAGTATAAATCTATTTATACATTTCTTTTATATACGATGATGCTAGGAAAAGGTACAGACATATGCATGTATGCTTTCAGGAATATGGTGAGTCTTACAGCTGAGACAGGTGATACATTGCTGCTTTATATTTGGCTTGGCCCAACACCATAAGTAGTCACAGAATGGTGACGCTCCAGCACAAAAGTGAGGTTTAACACATGTTAGGAAACGGATTAGTGATTAAGCTAGTTTGTATGAGTGTGTGGAAAGGTACACTTAAAGTATACCGCATAAACGTAGTTGTCTGTTTGAAATATGAAGTGCAGTCTCTCAAGTTTTAACGTCTCCATGGTGTTCTGACTGAAGTATATCTCTGTTTACACATGTATTCTAATATGTTTTATCCATCTGAAGATCCTAGCCATGTAAAACACAGGTATACATTCATTTCTATGCTTCTTTTATATATGGTGTCACTAGCAAAAGGTACAGACAGATGCATGCAGGCTTTTAGAAATATGGGGAGACTTACAGCAGAGACATGTGAAAGGTTGCTGATTTGCTCTTAGCTACGCTCAATACCTGATTAGTAGTGGAATAGTAAAGCAGCAAAAAAGTAATGTTTAGGATACGTTGGGTGAGAAATTAGTGATTATGATACTTTATAAGAGTCTGTGCAAAAGTTCACTTAAAGTATGCCACATAAATCTAGGTGTGTGTTTGAAATATGAAGTGCAGTCTGTCAAGTTTTAAAGCCTTTATAGTCTTGTGACTGAGGTATGTCTCTACTGGCACATACATTTTGATACGTGTCATGCATATGAAGTTGATAGACATTTAAAACACAGGTATACATCTATTTGTATATTACTTTTATATATGATGTTGCTAGAAAAAGGTACAGACATATGTATACATGGTTTCAGGAATATGGTGAGACTTACAGCTGAGACATGTGATGGGTGTGTCTGAGTGATTGCATGACTCCATGGGTAGTGCCTGGGTGATTGTATGAGTACAAGGGTAGTGGCTGGGTAATTGGAGGAGAGGATGGATAGTGACTCGCTAATGGCATGAGTGCAGAGGTAGAGCTTCAGTGCATGGATAAGTGCATGAATAGTGCCTGAAGGCATAGATGACTGCATGAGTAGTGCCAAGGTGAATGGATGAGTGCAACACTAGTGCCTAGGTGATTGTATGAGTGCAAGGGTAGTGCCTGGGTAATTGGAGGAGAGGATGGATAGTGACTGGCTGATTGCATGAATGCATAGGTACTGTCTGGGTGATTTTATGAGTGCATGGGTAAATGGAATGAGTGCAGGAGTAGTGACTGAGTGCATGGATGAGTGCAAGGATAGTGCCTGAGTGATTGCATGAGTGCAGGGGTAATGCCCGGGTGATTGGAGAAGCGCATGGGTAATGCCTGGGTAATTGCATGAGTGCAGGGGTAATGTCTGGGTGATTGGAGGAGTGCATGGGTAGTGCATGGGTGCATGGAGGAGTGCATGGGTAGTGCCTGGGTAATTGGAGGAGTGCATGGGTAGTTCCTGGGTAATTACATGAGTGCAGGGGTAGTACCTGGATGATTGGAGGACTGCACGGGTAGTGCTTGGGTGATTGCATGAGTGCATGGGTAGTGCCTTAGTTATTGGAGGAGTGCATGGGTAATGCCTGGGTTATTGCATGAGTGCATAGGTAGTGCCTGGGTGATTGCATGATTGAAGGGGTAGTGCCTGGGAGATTGGAGGAGTGAATAGGTAGTGCCTGGGTGATTTTATAAGTGCATGGGTACTGGCTGAGTGATTGAAGGAGTGCATGGATAGTGCCTAGGTGATTGGAGGACTGCAAGGGTAGTGCTTGGGTTATTGCATGAGTGCATAGGTAGTGCCTGGGTGATTGCATGAGTGCAGGGGTAGTGCCTGGGTGACTGGAGGAGTGCATAGGTATTGCCTGGGTGATTTTATAACTGCTTGGATAGTGGCTGGGTGATTGGAGGATTGCATGGGTAGTGCCTCGGTGATTGCATGAGTGCAGGGGTAGTATCTGGGTTATTGAAGGAGTGCATGTGTAGAGCATAAGTGATTGCATAAGTGCAAGGGTTGTGCCTGGCTGATTAAAGGAGTGCATACATAGTGCCTCAGTGCATCGATGACTGCATGGGTAGTGGCTGGGTGATTGGAGACTTACAGCTGAGACATGTGATGGGTTGCTGCTTTATATTTGACTAGGCCCAACATCGTGAGTAGTCGCAGAATAGTGAAATTGCAGCACAAAAGTGAGAATTATGACATGGTGTACACTCCTGTACTACAGCTTGACCATTCTGTAACTACTCAGGATGTTGGACCTACCCAAATATAAAGCATCAAACCTACACATGAGTCTGTTATAAATCTCAACATATTCCTGAAAGCATGTATGCATGTGTCTGAACTTTTACCAGTACTACCATATATAAAAGAAACATACAAATAGAGATATATCTGTGTTCTATACGTCTAGCATCTTCAAATGCATAACACATATGAGAAAACATATGCAAGTAGAGACATACACCAATCACAAGACCATGCAGACCTTAAAACTTGAGAGACCGCACTTCACATTTCAAACAGACACCTACATTTATACTTCGTACTTTAAATGTACTTTTTCACACACTCATACAAACTAGCCTAATCACTAATCCGTTTCCTAACATGTCTTAAAGCTCACTTTTGTGCTGCAGCTTCACCATTCTGCAACTACTTAGAGTGTTGGGCCTAGCCAAATATAAAGCAGCAGTCTATTACATTACTCAACTGTAAGTCTCACCATATTCTTGAAAGCATGCATGCATATGTCTCTACCTTTTCAAATCATCATCATATCTAAAAGAAATATACAAATAGATGTATACCTGTATTTTATATGTCTAGCATCTTCAGATGCATAGCAGACATGAGAATACATGTGCAAGTACAGACATACAGCAATCACAAGACCATGCAGACAGACCTTAAACTTAAAAATTGACAGACTGCACTTTACATTTCAAAGAGAGACCTACATTTCTGCGGTGTACTTCAAGTGTACATTTCCCCAGACTCTTAGAAAGTAGCCTAATCACTAATCCCTTTGCCAACATATCTTAAAACTCACTTCTGTGCTGCAGCTTCACCATTCTACGAATACTCAGAATGTTGGGCCTAGCCAAATATAAAGCAGCAACCTATCACATATCTCTGCCATAATTCTCACAAGTCTCACCATATTCCTAAAACCATGCATGCTTGTATCTGTACCTATTGCCAAAAGCATAACACATATCAGAATACATGTGCAAGTAGAGACATACCTCACTCACAAGACCATAAAGGCCTTAAAACGTGACAGGCTACACTTAACATTTCAAACACACACCTAGATTTATGCGGTATACTTGAAGTGAAGTTTTACACAGACTCTTATAAAGTACCATAATCACTAATTCCTCACCCAACATATTTTAAACATCACTTTCCTACTGCTGCTGCTTCACTATTCTACTACTAATCAGGTATTGAGCATAGCTAAGAGCAAAGAGTGCAACCATTCACATCTCTCTGTTGTAAGTCTCCCCATATTTCTAAAAGCATGAATGCATGTGTCTGTACCTTTTCCTAGTGCCATCATATATAAAAGAAACATACAAATAGATATATACCTGTATTTTATAAATCTAGCATCTTCAGACGCTTAACACGTACCATAATACATGTGCAAGTAGAGACATACCTCACTCACAACACATCCACATCTTAAAACTATACAGACTACACTTCACATTTCAAAACAGACACTGAAAATTATGCAGTATATTTGAAATGTAGCTTTCCACAGACTCACACAAATTAGCCTAATAACTAATCTCTCTGCAAACATGTCTTAAACCTCACTTTTGTGCTGCAGCTTTACAATTCTACAACTACTTAGAGTGTTACACCTAGCCAAATATAAAGCAGAAACCCTTCACATGTCTCAACTGTAAGTCTCACCATATTCCTGAAAGCATGCATGCATATGTCTGTACATTTTGCTAGCAGCATCATATATAAAAGAAATATACAAATAGATGCATACATGTGTTTTATACATCTAGCATCTTCAGATACATAACACATATCAGAATATATCTCCTAGTAGAGACTTTCTTCAATCACAACACTATACACCTGAAAAATTCACAGAACACACTTCCCATTTCAAGCAAACACCAAAGATTATGTGGCATATCTCAACTGTACCTCTCTAGAGACTTATAAAAAGTAGCCTAATCACTAATACCTTATGTCAACATGTTTTAAACCACTCTTTTGTGCTACAACTTCACCATTCTACTACTACTCACAGTCTTGAGCCTAGCCATAAACAAAGCAACAACACCTCTTTGTTATACATTATGCATCTTCAAATGTATAAGACATATGAGAATACATATACAAGTAGAGACATACTTCAGTCACAAGTCCATGCACACCTTAAAACTTGACAGATTCCACATCTAATTTGAAAGCGACACCTAAATTTATGCGGTACACTTCAATTTTATACTTCCATACACTAATACAAAATACCATAATCGCTAATCCATCTTCCAATATACACATATTACTATACAAAATCTATTTCAAACAACATTTAAGTACAATAAAACAAACTACAATACACATCTCTACCTTTAATAATATATTTCAAACATCACAGTTCTTGAATACTTTTTAAAGTTTGAAAATAAAGTTAATACATAATACACCTCACAAATTTATAACTCACCTTCCAAATAGTTTTGTAGAATATGAAATATCAGAAACTCATAAAAGATTTTTTTATGCACACAATCAATGTAATGCACCACTCTCAACAAGGTAAAACCAGTAATGGCAAACTTTCCCTCTCTTTCTCCACACAAATAAATGTAAGTAACAAATCACATTGCTTCCTTCATTATTTCAAATTATAAAACACATTTCTATTGGTTACACATATTAACCCTTACCAACTGACTTCTAAAAGTGCCCAAACTGGTTCCGGAATTTTTTGGAGTCGCGACTCCACCGTGTACCATCGCGATGGAGCCGCGAATCCATACGGGAGTTCAAAAACGTATTACTAATAATACTGGCATTATTTTTTAAGAACACACCACTTCTAAACATAGTACTGATTTGGGAAATCTTACTTTAATAACATATCACCTATATATAAATTACAATTCCATATTTTAAAACCACAGTTAAGATTCAACCCTTCCCCCATTCTGCTTAATCCCAGTTTCCATAGTAACAGTTTCTGCAACATTCAACTGAACAGGCAGGTCACAAGTTCACCATATTTTCAAGTTCAGCACACAAGGTTGCAAATGCAAACAGCAGGTGTGGTTGACTTTTGCTAAATATTACCTGATCCTATCTACTGTACCTTTCAAACATTTTTCAATAACCAATAAGAAACACGCTTTTTAAAGAAAGTAACATGCACCCTATTTTTGAGTGTACAATGTTCATAAACAGCCAATCAATTATCTGCTTTTTAAAAAACAGCATCTTGTCCACCATTTCAGATACCTCTCATTCTACCAGCTGACTACCTCAGCTACAGACATCTTTTCATTACTTCCAGACATCCCTTCAAGATGCTTACAGTATGGATTGTTGGGCACAGCTATGTTTTCTGGTGCAAAAGGTATGCTTAACACAGAGGTATTGACAAAGACCTAGCTTTGCAAAATGTGGATAATAAATGGATTGCACAGAGGGGATAAAAGTGGCACCAATTGATGCCTTTGGTTAAAACCTTTTTGAATCTCCAACCCCCTGACCTCATGATTGTGCACTGTGGTGGCAATGACCTAGGCACATTGACTGGGGTAGTTCTGGAAATGCTAATGAAGGACACCTTTGCACAATTGATGTTACTTTTGCCTCAAACTGTCTCTGTATACTCTAATATATGCCAAAGACAGAAATGGAAGTGGTCAAATCAAATTCTGTCCACAGATTGAAAAAGCTAGAAAGAATGTCAATAAAGCTCTTTCTGCTTACCTCAGAGACCATAGGATGGGCTCCATCTATAACAACAATCTACGTTTTGATATGGATAACATCTACAGAAGTGATGGAATACACTTCACAGATCAAGGAAACAGAGTCTTTCTCAACAACCAAAAGCTGTGCATCTGCACTTACCTGTAGCTACAAAAACCTCATAATGAAAACAAGGGCTCTATTTAGAGCCACCCTATAACACAATAGTGAATCTATTTTTTTCTTTGCACATACATACTCTTTTTTAATATTTTGTGGATTTGCGCACCTGTCGCGAATCTGCAAAAGCATGAATTCAATGTACTACAACACAATAATCTTTTCAGGTTTAACTTTTAATTTTTAATTTTATATATCTTTACTAACTCTATCAATTTTAATCTTATCATTAACTTCAATCACACTACCTCTATAAAGCAACTTCACAAATGCAACACTACCTTCTAAATTATATACTACTAAATTATTTATTTGAGGTGGATATACAAATCCAATGCAATGTTACATGGGGGGGCCACGTTGAGAGCACCGTTGGGGTCGCGACTCCAAAATAGAAAGAAAAAAAAACCGCCCCATTTCCATTATTTGGTATCCGCCCTGGGGACCCCATCCCCTGAGGCATTACCTCTTTTTTTAAAAATAAATAAATATATATTACGGGAGGAGGGCCGCATGACCCCTCTTCCCTTGGCCACTTTCGGCCACGGGGACCCCATCCCCCGGGGCATGGCCATCTATTTTTTTTATTATTTCTTTATTTCATTTTAAATGAGGGGGACCGCACGGCCCCCCTCCTGGGGCCATTTTTGGGCCCAGGACCCCAACCCCCGGGGCTTTGCCTCTGTTTTTTTTAATAATACAGGAGGGGGGCCGCGTGACCTCCCTTCCCTGGGCCACTATTGGCCCTGGGGACAACATCCCCTGGGGCTGGCCCTCACGTTGGGAACAGCAGGGGGAGCCCCTATACCCCGCCATCCCAGCCGGCTCCCTGACTCATGAGGGAGCCGGCATTGCTTTTGGACAAGGGGAGCTGCTGACATGCAGCTCCCCTTGTCCAAAAGCAAATCTGCTTTGCTTTGTGGAAGCGAGAGCAGGTTTCCTGCTCTCGCTTCCACGAAGCAAAGAGGAGTTTGCCAAGACAGCCCTGTCATTGCAAACTGCAATGTCACGGGGGTGGGCACCCCGGGACATTGCTGAAGCTGGCCCTGGGGGTGGCAGTCCCCAGGGCCATCTAGGGCTCCAGGATGGGGGCCACATGGCCCCCCTCCCAACATAAACATAGCCCCGAGGAGGTGGTGGTCCCCAGGACATGGGGTCTGCAACAGACCCCCAGCTTCTTTTATTTAGTGCCCCGGGGGTGGTGGTCCCAGGGGCATGTGGGGGGCCACGTGCCCCCCCACATTTGTGAATTAAAGCCCCGGGGAGATGGTGGTCCCCAAGGCTGCATGAGGTGGGCAGGAGCCCCCCACGCTTTAAAAAAAAAAATAATAAAGCCCCGGGGAGGTGGCGGTCCCCGGGGCTGTGGGGGGGCCACGAGCCACCCACATTTTAATAATTATCGCCCCAGGGAGGTGGTGGTCTTGTGGGCTGCGGGGGCCTCCGCAGGGCCCCTGCATAAACATTCACAAATGCCCCCGAGACCTGGTCCACTCGGGGGCTGATTAAAACGAAAAGCGGGAGACCGCAGTTTGTTTTTTAAAAAGTTTCTCGGCAGGATTCGTGCACCCAGCGCGACTCCTGCCAAAAAAATAAAAATAAAAATACTTTTTGGGGCGACCCCCTGACCGGGGGTCAGGGTGTTTCAACCCTGCCCCCTTTCCTTCATTTTTGACCTTTTTTGACCTTTTTCTTGCGACTCGGTTCAACCGAGTCACAAAATGGCTGCCAACACATTTTGGTTTGAAGTGTTGGCAGCCAATTAGAATGAAGCTCGTGCTCGGGAGGGTTAGCGAATCCTCCTCGGCCACCAGATATCAATATTTTTTATTTTTTAATTTCTCAGGAACTATTGAACGGATTTAGACCATTTAAAAAAAAAGGTCACTTTCTGAACCAAGAGCTACCCTTTTGCCAAATTTGGTGTAATTCCGTTCAGCAGTTCGGGCTGTAGCTATGTCTAACGTGTCCTATGGAAATACACATGGAGAAAATGTGCTTTGGGACCGCCCCTTTTTTCTCAGCCCCCGCTTGACAAATCACCCCAAAACTTACAAGACAGGAGCTGACCTGAGTGAACCATTAGTTTTGAAAATTTCGCCAAGATTCGTCAAACCGCGCTAAAGATATTGGCAAAAGAAAAAATGCTTTTTTAATAGAAACGAGGTCCTAACTATAACTACCTACTGGCAACCGCCAGTAGGTAATATATATATATATATATTCAAGTACAGCAACACTTAAAAGTCTGAGTTTGTACAATACATGTAGTAAATGTATATATATTATTCTATGCTTAATATATTTGTAAGTCGCTGTATAGTTTTCAAATAATTTATTTGTTTTTGTTTATCTATCACAATATGTAAATATTATCAGAGTAATTTTATCCTCAAGTGCTTCACTATTAAAATATTAAGGAAAAGATAAAAAAAATTTTTTAATTAGCTTCAAGTACAGCTACACTAGAAAGTCTGAGTTTGTACAATAATTTTTTTTTTTTTTATTTGTTTATTGAATTTTCCACAATAGCGCATAGAAACACTTGGACATCAATCCGCAAATGCATGGTTAGAATGAATGGAAACGAAGTGAGGAAAAAACAAAGAAAAAAGAGGAGAGAAACTGTCCAGGGCAATACAACAGCCATAGTAATAAACACGTTATTTCCATACATCCGTCTATCACTAACGGTTCAAGTTTATCAATACAGCACATATATATGTTCTGCAGCTAGTACAAAGGAATATAACAACTTGACAGGGGGGAAGAAAAACCTGGTCCCAATATCAACCAATTTGTGTGGAGGGGGGAGTATGCAAGAGGCTTTATCCGGGCATAGTACTATACACATTTCAGTCTATTCCTTCCGGGTTCGCCAATAAATAATCTTTCAGAGGTTGCCATATGTTTTTGTGGCATGAGGTAAGCGGCTGTAGTGAGGTGAATATGTCACCTGTAGCATTACAGTAAATCAAGTCCCGGATCCAAGCCTTAACTGTTGGGATCTGGGTAACTCCCCCCATTATGTAGCAAAGCCTGTCTTTTAGCCATAAGTAGAGCGAGCACAGCAAATCACCGCAGTCCGGCCTCAGGGATTTAACATATCCCAACAGGGTCATCAGTGGGGAAGGTTGTAGCTCATAGCCAATAATCTGGGGCAAATGGTGGAATACTTCTCCCCAGTATGCCAAGATAGGGCTGCAGTTCCATGCCAAGTGTACAAAGTCTGCCTGCTCAGATGCACATCGGGAACATTTATGTGATTGAGCGGGATCCATTTTAGCTAATAGGTACGGTGTGACATAAACTCTATGCAAATATTTTTAATGCAGTAGTTTATGCGGCTGATTGTATGAGTCATATCTTGTCTGTTCACAACAGTATAGCCATGTTTGATCCGGCAGGGAGCCTCCCAAATCTCTGTCCCAGGCTGCACTGCGATGGCATGGCATAATTAAAGTCTGCCATCTGATCCGCGGTTTCTTTCCAGCCCATACCAATCTAGTAAGCAACCTGCTGAGAGTTTCAAAGAATTTATTTGGGAGGTGAATGGGAATATTGAGGAACAAGGACAAAAAACGGGGTCAGACCACCATTTTAATAATGGCTATCCTACCTGCAAACGAGAAGTGAAGTTTAATCCATTGCTCGACTTGCACTGATATTTTATCGATCACAGGCCCATAATTGAGACGAATAACTTCTGGAGCGTTTTCATGTAAAAAAATGGTCAGATATTTAGGAGGATCTGCGCACCAATGCAGTGGGAAGTC
This sequence comes from Calotriton arnoldi, assembly GCA_963921515.1. Taxonomy (NCBI): domain Eukaryota; kingdom Metazoa; phylum Chordata; class Amphibia; order Caudata; family Salamandridae; genus Calotriton; species Calotriton arnoldi. The sequence continues at coordinate 793,991 of CAWUFW010004639.1, forward strand.
TACCGCAAAAGGTGTAGTTGTCTGAGTTGAGGGAAATATTTCTTATTTATTTCAATTTATGGTCAGCCCGGAGAACACTCGAAAGCGCACGAGTTCACGAAACAAAGGGGAAAGATTAAACCTCCGGTTCTTTGACTAATAGCATCATATAGTCAGCATAAAAGGAGGCAAGCAGCAGGCCCAAATGAAATCTCAAGCCTTGCTGCAAGTGTCGTTCCTGCAGTTACCGTGCAAGGGGATCCATGGCTATAATAAATAGTAGAGGCAATAATGGGCATCCCTGTCGGGTGCCACGTGCAAGCTGAAACTGCTCATTGAGCACTCCGCTTACACGGAGCCTAGCTACTGGGCTGGTGTAAAGCAGGTGAATCAGGCTGGAGAAACCAGCTGGGATTCCCAGCCTACGTAGTGTGCCATGCAGGCAAGTCCATTCGAACGTGTCAAACGCTTTTTCTGCGTCAAGTAAAATTGCTGTCACTGTAAGTGTAGGGTCTATTTGGTTAATAACCGCAATTATTGCACGTAAATTGACGGCAGTGGAATGACCTAGGACAAATCCAGTCTGAAATGGGCACACTATTTTATCCACCAGCAGGGACAGACGAGTGGACAGGATTTTAGCTAAAATTTTGTAATCTTAATTTAGTAATAAGAGGGGCCTATAAGATGTGCAACAGTGCGGGGTTTATCAGGTTTATGCAAAAGTGTCATTATATCTTCCCGCATGGTGGGGGGAAGAACCCCTTCCTCCAAAGCTTCCGCATATACCTCTAGCAGCCTGGGGGATAGTATAGTTTTGCATGCTTTATAGAAATCGCCCATCAGCCTGTCCGCACCGGGAGCGCGAGCTCCACTTAGTTTGTCTATAGACTGCACGATTTCATCCGTATCTATGGGCGCTGCCAGAAACTGCCACTGACCCTAGTAAATCGACACCATTCCTATCTCAGCAAGGTATTCCACAAGTGCATCTCCTGCAGGGGGGGTCACATGAGGTATATAAGCAGGTATAATAGGAGTGAAAGGCAAAGACAATATCTCTCCCGTGTGTAAGTGGTGTCCCATTTTCGAGTTCAAGTTGCGTAATATAGGAGGATTGATATTGAGGGTGGAGTAGTCTGGCCAAGGGCCTACCTGGTCACTCCCCCTCACCATACACCTGAGCCCTCGCATATTTACCCATATAGTTCACCTCCAGTTCAGCCAGTTCCTTAAATTCAGTCAGTTATGACATATGCTCATGTGCGGCGGGGCAGATATACCAATTTGTGTATGCTTATCCATTCCCCGGGGTTTCCTTTCCACCTCCTACAGGTCTCTACGAATGGAGCGTAGCACCCAAGCCTGCTTAGCAATACACACTCCCCTAATAATTACTTTAAAGGCTTCCCACAAGGTAGCCTGCTTTTCTACTGTTCCAGTGTTGAAGTGAAAATATTCAGTAATAGCTTCCCTGACCGCGCTCCGAAACACCTCGTCAAGAAGCGCCTCAGATGGGAAGTGCCAAGAAGCCGGGGGCACGTAACACTAGGAATATTCAGTGTTAGGAGCACAGGTGAGTGATCAGATAATGTGCGCGGATGATGGTCAACAGTAACAACATTCAGCAGGAAGCGGGGTGAGAGATACCAATGCTCTATTCGGGACCAAGAGCCATCTGGGGCTGAGTAAAATGAGTAGTCACGGCTCATAGGATTCCGAGCCCTCCAGGGGTCCTTAAGAAAAAAAGAATGTAATAATGAGGTAAGTGTCCGTACTACATGATCTTTAGTGATATGTCCTGCACCTGTCGTATCCATAGCGGGGTCTAGTGTTAGATTGAAGTCGCCTCCCATAAGTATGTTATCGAGATCTAATCGAGTAATGTGTTTGGATATGTCGGGGGAAAAACTCAGAGGAGTCTACATTTAGGGCATGTACGTTTATGAGTAGGAATGGATCATTCCCCATCATACCTGCGACCAGGAGGTATCTACCATTATGATCTATAATCACCTCCCTGGCTTTGAAAGTGACTGAATTATGAACTAAGATGCACACTCCCCGAGAATAAGTGATATAGCTAGCAAAGTAACGATTGTCTCCCCATGGTGCTGCAAAGCGGTTGGTTGAGCCAGGGCCATAGTGAGTTTCCTGCAAAAAGGCTACTTTAATAGCATACCTAGCTAGATAGAACAATACTTGTCACCCCTTCCGGGGGTTAGTGAGCCCTCTAACGTTCCATGTGAGGCATTTCAGTAATAGTGTCCCGTGTTTGAGCCAGGTGTAAACATTCATGTGAAGTTGTAATGTGTGCATGTACAGATGAGTACTCATTGCATTCATGTGTATTCAGCAGTAGTGTCTGTGCCCTGTAGAAATTAACTTGTAAACATCCAACTTTTAAAGAGGAGAAAACCCCCCAAACCTCCAAACCACATCGGACATGAACAAAACTGTGTCCGGTGAATCCCCCATATCTCTAATAAGAACCTTCTAAATAGAACTATAAGAGATCTCCTAAGGGAGTAGGCAACACTCTTAGGAGTCCGCCAGTGAAGGACCATAGGCTTACAGTTATTTGGTACAGCCTCGTGTATTCAATATTCTATGGGCTATTTACCACCCTTCTAACTGCCGCTATTTAGAGCTCCAAGCACAAGACCACAGATGGATCATAGCAGATTAAAGTTTGTATGGCATACCATGTATAAGTTAGTAGTCCGAAAGGAGTTCATGAGCCTGCCAGCTCCGAATGGGTACAGCTGTCCCCCCGCTATTCAAATTTGGGTCCAACTTGGCTCGGTGTTTCTTTTCCAGAAACTGGTGGCGTCTTCTGGCAAATCAAAGATCTGCGCCTTTCCGCCGATCTGAATACCCAGCCTCGCCGGATACAGCATGGCATATCTTACGTTCACCTTCTGTAGTGTGCCCTTTATGTCCGCAAATTTCCACCGCCCCTCCTGCACCAGTGGTGTGAAATCCGGGAATAGTGCCAAAGTCATGCCTTGATATGTAATAGTACCTTTTTCACGAGTCGCTCGGAGTGCCACATCACGGTTGTGATAGTTCAATCAATCAATCAATCACAGAATTTGTAAAGCGCACTACTTACCCGCGAGGGTCTCAAGGCGCTGGGGAGAAAAAAAAAGGGGGGGGTGCTGCTACTGGTCGAACAACCAGGTCTTGAGTAGCCTCCTGAAGGTCAGCAGGTCTTGGGTCTGTCGTAGGCTTAGTGGAAGGGTGTTCCAGGTCTTGGCGGCGAGGTGGGAGAAGGATCTGCCGCCGGTGGTAGTTCTTCGAATGCGAGGGACGGTGCCGAGGGAGAGGTCGGCGGAGCGAAGTTGGCGGTTGGGGACGTAGAAGAGGAGTCGTCTGTTGAGGTAGGCTGGGCCAGTCTTGTGGAGTGCCTTGTGTGCGTGGATGAGGAGTTTGAAGGAGATTCTCCTGTCGACGGGGAGCCAGTGCAGGTTCCTCAGGTGGGGGGTGATGTGGCTGTGGCGTGGTACATCGAGGATCAGGCGTGTGGAGGCGTTTTGTATGCGTTGCAGTCGCTTGATGAGCTTGGCCGGGGCTCCCGCGTAGAGGGTGTTCCCATAGCCAAGTCTGCTACTGACGAGGGCCTGGGTGACTGTTCTTCTTGTATCTGTCGGGATCCACCTGTAGATCTTGCGAAGCATGCGGAGGGTGTTGAAGCAGGAGGATGAGACTGCGTTGACTTGCTTGGCCATGGAGAGCGTTGAGTCGAGGATGACTCCCAGGTTGCGTGCGTGGTCGGTGGGTGTCGGGGCTGCTCCCAGCGTCGTTGGCCACCAGGAGTCGTCCCAGGCTGAAGGGTTGGAGCCGAGGATGAGGACCTCTGTCTTCTCCGTGTTCAGTTTTAGTCGGCTGATCTTCATCCAATCGGCGACGGCCTTCATTCCTTCATGGAGGTTGGATTTGGCGGCGAGGGGGTCCTTGGTGAGGGAGAGGATCAGTTGAGTGTCGTCGGCGTAGGAGATTATGTTGAGGTCGTGCTGTCTGGCGATGCGTGCGAGCGGGCCATGTAGATGTTGAACAGTGTTGGGCTGAGGGACGATCCCTGGGGTACGCCGCAGATGATCTCGGAGGCTTCGGATCGGAATGGTGGGAGGCGGACTCTCTGGGTTCTGCCGGCGAGGAAGGAGGTGGCCCATTCCAGGGCCTTGTCTCGGATCCCTGCGTCGTGGAGGCGTGCGCGTAGAGTGCAGTGGCAGACAGTGTCGAAGGCGGCGGAGAGGTCCAGCAGGATGAGGGCTGCGGTCTCACCGTTGTCCAGCAGGATCCTGATGTCGTCGGTGGCGGCGATGAGGGCAGTCTCAGTGCTGGGGTTGCTGCGGAACCCCGATTGGGATGGGTCCAGGATGCTGTTTTCTTCGAGATATCGGGTTAGCTGTTTGTTGACGATCTTCTCGATGACCTTGGCTGGGAACGGAAGCAGGGAGATGGGCCGGAAGTTCTTGAGGTCTCTCGGGTCCGCCTTGGGTTTTTTGAGTAGGGCGTTGATCTCTGCGTGTTTCCAGCTCTCTGGGAAGGTCGCGGTCTCGAAGGAGAGAATGATGATGTTGCACAGGTGGGGTGCGATGGAGCTGCTGGCTTTGTTGAAGATGTGGTGCGGGAAAGGGTCTGACGGGGAGCCGGAGTGTATTGTGCTCATGGTCTTGATGGTGTCCTCGATGTTCACGCTGGCCCAGGCTGGCAGGGGGTCGTGGTCGATGGTGTGCAGCGGGTCTGGAGCATCGATCTTAGTTGGGGCTGTCTGGGTGTTGAAGCTGTCGTGGATGTCGGCGATCTTGCGGTGGAAGAAGGTGGCGAGGGAATCGCACAGGGGTTGTGACGGCGGGATGTCGTTGGTGTTGGAGCTGGGGTTGGAGAGTTCCTTCACGATGTTGAAAAGCTCCTTGCTGTTGTGTGCGTTGTTGTCGAGGCGGTCTTTGAAGGAGATTCTCTTGGCGGACTTGATGAGGTGGTGGTGGTTACGGATGGCGTCTTTGTGGGCTGCGTGGCTGTCCGGTGTCTTATCACTGTGCCATTTCTTCTCTAGTTTCCGGCAGGTACGCTTGGAAGCTAGGAGTTCCGAGGTGAACCAGCTGGCTCTTTTGGTGGTGTCACTGTAGGTGAGTTTTTTCAGCGGGGCGAGGGTGTTGGCACAGTCGTCCATCCATCGTCTGAGGTTGCAGGCAGCGTCGTCGGTGTTGGATGGGTCGGAGGGAGGGCTGAGAGCGAGGGTTGCCCGTAGTTGGTCTTCGGTGACTTTGCTCCAGCAGCGGCGTGGGATCTGTTGGGTGCGGTGGTGTGTGGTGGGTTTCTGGAAGGTGAAATGGATGCAGCGGTGGTCGGTCCAGAGGAGTTCCGTGTTGTGGCTGAAGGAGACGTGGGAGCTTGAGGAGAAGATGGGGTCAAGCGTGTGGCCGGCGGAATGGGTCGGTGTTGTGACGAGCTGGCTCAGACCGAGGTTGGCGAGGTTGTCGATCAGGGTGGTGGAGTTGCTGTCGTTGTTGTTCTCCAGGTGAAAGTTCAGGTCTCCGAGGAGGATGTAGTCGGTAGAGGTCAGGGCGTGCATGCTGATGAAGTCGGCGATGGAGTCGCTGAACTGGGGTCGGGGCCCAGGGGATCTGTAGACAAGGGTGCCTCTAAGGGTGGTGTTGGGGTCCGTGTGGATCTGGAAGTGCATGTGTTCGGCGGTGCTGAGAGTGTCGTAGTTGAGTAGTTTGGCCAAAATTATTCTTGGAGGTGCACCCAGTGCCGGACGCGGGCCCAGTGATCTATGACCCCTCTCCACCGCAAAAGTCGAGGAGAAGGCCTCTCTGCTGAATAGCTCCAATAATACTTTCTCAACATATCCAGTCATAGGGCCAGTATTTGTAGACTCGGGCACCCCAGCAATGTGTATATTATTCTGGCGCGATCGAGCCTCTAAGTCCTCTGCCTTGGGGGCAACCATCTTAAGAAGTCTCTCTGCTCTTTCCAACCTTTTATTAGTAGCGGGTTGCGCATCCTCCAGGTCCGATATACGTTGTTCCGCTGCATCTATGCGAGTTCCCTGCTGCTCGATGCAGACATGCATATCTTCGAGCCGGGACGTGAGTGTATCCAGCCGTGCATTGATAGACTTGAAACTGGCCTTCAACTCTGCCATTATAGCAGCAGTTCCGTCAAGTGGGGGTGCCTCCACCGCCGGGGGACCCTCCGTGTCATCGCGCCTGGGGGTCTTGGCTGCGTCAAAATAAAGCTGACAATGTTTAGGATCTGCTGGTCCCATCATGGACCAGGGCAAAATCCATTAAGAAGGGATAGCTAGCGCTTGCTCCTGCAGTATCTCTAGCAATTTCCAGCGTTTTGAGCGTGCCTGTTCTCAGCAGGGGGTCTATGATTTCAGGCCCATTATGCCATAGTATCCAATTTCAGGTTGAGCTTCGATGCCGAAGAGTAGTGCACCGAGATGCGCTAGCCGCATGTAGTGAAAGCCACTTCTTTGTTCATCTACATGGGGCATCACTCTCACACCCGACACCCAGCCACTAACGTGTGCTCACTCCTGGTGCACATCCACATTTCTCACATCCTTCACCTCCCAGCCAGGGAAGAAGAGGAAGTGGGGGCAAGAGCACCCACCACACGCTGTCTGCCAGGGCTTTCAATGTCGGCAATCGTACGTGCTTATTTTGAACATTGTTGCACTTTAGTCACCCCGTTCCAAGCACATTTAAGGTTCAGCACCCTGTGCGCCTGCAGGCAATATTTCCATGGCCCGCTGCTACATCGTCTTAATCCCTCCCAGCCGTGGATCCCAGTTGCAGTGGTGTTTCTCTTCTATTCAGGCCTCTCGGCCCCCAAGCGCCACTGGACTCGAGCAGCACCACACCCCGGCTCCGCCCGTATGGCGTCCCACCCTAAGGCTCACCTGAGGCCACTGTTATCTTGGGGCCTCCGAGGTCCACGCCAGGTCCTGAACAGAGCAGGCCGCATCGGCAGACCTACCAGGTCGATTCCACCTCCAAGTGCCCCAGCTCGCTCTACTATATTAGGGCATCTTTGCCGATCACAGGTATCTCCAAGCAGCTCTGGACTCAGACAGCACCACGCCGCAGCTCCGCCCATCCGGCGTCCCACCCTCAGGCTCACACGAGACCCCCACCGAGGACTGCATCAGGCCCAGGACTGCGCAGGCCGCACAAACAGATCTACTGGGTCGATTCCATTTTCAAGGGCCCCGGCTCGCTCCGATGTTGTAGGGTCTTCTATGCCTGCCCCAAGTGCCTTCAAAAGGTTGGTGGGACGTTTGGAGGCTTCATAGCATTCCTGGCGGCTCTGGAGCTTTACGACGGTCGGACGGACATCTTGGTCGCCGGCCCAGCCACGTCCCCTTGTACATTAAAACTTTAAATCTAAATATATTGTCTTCCTTATACATGTATACCCTTTCTAAGTAGTTATGTAGCTCTATATTTATGACTTTACTCCTACTATAGAAGAAGAAGAAAAAAAATATACATTTATACACTCTCTATGTGGTTTTGTATCTATAAATGTATTACTTCACTCTTACTTTAGATCTCTAAAATAAACGTTTTTACACTCTTCCTCACTCTATACCTCCTTGGCTCACCTGAAACCTTATTTTACTATTTTGATTTCCCTAAGCCCTTTCTAGAGACTCTTCCCTCCTCCATCTCTCTTTTTACTCATCACAAGTCTCATCTTACTATTATGATCTCCAAATAACACATTTTTTACTCTTCCCTCTTCTATTCCTCGATCATCCTATTCAAGCTAACTAACAGGCTCACATGTCCACTGCACAAAGTAGCATATATTTCCGAATACTAACCCATCACTAATCCTCTTTGGGTTCCGGAGCAGCATGCTACTCACCAAAAAAATGCTTTGATGCCTCGGCAGGGGTCTTACTACTATGATCTCCCAAATAACATCTTCCACACTCTTCCCTCTTCCATTCCTCCATTATCCTTTCCAATCCAACTAACAGACTCACAAGTCCACTGCTCAATATAACACATATTTCCCTGTACTAACCCACCACTAATCCTTTTTGATTTCTGGAGTAGTGTGCTACTTGCCGAAAAGCACTTCGGCGCCTTATCAGGGGTAGTAAGCGCTATATAAATACAATTACAGTTACAACTGGAGAATTTATGTGTTTTTTAAACATTCAGTTTTATCTTATTTTAACACCTTACTTGAATGTAATTTTAACCCTTGTTTTTTTCAGTGATTTTTTTTTTTGTACCTTTGGTCCAGACAGAGACTAGTGGAGCATGTCAGGAGGTTGTCAGGACTGGTGGACAGGGGGTGGATGTCAAGTAAGTCATGCTGACTGGTTTGGGGATTCTGTAGTTCTGCCCCATGTTGAGCTTTGTATGCTTAAGCTCAGGTTGATGGGCAGTGTGAGAAAGTGGTTCATTAGTTGGGGTGGATTGAGGTCCATCAGTAGAAATAAAGGCCCTATCTTGATACGTCCTTTTAAAGGTTCCAGTAATGTAAGCCACAGATCAACCTCTGGAAGCTATGGCACAGAACAGAAAGGCTTAACATAGAGAAAATGGGAAACATTTCGAAACAGTTAAAAAGTCAACAACACAACATATTACAAATTCACTTTATAGAAAATGGGTAAGAATGTAATAGACAAAATTACACCAAAATGACAAAAATCATCTAAGCAGAACCAGATATGATTTTATCAAGATTTAAGGAAAAATAATACCAAAAAGCACAAAGCACCAATGGTAGCCAATGGTCATGATAGACCAAAATCTAAGCATGATGTCAGGTTGACTGTGATGGTACACCAACCATGTTCAACCTGGCTGGAGGTTTTACCTTGGGATTTAAGGCTTGATTTAGAGCTTGGCAGATGGGTTACTCCATCACAAACGTGGTGGATATCCCATCTACTTTATTACAAGTGCCATAGAATATAACCGACTTGTAATACAGTGGACGGGATATCCGTTGTATTTGTGATGGAATATCTGTCAGCGGAACTCTGAATCAAGCCTTTAGTCTAATTATCTGGAAGTTAAAATCCTTCAGCAGTGCATGGGAGCCTGCATTGGCGCCAAGCTGCCATAACAGCACCAGGGCAAGGGGAAAGGACAGGGATGCGCCGTATTGGATAAATCGAGGTATTCCTGCACTTTCCCTTTGACACAGGGCAGGGCATCAATGTCATAAATATGGCCCTTAGTCCCTTTCTTGGAGCTTAGAATAATTCAGCGGGGCAAGGATGCAGCTATACCTGACAATGAGTTTCTGAAGGCCAGAAAAGTTCTCGCTGAGGGTTCACTAAATCTGATTTACAGCTGCGGTGAAACCTGATTTCTTAGCCCAGCAAGATCATATCTTGGTCGGAAAGACTTGGGTGGTTTGTCCTGGTCCTCCAGAGGTATGGAAGTCCAAAATGTTTCAACTCCTAGGTTTTAAGGAGTGGTAGCTGAAGTTTAATTAGACACAGCAAAGGGTTCCAAGATCTAAGGAGCAGCAATTGGTGGTCAAGACTCACTCCAACAGAGGCCACCATCAGGGTCCAGGCCAGATCCAGTTACTCTTGATGAGCTGGGAACTTCAGAAAAATGCCTCTTGCAGAGTTTCATAGCCTATAGCCATAAAGGAGGTCAGCCAACTGACCCTTGGAGCCCTTTTCTTTGTCTTGGGTACAAGAGGGTGTGGTTCCAGTCCATCAGGGATCCTCTCAGTTCACAGAGAGCAGGTCCAGTTCTCTTCTTTTATTCCACAGGTCCACAAAGTGTTTTTAAGAGGGTGCTTGGGGATGCCGCATGCATGCCTGGCATTAGCTAATGTGTGGTGTGACCCATGACCCCTCCCTAAACAACGGGGAAATGTTTCCTGGGGTAATCCTAGCAACATTTACAGCAGTTCATGTTTGCCCTACTGCAAACAATCCCACAGTGACCCTAATTCTCAAACTCCAAGATGGAGGAAACTGTCTTCCTGCCACAGGAAGTGAAAAAATCCACACCTCCTTTATCTCTGCTTTGGAGCAGTTTTCACATCTGATTTGGGCCTTTCACCATCTGTATGATGGTTGGAGGCTAGTGCAAATTAGCCTCCAGGAGCTTCAGGCAGGAAAAAAGTAAATTTTCTCAAAGGTCACTTTAATGTTTATTAATTAATTCATTTTTATGTTGTTATTATTTATGTATTAGAAATCTGACGTCACCATGAAGTTGGGCTTTTCATAAATTTAAAAAAAGAATGGTTTAATCATATTTCTAGCTGAAACTCAACCAGAGATAGCAGAATTAATATTTAATCCTGCTTCCTGTTGTTTCTCTATGGGCCAGCCAGGCTTATGGCAGTGAAAATAGATTTTGGATGCTAGTCACTGTAAGGACGTTAGCTTTAATTTTCTACCTGTCCAACGTCTAAAGTTCCATGCAGCCTGCTGTGTGGGCTGCAAGGCCTACTTAGGGGTGACGCATTAATATTTAAAAGGAAGGCTTTCTCCTGTCAAGAATGATTATTTTGACAGGTCTAGGTTTAAAACTGCAGCAGCCAGACTACACTAGTAGGCCTGGAGTCATGGTTGATGGCGCACTAGTGGATGGCACGGTCCATGTGATGGGTGTATTTTGAATACCATGTACAATGGCCTTATAGGAAAGTACAATATGACAATGAGGTTAGTCAATTTTGACATGTTTCAAGTGTCACAGCACATGCACTGGGCCTCGGTTAGCAGTGTCCAAATGCACACAGTCAATAAAACAAAAGTATCAGTCCACAAAAAAGGAGAATGACCAATTGAAAAGAGGCACTTTTTTACAGGCTGGAAGTGAGGAACGTCCGTAGTAGAATTGGGCATAACTTTATTGTGATGATTGTGAAAATGTGTGTAGCTAGGGGAGCGCCAATATTATTTGTGGTTAATATTTTGTAGGATAGGGAATTATAGCATTTTTAGGATGGAGGTTATAGGGGGGATAGGATTGGTTACTCAAGCAGTAGATGTTTTTGTCTGTAAATTATTAATTGTGCTTCAATTGTACATAGAACTATTATTCAGTGTCTAACTTTTCTTTCCTTCTTTGAGGACTAATAAAGAAGAGGAGGACCATGGTCAAGACAGAGAGTGATGAGAACCCAGCCCCCATCACCTCTGAAGACACTCACTCTGGTGCTTGTAGCTCATGTTTATTTATTTACACTTATTTTCTTGTTTTTGAGTAGACTTTGCTAGCCAAACCCAAACTGACACTATGGAGGATGGTGAGGTCCAGGACCAAGCAGTTGAGGGTGAACAGAGGAATGTCGCAGTTACTGGAAGCAGTGGTGGTAAGTTAATTTCCTTTCTCAGTGACAACTCCTGTATTTGTTAAGGTAATCCTTTCTTGCTTCTAAGCCCGGTCTCCAATCAATTTTAAATAAGCCACCCACCTATACTTATGTTTCTGCCTCACTGCAATTTATCCTAATGGGTAGAAGAGGTGTGGTGCCCATTGTCCACTGCCCAGGTCCCACCCATACCTACTACCATCTCCCATGCCCTCCATACCCTGCCTAGTGCCACATTTTTCACATAACTTCTTCCTAAGCTCTCCCCCTAGAGGCACAGCCCTTGATTCCGAGGGTAAGGTCTTGGACCATCATGGGCAAGAGATAGCAGCTCGGCTGCACCTCCTGAAGATGGAAGCCTTAGCAGTACTTTCCACCAGCAATTAATCTAGGAGGAGGAGGAGGTGGAAGCATCAATGGCTGCTGCCTCTACTGTACAGCTGACAGAACCCAGGCAGCACAATCACCAAAGAAGGCAGATTAACCTGGTGTCCCCTAGGGAGCAATTATCATAACCCCTCAACTATAGTGAAAAGCCTGGAAAAAGTTAAGAACAACTAAAGGGAGATATTAAAAAGACTGGACCTTATAAAGGGGCAGTGTCAATAGGAAGATGGTGGGAGTGTTGAACCTGGTGTGGGTGGGACAGTTGGGGAAGGGGTAGGTTTATTAGGATAGTATTTTGAAGGCTTAGGGAGGAGATGAGCATGTGGTAGGTAGTGAGGGTTAGGCAGTTGGAGAATGGGTAGGATTATTGGGATTAGTTTAGGGTTTATGGAGGTTTGAATCTGTTGTTATTATGTTTTGTTAAAATTAATTCTTTATGTTTCCTGTGTATGGGTTTTTAATTATTGTGGGTATCGTTAGTATGTTTCTTGTTCCATTTATTTAACTTTTTACCAAAAACAGGATGCTTCACCTACCTACCATCACAGCAGACTCTGAGCCCTGTATCTGGCCCAACACAAAGATATTGCATATCAAATAGGAGCCAATCTCGTGCCCATCCCAGAGAATTAGAAAACAAACTGTATTTACCCTGATCACGCAAACAGTAAGAAAATGTAACTGTGATCAGAAGCTCTCAACCACTTCATTTAGATTTCCCTCTAGTCTGCATTATTCTAATCAACACCTCTTTTTTGAGTCCTCATGTGTTCCATAGAATTAGATAGGCATTGATCCTTCTTCTGGATGCTGTCAATGGTACTTGCAAATTTTATTTCTCCCAAAAAGGGTTTGGCCTAGTGAACAAGGAAGTAAATAAAAATAGATTGAGTCTTATCTAGTCTATGTAAATTGAGTGGTCTCAGGAGAACCAAATTATGTAAAACTTCAGCTAAAGTAAAGGCAATCAAGTATTAATTCCAGTGACATGCGGAAGCATTGATTCATTGATCAAGAATGATCACCCAACCATTAAATGCCAAGGGGCCGATTCACAAAGGTAAAGTGAGACCAAAGTCTAACTTTATGACTTTCAGTATTCAAAAATGGAATTTACTACTTGTAAATGTCCTTTTTGAATACCTAAAGTCAAACTTTACGACTTTCAGCATTCACCAAGGGCATTTATGAGTAGTGAATGTCCTTTGTGAATACCGAAAGTCATAAAGTTAGACTTTCGTCTCACTTTACCTTTGTGAATTGGCCCCCAAGTTTGCCTATGACCCTTCCATCAATCACATGAATCATCAATCATCATTTGACATTCATTGATGCAAGTTACTTGTTCCAAGTGAAGTGTCCAATTATATATTTGTCTCAGTTTCCCATGGAAGAGATATATGTAACTAAGCAGTGAAGTTCTTTATATCTTCGCTAACAGCCGAGAATGGGAATGACAGTTCCCTTGCAGACTTAGATACCATTGATCATTTCATTTCAATTCAATCTTAAAGGTGAATTAGTTTTCTTTCTTTGTTACCGCTCATCAATCGATCAATCGGCCAAAATGGTTAACCAACAAAACGGTTGTGTACTCCTTTCTGATTGTCTGCATGTGCCATGCACACTGGTCCATTTAGTTTATTTAAAATAGCTGCACACCAAATATGAAGATATATATTTTTTTTTACATGGTAGTTGTTCATGTTGTATTATTGTTTCTTTTTTTTAACTGCAACGTGGAGTTGATCCTCAAAATCAGAGAGGCCGTCTAGAGGATGATCACTTGCCACACTTGCCCCCCTCCACTGGAACAGACTGCCAGATGAGATACGAGCCTGTTCAAACCTAGCACAGTTTAAGAAACAGCTTAAAACCTGGATGTTCTAACTATCACTTTCAACCTGCAGTGTGCCACCAAGGCGCCGAGAGATCCCCTTGGGGATGATTCGTGTGCGCCATACAAGTTTTATTAATAATAATAATAATAATAATAATAATAATAAATGTTCATTCATTTTACTCATTGTCAGTCTCTCTTTCTGACATGATAACTGCTCCAGCAGCACTAAACATGAGCTCCAAAGATACACCAGCTACCAGTCATGCTGGATACTCTATTCACATCCTGCTAAGTACTGGCCACTGTTCTACATTACCATGCCAATAGGTCAATGAGTCATGATCCACAAGGACCTCTGTTGGGTCATCTAAATAGTCTGGTACAATCTTCTCAGTTGTCATTTTGTTGATACTTGCTTTTTCTGTGTTGCCTGTGCCTCTGATTTAAGTCCTGCAGTATCCATAAATCAACCCATTGCAGGTGTTGCAAGTGAAGCTGCTGGTTCTATAGATTTAGTAGCAGCTGATGATGGTACTAACTCTGGGCACTGTTGCTGCAGTTGCAACATGCTTCTAGATTCAAAGACAACACTGTGTTGTCTGGAGGTTGAAGGCAGCACTTCAGTTCTGCTATGGCCTCAAATTTGCAATTGTTCATCTTCTAGGTCACCCGCTTTCCTGGTGATGCAATTCTTGTAAAATGAGCTATCTACTGTTATATTCCATATAGGTACCCCAATATAGGCTCGGGTGACATCCCAACCTTTCACCTATATTCATCCCTACACTACATACATAACGGGCTGCTAGGACTGACCCTTTACCTAGTTACGGTCCTGCTTACAGAACGTGGGGTTTTCCCTGACCAAATAGCCTCATACATTATGCAAGGGGTCCTTGGATTCTTGGAATCTCAGCAGGGCCACCATCTCCTGCATAATAACTATGTACAAGGTTCATTCCCGACGTCATCCTTAGTCCGACAGTGGCACAGCAAGGTAGAATCCCTGGGGATACCTTCGGGTATATAAACATCTCATCTTGCTGAGATAGACAGAGAAGATCAGGACTTCCATGCTGACACACTGACGCGAGACGCTGAAGCCCCTGCATGCAGACGCTCCAGCTCGCAGTGGTCTGACATCCCTTGCAGGGTGTCCAACCCGAAACCAGGACGGGGTCCCACAGTTTCTCACTTCAGGTAATGGGGGCTGACTTCATCCCAGAGGGATTCTTGGCTTAACACCTACATACATGCTAGGTACACTTAGGTACATCTAGTTAGGGTAGCATCGTAGGAGTACGCATTTTATTATCATGTATTTTATATACTTGCCTGTATTCATGGTTATAGCAAGATGGTAGAACTCTACCATCTTTTCACTTTCTTAGTGCTTCTAATCATCTATATCTGTTACTGTCTAATGATTGTTTCAGCACACCTATTTTACACTAGAATAATGACTGTTCAATAAATACTTATTGAAAACGCCCCTACTGTTTATTCTGTGTATCTCTCTGAGACTAAGTGAGCACGAGTGACTGAGCGAAAAGTAGTACACTGTTTCCACGGTCCTGAGGGATCAGGGTCGTCATGTTCGATAGTTGCCAAGAACTATTCTCGCCTTGATAAGAGGAGTTTCTAGTGGCATTGTGAGCTAGCTGGTACACAGGCCAACATTCCCGGTGGGGGTGTCTAGAATCAGTCCGACACCAATCCTGCAGTGTATGTTGTCCAAACGTGCAGATCCTGTATAGGTGTTATAGGAACTACACAACATGGCACGGTAAAATCTGAGTAGTTCAGTCGTGCTATTCTCAGAGACCCCTACTCACATTTTCCCCAGAGACGTCTGGAGTGGGAGGGAACAAAAATCCCCCACGACTGAGTATGCAAAATCCCATGTATTGGCTGTTGGTTTAATCAAGCTTGAAGGATACATTGTTCCTTTTGTGCATAACACCTTATATCAGTTCCCTTGAAAAGCTCTTCTTATTAAAAAACAATGACTGAACAGGGAGACACTATGCGTGAACTGAATATATCAGTCCAGGAAGAAGAAGATGCAGATGCAATACACATTTCAGAAAATGTTAGAACTGCCATCACCTTAAAACTAGCCACATACGGTTTAACATATAGGGGTGGGCAGGTAACATTCGTGATTGAGGCACACAAATCATTTAGAACAGAGGTATTCTATTCATGGGTTACATTCCCACATGCGAATGCATTAACAAAGACATTTCATTACTATACAGAAGATGAAATACCAAACGAATATTGTCCATAAGAAGACATTGAAATTCCACTCACTTACCATGAACATTTATACTGGTTTAAAGGCGCCCTACCCCATACAAAAAATAGAGTAAGACTCGGTCCGCCCGGAAGAGACAGAGCAACATGGCCAGTACTAGCGGCCTACACACCACACCCTGACACTGAGACAATGCCAGGAGGAGACTTACTCACTCAGCATAAAGAATTAATAAAACTTTACAGAAACATGACACAGTTTGTGATGAGAACACTCACACTTCAGCCGACACCGGCTACATGACCAGGACCAGTCCAAACTTCTACAACTAAAATAACACTACAAACATTACACGCAGTGATGGGTAAATTGCCCACTAAACGTGAACAAATGCCATTTTGGGTGGCTCAAAAAATAACACAGCTAGAGGCGTTATTTCCAAACACCAGCCCACATGAAAAGCATAGAATGCTAACAATCTGCTTGCCAATGGGAATAGCTCCCCCGATAGAGGATTGTACTTCTTGGGGTACGGTCTTTGCTGCAATATATAACAGAACTCATGGTATCCCTTCATTAGCAGTGATACCAGACATATTGAGACAAATACAGAACGAGTATGGAGCAGAACCTGCTCTGAACTTAGGGATGACGTTATTAAATAACTTCGCCCAGGTATCAGCTATAATATTAGCAAACATTAAAGGGGAAGCAGCATCAGTGGCAATACTCCAAAGCCTGAGAGATTTCACTCATTTACAACAGGAGACAGAATGACCTAAAATTATTGAAACTGCTTATGCAAAATTAGGCAGGGATAGTTTGGGAGCTAGACCAGTAAAACCTCAACTAATGGGGGGTCCAGATAAAGAACAGGTAAAGCAAACACCAGTTTCTTCAAAGAAGAAATGGGACAATAACAAACAACAAAAGAATAAAGACAATAGATCTCAATCCAGAGGTAGATCTCCTCAACAGGAGACCTCCGAAAGGAGATATAATTTTAGGAATAGGGACAACATTAGAAAACCTGACAGGTATCAGGACACTGATACACTTTCCTCTCGTTCCTTTCAGGGCTCTTCGAAAAACTCTGATAGAGAAGTACGGTCAGAATACAGACAGGAGGAGCGTACAAAGTCCAGAGACACGCAACGCGCTGCGGACTACGCACCTAAGAAAGAAGAAAAACAAAAACCTAAACCTCAATTCAAAAAGAAGAAGTAGCAGGTCTCAAGATCAGACATGCCCAGAATTCTGAGGACTCAACTACTGAACGGGGAATGGGCTCTGACGATGCTAGACAGCGCAGCAGAAGTAACAATAGCTCGCCAGAACCTGATGGAATTTCTGGTGACAGCGGAGTTCAGTGAGTATATTACGGTGGAAACACCTGATACTAGGGTGAGTGTCCCACATAGATTACATGAAATAACACTACAGTTGGAGGGGGACAAACCCAGGAAAATTAAAGGTCTCTTTTGGGAGAACCTAACTTTTGGCTATGACATTTTATTAGCTGACAAAGATTGGCTGCCTGCTATTGTTATGGGGGTGATTGAAACTTGCACCTCTTCAATGAATAACCCTTTGTTTCCTGTAATGAAACCTGACAATACATATTGTCTAGTTTTGGATTACAGACAACTAAATTCATGCACAAAAACATTTGCAGTACAAAATGCAGACAGTGCCGCATTAATGAATAACATTGTGCGGAAAAATACAAAACAACACTAGATATCTCAAAAGGATTTTTCTGCCAGAATATAGTGCCTGAGAGCAGATACTTGATGGCATTCTCAGCGCTAGGGTCCCAGCAATAATTTTGTCGACTAGCCCAGGGATATAAAAACAGCTCGGGGCTGTTTTCCGCCAGAGTAACAGAATTACTTCAAAATCTGGATGAGGAGGCGTTGTCCTATGTAGATGATATTTATCTGATGGATGATGACCTGGAGGAACACTTGACGAGGGTGAGTACCATAATTTTGGGATTCGACTCAGAGGGTTACAAATTTAACTTAAAAAAATCAAAAATAGCCCACCTCAGCGTCCTATTTTTGGGATATGAGCTTTCAAGTGAAGGGAAAAGCCTGGCAGATAACTTTTTAGAAAAGTGTGCGCTGCTCCAACCTCCAAAATCACTGAAAAATGTACAATCCATACTGGGATTTCTAAGTTTCGGCAGAACATACATTTTGGATTACGCAGAAAGGGTTAAACCTTTCTACGACCTCATAAGACCTGATTTTTCAGTTAGGCAATGGACACAAGAACATACAGATACACTTCGTTCACTCCAGGCTGACATGATAGCGTCAAAACACTTACAGACACGTGTAAATGTCTGCAACCTGGTGATCCGTATAGTTGCTGGTCAATCTGGGTACACATACCTCACATATAATGAAGGCGAAACAGTACCCATTGCTTATAAATTACACTTGTACACAAATGCTGAGATGCGTTTCAAAGCCACAGAAAAAATTCTGACAGCAGTACAGACTACTGTAGTGAGATAAAGAGCACTGGCTCAGGGGAAACAAATAATTGTTGTGACTCCAGTACCAGCCTTAGAGGCTGCGACAAAGGCAAGCGTTCCTAACGCTAAAGCGTTACATCCGAGATGGATACAATGGGCTAATTCTCTCACTGCATCAGATGTAGAATACAGATATGATCCAAATCTGAAAACACAAGCATTTCTGCAATATGAACAAGAATATCCTCTCCCGAATGAAATAATGCCTCTAGATCAGTATGAATACATAATTTACACTGACGGATCTGCACAACCGGCCATAGGAAGTAAACAACAATACAGTGCCGCGTGTGCGATTGTTAAAGGTCGTATGCGAGATGGTAAATTCCATCCAAGCTGTACAACTACTCAGTCTCTAGGAGACTGCACGGCTCAGTTAGCAGAACTCAAAGCTCTTTTATTGGCACTGATAAATACGGATCTAGGATTCCCACACTAATAGTGTGTGATTCTTTTTACTGTGTCCAGTCATACAATGAATATCTTCATTATTGGGGACAAAATGGGTTTAAAGACTCAAAAGGTGGCACAATTAAGTACAAACTGCTATGGGAACAGGTAGCTGAGTTGAAAAACGAACTACCAAGAGCTCACGTGATACACACGCTGAGTCATCAACATGATGGCGTTCACGTTGAAGGGAATTCATTGGCTGATGAAGCCGCAAATGGGGCAGTAAGAACTGGGTACATAGCTTCAATCACTCGTTCAAAAACGAGAATAGACGGGCAGATAATAGTAGCTGTCATTGCTTCACGCAAAGACAACAAAGCACTTCCGAAAGGTTTTCCACTCAAGTACTCCTACAAGTTAGATGCAAACAACGTTCCATTTGCTCAGATCCCTGGAGTGGGGTATAGAGTAATACCACACATGGATCGCAGATTAGGCTTAATATTAGCTGCACATGAGGATTTGGGCTTTGCACACGCAGGAGTTACGGCAACTATTTCTTTGTTGAAACAAAGCTTTTGGTGCCCAAGGTTAACAAAGCAGACCAAAGACTATGTCTTGAAGTGTGACATCTGTCAACAGATGAAGGGTTCCACCATAACACATCCAGCGCAGACACCATTGCTAATATCAGACAGACCTCTCGAGTGTGTCTATTTGGACCACTGTGTCCCCTTACAATCTGATGGAGCCTACAAGTACATAATGGTTGCAGTGGATTCCTGCTCGAGATTCCTATGGGTATGGAATCAGCGCTTGGCTGACGCACAAACTGTTATCAAAGATTTGAGAGTCTTTATAGGGACATACGCAGTTGGCACATTACATTCTGACCGTGGCCCCGCGTTTAGCTCTGGAGCTTACAAGGAGGCCATGGGAGGTTTGGGTGTAGCATTGCGGTACTCCTCTCCGTACCATCCCGAGGGAAATTCGGTCGTGGAGAGGAAGAACCTGGGCTTAAAGCAATCATTAACAGCTAGAGTATTAGGCACGGGTGGTAGTTGTGTCAATCACTTATAGGGGGGTCAGAGGGCCTTAAATAACATGCCAAGAAGCTCTCTAGGGGGTGTCACTCCTTATGAGGTCCTATTTGGGACAGGAATGTGGGTACCTGATCTTGATTGTGAAGGCACACTGGTGGATGAAAAACCTTTTGACATCCATAAACGTTTGGCTGTTTTACAGGATCTGAATGAATCACGGGCACTACAAAGCAATGTCCAAGTGAAAAGGTACGCCACTGGGGAAGTCAAGTCAGTCACAGCAAGACCTGTCTGGGTCCCTAAGGTTGAGGTTCTGGTCAGAGAGAAAATAACAGACAAAAATGAATTTGGGCCATCATACAGAAAGCCTGTACCTGTCCTGGCCATCGAAGGAACAAGAACTGTACTTCTGCCGCCTCTTGCCGGGAAAAAGGAGAAAAGATTTGTCTCCATTGATCTGATAAAACCACACTATGTGGCTGATACTGAATAGCAGGCCTCGTGGACTCCTGGGTAGCCGACGCCCTCCTCTCGCTACCATACAGGAAGTTCAAACAGAAAGGCTCATCACCTTCGAAGAGCCACCCATACGGAATGATGGACTAAGCAACAATGCAATGGAACTCATTCCCCTTGAACAAGGAATACAAAATCAAGAAGAAAGACAACTTTCCATTCGACCTAACACTGATGTCTATATAAATATGCCTCAACAAGCACCATCTACAAGTTCACCAAAACCTGCCGAGCTAACTAAAATAGATCGAACTGCATCTGGCTATTTCATTGACTTTGATACCTTTTCTTTGGATCCAAGTGAATCTGAAACTACGCCAGCCCCAATTTCTCGTAAACAACAAATTAAAGACTTCTAAATTTTTCCTAAAAAGACTTACCCGGTGTCACCTTGGATAGAACTGTGGATAAGCACTGGGATACTTTTCTTTCTCTTCTGGATAGGCTTAGTAGCTGTCTTCTGCTTACTTGTTAATGGAACTTACCCACGCCAAAGCTCTGCAGCATCAAAAGTGAACTTACTCCTGAAACCTCATGTTTCCTCACATCGTGAACAAAGAAACTTATCATCAGTGAACATTACAGCAGTTCCTATACCCGATGGTATGTATCGGACAAGGTTGATTATGATATATTCGGACCGACAGAACTTTTAGAAATACCACATTTATTTAAAATTTCATTGAATGATATCATTACCTCCAATACATTTTTCGATGATTGGGATTTTGAAACTGTGAATAATATGTTGCCTGATTTAGGACAATCTGCCGCATTTTCTAGCAATGAAATGTTAGAAGACACATCAGACTTTAACACAATGTATTGTTATCAACATTTTGGTCATCATTTTCTACACAAATCAAGTAACCCTAGAAATGTTTTCACATATCACCAATGGGAGCATTGCCCAACACCGCCGAAAAGTAGTTCGAAAATCTTTGCACAAAAATGTTCATATTTTTCAGGGTTTAATATTTTAGACCCGACTTTATACTACTATAATGTTGTACCTACATCTGCACAGAAAAATGTGTGGACTAACACAAAACAGATTTACTCTGCTTCCTTTATTACCCAATTGTCTGAACAAGGTTTCGACTTATGGAAAAACACCATAGAATTAAAACCAGTCTGGGGTTCTAGAGACTGGCAGGTCCAGGGAACAGAAGCGCTATTTAGAGCATGCCTCATTCCTCAGCAGATGATATTTCTAAATGAAACTGTGCAACAGACTTCCTGCCTTGGAATAGCCAAGAACAAGGATTTAAATACACCTCAAACTCCAACACCATCACAGGTCGAGGGTAACATTACATCACTAAAAGTGGCTACATTAGATGACACCTTACAATACAATAGATCGGACCCCAATTGGAAGGGATGGTTGGTTTGGCCCACAGACACTAACAGATGTCAAGAAAGATTCAGGGGTACAACCAAAGGGTTCAGTATCCATAGGCCAGACTCATGCTATGTACAAAGAGAACATCCGGGGGTGGTGACATCATACAGTGTTGGGAAGTTATGCCTCGATTGGCTAAAGACCTCAACACTACCACATGTGAAACAACACTTATCCTTACTTACAGAGGATGTGGACCTACGGGATTTTCTATTAGGTCCCAGAAAGCCACGTCAGAAACGTTTCTATTATGCTGTCTATAATGAAATTTGGAAAATCTCCCAACAAGAAGCAGTGGAGAGACTTCGAGAAATAGATAGGATCAACTTAGAAAAGGTGTTAGCTGTAGTTGACAATGGCATGACTACATTGATTACCAGGATTTATTCACTGGGCAACATTGTATCTGCTGCTATTGATGTACCAGAACAAGATTTGTCCATACTACAGCACGGACAGTCACAACTACGTTCTATTATGTTATTGAGCTGGACGCTGCAATCATTGCGCCCAGGTTATGTGCTTTGGCGTTTTACAACAGTACGTCACTGTTTTCTGCATACAATCTAATGGAAAAACTGATGAAAATGGCACAGAGGTGAGCAAAATATACAATGCTGCTTATTGAAAAACTGGACAGACTACCTTTTACTGTGGCAGAATCACCGTCCACAGAGTGGTTAATCCATGGCCATATAACTTTACCGGTCACAACTTTCCTGTTTCAGTATTGCCTAGAACAACAACAGGCAGGCAGATATGAAGAAATGGGTAAGGAATTCATCAAGGAATCTTTGGAATTACTGTATAGATTTCGATGCAGGAGTGGGTATCTAGAAGTGTTTCTAAGCGGTACAAACTGTGAGAGCGCTTTGAGTGGATCTCTCATATGCCAGGATATTATGTTGGACGGGGCCTGCAATGGTTCGGTAGCAAACCTGTCCTGTCACTTGAGGGGTAGCTCGGCAGCCGTGATTACTCCAGTATTCAGGCTACTTTCAAATGGGAGTTACTTGATGCTGAACGATCAAGGTTGTTGGTGGATGCTTCCGGGCATCGCATATCTAGTCACCGTGAGCTCCAGGGTTACTTGCTGTATGCAAGTATTGTTTCCACCGACACATGCAGTCCATGCATTTTTGGAGGACTTCCGCTGATCCTGTTTCTAATAGCAGGTATCCTGATTGTAATTTTTCTGCTAAGCAATGGACGTCCCAGTCACCAAGGAGTTGAAAACAGTGCTCCTGGAGTGCAAATACCGTGATGGGCACACCTCGCCTACGGGAATTGAGCGCCTTTTGGTTCCTGTCATTTAGACCAGTCTGGATGGACTGCATCTTACCTGTTCTCCGATGCTTGTTCTGTGGAGTAGAATGCGTGTTGGATCTCTGTCTGACACTTCCATCGATTGCGCAACCGGACGTTGATGCACTACTGGACCCGATAACGGCCCATGTTCTGCAGTGTCCCCAGCGTATTCCAATGTTGGTGGCAGCATTCTTAGAGCCTCCACAGGAACTTTCTGCTCCTGTAGGAATGGATACCGGCTCCTCCACTGACACCAAGGCCTTGGATGGAGCACAGGCTGCCCCAGCATCGGCTGCAGGCAGTACGGAAGATCATCTGTGCTCGATTGCTGTACTCTGCGAGGTGTTACAGGGATCGTCATCTGCGCTGGCAGGCAACAGCAATGTTGCATCTACCAGCCAGGACACATAAACATTTGGCTCATTGTGTGCTGGGAAAAAATTTGTTTTTTTAAAACAAGAACTAAATTTGGAACTCCAAAAACAGGTTGACACTTTTATGACCTGCATGGCTTTCCGATGCTTGTAGTTGTTCAAACTATATATATGGACACATTAGAACTATGGCTTGAGTGACAATTTTTCTGTTTAGCATTTTTTAGAGTTTTTAAAAAATGTTAACTTTTTTTGCGGAACTACGGTTTTTACTAAATATGTTTGCATACCAGTACCTAGACAGGTAGTACGTTAGAATTAGATTATGTCATCCAGTCGGATGAGGAGTGGGTGTTATATTACATATAAGTACCCCAATATAGGCTCGGGTGACATCCCAACCTTTCACCTATATTCATCCCTACACTACATACATAACAGGCTGCTAGGACTGACCCTTTACTTAGTTACAGTACTGCTTACAGAACGTGGCGTTTTCCCTGACCAAATAGCCTCATACATTATGCATGAGGATCCTTGGATTCTTGGAATCACAGCAGGGCTACCATCTCCTGCATAATAACTATGTATAAGGTTCATTCCCAACGTCACCCTTAATCCGACAGTGGCACAGCAAGGTAGAACCCCTGGGGATACCTTCGGGTATATAAACATCACATCTTGCTGAGATAGACAGAGGAGATCAGGACTTCCATGCCGACACACTGATGCGAGACGCTGAAGCCCCTGCATGCAGACGCTCCAGCTCGCAGTGGTCTGACATCCCTTGCAGGATGTCCAACCCGAAACCAGGACGGGGTCCCACAGTTTCTCACTTCAGGTAATAGGGGTTGACTTCATCCTAGAGGGATTCTTGGCTTAACACCTACATACATGCTAGGTACACTTAGGTACATCTAGTTAGGGTAGCATCATAGGAGTACGCATTTTATTATCATGTATTTTATATACTTGCCTGTATTCATGGTTATAGCAAGATGGCAGAACTCTACCATCCTTTTACTTTCCTAGTGCTTCTAATCATCTATATTTGTTACTGTCTAATGATTGTTTCAGCACACCTATTTTACACTAGAATAACGACTGTTCAATAAATACTTATTTAAAATGTCCCTACTGTTTATTCTGTGTATCTCTCTGAGACTAAGTGAGCACGAGTGACTGAGTGAAAAGTAGTACACTGTTTCCACGGTCGTGAGGGATCAGGGTCGTCATGTTCGACAGTTGCCAAGAACTATTCCCGCCTTGATAAGAGGAGTTTCTAGTGGCACTGTGAGCTAGCCGGTACACAGGCCAACATACCCGGTGGGGGGGTGTCAGTCCGACACCAATCCTGCAGTGTATGTTGTCCAAACACGCAGATTCTGTATAGGTTTTATAGGAACTACACAACACTACTGCTGAAAAAAGAATGAAAGAGTGCAGTGCTTTTTGCCCTGTGCACCCAGAATCGCGGCACAGATGTACTCTACTGAGGACATAATATCTTTTCACAGCCTTTGATTTGTGTTCACATTAAGTATTAAGCTATTGACCAAAGCAGCTGATTCTTCACTGACAATACTAAGGGCCCGATTCCGATGTCGTTAGGAAGGCCTTCCCAGAGTCGGATCTTCCAACCGACTCGTATTGGGAGCCGGTTCCTACAAACGACGAAGTACGATGCCAAAAATCCTTAACTTACCGAACGACTCTGTTACTCCAATTCTGTCTACAGTTTACAAATGAGAACTCTCTGGAAAAGCTGAATGGCGTCGTCCGGAGGCATATTCTCAGTCCGATTCCGAACGCTGAAGTACGATGTGTACTTCCCATACGCCGAATCAGTCGCCAGAACCAACTCGTCAGAGCATCCGGAAGGGGAGTATTTCAGCTCTGATTTGTGCCGCAACACGATTCCTGTGAACGAGACGGTGCAGCCATGTATCCTATCGCGCATGTCATCCCTATACTCTACCTCTACGAACACTACTACAACAACAACAGACACGGTCGCTGCAGAAGGTAAGTCCAACACCTACCCCCATACAAAAACACCACTACACCGCGAAAGGCAACATGAGATAAAGCAGGGGCAAAACTACAGTTACACATGGGGTGGGGGCAATACTTGCAGCAATGTTGAGGCAAGGGGGTGTGGGGCAACAGTTACAGCAAATGAGACACAAAGGAGGGGGCTGGGGGGGGCAATACTCTCAGCAATGTATAGGCAATATGTGGGTTGTGTGGCAAATAACCACAGCTATGTCGAGCCAATCTGGGGTTTGGGGGCCAATACTCCCAGCAATGTATAGGCAATTTGTGGGTTGTGGGGCAAATAGCCACAGCTATGTCCAGCCAATCTGGGGTTTGGGGGTCAATACTCTCAGCAATATATAGGCAATATGTGGGTTGTAGGGCAAATAGCCACATCTATGTCCAGCCAATCTGGGGTTTGGGGGGCCACTACTCCCAACAATGTATAGGCAATATGTGCGTTGTGGGGCAAATAGCCACAGCTATGTCCAGCCAATCTGGGGTTTGAAGCCAAATACCCCCATTAAATGAGATGCAAATCTGGGGTTTGGGGGACAAAACCCTCTTAACAGTAGATAAAATCTGGGGTTCTGGGGGAAAATACCCCTATTAAATGAGCTGCAAATCTGGAGTTTAGGGGGCAAAACCCCCAGAAAAGTAGGTGCAAATCTGGGGTTTGGGGGGCAAATACCCCCATGAAATGAGATGCTAATCTACGGTTCTGGGGGAAAATACCCCCATTAAATGAGATGCAAATCTGGGGTTCTGGGGGCATATACCCCCATGAAAGTAGATGAAATCTGAGGTTTGGGGTGCAA
Source organism: Calotriton arnoldi (assembly GCA_963921515.1). Lineage (NCBI taxonomy): Eukaryota > Metazoa > Chordata > Amphibia > Caudata > Salamandridae > Calotriton > Calotriton arnoldi. Next base: position 820,236 of record CAWUFW010004639.1, read on the forward strand.
AACCCCCTCAAAGTAGATGCAAATCTGGAGTTCTGGGACAAATACCCCCATTATGGTAGATGCAAATCTGGGGTTTGGGGTGCAAAACCCCCTTAAAAGTAGATGCAAATCTGAGGTTTGGGGGGCAAATACCCCCAGCAATGTGTACATGAACAATGTAACTGGTGCACATACAAAGTGCCACAATACCTACAGGTGGAGTCCATGCTGAAGGAATTTCTAAATGAACAAACTCAAAAGTCATTTTCCATTAAATGCATTCCCATACTGCTGCAGCAAAAGTAACAGTCAAGTTTGAGGGATAGGCAGAGTGGAGATGCAAGTGCTCTAGGAACTGTTAAAAAACAAACAAAGTCTCATCATCCAATTAATGGTTGTAGGAAAGTAGGATCTACTTCTATGGTTACCCCCACTTTTTGCCTGGTGCTAAGCTGTATTTTGACTAGTCTGACTGGGATCCTGCTAATCAGGGCCCCAGTCTATCTGCTTTCTCCCTACATTGTTGTGTTGAGTACTTAGGTACACTCCAGATTGGATACTGGGGTACCCTTATCAGTCCCTAGTATATGGTACTAAGGTACCCAGGGCATAGGTACCCCAGAGGTCTCCCATGGGCTGAAGCATGCATTATGCCACTCATGGGAGACTATGTAAAATTGATCTACAGGCCTGCTATTGCAGCCTGTGGAAGTTGGTGCTTGCACCACTTACTTAAGGTATAGGTTTACTATATTTAAGGGTCACTGTACTTAAAACCTATGTCACCCCTATAGCAGGCCTTTGCAATCATGAAGGCAGGGTGCTTGGTTCTAAGTGAGAGGTGCCCATGCATGAGCAGGACACCCCTGCAGCCTATGGAGTCCATTCTCTGGGGTTGTCAGTGAGGCAGCCATATACTATATAGAGGGGCACCGCGTGATTACACGATGACCATCTAGAAAACGGCTGCAACGAATCCTATCATGTTTAGTATCAAACATGTTGGAATCATACCCCCATACCGTAAACGGTGTGGGAGGTATGATTCCAAGCACTGGAAGAGCCCTCTGTTAGGCTCTCACTGTTCCCAGTACCAGTCTTCTAGACCTGGACATCACAAAATGGTTGCTGCCAACCAGAGACACATTTCTGCACTCCTGCTGCTGAGCAAAGCTTGAGCAGAGGAAGGTGGAACAATAGGCATCCTGTCACAGGGAGGTGTGACCACCTCCCAGACAGGATTTAGTGTATTGGGACCGGGTGGGTGAGCTTGCCAGCGCCAGAAAGTCTGCATGAGGGACACACTTGGTGTCCCTGTGCACAGTCCAGTTCAAACCAGTTCTGGGAGCCGTTGGCTCCCGCTCTGGCACAAAACTGGACAAAGGACATGGGAGGAACCTCCCTCCTGTCTAGATCCTCCCCTGGGAGGTTCCCCCGAATCTTCCCAGCCCTTTCCCTAGAGTACTTAAGGGCTTACCTGGGTGTAGGTCCCTAGATTCATCGTGGGATAAGATTCAGATCAGACACCACTGCACTTCTACCGTCTGGGCACTCTGGACTTCACTGGACTTCATTTGGGACTGACTTTGTCTCCCTTCCAGTCTGCTGCATCTTCTGTGCCTTTGCATCATACAGGAACCTTCCAAGGCCTGTGAAGCATCCAAGACACCTGAAGTAATTCCCTTGGAGTGAAGGAGTCGCTCCCCTGCATTTGCAGGCACCGCAACTAAGTCGACCGGTCTGCAGATCCTGAGCTCCTCCAGACTCCGAGGGCTCTGCAACACAGGTGGTGGTTTTCCACAGCTCGCGAGGCCTGCCCTGCCCTCTCACCAAGTTTGAGGCCAGTATCCCTCGTGGGGGTTGCAATAACCAAACCTCTGTGCACTGTGTCCAACTTGCAGTTGCAAAGGCTTGTTGGCTTCTTTACAAGAAGATCTTCGGGCTCCAAGTTGCCCCAACCTGGAGCACCTCCAGTGAACAGAATCTTCAGCCACACCACATCATGTGCATCATGGCCTGCATCTTTTGGTGAGCTGCTTGACGACTCCAGTGCCTCCCACCTGTGGGTCCATTTGCGGGTCACACTTGTTACTTTTGGGATCCCCTGATTGCTCGGGGCCTTCCCTGACTCCCCTGCCTTTGGTGAGTCCCTTGGACCTTGCTGGTCCAGACGTTGCTTCTTCTTTGATTCCTGCATGCTTGCCTTTGCCAAGGCTTGTAGGTGCTCCCACCGGACTCGACCCCTCAGCACTCGACATCCTTCGTGGGACAGCTCGTACCCAGGTCCTGGTCTTCCTCAGTGTTGCCTGTTCCTAACAGCTGCAGAGTCAAGGTCATCATCATCTTCCCTGAAGCACCCGAAATCGGAGGGCATTCGTCTTCCAAGATCTCCTGGACCCTCCTGAGAGGCATAGACTCTGTCCTCTCTGCTTTCAGGTACTCCTCTTCAAGAATCCATGTCTGGATTCCCACAGACACTTTGTCCTCTTCTAGCAGCGGCACTTTCCTGAAGTCCTCCATTGGGTTCTATGGCGGTTACCGACACCACTTCACACGTATGCACCCGGCTTCCCTGGTGTAGGTAACGTGAGTACTAGGGTATCCACGGGTGGGGTGGCTCTCCAACCTTCTGTCCTCTAAGGGGTTTCTTCAGGGTCCACATGGAAGGGTCCTTAATTTTTAAAAATCCAACAGCGACTTGCACATAGAGTTGTACGGAGCACGCGGTCGTGTTTCCACACTGCACATGTTCTCCGTGGGGTCCCTATCTACTCACCTTGGGTGGTTCCTTGGGGTCCCAGCCCTTCTAAGTCCTCTCGACACTGTCTTGACTCGAGTCGTGGTTCTTATACCACTTTCTTAGTGTATGGTTTATTCCCGCCCTGGGGCCACTGTGTATTTTATGCTATTTAATGTGTTTCTTTGCTAAAGTATTGTGTGCATTGTGTTTATCTCTGTGTTGGAGATATTGGAACGTATTAGAGAGTATTATATAATAAATACATATTTTTATAAAAAAACTTGGTGTGGTTCTTTTTCACTTAATCACTCAGCCCCCTACAAAAATATTGACAATGCCAACACCTATGGAACTGGGTGTACTGTTCCCAGGGCATCATCCAAGTGCAGGAATCCCCAATCAGTGACCACAACTACCTACAAAGGTAAACTCGCCACTTATGCACACACAACTCAGACAAGGCAAGTATACGTGGAGGATACTTGTCCTGTGATGCCAATCGGTTTTGCACATGCCAGTGTACTCAAAGTGGCCATCACAACAATCAGTTATGAACATACACTGGCAGACAGCAAGCTGCAGCAAACACATCCACATATTCACTCTGGCTAATGTTTCTGCATACTCACATACACACAATCCACACATATGTACATTTCAACATAAACACAAGGCATGCATGAACTCAACTTGTGCAGGTATGACCCCTCCCACATACACTTCAAAGTACATGCTCATCTCTCAAAACTACCATACACACAAGCACGTTAGAAGCCCCCTCTGGTGCAGCTAGACAGAAAAGATGTCTGCCCCACAAGCTCCAGGCATGTTCTCAAACTCTACCAAGCTGAGTCACACTAAATAACAATTGCGCTGCCCTACTCACATCTACACCTACACTTGCAGCACCACTCTTCATCACTATGTACACAACAGCTCTCACATACATGACATTCCCACAATGTACTGTACTCATCATCACAGCCCACTCTGATATGGACATCCAACACATCACCAGATCTCACAACAAGTCACCTACATAGCTCAATGAAGATGTACTCAGTCATTCGCACATCACCATACACCCACCAAACTCAGCTCAAGTTCTACAGCTTGTCACTCCTAAAAAAGATGCGTCCACAGATTAAAACACAACATAAATCAACTATACAACACCTCACATTTCACCAGTCATCACCCTAAATAACACAACTGGTGTAAATCCCTTAACATACAATTATACACTCTGGGGCATATTCTCAAGGAACTATCGTTGAGTTAACGACACTTTATCGCAGCCAAAGTCGCGATAAAATTATCGCCCCATTCACAAGCTGGTGCTAACAGCCGATACCACCAGTTTACCAGCAAAAGCATCCGCAAAAAACATCGCCACAGATGACCCCGGCAACTATCGCTAATGAGATGCAGAGTAGGCATTCCTGAGCAAAAAGCCGCGACAACACCACACCTCAACATTCTCAACGAACAGCCACATCGGCGGTAAGACCACGAAACAGGCGATAAGGCGCGTTAGCAGCAGGAAATTAACACTTGCTCCGACCTGGTGTAAAGTCGGATGACAACCTGCACCATCAAAGGGAGCCCAGCCCAGAGCCACACAAGAAGAACAACAGATGCCATGGAGCCACTCACCATGCATCCCGGAGCCCCAAGAGGGCAATAACACCCACCGCCACCAAACCCAGGACTGCCACCCCCCCGGACCCTCCCTCCCGGACCACCACAGAGGCAGCGCAGACAAAGACAGCGGACCTTCAGGAAATGCACCAGCCTCACAGGCCTAACACCAGACAACGTCAATGCCCACTACAGGCTCAAAAGGACAACCATCCTCCGCATCCTGAAAATCATTGCCCACAGGCTGATGGTACCAGCACAGCGGACAACTAACATCCCTCCGCAGACAAAGCTGCTGGCTGTGCTGCACCTGTTGGCCTCTGGTACCTCCCAACCAACAACTGCCAGAGTCGTAGAAGTCACACAGCCAGCCCCATCCAAGTTCCCCACACCTGTCCTGGATGCCATCATCAGCTAGGTACCCCAGTACATATACGTCCCCCACAATGCGCAGGAACAGCTGGAGACTAAGCAAGGACTATACGCCATAGCTGGATTCCCGCACGTGTTGGGGGCAATCGACTGCACACATGTCCTACTTGTGCCCCCTGCCAACACAGCACACAAGTACCGCAACAGAAAGCACACGCATCCCATCAACGTGCAGGCAATAGTGGACCACAGGGGACTCTTCACCAATGTCATAGCCAACTACCCAGGCAGTGTGCATGATCCCTTCATCTTCGAACAGTCCAACATCAACCAGCGCTTTCAGGATGGCACCTATGGAAATGCACTGCACGTTGGCAAGTACCAAATGAACACACCACACCCCTCAACTCCACAATCACGCAACTCACAACTCTGGCACTGCACACGTCACAAAATCACATACAACATGCCAAACAACATGCCCACCCACCAGACACAACAGCACAACTTACTGTGGCAACCTTGGCTAGCCATGTACATGAGCCATCAACGGCATGGCACCCCAGCCACACAATACCGGAATGTGGGGAGAGGTGGGAACCAGGCATGTGCGAAGAAGGCAAGTCACCCATGAATGAGAATGTACACAATGCCAAGTGTGGCGGAGATGTGCTGGACAGATTGCAGTATGCGGACCACAGACATATCCATGTCTACATGCACTGCTGGTGTCTGGAGTGTAGTGGACAGTGGATGCAACCATGTCACCCCAGCCAGTGGGGAAGCCCAAGGAAATGTAGCTTGTGACATCACCCCCTGTAAGCGTGTGCGGAGTGGGCTGGCCCGGCGTACGCCAGGCCAGGCCAGCGTAGGGGTGTGACTAAAGAGCACGTAGCTCTGGGCATGGTTCTCTTCCGGAATGCCCAACGTGTCTGCCAGGGCGGTGCCTCCCACACCGCCACGAGGCCGACACCGTCGCCTTGAGCAGTGTGGCCTGAAATCCTGTGCGCCTGCTGCACCCTGGGCCGCTGGTCCCCGAACCCGTCATGTCCGCCCCTGCGCAGCCAGGCCTCACTGCTCACCTGCCGACACTGGCGTGTGTCAAAGAGGGCCCACCATGTGCCGGCGCAAGCTCCAAGCCCAGAGCCCGCGACCTTGGCAGCCTCCTCAGACCATCACGGCCTCCGCGACACAGGCCCGCTTTACTCCTTTTTCGTTGGCGTCCTCCACAGCTGCCTCGGGCCTACACTACGGTCGAGTAGGTCACACATGTGGAACTGAGTCTTGATTTCTGCATGGCGGAGTTCATATCATTGTACGCAAGGAGATGAGTAAGAGGAAGACGCGGTTCAGTCCGGAGGAGAAAAGGATCATCGTTACGGAGGTGATCGAACACTGCCGACAACTGCTCTGGTGTCACTAACTCTGTGCATCGCGGGCCAACGACACGTGGTTGTGGGCCCCTGCTGACCGCTGCCTTGGGCCTACACTGCGGTCAAGTAGGTCACACATTTGGAACTGAGTCTTGATTACACAATGGCTGAGTACACACTTTATGGCTGAGTTAATATCACTATACTCCCTTCGATGTGGTGACACAAAGTATGTGCATGGCATCCCAACCACACGTGTCTGTGGGCCCTTGATGACTGCGCATTCGGCCTACACTGCGGTTGAGTAGGTCACACATTGGGAATTCAGTCATGAATCATGTATGGCAGACTTGACATCATTGTACTGGCCTCTTCGCAGACTGCATCCCCTTTCAGCTCCGGTGCCACTAAGTCTGTTCCCCAACATCCATGGACACTTTCTGGTTGAACTTTGGTGGTGACTGAGTCTATGGACTGGGGCTTGTCTTCATCATCATGTCGGTGATACTGACTTTGTGGCAAAAACGAGGCAGTAGCATTCCACTCCTCCATTTGCTGCTTCCAGCCTGCTTCTGCCCTCTGCATCATGCCCTGGAGGACACCTTCCACTGTCCCCCGCAAACCTCCGCTACATTTACCTTCGACATCGACGAGGACCCGCTCACCTCGCGTGGCCCTATCTCACTGCACCGCAAGTCACCGTCCAGTGGCGGTGTGCCTGTGCCGGCCGCAGTGCATCTGGGGCCATTAACTCTGTGCAGCTCAAGTCATGGCCCCTGTCTGATAGCATATTGGATGGCCTCTGGGTCGATGGACTGGGGGTCATCAAGGCCATGTGTCTGTGGCCCTGCGCTGTCCGCTGCCTCCGGCCTCAACTGCGGCCCACCTGGGCTCACACATCAAATCGAGTCCTGGCCTGCCCGGACGTCGAATCACCGCAGGATGCACACGCCACCACCGCCAGGACCAACTCCAAACAACAGGTGCCAGAGTCGTAAGTGTCTTACTGCCAGACTATCAGAGTTGCTCACACCAGTCGTGGGTGCCATCATCAGCTTGTTCCCTGATCAGCTCTTCAGGTGCCACTAACTCAGTGCACCACAAACCATGGACCATTCTGCTTGCATGTTGAGTGAACACTGTACTTTCTCCGGCTACAACCATGATGCTTCACAGTTGTTTCTGTTATGCTGGTGATTTCTGTTTCCACTTTAATTGTGATCACTGTTCAAGTTGTTGCCAGCACCAACGACTCCATGAGGGCTGGCTTACACTCACCCCACACACATCCAGCACATGCGTCACTGTACATGTGACCATGCCAATAAAGGTGTTGAGCGCACGTGCCCGTAGCCAGTTCAATGAACTATCTGAGTGTGTCCGTGTGCTCATGATGTCTGCATTTGTGCCCCGGGCACTACAACATTACATTGTGCCATGTACAGAGGACGCAGCCATGTCACCGCAGGCAGCGGGTGGGACATTGCACATGTAGCTTTGTTGTCCCCCACTCAATACGTAAGAGGAGTGAACTGGGCCGGCGTATGCCAGTCCAGCGTGGGGGTGTGGATGATCATCCTGTGGTTCTGGGTGTGGTTCAGTACTGGAAATGTGCAAAGGCATGTGTCTCTGTCGCAGTGTGGGTCTCCGTTGGGGAGTGTAGGTGGGCCCTGATGGGATTTAGACATCCACGTATGTGATCTAGTGCGGCTTCCATGAGGTAGTACCCCACCCGCACATGTTCAGCCACCCTTTCTGGCAGTCTGACACCTGGCCTTGGAATGCGATGTGTGCATCGGTGGGCTGCTGGGAGCCAGCCGGGGTGGTGGGTGCGTCCAGCTGTGTTGTCTGTGCAGGGGGTGGGGTATCCTCGATGTAGCGATGCTGCCCTGCTCCTGGAGGTCGATTGCCTAAGATGTCCATGGACTGTTGTGGGGCGTAGGTGTCAGAAGTGTGGTGGTCCTCTTCAGCATCACTGTAGAGTTGTCTGGTCTGCTCTGCTGGAGGTGTTGTTTGTCCCTCTGCAATGTGAAGGGGAGATGCTTGTTGACATTGTGTTGGCATGTATGTTGCCGCATTGTTCAAGTTTACATACAGACTTCATGACAATGTACATTGTGACTGTTTGGGAGGGGCGGACTAATTGATGCGGGACAGTGGACATTTGGACTACATGACGTAGGTGAGGTTGTACATGTACATTTGCATCTCACAGTTTCCTGCTATGTCCGATGTGATTGGCCATTTTCTATGCACAGGCGGACCCAGTTATGTCCTCTGTTCTGCAGTGTAGGTGTTGGACTGTGTACCACATTGTCGTCCATGTGGGTGTGCTGTCATTGCTATGTGTGTGTGCTGCATTGTGTGGGAGTCGCACCTGCAGCTGTGATTTTGCTGCCCCTTATCCCTTGGAGGCGGTGTGGCTTTGGATTTTGTGCTTTTGAGGTGCTGTGATGTTGGCGAATTGGGTCATTTGTGCTCTTGGACGGTTTTTGTACTCTTGTGCATTGTTTGTCTGCAGATGTGTTGTTGACGTCAGTGGTTGTTTGTGCAGGTGGATGTGTCAGAGTGTGACCTGCTCCTTTCCAGATGTGGTCCACACTCAGCCACCTCAGTCTCGTGGCGTGCACAGTGTCATGGTAATTGTACTCCAGCCATGCTGCTGGTCATATGGTGTCACTTGCATTGTCAGTGTGGCTCTCACATACACATCTTTGCTGTGTTTCACACGGGTGCATATGTGTGTTGTGTAATTGGTGATGTGTGGGGTGGGAAACCGTTGGGCACATGGTGAACGGGGGCCTATTTGATGTTTGTACGTGTGCTGCAGTGTGCCACGGGGATCAGGGACATGACCCAGGTTCATTGTGGGTGTGCGGTGTGCTACACGTTGTTGTGCATGTGTGCCATTGTGCCCGTCCCCCGTCGTCCCCACAGTCCCTGTTTGTTACTCACCCTGTTGCTGTTGTGTCAGGTCATGTTGAGCAGTGTCCGGACTCCCGACTCCTTGCACCGTCTCCACACTGATGACTGTGGCCTCCATTTGCTCCAGCTCCTCCTGTGGCGCAGGACTCCCACCTCCATTCGCCGCTGCTGCCTTCCTGTTGGCAGCGGGTTTCTGCTTGGTTTGGCTTTTCACATCGTGCGAGCGCATCTTGGGCTCCTCGACACTCCAGCTGCATTCACGATGGAATGCCATTTTTCCGTCTGTGTTGCCAATGACACGGTGGAGGTGACGGACAGTTGTTGTTGGTGCTCTGTCACCTCTGTGACGACGATCTGGTTGTCATGCAGACTGTACCCCGTCTTCCTCTTCCTCTTCTCCTTGGCCTTCCCCGACCCCGAGGTTCCTTGCTGATGGTCTGTGGGGCTTGTGGGGTTCGTGTTGACCTGGGCACTCGTTCCGGGTGCCTCCATGTTGCTACGCAGTTTATTTTGTTTATGGTGTGTTTTTCTTGTTCAGCTTTTATGGTGCATTTTCCCACATGACGCGTGGGGATTGCAGGCCTGTCACTGGTTATCGCTGATTTTTGTATCGCGGTTAGCCTCATCGCAACTTTATTCGTGTTTCGCATTTTTGCGGCGTCGCGTTTATTTTAACGCGGTCATTTGACACGTTATCATGGGGCTATCGCATGGTGCCGCCAGGTTGGGAATACTACGTTAACACGGCATTGTTTTCCCACAATAGACTGCAATGTGCAAAGTTGCCTTAAGCTAAACTTGCGGTGGTTATCACACGTTCTTGAGAATATGCCCCTCTGTCATATATGACTAGTTTGACCTTGTCTCACTGTGGCCCTGTGACATCCACACATGACGTCCATGCCCAATGACCCCATGGATTCATACACAGTAACAACTAACCTCACTCATCAAAAATGCACTGTAACAGTCTTCATCATCAAAATAACTTTATTTCGCCTACCAAAATGGTGGCATAAAAAGTATACTAAAAACAGTTACATTATAGCACAATCATATAATTACAATTTTACATAACAAACCCAGTAATATAAAAACCAGTTGATCTCATAATCTTATGCATAAGTCCATCCTTGAGTAAGTATATCAAATGACAGATTAAAAAGTTAATCTTCTCCTCTTCAATGCCGACAGGAAAAAGGACGCCAGTGAAAAACATGTAAAAGGGTCAGACAATAGCTGTAAGTAAAAAAGGGCCACACGACACTGTCTAAAATTCATTTTGCGTATAAGAGGGATAATAAACCTTTTTCTTTGTTCCTGATAAAATTTACAAAAAATAAAAAGTGAAGATTATTCTGAATAGATAAATCATCACATGTACAAAGAGGCAGTTCAGAAAGTGCATACATTTTTGATGGAAAACCTAACATCAGAGGGATATAATTTAACCGAAATCTCACTAATATGAATCTATGTTGCTGGTTAGTGACAAATGACAGATAAGTTGTATTAGAATCCAGTGACGTAATACTTGGAACAGCAGAAAATATTCTAACAGTTGTCAGCCTAAAATTAGCGTTCTGCCTCCTTACTTGTAATCTAGACAGTAATTGGTATTTTAACTCTTTCTTTGAGACAGAGCAACATGACACAGGGTTAGTATACAATTCATGTAACCCAACTGCCTTAAGTGTGGATTCTACATAACATATCCATCTAATCCTACTAGCCCCATCTAACTTCTGGACATCATTTATTATATCTCTAGTCAGCGCAAGAGTTTCCTTACGCCAAATCGAATGCCACAATAAGACAGGTGAAATAGAGATTTTGTCACAGATATAAGGGACATCTAATTCAGTGTGACAAATAAAATTAGAACAAGATTTGGGTAAGGAAACTAATTTCTTCAAAAAAGTATCCTCAATCATTTGTAGTTTCGAGCAATCTACAACACCCCACACTGCTGCTCCATATGTTGCAACAGATACACTTTTAGCCTGATAGACTTTCTTTATAGTTTCAATCGGTTTCGATCCAATCTTTTTTACAAATTTACTAAGGGCCCCAATAGTCTTCTCCATCTGCAGACACCTATTTTCAATCATACACTTCCAATTACATTGTCCATTAAACACAATCCCCAAATAATTAAAAGAATCTACCACTTCCATTTTACCCCCTTCAATATGAATATTGGGCTGTTTCCTCTGTTTAGCACCTGCCACTAACACAAAAGATTTGGAAAAATTAATTCTCATATCCAGATCGTTCATAAATTTAATATACTCCCTTACTATCCGACGCAGTGCATTACCAGTGCGAGCTAAGATCACTGCGTCATCCGCATAGAGGAGTAGTGGTACCTGCATAGACTTAATGTAAGGGACATCTGGAGTAATACCAATTAGGGCAGATTCAACAGCATTGGTATACAATGAAAATAAAAAGGGGTCAAGGACGCACCCCTGGCGTACACCTCTTGCAATTTTAAAATGTCTCGTACACTCACCATTTTTCCCAAAACGAACAGAAGCTGAGGCCCCACTATACAAATCCTGGATAATACGTATGATCTGGGTCTCAACTCCCATTGCCTCCATGATCTGCCACAGCCTATGCTGTGCCACGCAGTCAAAGGCTGCGGACAGATCCATGAAGGCAAGATACAAGTGGCCATTTTTCGCAGCCGTATATTTTGCTATTATCAGGTTCAAGTTCAGGCACTGATCCACCGTTCCTTTCCCTTTCCTAAAACCATATTGGGTAGGGATAATAATATTATTCTCCATTGCCCAGACCTCGAGTCTATTTAAAAGGAGCCGTCCCATTAATTTTGCTGTGGAATCTATCAAAGATATCGGCCTGTAATTGATTGGCAATGTCCTATCTCCCTTTTTATAAATTGGGACAATTACAGTCGTTTTCCACGACTGGGGTGCTCCAGTTTGAGAAATATTGTTAAAAACATTAGTTAAAAGCGGAGCCCAAAGGTCTTGATTATCTAAAAAAAGGTCGATCGGAACACCGTCCGGCCCTGGTGCCTTCCCTCGTTTACATTGACTGAGAGCGTGTTTAGTTTCGTCTACTGTAAACCAAACATCTATTCCTACGTTATCAGAGCTAGGAGGCGGAGGCTGAATAAATACCTCCTCCAAGACCCCAAACAGAGCTTCAAAATGTGTGACCCAATCCTCCTCAAGAACATGACTATCTAAAGATATGGTTAATTCGTCTTTTAAAAAGGGTGCATTTATTACGGACCAAAATGCCTGTGAGCTTTTTATTAGGACAGCTTCATATAGGCTGTCCCACCATTCTTCTTTTAGAGCGTTTTGCCTTACCCTTCTGGCTTTCTTATAGACCTGCCGTAGAGATGTAATCAGATGCTGGTTACGTGGTTTTACTTTAAGGGCCACATGTAGATTTCCAAGTGCAGTTCGGCAATCTTCATCAAACCAAGTACAAATCTTAGGGGATCTATTACGTATGGAGCGCATAAGATTAAACTTAACTTCCCTCAGTATCAGTTCAAAAGCATTGACCATTCCATCAGTGATTGAGGGATCTAGGCATAGCCTTATCTCTAAGGCACACTTCCTACCTATTTTAACCAAAAATTTCTCTGGGTCAACTTTCTCCCATTTCAGGACGATCCCATTTACCCTTCCAATCACTGGTACTATGGGGAGGTTTATACGACATTCCCCTTTTTTTAAGGAAGAGATAAAAAAGGTGATCGCCGCATGGTCACTAAAAACATAAAATGTAATCTGTAGTGGGGAAAAGTATTTCCTTATTGAATTAGAGACCAGAATATAGTCAAGTGTAGAAGAGAAGGTACGACTAAAAAAGGTACAGTCTAAGTGCCCAGTTGAGGTATCAATAGTATTTAAAAACACAAGGTTCCTAGTGATGAGTAGCCTATTTAGCCCAGAACCATAATCAGTATGGTCAAAATGTAAAACACAATCCCCATCATCATCTAGTATCCCACATGCCGGAGTATCTACTTTATCACATGGATGAGCATTATAGTCTCCAAGCCAGATTATGTCACAGGGTTTGCTAAGTGTTTTCTCTAAATTAGCAATATCCCTTTCTAGTGGTGCCAATATCGCAACTTGATTATTGCCAAAATTATTATTGTAGAAATTCACAAGTAGCCAATATTTATCAGCACCCTGCTCCAAAACTATAATGTGATAGAATGATGATGTATTTAAAAATCGCTTTACTTTTAATGGGAAGCTATTAGAGAGTAAGGTTAACAAACCTCCCTTAGCGCGGCCCGATACCGACGGTTTTGCTGGTGTATGATATGAACAGTACCCATTAAGATGTATTGAATTAATTTCCCAGGTTTCCTGTAGACACACTATATCCTTAGATGTTATAAGGGAAAGCCACTCATTATTTGCTTTCTTTTGGTTAAACCCAGCAATGTTCCACGACATCACTGCAACGGAAGACGTAGAACAATCTATATAAGGCGTAGTCTGAGGCACAGTCAAACCAGATACCTTCGTTTTTGGATGTATATGGGCGTCCACAGTTAAAACAGAAACTACAGGTGATATAAATTCCAAGACTAAATCAGCTGACTCTATATGTGATGAGGTCTGTCCTGTCAGTCAATCACAGTCTTGCATACCGTCCAATGTAGAAAAACGGTTACTAAGAGAGAGAGGTAAAACTGTCGAGGTAGCACATAAGTTAGGAACAGAATACCCAAGTCTATTACTCACATTTCTTCTATTTGACTAGAAAGTTGTGCGGTTTATAAAAAAAAACAAGTGGAAGTGCACAGATTTCTGAATGGGGTGAAGGAAAACTTGGCAGAACAGATAGTAACTGCCCCACCACATTATGGTTGTCAAAATTAATAATAATACAATCCCCTTTAAAAGTTTTGGGGGCCATACCTATCCAGTTAACTCTCCTGGCCATAATCACATGTCCATATATGTTATAGTTATCACCCGCACGATTAGTAAGCCAATACTGGGCTTTATGGATCAGCTGTTCAGTAGATTCTATTTGCTTTAATTTTAATGCCGGTACATTAGCCAAAACAATCACATATGGGCAAGCTGCTGGCGGAAGATCTATCCTGTCTCTAGCATTCAGGCCCTCAGCAGAATGATGAACAGCCCCCCTCCCACAGGTAGTTGAAGTTCCCTTTTCTGAATTCACTGTATTTAGCGAGGGGGTAGGCAGGAAAGTATCCACTAATGGCCGGGATGCGTTACGTGTACTTCTAAAATGAGATAGGGGATTGTATATATTTGCATGACTATTTTGCAAAGAATAGAACCGGTCATTCGAATCACTCAAATTCGCTTGGGAATCGCCATGTATCAAAGTGACACTCTCTTTGGGTGCCACCAACTGGGCTGGCGCCCCTACCAAATTCTGAGGGGCATCACTACCCAAATTATCCACCAGCACATGAGGAACCGCACCTGAGGTCAATCTTACTTCCTCATTTAGCTGATTAACCCTTAAGGGATTTTGTTTTGATAAAAACATTGCCTCTAAGGAGTTTAGCTTTTCCTCAATTAAAGATAATTTACACATTGGAGTGTAGAAACCATTAATTCGATTTTATTTAAAAAGGCAAAATCATGGGCAGAGTCATTTACCACTGGGGTTTGCTGATTAAGTTGCATATTAAGAGCCTTAGCCATGACCTTAGACCTTGTAATTCGCATCGTTTTGGGGGGAGATAGACAAGAACCCCCCGCATATTTCTCCAAACGAGTCCTTTTCATCGTTCGTTGCTTTAATGGCCCTCCTCCTCTTTTCTTTACAATGGAGGGTACAAAATTACTATTCTGTGGGAATATTGGTATAGTCTGCCCCTGAGACACAGACTGGATACCTGTCGTATCATCAGTTAACGTGGGCTGACCCATAGATATAGGAATACCCGACCCGACATCAGACTGCACCAGTTCTGTCACTGATACTAGGGCATCCAAAGAGTCTTGGGAATCTGCGATAGTTGTTCTTCCTAGCGAACAGCGTTTATGTGCAATATGTGAGTCCAAAGAGAGCCTCCTCTCAGTTAGTTCAATTTCGTGGACAAGGACCGATTCAGCCCTCGTTAGAAAGGCGTCCAAAGTCCCAATTGGCCCACCCAGATGTTTTTCTTTACTTCCCTTCCTTTTACTCATGATTCGCTTCTAATAACCGAATATCACACCCAGTCAATGAAATTAAGAACTAAATTCCCGATATAGAGTTTGTTAAACTGTAAACAAGTGTACAAGTGTACAATAACAGCAATACCTTTCAGTCTCAAACGATCAAACGGTCCAGAGCACAAATATCAGAGAGTTTGCCCAGCCCAGCCTCCTCCGGGCGTGGACGGGCCTGCCCTTGGCCCAAGCTTTGCCCGCGCGCGTCCCGCGCCGCAGGACAGCGCGCTCCTTTTCAGCGCGTCCGTGCGCTGAGGATGCTGGTCAGTGGAGTCCCCTCCTGGGGAGAAGAGCGGAAGATGCCTGGAGTCGCTCGCAGTCCCCCCTGTCAAGGCGCTACGATCTGCAGTGCGCCGCGGGACAGCGCGCTCCTTTTCAGCACGTCCGCGCACTGAGGATGCTGGTCAGTGGAGTCCCCTCCTGGGGAGAAGAGCGGAAGATGCCTGGAGTCGCTCGCAGTCCCCCCTGTCAAGGCGCTACGATCTGCAGTGTGCCGCGGGACAGCGCGCTCCTTTTCAGCGCGTCCGCGCGCTGAGGATGCTGGTCAGTGGAGTCCCCTCCTGGGGAGAAGAGCGGAAGATGCCTGGAGTCGCTCGCAGTCCCCCTGTCAAGGCGCTACGATCTGCAGTGCGCCGCGGGACAGCGCGCTCCTTTTCAGCGCGTCCGCGCGCTGAGGATGCTGGTCAGTGGAGTCCCCTCCTGGGGAGAAGAGCGGAAGATGCCTGGAGTCGCTCGCAGTCCCCCTGTCAAGGCGTTACGATCTGCAGTGCGCCGCGGGACAGCGCGCTCCTTTTCAGCGCGTCTGCGCGCTGAGGATGCTGGTCAGTGGAGTCCCCTCCTGGGGAGAAGAGCGGAAGATGCCTGGAGTCGCTCGCAGTCCCCCCTGTCAAGGCGCTACGATCTGCAGTGCGCCGCGGGACAGCGCGCTCCTTTCAGCGCGTCCGCGCGCTGAGGATGCTGGTCAGTGGAGTCCCCTCCTGGGGAGAAGAGCGGAAGATGCCTGGAGTCGCTCGCATTCCCCCTGTCAAGGCGCTACGATCTGCAGTGCGCCACGGGACAGCGCGCTCCTTTTCAGCGCGTCCGCGCGCTGAGGATGCTGGTCAGTGGAGTCCCCTCCTGGGGAGAAGAGCGGAAGAAGTCATATCTCACAATAGTGCCACAGCACAGACTACATCTCTCCTCACCTGCCATAATCCAACCTTGTCTATACCCCTATCACATCTACCAATTCATACCATACCTTCCACAGGATGAAAGCAGTTTTACAAGCTTTCATACCCTGACTCACCCCCGCATTTAAAGCACTCACATTGGGACAATGTGGACACTCCATGTCTCATACACAAGAACTGCCTATGAACCAAACTCATACCTCACACTTTCAGACATTCTCCATATTTGTCCGCCCCATCACGTAAAAGTCTCCACTACACAACAAAGTTTGAAACACCAGTCTCCCTCACCTCTACCCTTGTGTGTGCCATCTCTACACATGCAACATGAACGTTGCTAAACACACCTGCAGCTATGCCTCACAATCAAAATTCCACATACTGCCCTGTGTAGCAACCAAGAGCAAGGATGTGACACTGGCTCCAGTGGCATCTGCATAGCAGACAGACACACTATACTTCTGTACATCCACTGTCCACTCAGCTTTCCACATGTAGCACAATCCAATCCAAAAGACATCACAGCACCCGTAGGTCAGCTCTGTCTGACCTGGCACAGCATCACACATAGTTCAAAAGGACACCATTATCAGTCATGCACAAATGACTACCTAAACACAAATCTTATGCTCAACTACGAATGATGTGTGGCTGTAAACATGAAATTCCATTTTAGACAGACCAAACACAACATCAACATGATGTATTCAGATAGAAGCAGGCTGGCACGACTCACGTTGAGAATTAAAAATCCCTGGACTTGTAATACCACAGACACCTTGCCAAACAGGACCATCTGTAGATACTTAACTATTTGTGTTGCAGGGATCCTGCACTTACACAGAACTATGCGCAGGAAAATGGGACCTCGTGTATAGGGGCTAAGCCTTCCCACCACATTAGTGCCCACGAACCCAGGACCGACTAGCTATAGTGTCTCGCTCGCTCTCCTACACACTCATGAAGAAGCAAATGATTAGGCACCCCAGAACACAACACTCCCGAATCTCTCAGGAATCGCGGTAACAAGACACACCTATTCGCTCATTCTCTCATACATGTCCACACTAAGAACTGACCGAAACACGAATATAGTTTAAAATGTTTATTTTAACTATTGTGCTCTAAAACGCAGTATACGAGCCAAACTAGCAGCAAAATGCATAAAACTAATACAGTTAGCATTGTAGCTGGCCATATATCATAAAGGGAGATGTCATCATATAAAGACATTGGATAAAGGACTATAAGCCCTAACCACCCTCCCCTTGGTAAGAAGAAGTATTATTATATAATAGAAGATCTCTGGGCTTTGTCAGCAGACCCCATCCTTAAGTGCCTAGATGGTATGACTACATCATAGGAACCGCATTGCTCTTCTTCCTGGAAATCTCCCTCTCCAAACATGCATCCCCATATTATCAAAGAACGAGTTTCCAGCAGCAGCTGCATTAGCATGTTTTGTCTAGGTGCTAGGGACTGACCAGAACAGAATAACAAGGGGCATTGTTTAACGACCTTGCTCACAGTGTTAAGACTAAACTCCAGAAACAGGCAGAGAACGAACAAAGCAGACAATTCTCATGTGAAAGGCATAAACAGGGTCTTGAAAAAATAAAGCCATGTAGTAACGTGTGCAAAAGCAGCATCATGTCTGCTGGGCTCATGCTAACTTAGCGATATCGACAATGTCCCTATCAGCCATGTGAAATTTGGAGGCAACAGGGTGTGAAGACTGTGAGAATCCAGATCAGCTGACACTCACCATGGGCTCCGTAAATGTATCAGATGAACCCACAGCCATGATTGGAAATTGCCTACATTGAAATGCCACCTGTGTCAAGTTTGTCATTGCCACTGGTCTACCAGACCAAAAGAAGACACAGACATGGCTCAACCACTATCAAGTCACATACAAGTATTGTACCATCACCCTGTGTACATGGGTGTGTCCAAACTCACCAAAACGTAGTGAAACTCCATATGTACCCAGATGTATTGAGACAGGTGAGTCACTGCACATCCCAAACATATTCAGATTGCTGTTCCTAAACAATAGCACTTAGCAGCACCTGCACTATGTTGACATATGATAGCATTACCTATGTGCAATTGTGACGGAAAAAGAAAAAAGGATGGTGAATGCATGTCGCCCTCATAGCCAAAACTTTTGTGGGTGATAACCTCCAAAAAATGCAGACAAGTAAACCTGGAATACATACTGTAAAAGCTCACATACTCCATGGACTACATGCACTCCTTACATACCAACATCATTGTTTACTCACACCAATAATTGAACATGAATGAAAGTTGACTTAAGATCAATTCGTGGGACACAGAAATCAGCATTTCAAAACTTTAAACATGCTTTATTCTGCATGTTTTAACCAAGTTCATTAGAACAAATGCAAGGCCAATGGCCAGCCCATAAAAGTTCAACTTTTGATGGGGTTAAAAAACATACTCATCAACTTTTACCTGCACTGTGATTGCAAGGGGTCACTTCTCCAGGGAGGGGCATATAGGGGGCATGCCAGGCACCAAAGGGACAGAACTAGGGAGTATTGGTTTGAGATTTGGGAGGGATGGGATCAGGAGTGGTGGGTGGGTCCACTGCAGTGGATGGGCCAGATGAAGGGGGTGGTTGGTCCACTTCAGTGGATGGGCCATATAGAGGGGGTGGTTGGTTCGCTGCAGTGGTAGGAACAGGCTGAGGGGGGGCAGTTGTAGTGGGAGTGCTGGATGGAGTGGGGGGGCTGGGCTTGAGCTTCTTGGGGATGATGTAGTGGTGGCTAGTATAAACAGGGATGGGGATGGACTCTGACTCTTTGGGAGGGGTTTTCTTGGTGCGGGAGGTATTGGTCTGGGCTGGGGAAGTATGGGTCGGTGGAGGGGATTTGGTCTTGGGAGAATGGGGGGATTTGCATGTGGGGTGCTTGGTGCTCTTCCTCTTTGTGGGCTGGGGTGGGGTGGCAGGTTGAGATGTCAGGGCCAGGGGGGTTGGTTGCCTTTTCCCTCTGGGAGGGGTTTTGGATGGGTCAGAAGGGAACAGGCCAAGGTCGCAGAGGAAGCGTCTCTGAGCAGAGGGGGGAACAGGAGAGTCAAGGGTAGGGGTTGTGGAGGCAGAGGGTTTTGTTGTCTGCGGAGTTTCTGTGTATGCATGTGTGTCTTTTGCTGGCATGTCCCTGGCGGTGTGTATGCTGTCTGTCCCCTGAGTGTGTGTATGTGTGGGTTTGTGCTTCTAACTGTGTGTTTGTGTGCTGCGTGGGGTTGTTGAGGTGTGTGCATGGGCATGTTTGGGTCAGGTAGGGGAGCTGGGACTGTGGATGGGGAAGAGGCAAGGGGGGGAGGGACTGCTGGAGCTGGGACACTGCTGCCGTCAGTGTGGAGGCCAGAGTCAGATTGGATATCTGGAGGGCTGACATGTCAGAGTGAATGCCCTCCATGGATGACACCATTTGCGTCAAAAGAGTGGTATGCGCATGGAGGACATTCAGCACGGATGTCTGCCACACAGAGATCTGCCGCAGGATGTCAAGCACCTCTGCACTGAGGGCAGCAGGGGGGACGGGGGCAGGGGGTGAGGTGCCTGGCCCAAAGGAGAGCTGGCCCCTGCCACGAGACTGGCCACAGACACTGGGAGCAGTTATGAGGATGAGATGGCAGTGGTGGTGGTGATGGACTCTGATGCTGAGGAATCCTTTTCTTTGTCCTCCATCACCAGGGAGTCATCACCGGAGCTTAAATGTCCTCGGATGCTGCAGATGTAGTTGCAGAACTGCCCTCAGTGTGGCTCCCCTCATCCTCCCCACCAGTTGATATCTCCACGTCCGATTCAGCACTGGACCCACACTGGCTAACTGCTCCCTCTACACCCCTGGCACTGTTTCTTTCGCTGGCCGGTGCTGATGCTGTGAACAAAAATGCAAAAGATTCACATAAGTCATCTGTATGTACTTGACACATTGGGAACATTACAAAACATCACAGTTCAACCAACTACATCATTTTGATTCGTACTATCAACTTGTCATACATTTCCATATATGGCACTTGTCAATCTGCAAGTTAACCATTGCTACCTCACACATGTGGTCATTTCCAACTTTGGGTTCATCAACATCAATTGACACAACCACATTGGTGACTAGTTCACTACGTAGCAGGTGATGTATTTGTTTTGGCACCTGATGGTCTCGTGTCCTGACATACCTGTCTCATCTCCTGTAAGGGAGTATAGAGCTCACAATGGGAATAGGATACGCCAATTGATTTGAGAAATGGTATTCATTCTGCAATCCCTAGTCATCGAATTGGGAAACATTGGCTCCAAGGTCACAGGTCAAATGACATCCTTGTCCAACTTTAAGCTTGTGTACTCATTGCATAAGTCATGTCACACAGATAACAGTGTGCTCATTTGTCCTGAGACTTATGTACTCTACCGTCAGGTCACACATCAGACTCTGATTGAGTATTCACCAAGGTAGTAGGCATTACAAGGTTGAGAGGCATGTGGCCCACTGTCTTGTGTCACCTATGCATAGTGTCATTAGGATGAATCTGAATGTTGTGCACATTGTGAACAGCTCACAAAAAACAGATGTGAACGATGGTCTACATACTTTAAAGTCTGATCACTGCATCTTCACGATGCTTCTGGTGAAACACCATGCCATTGGCCCGTCTGGGTGCACTGTCTGTACAGACTATCAGTACTGAACCTCCACCCTTCATTAGTCCAGTCAACACTGTGTCCCAATCCTCTCTAGACTGCCAAGGCACCCATTTGTATGGCCCAAGTCTGATTCTCCCAAACTTTCATTAGACTTATTGCACACTTCCTACAGCTTACACTGCTCTTCTTTCCCAACTCATTTTGTTGATTCTCTTTACAACGATGCATATTTCTCACCTCTCAGGCTGACAGTGATGCATTATGCACATGCTTACCAAAGCCCCAAGTATGTATAGTCAACAGCAGATACTCACATGGCTACTGTTGTGAATGTGTTTCTGACATCATACTTCACAATTTCAGACATGTTTCAAACAGTGACCCCCTGTGTTTGTCTGTGAATGGCATGTGTTGTCACTGTTACAGAGTCAGACACATGGACTCACTCCTTTGAATGTAGAGAATGGAATCTTCCACACAATCATGTGACAGGCCAGTGTGACAGATGACCATAGTTAGCATACCTGGAATTGGCCCATGGGATACATTTGATAACACGGAGCAGCACAGCTGGGACCTAACAGTGGCTCAATGAGCAAGAAAAACTCACCAATGCCTCAATCTTGATGTCAGCTGCTGCAGGGATGTACAGCTTGGCCTATTCACACTTGTTTGCTCCAATGACAACATACCTCACACATTTGAGGAAACCACACTGAGAACAGGTCATACATTAGTCACTGTGCTGGCACATGTTGGGCATTTGCATTACTTCAGAGCATTACCTCCATGCACATGTTACTGTGATTTGTGGTGATCACATGAGCATGGCACAACGGTCACTACCCTGAACATTACTGACTAACATCTCCCAGATGAAAGGGGCATAACCGAGCATCAATTGATCCCTGTGCATATGCATCTTACAATACGTATCTGTGGGTTTGGGTGACTTACAACCAGTAAAAGGTGCAGCAGGCTAAGGTACTGTAACATGCATGTCTAAAAAAGGGTTGCAAAAAGGCACATACTCACCCCCTCCTTGCTGCTGTCTTGCTTTCAATTGCCCATCCAGGTCAGGGAAGACCGCCTCTAAGATACAGAGCATGTGGGGGGTCAGTATTCGCTGCCCGCCCCTCTTGCCAGGATGTGACAGGCCCAGCTAGACCTCTGCGATCTTCTTGGCCCAGCCATGAAGGTCCTGCCACCTCTTGCGGCAATGACGGACGCGCCGAAGCTCCAACCCCGCGGCGCGCACATTCCGGGAGATGGTCCTCCAGATCTTGGCCTTCTCAGGGGGGGGTTGACCTGTAAGGATGACATGGTGACAGAACCTTAATGCACATGCACCATGTTTCTGAGTCAGACACCTGTACACACTGTTAATGCTCAGTTTGCCAAGAATGTCTAAGGGCTATGCATATGGCATTCTGTGCAGTTGTCCTGGGTTCAATGATAACTCCGTCCCATGAGAACAGTGATAAGATAAGATGTTCAGTCCAGTACACACACTTCTACAGCAGTGTACCTGCCCTCAAACGTTATCTACACACTTTTGAAGTCACAGATAACATTCGACATGCTTGCCAATGAGATTTCTAATGGTAGTATAGCATGGTGATTGCACATGTCCAATGAAAATGCAGTGTGATCATCACTCACCGGCTCCTCTGGTTTACCATACAGCTTGCTGTACAGTGGCAGGAGGGTGTCCAACAGGGCCGGGTTCGCCTCCTTGCTGAATTCTGGGGCCCTGTCTACTGTATGTGCCATGGTAGGTAGGTCCCAGAGGATGTGGTAACAGCAGCAGAGAGATGGGGAGGTGCAGGAATGATGCAGGTAGTGCAGGCAAGTAAAGTCTTGAGGAAACAGACAGACTTATACATGAACAGCAGAGGCAGTGTCAAATCCATGCTACAAAAGTGATAGGTTTGCGTCGGTCACATTATCCGAATCGGTCCGATGCATTACATTGCTTGCAAATGACACGCCTACCGCTGTGTTCCAAAACTCATCATCGGACTGCGAGTGACTTTGATACATTGTTGATGGGAGGTTACTGAGTCGGTTTCCCCTCTATGACTATTGGAATTGAAATGCGCGTCTGTCACCATAACAACCAACATCCAATGGCTGTGACCGAATCGGTTCGGATGCGGCTACTGCGTCCTTTGAATACTCACCCTCATCTCTCACCATAACAACCAACATCCAATGGCTGTGACAGAATCAGTTCGGATGCAGCTACCGTGTCCTTTGAATAGTCACCCACGTCTCTCACCATAACAACCAACATCCAATGGCTGTGACTGAATCGGTTCGGATGCGGCTACCGCGAGCTTTGAATTTTCATTCAGCAGGGCAGAAACCACTGTGATAGCTGTATGTTTTGAACAATCCATGTGCACTTTCATCTTTTTACAAGCTAAAATGGACCTTTATATGCATAGCTCACACACCCATGATGAGCTAAATTTGAGGGGCACATGACACTGTAATTGTGGCTAATACCAGCAATTTTCATATGTTTTGAAATGTACACTTTTTGGCTTTGTCACAGTGCCAATGACTCCATGGGCATGTACAAGTCCATAATTTAACATTATCATGGCATTAGGTGGGTCTGTAACCCAGTGTGCAATCAGTGTGATTCATGGTTCAAGCAATTATATTTGAATGATTAGACCATGACAAAATGCACCCAAGCAAATGATGTGTGTGTTGGGTGTTTTACTAGTGTATCTTTGTTGTCCCTGACTCAAGTGTATGAAGACATCATATATGCAATTAAAAAAATAATAATGTTTGTGTATGTAATTGTATGTGAGATGCTGCGCTGACAACATGACAGTGTCCATCATGGACAGTAGTGTGCATAATTTACAGAGTGGGATGTTGTATGTATGTGTTGTCCAACATATCTGTCAAATCATAATCCTTATGTGTGTACATTTTAAGCATGTAATTGTTGTCACACACCTGTATCTCAGCTTATATTGTGTTGCTTAGTTTATTATGTGATGCCTGATCGGCTTGACCGGTGACGGATAGTAGTGACTTTGTCATTATGGCACAGAAATTACTGTGTGACCATACCGTGGTAACAGATCTGGCAAGGCTCATTATACTGTGAAAGGTATCCAAGATCAACCGTATACATTCAAGCATGTATTACAAATGTTCCATACTCTATTTTGTGCTCACATTACATGTTCTGTTTGTAATGATGCATGTTATCTTGTATATTTGTATCTAACAACAATTGTGTTTACACTCTACACATAGGTATCTCAGACGACCACCAGTCTACAGGCCCTGCCCAGGCCTGCAGACCATGGAGGAATGTGACCAAATTCACAAATATCGTTTCACGAGGGCAATAATTGAACAGTTGGCTTACCAGTTGACACCAGATTTGATGCCTGGTCGCACATATCCAACTGCACTGACCCCCAAGATGAAGGTCATGGCCGCCTTACATTTCTTTGCTACTGGTTCTTTCCAGTATACTGTGGCAACATCTGGTGGCATGTCACAGATGATGTTCAGCCGTGTCCTGCGTGATGTGTTGGAGGCATTGCTCCATTGCCTGGACCAGTACATCAAGTTCCCCACACCAGGAGAGTTAACTGACATCAAGGGCAAATTCTACGCTTTGGGACATATACCACACGTCATTGGAGCATTTGATGGAACCCATGTTGTTTTGGTACCACCACAGACCAATGAACAGGTCTACCGCAACCGGAAGCACTTTCACTCCATCAAGGGCTTCTGCTCCAGACACCATGCAGCAATGTCAGCCATCTTGGCAGCACATTGCCACTCACTGTCAGGGAAGCAGTGTTTCAGGCAAGCTATTTGGGATGTGTAGGAAGGTGTGTGTAGGACAGAGCCTGATGGTAGATGTAGTCAGTGCAAATACTCCTAGCCCCACCCAGTCAAACAGGGTAATCTGTGCCTATGGCTACCTGACAGTGAATGGAAGTGTACTAGCAAGATGGCTGACAGTGTTGAATGGTGTTTTGGTCACAGGGCCTTGAAGTGAGTTGGCTTCAAGTTGAACACCAGGACCCTGTGTCAGCCACCTTGCCAGTACACTTACCCTCACTGTTAGGTAAGCGTAGAGCCAGTGGACTTCTCTGACCTGTGTGTGGATGAGTATTTGCAATGGCTAAAAGTCCCATCAGGACTTGTTCCCCACAGCCCCCCAGCAGCAAAAGCCTACCTGTAACTCAGATTACCAGACAGTGAGAGGTACTTGCAAGAGGTGTGACACTGATGACTAGTGCCTATTTGTCCACAACTCCCAGCAGGGAGTGAGTGAGTGAGTGAGTGAGTGAGTGAGTGGAAAAGTACTGGCAAGATATCTGACACTGGTGCATGTTGTTTGAGTTGACTACAACTCCCATGTAGGCCTTGTGCTCAGACACCACGCAGCTGTCTCAGCCATCTTGCTAGTACATTTCCACTCACTGTGAGGGATGCATGGTTCCAGTAGGTCTGTTTGGGCTGTATGTGAGGAGGAGTGTTAGTTGTGACTACAAGTCCAATGTGGCCTGTGCCCAGACCCACCTACCCAGCCATCCCAAACAGCTTACCTGTGACTCAGCTTTCCTGTGAGTGAGTGAGTGAGTGAGTGAGTGAGTGAGTGAGCGAGCGAGCGAGTGAGTGAGTGAGTGAGTGGAAAAGTACTAGAAAGATGGCTGACACCGGGGACTGGGGTGTGGAGCACAAGGCCATGATGGGAGTAGTGTGCGAATGAGACAGCAGGCACCAGTGTCAGCCATGTTGCCAGTACATTTCCATTCAGTCTCAGGGACAGCATGTTCCCAGGTGTGCTGTTTGAACTGGGTGGGAAGGTGTGTATAGGACTGAGCCTGATGATAGATGTATTCAGTGCATACACTCCTCCTCCCAGGCAGCCCAACCAGGCCATCAGTGAGTGATGTCCTGACAATGAATAATGTATACATTCAAGATATCTGACACTGATGCCTGCAGTTTGTTTTGCCCACAACTCCCAGCAGGGCCTAGTGTTCCAGTAAACCAGCCCCCAGCGTCAGCCATCTTGCCAGTACCTTTCCACTCACTTTGAGGAAAGCATAGTGCCATGTGGAATTGTTGGGCTATGTGGGAGGAGGAGTGTTAGGTGTGACTACATCTCCCATCAGGCCTGTGCCCAGACCCACTTTTCCCTCTATCCCAAACATCCTTCCTGTGACTCAGCTGTCCTGTGAGTGAGTGGAAAAGTACTGGCAAGATGACTGCCACTGGGGACTGGTGTGTGGAGCACAAGGCCTTGCTGTGAGTTTGTAAGAAGAATGTATGTGTTAGGAGAATGTTAAACTTTATGTTTCATTGCCGGGATGTTGTTTGTCAATCTGGCATACACATCACATGCTCATTTACTCTACATTTTTATCCCTTTGCTAACAGTCATTTGCATCACTGAATCCTTGACAGTGATGTCTGTGGATGTGTAATTGGTAACATTAGTGACCAGTTGAGTAAGTACTCACCAGACTCTTTTGCTCCTGGTATTCCATAGACGCCCTCCGATGGAAGGATGGCACGCACCTTCTCCTCCCAGGAAGTAAAGTGCACGGGTGGTACAGGAAAGCCACCGCCAGTCTGCTGACTCAGGGTGTGTTCTCTTGCAATCAGGTTCTTGGCCCTCCTTCACACATCATCATACCTATTCCTGATATCATCCATTGTTCGCATGCAAGGTGCTTGTGCGTTCACCTTGTTGACTATCCTCTCCCACATCCTATTTCTCTGGGACTAGGTTCCCAAATAACTGTGGCTCTACTCTGACAATTTCATCTACAAGCACTTCCAACTCCTTCTCTGTGAGCCTTGGGTGCTTCTTTGGGGCATGGTGAGGGTGAGGGTGAAGATGGAGGTGTGGTTGAGTGTGAAGGTGAGGGGGTGTGTGAATAAGTAAAAGAGTGTGTGTTTGAGGGTGTCCTTTAGCAAAACAAAAATGTGTGCAAGTTGTGTGGTGGCTGAAGTGTGTGTATGAGGCAGAGCAGTGAATCAGTGGCTATGTATGTGTCCTCTAAGCCGTTCTGTTGTTGCAAAGGATCATGGTCATCTGTTTGGCCCTTTTTATAGGTGGATTGGTGGGTGTGGCTAATGATTTTTGGATTTCTTTTTGTTTTGGTGTTGCCAATGCTTGTTTTGACATTATTTGACATTTTCCAGTTGCTTTTTGTGACAACAGACACCGTTCAAAACCCGCGTAGTACGCATCATCATCTGTTCGCGGGGTAAACCGAGTCTGATTCATGTCCGCAATGCTATATTTCTGCGTTTACGTATGAGTTAGTCGCTTCAGGCTTGTTTACGGATGAATCGGTCGGACGGGTTAAACTTCGGATGAGTCAGTGGGAGTTAACATGCAAAGCATCGTACTCCGTCGTTCGGGCAGCTCGCAGTAGACTCGTTTGGAAAGCATTTCGGTAGGAATGCCTTCCGAACGAGATCGGAATTGGCCCCTATATGTTTGTTCCACCTTTTGTAAATGATCCTACAGCATGTACAACAATGGGATTGCTTGGCTCATGGTAATGTCTTCCTTGGTGACTTCCCATGTCAAAATCTCAAAAGGCACTAGCATTTGGATTAGGCACATCCCTAGTCCACATTTCTCAACCTCCATTGTATGGTTTTGGCAGTTGCATCTCCTCTCTTTTATAGTACATAATCGTTGATAGACCTTTACTTCCCAAACAGGTATTGCAGCAAGTAGAAGGTGGAGTTCCAATGAGATGGCAGCTCTTGTAAGAGGTCCTTTTGCGGGGATTCTATTAACATACTGAATAATTCTCAACTGCTTCCAGGCTTTGAAAGAATGACTGAGATGAGTACAAATCATGTGACATGTGACCAGTATGTTGTTGACTTCTTCTTTTTGTAGGAAGCCCTGCACTATTAGGATAATACAATGCATTAAACATAGGACTCTGACGTATCTTACGTCAGTAATGACTCAGAAAATATTACTGCCATTTTCAGTGGGAACAAATCAAATGCTGAGGCCCCTGGGTTGAAAACATTCGTAGACTTAAATTCTTCCAAGATGTTGGCAGCTGTATGTGATTTATCCATGAAGAACATTGCAACAGTTGCATGCTGACGAATACCTGAAAAAGCATCCTCAACTATGAGATCAGCAGCTAGTCTTTCCTTGAAGAAGATTCAGTGTGCAGTGATGCACATGTAGTCTGTTGCTTGACAACTGATCCACAAGTCTGTGATTGGTGGATGGGCGACACAGGGCTCTATTTTATTGCTTCACCAACTAATTCCTTCCACTTGGTAGTGCAGCACGGGCAAATGCGGAAAAATAGGTCTGCTTGAAATCTACTATTTTGGGCACGGTCTCCACAAATTCAAGAAACCCCTTTCCCTCCACCAAAGAAAAAGGCAGGAGGTCAATTGCTAACATTTTGGCCAGCTTTCTATAGAATAAATAGAAATGTTCATGGGTTCAGTAGTATGGTGACTCTTTGCTGAACATAAACTTGTTAGTGGGTTGATGTGACTGTTTTGTTGGTGAGGATACCGAAATAAGTAACGTACAGGTAGCAAGGAGGCTGCGTGGATGCTTTGGGCTGACTGTCAGTGTAGCCATCTTTTCTTTGTACCATGTTGAGGTTGCTGCAAATGCACACTACAAGTGAAAGTCACAGGGCTGCTTTACATGACATCTTCTTTAACGCCACTACCTCCTTCTCCTCTCTCACCAGCAGCTATCTTTTTGAAGTGCTTTCCCATGATTGTATGTTGATCTTTGGAATAGGTCAGTTGTCCCCTAGTGCTGTAATGTCCACCTCACTTACTACAATTTATTGGTTTGTGGCAAAGTAAGCATTTTGTGATGAGCTGTTTATGCGGCCTAAGTATAAAGAAACCCCATACTGAGGAGGAGAGCTTTCTTATCGAGCCAATGCATGAAAACTTGTTGAGGTGGAGCTAGGAAGTAGTGTTTGTATTTTTCCCTGCCGGGCTGTAACTGAGGTACATTTGGTGGCTGCAGATTTTTGGGTTCTTGAAAAAATAGAAGCATGTGGTGGTGGCATTACATGTCTCAGAGCAGGATGAATAGAGGTGATCTGCACTTCCTCTATGCCACTCTCTATGTGAAGAATTACTGGTTCATCATCTTCGTCACTTTCGAAGCTATGGGAAAACATTCATTTCCCTTGTCTTTTTGATGGATCTCAGCCAGGGTCTCATTCATGCCAAGGTCATTGAAAGAGAGACTTGGAGAAAAACGCGGAGTCATTTTCCCTTTTCTTACAGGAGGTCATGAAGATGACACAACATCTTGCTCTGCTGCAAGCTCAACTTCCTGCTCTTCTCCTACATCCGGAAGATCAGGTGTAGCAGATTGTGATTGCTGTTGAGTTTCATATGAAAAAGATTTGGGTTTGCTGCTAGGGCAATTTTGATTTCAGGCTCACTGCTCTCAGCCATGAGTGCAACCATTGCAGGACTGAAAGACATCAGCTTCAATTTTGGTGGTGGTGGAACTACGGTTAAAACAGGGATGATCCTCCTCCCAGCTTCTTACAGCCCAGAGGAGTATGCAGCAGGTATGTCACGTTAACAGAAAAGGATGAGGCCTTGATACCTGTGGTGACAAGAGTCAGGAAACTCCTTCTTTGGAGCTATCTGCTTTACTTCTTATATGGGTTAGCAGCACCAGCAGAATCACTTAGCAGAGAGGTCTCTGGTGTCATTGTGTCATTGTCAGCAAATTCATAGACTTCTCGCCTTCTCAGTATAATGGCAACCTATGCACCTGCAGCTCATAAAAAATAATCAGGAAGACAGTGAAACTTGCGTAATTTAGTTAATGCAATACAAGTCGTCATTATCATAAATGCTTAAAAATATTGTATCCATGCATAAACTAAGTTGTTGTCAGACACAGTAAAAGCTAACACGGTGTTCCTCCAGAGCCCAAGGAACCCCTATTGGAGGCAGGGGGAGGCACACAAAAAATGTAACACATTAGAAAAAAGGTAGGTGAGGTCCCTGCAGAGCCCATGAGACACCTATGGGAGGCAGGAAAAATCAAATAAATTAATTAATAATAACAGCTGAGTACTGTAGACTACTACAATAAGACACAAGCACATACATACACAAACTGCATTTTGACAATAGATATGTTAAACTAACCATTTTGCAAGTGTTGACGAGTAGAGATTGAAATGACTACAACTACCATGGGTCCCCGTTTTTGTAACTCAAAGCAAGATGCAATTGTGATTTTGCCCATTCTCACTTGTCTGAAATGTTACAACTGATGTTAATTCCTCATGGAGTTATCCATTTGCCAAGTGTTGGGAAGTAGAATTAGAAATGACTTCAACTACCATGAGGCCCTGTTTCCGTGACTCAAAACAAGATGCAATTGTGATTTTATCCATTCTCAATTGTCTGAAATGTTACAACTGATGTTCATTTCTCATGGAGTTAACCATTTGCCAAGTGTTGGGAAGTAGAATTAGAAATGACTACATCTACTATGAGGCCATGTTTCTGGAACTCAAAACAAGATGGAATAGTGATTTTGCTCATTCTCACTTGTCTGACATGTTACAACTGATGTTCATTTCTCATGGAGTAAACCATTTGTCAAGTGATGGGAAGGTGAGTTTGAAATGACTACAGCTACTATGAGGCCAGCTTTCTGTTTCTCAAAAAAAGATACAATAGTGATTTTGCCCATTCTCACTTGTCTGACATGTAACAACTGATGTTCATTTCTCATGGACTGAGCAATCTACATACACTGCTCTACTCAGAACATTTCTGCCTATCTAGCTTGATGTCCTGGTCTCCTCAACTGAAGCTATTGATGGCATTAGTAACACCATACCAAGTGTGTACCTCAAAAATTTGTAAAGCATTAAAGTAACTCAGCTGATTAGAAGTGGCAGGTGACCCATTGACTTTGCACTGCTCACATGATGACTAATGCTAAATATGCAACCATGTTGTGTGTTTGCCCTTATTTTATGCCTCTAGGCCTTGGAATGGTTAAATGCACGTTACCTCTCCACTGTTTTGCCTTACATGTTTAGGAGATGTCATGTTCATTTCTTAATCCAAAATGCAACATATTAGCACTTCTAATAAAGCTGCTCACTTTTAGTAAATGTATTGAATGTCTCTGAATGTCTTGTTAACAAGTTCAATACCACAGAAATATATCACAGTAGTAAGCTCTACCTATTTTGTTTTTCCTAGGTCTCTACTTACTGTGACACAAAACATTTGGATGTAGATACCACTCTTCCACCAATAACAATGCTCTCTATTTCACAACAGGTTGATCTGGCACAGCACCTGGGCCGAGCTTGGCCACCAAACAGACTACGAATCCACCCATGGATGAAGCCCCCAGTGATGATAACACTCCTGGACATGTGGACGTGGATGACGGTCCTGGAACATCTGGTCAGCCTGGGCACACAGAAACAGTGAGTCTCACTGTGCCCACACCAACACCTCCCACCCCAGCTGCAACACCTCAGCCAAAGCCAGTCCCCCAAACCTGTGTACCTAGCACAGTCACTACCATCTTGTGCCCCCCAGTCCTGGATTCTGAGGTGACAACACCACCCCAGTCACAGTGGAACCAGGAACAAATGGGAGAGTTAACCCTGGGCCAAGGGCACAGGCCTGTGGAATTATGGTTCGTGGGAGGGTAACTGTGGGCACACTGAGTGAGGCCACAGGGGCCACTCACACCCAGACCATTATCAACCAAGTCTTGGGAGCCTATGACGACTCCCAAAATGTGATGGGCCCTGGTATTGATGGAAATCCGGGCGATGAAGCAGTTGCAGACAGATACATACCAGGAGATGGCCACCCACAACTCCAACATGGGCTAGCTCATAGGGATGCTGCAGGACATCAACACAACACTCTGCAGGGCTTTTCCACCACCTTCGAACTCTTCCTGTGGTCCAACTACATCCAGGCCATTTGCAGCAGCCACAGGATGGTTGGCCCTGTCAGAGGAAGACACACCTGCAGACACCCCTGTCTATGCAGCAGCGGGGTGCGCAGACAGAATATTGAGTTGTGATTATCGAACTACCATAATATCGAGTTGCAAATATCGTGATACAAGAATATCGACTGCAAGTATATCGTGGTCCAGAATATAGACAGTAAGGTAAGAAATATCGTTTTTTTTAATATCAAAGTCAGTAATATCGTTTGTAAAAATATCGTTGTTTATAATATCGATTTTTATATTAGTGTGATGTATTTTAGTATGTATTTTAAAAGTATGTGATTTAATTTTTTTGTATAAGTATTGCTTTTCGTTTAATGTATGTGTAATTTTTTTTTAGTTCTGTAGCGGGTTGTGGGTTTATAGGGGAATAGAGTGGGAAGTAATTTAATTATAATAAGGTAATTAATAATTTTTATTTATTAGTATGTATAAATAATTTCTAAATAATTAATTAATAATTGGTTATTGATTTTTATTAATATATTAATGATAATTATTTTAATTGTGTTATTTTTTTAGGAGCGGGTTGTGAGTTTATAGGGGAATAGCGTGGGAAGTAATTTAATTATAATAAAGTAATTAATAATTTTTATTTATTAGTATTTATAATTATTTTATTTTTTATTAATTATTAATTGGTTATTAATTATAATTAATTAATTAATTGTTAATTAAGTTAATTGTGTTATTTTTTTTAGGAGCGGGTTGTGGGTTTATAGGGGAAAATGGTGGGAAGTAATTTAATTATAATAAGGTAATTAATCATTTTTATTTATTAGTATTTATAATTAATTTTTTATTAATTAATTATGAATTAGTTGTTAATTTTTATTAATTAATTAATTGATAATTATATCAATTGTGTTAATTTTTTAGGAGCGGGTTGTGGGTTTATAGGGGAATAGGGTGGGAAGTAATTTCATTTCAATAAAGTAAATAAAAAGTTGTATTTATTAGTATTTATTTAATTTTTATTTTATAGTGTTGTGCTCCAACGCATCCAGAACGCCTCTGCACGCCTGATCCTCGACATCCCTCGCCGCAGCCACATCACACCCCACCTGAGAGACCTGCACTGGCTCCCGGTCAACAAGAGGATAACTTTCAAACTCCTCACCCACGCACACAAGGCACTCCACAACACCAGACCAACGTACCTCAACAGACGACTCAGCTTCTACACCCCCACCCGCAAGCTCCGCTCCGCCGACCTCGCCCTCGCCACTGTCCCCCACTTCCGAAGAGCGACCTCCGGTGGCAGATCGTTCTCCCACCTCGCCGCCAAGACCTGGAACACCCTCCCCATCCACCTACGGCAGACCCAAGACCTGCTGACCTTCAGAAAACTCCTCAAGACCTGGCTTTTCGAGCAGTAGCAGCATTCCCCACCCCAGTGCCTTGAGATCCTCACGGGTGAGTAGTGCGTTTTACAAATGATATGATTGATTGATTGATTGATTGCTTGATTGATTGATTTGTGGTAGTTCATGTATTATTAATTAATTATTAATTGTTTGATAAATATTATTAATTATTAATTATTTGGTAATTATGTTAATTGTGTCAATTATGTAGGAGTTGTTTGTGGGTTTATAGGGGAATAGGGTGTGAAGTAATTTATTTAAAATTAATTAATAATTAATTGTTGATTAATGGTAATTAATTAATTAAAAATTAAATATGGATTTTTTTAAATTAATTAGAGATGTGAGTTGTGGGGTTTATAGTAGTAAAGGGTGGGAATTAAATTAATTTCAATTAATTAATAAGTTGTGAATTGATAATAATTTAATAATGTTAAATTAGTTTTGGAAATTGAGTAATTATTTTTATGTGCGTGTTGTGGGGTTTGTTGGGGTAGAGGGTGGAAATTATTTAAAGTTTTATTAATTAATAAATATTTGCTAATTATTATTGATTTATTAATTGATACATTTTTATGGTAAATATTTACTTTTATTTTGTGTGGGGATTTTGAATTTATAGCGGTAATGTTTGTTGAGTAAACTAATTTTTATATGTTTAAAAATGATTTTGAATTAATAATAATTGTTTATTTGATAATTAATTATAATAATTATGGAGGTACACTTTTATAGAAATTTAGATGTGTGTTATGAAAGGTGTAGGGTTATAGGGTAGGAAATAAAAAGTATTGTTTTTGTGTAATAATGAATGTTTTTGATTATAATTAATTTATATTGAATATAGTTATTTGTAAATTGTTTTTTAATTTTTTGTAAATTAATGTTTGTAGTTAATTTTTAGTATTTTTTAACATTATATGTTTCTATCTTTTGTAATTTTTTATATTTTTATATATTTTTTTGTGTTATTGGCAATTGCTGTATTGTAGTTGATATTTTGTTTCTTTTTAATGTAGAATTTATTGTTTTGGAAATATAAATTTTAACTCTCTGATATCCAACATTTTCCCTACTGTTGCACTCTCTGGTGTGGGAATAGTAATTTTTACTCTTCGCTATCCAACACTTTCCCTACTGTTGCACTCTCTGGAATGGGAATAGTAATTTGAACGCCTCCGCTATCCAACACTTTCCCTACTGTTGCACTCTCTGGAGTGGGAATAGTAATTGCTCCCCTTCGCTATCCTACACTTTCCCTACTGCTGAAATCACTGGAGTGGGAATAGTAATTTTTTCACTTATGCTATCCAACACTTTCCCTACTGTTGCACTCACTGGAGTGGGAATAGTAATTTTTACCATTCGCTATCCAACACTTTCCCTACTGTTGCACTCTTTGGAGTGGGAATAGTAATTTTTATCCCTACGCTATCCAACACTTTCCCTACTGTTGCACTCTCTGGAGGGGGAATAGTAATTTTTATCCCTCCGCTATCCAACACTTTCCCTACTGTTGCACTCAATGGAGTGGGAATAGTAATTTTTACCATTCGCTATCCAACACTTTCCCTACTGTTGCACTCTTTGGTGGGAATAGTAATTTTTATCCCTACGCTATCCAACACTTTCCCTACTGTTGCACTCACTGGAGTGGGAATAGTAATTTTTACCATTCGCTATCCAACACTTTCCCTACTGTTCCACTCTTTGGAGTGGGAATAGTAATTTTGATCCCTACGCTATCCAACACTTTCCCTACTGTTGCACTCACTGGAGTGGTAATAGTAATTTTTATTTTTCTGCTATCCAACATTTTCCCTACTGTTGCACTCACTGGAGTGGGAATAGTAGTTTTTACCCCTCCGCTATTCAACAATTTCCCTACTGTTGCACTCACTGGAGTGGGAATAGTAATTTTTACCCCTACGCTATCCAACAATTTTCCTACTGTTGCACTCAATGAAGTGCAAAATGTAAGTTTAAAAATTTATAAATATTTTAACAATTTATTTTATAATATAATGTTTTTATTATTAGATTTTGTGTTATAGGTGTATGTATATATATATATATATTTAATAGTTAATTTTTATATATTTATAATATTTAAAAATAATAAAGTTATTAGTTTATTAATTGTTTTAAAGTAAATAATTATTTATATATTAAATTATATATATGTATGTTTAAAGTTTTTAACTCCTTCCATGCTCATGACGGAATGGTTCCGTCATGAGCACAAGTTCTAGTGTGCTCATGACGGAACCATTCCGTCATGAGCACATGCTCAGGAAATCCCTCTGCTGCAGACAGCAGAGGGATTTCCCATTTTTTTTTTTGCCTGGGGAGGTGGGGAAGAGCTTCCCCAACCTCCCCAGGCATATTTTTGTATTTCATTGCAATGACGATCGCGCGCATGGCACGCGATCGTCATTGCAATGAAATCGAAACTGAAACTTAGTTTCAGTTTCTCAGTTTCAGTGCTTGTGAGGCTATCTCAGCCCCCCGAGCACCGAAAAAGATGGGAGAGGTATCGTTGGAAAGGGGAGGATCTCCCCTTTCCAATGGTACCCTTCCCTAGTGTATCTCTGCTTGGGGATTACCCCAGGAGGGCGATCCCCAAGCAGGGATCCACCCACTAGCCACCAGGGAGGGGGGGAGCGGCCCCTTGGGCAAGGGCCTTTGCTCCCCCCCATTTAATTTCCACAGACAGCCATTCTGCCCCCCCTGGGGGGAAGATGGGGGCAGTATCCCCCAATCTGCCACCCAAGGGGGGCAGAAAGCCCACTAGGCCCCAGGGATTTTTTTTATATATATACGTAGGGGTGGGGGCTGCCCAGAATGGGCATGCAAATACCCTCACCCAAAATAAAAAAATGCTACAGTCTTTCTGCCCCTCCTGGGAGGCAGATGGGGCAAAATCCCACAATCTGCCCCCCCCGGGGGGGCAGAAAGCACCCTAGACGCCAGGGATTGTTTTTATACGCCAGGGGTGGGGGTTGCCCAGAATGGGCATGCTAAAGCCCCCACCATACCCCCCTGAAAGAAGGAATAAGACTTTCTGCCACCCCCAGGAGGCAGATGGGGGCAATAGCCCCTGATGTGCCCCCCGGGGGGGGGGCAGAAAGCCCACTAGGCCCCAGGGATTTTTTTTATATATATACGTAGGGGTGGGGGCTGCCCAGAATGGGCATGCAAACACCCCCACCCAAAATAAAAAAATTCTACAGCCTTTCTGCCCCCCCTGGGGGGCAGATGGGGGCAATAGCCCCTGATCTGCCCCCCGGGGGGGCAGAAAGCACCCTAGACGCCAGGGATTTTTTTATACCATCAGATCACTGGTACGTCAATGGGCAGTACTTTTGCCCCTAGCCTGGCATGCCTATACGTACACCAGTTTGAGGAGGACCATATATTTCATGAAAATAACCCATTCTCTGAACAACTGAGAACATGGAAGCGTTATATTGACGATGTTTTTATTGTTTGGCGTGGGGACGAAGATACAGCCAGACGCTTTGTGGAATGGGTCAACAGTAAAGACCAACACCTTAGATTCACCCATGCAATCAGCAAAGACCATGCAATCTTCTTGGACCTCGACATCAGTATGACTGCAGACGGAATCAGTACAAAGGTACATAATAAACCAACAGACAAGAACAGCCTCTTGCTATATGAAAGCTTCCACCCGAAAGCCCTACGCAACAACCTACCGGTGGGCCAATTTCTCCGGGTGAGCAGAAACTGTTCAGAGACTGAGAACTTCAATGAGCAAGCCAATGACCTTGAGAACAAACTACTGGATCGACACTATTCCAGGAAAATGATAAAAAAAGGCCAGAAAACGAGCCAGGAACAACAACCGTGAAGCCCTGTTAGAGAACATCGAGAAGGAGAGAACTGACAGAATAGTGTGTGTGACCACGTACACACCAACTTCTAACATTGTACAGAAAATCATAAAGAGAAATTGGCATATTTTGGATGGTGCTGAAAAACATTGGGAACCACCATTGTTCGCCTATAAGAGAAGCAAGAACCTGCGAGATGAACTAGTACATGCTAAGGATCCCCCAGGAAATAGGGAGGACCAAATGACCCTCTGGAACACCCAGAGACCGATTGGGCACTATGCATGCGGAGGCTGTGTAGCTTGCCCTTTAACGATGACAACCAAAGAAGTGAATATAGGAACCATACGCCCTTGGAAACTGAGCAGCTTTAGCAACTGCAATACAGAAAATGTGGTGTACCTTCTAACCTGCCCCTGCAGCCTGATGTACGTGGGCATGACCACCCGGAAAATCAAGACCCGCATCAACGAACATCGTACTATACGATGCAAAAAACGAATACAAAACTGACAAGGCACTTCTTAGAACAAAACCACAAAGATACTGACTTGAAGTGGGTGGTTTTAGAAGTGATGAGAAAAGAAAAAAATGACTTGACCAAACCACTCCATATCCGAGAACAGAGATGGGTCTATCGTCTTCAGTCCTGGAAGAAAGGGCTAAATGATGAGATTCCATGGATAGCATTGGCTCAATAGACAGCTTAGAAACACTTTATTGATATGCTCCATATCTATATGATATCTAATATAGCCACTAGAAATTCTTACATCCAACTAATGTTATATGGCATTCTTATATGGCCACTGTTGAAATACCCTCAGCTTATTCGGTCTCAGTGCACCAATAAACAATAAGAGCGCAGGTACTATCTGTGGTGTAACGTTCTCCTTAACATACCCTTGAGAAACTAGGAAATAAGATATTATAATAAGAATACATATTCTGCCCTTGTCATGAGGGCTATAACATGTAACTGATACATTACAGTGTGTGTACCTCACTAAGGGATATATCCCTGCATTTACAAGGTCTCCGTAGCACATTCATATTTTAAGAGAAGCACTTTTACATGGACGTGATATACGCACGTCCATCCACCGCCTATGTGCTTTTTACACTAACCATTTTATAATGTCCCCATCGTTTTGACAGTACAGTGCATAAAACAAGCACAGTGCCTTTTGTTTTCCATCGCGTCCATGCATTTAAATCTCTTGCACAGCGCTAGCTCTATCAGACATGAGCAGCGCTGCTCCGCTTTCCACACTGCGCATGCACTGATTCTTTGCATTTACACTACACCGGTGCGCATGCGCCCCACTGAGCGCTACGTCCGTCATTCCTATATGGGCTGGTCCGTTTCCAGGACACCGGAAGCCCCCAATTAGGTCATACCGCTGCCATCGGTTCGTCAGACAGCCCAGGCAAACACCTCGGGTGTGTAGTAATAACCAGGCTGTGACACCGGATCCGGACATCATAACAGACACCTGAGGCCGATTATACTCAATTATAACACGTATTGACAGCCGCAGGCACTATTAATAGCCGTAGTATTCTCAACTCATTTACCGTCGAGGAGGGGAAGAGAGCACACATAGGTGAAAACGTGGAGGACGCACCACGATACAGTAAGGGTGTGAATGCGTGAATGGATGACTATTTGGCTCTTAGTATTTGGCTCTTGGTGTTGTTGTGTGAACCCAGCGTCCTCATGAGGTACCATTGTACCTCTGGGCTTAAGCACTTGGATTTTCTTCCCCTGATATATCATGCAGCGCTATTTCTTCTTTTTCTCCTCATTAATTACAGCTCGACCGAAGGGGTCTGCTGCACTTACCCTCCTATGGGGCTCCCAGTCCCAACATTAGGGTAAGCACATTGTGGAGATAGTAGTCTCCATATTAATTACTAAGTGCACTTATGACTGACACGTTCTGTTCACTTATAGTCACTCACGATACTGGTTGACGCATGTGGATGACTGCTAGTTGCTTCCACATTGTATATAGATGCTACTTTTTGATTGTACATTGTTTGTCTTTCTTACAGGCTTTAGAATAAGGCCGTTTTCAGTGGAGTGTGATTCCTCACCCCACATAGTGGGAACTCTTCCACCATAGTCTGGTAAGAGTTCAGCCCACCAATTTTTCTTCTAGGTCCTGATGAATGCCGTAGAGCCCATCGGGCCGATAGGCAGAAACATGTCGACCACATCAAATTCGGTGGGGGGACAATAGAATCCCCACGGCACCGACCACTCTTTTTAAACACCATATAGATGCCAGTCACATTAAAATTAATTTGACATCTATAATGACCTTTTAACTCATTTTCTGTATATATGGGCCCCCACTTAGCTTAGAAGTGCATCCCTGTCGTCAGGTGTATGCCCGCCCTCTATCAAACCAAGTTTTTAGAGGGCGAGGACTGGTCTATGATGAAGCATGACACCAGGTGGTGTGTGAGACCAGTCCTTCACTTTTTGTGAGATGTCTTCACTCACATTATAAAATACTGTGGCATCTAGAAACATCCAGCTGGGAGCGGTCCCATTTGCGATTATTAGTTTATGACGGAGGCTGCCGGCTCCCAGTACCCCGTGCCTCTGGTTCCCTTACCCCAGATCTCCTCTGGGCCTTGTGGTTACAATTTTTTTTGTATGCGCCAGGGGTGGGGGCTGCCCAGAATGGGCATGCCAAAGCCCCCACCCTACCCCCAAAAGTAAGAATAGGACTTTCTGCCCTCCCCAGGAGGCAGATGGGGGCAATTGCCCCTGATCTGCCCCCTGGGGGGGGCAGAAAGCCCACTAGGCCCCAGGGTTTTTTTTTTATATATACGTAGGGGTGGGGGCTGCCCAGAATGGGTATTCAAATACCCCCACCCAAAATAAAAAAATTCTACAGCCTTTCTGCCCCCCCTGGGGGGCAGATGGGGGCAATAGCCCCTGATCTGCCCCCCGGGGGGGCAGAAAGCACCCTATACGCCAGGGATTTTTTTTATACCATCAGATCACTGGTACGTCAATGGGCAGTACTTTTGCCCCTAGCCTGGCATGCCTATACGTACACCAGTTTGAGGAGGACCATATATTTCATGAAAATAACCCATTCTCTGAACAACTGAGAACATGGAAGCGTTATATTGACGATGTTTTTATTGTTTGGCGTGGGGACGAAGATACAGCCAGACGCTTTGTGGAATGGGTCAACAGTAAAGACCAACACCTTAGATTCACCCATGCAATCAGCAAAGACCATGCAATCTTCTTGGACCTCGACATCAGTATGACTGCAGACGGAATCAGTACAAAGGTACATAATAAACCAACAGACAAGAACAGCCTCTTGCTATATGAAAGCTTCCACCCGAAAGCCCTACGCAACAACCTACCGGTGGGCCAATTTCTCCGGGTGAGCAGAAACTGTTCAGAGACTGAGAACTTCAATGAGCAAGCCAATGACCTTGAGAACAAACTACTGGATCGACACTATTCCAGGAAAATGATAAAAAAGGCCAGAAAACGAGCCAGGAACAACAACCGTGAAGCCCTGTTAGAGAACATCGAGAAGGAGAGAACTGACAGAATAGTGTGTGTGACCACGTACACACCAACTTCTAACATTGTACAGAAAATCATAAAGAGAAATTGGCATATTTTGGATGGTGCTGAAAAACATTGGGAACCACCATTGTTCGCCTATAAGAGAAGCAAGAACCTGCGAGATGAACTAGTACATGCTAAGGATCCCCCAGGAAATAGGGAGGACCAAATGACCCTCTGGAACACCCAGAGACCGATTGGGCACTATGCATGCGGAGGCTGTGTAGCTTGCCCTTTAACGATGACAACCAAAGAAGTGAATATAGGAACCATACGCCCTTGGAAACTGAGCAGCTTTAGCAACTGCAATACAGAAAATGTGGTGTACCTTCTAACCTGCCCCTGCAGCCTGATGTACGTGGGCATGACCACCCGGAAAATCAAGACCCGCATCAACGAACATCGTACTATACGATGCAAAAAAAACGAATACAAAACTGACAAGGCACTTCTTAGAACAAAACCACAAAGATACTGACTTGAAGTGGGTGGTTTTAGAAGTGATGAGAAAAGAAAAAAATGACTTGACCAAACCACTCCATATCCGAGAACAGAGATGGGTCTATCGTCTTCAGTCCTGGAAGAAAGGGCTAAACGATGAGATTCCATGGATAGCATTGGCTCAATAGACAGCTTAGAAACACTTTATTGATATGCTCCATATCTATATGATATCTAATATAGCCACTAGAAATTCTTACATCCAACTAATGTTATATGGCATTCTTATATGGCCACTGTTGAAATACCCTCAGCTTATTCGGTCTCAGTGCACCAATAAACAATAAGAGCGCAGGTACTATCTGTGGTGTAACGTTCTCCTTAACATACCCTTGAGAAACTAGGAAATAAGATATTATAATAAGAATACATATTCTGCCCTTGTCATGAGGGCTATAACATGTAACTGATACATTACAGTGTGTGTACCTCACTAAGGGATATATCCCTGCATTTACAAGGTCTCCGTAGCACATTCATATTTTAAGAGAAGCACTTTTACATGGACGTGATATACGCACGTCCATCCACCGCCTATGTGCTTTTTACACTAACCATTTTATAATGTCCCCATCGTTTTGACAGTACAGTGCATAAAACAAGCACAGTGCCTTTTGTTTTCCATCGCGTCCATGCATTTAAATCTCTTGCACAGCGCTAGCTCTATCAGACATGAGCAGCGCTGCTCCGCTTTCCACACTGCGCATGCACTGATTCTTTGCATTTACACTACACCGGTGCGCATGCGCCCCACTGAGCGCTACGTCCGTCATTCCTATATGGGCTGGTCCGTTTCCAGGACACCGGAAGCCCCCAATTAGGTCATACCGCTGCCATCGGTTCGTCAGACAGCCCAGGCAAACACCTCGGGTGTGTAGTAATAACCAGGCTGTGACACCGGATCCGGACATCATAACAGACACCTGAGGCCGATTATACTCAATTATAACACGTATTGACAGCCGCAGGCACTATTAATAGCCGTAGTATTCTCAACTCATTTACCGTCGAGGAGGGGAAGAGAGCACACATAGGTGAAAACGTGGAGGACGCACCACGATACAGTAAGGGTGTGAATGCGTGAATGGATGACTATTTGGCTCTTAGTATTTGGCTCTTGGTGTTGTTGTGTGAACCCAGCGTCCTCATGAGGTACCATTGTACCTCTGGGCTTAAGCACTTGGATTTTCTTCCCCTGATATATCATGCAGCGCTATTTCTTCTTTTTCTCCTCATTAATTACAGCTCGACCGAAGGGGTCTGCTGCACTTACCCTCCTATGGGGCTCCCAGTCCCAACATTAGGGTAAGCACATTGTGGAGATAGTAGTCTCCATATTAATTACTAAGTGCACTTATGACTGACACGTTCTGTTCACTTATAGTCACTCACGATACTGGTTGACGCATGTGGATGACTGCTAGTTGCTTCCACATTGTATATAGATGCTACTTTTTGATTGTACATTGTTTGTCTTTCTTACAGGCTTTAGAATAAGGCCGTTTTCAGTGGAGTGTGATTCCTCACCCCACATAGTGGGAACTCTTCCACCATAGTCTGGTAAGAGTTCAGCCCACCAATTTTTCTTCTAGGTCCTGATGAATGCCGTAGAGCCCATCGGGCCGATAGGCAGAAACATGTCGACCACATCAAATTCGGTGGGGGGACAATAGAATCCCCACGGCACCGACCACTCTTTTTAAACACCATATAGATGCCAGTCACATTAAAATTAATTTGACATCTATAATGACCTTTTAACTCATTTTCTGTATATATGGGCCCCCACTTAGCTTAGAAGTGCATCCCTGTCATCAGGTGTATGCCCGCCCTCTATCAAACCAAGTTTTTAGAGGGCGAGGACTGGTCTATGATGAAGCATGACACCAGGTGGTGTGTGAGGCCAGTCCTTCACTTTTTGTGAGATGTCTTCACTCACATTATAAAATACTGTGGCATCTAGAAACATCCAGCTGGGAGCGGTCCCATTTGCGATTATTAGTTTATGACGGAGGCTGCCGGCTCCCAGTACCCCGTGCCTCTGGTTCCCTTACCCCAGATCTCCTCTGGGCCTTGTGGTTACAATTTTTTTGTATGCGCTAGGGGTGGGGCTGCCCAGAATGGGCATGCCAAAGCCCCCACCCTACCCCCAAAAGTAAGAATAGGACTTTCTGCCCTCCCCAGGAGGCAGATGGGGGCAATTGCCCCTGATCTGCCCCCTGGGGGGGGCAGAAAGCCCACTAGGCCCCAGGGTTTTTTTTTTATATATACGTAGGGGTGGGGGCTGCCCAGAATGGGTATTCAAATACCCCCACCCAAAAGAAAAAATGCTACAGTCTGTCTGCCCCTCCTGGAAGGCAGATGGGGCAATAGCCCCTTATCTGCCCCCCCGGGGGGCAGAAAGCCCAATAGGCACCAGCGATTTTTATTTTTCCAAAGTTCAGGGCGGGGGCTG
The DNA here is from genome assembly GCA_963921515.1 of Calotriton arnoldi. Classification (NCBI taxonomy): domain Eukaryota; kingdom Metazoa; phylum Chordata; class Amphibia; order Caudata; family Salamandridae; genus Calotriton; species Calotriton arnoldi. The sequence goes on from CAWUFW010004639.1 coordinate 864,165, forward strand.
CCCAGAATGGGCATGCCAATGCCCCGACCCCCACAAAAAATGCCACAGTCTTTCTGCCCCCCCTCAGGAGGCAGATAGGGGCAAAAGCCTCTGATCTGCCCCCTGGGGGGGCAGAGAGCCCACGAGGCGGCAGCAATTATGCTAGCTTTTTTATATGTAGGGGTGAGGGCTGCCCAGAATGGGCATCCCAATGTCCCCACCCACCCAAACAAAATAGCCAGTCTTTCCGCCCTCTTGGGGGCATATCAGGGCAATAGCGCCCGATATCCTCCCTCCTCAGGGCGGCAGAAAGCCCACTAGGCACAGACTTTTTTGCTGAATGTGCCTACTTCTGGATTTTGGGACCTAGCGCAGCTAGCACCCAAGGAAACCTACCAAACCCACACATTTCTGAAAACTAGACACCCGGGGAATTTCAGGGAGGTATGGCTTGCGTGGATCCCCCAACGTTTTCTTACCCAGAATCCCCTGCAAACCTCAAATTTAGCTGAAAAAATCACTTTTTCCACACATTTTTGTGTGGGAAAGTTGTGGCATCACCGGGCTGACACAAATTTCCTGCCACCTAGCATTCCCCCAAGTCTCCCGATAAAAATGGTGCCTCACTCGTGTGGGAGGCCCAAGTACCCGCGACAGGCAAGGGCCCAAAACGTATTGAGGCGACATCAAAATTGCCTATCACAAAACGACCTGGTTTTGCAAGGGGGGTCACCTGGGTTTTTGGCCCCGTGCTTGGCGGCCAGCTAGGGAAACCTACCAAACACACACATTTCTGAAAACTAGATACCAGGGTGATTATAGGGAGGTATGGCTTGAGTGGATCCCCCAACTTTTTCTAACCTGGTACCCCTGCAAACCTCAAATTTAGCTGAAAACATCACTTTTTTCACACATTTTTGTGTGGGAAAGTTGTGGCATCACCGGGCTGACACAAATTTCCTACCACCCAGTGTTCCCCCAGGTCTCCCGATAAAAATGGTGCCTCACTCGTGTGGGAGGCCCAAGTACCCGCGACAGGAAAAGGCCCAAAACATATTGAGGCGACATCAAAATTGCCTATCACAATACAACCTGGTTTTTCAAGGGGGGTCACCTGGGTTTTTGGCACCTTGCTCGGCGGCCAGCTAGGGAAACCTACCAAACCCAAACATTTCTGAAAACTAGACACCCAGGGGATTCCAGGGAGGTATGGCTTGCGTGGATCCCCTAACGTTTTCTTACCCAGAATCCCCTGCAAACCTCAAATTTAGCTGAAAAAAATCACTTTTTCCACACATTTTTGTGTGGGAAAGCTGTGGCATCACCGGGCTGACACAAATTTCCTACCACCGAGCGTTCCCCGAGGTCTCTCGATAAAAATGGTGCCTCACTCGTGTGGGAGGCCCAAGTACCCACGACAGGCAAGGGCCCAAAACGTATTGAGGCGACATCAAAATTGCCTATCACAAAACGACCTGGCTTTGCAAGGGGGGTCACCTGGGTTTTTGGCCCCGTGCTTGGTGGCCAGCTAGGGAAACCTACCAAACACACACATTTCTGAAAACTAGATACCAGGGTGATTATAGGGAGGTATGGCTTGAGTGGATCCCCCAACTTTTTCTAACCTGGTACCCCTGCAAACCTCAAATTTAGCTGAAAACATCACTTTTTCCACACATTTTTGTGTGGGAAAGTTGTGGCATCACAGGGCTGACACAAATTTCCTACCACCCAGTGTTCCCCCAGGTCTCCCGATAAAAATGGTGCCTCACTCGTGTGGGAGGCCCAAGTACCCGCGACAGGAAAGGGCCCAAAACATATTGAGGCGACATCAAAATTGCCTATCACAATACAACCTGGTTTTTCAAGGGGGTCACCTGGGTTTTGGCACCTTGCTCGGCGGCCAGCTAGGGAAACCTACCAAACCCAAACATTTCTGAAAACTAGACACCCAGGGGGTTCCAGGGAGGTATGGCTTGCGTGGATCCCCTAACGTTTTCTTACCCAGAATCCCCTGCAAACCTCAAATTTAGCTGAAAGAAATCACTTTTTCCACACATTTTTGTGTGGGAAAGCTGTGGCATCACCGGGCTGACACAAATTTCCTACCACCGAGCGTTCCCCGAGGTCTCTCGATAAAAATGGTGCCTCACTCGTGTGGGAGGCCCAAGTACCCACGACAGGCAAGGGCCCAAAACGTATTGAGGCGACATCAAAATTGCCTATCACAAAACGACCTGGTTTTGCAAGGGGGGTCACCTGGGTTTTAGGCCCCGTGCTTGGCGGCCAGCTAGGGAAACCTATCAAACCCACACATTTCTGAAAAATAGACACCCGGGGGATTATAGGGAGGTATGGCTTGTGTGGATCCCCCAACTTTTTCTTACCCAGAATCCCCTGCAAACCTCAAATTTAGCTGAAAAAATCACTTTTTCCACACATTTTTGGGTGGAAAAGTTGTGGCATCACTGGGCTGACACAAATGTCCTACCACCCAGCGTTCCCCCAGGTCTCCCGATAAAAATGGTGCCTCACTCGTGTGGGAGGCCCAAGTACCCGCGACACGCAAGGGCCCAAAACGTATTGAGTTGACATCAAAATTGCCTATCACAAAATGACCTGGTTTTGCAAGGGGGGCCACCTGGGTTTTTGGCCCTGTGCTTGGCGGCCAGCTAGGAAAACCTACCAAACCCACACATTTCTGAAAACTAGACTAGGTGTGGTGTGGTGTGTTCACGTTGGGTTTTGGGCCGTTTCCTGTCGCGGGCACTAGGCCTACCCACACAAGTGAGGTACCATTTTTCTCGGAAGACTTTGGGGAACGCGGGGTGGGTGGAATTTTGTGGATCCACACAGATTCCAGGACTTTCCACAGCAGAAATGTGAGGAAAATGTGTTTTTTTTAATCAAATTTTTAGGTTTGCAAGGGATTCTGGGTAATAGAACCTGGTGAGAGCCAGTCAAGTCACCCCATTCTGGATTCCCCTGGGTGTCTAGTTTTCAAAAATGTATAGGTTTGCTAGGTTTCCCTAGGTGCCAGCAGAGCTAGAGTTCAAAAACTACAGCTAGGCACTTTGCAAAAAAAGGGTCAGTTTTCTCTGTGAAAATGTGGTGTGTCCACGTTGCGTTTTGGGCTGTTCCCTGTCACGGGCACTAGGCCTACCCACAGAAGTGAGGTACCATTTTTCTCGGAAGACTTTGGGAAATGTGGGGTGGGTGGAATTTTGTGGATCCACACAGATTCCAGAACTTTCCACCACAAAAATGTGAGGAAAATATGTTTTTTTTACAAATTTGTAGGTTCGCAAGGGATTCTGGGTAATAGAACCTGGTGAGAGCCAGTCAAGTCACCCCATCCTGAATTCCCCTGGGTGTCTAGTTTTCAAAAATGTATAGGTTTGCTAGGTTTCCCTAGGTGCCAGCAGAGCTAGGGTTCAAAATCTACAGCTAGGCACTTTGCTAACAAAGGGTTAGTTTTCACTGTAAAAATGTGGTGTGTCCACGTTGCGTTTTGAGCCGTTTCCTGTCGCGGGCACTAGGCCTACCCACACAAGTGAGGTACCATTTTTATCGGGAGACTTAGGGTAACACAGAATTGTAGAGCAACTGTTATTACCTATTGACTTTTGATGCATTTCTGCCTTCCAAATGAAAGACAATGTGTAAAAAGAAGTCATTTTGAAAAATGACCTATAATTCTCATGCTAGTATGGGTACTCACAATTTCAGAAATGTGCAAATATCTACTGTTTCTAAACTCTATATTTTAATCCAATTTCAGAAATACATAGGTGTCTCTCATACCAATTTTTCCATGTATATATTTTCCCAAATGAATTGCTCTATACCTGGTACATAATAAAAAAACATTGCAAGACACTGCTCAGTTTTTGGCTCTGGGTTCGTCGGGTTCTTGGTGAACCTACAAGTCCTATATATCCCCACAACCAGAAAGGTCCAGTGGATGTAACGGTATATTGCTTTCAAACAGTTGTCATAATTAGAAGAAGTTACAGGTGAAAACGTTGACACAAAGGGCTGTTTTTTTCAACTAATTTTCAACTTTTCCTATATTCAACAGTTAGGGGCCGATTCCGATCTCGGCCGGTAGGGCACCGAATCGGATTCGGCTTAACCAGATCCGATTCGGAGTCCTCTTTCCCGACCGATTCGTACGTGCGTCCGGGCGAGCGAGTATGATGCGAGCGCTCGCGAAATCGCCGACCGACACGTACGCGGGTCCGACCCGCTCCGACCGACTCGCACGGACACTGTTCGCACCGCGCAATGGAGACGTTCCCCGGCCGGGCAAGTACAATGCGCGCCTCGAGCAGTCCGACCGACTCGCGCCGTCCGGCTCGAAAGAGCAGTCGGAGCCGGACTTTGGGGGTCCGTGTCGGACCTCCCTGTACACGTAGCCGTGCGAGTCGCACACAGGGGGGACCCATGGGTCCCCCCTACCTGTGCATGTATGGCGCGATTCGCATTGACGCGAACCCACTGTAGGGGGCGCCCTTGTTCGCCTCGCACCCATTGGGTCAATGGGAGCCCGCGTACGCGTTGTACGACCGGCTCCCATTGACTTCAATGGGAGTCCGACCGAATCGAGTCCGATAGCATGCATCCGCATCGTACTCGTTCTGTCGGGCTGATAGAGTCTGATTCGTTCGGAAATCTCTCCGGGTCCGGCTCGGTCGGAGTGATTACTGGCCCGAATCGGAATCGGCCCCTTAGTCTCTAAAAAGAAACCTTGAAGGATCTACACAAATGACCCCTTGCTGAATTCAGAATGTTGTCTACTTTTCTAAAATGTATAGATTTCCAGGATCCATTATTGCTTTCATACCCATTTCTACCATTAACTGGAAGGAGGTTGAAAGCACAAAAAATAGCAAAAATAGGCTATGTCCCAGAAAAATGCCAAAACTGTGTAAAAATGTTTGGTTTTCTGACAAAAGTCTGCTTGTCCCTGAAAGCTGGGAAGATGGTGATTTCAGCACCACAATCCCTTTTTTGATACCATTTGCAGGGAAAAAACCAGACACTTTCATCTGTAGCCATTGTTTCCAATTTTTCCCAAAAATCCCAAAATTCACCTGTAATTTGGCTAATTTCTTGGTCCCCTCCAGGGGGATCCACAAACCCTGGGTACCTTTAGAATCCCCATGATGTTGGAAACAAAGGACGCAAATTTGGCCTGGATACCTTATGTGGTCAAAAAGTTACAGGGGCCTAAGCGCAACTACCCCAAATAGCCCAAAAAAGGCTTAGCACAGGGGGAAAGGCCTAGCAGCGAAGGGGTTAAATTAATTTTGTTTATCATATTTTTTAAATGTATATTACATCTAAGTAATTTTTTTAAAGTTAATTTTATTAATTTATTTAACATTATTTTTTTATATATAAAAAAACCAGATATTTTTTACATCTATATTATTTTTTCGATATTTTAGTAATTTACATTATAAGGATAGGATGTTGATATTTTGACTATCGATATTTTTGCATTGATATTTGAGTAGGTAGATATTTTTGTATTCGACATTATGTCAGTGATTCCAGTAGCGGATCTCTCCCACGGTCGCAAGCGGGGTCGTCCATGCAAAAATCTAGGAGGTGCAGATGGAAAGACAACCACCACCACCAGCAAGAAACCTCAACCTTAATTTACTCTATAGTGTGTGTGTTAGAAATGGGGGTCTCTAGTTGGCAATGGCTGGCGCCACTGTCCAAATAGGGACCCTTCTTCCTAAGTCAGGGCAAGTGGGCTACCCCCTTTGATAACCCCTGCTCAACCCTGTGGTAACGTAGCACGAGCAGTTAGGCCTATCTCAGAGGCAGTGTGTGAAGCATTTATGACCATGCACAATAAGGCAGTAACGACACCACAAAAGGACACAACTCAAGTAGGTATAGAAAAAATAGTATCTTTATCTAAGGTCTAGTACGAGACTCTCAAAAGCGTTTTAACCAGTCACAATGCACGTAAATCAGTAGGGACTTAAAAAGGCAATACGTATTCTCCAGAACGTGACTCGGACTGAGTTCAAGGCCTGGGTCTACGCGACCCGTTGCGCACCAGATACCTGCCGTTGGATGGGGACACAGCCCGTAGCTTCTCGAAGAAGCGGAGACGGTGACAGGTGGACTCCCAGCGACCACAGTTCTCGATGGCAGGGGTCCGCAAAGTGCACTCACAATGATTCGGGCACTCGGGGACAGGCGGACTCCCAGCGGCAGCAGCACGCGGCTGCGGCGGCCCGGGCTGGTGGTGGCGATGACTCTCGTCATGCAGCTCCGTGGTGGGCTCGCGGCGGCAGCATCGCTCTCCTAGCTGCGGCGGCCCACGGGACAATTCACAATGGTGCAAGGTTGACAAAGACACGGGCACTCAGCCACAGCAGCTCTCTCTTAGCTGCGGCAGCCCACAGGACAAATCCCAATGATGCAAAGTTAGCAAAGGTGCAAGCACTCCGCGGCAGCAGCTCTCTCTTAGCTGCGGCAGCTCACAGGACAAATCTCGGTGATGCAAAGTTAGCAAGGGTGTGAGCACTCAGCGGCGGCAGCTTTCTCTTAGCTGCGGCGGCTCACAGGACAAATCATGATGATGCAAAGTTAGCAAGGGTGCGAGGACTCAGCGGCGGCAGCTCTCTCTTAGCTGCGGCGGCTCAAAGGACAATCTATGATGTTGCACCACTGACACAAGTGTGGGCATCCAGCGGCGGCAGCTCTCTTAGCTGCGGCGGCCCACAGGGTTTCAGCGAAGGTTCTGAGGATTCAAAATAAGGCGGGCACTCAGCGGCGGCAGCTCTCTCTTAGCTGCGGCGGCCCACACAGTTTCAGCGAAGGATCTGAGGATTCAAAATAAGGCGGGCACTCAGCGGCGGCAGCTCTCTTTTAGCTGTGGCGGCCCACACAGGTTCAGCAAAAGTTCTGAGGATTCAAAATAAGGCGGGCACTCAGCGGCGGCAGCTCTCTCTTAGCTGCGGCGGCCCACACAGTTTCAGCGAAGGTTCTGAGGATTCAAAATAAGGCGGGCACTCAGCGGCGGCAGCTCTCTCTTAGCTGCGGCGGCCCAGACAGTTTCAGCGAAGGTTCTGAAGATTCCAATTAAGGCGGGCACTCAGCGGCGGCAGCTCTCTCTTAGCTGCGGCTGCCCACACAGTTTCAGCGAAGGTTCTGAAGATCCAAATTAAGGCGGCACTCAGCGGCGGCAGCTCTCTCTTAGCTGAGGCGGCCCACACAGTTTCAGCAAAGGTTCTGAAGATTCAAATTAAGGCGGGCACTCAGCGGCGGCAGCTCTCTCTTAGCTGCGGCGGCCCACACACAGAGTTCACAAGGGTTACCAGTCCGCGTTCCTCACAGTAGGACTAGAGGTTCCGGATTACTCGACGGAGGCCTCACCTGCAAGTAGAATTCCGAGCAAAGGAATTCGGGCGGCTGACGGGGTGAAGTCTAATGTCCCTGAGACTTTAGCAGGAGGCGCTCTCAATTCAGGCCCTTGGGTAGTTTCTTCAGCAAGCTTGGTGAAAGTTTCAAAGTTCTTTCCTCTGTCCGCTCGGACAGAGTTTCGTCTTGACATCCAGAAGGAACACCCTTGAAACAGGTTTCAGAGCAGCGTTTTATACCTAAAAAGTCTTTGTTCTCTGCAGTCACAAATCACTGCATCCAGCCAAAACCAGTTCGGTGGGGTCGGGGAGCACTTGGTTTACGAGGCGACATCCTGCCCTTTGAGAATCTGGGGGTCTGCCATCAGACGCCCAGTGGGAGGTGGAGCCATCAATCACCTTGCCAGGCACGGCCCTGCTCAGATCAAAGAGTCACCCCTCTCCATACTCTAAATGCCGATCTCTCTCTCCAGCCAGGTCTGACCCAGCTGGCCCTCTGCGCCAAAACCAGACGGCCAATACACACGCCAGCAAAGCCTACAGGAAAGCTGAGGCCAGAAAATACCTCGTTTCTAGCAGAGGTATTTTCGAACACGGGCTACGCAAATAATCCTTACTAAAAGATGTATCTCAATGTCCTGAGCTTAAACATATCAAATTCGACGTTCCTATCAGGTTCCTGGGGGCAGGTAGTATTAGGGCATGTAATACTCAGCCTGCCCATTCTGGCCTATGAGAACGGATAGCCTCACAATAGTAAACAGTGAAATGGAGGGTAACTCGCTATTAGAACATGCTACACAGACATACTTTAAAAGCTGCTTCGGTGGGTAGCGCAAATCAGCGCTGCCGGCCCACCAGCAGTATTTGGTCTACCAGCCCTGGGCACACACAGTGCACTGATACTAGGGACTGACAGGTAAACCAAACGAGCCAATTATGATTATCCCAATTCATACAGTTATCTTTACACAGGAAGCATTCATGCTGTGTCACTGATTGGCAGTGGCACAGCGCCCAGAGCATCTAAATCCAGCCAACATAAAAGGTAAGAAGCGAAAAGAGGAAGGGAGACCCGCGCCAATGATGCCAGGTCTAACACGCGTCCCCTCCAGCTGAAATGTGGAGAGAACTAACTATTCCCTTGGGAGTTCTCATCACTAAGTCGGAAAACCTGGACAGACCGTCAGCATTGGCGTGTTCTGTACCAGGGCGGTGTTCCACCGTGAAATCCATACCCTGTAGGGAAATGGACCACCTCAACAACTTGGGATTCTCACCCTCATATGCATCAACCATCTAAGGGGCCTGTGGTCTGTCTGAACCCGGAAGTGAGTCCCAAACAAATATGGCCTCAGCTTCTTCAGCACCCAGACCACAGCAAATGCCTCACGCTCAATTGCACTCCACCTCTGTTCCCGGGGAAGTAACCTCCTGCTTAGGAAGGCTACCGGTTGGTCTAGTCCCTCCTCATTGATCTGTGACAGAACAGCCCCTATACCATGCTCTGAGGCGTCTGTCTGGACAACGAATTCCTTTGAAAAGTCGGGCGCCTGAAGCACGGGTGCAGTGCACATGGCAGTCTTCAAGGTGTCAAAAGCGTTCTGACAGGTGTCAGTCCAGTTTACCTCCTGTGGCTGCTTCTTAGAAGTCAGCTCAGTCAAGGGTGCAACAATGTTACCATATCCTTTGACAAACATCCTGTAGTACCCCGTGAGTCCTAAGAAGGCTCTCACCTGCGTCTGAGTCTTGGGGGGTTCCCACACCAGGATAGTTTCAATTTTGGGCTGAAGGGGCGCCACCTGGCCGCTCCCCACCTGGTGCCCAAATACACTACAGAACCCTGCCCAATCTGGCACTTACTGGCTTTGATTGTGAGGCCTGCCTTCCACAGTGCCATCAATACCTCCCAGAGGTGGCGCAGGTTGTCCTCCCAAGAGGAGCTAAACACTGCAATGTCATCCAGGTAGGCGGCACTGAAGTCTTCCAGCCAAACCAACACCCTGTTGACCAGCCTCTGAAAGGTGGCAGGGGCATTCTTCATTCCAAAGGGCATCACCCGGAACTGGTAGTGCCCATCGGGGGTGGAGAAGGCTGACCTCTCCTTTGCTCCCTCGGTCAAGGCGATCTGCCAATACCCAGACATCAAATCAAATGTGCTGAGGTATTTTGCAGCCCCTAACCGATCTATGAGCTCATCGGCTCTGGGGATGGGGTGCGCGTCAGTCTTCGTGACTGAATTGAGGCCCCGATAGTCCACGCAGAACCGAAGTTCTGGGGTGGTACCAGGCGCTGCAGCTTTTGGTACCAGGACCACTGGGCTGGACCAAGGGCTGCTAGAGGACTCAATCACCCCAAGGGCAAACATTTTGGTAACCTCATCCTTAATGTAGGCCCTTACCCGGTCAGTCACTCGGTAAGCCTTGTGCTTAATGGAAGGACTGTCCCCGGTGTCCACGTCATGGACACACCAATCAGTGACACTAGGTACCAGGGAGAACAGATCACTGAATTGCCCCAACAGTTGGCGACAATCACCCTGCTGCTCAGGGGTCAGTGTGGTGGAGAGGACCACACCCTCCACTGACCCATCTCGCTCCCCTGCACACAGGAGGTCAGGAGGGGCTCACTCCCCTCCTCCATCCCAGCATCTGTGGCCAGAAGCATGCCCACTTCAGACCTCTCAAAGTGGGGCTTCAGGCGGTTAACATGCAGGACCCGCAAGGGGTTCCTGGGAGACTGCAAGTCCACCACGTAGGTAACAGGACTCTTGCGCTCCACCACCTCAAAGGGGCTGGTCCACTTATCCTGGAACGCAAAGGGCTCCACCGGGGCCATGACCCAAACCTTCTGTCCAGGCTGAAACTCGATCAGAGTGGCATTCTGATCGTGCCAGCGTTTCATCTCTTCCTGGCTGGTTTCCAGGTTTGCCTCAGCAAGTTTCCTGAAACGCCGAATCTGGTTCCTGAAGGCCAGCATGTAACTAAACACATCCTGGGGAGGTTTCCTGGGAGATTGCTCCCAGCCTTCCTTGACCAGACTCAGAGGCCCTCTTACCGGGTGACCATAGAGCAGCTCAAAGGGACTGAACTCCTAAGGACTTCTGTGGCACCTCACGGTAAGCAAACAACAGGCATGGCAAGAGGACATCCCACTTACGCCTCATGGGCTCGCCTAGGCCCATAATCATGCCCTTAAGGGTCCGGTTGAACTCTCTCAACCAGCCCATTACCCTGGGGGTGGCAAGGACTGGTGAACTTATACGTTACCCCACACTCCTCCCACAGAGACTTCATGTACTTGGAGATTAAGTTAGTTCCCTTATCGGACACCACCTCTCTGGGGAATCCCACATGGGAGAAAATCCCCATCAGTGCCCGTCCCACCATGGGGGCCGTCACTGTCCTGAGTGGGATGGCCTCAGGGTACCGGGTGGCATGGTCCACCAAGACCAGGATGAACCTGTTGCCCATGGCTGTCTTGGGATCCAGAGGCCCCACAATATCAATGCCCACTCTCTCGAATGGGGTGCTCACCATGGGAAAGGGCTGTAGTGGGGCCTTAATCTTCCCCCCACTCTTCCCACTTGCCTGGCAAGTCTCACACGTCCTGCAGTGAGCATCCAAGCTCCTGCGCATCTGGGGCCAATAGAAGTGGGTGACCAGCCTCTCAAAGGTCTTGGTCTGCCCCAGATGTCCGGCCAGTGGCACATCATGAGCCAACCCCAGTAGGAAGGTCCTGAAGCGCTGGGGTACCACCAGCTCATGGGCTGACCCAGGCTCAGCAACCTTAGGCTCGCTGTAAAGGAGGTCGTTCTCCCAATACATCCAATGTGACCCTGTCTGGTCACCTACTGCCTGGGCGGCGGCCTGTCGCCGCACCCCCTCAAGAGAAGGGCAAGTTCTCTGCTGCTCGCAAAGTTCCTCCCTGGAGGGCCCCCTTCCTGCAGCCAATGGGTCAGCTCCGGTAGGTCCCCCAGTTCGGCCACTTGTTCCCCTGTAGGTTCCAGGGCATCCCCCTCAAGGTCTGCTCCCTCTGGGACCGTGGGAACCGCGGGGGCCGGTTTCCCACGCCCCCTACCCCTTCTCTTTGAGGTAGGGGCCTTGGCCATACTTTCAGGCTCCAGACCCTCCTGAACATCCTTCTGAGCTGTCATGGACCGAGTGGTCACACACGCCCACTCAGGCAAACCCAACATTTCCAAATGAGACTTTCTCTCCACCGTAGCCCACGGGGAGTTCTCCAGATCGTTGCCCAACAGACAGTCTACAGGCATGGTGGCCCTCACAGCCACTTGAAGAGTTCTTGTGACCCCTTCACTCGAAGAGAACCTGAGCCACTTCACACTGGCTCTCTGAGTTGTCTGCTGACACTACGGGGCAGAATGCATGGGGGACAACTTGCTCTTTGGACACCAACCGGGAGCTGACAGCAGTCACACTAGCTCCGGTGTCCCTGAGAGCCTCCACCGTACGGCCATTGATGGTCACCCACTGCCGGTACTTCTGAGTGTTGTTCGGCAGTGTGGGGTTAGGGACCTTCTCGAAGTCCCCTAGCGAGACAAGGGTTAACTCTACGGGATCCCACCCACCTTGGACCTCCATTTCCTCCCCCCAGGGCTACACTGGCAATCTAGTGGATGGTGCACGGGGTGGTGCACAAGGGATGCATTGGGGTCCCTCTGGGGACACTGGGGATCATAATACCGGTGGCCCACTTGACCACACTTGAAACAAGTAAGGGGTCCCCTATGAACAGGCCTACCTGTCGGGGACACTGGCTTCTTCTCAGGGGGAGGCTGGGACACCACTGCTTGGTTCCTTTTGGAATTACTTTGGGGCCCTCTCTGGAACTCCCTCTGTTTACCCTTGTCCCCCCCACTTTTCTGCTGGGGACCCTGCCCACCTCTGGCGAAGTCTCCCACAAAACCTTTGCGGACCCGGGTGCTCACCCAGCGGTCCGCCTCCTCAGCAAGCTTCCTAGGGTTAGTCAGATTGCTATCAATCAGGTGCTGGCGTAGCTCTGGAAAACAGTTACTGGACAAATGCTCCCATGCAAACAAATCATACAATTGCTCGAAAGTTTCCACTTTGCTACCTTTTACCCAGCGATCCATTGCTCTGCAGAAAAAAGACACATATTCAACCCACGTGGTACCCTCTAACTTCTTACAGGTCCTAAACCTCTGCCTGTACATTTCCGGGTCAAACCATAACGGGTCATCAAAGCTTCTTTCATATGGGCATACACCATCCTGCTCTCCTCAGGCAGGTCCAACAGGGTATCCCTACCATCACTCACAAAGCTCCCCCACAATCCCGCTCCCCAATCCTGCTCAGGGACCCGGTGGGACACCATTGCTATCTCATATGCGGCAAACCATTGCCCAATATCCTCACTCTTGTGAAAATCCTTAGGAATATAAACTCTACTCTCAGGAGTTACTAAAGGTATACTGCCACCAGAGGGGGAGACCGGGACACTCCTCACCCTGATCTCTTTCTCCCTCAACATTCTCTCATGTTCCATTCTCATTTTCTCAAGTTCAAATGACAATCGATTCTTCTCAATGTCTAACTTATTACTCTCAAGGTCCTTCTGACCTTCCAATTTAGCCATCTCCAAACTATGCCTTCTATCTCTCTCCCTGTCCTCCAGCTCTTCTGGGGTCAGGCTCCTTTGGGATACACTAGTACCTGGATTGGAGGGTGTTCTATCTCCCCCTCTACTGCATCATCCTGCTGCGCTCCAGCATTCTCTTCCTCATCCCCAGCGGACTCTCTCGCTTCCCACCAGGCCTTCAGCGCCTTGTGGTACTCCTCCTTCCTAGAGAGACCTATCACGGGGACTGCGAATTGCCTACAAAATGACTTCAGCTGTTTGGCAGTATAGGTATCTAATCTTTCCTCCTCAAAGGCGAGATCCTCCGAAGCATTGGATGTTGGCCTTCCCATATTGGCAGTACTCATGGCTGCGATCAACAATTCAATATTAAAGCAAATCCCACCAAAAAAAAATCGGGAAGAAAAAACAAAATTTGCGCGTGTCTGCGCTTTGGTCTGTACTCACTAGTGGTGTCTACCAGTTATTGTACGTGGATCATAAATGCAAGTCCTGATCCTCACCGCTGACCACCAATGTTAGAAATGGGGGTCTCTAGTTGGCAATGGCTGGCGCCACTGTCCAAATAGGGACCCTTCTTCCTAAGTCAGGGCAAGTGGGCTACCCCTTTTGATAACCCCTGCTCAACCCTGTGGTAACGTAGCACGAGCAGTTAGGCCTATCTCTGAGGCAGTGTGTGAAGCATTTATGACCATGCACAATAAGGCAGTAACAACACCACAAAAGGACACAACTCAAGTAGGTATAGAAAAAATAGTATCTTTATCTAAGGTCTAGTACGAGACTCTCAAAAGCGTTTTAACCAGTCACAATGCACGTAAATCAGTAGGGACTTAAAAAGGCAATACGTATTCGCCAGAACGTGGCTCAGACTGAGTTCAAGGCCTGGGTCTACGCGACCCGTTGCGCACCAGATACCTCCCGTTGGACGGGGACACAGCCCGTAGCTTCTCGAAGAAGCAGAGACGGTGACAGGCGGACTCCCAGCGACCACAGTTCTCGATGGCAGTGGTCCGCAAAGTGCACTCACAATGATTCGGGCACTCGGGGACAGGCGGGCTCCCAGCGGCAGCAGTACGCGGCTGCGGCGGCCCGGGCTGGTGGTGGCGATGACTCTCATCGTGCAGCTCCGTGGTGGGCTCGCGGTGGCAGCAGCGCTCTCCTAGCTGCGGCGGCCCACGGGACGATAAACGATGGTGCAAGGTTGACAAAGACGCAGGCACTCAGCGGCAGCAGCTCTCTCTTAGCTGCGGCGGCCCACAGGACAAATCCCAATGATGCAAAGTTAGCAAAGGTGCGAGCAGTCCGCGGCAGCAGCTCTCTCTTAGCTGCGGCGGCTCACAGGACAAATGACGATGATGCAAAGTTAGCAAAGGTGCGAGCACTCAGCGGCGGCAGCCCTCTCTTGGCTGCGGCGGCTCACAGGACAAATCTCGGTGATGCAAAGTTAGCAAGGATACGAGCACTCAGCTGCGGCAGCTCTCTCTTAGCTGCGGCGGCTCACAGGACAAATCACGAAGATGCAAAGTTAGCAAGGGTGCGAGCACTCAGCGGCGGCAGCTCTCTCTTAGCTGCGGCAGCTCAAAGGACAATCCACGATGTTGCACCACTGACACAAGTGCGGGCATCCAGCGGTGGCAGCTCTCTTAGCTGCGGCGGTCCACAGGGTTTCAGAGAAGGTTCTGAGGATTCAAAATAAGGCGGGCACTCAGCAGCGGCAGCTCTCTCTTAGCTGCGGCGGCCCACACAGTTTCAGCGAAGGTTCTGAGGATTCAAAATAAGGCGGGCACTCAGCGGCGGCAGCTCTCTCTTAGCTGCGGCGGCCCACACAGGTTCAGCGAAAGTTCTGAGGATTCAAAATAAGGCGGGCACTCAGCGGCAGCAGCTCTCTCTTAGCTGCGGCGGCCAACACAGTTTCAGCGAAGGTTCTGAGGATTCAAAATAAGGCGGGCACTCAGCGGCGGCAGTTCTCTCTTAGCTGCGGCGGCCCACACAGTTTCAGCGAAGGTTCTGAATATTCCAATTAAGGCGGGCACTCAGCAGCGGCAGCTCTCTCTTAGCTGTGGCGGCCCACTCAGTTTCAGCGAAGGTTCTGAAGATTCAAATTAAGGCGGGCACTCAGCGGCGGCAGCTCTCTCTTAGCTGCGGCGACCCACACACAGAGTTCACAAGGGTTACCAGTCCGCGTTCCTCACAGTAGGACTAGAGGTTCCGGATTACTCGACGGAGGCCTCACCTGCAAGTAGAATTCCGAGCAAAGGAATTTGGGCGGCTGACGGGGTGAAGTCTAATGTCCCTGAGACTTCAGCAGGAGGCGCTCTCAATTCAGGCCCTTGGGTAGTTTCTTCAGCAAGCTTGGTGAAAGTTTCAAAGTCCTTTCCTCTGTCCGCTCGGACAGAGTTTCGTCTTGACATCCAGAAGGAACACCCTTGAAACAGGTTTCAGCGCAGCGTTTTATACCTAAAAAGTATTTGTTCTCTGCAGTCACAAATCACTGCATCCAGCCAGAACCAGTTCGGTGGGGACGGGGAGCACTTGGTTTATGAGGCGACATCCTGCCCTTTGAGAATCTGGGGGTCTGCTATCAGACGCCCAGTAGGAGGTGGAGCCATCATTCACCTTGCCAGGCCCGGCCCTGCTCAGATCAAAGAGTCACCCCTCTCCATACTCTAAATGCCGATCTCTCTCTCCAGCCAGGTCTGAACCAGCTGGTCCTGCTGCTCCAAAACCAGACGGCCAATACACACGCTAGCAAAGCCTACAGGAAAGCTGAGGCCAGAAAATACCTCGTTTCTAGCAGAGGTATTTTCGAGCACGGGCTACGCAAATAATCCTTACTAAAAGATGTATCTCAATGTCCTGAGCTTAAACATATCAAATTCGACGTTCCTATCAGGTTCCTGGGGGCAGGTAGGATTAGGGCATGTAATACTCAGCCTGCCCATTCTGGCCTATGAGAACGGATAGCCTCACAATAGTAAACAGTGAAATGGAGGGTAACTCACTATTAGAACATGCTACACAGACATACTTTAAAAGCTGCTTCGGTGGGTAGCGCAAATCAGCGCTGCCGGCCCACCAGCAGTATTTGGTTTACCAGCCCTGGGAACACACAGTGCACTGATACGAGGGATAACCCTGGGCGTAGTTCGCGTAGTAGCGCTACGCGTAGCTACGCGAAGTGCACTTCGCACTACGCGAGCTACGTGTAGCACTACCAGAACTGCGTAGTGCGGTAGGAAATGCTGTTCGCAATGATTGCACAGTGCCGGATGCTTGTCCGCACTGTGCAATCATTGCAAACGGCATCTTGCACAGTGCAAACGGTCATTTTCTGCCGCTCGAGTAGATTTGTACTCGAGCAGCAGTTTTCTCAACGCGGACTGGTAGTTTCTCATCGCGAGCGCTCGCGAGCATACGCAACCACTCGCAATGAGAAACCTGACCTCCCCGCGTTGAGAATCTCGCCGGGAGGTTTATTTTCCACGCTCGCGATCGGCAACTTGATGTTACTGATCGCGAACGAGGAAAAAGTCTCGCCGGGATGTCATTTTGCTTGCTCGCGGTCGCCAACTTGACGTTGAGGACTGCGAACAAGCAAAAAATGCGTAGTTTTCCGCCCAGGCCTAACGAGGGACTGACAGGTAAACCAAACGAGCCAATTATGATTATCCTAATTCATACAGTTATCTTTACATAAGGAGCATTCGCGCTGTGTCACTGATTGGCAGTGGCACAGCGCCCAGAGCATCTAAATCCAGCCAACATAAAAGGTAAGAAGCGAAAAGAGGAAGGGAGACCCGCGCCAATGATGCCAGGTCTAACAGTGTGTAACACATTCACTCTGTGGAATATTTCTTGACACTTTTCCTTTTCTGATGGGAGCAGTAGTTTGGACTTTGGACTTCAATTTGGCAACTATGGTTTAATTGACCATGGCAGGCTACTTCACTTTTTTGTTATGTTTGTTTTTGCACAATGTATCTCTTCACCTTTACCACTTTAATAAATACTCAAGTCACAAATTCATTGTCTGCTGTAGTAAATCTCACATCTCGAAATGTATATATGTACTCCCATGTGAACTTTACAATGCCAAAACAAGCTCCTAGTATAACCATGGATATGTTGCATGTACACAGTGTTTAGCTCAGGAATACAAGCATGTCACACCAACACATACATACAAGTGTCTTGTCTTATAACATCTTTATTCCATTGTTCCAATCATAGGCTGCCATGATGTCAGAAACATAGCAAATCAAACATGACTCAAATAATCTGTGTCAATGATCACATTTTCAGATGCAGACCTCAACAACATGAAAGGAGGGGATACATCAGACAATTTCCTATAGAATAGGCAAAATAAAATTGGTCTATGCCATCAGCTGAAGACATATTGCCTATCTCACAAAAGGAATCCCACACCATTTTAACCAATAAACAGACACCTGACACTACAACAGTTTCTGATTATAGGGTCATTCCAATCCAGTGTTTCTGCATTTGGTGGAATGTCACAAACACATGTCAGTGATGTGCCACAAGCACTTTGCTTTACAATGAGGAGACACATCAACAGCTACATACAGTTTATACACAATGAGGATTTAGCCAATGTGATGGGAGACTAGCATGATTTGGGCCCACAACATTTTGTTGGAGCACACGATGGCACGCATATTGCATTAGGACCACTACATGACAAGGAGCAAGTCCAATGGATTTCTTATAACTTCCATCCTATCACTGTGCAAGCTGTCTTGGTATAGGTTTTGTACACTCAAAGTCTGTGACAGACATTTCCAGGAACAATCCATGTCCACTTCATACATCCAAACAGCATCATATACCTGCTAATGTTACAACTCTGAAATGTCCAAATAAAAATTCCATGGTGAAGGTACCTAAAACAGTCCAAACAAAAGATTAGCTATGAAACCATACATATGACACAATTCCCATAGTCAACTTCTGGAGAACACAGTCCATGTCAAAAATCTAAGCTAAACAAAGCAACACTAACAAAATGAGCATGTGTCAAAACCTTCCTCCACAAACACCTTTCACCAGATTTTGCCAGAGCTTTGGCTTCCTAATATTTTCCCTAAGCATACTCCTCACATCCTCACACCAATAGTTGCTTTAATAGTCAAAGTCATGAAATCTCACAACATACATTCATGAGAAGTTGTTGATGAGATCTTGACACAAGTCAGCTCCTTCCTCTTCACCCCTATCATCATCATTTGACATTTCAGGATCCTCACCCGGTGGCACTGCATGGGCTCCACCCTCTGCAATATAAGGGATGTTCCGTTGCAGGGCGATGTTGTGGAGCATGCAGCAGGCCACGGTGATTTGACACACCTTCCTGGGTGAGTAGAGGAGGGCAACACATGTCTTGTGTAGACATCTGTATCTGGCCTTCAGGAGCCCAAAAGCCCACTCCACTGGCCGCTGTGTTCTTCCATGCACCTCATTAAAGCAGACTTCCCCTGGCATTGTTGGATTCCTCAGTGGTGCCAACAACCATGGATGGTTGGAATACGCTGAGTCTCCTAGATGGGAGACAGACATAGGTGCAACAGTAAGTTACTTTCTGATCATAATATCTGACATCACCCACACAAAGTTAGGACAGATCAAACTTACCAACAAGCCAGGCCGTCTCCTGTAGTAGTTGTGGCATCAGCTGGGGTACTGTGATGTTCCGCAGTATGAAGGAATCATGGGCTGATCCTGGGATGTGCCCATAGACTTTTGAGATGTAAAATTCCAGAAAGTAGACAACTTGTCCGTTGATAGAATGGAAGTGCGTCCTGTTACGGTAAACTTGTTCCCTGGCTTGCGGTGGTACTAAGGCAATATGGGTGCCATCAATGGCTACAACCGCATGTGGGATGCGACCATATCAATAGAAGTCAACCTTCACTTTGGCTAATTCCTCACATCTGGGGAACTGGATTTAGCTGTCAATGTGTCTCATCATTGCTGAAAGCACATCTTGTAGTACACCACTGAACATTGGTTATGACATACCACCAGATATAGTCAAATTGTATTGAAAGGAACCTGTGGCCATGCAAAGCAATACTGCCATAAGTCTCACAATAGGTGGGATACATGTGTGATTAGTGTTTTGAGGAAGGAGATCAGGCTCCAACTGATGACATAAATCCTGTATTGTTTACCTACTCAAATGAAACTTCTTGATGACTTCCCTTTCTTCCATGTTCTGAAGGTCTAGAAATGGGCAGTACACTGGAGGCTATCTATCATCTCCTTCCTTTAACAGGGGACCTATGTGTGGAGTGAAAACAGTTTTGAACACAGTGTCCAGAGTAACATATATGAAGAGTAAACCAAAATCATGTGACAAAACATAACTGCTTCATAAAGCATTAAACATAATTAACATAATTATTGCCTACTGTCCAACATTCACCTATAACCCCTATTGTGGTCTTTACATGTGTCTCTAATAGAAATGTGCACATTATACATCCAAAAAGGTATCATGAGCACCTTAATATTGTCACGTTTGAATTGTTCTTACAAAACACCATCCCCGGCGGTCTTCAGTGCACCGTGGTAATATAGCGTAAATGCACATGGTAATATAGCGTAAATGCACAGTGAGGCACCACACTGATGTTTGTGTATAAAATATTAGAGAGCAATGCAGTAATATATATGTAAACATGTTGAAACACATTTGTAGTGGTGGTGACACACTTAACATTCATCAATACTATAGTTCCAACCGCTAAAATGGCAGAAGCCTGACCTCGCATATAGGACATTCACAGAGACCTTTTAAGGCATGGGCAAAGTGAGCTCTGACCCAGGGCCCCAGCCTTTCCGCGGGCCCCCTAATAGAGCCACCTATGTTCTTCAGAGAATATTGCCCTGATGACTTTGAATATTTTTTAAACAGATTGTTTTAAATGCCATTCTCATTTGATTTATTTTTAATGTAGGTGATGTATGAGAGTCTCTCTCTTACTGACATTTGGCAAAGAAATGTTGTGTTTATGTTTCATGGAACATCCATAAATAAAGTTCTTTTAGATCCAAACAGGACCTCACCTATGAGAAATGGGAGGGTGTCACAGATATTATTTGCAGTAATATTAGTGAGCTGCTGCTGCGTTGCAATACTGGAAACACACATCACTATCCCTGAATATTAGATGTTAACACATTTAGAATTTGGACGATTGTGTATGTGCACTGTCAGCGACCTGGCCAAAGAGGGCATGAAAGAGCTGAAATGGATCATACATTCAAAGCTGATCTGAACAGGGGCCTCCAAAATAAGTTAGGTCCAGGGCCCCCAAAATCCTTAAGATGTCCCTGGACATTCATAATCTGCTGCCGCTCGTGGAAGTCGACCGCACGGTGGGTGGTTTCATCCACGGCAGACACAGCCATAGGCAAACATTGGTGATTGTGACAGTATTGAGCCAATGTCTGTGTCCGTCTATGCTGATGTCCGTGTAAGTGGCGTACATGTACACTGTGATTTGATAAATAACTAATTTGCCTCCTGACACTGTTCCCATCAACCTCCTTCACTTTAGCTGCTGTTTGCCACCTCTTGGAGCATTCATGCCAGGCCAAGTAGGTAAGGGGGCCCCAGCCTTCTCTCCAGAGGAGCTAGAGAAACTGGTAGACGAGGTCCTTCCCCTGTATAGCCAGCTCTATGGCCCACCAGAGGAACAGATAACTATCTCACATACACATTGTACTCTGTTTAACTCTGCCCTTTCCATTCCCATAGGCTACAATGTGCCTCTGAGTCCCAGAGTGAATTCAGATTATTGTTGTAACATGTTGTGGTCCCTACATAGGACAATCATGTAATGGATTGCGAAACACTGTACTTTGTGTACTTAACATCACCATTTTGATGTGCTTTGTGTGATAAGCACTAGATCCTACTTGTATTACATGCTTATATCTATGCATGTATACATGCGTGTTAGACCTGTCAGCCCTAGGGTGGTCTTACCCCGTTTTTTCTCTTTGCGCCTCATTTTTGCCACTACCTTTTTGTTGGACCTAGGTCTCTGGGCGCCTTACCACTGCCAAACAGTGCTGAGGCGCAGGTGCTCTCTCCTAATAAGATGGCTGCCACAGGCACCTGATACTGCGGAGTGGCCATTGCACACGCACATACTAGTAGTCAGGATCAGGCTGGGACATAATAATCCATGCCGTCCTGCCTCTGGGCCTCATAGACAGACATGAGGGAAGCTTCTAGAACCTTCCAGCCCAGGGAGGAGTTATGTTTTGCCGCCTTTCAGGAGGGTCACCTGACCTAAGGGTATAAGAGGTTTGGAGGGAAACCTAGTTAGTCAGTTGGGGCACCACTGGACCTGGGGGAACCTCTGCCGGAGTACAGGCTGTTGGGCCTAGGAGGGAGACCTACACTACTGGTACTGACTGGGCTGAGGCACTGCTGTGCTAAGATAGATGAGGAACACCTTCCACCTGCTGACCTTGCCCAGCATGAGGGGACCCAGGGAACTACCTCCAGTGTGC
Source organism: Calotriton arnoldi (assembly GCA_963921515.1). Classification (NCBI taxonomy): domain Eukaryota; kingdom Metazoa; phylum Chordata; class Amphibia; order Caudata; family Salamandridae; genus Calotriton; species Calotriton arnoldi. The sequence continues at coordinate 885,707 of CAWUFW010004639.1, forward strand.
CTGCAGGGCACCTACCTGCCTCTTGTGCCCACCAACTCAACACCCCTTCCCCTCAAGTAACTGCAACTGAATTAACTGCAACTCAAACACCTACATCTAAGCCTGAAACCAAGAAACTGCAACTGCAACCCTGCAACCTGCACATGCTGCTGGGGATCACCAGGTAAAGCGCTGAGCCCTGTATCCAGAAGCGCTGTATGCCGCCCTAGCGCTGTGCCCTGTAACCCAAACATGCTGTGACCGGTAAGCGCTGTGCCCCCTGAGCGCTGTGTGCCAAGAAGTGCTGTGAACTGTAAAGCGCTGTGCCTCCTGAGCGCTGTGTGCCAAGAAGCGCTGTGCCAAAATCACCGCCGCGGCCCCGCGCTCAAGAGAGAAGAAGCGCTGTGCCACAATCACCGCCGCGGCCCCCTGCGCTTAGTGCAACCGAAGCGCACTGCCCAGAAACTCACCGCTGCGGCCTCTGTGCCCTGTAAAGAGAAGCGCTGGGCCAGGATCACCGCCGCGGCCCAGGCGCCACAGGAGAGGAGCCGGGAATTGCACCGAGGCCACGTTGGGCCTCCCACGTGGTCCCCCGTCGCTAAGCAACAGGAGCGCCGGCCGCGTCCTAGGCCGCGCCCCCGGGAGCCGCGCTAGGATTGGCTCCTGCCGTCTGCCTTCCCCAGAGGCCCGAGACTCGAGCTGTTGTCGCCGGAGGGGCTCCGCTGCACACGGGAGCCCCCTCTACCGCTCTGCATGTTCTGGCCGCCCCCTCCTCCGCATTGAGGCCTACAACCCCTACCGCCACATCAGGGCACTCCTCCGCCTCTCCCGGTCGAAGCCCCACACGCAGTCAGGAGCGGGCTGACCGGGGAGAAGGCGGCTGGCGTCGTGTCAGGCCTACACCAGCACCGGGACTGTAAGGTGAGCCCGGGAGGCCTGGGAGGGGAGTACACGCATCGCGAAGGCCTCACCTTGGAAGAGTTTCCCCCGCATATCGCCCTGAGTGCATTGGGAGGAGCAGTCGCCCTCATTCTGCCATATTGACTGCCTCCTCTGTGCACGAGGCTGGGCCCTGTGAGAAAGCTTAGGCCTGCCCACCTGCTAAAGGGATATTACGGAGGGGAATGTCACCAGTGATACATACCTACCGGCTGTAAGGTCACCTTTGAATTGAAATGTACCTTGATGTAATGCATGTTTAACCGTGGTTATATGCTGAAGCCTGATCTTCCACTTCAGTTAAAGTCACTGCTTTGATTCAAATGGTCATATGTTGAATGTTTACCTGCATTAAGACGCCCACTGTACTGAATGTGGTTATGCCTAGTTTGACACAGGTTCCTCATCACCTATAGTGTTATAGGCTTACCTGCATCTTATTTTTGTTTAATTGAATGGGCCTGATTAGGCTGTTGTTTATGCTAATTGCTGCCCTGCATTACCTACAGAATTACCTGCTTTCAGATGCATGTTGCTAATGTCTCTTCCCTTATAGGAAGGTTTAATGCTTTGTATGGACTTGGATGAATTCCTCAAGTTCTACTGTGAAATGAATTGAATGTTATCCTAAGATTATCTGCCTCATCAACTGCTGATTCAAATTAGATAAAGGATCTTGTTTTTATACAAAAGCCTGGTGTGGTGTCTCCTTTATTGTTGCGCATTACTGAGTCAGTGTGAGTGTATGCTGCACAACTGCTTAACACATTGCCTTCGGGTGCCTTCCTGCCTCGCGCCAAGCTACTGTGTCGGAATCGGTGATCCCGGTTCTAACATTGGTGTTCAGCGGTGGGATAAGGACTTGTGCTTGTGCAGCACCCTACAGGGATTCAGTGTGCGCCGCAATTGGACACCTATTTGTAAGCAAGCCTAACAATTCGCCCTTCATTGCCTGACTGTACAGGCCCCTGTGTTAACCTGTTGCCTACGTCCTAGGAGTTTCTCCCTTAAGTTGTCTGGGGCCCCACCTGTCAGGATGGAGTTCGAGCTGGCCAACCTTGAAATGTATACGGTGGCGCAGCTGATGGAGTTCTGTCGGGGATGGGGGTGCCCGTCAAGCGAGGCGCCAAGAGAGAGGAGCTTCTGAAAGTCTTGAGGGCATGGGTATTGGCCCACCCGGGAGGGAGAGTGGTCGAGGAACAGGGGAGCTGGATGCTCCAGGAGAGCTAGACCTACTGCACATAGACATCAGTGAGAATGTGTTGCCAGGGAGACGTTCCAGGGCAGGCAGTAGTGTGTCAGCGAGCAGTGTGTCTGTGGAGGAGTACGAGGACAGGAGGGAGGAGAGGCAATTGAGGCTAGAGCTTGCTAAAATGGACAAGGAGCGAGAAGAGTCAAGGCTAGCCATGGAAGAGAGGAAGCTTCTGCATGAGCTTAGCCTGAAAGAATTAGAGCTCCGAGCATTGCAGATGGGGGTGCAGGGCAACTTGAATGGTGGCAGCGTACCCGCTGAGGCTCCACGAGAGCCTAAGTTTTACCTACCTAAGGAGGTGATGGCAGGTTTCAGTGTAGGGGATGACATTGATAAGTGGTTGGCGGCGTATGAGGTGTCTTTGGTAGCCCACGGGGTGCCTGAGAAGTACTGGGGGGAGGCCTGTATAGGTACATACCTCCGTTGGCAAGGGACACACTCTTGACTTTAGACAAAGGTGATCAGACAAATTACCCTGTCATGAAAGAGGCACTGCTTAAAAGTTTGGCCTCACTCCAGAGAAGTATCGCCAGAAATTTCGCAACAGCCACAAGCTTCCCACACAGAACTGGGTGGATTTTTTTGATTATGCCCGTAAGGCATTGGAGGGTTGGGTGCGTGGCAGCGAGGTGAGTGACTATGAAGGGCTGTACCATCTGTTTTTAAAGGAGCACCTTCTTGATAAGAGTTTTCCAGAGCTGCGACAACACCTGGTGGACCGCAAGCTGACCGATCCTCGGGAACTTGCGGAGGAGGCGGATACCTGGGTTAGCACTCGGATGTCCCACAAGGGATCCGGGGGAGACCCCCCGAAAGGTGGACAGGGTTTTCCCCAGAAGAGAGAGGGGGGAGATAAAAAGAAGGAGTTCTTTAAAGGCCCCCAAAACAGACCGCATGGGAGAGGGGTAGGTTCCCCACCCCAATCTGGATTCCAGAAACCCACTTACCCTGACAAGAGTCAGCAGCCCAGAACTGTCCGGTGCTACGAGTGCGGGGAGGTTGGACACTACAAGGGGAATCCCCAGTGTCGCAAGAGAACCCCAGCCCCCACCGGAGGTAAGAGCCCCGGGGTGGCCAGTGTAGCGCTTGGGGAGGAGTTGTCCCTAGGTAGGGGAGGTGAGTGGACAGGCTTGACCTTAGTTTCCCTGGGGGATAGAGAGATGATCCCACGGGTTCAGGTACCCTCGAACACTGCCAAGTACCGGCAGAGGGTCCTGGTGAATGGGGAGGAGGTGGAGGCTCTGAGGGACACGGGTGCCAGCATGACGATGGTAAGACGTCAGCTGGTGTCCCCAGAGCAGGTGATTCCTGAAGTATTCCACCCGGTTGTCATGGCTGATAATAGTCTGGGTCATTACCCCGTGGCCCAAGTTCCCTTTGAGTGGGGAGGAGTCTCAGGCCTGTTGAGAGTTGCAATGAGCCCTGCCATGCCAGTTGACTGTCTATTCGGAAACGATTTGGAACATACTGCCTGGAAGGAGGTGGAGTTCAACGCCCACGCTGAGATGCTGGGATTACCAGGGTGGACTTGCGTGGTGACGCGGTCCATGGCTGCCCCGCAAGGAACTCAACCCGGGTTGGAGCCTGAAACAATGGCCCAGCCCACTGCTGGACAAGAGGACATCTCTGAAGATGCACCCGGCAAGATGGATGGGGAGCCCGCGGAGGTGACCCCGGAGTCTGCTGAGGTGGATGTTGTTCCCGTGGGGGACTTGCCGACCCCTGCAGTGTGGCAGGTGGAAGGAGGGCCTACCCGGGCGGAATTCTGTCGGGCGCAAAGAGAGTGCCCAACGCTTGAAGGCATGCAGCAGCAGGCCGAAGCCCAAGCAACTGGTACAGAGACCGGTAACTACCATGTTTACTGGGAGGATGGTCTCCTCTACAGTGAGCCTAAGGCTCCGGTGCATGGGTCATCAAGGGCCTTAGTGGTCCCCCAATGCTACCGAGCCTTCCTGCTGGAATTGGCACACGAGATACCACTGACAGGACACCTGGGCCAGGATAAGACATTTGCTCGATTGGTCCCACATTTTTATTGGCCCAGGATGAGAGTTACCTCTGACACCTTTTGTAAGACCTGTGTGACTTGTCAGGCGAGTGGCAAGACAGAGACTAAGTTGAAGGTCCCTCTGGAACCGCTCCCGGTTGTCGGTACCCCTTTTGAGCGGGTAGGAATTGACATTGTCGGGCCAATGGACCCGCCGACTTCTTCGGGACATAGGTTCATCTTGGTGTTGGTGGACCACGCCACCCGGTACCCGGAGGCAATCCCTCTGAGGACCATCACCGCACCTGTGGTGGTGCGGGCCATGATGGGGATTTTTACCCGAGTGGGATTCCCCAAGGTCGTGGTGTCAGATAGGGGCACGAATTTCATGTCGGCCTACATGCAGGCCATGTGGAAGGAGTGCGGAGTGACCTACAAGTTCTCCACTCCTTACCACCCCCAGACTAACGGGCTCGTGGAGCGCTTCAACAAGACCCTGAAGGGGATGATCCGAAGCCTGCCAGAGGACTTGAGAAGGAAGTGGGACGTCCTCTTACCCTGTCTGCTCTTCTCCTACCGAGAGGTGCCGCAGAAGGGGGTCGGTTTCAGCCCCTTTGAGCTGCTCTATGGCCACCCCGTTAGGGGGCCCCTCAGTCTCGTGAAGGAAGGGTGGGGGAAGTCTTCTAAGAAGCTCCCCCGTGATGTGGTCAGCTACATGCTGGCATTCCGCAGCCAGATGGCCAAGCTGTGGAAGGAAGCCTCAGACAATCTGGAGGCTAGTCAAGCCGTCATGAAGGAATGGTACGACCGGAATGCTCGGTCGGTGGAATTGGATGCTGGACAGAAGGTGTGGGTCATGGAGCCCGGAGAGCTTAGCGCCCTCCAGGACCGGTGGACTGGACCATACGAAATTTTGGAGAGAAGAGGCCAGACCACTTATGTAGTAGACCTCAAGACCCCCCGACAACCCCACAGGGTGTTCCACATCAACCGCCTTAAGCCACACCAGGAGCGGTCAGAACTTACTCTCCTGATGGTGACGGATGGGAGCGAAGAGGAGGAGAGCGAGCCTCTTCCGGACCTTCTGGCGGCCAAAGAGAACGATGGATCGGTGGAGGGTGTGGTCCTCTCCCCTTCCTTGACCTTGGAGCAACAGAGGGACTGCTGCCAGGTATTGGAGCAGTACGCCTCGTTGTTCTCCCTCACGCCTGGGATCACGCACCTGTGTACCCATGATGTGGTCACAGGGGACAGCCCGCCTGTGAAAACCAAGTCTTACCGGCTGTCCGACAAAGTCAGAACCAGCATCCAGAGTGAGGTGGCCAAAATGTTGGAGCTGGGGGTGATTGAGCCTTCCAGCAGCCCTTGGGCTAGTCCGGTGGTGTTGGTGCCGAAAGCGGCCCCACCGGGCACCACACCAGAACTTCGGTTCTGTGTGGATTACCGTGGTCTAAACTCCGTGACCAAGACTGATGCTCACCCGATCCCTCGGGCGAATGAGCTCATTGACCGACTGGGAGCAGCTCGGTACTTAAGCACAATCGACCTGACGTCAGGATATTGGCAGATTGCCATGACGGACGGAGCGAAGGAGAAGACTGCGTTCTACACCCCCGAGGGCCACTTTCAATTTCGGGTGATGCCCTTCGGGCTGAAAAATGCTCCGGCCACTTTCCAGCGGTTGGTTAACCAGGTACTGTCTGGCCTAGAGGCCTTCTCTGCTGCCTACCTGGATGACATAGCTGTCTTCAGCAGCAGCTGGGATGACCATCTGGAGCATCTCCAGGAGGTGCTACAGGCTCTACAGCGGGCTGGCCTAACCATCAAGGCTAGCAAGTGCCAGATTGGACAGGGATCTGTCGTCTACCTGGGACACCTGGTGGGCGGGGGTAAGGTGCAACCCCTCCAGGCCAAAATCGAGACCATCTTGGCCTGGGAGCCCCCCAAAACCCAAACGGAAGTCCGGGCCTTCCTTGGCCTCACGGGTTACTACCGCCGGTTTGTCAAGGGCTATGGGACCATCGTAGCCCCCTGACTGAATTGACATCCAAGAAGCAGCCACGCAAAGTCATCTGGACGGCTGCCTGTCAAGAAGCGTTTGACACTCTGAAGCACGCGATGTGCACCGCTCCGGTGCTCAGGACTCCGGACTTTGGCAAAGAATTCATCGTGCAGACAGACGCCTCTGAGCGTGGCATTGGAGCTGTGCTCTCTCAACTTAATGATGACGGCCAAGATCAGCCAGTGGCCTTTATTTCTCGAAGGCTACTCCCCCGGGAACAGCGGTGGAGTACGATAGAGCGAGAAGCCTTCGCTGTGGTTTGGGCTTTGAAGAAGCTGAGGCCATACCTCTTTGGCTCTCACTTCCTTATTCAGACCGACCACCGACCCCTTCGCTGGCTCATGCAGATGAGAGGCGAAAACCCCAAATTGTTAAGGTGGTCCATTTCCCTCCAGGGGATGGACTTTCGGGTGGAACATCGACCCGGAGTAGACCACGCCAACGCTGACGGTCTCTCTCGGTTTTTCCGCCTTAGTGATGAGAACTCCCTAGAGGTTGGGTAGCTCTCCCCACTTTCAGCTGGGGGGGACGCGTGTTAGACCTGTCAGCCCTAGGGTGGTCTTACCCCGTTTTTTCTCTTTGCGCCTCATTTTTGCCACTACCTTTTTGTTGGACCTAGGTCTCTGGGCGCCTTACCACTGCCAAACAGTGCTGAGCGCAGGTGCTCTCTCCTAATAAGATGGCTGCCACAGGCCCCTGCTACTGCGGAGTGGCCATTGCACACGCACATACTAGTAGTCAGGATCAGGCTGGGACATAATGTTACTGTATCCATGCCGTCCCGCCTCTGGGCCTCATAGACAGACATGAGGGAAGCTTCTAGAACCTTCCAGCCCAAGGAGGAGTTATGTTTTGCCGCCTTTCAGGAGGGTCACCTGACCTAGGGGTATAAGAGGTTTGGAGGGAAACCTAGTTAGTCAGTTGGGGCACCACTGGACCTGGGGGAACCTCTGCCGGAGTACAGGCTGTTGGGCCTAGGAGGGAGACCTACACTACTGGTACTGACTGGGCTGAGGCACTGCTGTGCTAAGATAGATGAGGAACACCTTCCACCTGCTGACCTTGCCCAGCGTGAGGAGACCCAGGGAACTACCTCCAGTGTGCCTGCAGGGCACCTACCTGCCTCTTGTGCCCACCAACTCAACCCTCCTTCCCCTCAAGTAACTGCAACTGAATTAACTGCAACTCAAACACCTACATCTAAGCCTGAAACCAAGAAACTGCAACTGCAACCCTGCAACCTGCACATGCTGCTGGGGATCACCAGGTAAAGCGCTGAGCCCTGTATCCAGAAGCGCTGTATGCCGCCCTAGCGCTGTGCCCTGTAACCCAAACGCGCTGTGACCGGTAAGCGCTGTGCCCCCTGAGCGCTGAGTGCCAAGAAGCGCTGTGAACTGTAAAGCGCTGTGCCTCCTGAGCGCTGTGTGCCAAGAAGCGCTGTGCCAAAATCACCGCCGCGGCCCCGCGCTCAAGAGAGAAGAAGCGCTGTGCCACAATCACCGCTGCGGCCCCTCCGCGCTTAGTGCAACTGAAGCACACTGCCCAGAAACTCACCGCTGCGGCCTCTGTGCCCTGTAAAGAGAAGCGCTGGGCCAGGATCACCGCTGCGGCCCAGGCGCCGCAGGAGAGGAGCCGGGAATTGCACCGAGGCCGCGTTGGGCCTCCCACGTGGTCCCCCATCGCTAAGCAACAGGAGCGCCGGCCGTGTCCTAGGCCGCGCCCCCGGGACCCGCGCTAGGATTGGCTCCTGCTGTCTGCCTTCCCCAGAGGCCCGAGACTCGAGCTGTTGCCGCCGGTGGGGCTCTGCTGCACACGGGAGCCCCCCTCTACCGCTCTGCATGTTCTGGCCGCCCCCTCCTCCGCATTGAGGCCTACAACCCCTACCGCCACATCAGGGCACTCCTCCGCCTCTCCCGGTCGAAGCCCCACGCGCAGTCAGGAGTGGGCTGACCGGGGAGAAGCCGGCTGGCGTCGTGTCCGGCCTACACCAGCACCGGGACTGTAAGGTGAGCCCGGGAGGCCTGGGAGGGGGAGTACACGCATCGCGAAGGCCTCACCTTGGAAGAGTTTCCCCCGCATATCGCCCTGAGTGCATTGGGAGGAGCAGTCGCCCTCATTCCGCCATATTGACTGCCTCCTCTGTGCACGAGGCTGGGCCCTGTGAGAAAGCTTAGGCCTGCCCACCTGCTAAAGGGATATTACGGAGGGGAATGTCACCAGTGATACATACCAAAGGTCACCTTTGAATTGAAATGTACCTTGATGTAATGCATGTTTAACCGTGGTTATATGCTGAAGCCTGATCTTCCACTTCAGTTAAAGTCACTGCTTTGATTCAAATGGTCATATGTTGAATGTTTACCTGCATTAAGACGCCCACTGTACTGAATGTGGTTATGCCTAGTTTGACACAGGTTCCTCATCACCTATAGTGTTATAGGCTTACCTGCATCTTATTTTTGGTTAATTGAATGGGCCTGATTAGGCTGTTGTTTATGCTAATTGCTGCCCTGCATTACCTACAGAATTACCTGCTTTCAGATGCATGTTGCTAATGTCTCTTCCCTTATAGGAAGGTTTAATGCTTTTTATGCACTTGGATGAATTCCTCAAGTTCTACTGTGAAATGAATTGAATGTTATCCTAAGATTATCTGCCTCATCAACTGCTGATTCAAATTAGATAAAGGATCTTGTTTTTATACAAAAGCCTGGTGTGGTGTCTCCTTTATTGTTGCACATTACTGAGTCAGTGTGAGTGTGTGCTGCACAACTGCTTAACACATTGCCTTCGGGTGCCTTCCTGCCTCGCGCCAAGCTACTGTGTCGGAATCGGTGATCCCGGTTCTAACAATGCATACTTATGATATATTTGCTAATCAGATCATGGTAAATGTGCAAAGAAATGTATAGGCTTTACAGCACGAGCTGGGTATGTATACTGTTAGAAGCAGTTGAGGGTGATGGTAGCTATGTGTACAGTCCCACATATCACTCAGCCCACATCAGGCCTCACCAAACTGTTGTCTGGGAGCTAGCTATACCACACAGACCCCTTCAGAGTGCCACACAATCTTGAGGTCATATTTGGATGGCCACAAGATGTATTTTTATGTATTGAATTGGTGGAAATGTGATGTTCATGTGGTATCAGTATGCCTAGCCTGCAGAGCGCAAGGCCTCACAATGAGTTGTGCCAAGTCTGGGCCATGGCCCAGGCTGGGGCAGAAGTACTGTGGCGATGCAACTGATGCACAGAGTAATCTGCCTTTGACCTGCTGATCCTTAGATGTTTCCAAAATGAGTTTTCGGAACCAATATTAGCCCTGATTGCTTTTACATTGACTACATTTAGAACGGTGACTAAGGTAAACCCCGAACCTGATACTTCTTTCCATTGACCCACATTGGCAATGTTTGACATTTACTAATGACAGGCCCCTTACTCCCACAGATATGATGTCACTTTTCCATAAGTCATGTTTGCATTGTACAGGCCTATTGCACGTGTGACACATCAGCAGTGCAGATAGTTGGTTACTTCTGAAGTGATTTTTATATGTGCATCACCAACTTTGTTGCATTCATCCAATCAAACAAGACATACAATGGTATATTGAATGTTATTCCTGTAACAGTGCTGCATATGGCAAAAGGTGCATTCTGTGATGGCAGTACATACCAATCAAACTCAAACAGATGTATCTGATATTCCATTGAGTAGTCGACATGTCCACACATCCCCAAAGAGGAAGCTCTCAGTGACACACATGCCAGTCCTTTCATTGTGACCTAAGTCTTAGGGCTTACTCTATACTAAGGTACCAGACTGTATGGACAGTATGCATCAAGTCAATGGGTCTGGCTGTAAAGGTGTCTGTACAATCATGCACAAGTAGTTTAGCCTTCAGAGGGCCACAATGGTGTGTTGTGTTTCATAGTAGTTCCCATCACAGTACATGTAGGATGTCCATGGGCTACATGGTATTAGTGGGCTGGCTTAGTCAGTGCCGGTCATGACCAGGGTCGAGGATAGTCAGCAGATGACTAGAAATGTGTGTATTCATGTCTTTGTAGTGCTTAGCATGTGAGAATTACACATGTAGTTAGTTAACTATTGATTAATGCTTATGCTCGGTTCATACAAAATGTGTGTCAACTAAACAGATATCCTAAAACATGCATTTATAATCTGTTTCACATACAGGTGATTGTCCACTCAGAGCTTGATGGGCAGTTGAGGGCCCAATAGCAGCTAAGCTACAAGGGGGTGAGTCCTGGCCAGAGTCATGCATGTTACATTGCCAACTTTGTGTGTTACAGGCAGGCATTTCATCATCAATATTGGGGGTGACCCAAGTGCAACACACAAGAAGAGTTATTGGTTGTATAGGTCTAGTAGTAGGTGCATGCTGATGTGCTTTGCCTATTGTATTTCTGACCAAGAACACAGCAGAGTCCAGTTCACTACCAATTTAATGTCTTGAACAGACACATGGCTGAGTAAAGTGATTAATCAGCTCATGTTGTTTGATGTGGTGGGTGACAATTGTACCAAACAGACCACTTGTCTTCAGTGTGTCAGGAGTGATGCTCCCTCACTACTGTGTCTCATGTGATGGTGACCCTCTTACATGTGACATAGCATACAGTGCACTTTGGATGCAGTCACTGAGCAATACTTCCCCTTGGTAATTGGGGAATTACAGTAGCATGAGACAGCAAACATCACTGGTGCCATCAGTATTAGCACCTAAATGTTGGCATGTGTGCCTTTCCTTGGTGAAGTATCATCTGCACTACTGTTTAATACATGATCTATGTGTCTTTATAGGTTGATGTATGACTCCATCACAAATGTGTGAGTAGGTCAATGTGTATCTGTAAATTGTTATTTGTCATGGATATAGAGTTAATGTGTTACCACAGATAGGAGTGTGTAGACATTGGTGGGTGGCTCACACATACCCTCAGCCATTACTCAATGTCATTAGTCAGGTCCAGTTGATGAAACAATGAAGGACATGACAGGTAGACTTGCAGTAATTTCTAACAATGTGAATTTCCATGCCGTTGAAGATGGAGTATTCAGTTATGTGAATTGCACATGAGGATTTGTTAAGGTTTATTCACTGACTGGTGACATTCATCAGTGAGTAATATGCAGAAATGTAGAGATCATCTATGAGTCTCAGTAATACAGTGGAATTTGTGTTTGTGAGGCAAAAAGGTACTGTGATGTGCCTTCCCATTAGGACACAGGTTAAACCACCTTATCATGTAATGGAGATTCCCTGAGCCTCAACAGCCTTATATGGTCTATTGGCTTTTAGGTATGCAATGTGAGAATGGTATTCTCACCAGTACCAACCTGGACTGGGGATGTCCCTAGGCCTAGCTGATTCATTATGCTGTGGATATTTGTCGACAAATCTCCCAGATATTTGGGCAAGATTGTCTCCAGTCTACGTTTCTGTGCTACATGTGATACATAGCAAAGCTATTTTTATTCAGCTTTCATGAAACTATTCTGACAGTGGACATATGAGGAAGTTTCTATTAGGAAGTGTCAACAGTGTGAAATAAGGATTTCCACGTCACCTTTGTCCTACTACTGTACATATTGCTGCAACATCGCTGCAATCGTTGACCATCATTTTATCGTGATGTGGTATTAGGTATATGACCATTTGCTGATTGCAGGGCCTTGTGCAGAATCTGTAGGAATTCATTTGTCATTGCCATCCAATTCGATGACATGAGGTTACTAGGGGTCAACCTATACAAGGTGATTAAGTATCCTACTAGATACATGAGGATGACGATCAGGCAAATTCGCTCATGCAATTGGAGCGGTCTTTAGCTATGACTTCACTGTGAGCAACTGTTTACAGGTCATGTAGCATGCATGCATGTGCTCATGCTAATTTCGAAGTCTATGTAGTGAACCATGCAGCTGGTGTGATATGTGCACTTTCGACATTTTTTGTGTTGATATCTGATGGTCAGGTGTGGTAACACAGTTGTAATAAACCAATTTTATATGTCATTTCAGATTCATCCAGTGCAAGCGAAGGAGAAGGGGCCAATATTGTTGGGAACACAGCTGGTCACAGTGGTTCTGGTCATGAGGGTAAAGCCACGGAGGGACCCAGTGACCGAGAGGGTGTGGGGAGTGCCATGGAGAATGGAAGCTTGACTTCATCATCAGAGTCATCCTCCTGTGAACACTCCCAAGTGGTGGCGGACCCCACAGGATTTGTTCCACTTTCATCCTTGTCTGCCACCCCCAGGTCCATCTCCACTGTCCCTGTTGCTCCCCACCCAGTTGACCGGACCTCCTCTCCTAAGAGGAGAGCCCTCTCCTTCGCTTCAGGCACCTCTGCCCCTGCCCCTGTTACCCCTGCTATCCTGAGTTTGGAGGTGATTGACCTCCTGAGAAATATCTCTGTGGGCCTGATGGCACAACTGCATGCCATCCAGAGGCAAGACAACCATCTGCAACAGATGTTGGCCTGCCTGGAAGGCATCCACAGTGCTATGCCTGGTAACAGAGATCATTTCAGGCTCGGGCCTCCTACCTCAAGGAAGCCTTCCACCCATCCCAAAGGTCCACTCCACCTCTTCCCCATCCAAATACCCTATTCCCATGCCTGCTCCAAGCACACTCACTCATACGCATGCACATACTTCAACAGCCCCAAGCAGCACACGCAAACCAAAACACCAGAAAACACACAGGCCGACAACCACTCACATGACACTTACCTCCCTCACCATCACTACCTACCGACATACCCCCAGACACCACACCCACAGACCCATCTGCAACATCCAACATTCCCCCAGATACCATGCCTGCACCCACAGACTCATCCCCAACACCCAGCATTTCCTCAGGTACCACACCGGCACCCATCCCCAAAATCCAGCTTACCCAGCACTTCCACATCACGAACACGCACACTCACCCACACACCAGGCACCTACAAAATACGAATAATATACATCAGACACCCAGACACATGCACCAACAACACACTCACCCACACCTGACACTTCCTCTCCCTCTACCTCCCAACCCTTACTCTCTCCCAAACATCCTGCCCATTTATCAGTCAAAGTGTGCTATTTGCCCTTGTCTTAACCTCTGTCAAATCCGAGCCACTCCTAAAGTCAAAGGAACCTTTTCCACACCTCAACCCATTGTTTGCAAATACCCATTCAATCTGAGAAAGATAGTCCCCTCACCACTAAACTCAGGCGTACTCCTAGGAAGATCAAAACCCCTCCCAAAACCAAAGATAGCCTTCCAAAAGTCAGGACCACCCCTCCCAAAACCAAATCCACCCTTCCCAAGTAACATCTTCGAGGTGCTTGCCATGCCCAATGGATGCCCCTTTGTGAGGAGGTTCCCTGGCAGTGTCATGAGGGCAAGTTTAGTGACACAGCAGTTTGCTGGACCACACATTGTATAAATAGGCCTGGCCAATGGCCTTTGGATTACTCCATCAAGATATTTATATGAAATAAAAATATTTGGTTGGTTTATAACAGGTTAGTCCTCCCTATACTTTTCTAACTATTTGATGGTATTGGATACTTTGGGATGTGTGGTTACAGTTGTGTTTCTTTCACCCTGATTGCTGATCCATTTGAAGTGGTTAGTATGATCTGACTTTGGAACTAATGCTAGAGTCACACAAGACAAGGGGAAATGTTTAAGGGATGGATATGTAGGATGAAATCCAATTGGGGCTGACATTGCACTGGGTGGTATTTCATATGGTAAGTATTTAAGCTTGTCTTAGCCATTGTCAACATCATTTTACTTGCACTTCTCCCTATGATGTGGGTTGGATAAGTGTTTGACATGTGCAAGTTAGATATTTGTTAATCCACACAGGGAGGGTGTTAAATTGTCATACCTTTGTAGACATTTTTATGGACATGTGTCCATTTTCGTGTGCGTACCTTACACCTACTTTATCTAAATGTGTGACAAAAGCTGTTACTGCTGTGTTTGCTTTCATTACATGCACTTACACATTTCCCTCATTTGCATGGCACATGGTTTTGCTATTGGTTGTCCCTGATATACTTCAATCCACAGGTCCTGTGCACATAGAGGTTTTGAAGCATGTGCAGAGTGGACTGTGCCCAAGGCCCCAGCCTTTCAGGGGTCCCCCTGGTAGAGGCATACCTATTCTGCAGAAAGTCTTTACATTGTGCCCTTTGAATGCTTCTCACCCTGATTATTTGGAATACCATTTACCTGACATTACTTTTTAATGTGGGTGATGTGTGAGAGTCAATTGCAGAGATTTACAGAGAAGGTATGTTTCAGTTTCATGACACATCCATACAGATGTAGCTTTGATATCACAACAGGATGTAGCATGTGAGCAATTGAGAGTGTCCCAGAAATTATTAGGTGTGATATTGAAGAGGAGGAGTTGTTTTGTGATGCAATTTAATGCACACATCGCTATCCCTGATTATGAGATGTGAACACATGTTGACATTAATAGAGTGCAGTGTCAGTGACCTGGCAAAAGAGGGCATGATAGAGCTGTAATTGGATCATACATTGAGAACAATTCAGAACAGGGGCCCACAAAATATGGGTGGCCCTGGGACCCCAAACCCCTTGCCAGGTCCAAGGCGGGACATCTATTTACTGAGGAGTCGATGGAAAAGTGGCATGAGTATCGCTTACCATCTGTTGCGTCCAATACAGTGTCTGTTTTGGACGTTGTCAAGCAAGAACAGCAGCAGCAGGATGCGTATGATTAGCTCCATGGAAGCACAGGATGTGTTAAGCTGAGTACAGGTGAAGTTCAGCCTTTTATTCCTCCCTTTCCTTCAGGACAGAAGTGGTGGTTGGAACGCCACAGTCACATTGGCAGGAAGGCACATCGCAATTAGGCCAGCTTTAACACGACAGACACATTAGCCTATCCTGCCGCGGTTGAGATTTCCTGGTGGCAGCAGTGGGACGGCGGTGGTCTTTCATCTATGAAACCACATGCATCATAATAGGGCGGTCGGACCACCAACGGTGCGTCGGTGATTTCGACGCTGTTTCGATGACGGTACCACGACCACCAAAGTCGTAATCAGGCCCTCAGTTTCCATCTGTAAAAAAAAAAATATATATAATAATAATAGTGATGATGATGATGACAACAAACTCTAGGTTAGGCGACAAACCAATCTGTTTTTTAGACTAAGTGGGTGCATTACTTGCCTATAGATATATAATTGTATACCGACATTAGATCAGATCGTACCTGTTTCCGAATTACATTTCGAAAATGATCGCAAGAAGAGACTTTTTCATTTATGTGTGGGTTTTACGTGACCCTTGATAAAATTAACTAACTCAAGCTCTTTCTCTCATGGCACAATCTTTGGATTTAAGAATACAGAAAGAAATCGAGAACGATGTTCTTGTGTGCGTTAAAAATAACCACAACCTTAGTAGTGGTGTGCAAACTCCAACGTGGCTTAAAATGAGTACAATTATCCTGCTGTACTTGGAAACAACTTCACGTCATCGTCATATTTGATTCTTCTGTCTGTTGATTTGATTAGGGATAACAAACGAATATACGCCTTTAATAAGAATTAGAACATTGGAATGTTGGGAGCTCCATTGTAGACAATGGAGTGCTCCATGCTTCTACGGGCCGATAAAGGCCCGCAGAGCAACATTCCAATGTTTTACAAAAGCCTCTCGAAGCTCGAGGGGATTTAAATCCCCTCGAGCTTCGAGAGGCCTTTGTTTTATTTGTTAGAACATTCTGCCCTCTAGTGGCAGAATGTTCTAATAGCCTTATATCCCTTCGTAGCAGGGCTATACCGGCTATTAAAGTCCCGGTCCCTTGTTAAAGTCCCTTGCCTTCGGCTCGGGCCTTTAACGCGGGCCTTTAATAGCCGGTATAGCCCGCTACGGCGCGCTATAAGGCTATATTCAAGCGTTCTAAGTATTTTGGATGAAAGAGACTTCTTTTGATCTCTCACTACTTGAGTGACTTAGAAGTTGCACGTTTGTTGTCTCCTGGCCTTTGTGTAGGGCTCGCAAAACCCTAGAAAAGTATGTGAAGTTCGTTATGTTCTACACAATTGGGCTTTCAAATGAAAATCAGGGCTTTTTTAATACTTTAATTTTGCAAACTGCCGATTTTTAAAATTTTGTCTGCCAGTGTAAGTTGACATACCTTACACTAACGAATGTTGAGATACTGGCAAGCCACAGTTTTCACGCCAACTAACATTAGTGAGAGAAAAACTACTCTCTTGCATGAGTGTAGAGAATTCTGGAAACTTCGCAAACTATAGGTAGGCCAGTAATCAAGAACTGAGCAAAACGTCACACTCATATTAAAAACTTTGCAGGCCCCGATAACCAATCCAGAATGCACACCATGTAGTGCTGACAGGCACCAATCTTAAAACTCAAGGTAATCCAGTAAGATAAATGAGGAATTTCACAAAAAACATAAACGGCTAACAATTTAGCCTTATGGTATCCTAATGTTCGGTAGTGCTTTTTCTTCAGAGTATAAAGATTGTATGCATTCATCACATTCCTCTTCTTAAACATTTTTAATCAACTGAGGCTTTAAAAAATCACAAAATAAATCAGTTCAACGGTGCTCTGTCTGACTGGAAGAACAGCTATAAACCTGCCCTGATGCCACTTCAGGACTGCCTCCTGCTTAAGTTGTTCTAGAAAATTTAAAATGACTCCACATTTTACCATTCAAAATCTCCTTACACCTCATACTTCACTAACTCCTTATTAACATTCTTTACCAATAATAGTATTTCTTTAAATGATTATCTCCAGCCTCCAAATAGTTTTTCAGTACTATGGAATAATATGCAAAGATTCACACTCAAGGATCTCTGCATTGCATGACTTTGACAATGCATCTGATTAAAATTCGTACAGTCTGAAAAGGTAACAATGAAGTAAAATCAAAAGAAAAAAACAGCACCCACGTAACTTGTAATTTGGTTACACAATTTATTGTCCTTGTCTTCAACAACCTTTTATTGTAAGTCAGGATTTCAAAAAGACATTCTGTGTTACAAACATTTCCTCCAAAGACTATAGTGTTTCTTTGTTGCTAGGAGATTATTTATCAAAAATGTAATTTTACAGAGATACGGCTTCTTGTGTCTAGGACAATCAAGCCTCAATTGCTTTTAAGAAGAAATTCTTTAGCCCATGGTGGTTGTTTTAGTGGTTCTTTGATTCTCTGCTGCTGTGCAACAACTTTCTTCAACCTGTAAAATGTCATTTTGTAATTTTCACACTACATAAATGAGGCGTATGTTTGAGTTCACCTCATCAATTAATTCATCATTGTAGAATAATTTGAGATAAATATCCAGTAGACATTTCTCAAGCATGATAAGATTTGGTTATATTTAACCCTTCTTGGTTACACCCAGTACTGGATAACTTTTAGTGAAGTACATCCCAGATCACATTTTATTAGAAATCATGTTGCCAATCCTACTTGCTACACAGGAATTTGGATTTTGCAAAATTAGCTAACATTTTCCTTTTTTAAATTCTAACCCACAGTTTAATATTGCTATGTAAGTGCTTCCAAATCTCATCAATAACTACTGGCCTTGTTGCAATAGATCATACATGTTAGACCTGTAAGCCTTAGAGTGGTCTTTCCCCAACCTGTTTACATTCTGAATTCGTTTTTTCTATCCTTAGGACTCTATGCACTTTGCCACTGCTAACCAGTGCTAAACTGCTTCAACGCAATTCCTAAAATATGGTAAAATAAATTGTCTTACACCAGACTGGCATATTTCATTTACTTATAAGTCCCTAGTACAGCGGTATACCATATACCCAGGGTCTGTAAAGTAGACGGCTAGTGAACCTGCAGCATGTATTGTACCGCCCACCTAAGTAGCCCCTTAAAACCAGTCCCAAGTCTGCCACTGCAGCCTGAATGCCATTTTAAACTGCCAATTCAACTTGGCATAATAAAACCCTTGCCAAGCCTTAAACACTCCTTTTATTGCATGTAAGACACTCCCAAGGTAAACGCTAGGCAGCTCAAAGGGCAGGTTGCATTATAATTAAACATCTGGATATGTACTTTTAAGTTTTACATATCCTGGTAGTGAAAAAATCCTCCATTCGTTTTACACTGCTCTGATGACTGCCTCTCCCGTAGGATAATACTGGGCTGCCTTATTGCATTTAACAAGTGCTAACTTTTGATTGGGAACAAGTTGAGATTTTATGTTTGGTGTCTAAGAAATTGTAATTTAAAATCCTCTTTCATGGTAAAGTCAGATTTGAAGTTACAATTTTGAAAATGCAACTTTTAGAAAGTTGGCATTTTCTTGCTTTATCTATTATTTGCCTGCAGACTGTTACTGGGTCACATGACTGAGTGTAGATGGCAGTCCCATGACTTTGTGCTGTTGGACTTTGTTTATTCCTCCCAAACAGCCACACAATAGAGGTATTAGGTGTGCCTGGATGGGCCATCACTGGTAGGATGGGGAGCGGAGCTGGGCACAGCCCCACTTTCGAATCAATAGGAGTTGCCCTGTCTTCACACAAAGGACTTCACATCACTTAATTGTTCAAGCAGCCAGACAGGAACCCTCCTGGGTTTGGTGGACCAAGCCACTAGATACTCAGAGGCAATCCCTCTGATTTCTGTGACTACACCTGCAGTGGATAGGGCCCTGATGGGGATTTTCACTTGAGTAGGGTTCCCCAAGGAAGTGGTGTCTGACAAAGGGCACAATCGTCATCTCTGCCTACATGAAGTCCATGTGGGAAAAGTGTTGAGTAACCTACAAGTTTTCCACACCCTATAATCCTCAAACCAATGGACTTCTCGAGAGGTTAAACAAGACCCCAATAGGCATGACTATGGGCCTACCTGAGCCTATGAGGTGGAAGTGGGACATCCTCTTACCATGACTGCTCTTTGCCTACAGGGAGGTGTCACTGAGAAGGGAATTCAGTTTAGCCCATTTGAACTTCTTTATGGGCACCCTGTTAGGGGACTCCTCAGTCTGGTGAAGGAGGGGTGGGGGCAAGCTCCCAAAAAACCCCACCATGATGGGGTTAGCTACATGCTAGCCATCAGAAACTAGATGACCAATTTCTGAAAAAAATATTCTGAGAACTTTAAGGCTAGCCAGGAAGTTATGTAACACTGGTATGACCTGGTAGAGTTGCAGCCTGTCCAGAAGGTATGGGTTATGGAGCCAGGGAAGCCCAGGGCCCTCCAAGACTGTTGGAGAGGGACCTCCGAAGTGATTGAGAGGAAGTGGAAGATCACATAATTGGTGGATTTCAAGACCCCCAGAAACCCCTTAAGTGTACTCCATATAAATTGACTTAAACCACACTATGACAGGTTTGAGATCACCATGAAGTTGGTGACAGATAATGGAGAGGAAAGGTGAGTGAACCTCTAACTGACCTCTTGTCATGTAAAGAAAAAGATGGGTCAATGGAATAGCAGACTAGCAGAAGGACTGGAGCCAGTTGTTGGGGCAGTTTGCGTCACTGGTTACCCTCACTCCCGGGCTTACAATCATGTGGACCTATATTATAGATGCTGGGTACATCCTGCCAATTAAATATACGGGCTATCAGACAAGGTGAGGAAGTCTCCAACATGTTGGAACTCGGGGTGATTGACCACTCCACACATCCCTTGTTTAGCCCAGTAGTGCTTGGACCCAAAGCTGCCCCACCATGCATTGCCCCTGAACTCAAGTTCTGTGTGGACTACAGGGAGTTTCACTCAGTCACCAAGACTGATGCCTACCTCATTCGAGATTATTAGATCATTGACAGATTAGGGGCTGCGAAATTCCTGAGTACTTTTGAACTTACCTTAGGGTACTGGCAGACAGCCCTAAATTAGGGGGCAAAAGAGCAGTCAGCATTCTCTATCCCGGAGGCCCACTTTCAATTTAAAGTGATGGCCTTTTGGTTGAAGAATGACCCTGCCACCTTCCAGAGGTTGGTGAATCAGGTCTTAGCCGGAAATGAGGCCTTCGGTGCTGCTTGCTTAGACCTCATAGCTGTTTGCAGCAACAGCTAGGAGGGCGACCTGTTTCACCTATGGGAAGTGCATCAGGGCCTGCAACTGTCCTGGCCTGGGAGCTCCCCCAAAACCCTGACAGAAGTGAGGGACTTCCTGGGCCTCACTGGATAATACAGGAGGTTTGTTAAGAGATATGGCATCATTGTTGCCCCCTTAACTGAGCTGACTTCTAAGATGCAACCCAAAAAGGCAATCTGGACAGAGGACTGTCTGAAAGTCTTTGACACCAACAAACAGGCCATGTGTTCAGCCCATGTACTGAAGGTCCCTGACATTTCCCAGGAAGTCATTGTGCAAACTGATACCTCAGAGCATGGCATGGGCCGGTGTTATCACAGTTGAATGAGGAGGGCCTAGACCAACCTGTAGCCCAGGGAACAGAGGAGGAGCGCTATTGAAAGGGAAGTCTTCGCTGTGGTCTGGGCATTGAAGAAGCTGAGACCATATCTGTTTGGGACTCACTTCTGGGTTCAGACATACCACAGGCCCCTCAGATGGCTGGCGCAAATTAGGGGTGAGAACCCAAAACTGTTATGGTCGTCCATCTCTCTATAGGGAATGGATTTCATGATGGAACACTGTCTTGGGTAAGACTACTCCATTGCTGATGGTCTCTCCAGGTACTTCCATCTTTGTGATGAGAACTCCCAGGAGGCTGGGTAACTCTCCCCCTCTTTCAGCGGGAGGGGACATGTGTTAGACCTGTCAGCCTTAAGGTTGTCTTCCCCCAAACGTTTTGACTTCACCCTTCTATTTTTCTGATTTCGCTTTTAATGGCTAATCCATATTAAACTAATTGTGTACACTTCCTAAAACATAATAAATTGGTTTATACTTGATTGGCTTAATTGACTTAGAAGTTCCAATTACAGTGGTATACCATATACCCAGGGCCTGTAAATTAATTGCTAGTATGGGCCTGCAGCACTTATTGTGCCACCCCACATGTCCCAGGTTTGAAATTGCACAATGAATGCAGTTTTAAATTGTCATGTTGACTTTGCATAATAACCTCCTTGCCAAGCATTAAACTCCCCTTTTATTGCATATAAGTCACCCCTACGTAGGCCCTAGATAGATCATAGAGCAGGGTGTATTGTAATTAAAAGTTTGGACATCTACTTTTAAGTTTATATGTCCTGGTGTTGAAAAACACAACTGTGAGGATTACCTCTCCCATAGGGTAATATTGGACTGCCTGATTACATTTAATACGTGCTAACATTTGATTGGGCACAACTAGAGATTTTATGTTTGGTGTACAAGAAATTGTAATTTAAAATCCTCTTTAATGATAAAGTCGGATTTTAAGTTTCAATTTTGGACATGCCACTTTTAGAAAGCTGTCATTTTCCTGCCCTAGCTATTATGTGCCTGCAGCTTGTTCCTGGGTCACATGACTGAAAGTAGTTTATTTCTCTCTGGCTAAATAAACGACTATATTCCTGATATTCTTCACGAATCACCATTTCATCCACTCCTCCTTGCTTCACTTCATCTACTGTTTCAAGTTATAGAATCTGTCATACTTGTCTATTTTCAAAGAAGGAAGTCACGCAAAGACTGCAAAGTTTAAATGAACTTTGGATTCTTTCCATCAAGAGGTTTCTGTAGACCTTCCCCATCTGTTAAGAAATATTCTAATATTCAATGTCCCAAAGCTTGCACATTAATTTAAATTCCATCTAGAGCTTTGAAATACTTTTTCCTTGTCATTTGTTTTTTGTTTTTTAATAGCACACTCCCATTTTGGGAGTTTGTTTTAGAAAAACAGTTAAGTTTGCCAAGCAGCTGCATTAAACATGGTGGCTGCGCTACACAGTTTAGTTCCTTCAATGGATCTGCTGTGGCAGCCCTTCTACTGAAGCCAGAGAGTATCCAGATGCTTAGTGGAGAACTCTAAATATGGTGGGCTGTCCTTTGTCTGGGCAGCAGCCACAACCTTCCACAGAGCTGGTGGAAAAGAGAACAGCCTGCATTTCACTAAATAAGAGCCTCTTTTAGCAGACTAGTCAGCAAAACTCAAAATAAGTCCCGAAGTGTGCATACGATTAGTTGTTTATTATTTGTTTCTCAGTCTTCCCTATTCAGAGGCCATGGGCAGACTGAAGCTAATAAGCAGCTGAAATCAAAGATCCCGTTATCACACAAGCTCCTGAAATCTGAAATACTTTATGGGTGAAGCTGTAAGCCATGGGGTTAGGTGATGTGTTTGCCTCTTAGAATCAAATCAGAAAAAGATTCTGTGCTACACTATTGTTAAATAAGTAAATAAGGGGAGTTGTAGGACTAGTACCTCCATTAACACTGAAGTGACCTATTGTTGCATCGTGATATATTTTTAAATGTATGGGAAATCCAATGCCAATCCAAAAGACGCAGGTTTGCAGAGAAATTAATTTTCGATTTCCCTCATGCCCAATTTCGATACAAGGGAATAGCAGGAGTGCTTTTGGTGAGCAACACTACTTGTTTAAAAATCTATTCCCTTTTACACTTAGAGATGGACATTGAAGCAATAAGTGCAATAACATTACACCGGATACTAACTCTTGTAAGTGGCCCTTCTCTACGGTTGCATCCAGAACCAACAATTAAGTATGTATCAACATGCTCATCAAGGAAAGCAAATATCAAATGTCAGCATCTAAGGTGAAGCAAAATAGAACTACAATTTGGTTTGTTTACAATGGGCACTACTCTTTCCCGCTCATTGACTGGTGTTTAGTTCTAAGTGAAAGTAGAAATGTACAGATTTTATATGATCTTAAACAGCATGTTGTGCACTTTGGGGCTTTCCATTCTCTTAGGCCTTTGCTCTGATAGTGCTGCTGCAGCCTTCTGTTGTCACGTTGTTGATTGGTATTTTTGCAGGTATATTGGTTCTGGCAGTCGATATGTATATATTGTGTGCAATGCTGGGAATCTGTTGTGATTTTACATTCTTTGCAATTATTTTTCAGGGCGTTGTCAGCTGGCACTTTCTACTAGTCATGTACATCAGCTTTTCTACTTTAGATACTGTTTGTTGAAGATAAGGAGCATATTCTAAAACTCTATTTGCTGTCTTGCTGCATTGAACCTTAGGGTTTGTGCTTTGCCTTACTTTGTGAAGGTAAGTTAGCTTATTGGCCTTTTACCGCTTTGCCTGAAAACCTGCAAATCACAGGTTCATATTAATCAGGGCTGGCCCAGTATTTAATAATTCCTATTCCAACCTCTAGTTTAGGAGTACCATTTTAGTATCAAAAAAAAAGTTATAATTGAAGCAAAATTGACATATGTATATTATAAAACGTGGTATTGTAGAGAAATATTCCTAGAGGTTAAACACTCAAGTCAGCAGCAAAGTTAATATCTGGTCCAACTGCCAGCATACAAAATTACAAAGACATGCAGTTGCAGCTTTTAGCATGCAGCATCACATAACCTAATGAGATTAATCAGAGTGAAATTGCCTGTGACTAAAAACAATGGCTTTCAAATCTCACACATTGCACCAATCCGCTCCCTCAGCCCACAATTGCTCCTTCATTTGACAAAGGAGTGTTCAGAATCTTGTGAACTCCTGTGCAGCATCGGATGCTAGCATTGTCCACTCTCCATCAACATGGCCAATTCTGTAAATTATCTAAATGTGAGTTTCTCATAATTATGGAGGATCTTCTAGATTTTATGCTGTCCCCTGAAGAGGTGACAGTGGCCAAAAGAGAGATTCAGACTGTAGTTGAGTGACCAAGAACACAGGTCTAAGATTTGCAAAGTTTTATCGCAGGTTCATCGACCACTCAGCAGAAGCTTCTGTTACTAGGTTATTGTGACAAGAGGCAACCATTTGAGTGGTTGATGATGTGGATGAAGCATTCAACAAACTAAAAACCTTTATTATGAAAGGATCGCTGTTGGCACACCCCAAAAAAGAAAGGCTCTTTATCATAAAGGCGGATATTTCCAACACAGTGTTAGGGCCATCTTGTCTGACGAGCACAAAGATAGTGGGCAACCCCACCAGGTAGAATGCCAGTCGAAGCGATGGACCATTGTAGAGTTAAACTACACTTTCACAGAAAGAAAGCTGTTGGCTAATCGAGCAGTCTTTAAGGAGCTGAGACACTATTTCCCAGGTGAAAAATACCCAGTGATGGTGTTCACAGATTAACTCAAGGCAATTGCGATGGACGTTGTTCTTTGCAGAATACGACTTTGGTATTGAGTTTCGCCACCTCTAATTGTTCCTTTTTGTAATTAATTGTGATTTATGCGCTTGAGTCAAAGCATACATATCCAAACCACAGAGATGTGTGCTGCCATTGCCACACCATTACAGACTTATATAGTTAATCATTCAATTGAAACTATAATTGACAAGGTTCGAGATTCAATGGCATACTAGTCACTGTGGATAGCTTAATAAAAGTAGTACATATTGTGGCTTGCAAAGACTTTCCTTCCTCACAGGATTCAGCATAACTGTGCTGCAGAATCTGGTAAGATAACATGGGTTACAGACACAAATACATTTTGGTTGTGGGTCACAAATGACGGTGAAGTTGCAGAAAAGGCATGCTGTGACATCTTCCACATCCAAATGCCCTTATTCACCATTTTCTATCCTCTGAAGGGCGGACAAAATGAGAAGATGAAACAACAGCTAAAGCAATTTCCGGGGCTTCCTAACAGATACCAAGGGGTTGTGGGTTGATATTTTTTTGAAAGCTGTGGAAGAGTGCTAAGCCTAGCAATGGAACTACAGTGAAAGGGCCTTGACATTTGCAACACTTAGGAACACTAAAAAATTCATTCACTAATTTGTCTTTGCTCTGCGGAGCCTGTTGGGAGAGAAGATATGCAGGGGGACAAGATGCGAGGGGGAAGACCGGGAGTGAAATGAGCAGCATCAAAACAACATCAATGTTAAGTAATATACCGATTTTGAGAAACTAGCAAAATTAAATTACATTAATAAACACACTTCTGTACATTATTTTAAACTTGTTTCAACTGCAATGTTATTAATTCAGTATGTTCAACTAGCATCTATCATAAAACATTATTTATTATCGGTATTTATTCACAAAAATATGTATCTAGAAAAATGCTACTTCAGTTCTCCCTCTGATTATTCTATAATCAATAAGAACATATTGATAAATCGTATTAGTCCGGTGATCATTTAGCCGAAATCATCATCATTTTCAGTTGCTTCCTGGAGTTCTCTTTTTTTTTTTTTTTTTTTTTTTATTGAGCAGATCATTAAGAACATGATATACATATTACAATTTAAATAGTCATAAAAAACCTTTTTTTTTTTTTTAACACAAATACGATCGCTTCTTCTTTCCATGACAAAATTTAAAAGAATATAGCTGTAGCAGTTAATACAACAATAATTGTAAAATAGCAATGTGCAAAACATGTAATAAAATATAATGGCAAGGAAAGTGGCAGTGCAATGGCAAAAAAGTGCTAGTGCTTTCTATCACAGAGACTGCTATTACTTCTACATCAGTAACAAGTATTAATATCCCTCCTTCAACTTCTCGAAATTGCTAAAAAACTTCCAATTTTTTTCAAATTTTCTAATGGCTCCCACCCGTCTCGCATAGGCTTCTTCAAAATTTCGTGTCTTTTTCATTTTATTAAACCACTTCAGATAAGAGGGAATAACCCTAGATTTCCAATTCTGAAGAATTAAAGAGTGGGCTACAGTACAAGAAATAAATAGGAAAACTTTTTCGGCCTCTGTTAACATCATTCTATCACTGCATAATCCAAACAAAACGGCCTGAGCCTCAAACGCAACTCTCTTCCCGATTACCTGCTCTAAATCTGAAAAAATTGCCTCCCAAAAGAGTCTCAGCCGTGGACATGCAAAAAAAATATGGTGCCAGCCCCCCTCACCATCAGCCTGGCAACGGAAGCATTTATTTTCAGCATCCGAATATCTCTTTTCGAGTGCTTCCGGGGTTAAGTAAGCGAGCCATCGTGATAGGAAGGCCATCCTTTTGAAATTAGCTGCGCGCAGGGATTTACTTCCTAGATGGCATAAGGCTTCCCATTCCTTAAGGGAAAAAATACACTGTGTCTCACGGCCTATTCTTGCCATATGACTCTCTATCAAGGGTACTTGACCCTGATAATGTAGTAACCGATACCAATTCCCTACACCATTGACTTTAGCCCCATAGAGAGCTACCACAAGTTTATTAGGAGCCTCAAAAATGCCATTAATATTTTTTTTTAAATGGACAACTTGTAAATATTCAAAAAAGGCAGGTCTCCTCATATCCTCAGCCCTTGCCGTTACCTCTTGCCAAGAAATCACCCTATCTTGAATAACAAAATGTTGTAACTCCCGTAGCCCGCAGCCTTCCCAGATATTCATATGGCTTACTCGAATCTGGAGGCCGAGACTAGTACATTCTCCCAATCTCAAGTACTGCAGACCTGAAGAGCCCGTTTTTTTAACAAGGGACTGAAGTCTAAAAGAATAATCCTTTAAGGTCTTATATCTAGTTTTTTTTGGAAGTTTGGAGGTTTTTAGAAAAACTTGAGTTTGAGATCCTATTTCTTGTGCCATTTTGTCAATAAAGAAGCTATCTCTAATGCCCTTAGATCCCATCAAGCCCGCTACTAAATTTAGAAATGCGGCCTCGTAGTAGGTTCTTAAATGTGGCAAAGCCAAAACCCCCTGTGCAATAGGTAATTGTACCACAGTCAGTTTAACCCTTGACACTTTCTTCCCCCAGACGAATTCTCTAAACAGAGTTTCTATTTCTTTAAAAAAGGACACATTTAATTTTATTGGGACATTAGTAAAAAGAAATATAAGTAGCGGAAGTATAGACATTTTAATTAATGAAACTCTTCCCACCACCGATAGAGGGAGTAAAAGCCACTGTTCAAAAAGTCTCTTGATTTTTTCTTTCGTCCTCAGATAATTCAATTTATATAATTGTTGGTATTGATTGGACACGAATATCCCCAGATATCTAATTGGATCTGACTTTGTGGCTTGTGCCTTCAAACAGGATGGAGAGAAACTTAAGTCTGTATTGAGGGCGAGAACTTTGGTTTTGTTAGAATTTATTTTGTAGCCGCCAATTAACTCAAAATTCCTAAATTCCTTTAATACCATTTCTAGATTCTCTTTATTGGGCATCAAGTATAAAATGATATCGTCCGCAAAGAGTTTTAACTTTGCCATGCCAGAGATTGGAGGTTGAATAGCAGCATTATTTTGCATTTTAATTACCAAAGGCTCTATAAAAAAAGTAAAAAGCAATGGCGAAAGCGGACAGCCTTGTCTTGTCCCCCGGTTTATTTTTATGGTACCTGCACGTTTCAAATTTATTACTACCGAAGCCGAAGCCCCCTGATAGATGTTACGTAGCATGGAAATGACCTGGAAAGGAAAGCCAAATTGACCGAGGGCAAAAAACAGAGGGGCATATTTACAAGCCCCTTGCGCCACTTTTGCGCCGCCGTTGCGTCACACATGTGACGCAGCGGCGACGCAAACCATGCGCCGCAGTGCGCTATATTTACAACGTGACGCATCTAGGGAGATGCGTCACGTAGTAAACCCCTGCGCCACATGAAACCTGCATCAGGTTTCATGTGGGCGTACCGGCGCAGGGGGGGGCGTTCCGGCGCAGGAACGCCTCGGCAAAGTGACGTAGAGAAATCTACAAGATTTCACGCAGTCACTTTTCCCGACGCTGGTGCGCCAAATCCTTACGCCTGCTTCAAGCAGGCGTAAGGATTGACGCACCATGTTAGGGATAGGGAAGGTTGGAACAGTGCTGGTGTTGCGTCGCGCTTGCGACACAACTTCAGCACTGCGCCAACCTTCCGCCGGCAGATGCGTCACGCATCTGCTTATCCTTGCGCCACGATGCGCCGCATTGTAAATGCGGCGCATCGGATGTGGTGCAAGGGTAAACTTGCGTGACGCATTTTCCCTGGCGCATCCCTGCTGATATGCAGGGATGCGCCAGGGAACGTAAATATGCCCCAGAGTTCTCCAGTTAACCAAGTCAAATGCTTTCTCAGCATCAACCATCATAATACATGCCGGAATAAAATTGGTATTAAAATAGTCCAAGGCCTGTATTAAAAACTCAGTATTGGCCGCCATAGATCTGCCTGCTTTAAAACCAGTCTGGTCTCTATGAATTATCTCTTGGGCGGCGAATGAAAAACGCTCAGCCCAAACTTTCATTAAAATCTTGTAATCCGAATTCAAGAGACTAATAGGCCTGTAGGAATTAACATCCATAGGATTTTTATCTTTTTTAACAAAGGACACAATTATCGCCTCTTTAAAAGATGCAGGTACCAGACCACCCTTTTTAATATAGTTAAATAATTTTTTCAAAGGTACGGTTAATTCTTTTGAAAAAGTTTTTATAAAATTCGATGGGGAAGCCATCCTGACCACACGCTTTGGCCCCGGCTGTGGCTTTAATGGATGCCAAAACCTCGACGGATTCCACATCAGATCCTAATTGGTTAATCCGGCTATCTGAGAGTCTAGGAATATTCACATTCGTGAAATAATCCTGGATTGACTCCTCCCCCACCGAATATTCTGTAGAGTAAAGTTGCTGGAAATATTTTAAAAAGATCTGTGGAATCTCGTCACCATTAACAACTTCTTGACCAGTCCTAGGGTAAAGCAATTTTGATATTATAGCTGCTTCTTGTTTTTTTCTTGTCAAATTAGCCAAGAGTTTACCAACTAGCTGGCTATCTTCGTAGACCCTTTGTTGATATAGTTGAGAGCTACAAATCTCTTCTAAAACTAAAAAGTCCTTCAGAGCTGTTCTTGCCTGCTCAAGTTGGTTAGGGTGCAGCTGAATCTGAAGGGCATACTCCTTTTCGACCGCTGTTTGCAATTCAGCTATTTTAAGCTACCGAGCATTCGACTGGGCAGCCGAATGGGCAATTATTTGTCCACGAGCTGCCGCCTTGAACCCGCCCCACACAGAGAAAGGTTCTGCGGTGTTGTCATTGATCTTAAAGTATTCGGAAATCCATTCTCTGAAGCTTTTAACCCAATCCTGGTCTTGGAGGAGGAGGCGGTCCAGCTGCCACCTGGGCCGCTCTCTGCTCCCCCCCCCCAAGTACAAGTTCGAGCCCATTATATGCATGATCCGAAAAGGGATTACCCCCGATATCTGACTTTAAGACCTGAAGAGATCTGGATGTAAGAAAAAAATCAATTCGGGACGCAGTTTGAAAACGGTGCAAGTAGCAAGTAAAAGAATTTTTATCGGGATTTATATTCCGCCAGGGATCTATTAATTGATATTCTTGTTTAATGGCCTCCACCATTTTTTTAGTATTGGGTTTAAGTTGTTTTTTATTTTTATTTGAAGTGTCCTTTCTTTAATCCAGTATAAAGTTAAAATCGCCTCCTACAATAATCTGTCCAGGGGCTCCCCTCAGAAGCTCATTAATTTTAACCAGCCCTGAGATGTCATCCGAAATAGGGCCATAATAATTTATGAAATTCAAGGTCTTCCCCTGGAGCCTTGTTACCACCCATATCCACCTCCCCTGTGGATCCCTGTGAACTTGTGTGAATTCCTAGGGTAGTTTTTTGGAGAAATAGATGGCAAGCCCTCTCATCGCAAGACCTGCGGATGCAAAAAAGGCATTAGAAAAAACCCTGGGTAGAAATAATTTAGGGGAATTAGATTTTAGATGTGTCTCCTGAAAAAACAAAACTTGGGGGTTAAATGATATCAGCCATCTAATAAGAGCGCCATATTTTCGTTTATTTAAAATTCCATTAGCATTGACTGATAAGATCTTACATTTACTGATTTCTATTTGTATTTCTATTGTTAAAGTTAGAGTAAACTCCTGGTTTACTCAGTAACGAATTTCTAGATTTCTTGCTATCTGTTCCTTCTGCTCCTGCTCTTTTTCCTGCTATGAACCCCTCCCTACCCCCCCACTTCCTGCCCCCCCAAAAAAAACCACCCATCGAAATGTGCCACGCTAGCCACATTTCGCCCCACCCATCTAACCTCCTGGGTGTCATGTACCTACACCCTGGGTGACCCCACTGACCCCACTGTCCCCAGCAAAGAGAGAGAAAAAAAATAGAGAAAAAAAAGAAAAAATAGAAGAAAGAAAGAGAAAGCAATAATCCTAATTAACGAATACCCCTAGAGCCAGGCGTGGGGGGAGCCCCTTTTTCAAGTATGGCAGAATCAAGATTTCTTAACTAACGAATACACCTAGTACTAAGGGTGGGCGGAACCCCTTTTTTTTTTTAGTATGACAGATTAGAGTATTCTAAACTAATTCCTTAAGCTCAGGATCCACGCGAGATCTCTTTTAATAATGCCTGAGCTTCATCCAAATCAGAGAACATGAAAAACTTCCCCTTAACTAAAACCCGCAGTTTCGATTGTTGGGCAATTGATGCTTGGGCACCATGGGCTTTGAACAAGTGGAGAATCCTGACAAATTCTTTTCTTCTACGCGCAGCAGCGGCAGTCATTTCAGAGAATATGCGACACTTGGTGGTTTCATTTACTACAAACTGCCTCTGCTGAATCGCCTTTGTTAGGATTCTCTCTTTTATTCGAAAGTCTGCAAAGTTCAACAAAATTGTGCGTGGCATCGTAGAATTGGGGAAGGGATGGGCTGGAACTCGATGTGCCCTAGTAATATTAAGATCTCCTTCGAATTCCGGAAGAACTTTCTGCTTAATGAAGGAGTCGGCCCATTGCAAAGTTTGAGAACCCTCGATACCTTCTGGGACTCCCAACTATTCGGAGGTTTGACCTCCGAGAGTGGTTCTCAAGATCCTCCAATTTGTTCTCTAGATAGCTTTTATTTTTTGCAGCCTCTTTCGCTTCCCCAATAACCGTGTTCATTTGATCTTCTAATATTGAAATCCTGGCTTCTGCTTCCTGGAGTTTGATAGGGAAGCATGTCATTGCTTCTTCGATCTTCCCTAGTCGTAGGTGCAGAGAAGCAATTTCCAATTTTTGAGTTTCTTTCATTTCTCGAACCTCATCCAATATTAGATTAAGCATGTCTCTAATGTCAAGTTGATAAGTTCCTGATGTCTCCATACTTTGGCTGAGATTACTTTGCAGTTCCGTAGTGCCAGGATTCAAATTCCCAACCATAGTGTCTTCCTGGACCAGCAAGCCCTCTGATTGAGACAGCGATTGAGATTGAGGCTGAGATTTAGATTGGGATAGCATCGGATTCAAGGAGACATTTATTGGTATCTTATTGCCTTCATCTGAAGTTCCAAGTGGCTTAAAGTGGATTGGACTAGAGACAGTCATTTCTGCTAGGCTTGACGAGGCCTCCTGGTCTTGGCCTTGACCTTGATCTGACTCCAGAACTGCCAAATGATCAGATTCCGGGTGGCATTGTGGTCTCTCCTGACCTTTTGAAGCGTGATCTTCTAATACTGCCGGTAGCACTGGTATAGCTGATGGGCCTTTTGATATTTTTGTGGTTGGGCTTAAAGAGGGGGGCTGTAGAGTTGCTTTCTTAAAAAACAAGGGAAATTCCTTTGCCCCTTTTAACCCTTTTTTAAGGCCGTCAAGTACAGAGTTGTCCTGGTTTAATTTAGACGACACAGCTACCGCTTCTATCGGGTTTAATGTGGCGTTTGTCTGGTCTGTCACCGGTACCTCACGTTCCGGAGAGGGGGTGGGGGACACCTCCTCCTCCGAGCTCTCAGGGGTGCTATCGAGGCCATAGGAGTTGGTGGTGTTCTCCTTATTGGTCAGTAGTGCGGCTTCTTTTGCCAGAGCTAAGCGTGTTTTGGCCTTGAGGCGGGCCGCAGAGTCGACTTTGGCAACTGCGTTGGTTTGCTTCAAAGGTTTGCCCATTTTTTTTAAACCTTTTGTTTTCTAATATCCCCTTATCCTTCTGGTATCCCTCTTATCTCTCAATACCGCCCTTTAATTCTCCGTACCTTAAATTGTACAGTCTCTTTACAGTCCTTCAGCAAGCTTTTCAAAATGCTCCAAGTCTCCGTCCTTCTGCTGTCCCCCTATGGCTCCGTATGACACCAGCACTCAGCTCCACTGCCGGTATCCAATAACCTCAGCTCGTTCCAATACAGGCGCCGCAGGCAGTTCACAGCAAAAAGCCGCAGGAGAGCAGCGCGATAGCCGCTCAAGAGATCCCACCGCGGATCCGAAGCTGCCGCCCGCCTCTACTTAACCGTGTCCGATGTCTGCATCTATCTTCCAAGGCCGCCTCGCATCCTCAGTGCAGACCGAAAAGAAATCCACATCTGAGCCCAGCAAGCGCTTCCAGTCTGCGGCGTTTCTCGGCGTCCTCTCGAAGCCCGCAAAAAACTCGTAGAGCAGCGAGTTTCCCTCGGCAAAATTGTCAAGTTCTCCTCTGCCATTTTCATCTGGTTGTACACCTGATCCTTAATAGTCTCATTGGGTAATGACAGGGGAAGGGCCGGGTAATGATGGAAGGAGGGTTGGGTAATGACGGGAGGAGGAGTTCCCAACAGGCTGTGGGCCTAAGAACTCTCGTCATGGTGGCTTTGTTATCGCCCCCTGCTGTGCAATTGACACTGGTGCTGCTGGTGAAATTGGTTGTGATTACTAAAGTTTAGCAGATTGTAATCACAGCACAGCAGGAGACTGAGCAGCACTCTGTGGGAAGAAAAGCTCATTCATCCTGGTGGGATAGAGCAGCTGGTGGAACTAGGAAGTAGGAGAGTTGGGGGAGCAGTTTGGAGACCGCTGAACACAGAAGCAGAGCAGGGCCGAGGAGTGAGCATTTGCATACAAGACTGTTCTTTAAGGGAAATGAAGAACACAAACACCAGATTCATCCATAACATCCCACGCTGCATCCACATCACCGGCCACCTGAGAGACCTTCACTGGCTACCTATCAACAAAAGGATTACCTTCAAGCTCCTCATGCATGCCTACAAAGCCCTCCACAACGCCGGACCTGCATACCTCAACCACCGCTTCTCCTTCTACACTCCCACCAGACATCTCTGCTCCTCCCAACTGGCCCTGGCCACCTTCGTACGGATCTGCAAGACCACTGCTGGAGGAAGATCATTCTCCTATCTCCCTGTGAAGACCTGGAACCTTGCCTCTGCACCTCGGGCAATCACCATCGCTGCTGCATTTCAAGAAGGGCCTCAAGACCTGGCTCTTTGACTGAACTGCAGATCTACCCCCGTCCCATTCAGTGCCTTGAGACGCTTACAGGTGAGTAGTCACGTTTTATAAATAATTGATTGATTGATTGATGCACCATTACCAAAATTAGATGAGTATACCAGCTTGAGTAATTAAAAGTAATTTGGGGAAAAAATAATCCTACCACAGGAGCCAGGGACAATGAACCAAAAAAGAGCTAGTGGCTGTGGATATGAAAATAGCACTAAATGCATCCCTGGGCCCATTTTGGACATGATGGTGCACTAAAGGCTGGATTACGCTTCTTCCATAGTTGCGCATTATCTCAAGTAATTTTGCTGTATTTATGAATATTTACACTAGACAGAATTATGCCAGTTAAGCTCACCCCTACTTTAACATCTTGTCTTGTTTTCAGACATAACTCAATACCCTCTATACAGTTGTGTTCAGGTTCATCATCAATCTCATAATTTTTCCTGTCTTCACTATTCCTGTTTGAAACAGGAAGTGTCATTGCTGGATTTAAGGAATTGCCCTTCCTAGAGATGTTCTGTGCCGCAAGTATAACTTGTTCATAATGAGTCAGCCTACTGTTAGCTATGTGCTGTGTCCTTGTTCTGATCTAAAGCCTTTCCATTGAGTGAGGGATATATACAGTTAAACTATGAACCAACACAATTCCTTCACTTTGTTCAATGGCAGTGCAGACAGTGGCTACAAATTCAAACAACCTGGAAGACTTAGAGCTACTTGATCCAATAAAGCTGACAAGTAAACCACTGGGAGCATCACCACTCCCGGCTTAAGTGTGAGGATTGAGAGTACACATCCACTTCTCTCATGGCCACACAAGAAAAATGTTAGGCTGTAGTCAGTCAACCCAAGTTCCGGTGCATGCCACAAACTCAAATGCATCAAAACATTCTTTGTCAAATTGTACTGGATCTTGGATGTCACTGTATGTCGACTTTACTAAAGATTTTGCAATTAAGGAAGAGTTTGGAATCCACTGCCGACAGTATTCAACAATTCCAAGAAACATTAAAACCTCCGTCTGGGTGGTCGACGGGCTATGTTCAGAATTGCAGAAATACGTACTTTATAGACTTTCCTCATACCTTTTTTATATGGTGTCTAAGATTGATCACTTCCTTTTTTCAATACCGCATTTTAATTAGGAAGACCTTATGCCCATTCTCAACTAGATGATTTAGCAAAGAAAATGTATCAAGTTTACAGTCCTCCTTTGTATGTGACCAGTCTATGTACCACATTAAGACTGAATTTCACGGCAACCTCAAACTCTCTAGATCTTTCTTCAGGATTTGGCAAAAACCGAAGGACTTTCTGTATACCCTTGTGGGACTCTACACCACACAAGAACTTTATTCCAAAGCTAGAATGCAAGTAAGAACTGACTCTCCTCAAGCAGATGAATCGAGCAGAAGGCTTTGCATAATAACTGGCTTCATTCCCTCTTCTGACTCTTTAGTGAGTCCGCATTGTCTAGTTTTAGGGAACAATGCATTTGGCTTTACCTTTTATTTGCCTGACTTTTCTCTTTTAATCAAGCCAGTCTCTTTTCCAGTAAAGTCCCATACCTCATCTTTGACAGTACATCTTAAATCCAGAAGCAGATCTTCTTTTGTAAAGTTGGGAATAACTGAGTCCTCAATTCTTGTGAATTTATTTGAAACATTGAGTCTTCATCATGTGTCTCAATCGCAACACAATACAGTTTGCAGTAGATCTTGCAATTCATTTTGCAAAGCAAATCCATTCCCAGTAAATTTGCTTCCAATACTTGAATCACACAAAATGAACTGGTACTCGTTCTCCAACTGACCAATTTCAACTGGGACATTTGCAGTAATCTGGTTAACAGTTTGTTTATTGCTGATCCCTACAAATTGGACTTCTCTTACTGAGAGGGGTAGGCTTGGGACTTCCAAAGTGCAAATTGTAGAATGGGTAGCCCCCATATTAATCAGAAGTGAAATGGAATGGCCATTGACTTCTCCATCAATATATGGGTAACTTTGGCCTACCTCTAAGACTACTCCAAGTAGGTAATCATCCACCCCTTCTGGCATCGTCATTGGGAACTGCTCGCTGACGCATCATCATTCAGAATCAATGGATTCTGCTGGTACCCTGTACTATAAGGCATCTTGCTTCTCATGTTTTGCTGCATCACTAGGGCTGAAGGCATCGATATTCAAAATAATTTCTGATTCTGTACACCCTGCTCAGAATTTGACATATTTGGGACATCACATTTCTCTGCTTTTGTGGAACAGGTTCCCCCTTAATCTTGTTTGGATTCTAATGACACTTTCTCTTCCAGTGTCTGATTTTCCCACAGAAGTGGCCAGCAGTGTTGCTTTTCATCATTTCAACACTCACATTCATGTTATCATTGTTCATCATCCCTCTTCCACCACCTTGTATCTGCACTGCTCCATTGTACTCCTTGCATTTGATGAAAGGCTAAACAAAAATGATATTTGAATTCATTTGGTTTTGAGATGCTCTCTCAAATTGCTTTGCCTGGCCAATCATCAACTTCTGCATAAACCTATTTTCCTTTGCATTAAAATAATCACTTCTTTATTACACCAGCTTCAATATCTTATCTATACTTTTTCTCTGCTAGCACAATTCACTTTGCTGTATATGATTACTATTCTCTGGCCTCAAACCCATCACGAAAGCAGATACAAAACCACTGATACCATCTTCCTAGAACTTTGCTGTGTTTTTTTAAAATTTGCATGAGTCTCTTACAAGGCATGCACTGACACTTTTGGCTCCTGTGTAGTTCTCAAAATGTTTCCCAATTGATGTCCTTTTCAGACACTCTCTTGTCAAATACTCAGTTGCCTTCTGGTAGTTAAGCATTATTAGGAGGTACCCTAGCTAGTTCTTGTGTTGGACATCAAACCACAGGTTTACACTCTCTCCATAGGTCACAAGAAACAACAATCTAATTTAAATCAGTCCAAAACATCTGGCAAATATTGATAATTCTGTGTACCTCTTCATATCACTTCCCTGGCTCTTCTCTCGATTTCCAAAAAAGTGGTAGTAAATGCACACAAAGCAGTTAGAGACTATGGTACATGCACCAAATTCTCTCCATAATCTTCTATTACAGGAAACTCCAAAACTGTTCCTGTCCCAGATTCCGAATCACTCGCTGCACATTTTACCCTACCTTCAGTCCCTTCCATTTTCTTTTAATTTACTGTCCCTTTCTTTCACCTTTCTCAATATTTCTCTAAATCACTCTATTGCCTTGTTTTCTCAATTAAATCTTTATTGTGCGCCCTCAGAGTGATTAAACCCATTTGATTTATTTCATTGTGTGTAAATCCATATTATAATTTCTTTTCTCATTTTCTCCTTGCTGATATCAGTATCACGTTCATCAGCTACATCTTCTAGTTTATTGTGTACTTCATTTAGAAATATGGCTGCTTCTTTAATCATATGTCTCATTTCATGAACATTGTAAGTCAAAAGTCTGTTCAAATCAATATTTGCCTGTAACATTTCACTAAATTCAATTTTTGAAATGCCTATATTAATTTCTCTAGGAGCCTCTTCAACTACTACTGTCCTAATGTGTTCAGCAGTTTGAATCTTGGCATCAGGCTGTGTATCGTCACTTGCACTAGGCACCATCTCGATTGGTGCACCTAGTACCACTACAGGACTGGTATCAGCTTGTACATCTGTACCGTCATCTCCCCTAGAACCTGTATCAGATCCTGGACTAGTACAAGTTGTTCCCGTTGCTCTTGCTGAGTACAGAGAAGTTCTAGAATTCAAAAGTTCATTTATGAAATTATCTTCCTGATCAGAGTCATTGATCTGCTGCTCTCCCTTGCTTGTCTTTGTCATTTGCTTCATTGGCTATGGCAGGATAGGCTCTTACATTTTCAATCATATCCTCCCACTGACACTTCACCTGCTGGTCCCACGTACTCTCAAGTCACTTTCTAAAAGAACCATTCTCTCCCCTGCTTTTTCATGTTCTTTCTCTCTTTTTCTGTTTCAATTTCATCTCATTTATTTAGCACCTTAAACTGTGTGGGCCGGGGCACCGTCTTCATAACACTCATGGTTTGTTAAAGGGAATCTAACTTTTTTAGTATCAAAGGTACCCTCTAAAGAAAACTGCAAATCTGAATTAGAAGCAGTATAATCATGCCATTTAGAAATCCAGGTACATGTGTAAAACGCAAGGTCCGTCATCATCTTGTATGCAGGAGTCCCTTCTGCAGATATTTTCTGACCCTCTATAGCAGGTACCGCAGAAACTTCATTTTTTTTCAATACGTTTACCATTGTTTTTGTTTGAAACAATCTCAACATCCCCTCAAAATCACAACAAACAAACAAGCGCACAGCAACCAATCACAGC
Source organism: Calotriton arnoldi (assembly GCA_963921515.1). NCBI lineage: Eukaryota > Metazoa > Chordata > Amphibia > Caudata > Salamandridae > Calotriton > Calotriton arnoldi. The sequence continues at coordinate 923,649 of CAWUFW010004639.1, forward strand.
TTGGCTATGTCAACTGTCAACCTATCACAACACGACTCTGTCAGCAACCAACCAATGACAGCACAGCTTTGCGGTGATGACTCACCAATCCCAGTGTGGCTCTCTAGCTGACTAAACAATTACAGCATGACTTCTCCACGAGCACGAAGACAATCGCAAAACCTCTTTAAACCAAATAAATTGAATAAGCCCTTGTCAGCTTACCCTAGATAGAAAAGGTAATCAGTAAATTAAGTAGAGTAATTAAATTGCAAACAATAAAAACTAAGCAATAGGAAAAGAAACAAATTATGGAAAACACCATTTAGATCACAATTCACACTAAATAAACTCGCTTTAAGTGGCAGTCCAGCTTGGTCAGTGCACCTATTCCCATGCACTTAGGAGCAGAATACACAAACCTAAATTAGGCGTACAACCTGGAAATTCAGACTCCCTGTGTGTGTGTGTTTGTGGTACCTCTCACTACACACTACCTAATGCAGACAAGTAAAACCACAGTATATCGAGATCTTGGATTTCAACAAATTTGATAACCAAGCCAAAATCAGTAGAAACTCAGAAACTCCAAATGCAATTTACAAATATGAATAATACATCAACTGTACAGTAATAAATCCATCAATTGAACCCAGAATCATCATTGTAATTTGAAACAACTCAAAAATGAAACAGAAATCCATTCCTCAAGCTCATATTTCACAATTACATACACCATTCAGAAATCAATTTACCGTATTCATACTTTGTTAGACCTGTCATCCTTAGGGTAGTCTTTCATCAGCCTTTTTGCCTCCCATTTTTACTTATTCTTTTTGGCCTCAGGACTCAGAGCACTTTACTACTTTTAACCAGTGCTAAAGTGCATATGACTCTCCCCTAAAACATGATGACATTGGTGTACAACTGATTGGCATATTCATTGTACTGGTAAGTCCCTTGTAAAGTGGTATACCGTATAATCAAAGCCTGTACTTTAAATGCTACTAGTGGGCTGCAGCACTGATTGTGCCACCCACAGAAGTAGCCTTTCAATCCTATCTCAGGCTTGACGCTGTAGTGCCTGTGTGTGCAGTTTACTGCCACTTCGACTTGGTATTTAAAACTACTTACCAGGCCCTAAACTCCCCTTTTATTACATAAAAGTCACCCCTAAGGAAGGCCCTAAGTAACCCTAAGGGAAGGATGCCATGTGAGTAAAAGGTAGGACATGTACTTTTATGTTTTACATGGCCTGTTAGTGACAAACAGCCTATTTCATTTTTCACTACTTTGAGGTCTACCCCTCTCATAAGCCAGCATTGGGAATTTCTTTATACACCTTTAAGCTGTAATTCCTGGTCAGAGAGGAGTAGCTTTTTCATGTTTCATATCTTTGGAATGGTAATGAGAAAACCTCCTTGCTGGTGAAGTTGGATTTAACATTATTGTTTTAGAAATGCCAATTTTGGAAAGTGGACATTTCTGTGCACTTCCTGCTCTATGTGCCTGATAGCCTGTCTCCAATACATGTCTGTGGTGGGTTAAAGCTACACGTTGTGCATTCCCTCTAGAAAGACACAAATACAAGAATGTGAGGCTCTTCTGCATTCTGAGCACTCATCTGCATTCATCTGCATTCTGATGGGTCTTCCTGGGCAGGGAGGAATGGGAGGGGCTGACACTCACACATCACTAGGTAGTGTCATGTCCACACACAAAGCACTGATTTACCCTCCACAGAAAGCCTTACAGACAGGACTAGGTTGAAAGCTTGTGCTTTTCAGAGAGCTGCTTTGAAGTCACCACCTACATTAAAGGCACTTTTGGGTATAAGTACTGACCCCCTAACATCAGACACTTCTGTATCTTGAACTGAACCTCTGTCAGAAGGACTGCTGTGCTGCTTAAAGGACTTGACTGGACTGATTTTCTGGAAAGATTGCTTTCCTGCTTGTTGCCTTGCTGCCTGCTGATCCCTGACCCTTCTGAAGGAGAGATGGACTCTGCCTTCTTTCCTAATGATCTTCAAGGGCTTGGTGGCTTGCCTCATGTTTTTTGTCTCAGGGACACAAAAGACTTCCTGCAATTCTGATGGTGCTGCTGTACTCTGCCATCTGTAAATCCTACTCTTGCCTGAGTAGCCCTCTCTAAGTTCTGGGCACCAGAAGTGGGTTCTGCAGCTGTTTTGCTACAAAACCGACGAATCATCACCGATCGGAACCGATGCATTGCCCTTTGATGTTGATGCAGAGGCTGTTCAATGGCAGCAGTACAGCCTGCGTGTCCCGACGATGACGGTCTGTGCAGCTCAACGATGACACATTGCCTTCACCTCAGCGAAGCTCGGCGATGAGGACACAGTGACCCGACTGCGTGGAAAAGATCAACGCATCATACCCTCAGCATCAATGCTTTGCTCCATCCAAGGTACTTTCTCAGCGGCCCTGCTTGGGTCCTGTAGCCGGCCTGCCCTCCATTGCAGTGGGCCTGAACTTTTAATTTGCACCGGTCCCTCGCAACCTCAAGTAACATTTTGACCGCTAATGACTCCGAAGCACTGTTTTTGCATTTAATCTTTAAAAATTCATATCTCACCTTCTACTGATTGGATTTTTGTCAGTTTTGTCTTATTTTACCCAGATAAATATTGTCCATTTTTCTAATACTGTGTGGAGTCCTTTTGCGGTGTATTCATTGTGTTACTGTGTGTGTGTGTATGTGTGTTGCACAAATACTTTACACATTGCCTCTTTAAACAATCCTGACTGGTCTGTGCCAAGCTACCAAAGGGTGAGCCTAGGTTATCTTTTAGTGTGTATCAAGCTTACCATGATGAGAATGGTGGTTTGTTAGAAATGGGATGGCTAGGGCATGCGCCTAAGCCAGGCAGAAACCACCACTCTAGTCAGGGCAAGGGAGTTACATGCTGAAGATAACCCCTGCTCACCCCCTTGCTAGCTTGGCACGAGCAGTCAGGCTTATCCCAGAGGCAATGTGTAAAGCGGTTGCGCAACACACACACAGCAGCAACACACTAGGAACACCACAAAAGAAACTCCATACAAGGTTATATCAAAAATAGCCTTTGTATTACTCATAAACACATTAGATCATGATCGCAAATATACACTGTGCCATCTGGCACTAGGTAATACTTTTACAGGGGATTATATACATGCCAGGGCCAATCGGGCCACTGTCAGAACCATTAGAACCGGTAGTAAAAAGATAAAACAACCAGTAACTACTGATAAAATACTGTACTCAGCATAAACCACCTTAGGCATTCACATTTAGGCATAAACACTTTATGCATAAAACATATTAGGTATAAACCACCATAGGCATATCCTACATTAGCAGTGCACCTCAGAGGCACTTAGCCGCAACACATTATGCCGAACATAATCCGCAACAGTGCACCGTCGCTAAACATAGTCAGCAGTTCCCAATATCCCTGGGTATCCACGGGCCCCCTATTGGCAGTCCCTGCACCTCAGCGCTCACCACCGGGACTGCGTGGTAGGGTTGTGAAGGTTCCTTCCTCCACCAGGACTTACACCGAGGCCTCCAGATTGGCCCGCAAGGTAATGGGGAGAGGGTGCCACTCACCCTTCTCTGGGTTTAGCACCCACAAAAAAAAATGCCCCCGTGTTGCAGTTGCCCGCACCCTGGTGGTGCAGCTGTAAGAATAAGCACAGGCACCAACAGTGCCTTGGGAGCCCCTTTCACCGGGCTCCTCCTGGTACAACAGACGCCTCACATAGGCACCCGCCGTGCCCTGCACAGGCCCCACTCACCGGGGCTTCTCCAGACTTCCTCCGGGACACAGCAGAACTTCGGCAGGGAGCCCGAGAGGCTCCGGTCCCTCTTTTGGGTGCTCACCAATGCGGGGTAGGCTCCCGTCCACCGTCAGGCTTTGCTCCTGCCTGACTTCCTTCGGCCGGCCCCCAATCAGGCCGCAATTGCCGGATTTCCTCTTTGGGTCCAGCAACGTCGGCAGTCAGACACGCAGGGCTCTCCTCCTCCTTATGAGGAGCCCCGCCCACAGTCAGGCAAGCGCCGCCTGGCTTCCTGTTTCGGATTGGCAATGCGGAGGGATCCCAGCACCGGGATTCCTTCGGCACAGCGCTTTCGAGCACAGCAACTCCTGAGGCACTCCTCACCCACTTTGTGTGCCACGTCACAGCGGCAGTAAACTGTTTGCACAGGCCCTGCAATGGCAGAGGCCTGAGACAGGTTTTAAAGGTTACTTTGGTGGGTGGCGCAAACTGCGCTGCAAGCCCACCAGTAGCATTTAATTTACTGGCCCTGGGTATCTGAGATACCGCTTTACAAGGGACTGACAGGTAAATTAAATACGCCAAACAGGTGTAGACCAACCTTACCATGTTTACCACAGAGAGCACACGCACTTTACACTGGTCAGCAGTGCTAAAGTGCCCAGAGTCCTAAAACCACCAACACCAGGTCAGAAAAAAGACTAGGAGGAAGGCAAAAAGTTCAGGGATGACCCTGCAAAAAGGGCCAAGTCCAACATGGTTACTGCCTGACGTGGGTGCATATCTCAGCCGTCCAGGAATTCCATTTCTAACATACTTACACTTCAAGTTGCTCAGGAACGCACTGCAAGTCACTTCGTGAGAATCTCCAACACCGGAAACGTCTGGCAGAGTACCAGAAAATCCACTATTTCTTCGGACTGGGTGCAATGGTTTCCTAATCCATAAGAAATCTTTTGAGGACTCCTATATAAGAGAAAGTGCCGCTTAAAACACAACCATCCTCTTCACAAAAAGTTAGTGGGAACGGAACACTGAACCACAAAATTCAAGATACCCCAAAAGTTAGATCACCCAAAATTCACCTTTGATGGTTCTGCTCCAGGGTTGATCTAATGCTAAAAGGCACCCTCTTCAACATCAGGCCCAACATTAGTTTAGCAGAGTTGCGAACAATTATTTTGGACCACTCAATAACTGACTTCAAGATCAGGGAAAAGTTAAAGGATTTTATTGCAAATATTCTGAGAAGTCAAGCAATGCAAAATAAATGGCATGAAGACTCAAATGCAGAAGCCATAATCAGAAATATTTTAAGGCCCAAATAAACAGCACAATCATAAGAAATCGGACACCATCTCTAGAAGTAAGGGAAAATCTCTAAAAATCATCTGGCTCTCCCTCAAAATCAAGGGGTTCTTATACACATTTCTTGTTTGTAAAATTAGCTAAACTACAGATTCAGCATAATATAATCCCATTTATAATTTCTTTAGCAAATCAGAGAAATCTATGTCAATAACATTATACGTTAGCACTATCCCATTATCTAAGAAATCTGAGCTTCTTCGATGTCATGATATAATAGGAAATTCAACTAATAATCAACATTTGTAAACAATGGACTATACACCTCTGGAAGAGTGATAAACCCAGCAGTGGAACTAGAGCGTAAGGACCTTGAGCACTTGCAACAGTTATGAACTTTAGAAAGTTTGTTCACAATACATGCACATTAGGAAAATTACTGGAACAACTTGTCTTCGCTCTGTAAAGCCTGTAGGGAGAGAAGATATGGCTAGGGGCGAGATGGGATGGGAAGAGCAGGAGTGAAAAGAGCAGCACGAAAACAGCATCCACGTTAACTAACGTGGTGATTTTCTGAAAATGTGGCACAACTAACTTATATTAATAAACACACTACTGTACATTATAACTGCAATATTATTAATTCAGTATTTATGACTTGGATCCAACATAAAACATTATTTATCACCATTATTTATTCACGAAAATAAATGTTTAGAAAAAAGCTACTACACAGTGCACACCCCTTGACTACTTCAGAAATTCTATACTTGCATTCTGACAAGCCACGTCTCTGTGTGTGAGATGAGCTTAGAGGGGGAGTACTGTCATTGCTCTCTGAGCACATATCGTGCTTACAATGTCCTCACATAATGCTTGGTTCAGGAGTCAGTGTAAGAAGTGCATTTTGCAGGTGTGCACATGTCTTTGTGGGTCCAAATAGAGGTAGTCATATCAGGATCTGGCCTGATGCTTTGTATTGCTGTTTTCTGCATGGTCTCATTAGCACTGGCGAAATCTTAGAAGACTGTTCCAAATTGCAGCAGCCATTTTGAACAACCATTGGCAAAGCCAATAGGTATTGCCTATGGGAGAGCTATCGGCTTTGTTAATTTCTTTTAGCCATGTTGTACAGTGCGGCTGCTGTGCAGTATGGCTGAAAGTTAGGAGAAAAAGCATTATGATGCAGCTAGCGCTGACTGGAATCACCAGTGATCTGTTTTCATAATATGGGATTATTCTTTGCCATCACAATTGTTTTTTACATACCTTTACATCTGAGCTGAAGTGCACTGTATGGCCCCGCATGAAGAAATCACTAAAAAGGAGCAGAGTGCTGTTTACATCTTTGTAGCATCTTGAAGCCCGTTAGTGTGATTTTTGGGTGTTTTGTTTGGTGGAACAGGAGGGTGCAAGCAACTAAGGGGAAGGGGTGGACCAGGCAAGCACTAATGGGGGAGGAGTAGAATGGACAAGCAACAATGCAGGAGGAGGGTGGGGAAAGGGAAAGCAACAATGTGGGAGGGTGGCATGAATGAGGTGTAAGTAAAAGGAAAAAAAAGTACAACTGACTGCAGAGAGCAGTGGAAGGACACTGGGCAAAGGAATCAATATTTGGGCCATGTTCCAAGGTAGGACAACCACAAGAAGAGTATGTGAAGCCAGCACTCGCTGACCAGAAAGAGGCAAGGAAATAAGAGAGATGATGAAGCCAAACAATGGCAAGCAATGGGTGGTTTCTAAGCCCTCTGTAAGTAAACGAAATGTCTCACACATGACAGTATATGTGCTGTCTCGGGCAAGACATAATGTATCATGTGTGGGGAGAGGACGCAAACTGTAAAAGAGACCAAGGTGCCCCCCCAAACATACTGAAGAGAATAAAACAACCAATTAGGCCCCCAAAACATTTAAGGGCCGCTAGGGTGAAGGCAGGAGATTGTTTAACGAAGGGGCTGCCTGAGGAGAAACAGCCTTAACTCGCACCCTTTACCATGCAGGAACTTTACCATGCAGTCTTTATTGCACATGTAAGTAACACATAGGTAAGTATTTGTACCATTACCATACAGTATTTTACCATGCATGTAAGTATTTTATTTTAAATATCCTACTTTTTATGTTATTTTAAAAAAGTTATTTTAGTGGCTTAGCGATGGGTAGAGGTAAAGGGAGGTAAGGCTAACGTTAGGGTTCAGGGATGGGTGGAGGTAAAGAGAGGTGATGATCTGAGGGTTCAGGGGTGGGAATAGGTAACAGGAGGAAAAGGAGACTTGAGGGTGTAGGGGTGGGTACGGGGTACAGGGAGGTATCTGTCATTTTAGGGTTCAGGTGGGAGAAGAGGTAAAGGGAGGCAAGGGTGAAAGTAGGGTTCAGGGGTGGGTAGAAGTAAAGGGAGGTAAAGGCAATTTTAGTGTTCGGGGGTGAGTAGAAGTAAAGGAAGGTAAGGGCCATTTCAGTGTTCAAGGTTTGGTAAAGGAATAGCTGAAACATAAACCTTTTGAAATAACTTCATGACTGATGAAGAATGAAACATCATTTAAATTGTAAAATTGTAAAAGAGGTAACCAACAAATAAATAAATGTGACTCTGTGTTAAAGGTCAATTCATACATACTGTATGTCAACTACCTTAAACAAAGGGAGTATGTTTACAGCTTCATCTACAATAAAAGTGACAAGAGGCCAAAATGTATATTTTAAAAATGTATCACTTGCCACAAATTTCATTATTGCTAATTGTTTGCACTTAGCTCTTCAAAACAGCAGGAAGCGCGAGGTACAACTCTGATACTTTTAAGTTGTCTTGCAAGCAAAAGCAAAATAAAAAAGTACCTCAATCCGAGAGCGAGGAGCGCAGAAGAACACTAATCAAGAACTCAATCAGTACTTGGTCCATGCTCCAGGAAAGAAAACAAAAGCACATGGAGAAGAAGTGAAGCCGACATGGGCTGAATGAAAAGGAAGAAAATAAGAGTGACAATGAAGCCAACTAATGGTAAGTAAAGTAAGTACGTTTTTAGAAACAATAGATTGTCACAAGCAACAGTTCATGCGTGCTATCTCAGGCGAGACCTATAAATGCAATCAAAGACAACCACACCCCAACCACAGCACTTTCTGCAATCTTGAGAACCGGCAAGGAGAGGTATGTGAAATATTGTTTTTCTGATCCAACTCCTGGTAAATCGACAATTCATTTTGTTTCTGAGGTCAGATGTTAAGCTGCACCACCTGAATAGGTTGGGAATAGCTGCTACTTCTTTATATAAATGCTGAGAATCTAGACATATCAGCCAAATGTTGGGAGGGCGCATGCATGGTAATCCAGAATCTGCAGGTTTTCAGGAACAAAATATACTGAGAGACATTGGATGTAATGTATAAAGAAAACTGGATTTATATGCTACAAGTCAGAGACCTTTAAAAGCAGACTTGGTTAAATCTTCAATTGATTCAACAGGATAAATGCAGCGTCATTCAAAGGACAATTTCTTTTCTTGCTTTCTTTTATAAGCACTTGTGATGACAAGTTTCATTTTACAGTATTAACCTCTATGCACCATAGTAAACCCCTCTAATCCAATGCATGCTCTAACTGAAGGTGCAAGGGAGTTACCATCAGAAAACAAGTGGTCAGCGCAGTTAACTAGATTGCTTGATGAGGGAACGTCAGTGTATGTTTAGGAGCAAGATTAATAGTTCTGAAGTGGTGGTAATTTTAAGAGTTATTATTGAGCTTTTCCATGTTCCAGGTCTTCTTCCTTGCTGCACCCTCCCTAATTCTCTTCCACTCATCTGAACACTCTGAGCCTCTCTTGCATGGGAAGCAGAGTCAGTTGTGCCAGAAGATGGGCCTCTGGAGGCATGCTTTACTGATGATTGAACACTTGACAGCTCCATCCTCTCTCCCATTCTCTTCAGCTTCTACCTGGGACCTCTTGGTTCCATTTTTTACAGATATCAATGTCAAGATCCTGCAATAAGCAGATAATACCTGGCTCTAACCACACATCACATTAACCAGTGATGTACTGGGAGACAAATTCTCCTGAAACCTCATCCAGACTTGAATATCAACAAGTTACTTGATGCTCAACAAATAGTAATTGGATTTCTGCTATTTGCTAACCACACCAAGCAAATACAGATTCAAACATGGCTATTTCAATTCAGTATTGTAGGCTTTGCTCCTCAGCGGACAAACTGCGCATAATCTCTTGGATTCATCCTATACACTGGTCTCACATTTAAGGATCACATATCCAGCAAAACCACAACAGCGTAGCATCAACTCTCTCTCCAAAGAAACCTTTTATCCCAAAGTATAACTCCAGGACAGTAGTGCAGGCCCCAGTCCTCTCCCACCTGATCAGAAATAAGATGCTGACTCACCTAGCCAAGAAACTAAGCACTTGGGGAAGACATCTCCTGCTAGAATTGAGCTAAACAAATGCAAGAAGTAAAAAAAAAGCAGGTCTTCTCAAGCCGCATATCCAGGATTTGTAACAGCATCCCCATTGCCATCAGAACAGCAACAATCCTCATACAGTTCAGAAAATCTGAAAACACTCTGATTCAAAGAACATTATGTCTTTAGGAAACAGCTTTCTCCCTGTCACCTACCTCCCCTATAACATATCTCCCTTTGGGCTCTGCACGATGTTCAACACTGCATAGCTCTAAGGATAGGTTTACTCTCTAAAAGTACCAGCACATACATACATACATAAAGGAATATGAAAAACATCTTGCAAATGGAAGTATCTTACACAACACTCTTGAGAACATATTTTCAATTTAAAATTGATCAACAGAGAAAATCTGAATTTTAGGAACCAAGAACCTTATTGGTGGAGTCAGTGCTTGGCTTTTAGGCCTTTGCCATAGAATGTACATGTGGCAATGTGTATTTAATTTCAGAGTTGACCGAGATCTAACTTAGTCGGACTTTGAGGATTGTGCCTCTGGCATAAGTCCTAGGGGAGTGCTCCACAGTTTATTTGATTTCATTGTTGAGAGATCTGATCCATCTAATAAGCCTGTACTATGGTGCAATGGTGAGTGGGTTGGTGCATGGCAGCCTAAAGTGCACTAGCGCAGGGAGAGAGAAAAATAGCACCAGATTTTAGTGATGCCACTGTTCTGCTCTCTTCCTTTCATGCAGAGCAGTAAAGCATATTTGGTTGCAGTGCTGGGTACATTTTTCGTAAATCTGGGCCTGGACCTTACCACTCACTTAAATTCATGCATTCTATATCTTTGTGTAGATACACTGAAGCTGTTCCTTGCACTATATGAAACAGTACACTGAGTTTTTAATGTATTCTGCATTCACTTGAAGCCCATTCAGAAACAGTCTGGCTTCTGGCATCTGATTTTACTTACAGAAGACCCATGTTCTAAACTTGTAGATGAGAGATTGCTCTTGATTTAAAATTCCAACATAGGTAGCAATACCATAGGCTAAACAACAAACCAAAATAGCTGGTGGAGGGTTAGACGCAACAATATTCCTTCCTTCCTATAGTAATGATATGTGGAGACTAATAGCCTTTAATGTAGCACTTTAAAATATGCACATACAAATAAGTTCTATAAACAGGTTAAAATTATGTTTTAATATGTGCCTATAATAATGGGAAACTCAGAGTCAAGTGAACAAAATTAAGCTGCCTGGGTTTTGTAAGAACTGGACCAGTATTATCTCTTAGCACATAAAAGGTGTGAGTAGCGGAGGCAGAGGTTGCTGAATTGCATTTTGTAATATGTGAATAGTATTACTGTAACACTACTTCATGCACTACAAAATGAAGTTGGTAAATCAGGCCCATAGTCTTTTACTTAGGCCTGGGTGGAAATATAATTCCACCTGCAGATTTGGTGGGATTCGGGACCTCCGTGCTGTGCGTGTAATGAGGAGTTCCTGCTAAATTCTGCCATTCGTTGTGTGGTGGAGTTATTTTTCTGTTGGCATGCTCGAGACTTGTTTTGGTGCACACTGGTCAGTGCTAGCGAATGCCAGTGAGATTTGCTGCCCGCTAGCATGGCTTTCAGTCACCACTGTGCCTTCTGGCACCATTTTCGTGATGCTGGTAAGCGCGAGTAGCTGTGGCTGCATTTCGAGCAGATTTTCTGCTCAAGAAGCAGCTAAATTTACTCGAAACAATGTTGTTGAGTTAATATTCTACTCCAACGGACCATTCAGGTTGTTTTTTAGTGCGAGAAGCATTTTTTAGGTTTTGCCTGTACAGTGCTTGCACCATGCTTGTGAAATCTATTGTATTTAATATAAATCCTAAAAGGAGATTACATCCCTCTCTCACTTTTCATTAGTTTGTGTGCTTGCCACTTACTTTTCCCCCTTTTCCATTGCTTGTAGCATGCTGTTTCCTGTCATTCCTTGTGTGTTTCTATTATCAGTGTCCCATGGCCCAAGTACTCCTTTTCATCCACTGGAACTTCTTTTATTCGGTTTCGACTGCACTGTATCTTTTGTTTATGTTTACCTAAACTCTTCCTGCATGCACACATTTGAAGCGTGCTTTTTGTCTGCATGTTTTTTTATTTGTATGATGTCTTTGATTTAATCTTTTTTTGTTAGAACCATTTTAAGCGTGCTTGCACAGGATGTTGAGCTGTCGCTGAGACTTGAACCCAGCTCCCCCGCTCCAAACCAGTACACCATATCCTCTGTCCTGCCCCTTCTCTTCTATTATGGGACCCTTTTTGTTTACGTTCCATTCAATTCAACTTAGTGGCTTGCTCATGAAGCATACCATGAGAGTGCATGCTTCCAGCTATCTCTCTTGTATGCTTCGGTCCCCAACGCCACCCACTCCGCCACACCGTGTCAGTCTTTTGGACTGTGCGTCTGCGCACTGCTGCTCTCCACATTGCTGTCTCACTGCCCAAATTTATCTCTGTCGCCCCGTGCTTCTATTCCACCCCACCAACCTGCATTGCTCTCCCTCAATCTCATCCATGTGACTCTGTCTGTTTTCTTATCTATGTGTGGTGAGGCTGCTAATGCCTCATGCTTTCCAACCCCAAAGATAGCACCCAAGAGATAAGTATGTTTATTGAGGGAGCTACTGGTGCATTTATTTCTTTACCACGGGGTTCTATTCAGGTGCCTGGAGGAGCAAAGAATGTCCCTCAATCCACAGCACCCCGGGCTGCCAGTGAGCAGGTGGCACACAGGTTTTCATGCTTTGGAATGGATAATGCGGAGACTGCAGGCAAATAACATATTGTGCCCGAGAAATGAACGTCAGGCCCTGTGTATGGAGCCCGATTGTATTGTATTCATTGGTACCAGTCTATAGCTGATATTGTCTTGCGTTTGCCTTGTCTTCAGTGATAGCAGCACCTTTGTGTGTGAGCAGGAAGGTTGCTGTGCTGCTAATAGTGACCATGGCTGGAGTGGGGGAGAGTCGGTCATGGCTGTAGTATTTGTTTACTCTGACTTCTATACTAAGAGAGTGTGTGTGCATGATCTAAGTGCAATACTGCGTGTTGTGGTGTCAAATAGCACTGTGTGCACACTAACTGAAGTACTACCCCCAGCATTGCATTCTGTCTGCATACACACCCTGGCTGCAGTACTAGTACTCTGTGCCTAGGGTTCAGGTGTGGCCAAGCTGCAGCATTTGCTGTGTGTATAAATTTCCTAGCTGCACCGTGCCTATGTGCTATGTCTTTATTGCTAGTTGCGCACAAGCATGACTGTAGTGTGCTAGTAATTTCATTTCTCCACCTGGTTCTCCAAGAAGCAGCTCTGTGACCCTGAGGTTAAAGGGAAAGCAACCCTTCTTCATCACGAGGTTCTAGGGCTGGAGGGGATCCCTCTCTTCTTCATTTAGGGCTCCTGAGATTGACATGGGTACTCCTCTTCATCCGGTGCTTGCGACCCAGGACCTAGAGACACTCATTGATTAATTGAAAGCAGACAGCATTCCCAGTGGTGGTGAGGGAGTGTATTCTGGTGGTTTGTTTTGCCGGTAACCGTAAGGGTGGCTGCTCTGAGGCTTTCGCCTATTATATCTACAGGATTCCATCATATTGTCTAAAATACGAACTAATAAAAGGAAGTCTCATCCATTCTGCGCCACCCTGTGCTCCAGCTCAATGTTATTTTTTCCTACTGTTTCTGCATTATTCCTTTCCCTTTCTTCTGTCTCTTCCCATGGCAGTCATTACTGACCTGTGTCTTCCCTCTACAGATCCTAGTTCATTAATAGTCTTCCAAGACATTCTGGACAAGGTGCCAACTTGGTGTGTGTGTGGGAGTCCAAAATGAGGGTTGATGTGTTGTCCCAACACCAATCCTTTAGTGATCAATCACTGGCCACAGAGAAGGTTCAGTGGCAGTGTTTGGACTGGGCATCTAAGCTACCAAGTTTCCCAGGTTCATGCATGATGGTTTTGATCAGTCCTCATTTTTTTCTCTGAATTCTGGGACTTGTAGTCCTGTTTTATAATGGAATAGACTAAAGGTCCAGAATTCAAAGGAAACAAATCTGACCAGGAGCAGCGCATCACACACAGACCTGGGAAATTTAACAGAGTTGATCCCATTTTCTGCACAGAATCCCGGGTACATCCCTCGCTGGCAGGAGCTGGCTCCCTGGAGACTGGACTGGCAAGGGGTACCATTCCATGTAAATCCTCTTCTCCCACAAGAGTAAGCTGAAAAGTGGGCACATCCAACAATGCCCCCAGCCAGCCCCTTCGCTTAATAGTAAAAACAATGCTCACTTAATTTCTGAGTAAGGGATTTACATAACACCAACATTGGCCTTTTAGACTTCATCCTTCCCCTAGAACACATTTCAAAGCATATTTTATTAATCTCAAAAAGATGAAAGACCGAGACAGACCCCCTGGGATTCACACCTATGGCATAGTAATTCTCAAATGTCTGTGGTTTGGGCATTAACACATTAAAATAACATACAGGGATTAGAATCTGTGATTTTCTCATTATAAAAACATAAATGTAATTGGCTCAGCCCATTGATCTATCTCAAGTAAGAACAGAACATGCAACCTGCAGGTTGCGTACATATTGCAGCAACTGGTACATTGCCACTAAGCAAAGTCACCAACATATGAACCTATGGCTCACATAGTTCACAAAGATCTCTGCAAAGTGTGCATTACCCCGAAGAGATAGCTCAATGGAGTTGGTACTTGTGTTTTGCAAATTATATGCAGCTGGTTACACACGCAGACCTCTCCTGAAAACCTTAATCCACAAGCCTGTTTTACCACAATCAGTCACATTGTGCTTCTCCCACATGTATAAATTGAAGTACATTAATATAATGCAAGCAAACAATCTTTATTCGGCAAACAATGCCATAAAAGCACATATGAATAAAAACATGATACATTAAAATATTAAAATCATCAATAAAATAAAGAAAATGTAAAACATAATCCTTGGGTCATCAGCATAACATGTAAACGTTGTCCATGGCTACAATAGCGCCCTACAGACACATAAAATATGATATGAACACATTCATAATATATCCACTTGATTCATAAAAATAAAAGATATTGATGAAATAGTGGTCACCCCAGCTTAATCGCATGGCAAATAGCCATATTTGCCGTTGTATATCTCCATAGGGCAGCAACCACAACACTACACTCCTCTGCCTACATCACCACACACACAGCAGGAACCTGGAGACTGCAAATTCAAATGGAGGTGCTGTGTTGGATCTAAGAATCCCTAAAGCTAATCTATAGTCTCTGATCCCAATGCTACGGCACAGCAGCAACATCCATTTCCTGTGAGCGTTTAATGCAGGCAGAAGAACACAACATGGTCAATGCATCCTCCTACCTTGGGGCAGAAGGGTCAGGTCATGTCCGAATCATTGGAGGTTTGTTGCCATTTAGCAGTTACAAAACGAAGCAACAGAGTCCCAATACAAAATTTGATGTACAACAATTTTGCAAGTCGGAGCTCGATGGCAATCACATACTCTTCCAAAGAATAAATATTTTTAAATTCCAGGAAGGCTATAGTCAGAGGGCCCACCCAACCATTTCTGTGCAATCATCCATCTACATGCCTCCAATAGAGCCCCTTAAGGGCAAACTGAAATATTCTATGTGCAGTTTCAGGATTCGTCCACAAATGCTCACACACAAGCTCAATAAAGCTGGATTAAATTAACCCAACCCAGGGGATCCCAGCAGCCCCACATAGTGCACAAAGATCTCTGCAACATGTGCATTAACCCACAGAGATAGCTCAATGGGACTCGAACTTGTGACTTGCAAATTACATGCTGCTGGGTACACACGCAGACCTCTACTATAAACCTTAATCCATTAGTCTGTTTTATCATGATCAGTTACATTGGCTTTCTCCCAAATGTATATATTGAAGTAAAGTAATATAATGCAATATTACATTTATTGTACAGATAAAAATAATATCAATTACTTTACAATAAGTAGAAGTGACTAAAATGGATAGATATAGGCTTGTATACGCCTTGAAAGGAGAAATATATATCAAATACAAATTTGTCTGAAAAAGCTTTAATTCTCAAATCATAAATAGATAAAAGTTTGCTAAGGTTAAACCAGCTCTGTTATACAGAATATGTAATATTAGTCACAATTACCATAAACAGCAATGAGTGTCTCCATGTTACCAACATCCCTCTTTGGCTTCACCAAGATGATCTTTAAAGCAGAGTTTCAAACATCTTGCAATACACTATCACCTGCCCACTGGTAACATTATTAGGTCTTGTCTGAGATAGCATATGTGCTGCTCCTTTGAAAAGTTTTTGCTAGCTTACAGGGGCTTAGAGCCCACCCATCTCTTACCATTGGTTGGCCTCTTTGTCACTCTCACTCTCATTCCCTTGCTTCTCCTTGGTTAGCCCGTGTCAGCTCCACTTCCTTTTTGTATGTTTGTACCTCCCTGGAGCTTGGCCCAGGTACTGCTTCCTTAGTCCACTGTGATTCCTTGCACTGCTTGCGCTTTCAGGGGTACTTTTATTAGGTTTCACCTACACAGCGCTTGTGCTGTGCATGAGAAATTTCTTGTATTAAAAATAAAAATCTTAAAAGGTGCTTAGAACCCGCCCATAATTTCCATGCTTCCGATTGGTCAGCACATCATCTGCTTTCACTTTGCAACCTGCTTTGCCTGTTTATGCCATGGAGCATGGCCTAAGTACAGCCTTGGGTCATTAGCCAGTGGCTAGCGGCCAGTGTCCTTCCACTAGCTATACACTTTAGAAGGTTCTTTTTAAAAATGTGCTATCTAGCATTCCATATGAATACACTCTTCCCACATTGTTCCTAGAACCCCCCAACTCACTACTGTGTCTTCATTATTGCTTCTTTCCTCAATCCTTATTGCTTACCCATCTCCCAGCCCCTCCTGCCTTGCTGCTTAAACCTGTCTCCCCACTCATTTCTCCAATTGCTTCTTTTACTTGAGAGCTCCTCACACACTCCAGTTCTACAGCAATATTCTCCATTCTTCCTGCCCTCTAAGACAACAAGGCTCTCACCATCTAGGGTTGGAATTATCCCAAATGCTTTTTAAGGCCACCCCTCCCTCATCGTCAGCACATCCAACTGAAAGTTTCAGATATATTGCAGTAAGGCACCGACCACAGGCAAACTTTAGGCAAAAACTGTTTCTGAACTTCCGCTGTCTGCCTCTTCGTATTAAAAGTCTAATGTTGTTATTTCAGAGAGTTAACCTTTTTTACTTGAACCCAGTTACAGATTAGCCTGTTTGCATGTCCAGTGGTACGTTTATTACAAATGAACATCTATTTAGACCCCAGACACCTTAAGGCCATCCAGTAGCATTTGACAGCAGGCCATGTTCCTTGATTTCTTATTTTACAGAGTTTTATATAGTGCAAATTCGACCCGAATCGGGGATCAGAGCGCTTTACATAGCACCAGTTGCATTACATGAGGACACATTCATTTTTGTTAGGCACGGGGAGATTAAGTGATTTGCCCCAAATCACAGGTTATTCAGCGTTGTTGCCGAGACTCAAACCCAGTTCCCCTGATTCGAGGTCGACCGCCCTAGCCGTTAGGCCAACTTCTCTCCCCAATGATGATACTCATTTTATTGGGCAAAACAAATGATAATTCAGATACATTTTATATCTATGTATATCTACCGATGTTACACTTCATCAGCGAAATGCAGTATTGCAAGAGCTCTGCTGTCTTTTGTGCCTGCAGATTGTGTTTTATAGCAGTTGACACCTCCAAAGCAACATTTCGGCCTACACTGTAGAAAGTTCCTCTCAACCACTTACATGTGGATTTCTCGGTTGCGCAGAATATTTGAGACCAATTATAATTGCATAATGATGGGCACATCTTTGGAGGTTGTGTCAACCTAATACATTTTTTTACTGTTTTCTGTAGTATTTAATCAGGATGTCTACATTAAGTGCTGCCTTTTGGTCAGTGCCGTTGTGATTTGTAATATTCAAACTTGATATTTATTGCAGTACAGAACTGACAGATAACGCCAGGCTAACACATTAGTTCCTAAAAGTTATATAGGTTGTGTGGCACATTTTTTATGCCCAATGTGATATGTATATCACATAGGGCATAAAAGTGATATGTATATCTTGTCCAAGTTTAATATTTCATCATGTTTTTCATTACTGTTACCAAAGCATGAACAGTGCAAGTGCAGTCTGATAAATTTATTAAACGGTGTTGTAAAGTGCGAAGAGCGGCCTTTACTCACACCCATGTGTTGCAAGTGGTGCCTAAAGTTAGAACTATTCGCATATTTTAGTTGACTTCTTTTAATGATTACAAAAGTATTTTCATGTTCTTAGGCATTCATTCATTTTTATGCAATATATTTGGCTGTAGCAGCAACAGAACTTTTATACGTAGCAATGCATTTCCAGCACGTTGTCGATTTAGCTAATCAGTACTGAATGCAAACGTGTATTTCTAAAGCACATATGTTCAACAGGGTATCTTGATGCTGAAATAACAGATATTCATTGTTACTCAATTCAGTGGTAGTCATTTTATCGATCTTGGAAGGATTGAGTAGAACAGTCGGGGTTCGAACCTGAGGTCAAACACAGACTGCTGCAGTGGATGCATAGAGCCTCCAGACTTCTAAAAATGGTGATGGTCTGATATCTCCTGCTCCCTACTCCAATGTCTCTTACTCCATACACTGTTGTCTCTTGATTCATATCCCTCCCTCTTCTGCTCAGTACCCCTCTGTCTCTTGCACTTTACCTTGTCCCCTGGTCTCTTGCTCCCTACACTTCTAGTTATTGCTCCATATCCCGCTCTCTTTTGCTCTCTGTCACCCTGACTCTTGGCACCTACCATCTCTTCTGTTCCCTGCCCTTCTGTCTCTTGCTCTCTACATTGCTCTCTTGCTTGCTACCTCTGTCTTTTGCTCCCTACTCTACCCATTTGTCTCTTACCCTCAGCCAACTACACCCTTGTTCCATCCCCTGGTCCTCAAACCTCTGCCTATGCTCCCATACATCTTTCTTTCCTGATCCCTTCTGTGTCTTTCACTTGCACTCTGTTGCTTACTGTACACCCATTTGTCACTTACCCCTTTGGCTCTTCCTCTGTGCCCTTACACCATTAATTTCTATTTCCTAGCTCCCTGCTCCTCTGCCTCTTGCTCTCTGCCTCTCTGTCTCATGCTACCTGTACTTCTGTCTCTTATCCGTCTGCCCCCTCTCTCCTCCCCTATGCCTCTTATCCCACTGTCTCCTGTTTAATACCACTCATTCTTCTCTGTTCCACCCTTCTGCCTTTTCCATCACCCTTTATTTCCTGTTCCCTAGTTCAATGCCCCTCTCAGTCCTACTCCCTACCCTACCCCTTTGTCTCTTCTCCTCTCCCTGCTCCCTTGTCCCTTCTCCCGACCCCCTCTCTCTCTCTTGTTCCTTAACCTGCCTCTTGTCTCTTGCCCCTCTGCCTCCTGCTCTACATCACTCTGCCCCCTGGCTCTCACAACTCTTTGCACACGCTGTTTTTTACGTATTGCACAGCAGCAAGAGCTGCTCCATTAATTTTAATAATAATTTTTAAAAAGTGGGCCTGCTGTGCAACATGTAAAAAACATTGGAATACAACATTGGCAAAGTCAATAGATTTTGCATAGGCGAAACCTACTGGATTTGCCAATGCTTGCTTTATTTTACTCTTTTTTTTTGCTTTGTCCATCTCTTGGTCACTTTTCTTTTGAATTTCGAAGTGGAAAGATCACTCTCTTTATCCGCTGCATATATACCATTGGATTTAAGGATTTTGTTTTTGTGCTACATCAAGTAAGTTGAAATTACTTTGCGTAAGGGTGTTGTTTGTTTGATAGAGGGTATCCACCAGTATCTATGTGTACTTTTATTCGATTTTACATTTAATTTTGATGGGTGGCCCGGAGTGTCAGTAGGGGCCTAGTTATTTTATTGCATTTAATTGTTTATCTTTTTTAAGGGAAAAAGATTGCACGGTTCAGTAAATATTATCCATGTTTGTTAAATTTGCATTATTCATTTATTTTACTATGTGGCCTAGTCTGCCCATGGGTCATCCAATCAGTAGGCCCAGTACTAGTCATGGGTGCATTAAACAACTGTTTCTGTGGTATATGTTGTTTCAAAACATCATTTAGGGCAGAGATGGCATTAGATTAAATTAAAAATGTGGTGTTTTTTGTATTTCACATTTTCAAAGTGTATTTTGGTGGTGTAATATCTGATGCCTTGGGAGGACAAGTGTTGTTGTAAAATATTTGTTCCTCACTTAATTTTTGTTTTTGCCACTGCTGAATTAATAGTAGTGTTTTCTTTAGTGTTACCATGCATCCTTTGTCTGGTCAGCGTGTGCGTGTGTGTGTTTGCTGTAGGCCACCATTTGTCTTTGCTATCCATGCCATGTGGCTGGGGACCATTGTGTAGAGAGTATGTCCATAGGCCTGCATGTGTTCTTTGTTGTCCATACCTCTTTGCTTGTTGCTTGAACATGTGGCCAGTGACCTTTTTGTGTAGCCAGCCAGTGTGCTTTGGATAGGCCTGCATGTGTTCTTTGTTGTGTCAATGCCTCCTTGCTTGTTGTTGTTGTTTGACCATGTGGCTGGTGACCATTTTGGGCAGCAGCCAGTGTGCTTTAGCCATTGGCCTGCATGTGCTCTTTATTGAGTCCACCATGCCTCCTTGCTTGTTGTTGTTTGACCATGTGGGCGGTGGCCATTTTGCCATAGACCTGCATGTGTTCTTTGTTGTGTCCCTGCCTTTTTTCTTGTTGTTGTTTTGACCATGTGGCTTGTGGCCATTTTGCGTAGTCCACCAGTGTGCTTTTGCCATAGGCCTGCATGTGTTCTTTGTTGCCCTTTCGCCTTGCTTGTTGTTTGATGCTGTGACCGGTGGCCATTTTGTGTAGCCAGCCAGTGTGCTTCTTCCATAGGACTGCATGTGTTCTTTGTTGTCCATGCCTTCTTGCTTGTTGTTGTTGCTTGACTATGTGCCGGTGGCCATTTTGTGTAGCCAGGCAGTGTGCTTTTGCCATCGGCCTGCATGTGTTTTTTGTTTTCCATGCCTCCTTGCTTGTTGTTGTTAGTTTAGTGCAGCCAGTATGTAAATCATTTTTCCAGTTTTCAAAGCCATTTTTTTGTGAGATTGATTATGAGAGGGCTTTGCTTTTTAATTTTTTTTTATTTATTTTTTACTTTTCCCTGATCTCAGTTTAATATGCTTAAGGATCATTGTAGTAATTATATGTCTATATGAACAGTGTTTAATATTAAATGTATTTTTTTCCATTTTCCCCTGCATCTTCTTGCCTCCCAACGGGTTTATCATAGTCACCTAGTACACCAACAATCAATTTAAAAATGTATTTTTAACTTATTTGTTTTTTCGCACTTTTATATTTACATTTTTTCCCACCATCCACCCCCTGACTGCCATCGGTGCCTGAAGCACACCAGCATTAATTTTTTGAGGATTGTCATTACTCATTTTCCCCTGGACGCCCTTTGTGCCATAGATGCACAGCCGCACAGCCGCACGCCATCATTAATCTTTTTAAAGATTATTCCATTTTCCCCTGGACCCCCCTCCCTGCCATAGGCACACACTAGCAATCATTTTTTAAGGATTATTCCATTTTCCCCTGCACCTCCCCGACTGACACAGGTTTCCCCCTTAGATGCACATAAAGCAAACAGTTGATCTGTATGTTGTTATCCTGATGGAAAATTAAATATGTTATGGTGGTGTGGTTTGACTTTGGTACTTATACACTATCGTTGTTAATTATTTAGGATAATAGGCAATCACACTAAGTTATACTGTCTGTATTATAAATAATTCAAACTGAAAAAATGCCACGTTTCATTAAATGTTTTTTTGTTTGTTTGCTTTTAGGTGCACAAGAGACATCAATCACAGTATTGCCAGACTGAAGGCTGGCACAAAGTGATGTGACCACATATGTGAGTCCTCCAGTCTCTTCCGATTGTGCAGCTGCCACTGCCACCAGACAGAGCTTCAAGAAGGCCTCAAAGAAAGATGCAGCCAAGAAAGTGGCCAGTGAGGAGGAGAAGAAGAAGCAGATTTGCACCACTGTTGCGCCGCCCCAAACCTTTTTAAGGAGACATTTGCCTGCCGCACCGTCCTCTAAGCAGGAAGTTGGGAGCAATGCTCCTGCATCAACTGCACCACTCCCACCTAAGCCCAAGGCTATGTCTCTCAGCGAGGCAGCCACTGCAATTATGGTGACGAGCAGTGAGTCTGAATTAGATTTGTCTCAGCCGCACAGCTGCAAACTAGTACCCAATTGTCACAGGAAACTGAGCAAAGTGGACAACAGGAGCCGCAGCCAGCATTAGTAGAGCTTCCTGAAGTAGGAGCAGAACAGGCGGTTGAGCTTTTTCTTCTCCAAGGGGCACATGCATCAAAGGTTTTTGCGATCGCAAACGGTGCGATTCGCAAAATTCGGCCGTTTGCGATCGCAAATTGGCCTTTGGAGATGCATAAAAGTGTTTCCTATGCGCAATTTAAGAATTCACAATTATTTGCGAATTCCTAAATTGCGATTGCATTTAAGGAATCGCAATTTGCGATTCCTTAAATGCAATGCTAGAAGCACTTTCAAATAGCGATTTCGCTATTTGGGACTGCAAATTACAGACAAATCAAACTTGTCTGTATTTTGCAAAAACTTTGAAAAATGCACTAAAATGCATTTTTTAAAGTTTTAGGTTACACACACACACATGCCCTTGGGGCATGTGTGTGCACAACATGGGTGCACATCACAATTTCAGGGGTGCAACAGGGTGTCATTTTGACACCCTTGCACCCTTGAAATTGCATGAGCAATTTGCGAGTACCTACTGGTACTCGCAAATTGCGCATGCAATCTCCAATTCATTCCGATGGGCCTGTAGGCCCATAGGAATGAATGGGACGGCATTCCTTAATTGCGAGTCACAATTTGCGAGTCGCAATTAAGGAATGTTTAGGAATCGCTATTTTTATAGCGATTCCTACATGCATAGGCTTTTGCGATTCCTTAATTGCGATTCCTTAATAATCGCAATTAAGGAATCGCAAAAGCCTACCTTGATGCATGTGCCAGCAAGCCCCCTTCTGATTATCTGGACATGGACAGGACCCCGGCGAATCCGAGACCTGCCAGGATAGACAAGGGAAAAAGAAAATTCCCTAAAGCCTTACAATTATGGAAGGGGATGAGGAGGACAAGCCAGCTCAGAGGACACCAACATTACCCCTCCTATTTAACACACTCTGATGGATTTTGCACTGGTTCTACCACCACCACCAACTTCCACATTTATAAGGGCCCCGCTGAGATCTGCATCTACACCCTACCTCAGTTCAAGTACGTATCCCCAAGAGGCAATCTATCACACACCCACCTACCTCCAGTTCTTCAAGCATTAGCAGTGGCACACTAAGAAAGTTCTCATCCCCAGTTTGGGACTTCTTTATGATTAGCAAGCAGGAGGATAACATTGCAACATGCAACATTTGCCAATCGAGTATTTGTAGACATAAGCCTAGTTCACACTATGGTACTGGAGGCCAAACAATCCATATGTAAAAACACCACACAATCCGGTGGGAGGCGCACCTTAAAAAAATTTCTTCAGGTGGTGATGAGTGAGGGGAATCAGCTCTGTTCACGGTAGAAGGTGAAGGTGATGAGAAAGAAGAGGGTGACACCTTTATGCAAAGCAGCCCTGTCCTCAGCAGTGCATCAGTATCACCCACCTCAGCAACCTCGAAATGGTACAAGAGTCAGAAGGAGACACCACAGCACACAGTGAGTGACCCAAGGCACACATTGAGTCTACTCTACAGAAGTCACCTGCATCAGTGGCACCAGAAAAGAAAAAAATCCTGGCTACTCTTACGGGCCTGTTTAGGCAGGAAAGGCCCTAGGAATGCAACCACCCAACTGCACTTTTGTACTATGGTAAGCTGGCTAAAATGTGAGCGCTGGACCTCCTTCTCTTTTCTTTTGTGGAAGGAGTGATATTTTTAGAATTTTTGGTGCCCGTCTGCCCGAAATGAAAGGTTCCCTGCCGGACCTATTTTGCCAGAGTTGTTATTCCAGCTCTCCATCATGATCTGGACAAGCTTTGCAGCAGAGTGTTTTTTACACTAACTACCTGACGACAGACATGTGAACCAGTTGTCAAGCCACTAATTACATGTGTATTACGGCACACTGGATGTCTTTTGTTGGGGTTATTTAACAGCTATCTACAGGTCACAGTGCTGAAAAAATGTTTAAGAGCACCAGCGGCATGCAACAGTAACCATGTACGCCATGGAGAAATCCAATAGAGCTGCAAACATCTGGGAAGACTTTAATAGCAAAGGCTTGAATGGCTGTGACCAAGAGGCCTCAGATTTGGATTTGTTGCCACGGACAATTGCAGTGATATAGTAAAGGCCATGGCAGGTGGTGGCTATTTCAGGGACCCGTGTTTGGCGCATTTCATCAACCTGATTTTGCAGTTCTTTCTCAAAATAGACTTTGTCAGCAACATACTGACCAGCTGCAGAAGAATCTGCACTCATTTTGGCCAATCTTTTAAAGCCCGGAAGCAGTTGGGGATCATTCAGCATGCTAATAGAGTACCAGTTAAAGACTTCATACAATAGGTGTCGGCACATTGGAACTTGACCTATTACATGTTGCAACATCTGTTTGAGCAGTACAAACCGAACAATGACTATGTCACTCAAAGGAGGGGATGCAACTGGGAAATGCATGACCATGGAGGTGAACAAATAGGGCCTAGTAAAATGCATGACTCAGATGCTACTTCCTTCTGAGGTTTTCACATGGGAAGTCAGCAAGGAGTACAGTACGATGAGCCAAGCTATCCCGTTGTTGTATCTGATATAGGACCAGCTAAAAAAGTTGTCACAAAGGTCCGCAGGTGTGAAAGGAGAAGCGCATGCCTTGGTTGAGAGCTTAATTCTTTGCATGGCTGTTAATCCAAGGCTGCAAAGAGACCTTGTGTCATCCAAAGAGTACATCTGTGCCACAATACTTGATCCACGATACAAAAAATACTGGCCTTTTTCATTCTTTTTTACGAAATGGATGTTTCATTATACAATAAGTGTATTGTTGATCAAGTAAACGACCTGGAAGAAGAACGGCTGGAAATTAGAGTACCGGGCAGAAGTACTGGGGTGCATCCTTCATCTTCCAGAGAGGGCCGTGCTGTTGTCTCACAGCTGCCAACACAAGCAACCAGAACACTAGCAAAAACAGGAACAGAAGAATTGGACCCAACCTCTATATTGGCTTGGTTTCAAGTAGCAGGGCATAAGTCAAGTGCAGAGGAGAAGGCAAAAGAGGTCAAGCAAGTGGTAGCACCAATGGCCATTCAGAGGATGTTCCAAGAATATCTGGATGACCCAAAAGAGGTCCACGTATGGGAAGATGCGCTAATGGCCAAAGTTCAGCAGGCTGGCAATAAAATATCTGGCTTGTATGGTAGCCTGTGTGCCTCTGAGCATGCGTTAAATTCAACTGGTATAGTTGTCACAGTGAGAAGGACCAGTCTCTTGCCTCAAAACGTGGAGAGATTGACCATGATCATAATGAACCAACACTTCATACCGCACAATTACGCTGTTCCTGAAAGACCATAGTAGGAGGAGGAGGATGAGGCTGATTGGTCAAACTCAAGTGAGTTAGCCGACCAACTTCTGGGTGAACCACTTGAGTTTGAGGACAAACTCTACTTCCCTGACTGAGTGGGCCACCATGGAACTTTTTAATTATTCATCGTTGAACTGCATTGTCCACAAAAAAAGAAAGAAAGAAAGAAATGGATATAGCTAGAGGAACATTATATATTTTGTTTGTATCTCACTTATGCAGCCCCATCATTTTTAGACACCTGTATGGCTGGATTAGAGTTGGACCAGTGTGCAGTGAAGAAGCATCCCCGTTCCTTTCAAGGACATTGGAGACAATGCCTGTCTCCATCCCATGCCTATCCTTCTTTTTTTCCTCCCCTAACAGGGCTGCCCCAGTAAATATCATTTGTTTTATAAGTCTACCAATGTGTTGCTTGCATCAAATAGGAGATACAATTGTGTACAACTGTGCTTGTAATGTAACAGGGAATTATTGCACCGATGAGTGATATAGTATTGAGTGATTGTGAATGATGATTAATGATTCACAAGGTGGCAGACAGTGAGGGAGGGTGTTCAACTAATTTGTAAACTTGATTTCCATGATTAGACACCTGTATGGCACCTGTATCCCCTCCTTTGAGTGACATAGTCATTGTTCAGTTTGTACTGCTCAAACAGATGTTGCAACATGTAATAGGTCAAGTTCCAATGTGCCGACACCTACTGTATGAAGGCTTTAACTGGTACTCTATTAGCATTGCAATGTTTTTGTCATTTTTTCTGAAGGTGATTGGCCCTTTCACACTTAGGGAGATTTACTTGCAGGGTGCACTCATTTTTTTTTGTTCTTCAGAAACCAGACCAGTCAGTTTAGTTAATAACCACAAATCTACACAAAAATACTCAAAATATTCTTGTGCTCTTGTTCATCAACAGCAGTACAGTGCGGGCTCGATCTTTCTCAATTTGGTCACAACAGAATCAGACTGATTCAATATTTGGAGTCAGGAGGATGGAAGGACTCAGGGCGGGACTAGCCAGCCAGAAGAAGGAAGTTATCGACTTCAAAGGGAAACCAACATGATGATGACTCTAAGAGGCCTACACAGCTCTGTGGACTGGAGAGAGGTGCATTGATTTAGGAATTGCTGCTGAGTGAGTGTGCTAGATCAAATGTGAAACTCCTCTATTATGTGGTTGTTTTCGAGCCTGTTGTAACTGGAGGCAAACATGTGATGTCACATGACCACATGATGCACGTACTCTGCTAAATGTAATGATGACAGTAGTGCGGTTTATCAGCCTGGAACATGCAGCTACTTGTCCATGATTGGTTGCAAAATTGCTCCCACTTCTCAGTTAATCAACATGTGTCATTATGAATGATTGCAGCAGCCTATGCTCTTGCTTTGCCTCTGAGTCCTGGTACACTCCTCATGAAGCTTACCTTCTGTTCTTCTCCTTCACTCCACAATGTCATTTCTGTTTTACAATCCGCAGGTCTTCTCTTCTCCTGCATGAAAGGCGAAAGTTCCATAACACTCCTGCTTACCTTACCACTTCAGCCAGGCACCGAGGATGGACATTCTGAGAAAAATGCAGATGCACCACTCAATTTGGCATTTGTATATTTTATATACAGTATCATTTTTCTTTTCACAAACATAATTTTTAGAACTGTGTGGGTTCACTCCTCCACAATTTGTATTTTTCGAACCTGGATGACAGAACATTTACATATATAATAATTTGGGACTCTGGGGTTGAAAGATTGTTAGCAATGCATTTAATGAACTTACATTCCTTCATTTCCTTCCACAACAGCTTTGATAATGATGATGTGCTGTTCATCTCTCTGAAGAATATTGTTGTTGTATGGTGTTTGTCTTTGTCACACCTTTCCACAACTCCCTTTTCCCATTCATTCACCAAACCCTTAACCCTCTTCCCCCAGGCTGTGTTATTTATTGAGATGTGACTTGAATTACACCATAAATGGATCACTCACTTGGTGGGGTGGATGTAACCAGCTCACTGTGGGATCTTCTATTACCTGAGCAATGGCCCACAAAAGCCCCACTTACTCACCCATGCATAAAAAGATGCATCATTTAGATATATAACATAATTCATCAACATCATCAGGCCTTGTGTTGTGTAAATGCTTAACTTTGTCCACTACTGAGTCTGAGCCTACTTCTCCTGACTTGAGGATTTAGTGAGTTTAGTTTTACTAGCTCTCCATTGCTCAGAAGAAGTTACTATTGCTAGTGTTTGTTATAATATCTGGTCTTTGTGTCATGGCGGTAGTCCGGTCTCAGTCTTGTAAAGTTATGATATAAATATAACCCACTTACTCTGTCTTTTCCTTCAGTCTAGTTTCCTGTGATGGATAATCCTTCTGATTAATCCTACAGTTTGAGTTCACCCAGATGGGAGTGGGACCTCGCTTGTGATGCCTTACCTGTTAGCACGCTAGCCTGCTACTACTACCATTACCATAAAGAAGGCACCTTGGCAAACCCTGCAGTAAGGTTTTGGAAGATTGAGAGAGGTAGCAGCCTTCACTTTATCTATTCAGTTAAGAGAACTATGGAGTGGAGCAAACTAGTTTAGTTAGCAACTAACTTCTACTGGAGATTAATATGTTCTTTATCTAGGTTGTTGTGGGCAATATAGGCATAGGCAATGGCAGCATACCCCCTAGTGGTAAATATAGTTACAGAGGGTAGTAGGACAAGGGTATAACTTACTGTTATACACGGTATAACTAACTGGTATACATTTTAATAAGCAAATTAAAAAACAGGCTGTGCTAAAAGGCAGTAGTACAAAGTAAAACACAAAATACAAATCCAGGCAAAAAGTAAAAAAATTATTTCCCTTTAATTTTTCTTAAAAATATAAAACCCACCCTCTCTACCCACAGCAGGTCCACACTTCTCCCCAAACAAATATCACCACATCCACAACCAATGCGCAAAATGGCCAAAGAAAATTCCAGCATCCCATTCCCTTCACAATCCACACCCTCTCTACCCAAAACCAAAGTTCCTCCCACCAAAGCAAATATTAAAAAAGGGATTCAGAGGGCATCATCTATTTGGGTGCAAAGGCTTCCCAACTGCCAATGAAGACTTGCCTCCTCCTGGCAAAGCAGTACCAGTTTGCCCAGCATGCAGAGTTGGAAGTGATCTTCAGCAGTGGTAGATCGAGAGGATCCCAGGTGCTGGCAGCACTGGGGATTTTGTGGCCAGGATGGAGGTACTTGATGCTGGATGGAGGACCTGGGGTCCGGGGCAGTGACAAATGCCGCTGCCTCCTCCACCTCCAGAGCCACCAGCCAATTATATTTAGTCTGGATGGCCTCCATCCAGTGCAACCGTAGTCTGCTATCTACTGCGGAGATGGTGGACCACCAGGAGTAGATATATTAAGAAAGAAAAAAAATGCAAAGTGAAAAAATTGTAAACAATGCTCTGTGCAAACACTTATTTATATAGTGGTATAGTAGCAGTCAATTTTTGGCCCCCTAGGGCCATTAGAATATTTGATGTGATTAGTCACAGGGCAAATTTTTCCCCACACATGCCTCACATAAAAGCACTGACTGGCTGCAAGGAATTAAGCCAAAACACCACCATATTAAAACTGAGTAATCTTTTTCTTTTAAAGGATTTCCTAGTTAAAAAAAACTAAATGGACACATTTTATGTGAAAAAAAAGTATTACGTCTCATTAAGGAGTAAGGCATTATGGACTACGCAGCACAGGTATTGTTTGTTGTGCTAAA
The DNA here is from genome assembly GCA_963921515.1 of Calotriton arnoldi. Taxonomy (NCBI): domain Eukaryota; kingdom Metazoa; phylum Chordata; class Amphibia; order Caudata; family Salamandridae; genus Calotriton; species Calotriton arnoldi. The sequence continues at coordinate 952,727 of CAWUFW010004639.1, forward strand.
GAAATGAAGGCATGCTAGCGCATCGGGTACTTTGCTACTCTCTGCAGTCTGCAGCCAGGAGCTGTGGCAGCTGTAATGGACAATTTATTAACTTACTTTATTTCCAATGTCCCTGCTATTCTCTGACTGTCTTTCAATTCTACCCCGACTCCAAAGAGGCAAACGGATAACATTAAGACTAGATCACACTTGTCATATATAAAACGTCGATATCCTGTCTACCATAAGTAGACAGTGGGAAAAACGATACACTGCAGTACAGGGAAAGGAACAGGGAATAGATTTTTATTTGAAATATTCGTCACAGAGTAGCCCAGCCTGCAAACTCTAAATCAGACTTTTAGTCTCACTTTACTTTCTGGCCTCGCCCTCCACCACAAATTATTTTCAATAAGTACCTTCGCTTGGCAGTAAGGAAACTTGCTCTACTGCAGGGTGAGTTAGAGGGATTAGGGTAGGTAGAGGTTTTGCTTTAGAATAAAAGGGGTCACTGATCATCATGTGCTAAGGTTTGGCTTAGTCAGTCACTGTACTTGACGAATGATGAAAGGGAAAAATTTGAACAGGAGTAATCCGTTATGGAAACCGTGAAAAAAAGAAATATATATATATACATATATTACCTACTGGCGGTCACCAGTAGGTAGTTATAGTTAGGACCTTGTTTCTATTCAAAAAGCGTTTTTTCTTTTGTCAATATCTTTGGCGCCGTTTGACGAAATCTTCGCAAAATTTTCCAAACTAATGATCTGCTCAGGTCAGCTCCTGTCTTAAAAGATTCGGGGTGATTCGTCAAGCGGGGGCCGAGAAAAAGGGGGGGTCCCAAAACGCATTTTCCCCATGTTATTTTCCATAGGAATTTTGGAAAAGGCTCCAGCCTGAACTGCTGAACGGAATTACACCAAATTTGGCAGAAAGGTAGCTCTTGGTTCAGAAAGCGACCTTTTTTTAAATGGTGTAAATCCATTCAGTAGTTCCTGAGAAATTCAAAAAATAAAAATATCGATATCGGAGCACCGAGGAGGATTCGCGACTCCTCCCGAGCACGAGCTGACTTCTGATTGGCTGCCAACACTCCAAACCAGAATGTGTTGGCAGCCATCTTGTGACTCGGTAACCGAGTCACAAGAAAACAGTAAAAAAAAAGATGAAAAACAAGAAAAGGGGGCAGGGTAGAAACACCCTGACCCCCTAGGCCTGCTCAGGGCCAAAAAAAGCATTGTTTTTTAAATCGGCCAAATTCGCATTGGGTGCGCGTATCCGGCCGAAAAAAAAAAACAAAGGGCGGTCTCCTGCACTTCGTTTAATTAAGCCCCCGGGTTGGGCAGGTCCCGGGGCAATGTATAATTATATAGTGGGGGCCTGCGGGGGCCCCCGCAGCCCTGGGGACCACCACCTCCTCGGGGCCATGCTGATTATCTGCGGGGGCATATAGCCCCCCCACAGCCCTGCCACCGCCCTGGGGCTTTAATAACTAAACACAGGGGCACGCGGGCCCCCTGCCACCCTGGGGACCGCCACCTCCTCAGGGATCTGATCTAAAAAAAAAATGTGTGGGGGGCCCATAGGATTGAAATGCAGGGGGCCATGTGGCCCCCCCACAGCCCCGGGGACCACCACCTCCCCGGTGCTACTTTTAATTTTAAAGTGTGGGGGGGCCAGAGCCCCCCACACTGCCCCGGGACCACCACCTCCCCGGGGCACTCTTTATTAAAATGCGGGAGTCCGTTGCGGACCCCCGGGGACCACCCCCTTCCGGGGGCTTAAATTAGTTGGGAGGGGAGCCACGCGGACCCCCTCCTGGAGCCCTTGATGGCCCTGGGGACCGCCACCCCACAGGGCCGGCTCCTGCAATGTCCCGGGGTGCCCACCCCCAGGACATTGCCATTTGCTACGGCAGGGCGGGAGCACGGCTTCCGCCCTGCCATAGCAAATACTGCTTTGCTTCGTTGAAGCGAGAGCAGGAAACCTGCTCTCGATTCGACGAAGCAAAGCAGAATTGCTTTTGGACAAGGGGAGCTGCATGTTAGCAGCTCTCCTTGCCCAAAAGCAATGTCGGCTCATGCAGGAGGCAGGGAGCCGGCAGGGACCGTGGGGGCATTGGGGCTCCCCCCATAGACCCCAACTTGAGGGCCGGTCCCGGGGGATGGGGTCCCCAGGGCCAGAAGTGGCCCAGGGGAGGGGGGGCCACACAGCCCCCCTCTTGGGAAAAGTAATTTATTTATTTTTTTCAAAAAGGAAGGCCGGCCCCGGGGGATTGGGTCCCCGGGGCCATAATTGGCCTCAGGAGGGGGGCCACGTGGTCCCCTCCTCAAAAAAAGCAGGCTGGCCAGGCCCCAGGGGATGGCGTCCCCGGGGCCAAAGGTGGCCAAGGGGAGGGGGGCCACGTGGCCCCTCTACAGAAAAAAAAAAAAAAACAAGGCAGGCCCCGGGGGATGGGGTCCCCGTGGCCAATAGTGGCCCAGGGAAGGGAGGCCACGTGCCTCCTTCCTGTTTTTTTTTAAAAAAGAAAAAAATCCTAAGGCTGTGGGGGATGGGGCCCTCAGGGCCCAAAAAATATTAAAAGAAGGGGGGCCACACAGCCCCCTTCTAAAAATATTTTTTTTAAAAGAAAAGTCGCCATCTCGCCGGAGGCCTTCCCCCTCCCTGCACCACTTTGCAAAAACGCCCCCCTGGCGTGCTCTAAGTTTGGGGATTAAGTCCCCTTCATTCCTGAGGGTCCCTGGGGGCCAACTAGCCCACCAGGTAACTCCAGTAAGCCCCATAGAGTGGAATTGCTGAGAGGTGGTCCGAGGCCACGCCCCTTTTTATACCACTCTGCAAACGCACCTCTTGGTGCACTGCTGGTGGGGGGATGAGGTCCTCTTGTGCCCCCGGGGCTTTGCTCATAATTTGCGGTCACCAGTAGGTAGATGTAGTTAGGACCTCGCTTCTATTCAAAAATCGTTTTTTCTTTTGCCAATATCTTTGGAGCCGTTTGACGAATCTTCGCGAAATTCTCCAAACTAATGGCTCACTCTAGTCAGCTCCTGTTTTGAAAATTTCATGGTGATTCGTCAAGTGAGGGCAGAGAAAAAAGGGGGTCCCAAAACACATTTTCTCCATGTTAATTTCCCTAGGAATTTTGGAACAGGCTACAGCCCGAACTGCTGAACGGAATGACACCAAAGTTGGCAAAAAGGTAGCTCTTGGTTCAGAAAGCGCCCTTCTTTTTAAATGGTGTAAATCCGTTTAGTAGTTGCTGAGAAATGAAAAAAATTAAAATGTATATATCTGAGCACCGAGGAGGATTCGCGAACCCTCCCGAGCACACGCTTCATTCTGATTGGCTGTCAACACTCCAAACCAGAAAGTGTTGCCAGCCATTTTGTGACTCGGTAAAACTAAGTCACAAGACAGTAAAAAAAAGATTAAAAAACAAAAAAAGGGGGCAGCATAGAAACACCCTGACCCCCTAGGCCTGCTCAGGGGGTCCTACAAGGACCCCCAGGTCCAAAAAAAGCATTTTTTTAAAAAATAAATCGGCCTAATTCGCCCTGTGTGCGCGAATCCGGCCGAGAACATTTTTAAAAAATGAAGCGCGAGCTTCCGCGCTTTGTTTTCTATAAGCCCGGGGTGGGCCAGGTCCCGGGGGCAATGTGCAATAAATTAGCGGGGGCCCATGGGGGCCCCTGCAGCCCCAGCGACGCCACCTCCCCGGGGCTTCATCCATTATGTGCGGGGGCACGCAGCCCCGGGAACCGCCACCTCCCCAGGGCTTGTAAAAAAAATGCATGGGGGGGCTCCTGCCCCCCCATGCTGCCCCGGGGAATGCCACCTCCCTGGGGCATTGTTCAATTTGGGTGGGGGGCCAAGCCCCGAGGACCGCCATGTCCCTGGGGCTTAAATTAAAATTATAAAGTGTGGGGGGGCTCCTGCACCCCCCCACACTGCCCCGGGGACCACCACCTCCCCAGGGCACTAATTATTTAAATACGGGGCTCCGTTGCGGACCCCCGGGGACCACAACCTCCCTGAGGCTATTTTGACGAAGGGAGGGGGCCGCGCGGACCCATCCTGGAGTTCTCCATGGGCCTGGGGACTGCCACCCCCAAGGGCCGGCTCATGCAATGTCCTGGGTTGCCCACCCCCGGGACATTGCTGTTTGCAGCTCTCGCTCTGCCATAGCAAACACTGCTTTGCTTCTTGGAAGCGAGAGCAGGAAACCTGCTTTCGCTTACAAGAAGCAAAGCAGAATTGCTTTTGGGCAAGGGGAGCTGAATGTTAGCAGCTCCCCTTGCCCAAAAGCAATGCCTGCTCCTGCAGGAGGCGGGGAGCCGGCTGGGACCATGGGGGCATTGGGGCTCCCCCCCCCCACGGTCCCCAATTCTGAGGCCAGGCCCCAGAGGATGGGGTCCCTGGGGACAGAAGTGGCCCGGGAGGGGGGCCACTCGGTCCCACTCACCTTTAATTGAATAAATACAAAAAAATAAAAAACGGAAGGCTGGCCCCGGGGGATAGGGTGTAAAAAGGGGGCATGGCCTCGGACCACTCTCAGCAATACAGCTATGTGGGACTTACTGGAGGTACCTGGTGGGCTAGTTGGCCCCTAGGGACCCTCAGGATTCAAGGAGACTTAATCCCCCAACCCATAATGCGCCAGGAGGCGCGTTTGCAGAGTGGTGGAGAAAGGGGGTGGGGCCTGTGTCCACCTTTCAGCAATCCCACTATTCTGGGACATACTGGAGGTATCAGGTAGGCTAGTTGGTGCCTAAGGACCCCCAGCAGCGAAGGGGACTTTAATCCTCATCCAAGAGCGTGCCAGGAAGTGCGTTTGCAGAGTGGTGGGGAAAGGGGGCGTGGCCTGCTATGAGAATTTAGCAATCCTGATGTGTGGGACTTACTGGAGGTAACAGGAGGGGTAGTTGGCCCCCAAGGTTCACCTTGGGGGCCAACTACCCCTCCTGTTGCCGCCAGTAAGTCCCACACAGTGGGATTGCTGAGAGGTCTTCGGAGGCCATGCTCACCTTTCTCCACCACTCTGCGAATGAGCCTCCTGGAACAGTACTGGTTGGGGGATGGAGTCCACTTTACTCCTGAGGGACTTTGGCAGCCAAGTAGCCCTCCTGGTACATCCTGTAAGTCCTACGCATCGTAATTCCTAAGCACTGGTTGGAGACCCAGTCCCCTTTCTCCACCACTCTGCAAACGTGACTATCAGTTAAAGAAGCATTTGCAGTGTAATAGGTCTCGCATTTGCAAGAGTTAGAGCTATTGGCGTAAATCTAAAAGTTTTTTACTAATGTTTTTTGGAGTGGAGTGGATGCACTTTGTGTGTAGTGGAATTATGTGGTATGTTGTGCAGTGAAATTATGTGGATAGAAAGTATGTGGTATTTAGTGTATAGGAATTATGTAGAGTGGGATTATGTGTTATGGAGAGTAATTATGTGGTATGGTAGTCTGTGTTGTGGAGTGGTAACCTCAGGTTTAGTCTTCCTCATTTCCATAGAAGCTAAATTATGAACTCAATGAGACAAAAAAGAAGGAATCACTGAGGAGCACTTCTGGACCTAGTCAGAGGTATGAGCAGGGCCACTGGAATTATGCGACTGTTTGGCTGCACCAACATTCGCACAATTATAAATTTTCCACATTAGCCACATAATCCATCATCTGCTGCCTAATCTGCAGATTTGAACAAAAAAAGCCTTGTTTCTAGCTCAAACGGCTCAAACGTTACCAAAAATGCAGCGACAAGTGTTACAGTGTGGTGGGAGGCCCTTTGCAAACCTAGAATGGTCACCTGTTACTTATTGCTAAATGTGGGTGTTAAATTGGTACAAATGGTGTGCAAACCACTCTTGCTTCTTTCTGCGCCTCTCTTGCCACTTTCTGCATTTCTGTTGCTTCTTTCTGCAACTTTTTTTTTCCTGCACTTCTTTTGCCTCTTTCTGCTCATCTCTTCCACTTTCTGTACCTCTCTTGCCTCTTTCTGCACCTCTCTTGCCTCTTTCTGCACACACAGGGCTACTTTTAAACAGACCTAATGCTCAGCAGTGCACACATGCAAGTGCAGAAAAGGGCTGCTGGCCTCTAAACTGCCATGCCCTAATATATGCTAGGGACTTAGAGGTAGTTTTAATCCCCCTGCCCTATTATGTACTAGGGCCTTACAGGGGAGGTCATGCCAATCACTGGGGTACCCCAACCCATAGTGTACCCTAGTGTATATAGGTGTTTTCACTATATTCTAAGTGCCTTTCAGCATAGCACTGGCTCCGGGCCTGGTTAGGCAGAGCCCAGGGTCAGTCAGAGTCATTTACCACCAGTAACAGTCAGCAAAAAGTTGGGGGCACAGGATGACTTTGCAACAAGGCCTCTTTCTGCACCTCTGTTGGTTCTTTCTGCATATCTCTTGCTTCTTTCTGCACCTTTCTTCTTCTTTCTGGACTTCTGTTGCCTCTTTCTGCATTTCGCTTACTTTTTTCTGTGTCTTTCTTCCTCTTTCTGCACATGTCCTACCTCTGTAGGCATACTTAGAAATTAGCATTTAAAAAACCTTAGAAATTCACTGAAAAAACCATAGGTTTCAGGGACGTTATAGTTAGAAATTAGCATTTAAAAAACCTTAGCAATTCACTGAAAAAACCACAGGTTTCAGGGACGTTATAGTTAGTTGGACATTTCACTCGTACAAAACCAGAGAAATTCGGCCGTTATAGTTAGTTGAGCTAACTATAACTCGCGCCCCCGCAATGCACTGCTGATGACGTCACATATTACATCATTCATGACATGGTCAGTAACATCACTGATGACATCTCTGATGACATCATCCACGTGATAATATGATGCACCTCCTCACACCCTAATATAACATTTGATACACCCACTCTAAAATACAGACTACCATTTTCGAAACCTTAGACACACCAATACCAGTTACTACATACCCACTCAGTGATTCCTAGGTCTACACACGCATCCACTCATTCACTCATACAGTCACTCATCATTACAACACTATCAAATGCACTCATACACCTATACAGACACTCACACACCGCCACTCATCCAGAGTTACTCACATACCTAGTCAGTCATGCAAAGAATCAATCACACTCCCATTTACTCACCTATACAGTTATACACACACCACCTCACTTATTCATACAGATACTAACACATACTTACTCTCTTATACAATCACTGATACAAGCACACACTCATCCATACAGCCACTCTCACAATCACTCACTCTCACATGTAGTCATTTATATACTCCAACATTCACATACTGCCTTTCACATATGTAGTTACTCACACATATACCACTGAGACATCCATTCACTCACCAACACACCCATACACACACTCACCCACCCATATAGCCCATCACAGATGTACTCTTTAACCCATACACCCAGTGAATCACCCACTCACACATCTATGCACAGAGTCACACATCCCCCACCCACCCACACAGACACTCAGGCACCCATACAGATACTCAGACAACCAATAAATAACCTGTATAGACACTCATTTAGCTACTCACCAACCCATGCAGCCGCTTACACACCAACGGACAGACTGATACAGACATTCAAACAGTTTAGTCACTAACCCATGCATTCAGTAAGACACGTTTATCACTCACTTATACAGTCAGTCACACACCTACTAAATCATCCATTCAGACACTTATACACCCACTCATTCTTCAATACACCTTGGCATATATATATATAAAATATATTTAAACTTTACAGAAACACACAGTCACTGGATGATGTCATCAGTGATGTCATTTAAGATATCATCAGTGATGTCATCAGTGATGTCACTGACCATGTCATGAATGATGTAATATGTGACATCATCAGCAGTGCATTGCGGGGCGCGATTTATAGTTAGCTCAACTAACTATAACGGCCGTATTTCTCTGGTTTTGTACGAGTGAAATGTCCAATTAACTATAACGTCCCTGAAACCTGTGGTTTTTTAGTGAATATATATATATATATATATATATATATATATATATATATATATATATATATATATTTTATTTTTTGGGCCAGAAAAATGTGGCATGTCAAGAATGGATTTTTCTATTTTTCTGGTATGTTGGGACAGAACTTAGGAAAGAATAAAGAATTAAGTAGTAGGGGGGACTGAGTAGGCACTAGGAAACACACCTTGTTTTCGAGTTCTAATGCATTGAAAACTTTGTAAATGCCACATTAACTGAAGCAGACGCACATTGTACAGCCAACACTGCAGTGCCAAATTGAATGATGATGCAATTAGGTCACGGTGGCGAAATGCCATGGGAAAGGAGGTGATGAATGATGATGGGTGGAATATCTGCTTTGCTTAGAAATTGCAGTGAGTATACTTAATTTGTCTATAAGCAAGCAGTGTGCTTTACCACCATCTGTCCCTGTCACTGCTGGAACTCCCCCTCCAACCACCTCCTCTGCCGCATCTGGTGCACTGGTGCTGCTGCTGGCCCTGGCAGTGGTGGTCTGTGTGGCTAGAAAAAACATTACACATTTTAGATGCCAGATACGCCTCCACTTGTTTTTTTTAACACAATACAACCACAATACCTCACTACAGTTCAGTTGGCAGTATGGTCTATCAAAACTATCACTTTCGTTGTTTTTTTGGTTGACAATGTTAGAAAAAGCAGGTAGTCAAGCCGAACAAAAACGTTTCGTAATTGAGGGGCAGGGCTATGATGACTCTGAGTCATTGAAGCACAATGAAGGGGTGAAATAATGGTCAATGAAGGATATCTTGTCTTGGTTCGCAAATGTAATGAGACCTCATACTTTCCTGCCATGCTGCACTGCCATGGAAACTGCTGTTATACTGTATAAATTAATGATAACACAACATTGGAGGGATCCACTATGACCATGGCCATTCTCTTGCTTTAACTGTTTGAGCATGAGCAAGAAAATGAAAGCCTTCTCAACAAGCATGCAAGGAGAATACTAGCTTACTTGGACCTGCAATCTTTACAGTAGAGTACCAAATGTCAGTTCTCTTAGTCTTACAGTACCACATGATATATAGTGGGAGAGGAAAAGCTTACTAGCAAAGCAGAAAATAGCTGCAGACTAGCACAGACAGAAGGCCGCAGCTACAGAAATATGAAATATAGAAAAAAGGATAACACAGGGATAACAAGAATTTAACAAACATTAGACAGAGGAGTTGGAAAAAGGGCACAGTATACAAAAAATGAAGGCAAAATTATTCTATTACTGGGGAGAGGTAAAAGTTAGGGAAATAATAATAATAACAAGACTTACTGGGGCCAGCAGAACCATCGGCTGCGGCGCTTGTGTTAGTGATGGTAGTATTACCCGCCGCGGCACTGGTGTTGGCCGCCCCTTAACTGGCCTTAGATGCCCTCTTGCTTTTGGGTGCTGAAATAAGGAACACAGTTAACCTCCCCAAAATTATTTTGACAGGCAAATAATAATAATAATAATAATAATAAAAACATTTATAAAGCACCTGATTACACCAGCTGGTGGGTCCCTGCGCTAGGAGCTACTACAGTAAAGATCGGTAGGAAAGGGTAAGAAAAGGGAGACTAGAAAAGCTGTGCCGTAGGGGCGGATGAGAGTCTAGAAGCTCACAGCTGGAAGAGACAAGTTTTTAGTCCTTTCCGGAAGGCATTTTCAAATGGCTCAGCTCGAAGTGTAGGGGTAGTGTGTTCCAGTTCTTGGGCTGCCAATTAGCCAAAAGCGCGCACACTCATTCTTGCGCTTTGAATTTTTGGAACTTTGAGCAGGTGAGCCCCCATTGATCTCAGGTGACGTGTCAGGTTATAGAGGGTGAGAAGATCATTTAGGTAATTAGGTCCCTTACCTTGCAAAATCCTGTGGCAGAAGCACCGTGCTTTAAAAAGAATTCTTTGATTAACGGGCAGCCAGTGCAGGGCATTAAGGGCTTTCGCTGAGGAAGCTCTCTTCGGTAGATTAAGAACTAGGCGGGCTGCCGCATTCTGAATTCGTTGCAGCCTATGTAGGCTTTTTTTTCGTTGCTCCGAGGTATAGGACGTTTCCATAGTCCAACTGAACTGTACTTTTCTAAATCAGATCGCCTATAGTACTAGTATTGAGTTGACCTATCCCTAATTTCCTAAACCGTAATAGTCATGCAACAGAGTAGAATACTGTTTTAGCTAGCTTAATCTTGCTTACACTGTAGGTAACATTTTATTCTCCTCCCTCCCTGTAATTCAGCAGCGCCAGGAAACCTGTTTGTTGGCAGATGCACTTTATAAATTATATAAATAAATGTTTAAGTTCTATTCCTAATTTCTTAAACCTAAACTACATTTGGAACTACTAATGCATTGCAATGAATGATGTTTGCTTTTCAACCTCCTTTGACGGGCCAACTCAGTCTCCCTTTTTGATGCATAAATGCATAATACACATCTCTGTGAGATTGGAACTGTATGAGCTACATAAAGAAAGGCACAGAGAACGCTAACTCAATTATATTACTACCACTATCTTAGTGACAGGACGGAAGAGTCTGCATGACTTCTCAAATAATCTGCCAAAGAGAGCACCGATGAGTATGATTAGGTAGCACCGAGCACCTAGCTAGCTCAAGCTGGATCACATAATATTTGCAACATAAACTTAAATTACCTCTGAGTGTGAGCAGCATGCTATTTGAAAAGCAAATACTAGTATTGTAGATCACAAAAAATAAATATTTACTAACTGAGCCCCACATCCTCGATGCCCAGCAGGTCGAGCAGGTCCTGTCCCCTGTCCAACAAGTGAGCCCAGAGGTGCGACAGCTGCTGCATGGTGCACTGAACCCCAGTGCTCCAGCGCACGCACCAGCACTCTCTACGCCACAGCAGCCAATGATCCAGCAGGGTGTACCCCCTCCCGGGGCTGCCCCCTGCTGCCAGCTTGGAGGAGAGGTGGTGCTGCACACTGGGGGAAAAAAGTAGGAATAGAAAAATAAGCAGAAATTAAGAACTAAGGAAATAGATAGGCACAAACAAAACAAAGTACAAAAGGTCATGGAATTTTTTTTAAAAAGACCAAATAGATAAAAAAAGATAAATGAGGGGTGGATGAGTGGGATGGGGGAGGATTGAAATAGATTTTAAAGTGATACAAAAATCAGGCCCAGTACCATGCAGAGGATAGAAAGCAGGTAAAACAAAATGACTGCACCCAGGCAGACCACATAGTGCCATTCTCGCTGATTTTTCAGCACAGAACGTGTTATTGCTCTGAAAAATCAGCGTGAATAGGCGGACAAGCATTCTTCTACTGTTTTGTGGATTTTTGCAGAATCTCAGAGAGATTTTTGGGAACTTTGCAGAATTCTGTGGAGCAAAACTCTGCAAGTTCCATCCAGGCCTAACTTTACCAAGAGGCGTCGATGTTCCAGGATCACTGTCAGCTTTTGCTTACTTTTATTAAACTTATCCCAACTGAGGGGCTGATTACGATGGCGGGCGGAGGAACATCAGCTGTGCTGGCGGTGGCAGAAAATGCCCTTTTCCGCATTCCATCGGCGGTGCTTACGTCCGCCATATTATGATGGGCATAGATAGCCCATTTCCCGTCCGCTGCGGTGTTCTGGGTTCCGCCGTAAAACCCCGTCCGCACCGGTAGTGGACGGAGCCAATAGAGAGGTACCGCTGTGCGGAATGTGGTCACAACCGCCGGTCAAATCACGATGCCTCAAACAGCCCATCACACCGCTGCGGAGAATCCGGCCATTCGAGGATGGCGGTGGCAATACTGCGGATAGCTCCATGTGTTCCAGACCGCTGGGGAAACGACTGTCTTTGGCCTTTCCGCAGCAAATCTGACCGCCGCGGACGGATTTTCAGCTTTTCCGGTGGTGAATCCTGGAATCCGACCGCCGCGGTAGGGTGTTTCAGGCAGTGCATCCTAATCTGACTGCCGGTTTTGCCGCGGTACCTGCGGACGGTTAATTTCCGTTACTACAGCAGTCGGAATGGTTTTCCGACCGCCATCGTAATCAGCCCCTGAGTTTGGAGTATTGCACTCACGTGCCCATCACACTCTAAGGTAAGCCACAAATCATGTCTAAACTTAGGGCTCTTAAATTAAATTCAGATAGGAGTAGAAAACAAAAATCATCATTATAGTTTACAGAGGTTCTGTAGTAAAAAAGAATTTGCACAACTTCTAGTAAAACAAATTGTTTGAGGTCCAAAAGAAAGCTTTACATTTAGCATATTTTCAGCAAGGTTTTTAATCTTTAATAAATACAAACAACTTGCCATATTCTTCACTTATTTCATGACATAGCCAGTCTGCTCAGATAATAAAGAAATTTACTCTGCTGTGTATTTATTGTTTCACATTTTTTGTGTGGAAAACAGTAATCTCTCATACTACAAACAAAAAGTATCAAAATAAATACCTTATTATCTGTAAACTGCATGAGTATGTAGAACTTAAACTACATTGTTGATTTTGACAGTTAGTGAATTTACAATAAAAATTCTGCCGAATTCAGGTGCAGAATGGCTCCCATTTCTGTGAAGGTCAAATAAATGTTTCTCATTTTAATATATAAAATTAAATCATTTTTAGAAGAGACAATAACATCATTTTATCTTTATTTCTCCAACCATTATGAATCTTTAATTAGAAACAATTTTATATAGGACTTGTCTTTTGATTGCGGGTGTTGTAATTAACAAAGCACACTATTCATATTATTGAGATGTGCATCTTAACAAGTACCATTTGAAACAAATATTGGTGGAAGGTACTCATGCTCATAGTTTCTTACCTGGTATTCAAGCCTGGATTTTGTTCCTCTAGCTTCTCCTTTTATTGCTGACTGGTAAATTATGATCAGAATCCTGTTCAAGTCCTCATGACAAAACAACTATAACATGAAGTCCACATTTCTGTCAGCATTGAATATTTTAATTGAGAAGTCCTTCGTATTGAAAATAGACTGTCCTAACACACTAAGGGCCCAATTCCGATGTCGTTCGGAAGGCCTCTGAATCGGATTTGACTTTTCCGGATCCGATTCATAGCCCTTGTTTACGACTGAATTGTAAACAGGTCCGAACGACCAAGTACGATGTGAAGATCCCATAAGCGCTGACCCAATCATTTCCGGACCCGAACCGCTCCGTACGACTCATTCGCAGCTGGATCATACTGCGCAATGGAGCCGAATTCCGACCGAGCGTGTACGATGCACGATGCGGACAGCCACTTCGCCTCGGTCTCAGCGAGATGAAATGGCTGTCAGATGCGTACTTCAGGGGGCCGTAGCAGTCCCCCCTTCACCCGGGGCCCTCCAAATCTGTCGTGGGGGTGTGCCTATGGGCCCTCCCAATCCAGGCATGCACAGTGTGATGGGCAACATGGGGTGCCCGCCACAGGGTGTACGCTTTTACACACCCACCCCTTTTCTGCTATGGGAGCCTGTTTAAGATTCTGTACACAGGCTCCCATAGAGTTCAATGGGAGTCCGAGCGAACCGAGTCTGTAAGCATACGGCAGCATCGTACTCTCTCGTTCAGACACCAGGAGCACATCTCGCTCAGAAAACCCTCCGGATCTGAGTCGTACAGAGGGCTTTCCTAGCGAGATCGGAATCGGGCCCTAAGAAGTAAAAACAGCAATAATAATTAAATTTACTATTCGCACTCCAGTGAGAGCAACAGTAGGGAAAGTGTTGGATAGCGAAGATATAAAAATTACTATTCCCACTCCAAGGAGTGCAACAGTAGGGAAAGTGTTGAATAGCGGAAGGGTAAAAATTACTATTCCCACTCCAGTAAGAGCAACAGTAGGGAAAGTGTTGGATAGCGGAGGGGTAAAAATTACTATTCCCACTCCGGTGAATGCAACAGTAGGGAAAGTGTTGGATAGGAGAGAAAATAAATTTACTATTCACACTCAAACATTTAAACAATTTTTTTCATAAAAATTAAAAACAATAATAAACAACATTTAAAAAATAAATATAAAAAATATTAAACATATAAAAAGAACAAATATTAAATATTAATTACATATAACAAAAGCCTAGAAATATTATATAAAATAAAATAATAAATACATTTACAAAAAAATAATTCTTTTAAACTAGAACATATTTACAAACAAACAAAAAAAATGAATTGAAACACAAATGTATATATTTTGTTTCCCACACCAATAACAAATCACTTCAACATTTTTAATTAAATGTATGTACATAATTAACATAATTAATAATCAATAAAAAAATATTATTAATAAAAAAAATAATGAACATTAATTAACTACACAAACTTTAACACTATAATATCCACAACACACACCTAAATTAAACTATAAAATAATAAAACACAATTAAAACTTATTTTAAAATTTAAAACTGCTACTATTACCAACTAATAATTAAATAATTAAATGTTATTTACTACCCACCCTTTACCCTTTTAAAAGTATAAACAACACACAAAAAATAAACAATTACCCAAAATAAATACCAAATAATTAACATTAATTAACAACTATAGATTAATTAATTAAACACAAATTACTTACCACCCTCTACTCCTATAAACACCACAACACACACCTAAAATTAATTACACGATTACCACAATTATTACTAATTAATTAATTAAAATTAATTAACAACCAATTATTAATTCATTTAAAAATAAATTATTTCCAACTTTTCCCACCCTTTACACCTATAAAAACCACAACATACACCTAAAATTTATTACACAACTACCATAATTAATTATCAATTAATTAATTAAATTTAATTAACAACCAATTATTAATTAATTAATAATAATTTACTTTACACATTTAAAACTATAACATCTCAATTAAACAAATATTAATAAATTAAATTAATAAATATTAATAAATAAAAAGTAATCAATAAATGTAATATAATTAAATTACTTCCCACCCTATTCCCCTATAAACCCACAACCCACTACGGAACTAAAAATGCAAAATTCAAATACAAATAAATGAATAAGTTTAATATAATTAAATTACTTGCCACCCTATTCCCCTATAAACCCACAACCCGCTACAAAACTAAAAGCGCAAAATTAAAATAAAAAAATAAAAACTACTATAAATTT
The DNA here is from genome assembly GCA_963921515.1 of Calotriton arnoldi. Taxonomy (NCBI): domain Eukaryota; kingdom Metazoa; phylum Chordata; class Amphibia; order Caudata; family Salamandridae; genus Calotriton; species Calotriton arnoldi. The sequence goes on from CAWUFW010004639.1 coordinate 967,868, forward strand.
AACACATATTAAAAATACAAACAATTCTTATACAAAAAAACACATATCACATACATATAAAATACATACTAAAATACATAATAAGAAACACGATATTAAACACTTCTATATTTTTAAAATCGATATTACTTACCTTAAATTGATATTCTTGACCACAATATTCTTGCTGTCGATATTTCTTACCCACGATATTTATGCCTCGATATTTGTGCAACTCGATATTTATGACTCGATATTCTGTCTCTGCACCTTGTCAAACATACTATACAACCTGAACTATTTTTTGCCACACAGAAACATGAATAGAACATTGGAATGTTGAGCACTCCATTGAACACAATGGAGTGCTCCGAGCTTCTGCTGGCTAGTAGAAGCTCGGAGTACCACATTTCAAGGATTTTTCATTTCACAGCTGTTGCTGCGAACAAAGGCCTCTCGGAGCCCTAGGGGATTTAAACCCCCTCGAGCTCTGAGAAGCCTTTGTTTTTACAAATTAGAACATTCTGCCCTCTAGGATCGGATGGTTCTAATAGCCTTAGAGCCCTCCGAAGCGGGCTCTACCGGCCATTACATGCCTGCTCCCTTGTTAAAGGCCCAAGTCAAATGCTGGAGTGGGTCTTTAACAGCCGGTAGAGCCCTTAACCTCAGGCTCTAAGGCTATAGTAACCTCCTATACAGCGGCAAGATAATGCAAGAACACAGAATCAGCACTGTCTTAAAATCAGGTGCAATGCTGCAAAATGTGCAGTTAGTAGAACAATTCATCAGGTGGTCCATACAGAAAATACTATTTTAATACCACATGAAGCAGGTAAACTTGATCAAGATGGAATGGCTGTGTACACTAAGGGAACATAACAGATCCACATGTTACACAAGCCTGCCAGGGCATTTATGTTATGCATAGAGTGCAGTTTTTCAATATCTAATGACTCCCTGGATGTTAATTACTATTTTTCAGTGATAATGTTGCTGCTTAATATCCTCTAGAGCACTTCTTGCATAGCAGGCGTCTGACATAAATGAAGTGAATACAGCTTTTATGTTACAAAACTGTGTTAATTACACCATCTGGGCACTAGGTATTATGTAGCAATGCATTTAGTAGAGTAGCATTTTCTCAATTTGATTGTAGCATAACCTTCATGAACAATACCTTCTTTATAATCTGATGAAGTGCCTTGTACTTTCATACCACTATGGGGTGTGTACCTATCCAGAAAGGGGCAATGTGAGACCCACGTCCTTTAGGTACCAGTTTACTTCTTCACTCAATGTAGTTGCATGTTCAGATGTCCTAATTGTAAATTGCATGCTGTTAAAAGAAAGAATTTACCTAGCCAATTCAAACTCTACATTAAACCCTCTTACAAATCATCCTTGTCTTCAAGGGACTTATTTGTCCCTGCATTGTATTGCTGATTGTAGATTGTAAATCATATGCAGACCGTACATATCATCTTTCAAATATGTCAGAATTGGAGTGACCCTGATAGCTTAGCGTTTGATGTAGTTACCTTTGAAAGGGATGGATGTACACATGTTTCAGTTAAGTTTCTATCTGGAGAAACATAACAAAAAAAATCAGAATTGCAATGTCTCAATTCTAGGGAATGTGATTATGGGACTGTACTTAGTGTAATCTTAAAATGTACAGTTAAGTTTATTAATTGAGTGTAATTGGCACAGGTGTAGAGATTTTGCAAACACCAAACCTATCAAGCAAATAATAAAGAAACATGAAGGTACAATGCAAGCCCCAAAATTAAGTGAAATCGGAGATGGTTGTTCCCCTTCAAGAGTGGTGCAAATCATAACATGTGTATTTGTAAAGCGCACGTTCACCCGTAGGTATTTAGGCACTGAATAACAGACGTTTATGGTTACCCAACTCATTGGAACTCATTTTATCGACCTTAGATCGATGAAAGGCTGAGTGGACACGCCGGGTTTTGAACCTGTGACCATGAGGTCGAACACAGGCCCCTGCAGTGGATGCATTCGTCCACTGAGCCATCAGTCCCGGCTAAGTAGTGAAAAATGTGTAAATTGTTTTGAATACAGCTAAAGATTCGGAAGCAATAAAGGGGATCTCTGTCGCCCATGGCATAGATTGTCTGATCTCAACATGATGTTATTCAAGTCCATCCATCCTAATGGTCTGTGGACAGAAGGGATGGCAGAGATCCTGATGCCTTTCAATGATTTTCTGAAACTGAATTGAAGCAAGTCTGACAGCATATTCAATAGAAAAGAGGTGTATAATATCAGGCACACGTTGGATCCATCCTAAGGCCTGATTTAAAGTTTCTCGAAAAACGAGAGAGGGGCCCTTTAAACACCAATCTGAAAAAAGTCAAATAAATTCCTCTTTGGTAACTCAATCAGTCAGCAACCATACATCCCATATCACCAAAATATAAAGGTAAAAAGACAAAAAATACTAAAGTAAATCAATTTATTAAAACCAATATATTGTGTATGAATAATCTTGACTACCACATATAAAATATAATTCAAGTGTATACATTTGAGGGTTAAAAACTCACAATTATAAAATCCTTCCGGATAAACAAAAAACATATAACATCACAATTCATTGCGCATAATTAAAACAATATAACTCCATGAGAAGATATACTGAAAATGAAAAACAGCACAGTGGGAGAACAAATCAGACAAAATATTGTGTCATTAAAATAGTACTAGTCTGTGTCGGATCATTTGTATCTTGTTGAAACTTCAATGTTTCTTGTCTCACAAATGTCCCAGAGATCTAGCGTCCTAAGAAACAGTAGAGCATCGACGCGTGGGCCTTAACATATCACTGCCATCTTCTTCAGGAAAAAGATATCTCCCATCCACAGTTTGTTCACTCTTTTTAATATCTCCTTAACAGGGATAACAGATGACATAAGAGCTGGATAGAAACCTCGATAAAAACCTCCGGTACCTTCTGCTCGGGTATATGTTAATACCCTCCGATTAATATACGGTCCAGGGCTTTGTGCAGATGTAGAAAGGAGACTTTTCTTCTCTTTCTAGGTAGGCCGCTCTTGCCTCACCCTCAAATAACTTATTATCTTCGGTATCTAGTGTACTCCGGGGCCCAAACCTCCGTATTCTGTCTGTTTAAAGTTTGGCAGGTGGCTTGATGTCTGTCAGGGTGGCAGAGGACATTACGTCAGCTGCCCTTTCGGGCAACCACTGCCACATTTAAGAGATCGATGCCAGCCCAGAAGTGATCTCTGTGGCTTCAGATGAACCATCATAAAGCGATTCATCGAAAGGCACTGCAAACCTTTTTGAAAAAAGCTACCAACGTGGGGGGTTGAATTTGAAATACAAAAAGCTAATGACCCGAACTCCTAGGGTCAATTTTCTTTTTTTTCTGTCTGGTGCCACCAGGTTTTTCAAGGCGGTGACGGACAGAAAAAAATACCAGACCAGTGAAAAATAGAATGGTCCAGCCAGGCTTGTAACCAAGGTGACAGTGAGATACAATATCACTACATCATTTAGAGCTCAAAACAGGTTTTTTTGTGACAAAGAAGCTTGGATTAATAACCTTGGCCAGATCTGGCAAAGAAGTCTTTTAGGAAAAACGTCTTCTGTTTATATCTGCAAAAATGTGAATGAGCTGGAAAAAAACATAATATAATAAAATATGACATACATATTATAACATTGCAATAGAGAATGCAATAGCATAACAGAACAACATAGAATGTCATTAGTATCCTTTTAAATGTATTTTAAAAAGCACTTAAAGTTAACCTCTTACCACTGGTCTCATTGTTATTTGGTTATTACTAGAGATTATATAATGAACGTTTATATCATGACGAACACATTTATTACCGAATCTATGCTCCAAAATTGTACTACATGCAATAGAGATGCACTTGAATAAACTTGAAAGGTCGTACCCCCTAAAGCATCATCACTGACGATGACAGTCGTTATTACTAAGAACAGGAATTGCTATCATGTTCTGCTAAGACGACAATAACTATGAAATGCAATGTAGAAAAGAAAAATATAGAGGTGAAATTTTGTGTCAAATTTCCCTTGCTTGCCTAGTTGAATAATCTGTTCTACCTATGTGAAAACTAGTTGATTAATAGTTGGGATAAGTTATACAAAAAGCATGCATTCTGAAAAAAAATAATGTTGACAGCATATTCTCTGAAGATAGAAGAAATGTGTGCTCTAATTTAAAAAAAAAAAAAAAAAAGTAATCATGTTGTTGGCGGCGAAGGTGCCTGGTGTTCACACTTAAGTAGCTCACAGTGCGTGCATTATGTGAAAGATGCCACCAGCTGACTTCTACACCTTTTACGGCGATATTTAATCCTGAATGTAAGTAGAAAACCGAGCAGTTAATTTCATAATCAGTTTAGCAGATTCGACTAGAGGCATGGAAATCATTTGATTATGTTGTCAGATTTTATGAAGTGTTACAGCAGCCAGGGGTGGATGTCTTAGCCAGCTGTTCCACTGCGAAGCAGCGACTCCGCGTTTTATGGGAGCCGGCGTCTCGGCGAGGGCTGAAAGCGAGACCTCCTTCTAACATATAACTGCTGCCAGAGACTTAAGTCTTTTTTTCCATTGGATCTATACATTATCTAAAAACATTTTCGAAAATAGAGTTCGACAGAATATTGAGTTCATCAACTTTTTTTTAATTCGCGATCATAAACATCGTGGACTATTGTTTTTATTTCTGCAGTATATTTTTTTACACGAAGGGTTATGGAAATACGTGACATATGGATACAGTTTTGCTTGCTTTTCATCCACATTTAGTCGGTGAAACTTTGGGGCAGATTTACAAGCCCCTTGCGCCTCCGGTGCATCACGTTGCGTGACGCACCGGTGGCGCAGCCTGCTAAGTGATATTTACAAGAACAGGTAAAGTCACCCTGCGTGACTTAACCTGTGCTTGTAAATATCGCCCCTGTTCACGCAACACTTTGCGTGTTAGGGGCGTGACATGGGTGTTGCTGTGGGTGTTACCACGCAGCACCCATGTCAACTGATGCATTTCCAGATTTACGAGAAATCGTAAATCTGGAAATGCGTCAGAATGCTGTGCCACCCTAGGGGTGGCGTAGCGAGGTACAACGAGGAGAAATGTTTTCATTTCTCCTCGTTTTTCCTCTTTCAATGCGTGCTGCATTCTGCAGCACACATTGGAAGAGGAAATCACCTCAATTGATTGTTTTTGTGCAGGAAGGTGCCCCTTCCTGCACAAAAACAATCTCCCCAATCCTTGCACCATGGTGCCAGGGTGCCTGCGCCGGCGCATGACAGCAGTTTGTGCGCCAGCGCAGGGGAAGCACAGAGATGCGACATATTGTTGTAAATATGTCGCATCCCTGTGCTTCGAAACTAACGCAGCGCGGCGCAGCAAAATGCCTTGCGGCACCGCGCTGCGTTAGTTTCTTGTAGATCTGCCCCTTTGTTCGGAATAATGCCTAATTTTTGTGTGAAAGACACCGTGCTGGTTGTTTCTGTGAGTAAGCTTGTTCGTTCCTTGACACTAGGAATGTGTTTTACCAGAGCAGAACACCCAGAGTAATGAGGAAAACAGCAGTAACATGAAAAGAAATGTGTCAGACCCGCTAAAAAACGGACGACATGCATGCAAGATTTCCCCCAGACACCTTGACATAAAGCATCAGCTCTCTCAGTATGTTTTCTTAGAAAAAGATACAGTACGAATTATGTCAACCTTTTTCTGCAGACGTAAAGGTCTGTGCTGGAAGCCGGTCCACAGTTCTATCAGAGAAAGGGCGCATCCTCCAAAACACCTCATCAGAATTATAATGGAATTGGTGGCTGGGAAAGAAGGGTGCCCACTACCACTGTGTACTTAATATCAATCCAAAATAGTACATAATACAATTATGAGATCTGGTGCTCAGGACGAGGAAAAACCCCCAATCTTTCCTGAATAGGAAAGTCCAAAGTTTCAATATATTCTCCAAGCACTCAGCAAATCACTCTTGAGATCGTAGTGTCAGTAGTTCTGTTCTTTATTTTCAATTTATTATGTCCATGCACAGCATACGTTGCCCTTGACAAAACGTGTTTCGTCCAAGCTGAAATATGTCCACGTTCGCCATTTGTGGGATGGGAATCCTCTCCCTGAGATATTTATTTACCTATAGATACACGTGAACGTACTTGATATAGGACTTGGAGGACTGGATTTAGATGGACCGCACACCAGAGAGCGGTTCTGTGTTGGAAATAGTTTCTTTGTCTGACGAATAAAGACGGTGTATACACCTTATCACTACTGGACACGCCCTGAATAAGTCAGCTGTACTATTTCAGCGTGGACGAAACACTTGTTGTCAAGGGCAACGTATGCTCTACATGAACATAAAGAATTGGAAATAAAGAACACAACTACTGACACTATGACCTCAAGAGTGATTTTCCGAGTGCTGGGAGAATATATTAAAACACAGAATCAGATAAACATGGTCATAGGACATGCTGCACATTGACACCTCGAGAAGTATCTGTTCATTGATGCTGTACTCTGTATCCTCATTTGCGTCATTATTGGGCAAAGTGGGATCAGAGATTAGGAAGAAATGTACTGAACCGTTCACTTAAACAATGTTAAAGTGTCAGAGATTCGTAGCTCCAATAGTATGTCGATATACCCAGTAAGTCTGTGTAACATTTTCTATGATGGTGCAAAGCCCTAGCTAAGGTTAAGGAGTTTGTCCTCGCATCACTGGGGCAAGATCATATAAGCAGCCCAGCAGCAGATTCTTGAATTGTGGCATAAATATTACCTGTCTCGAACTGCACTGAAAAAACAAGCCCCGCTTCAATAACATTTTTAAAATAGCACAGGGCCATATACTGGATTTTTTTCAACTCAAATGTAACATAAATTGGATTAACAAAAACTAGACGTTTTAAAGGGACAGTATTAATTTCATGATGTGTCAGCCAAAACTTAACCTCACAATATGTCAAGAAGATAACTGTTCCGTCAGGGTCACCTTTATGCCACAAGCAATTACAGGGATAACCACAATAATGTCCAAAATGCCCCAATATGTCAAGGAGTACTGTTATAAAACAGCATGATTGTGCCATGGATAGCCACTGATACGTCCATAATATCTTTGATATGTAAATAATGGACAATATTATGCCATGGCCAGTATTAAATCATGAATGTCCACACACATATCCAGAACAGCTAATAAGAGAAAGATGAGTACCACTAGGCAAGTGTAAACATAATGCTTGGGAGAGCCCCATTTATGGCAGTGGCGGCTCGCATAGGGCGTGCTGCGGAGCGGTGGGGCGGGGCGGGGGAGGGGCAGGGTGGGGGGTAGTAAACTCGGACATACGACTGAACGGAGGAACTTAATAATTACTTTCCTCCGTTCCGTCGTACCATTTGGGCAGTTTCTGCGCATCCGTAGGAACTGCTCCAAGAAGACAGACTACATGTCAGAATCGGAGGCAATTTACCATTTGGGCAGTTCCTACGCATCCGTAGGAACTGCTCCAAGAAGAAAGACTACATGTCAGAATCGGAGGATCTGAGCGATCGATTACTGGAGAGAGGCTACCCCAGGAGGCTGATCAAAAGAGCACAGAAGCGGGCATGGTTCAGCCCTCAAGAAACTTTATTAACACCAAAAGAAAAAGGAGGAGATTCTATGCAAAGAATGATTTGTGTCACTACTTTCTCTACAAAGAGCAATGCCATCAAGAAGGTGATAAATAAACACTGGGGTCTTATATCGGATGACATAGATCAAACAAACCTACCGATGCATTCCTACAAAAAAGCCAAGAGTGTGAAGGACCATGTAATCCATTCTTTTCTAGATTCTCCTGAGGCTCCGTCCCTTCAATCTCTATGGAATCTGCCACCCATACTAGGCCATTTCAAGTGCGGCCAGTGCAAGGCTTGCCAGACTACGATTCAAACAAAACAGTTCATTTACAGACATCATACGATCAATCTGAAATCTTACACAAATTGCAACACTAACAATGTAATCTATGGAATTATCTGTCCCTGTGGCCAAATATACGTGGGCCAGACACAGCAGAAAATAAAAGCCCGCATACTGCAACATTGCAGCCGGATAAGATGTGGGGTGCAGGGAGCGCCCCTGGTTGAACATTTTAGAGCTGCTGAACACGGCCCTGATGATCTCCAGTGGGTAGTCTTTGAGAAGGCCACCAGAGGAGGGAACATCGGATTGATCCTTAATACTAGGGAATGCAAATGGATGTCTCTTCTAGACTCCATACAGAATGGCCTCAACAAATTGGACACTAGTCATGCACAACTAGCATGCCTTACATCAGAATGAAACCCTCTACCCCCTTTTTGTGGTGTCATTACTGTGTACACATTTAGAACACCACGATTTCTTGGCCATCCCAAATTTGTGTTTATTCTGTATTGCATTACATTTTGGATTTGTTCTTTACGTGTCTAGTCCGTTATACATTTCCATTGTAACATGCCTTGAATTTCCATCATAATTGAGAGTTTGAATGCCTCTAGTATATATTGTACATAGCCCTTCTTTCCCTAAAATACCTCCCCCCTTTTTTTCCTTGTAATCAATGGACATGATGTCTTTATAACTGACCTGTGAGAGGTGTGCATCCAACAATATATATTCTCCATGTTTGTATTTCTTCTTGCCCAAATTACTCTGTTGACACCATACCCTCCTGCGTGAGGGGTACGTGTCTTGTATTTCCAGTTTTAATTGTAATTATGGTGAGAATCGAAAATGAGGATATTAACCTAACAATACATCTTTTTGAGATTTTACTCTAATACAAACTACAGCTTTCATTAGTGGCTAGTTCTGAGCCCCTTCGCAGTCTTTCTTCTATGAGACGCGATGACTTGTCAAATCTGACAAGCATCGAGCGTCTGTCATAATACGTCACGCGCGTGCTCGAGCGAGACGAGCCCCTGTACTTAACCAGCAGGTGTCCCATTGCTCCGGTTCCCTCCCAGTGAACGGAGACGACTTTCTGAGCAGCGGTGAGTCTTTGTAGAATACCCGTTTTGCGCGCACCATCTCATTAGATTTTGAGCTGGTGTGTGAGTTTTCCGAACTGTTTCCTAAGCCGCCTCACTTTTCTATTTTTTGATTGTGAACCAAGCGGGCTGTTCATGTGTCCCAGGAATCCTTAAGGTATTTCCTTTGTGAATCCGGTTTTGGGGTACACTGTAATTTCGTGTTTTTAAGTGTAGTGGTTTGGAGTTTCAGGGTCCTAACAGTATTTGGTTTTTCACTTTCTATTCCAGATTAATTCAACGTGTTTTATGTAATTCAATGGTCCAGCAAATTAGTTTGGCTCGGTCCGACGAGTTTTTGGGAGGGACATACTAGATATTTATTCTTTCGAAGTAAGTTGACTGTTTTTTGCTAATTCTTATCTTGCCACCCCTTTTTATGCCGATGGGAGGGGTAATGACAGCCTGCACATTACTGTTTCAGGTGCCTGTTTTCTGTTCTCGATACCAAAGGGGATGATGAACGGAGCGCTTGAGCAAATCAAACACTCACCCCCAGTCAACTGATCTGGATTTACTCCATCATCATTCTTTAGCTCACACCACCACCCCAGGTCAGACATGGCCATATGCAAATCAGTCTGACCCTGTGCCTCATGGGAACAGTCCAGCCCGAACTGCCAAGCCATGTCTTCCCTGGACCGGAAACAAGCATCCTGGGACCGGTTTCTGGCTAATCAGCCGTCATCAGCCAGGCTAGCTTGAATCCAGTGGCAAAGTGAGCAAGGGACCCACGTCTGGGTATACTCTGCCAACTTAGGGCGAACAAAGCGATACCAAAGGGGATGATGAACGGAGTGCTTGAGCAAATCAAACACTCACCCCCAGTCAACTGATCTGGGTTTAATCCATCATCATTCTTTAGCTCACTCCACCACCCCAGGTCAGACATGGCCATATGCAAATCAGTCTGACCCTGTGCCTCATGGGAACAGTCCAGCCCGAACTGCCAAGCCATGTCTTCCCTGGACCGGAAACAAGCAGGGTATGCCCAGACGTGGGTCCCTTGCTCACTTTGCCACTGGATTCAAGATAGCCTGGCTGATGACGGCTGTAAGACAGAAACCGGTCCCAGGATGCTTGTTTCCGGTCCAGGGAAGACATGGCTTGGCAGTTTGGGCTGGACTGTTCCCATGAGGCACAGGGTCAGACTGATTTGCATATGGCCAGGTCTGAACTGGGGTGGCGGAGTGAGCTAAAGAATGATGATGGATTAAACCCAGATCAGTTGACTGGGGGTGAGTGCTTGCAATGTTCAACACTCCGTCCATCATCCCCTTTGGTTTTGCTATGTTTGCCCTAAGTTGGCAGGGTATGCCCAGACGTGGGTCCCTTGCTCACTTTGCCACTGGATTCAAGATAGCTTGGCTGATGACGCCTGTAAGCCAGAAACCGGTCCCAGGATGCTTATTTCCAGTCCAGGGAAGACATGGCTTGGCAGTTCGGGCTGGACTGTTCCCATGAGGCACAGGGTCAGACTGATTTGCATATGGCCAGGTCTGAACTGGGGTGGCGGAGTGAGCTAAAGAATGATGATGGATTAAACCCAGATCAGTTGACTGGGGTGAGTGCTTGCAATGTTCAACACTCCGTCCATCATCCCCTTTGGTTTTGCTATGTTCGCCCTAAGTTGGCAGGGTATGCCCAGACGTGGGTCCCTTGCTCACTTTGCCACTGGTTTCAAGATAGCCTGGCTGATGACGGCTGTAAGCCAGAAACCGGTCCCAGGATGCTTGTTTCCGGTCCAGGGTAGACATGGCTTGGAAGTTCGGGCTGGACTGTTCCCATGAGGCACAGGGTCAGACTGATTTGCATATGGCCAGGTCTGAACTGGGGTGGCGGAGTGAGCTAAAGAATGATGATGGATTAAACCCAGATCAGTTGACTGGGGGTGAGTGCTTGCAATGTTCAACACTCCGTCCATCATCCCCTTTGGTTTTGCTATGTTCGCCCTAAGTTGGCAGGGTATGCCCAGACGTGGGTCCCTTGCTCACTTTGCCACTGGATTCAAGATAGCCTGGCTGATGACGGCTGTAAGCCAGAAACCGGTCCCAGGATGCTTGTTTCCGGTCCAGGGAAGACATGGCTTGGCAGTTCGGGCTGGACTGTTCCCATGAGGCACAGGGTCAGACTGATTTGCATATGGCCAGGTCTGAACTGGGGTGGCGGAGTGAGCTAAAGAATGATGATGGATTAAACCCAGATCAGTTGACTGGGGGTGAGTGCTTACAATGTTCAACACTCTGTCCATCATCCCCTTTGGTTTTGCGATGTTCGCCCTAAGTTGGCAGGGTATGCCCAGACGTGGGTCCCTTGCTCACTTTGCCACTGGATTCAAGATAGCCTGGCTGATGACGGCTGTAAGCCAGAAACCGGTCCCAGGATGCTTGTTTCCGGTCCAGGGAAGACATGGCTTGGCAGTTCGGGCTGGACTGTTCCCATGAGGCACAGGGTCAGACTGATTTGCATATGGCCAGGTCTGAACTGGGGTGGCGGAGTGAGCTAAAGAATGATGATGGATTAAACTCAGATCAGTTGACGGGGGGTGAGTGCTTGCAATGTTTAACACTCCATCCATCATCCCCTTTGGTTTTGCTATGTTTTCTGTTCTCTGTCACTTGGAGCCTGCGCGCCCAACGAGTTCTATACCAATCCCCGGTCAGGGATGCTCTATGGTAATTTAATGGGCTTCGCCCCCTTTTAATTTATTGCCTTTTCACTTGGTCTGGTGTTTTTAGAGTAAGGTCATTTCTATGTTTAATTCCCAGGTGCCCCTTCTTCCCCTTCACTCCAGTCCTGAGGAAGACCCCCCGTAAGGAATTAAGAAGCCTACATTTCTTTAGGGGTCGAAACGTCGACATTCTTACTGTTCACCAGTTTGATCAACAGCGATTCTTCACTGTGATATTGCTTCCACTCATGGCTACGCATTTTTGGGGTGCTGTTTTGATTTATGTGGCTTAAGGATGAGCCGTTTTCTCATGTAAAGAATCATGTGATGTGCACGATATCTTTTCTATATACCCTCTTATCCTCACTCAAATCACCATACCCTCCGTATCACCTCCTCCCTGTTCTTCTCCCCCTTTTGGGGCACTTGCGTCTGGCATTGTTTTGATACAATCATATATACAAAAGCCAATGTAGTGTTCAGTGTGATTAAATAACATTGGACCTCTAAGCATACAACGTGTTTGTTCTATTATGTTTTTCATTCTTTTTATGTTGTGTTGTTGTTGAATAATTTTCAACTGGGACCAATCTTGTATTGTACTGTCTCATACCCAGGTCCCAGTGACGTATTTTGGGTTTACCCGTTTTGGTAACTACTGATTTATGGCAACAATGCTCAGAAAATGCCAAGCATGGGCAGTATTGCAGGAGGACTACCATTACACTAGGGATAGATACAAATATGCAGGTTTCTACACAACATGTCATAATTATCCTAGGGCCACTGTTATAGGTTAGGCTGGGCTTCAACATACACAAGGGCCATGGATTTTGCAAGTAACACCCTTCTAAACACACACTGACCACCATTCATCATCATGTAGAAATACACCGCTAACAGACTCAAATACACCAACAGAACATTCCCATCTATGTCAAGACCACCTCCTGAAATATACTATTCTCAACGATAATGTAGTCTCTCATAATTATGCTCTCACATCCCCTCCCTTGACCATGTTCCTTCCCTGACATCCTTGTACATGACAGATCACTCACCAACCATGGACCCAGACAACCTCACCACGTACCTCTTCATCTTCCATGTACATTTCATTGGGGAAATCCTAAAACAAATCTTCCCCCAACTGCAGAATCAGATCCTCAAGAAAAATGATCCCAAGATTATTAATCTGGTTTAAGACCAGGCTGCAGCACAAAGGCAGCTATCCCTCATGTTGTCGATTAGACCCAACTAATCAATGACAATAATAACCTGCCTCCTGAAACTGACCTCTCTGCAGCCTCCAACACAATAATCCAGGGAGCATTGTTCCATGTCCTAGACACTGGTCTGAGTTTCCCTGTAGTATTCCTGCAGTGGGTGACCTCCCACTTCACGAAACACCACCTGCTTTTCCAGAAGGGCAAGATTGCAGAGGCTTCAGGTTTTCTGGTGAGGGTACAGGGATCCACCCTCTCCACCATTATCTTCAACCTATACATGGAATTACTTTGATCCATTCTCACCAACAACAGCAAGAGTCATTAGTACACCAACAATATACAAATGTATGTCAAGTTCTACATAGCCACTCAAAACATGTTACGCTCCAATGCAGACCTGAATATCAAGCTCCTGCCCAAAGTTTAACCAGAGAAAATAGAATTCCTCATCTTAGCTAACAGAACCAAGGAAGTTCACATTCAAGCTTGACTGACCAACATTAGCCCAGAAGGCCTTACCCTGCAGCTGTCACCTAAAACAACATATTTTGGATTCACCATCAACCCAGACCTCTCCCTCCAAGAACACATTACCAAGAATATCAAGGCAGCATGATACCAGCACTCTTTCCTGAAAATAGTGAAAACCCTTCATAACTGGACGTGACTTAAGAAGAACAGTGTAAGCCCAATCTCATCCCATGGAGGCATTACTCTTCTCAACAGCCTCACCTACACTCATAAAAGGCATGCTACAGGCTTCAGATTGCCTCATCAAGGATTTGAAGACGTTGATCATATCACCCAACATTGAATGAGCTATCTTGGCTGTCTCTGGAAGTCAACATCATCTTGAACACTAGCTGCATCACATACAAAGCCCTTATACATGATATCTAAGTATACCCGGCCATTAAACTACCCACATTAGGTTACCAGTACCCACCAAGATTCAGGGATCATCAGATTGGAGATGAAGACATGGAAGAAGCAAAATACCAGAAGGTGGGCATTCTCTATCTACATGCTCAGTATTTAGAACAAAATCATACTGACACCAGAACTCCTCCCAACCTCTTGCGATGAAGAAAGAAACTGCAGACACTAATCTTCAAAGAAAACTATGACCTACACAGATTCTTCTCTTCAAAGAAGATTACCAGCTACATGTGTCCTGCTGCTTGGAAATAATCTTGAGAGATATCCCAAGGCTTCACCTACTGTATTGTGCTCTGTTGCTTGCAGGATATTCATGTGCTATATGAGTACTGCTATGTACATTCCTACATACATATTTACATATATTTAAACAAAGCGCACCTGCATATGAACACTCACATACATACATGTAAGCAGACACTTTGGCTCCTCAATTCACCGCTTTTATGGTGGATGTCAGCACTGCAGATGGGCCTTAATTCCACTTATGCAATGGAATCATCAACACAGCAGGAATATGAAGAAGCTGCTATGATTTTCACAGCTTTCACTTATCCCACCCAGGTCATTCCCTACTCCACTCATGGATGATACTGGTGGCATTGTTAGACAAACAATGGAGGGGGAGATCTCAGAAGGGTCTTGAGCTGATGCATTCACTGCCCCCATTCAAGCAATGCTCTGAAAGTAGAAGGATGGCTATGGCTCAGTTGTCCTCCAGCTATGTGCAGTGAGCATATGCAGAGAAGTCATTAGCTAAGCTGATGGTCTTAGCTTAGTTAAAGCCTGCATGAGTATGGAGGCTGAAAATTATGGTCCTCCACCCGCTATATCCTTATATAGGCCAGCCTTCACTGGAGCAGCCCATCAATGTCAGAAGTCATGCATGGCCAATGGGGTGCCCTCAGTTCTGATCAGTAAGGTAGATGCCAGACTAAAAACCTGGACTAGGCAAGCTTTTAGGGAATGGACATGTCACACAATACATCCCCACCAAATGCATCACTTGGTATTCACTGCTGCCACACTCCCATGAGCTCATTCTTCTACTCCGCTCACCTTCTAGGTGCCACAACCGAACTAATCTCCTTATTAGCCACATACTTCACCACTGCAAAATCCAGCCAGGGAATGAAATGCTCAAGAACTCCACAGTACTTGTCATGTCTACCTTTTCCCAGTTGACTTTGCAGTCACTTGCACACAATGATGAGACAACTTGTCTGCATAAGTTCTTCAACAATGGACAAATACCTACTACACACACACCTGATATGGGGCCATATGTATCAATGTTAGGTTTTGCGATTCTCAAATAGCGATTTTTTGCGAATCGCTATTTGAGAATCGCAAAACGAGATGTATGTAGGATTTGCAAAAGAAATTGCGAATCCTACATATTCCTTAATTGCGAATCGCAAATTGCGATTCGCAATGAAGGAAACCCTCCCCATTCATTCCTATGGGCCTAGAGGCCCATAGGAATGAATGGGAAGACAATCTCAATTTGCGATTAGCAATTAGAGAATCGCAAATTGAGAATGTAATTTCAAGGTTGCAAGGGTGTCAAAAGGACACCCTGTTGCACCCCTGAAATAAGCATGGGTGCACATGTGGCGCACATACATGCCCTAAGGGCATGTATGTGTGCCACATTGCACTTTGAAAAATGCAAAAAATGCATTTTTCAAAGAAATCGCAAATTACCACCAACTTGAAGTTGGTGGTAATTTGCGATTCCTTAAGGCCAAATTGCACTTTTTTTGTGCTTCTTACATTGCATTTAAGGAATCGCAATTTGCGATTCCTAAATGCATTAGCAGAATAGGGAATCGCAAATTTTGCGATTCCTTATTTTGCGAGGCAGTTTTTCATTCATACATACCACTAAGCCAAATTGCGATCGCAAATGCTGAAATTCTGCGAATTTCAGCGTTTGCAATCGCAATTTTGTTTGATACATATGGCCCTCAATGATTTATGTAGTTTGTGTTGATCGAGCATGTGCTTGTTTCTCAGCATAGCCTGTGAGTAATATATTGCATGCATATGCATGTACATTTCCACATTATATACAGTGTGTGTGGGGCTATATGAACCACTCATTCATGCCTATCTACTTGTTTTCATGTCACTGTGGAGCAGCAATACATGTTACAGGGATATACAAGACTACATTTACAAATAATACATGGATAGCTAAGCATTCAATAATATCTGCCATGTAATAATCAATAAGAAGTACTCACTCTTATTCTTCATGGAATTCATCAGTTAAATATCAGTTGTGATTTATAATGTAAAATGTGCATATTTGTGAGTAAAGTAAGTGCACAATGGACACAAGTATGTGTCTGCATTCAGTGAACACAATTTCTTTTCTACATTCTGCTTTTATTATTGCCCTGAATCGGCATCCTAACTGTGAGAACTCTATAAAGCAACAAATAAAGTAGATTTCAACACACACCGAAGCGTGAAAAGAACATGAAACATATTTTACATGTTGCTAATCCACATATATCTTTCCCACATGATGATCAGATGAGCTTAATAATGACTGCAAGTAGCAGCCTGGTTTAGTGATAATGCTCTGATCTAGTGTAAAATAGCTTTCCGCTGCAGATTCTCACAGAGACAACTTTCTCAGAGGCCCTGTTACAGCCCTCTCAGTAAGCCCAGATCCTCTGCCTCACAAATGCACATGTACACAATAGTTATATGTCATGATATCTTGTCCACGGCTTTTGTTGGGTAGAAGGTGCTGTGAGTTTCCCCAATCAAGGATACCATTGCAAACTGCACCTGCCAGTTTAAATGTACTTCAATGGCCAGGAAAAGCCAATTCAGTGTTTATTGACCGAGGGGCAGAAAGAAAGATGCTCTGTCAGTGTCGGTTATCTGCGTGGCTCCATGCAAATGAGAAAATCACTGACTTTGCCTCAATGCCGTATTATGGCCGCAAATGCAGAGGTAACCATTCCCTTAAAAAGCACACTGTCAGTGCGCCCCCTCAGGGCAGCCCTCTGGAAGGGTGCAGTCAATCAGTGCACCTGCCTGTAGGGGGATCTCGCTCTCCTCTTTAAATTGCAGGCGGCATGCTGCCTGCTCTGTGAAACACAGAGTGGCTTTGAAGCAGCCTCTCTGTATTTCAATGAATGGGCTGCCCCCAGGGCAGTGTGAGTTTACGGCTGCCCTGGGGGTAGCGCATTCATTGTAATAGAGCACACTGTCCGATTGCACCCACCACACCTGTTTATAAGTTCACCAATGCGCAAACAAAGACAGTGATCACTAATATGGGCCCTGGAGCATTTGCACTGCAGGTGCAAATCAGTCTTGGAGCATAGACAAATAGACTGTGCTTGGCACAGATAACTGTCCGCTGCTTGCAGTGCACCCTAGCAGTAGCATACGTAAGGCAAAATGACCCTGATTGTTTTGATTATCATGCTCTATGAAAAGGACACATAAATACCACTCTGAAAAAGAGTATGGGGCAGATTTACAAGAAACTGACGCATCTGTAGAAATGCGTCAGTTTCCCTGCGCCAGCCTGCGATACCCTTGCACCACCATGAATGCACCGTATTTACAATACGGTGCACCATGGCGCAAGGATTGACAGATGCATCAGAAATTCTGAAGCATCTGTTGGCCCAAAAGTCACGCATTGCTGGAGTTGTGTCGCAAGCACAACGCAACTCCAGCAATGCATGTTGAGGCCTATACTTATTGTACTGCGTCACTCCTTATGCCTGCTTCAAGCAGGCATAAGGTTTTGACGTAGTGGCGTACTAGAAGTGGTGCAGTGAAATCTTGTAGATTTCACTGCGTCACTTTTACGAGGCTTTCCTGCGTGGGAACGCCCACCCTGCATACATTATACCTGACACAGGTATAATGTGATGCAGGGCTTTCCAATGTGACGCACCTCCCTAGATGCGTCACGTTGTAAATTAGCTGCATTGTTTACACTGTAGCTGCATCACAAAAGTGACGCAACGGCGGTGCACAAGTGTTGCAAGGGGCTTGTAAATCTGCCCCTATACATTTTTTGTAACCTTTTGATATGGTCTTCAGGTCTGATTCTTCAAGAAGGGACAGTTTTTGGGATTGATCTCTTGTTATCATTGCTTCAAAAAGATACAGTAAAAAGGAGCACAAAAAGACAAGTGTGGGTGGTGGGGCCAGCCCCCCTTTAGCTATTGGGTTTCATGTATTTTCCATGATTTGCCATTGCTTGGATGGGGTGTACATTAAGGCCATGGCATTTCATGAATGGTTCCGCTGTCTCAGTTGTATTCCCATTAGGTTTTGATGATGTGGCATTAAATAATCCTTTTCTTAGACTACAAGTTTGTTATGGTATGAAGCTTCCTCCCGGGGCAGCTGTTCCTAAGCTGCTCTGTGGTTCACTGTACCCACCTGCACTTTAGAGGGATTAGAGATCCCTTTGCAGGCAGGTGCAGTGAGTGACTGCAACCGCCTACAAGGGGATATCTGGGTGGTCCACGGGAATCCCCTATTCCCCTCCAGAGGGCTGCCATCAGGGGGCACAATGACAGTTTGCCACCTTTTTGCGCCTCCTGACAGCTTCTTTGCCTTTGCTCCCAAGTCCGTAATATGGTGCAGGGCAGAGGTAAAGAGATTCCCTCAATTGCATGGGTCAACACCCCCATGCAAATGATGGAATGATCTCTTGAGATAGCGCTGGCACTGCATGTGCCCCAGCGCTATCTGTGTTACAGAAGGGGCCTCTGCATCCGAGGCCCCTTATTTAATACTAAAGTGCCCCGGCGGAGCACAAAGTGGGCACACATGCCCATTGTACCCCCGGGGCACTATCTGTAATATGACCCCTGATTTTTGGGGGGGATGGCAGAATGCTATTCTTGTTTTTAATTGATTGTTTTGGACATTACAGTGAACATTTGGCCTCTAGTCAAGATTTTATTTTGACAGATGTGTCTCGGAGTACATTTTCGAAAGCTGAGAAGTCAATAGCTGATGTACTCACGTTGGCACCTTGAGGTTTTTGGAAAAATACTTTTCTTACAATGGGTTTCAGTGAATATGGACAAGGGTACTTTTTGTCAGGAGCTGAATTCTAAAACCATTTTTGGATTAAGAGCGGGAAAGAATGCAAAGCTTTGGCCTTATGAAACAAAAGGCCATATCACTTGTGGGGCGTGCATTAGCTTCATTCATCACTGTGTGGCATTTGGTCTGTTGTGAGAACTAATAACAATCTTCAAAAGGGTTTTTATGTTGTCAAATCATAGACTTTTTTTCTTGTGCCCCTATCGATGTGTACTGTATCTACATTAGTGCACTCACTTCATCTTTGAAAATTTGGCAGGTGCTGATTGACTTTGAAGTTTACTGGTGCTGGAAGGTTTAAGAAAAAGGAGGAGGAAAGATTTAAGACTATGGAAACAGTGTTTCAAGTGGTAGCTGAATTATGCAAGAAAGACTGGGAGAATGCTTTGTCAGAGGATGGATAAAGTGAAGGGGTTAGAGTTGGTGCAATAATTTTGGACTGTGAGTAGTTCCCAAGGTTACCTTTAAGGGATATATAGTGCCACCATTTGAACAGATGGCAAGAATAATCACTATAGCCAATTAGTGTGTAAACAAATATTTCTGGCACTCTGAAATATTCAAGATGTTTAAAGAAAGGTTCTCTCTTTTGTTGATTACATTAATAGTGAGCAAATCCAATAGTCTTCTACCCATAAATGGAGATCTACCATTAATCAGCAGTGATCCCAACCTGTAAAAAATCCCCATTTAGAGGTGGGGAACTACAGGGATTTCATAGGTGGAGTCTAAGCTAGCTCCACCTAAAGTAACCCATAACATGATGGCCCATCCATCACTGGCCTGGCAGATCACAGTGATGTATAATTATCAAGGAGAGAGAGAGGACTAGATAGCCAGTCCGTATCCCCAGGTTATTTATATGTAATCAAAGGACTGACTGTATGTGACTATTTGAAGACTCAGGACTGTATGAAGAAGAGAAAAACATTTGGTTTCTTTATAAGCTCTCACCCACCAACCTAGTTGGTGGTATGCTTCATCATCGAGCCCACCTAGTGACACTGAATGCGTCCCGGTGTGCTACAACGCCTGTATTTACAGCGGAGCTGGTATATTTGCTGAGTGTGCGCGAGTGGTGTGAAAGTGAAAAATTTAAAAGCTATACAGTGGTCCCAGTGCCCAGGAGGGCATAGCATTTAACATCTGGGCCTCTGTTAGCGTTAAGCAGGACAGTGGATGCTGGTGGAGCGAGAATTAAGCACTTCCTACATCCAGGGTGTGGTCTACATGTTTCAGCCAGGCCTTTCATTAATCCTGGCTTTCCTCAGGACCGAAAAAAGCATGTGTAAGTGCCTGTAGTATGCTTATACTCTCCTCTGTATGTTTGTTTGTTATGTGTTGTACGTTCAGTATTGCTCGGAGAGGGAATCCCCTCCCACATATAAGGCACCTTAGAGCGTGCAACACATTTTAAATCACATTCACATAAGTGCTACATGCACTTACACATACTTTTTCGGTCCTGAGGAAAGCCAGAATTAATGAAAGGCCTGGCTGAAACATGTAGACCACACCCTGGATGTAGGAGTGCTTAATTCTCGCTCCACCAGCATCCACTGTCCTGCTTTTAACGCTAACAGAGGCCCAGATATTAAATGCTATGCCCTCCTGGGCACTGGGACCACTGTATAGCTTTTAAATTTTTCACTTTCACACCACTCTCACAGCACACTCAGCAAATATACCAGCTCCGCTGTAAATACAGGCGTTGTAGCACACCTGGACACATCCGGTGTCACTAGGTGGGCCCGATGATGAAGCATGCCACCAACTAGGTTGGTGGGTGAGGGCTTTATAAAGAAACCAAATGTTTTTTCTCTTCTTCATACAGTCCTGAGTCTTCAAATAGTCACATACAGTCAGTCCTTTTTGATTACATATAGATCACAGTGATGGCCATTCCTCTTCATTTAGAATGAGGCAAACACCACTGGTTTTCTCCGCCAAAGACCATATGTGAGACTTGGTTTTTGGCATGGAGAACAAACAAAATGTACCTGCGCCTCAGAGTGCTTTGGGAATTTTAGAAAATAAAAAGGATGCTGAGTCAGGCAAAACTAGCATGGTTCCCACTTGGTATACTGTTCTTTCAGTGAAATCACTGCACCATTGTTTATGGTAATGAAATATTTGCCAGAAAGGCAAGGATTTCATAATATGGCAGGCTGTCTTTTGCCTGAGGAGAGCAAGTGTCTTCACTGGCCTCACCATCTGCATGGAACATAAATTCCAGGTGCAGCCACACAAATAGCGTATCATTTTTATTAGGGGAAGTGTGGTAACTTTGGGTGGTTTTGTGGATCGCCACATATTCTGGAAATGTTTCCCACAATAATGTGAGGAAAATGTGTGTTTTTCTCCAAAGCATAATGTTTGCAAGGAATTCTGGGTAAGGAAACATAGTGTGATCCATGCAAGTCACAGCACCCTGGATTCATCTGGATCTCTAGCATTCAGAAATGACCAGTTTTTGTACAGTTCTCTGGTTTACAGCTAACCCAGAGCCCTAATAGTGCTATAATTTACCATAGCATGTGAGAGGAAATTGGGATTACCCTCTCTCTGCTTGCCCTTTTGATGAATTTATGCCACAAAGAATTCAAATTTACTCTTGCCGTGGGGATGCTCTAGGCCCCAGGGAAGCAAAAAGACTGTTGGCTCTGAGGTGTGGCCACAACTGTGGCCTGGGCGGGCTGTCCACACCCATTCTTTTTTTTTAACCATTTTTCCCTGGTGTCTAGTGAGATTTCTGCCTGGGTGAACAGATTGGGGATAAAACGCTCCAATTCTTCCCCATCATGGAGGGCAGAAAGGCTGCTGGACTTGTTCTGCTGTGGGAGCATGGTCTGATGCATGGGCGAGCCACCCCACCTCTTATTATTTTTTTTTACCGTTTTTTGACTGGTGTCTAGTGGGCTTTGTGCGCCATTGAGGGGAGGCACAAAGGCTATTGCACCCATTTTGTAGTGAGGGTACAGCCTGATTCCTCGGAGGGCCTCCCCTCCACTTCTTTTTTGTGACCATTTTTCCCTAGTGTCTAGTGGGCTTTCTGACCCTCCCTGCCCCCCCCCCCAGTGGGCAGATTAAGGAAAACCCCTTACTCACAACCAGGGGGCAGAGATAAAGTTGATACCAGGGAAGACCGTCACCATCCTCCTATCTCTGTTTTTAAATTGTTTTTAGTTGTTCCCTGATGTTCTGAGGTGGGGCAGAATGACTAATGTGTTCAGCAGAAGCACTGTCTCTATCCCAGGAGTCTGTCCTCCCACAAACATTTCCTACTCTAGTGGGAGTGGATCTGTCTTGATCAATGCTCAAGGGGGAGAGTTTGTCTCCAAGAACAAATCAAAATAAAAACAATCTGCACCTTATGGCCCTAAACAATTTTACTTTCAATCACTGTGACATCAGTGTACTGCATATGATGAGGGTCATGGTGATTAAAAAATTACCCTCAGATTCTCAAATCATTTATTGCAAAAGAAATGCAGAGAATGATATGTTTACATCCTAGAGCATTTCAGAAGTAATGCAGAGGGTGTGAGTATCTTGTCCTTAGCATTTTAAAGGTTTGGGTAAAACTGTAACATAATGCATGGGTCTGTCACTGAGCCTTCCACAAATGGTGACATATTGCTATAGTGTGTGACTTTCAAAGGTTTTCCATGTAGCAGTCAGGAGTTACTAGACCTCAACTGTTCTGTTTGTGAACTTTTACCACTGATGTCCTGGGGCCTGACCTTCAGTGTTACTACAACCGGGATGCCAAGTACACTCTTCCTGCACTTGACTCTGAAGGTTATGAGGGCAGGCAGTCAAAGGTTCCTCATGGCTTTAGTGTGGCGGTAGAGACTCCGAACGCAAACAGTTATGAAACAGAGACATTAAATGCTCTCCATTAGAGTGCTTTTGTTTATCTTTACAGAAAAGGAGACAGACTTATTTTTAAACACCAAAACGTAATACTGCACAATGAAAGGTACTTTGGCAAATGGTTCTAATTCAGGTGCTATGAGATTTTATCACACAGCACTTGGCTACATGTAGCATGGCTGCAAGCTCAGTATGGCATGTGCTCAGAGCCATGCTGATTCTGTTACCTGCGGGTCAGTTCAGTTGTGTCAATTCAATCATGTACAACATTCTCTGAGGGATTCCGTGTGTAAAGAGCAAAACACCCATTCAATTGCCTGAATAATTAGGCACTCTGACATCTTGAGAGTGAGACCTGCAGGCACAGGAGCACATGCATTTTGCATAGGGCTCATGTTCACAGCAGCAGGTGGTTGGTTCTGCTATCGTTCCCGGTCTTGGTCGAGCAATGCAGTGGGTCTGGCAAAGGAGCAGTTTAGGCCCAGGCAGTCCAGTGCCCAAATAACATGTATCCCTTCCACAGTTAGCAGTCATAAGTCCTCCAAAAGTCATACTAACGCATGACAAAGTCAACACAATTCGGTCTGCTCTTGCTGGTGTTGCAATGGCAAAGTCATGCTGAAGGTTATGCTTTACAGCTGTCGGTTGTGCAGACTCATGAAGTTTGGTCAGGACAACTTATGTCAAGACCCACTCTTAGGGCCTGATTTTGAGTTTGCCGTTCGTAAGACCGCCAGACTTGCAGTGGCGCTGGTCTGTTCACCGCATTACGACATCAAAAGTCGTTGCGGTGGAGGACCTCCAGCTGTGCCAGGAAACAGTCGTTCCCTGGTGGTGGCGGAGCTGTGCCACAATGTAACATGCTGAGTGGGACTGGCGCAGTCCCCTCAGCATATTATGAGTTCCGCCACTGCCAGCCATTTCATGGCAGGAGCCCTGCCATGAAAAGGCTGGTGATGGAGGAACAAACGGGGCCCTACAGGGCCCCCACTCCCCCCCCGCCATGGGGATAAACTCAGGGGGCACAACATGGGCCCCCCTCTCTGTATTCCCCAGAAGTTTCAGCATGGCATGGACGTCACCCTCCATGCCGTGCTGGAACGTTTTTGCTGTTCCCATTGCGGTGCCTGTTTTCCAAGCACTGCAATGGGAAAGGCGAAGGACGGTCCACCTTATACGAGTTCAACTCATAATAAGGTGGGCGGTCCTTGCGTGGCTTTGGCACAGCTGTGTTGGCGGAGAGCCAGCACAACTGCACCAATGTCGAAATTAGGCCCTAAGACTTTTGTCGGCGCTGGTTATACTCCCTTGAATTAGTACTCTCTGGGCTTTGCACCAAGGTTTCTCCTCCTCATGCAGTTGTCTCCCTGCAGAGTCAGACACTCCTTCCCCTCTCTTAGCAGGCTAGGTAGGTTCCCAGGCTGTCCTCCAGCTCTTCTTGCAACATGGTGCAGACTTCAGGTTAGGTCCTCTCAACTCTGGGAGACTGGCTGTGAAAAATACCACCTCAGGATCTCAGCAGTCCTTCACATACTCTGTGGAGCATTACCTCCCTTGGCCATGAAGAAACATTAAATTGAAACCAAGTGGGATAGCAAGGGTCCCACTTACATGGTCATTTTCCAGATAAGTGATGTGGATTCCACTTTCAGGGTCTGGGACCAGTTTGAAACAGTTCCATTTGAAAGTGCATTCTACTTCTACTGAGCAGACACAGTGTTTGTTGAAGGTGATGACTCTCACAGCAGGTATTGATGCTGCTGTCTTCAAATTAGTGCACACACAAAACAAGAACAATGAAGTGTGGAGACTCCAAACTTGTCTGTCATTAGCCTTTTGGTGTTGCACTCTGGGGAGAAATAAAGGGGCTGACCCTACCTAGAAAATTTCCTCTCTACAATAAAATAAATTATCGTTCACATCTACCCACATCCAACATCATACAAATGACAGTGCTCAGGAAGAGATGATTAGCAAAGGTCACTGCTGTATTTCTAATGCAGCCTAGTCACTATACTCCCACACTTGCGTGGCTTTCCACTCTGAAATGGATTGTATGACAGCATATCGATGACAAAAAATATCAGCAACATAAATATCAGCAAAAAAATATTGAGGACACAAATATTGACTTTATACACTTTGTTTCAAACAATATTATCACAAAACCGTCAAGTATATTAAATTCAAAGTAATGCAGATTACTTCAACTTTAAAACTTATATTAACTGTAAATTCACTATTATATTTATAAATTATTGTTACAAGCAGAAATATGTACTTTAAAACAATTGCAAGAAAAAAATATTTGAAAAAAATGATTATTTAAACATAAATAATACTGATAATGATGAATTATAATTAAAGTACTAGATATTAAAAATGGAAAACACTATACAATAGCAACAATATAATTACATTTTTTTTTAAAAACAATATTAATAAAAGAATAAGAAATAATTAGCATGAAACCAACTTAAAAATGAAGGAAAAAAATTACAGCAATTAAAAAAATTATATAAAAATTTGACTCTGGCGGGGGTAGATTTAATATACTCACTCGAATGTAAGCAACAGTAGAGCAGAGTGTGTTGGTCTCTGGAGGTATCAGATTTATTGTTCCCTCTCCAATGTAAGCAAAAGCAGGGAAAGTGCTGGATTTTGGAGGGGCCAGAAACACTATCCCCACTCCAGTGTAGCAATATTAAAGAAAATGATAACCTTCAGAAAACTCAGATTTATTTTTCCCTAGCTTAAACTAATAGAAAATACATTTCTTATATATATATAAGTAGGTAGTTATAGTTAGGACCTAGTTTCCATAGGAAAAGCGTTTTTTGTTTTCCCAATAACTTTGGCGTCGTTTGACGAATCTTCGCGAAATTTTCAAAACTAGTGGGGCGCTCCGGTCAGCTCCTGTCTTGAAAGTTTCGGGGTGATTCGTCAAGCGGGGGCAGAGAAAAAAGGGGGGTCCCAAAACACGTTTCCCCCATGTTAATTTCCATAGGAAACTTTAGACACGGCTACAGCCCGAACTGCTGAATGGAATTACACCAAATTTGGCAACAAGGTAGCACTTGGTTCAGAAAGCATCCTTTTTTTAAATGGTGTAAATCCGTTCAGTAGTTCCTGAGAAATAAAAAAAAAGAAAACTTTCGATATCTGGGCGGAGCCTAACCACACATCTCCTCCCGAGCACGAGCTTGCCTCTGATTGGCTGCCAACACTTCAAACCAGGAAGTGTTGGCAGCCATCTTGTGCCTCGGACCGAGTATATATATATACATATCCTCACACATACATTTTGGAGAGGACAAATGTGTAGAATGAAATGTATTTATATGCTAATGCAACCATTGTATTCCAGCAAAAACAACCACTTAATTTCTTGGGTAATTTCTCAAATGTCGTATTTGGTGGCATATTCATAAAGGTTACGGGTGCGTTTGGAGGGTGCATTTTAGAGAGCGGTGTTGCTGCCTCGCAACCGGTTTGCATCATTTCTCTCTGATTTCATCCCTCACACACGAAATACATCGAAGGATATCGAGGTTTTTAGATGTATTTTCCTTGCGTCACTAGCTGCCACAGGTTCTGGCAGACGTGCGTACGTACAAACCCAAAGGCGCCCCCAGGGTGCTTGTGATAACCGGTGGGCAGGTTACAGGAAAGCGGCGGCGTCCGCCCGGCAGGGAGCCGACCAGTGACAGGTAAACAGGCGGAGGCGGCCGGCTCGCTCTCAGTTAATGGGGAGGTAAAATGAGGTGTCTGCAACAATATTGGAAAGAGCAAGATCGATGGTGCCTCCCCATGTCCAATCAGCAGCCGTTAATTGACTGTGTTTTTGGTGTAATTGAGCCACGGTGCCTCCAGATTGAAGTTGAGGGCAAGGCCGGTGCTCCCCCGGATGAGGAATTAATGCGCCGAGGTCCATAACTCAATGCGCCCTCCGAGGGGCTGCTGCGAGCAGGCGTGCACCGGGCGTGAGCCTGGGAGGATGTTATAACACCACCAACAGCCAAATAAATATGTGTGTTTGTCTGCAGCACTGCAACATTATTTATTTTTATTTTTGTTGGTAAAAGGAAGGCTGAGGTCGCTGCCGGGAGCAGAGATATTAACAGTAAAGTGTGTTATACGGAGTTCACTCTCACAATTATGCGATATTGTGTTGGTTATTAAACAGCAAACGGTTATGCGACAATGTTTCGGTTTTTTAAACAGCTGGCAGTTGCGCGGTATTGTGTTGGTTATCAAACAGTGGGATGTCACTCCTTTCATCGACCTCGTTAAGCTAAAAGACTGAGTCAGTCCTCTTCGCTTGAGGGGCTGAAAGCAAGCACGCTCTACCTGACCCGGCCTTCGAGAAGCGAGGGACAACACAGTCACCTTCTCTTCAGTTGAGGCCACTGGAAAGAACACTGAACCCCTAAAAACATGTGAAGGAGGAGAAGACGGCAAGTGTCTCCTTTCAGGTGCCAGCTCGTTATCCCGGGTGTGTGTGTGTATGGGGGTGTGGGGGGAAGTTGTACTCACATGCCAGATTGAGGCCCGAAGCCACCCCCCGGCCCCCCTGTGATTGATTGCCATATTAAAGCGTGTTCTTGTAAGTGTGACCAAACTGATTGCGGTGCATATGTTCGAAATAAAGCTCATCTTAACCAAGCGTCCGAGAGGGGGCGGACACGCTCCCGCGGCCTGCAGCGGGGGCTCCTCCCAGAGGAGGGTTGGGGAGAGCCAGCCCTGCACAGTTATCCTCGCTAAATTACAAGGTCAAAGCACTCGACCCCAGTGTGCGGAGGGCCCTGGTGTGCAGTGTCGATCAGCGGCACCCCCTTGCTCCAGCACGGGGCGCATTTTATCCAGAAGTGTCATTTAACACGTCTCCTTCAATACCCCTAGAAGATAGGGACATAGCTAAACTGGTGCAGCAGGTGCAATGGTACCGAGGCCCTGAGCCCCGAGGTGCCCATTGAAACCCGATCTTTGATGTGTATAAGTACCGCAGCAGCAATCAAGGGGGCCATCACCAGACTGCATAAGATCAGGAGCAGCCCATGTCTTCAAAGAGGTTTAGGCGCTGGCTAATACGATGTCATGTGACCTTTTATACAGTCATTATGTACATGTCCGGAGTTCCTTTTTCTACAAAAACGCTCGCACAAAAATCTAATACAAATCAGCAAACCTGCCAACCCAGGTTTTGTGTCTGCTTCACAATACCCAGTCCCCTGTTCACTCCCTCCTTCGGTTACATTTTTACCCCTCCCCCTCATTTCATAACCCTGCCCCATCATTCTGGATCGCTTCCATCCTCTGCTTTTAAAAACTAAGCCCCTCCCGCCCTCCGTTTCTGTTCGTTACACTGAATGGTTTTGTTTTTCACCAAGAAACATGATATTAAAGGCCACGTCCATGCCAGGTAGACTGTTTCTTCAAGTGTGACATTGTACTTGTGACCGGCGCATTGTGATGGTGAGTGTTGCACTGTGACATGGCAAGTGACACTGTGACTGGAGAATGACACGGGAGTGTCAGAATGAAGTGATGTCATAGTAGGTGAACAATACCTCTACTTCCAAAGAGAGAAGAAAGCACCCTGTGGTGCAGGGAAGACCCAACCAGTGCTTTAAATAGGACGGTCCTGTCCGGAACGGAGTACCTGCACTTCTTTAAATTGAATGGGAGAGTACCTGCACTTCTCAGAACAAAACGGGTACTTCAAATAGTAAATACATCCACTTCTATATGTCTTTTTAAAGTACTGCCACCAACCATTTTGGCAAAAGACACACAATTGATGGACTGAATGCAGAACAAATCAAAACATTCACCCCCAGTCAAGAGATCTGGGTTAAATCCATCATTATTTTGCTCACCATGCCACCCCAGTTTAGACCTGGCCATATGCAAATCAGTCTTGACCCTGTGCCTCATGGGAACAGTCCAGCCCGAACTGCCAAGCCAGGTCCTCCCTGGACCGGAAACAAGCATCCTAGGACCGGTTTCGGGGTTTCACCCCTCTTCAGCCAGGATAGCTTGATTCCAGTGGCACAGTGAGCCCAGGACCCACGTCTGGGCATACCTGGCGCACTTAGAGCGAGAAAGCAAAAGACACACAATTGATGGACGGAATGCAGAACAAATCAAAACTTTCACCCCCAGTCAAGGGATCTGGGTTAAATCCATCATTCTTTTGCTCACCATGCCACCCCAGTTTAGACCTGGCCATATGCAAATCAGTCTTGACCCTGTGCCTCATGGGAACAGTCCAGCCCGAACTGCCAAGCCAGGTCCTCACTGGACCGGAAACAAGCATCCTAGGACCGGTTTCGGGGTTTCACCCCTCTTCAGCCAGGATAGCTTGATTCCAGTGGCACAGTGAGCCCAGGACCCACGTCTGGGCATACCTGGCGCACTTAGGGCGAGAAAGCAAAAGACACACAATTGATGGACAGAATGCAGAACAAATCAAAACATTCACCCCCAGTCAAGAGATCTGGGTTAAATCCATCATTCTTTTGCTCTCCATGCCACCCTAGTTTAGACCTGGCCATATGCAAATCAGTCTTGACCCTGTGCCTCATGGGAACAGTCCAGCCCGAACTGCCAAGCCAGGTCCTCCCTGGACCGGAAACAAGCATCCTAGGACCGGTTTCGGGGTTTCACCCCTCTTCAGCCAGGATAACTTGATTCGAGTGGCACAGTGAGCCCAGAACCCACGTCTGGGCATACCTGGCGCACTTAGGGCGAGAAAGCAAAAGACACACAATTGATGGACGGAATGCAGAACAAATCAAAACAATCACCCCCAGTCAAGAGATCTGGGTTGAATCCATCATTCTTTTGCTCACCATGCCACCCCAGTTTAGACCTGGCCATATGCAAATCAGTCTTGACCCTGTGCCTCATGGGAACAGTCCAGCCCGAACTGCCAAGCCAGGTCCTCCCTGGACCGGAAACAAGCATCCTAGGACCGGTTTCGGGGTTTCACCCCTCTTCAGCCAGGATAGCTTGATTCCAGTGGCACAGTGAGCCCAGGACCCACGTCTGGGCATACCTGGCGCACTTAGGGTGAGAAAGCAAAACACACACAATTGATGGACGGAATGCAGAACAAATAAAAACATTCACCCCCAGTTAAGAGATCTGGGTTAAATCCATCATTCTTTTGCTCACCATGCCACCCCAGTTTAGACCTGGCCATATTCAAATCAGTCTTGACCCTGTGCCTCATGGGAACAGTCCAGCCCGAACTGCCAAGCCAGGTCCTCCCTGGACCGGAAACAAGCATCCTAGGACCGGTTTCGGGGTTTCACCCCTCTTCAGCCAGGATAGCTTGATTCCAGTGGCACAGTGAGCCCAGGACCCACGTCTGGGCATACCTGGCGCACTTAGGGCGAGAAAGCAAAAGACACACAATTGATGGACGGAATGCAGAACAAATCAAAACATTCACCCCCAGTCAAGAGATCTGGGTTAAATCCATCATTCTTTTGCTCACCATGCCACCCCAGTTTAGACCTGGCCATATGCAAATCAGTCTTGACCCTGTGCCTCATGGGAACAGTCCAGCCCGAACTGCCAAGCCAGGTCCTCCCTGGACCGGAAACAAGCATCCTAGGACCGGTTTCAGGGTTTCACCCCTCTTCAGCCAGGATAGCTTGATTCCAGTGGCACAGTGAGCCCAGGACCCACGTCTGGGCATACCTGGCGCACTTAGGGCGAGAAAGCAAAGAACACAATTGATGGACGGAATGCAGAACAAATCAAAACATTCACCCCCAGTCAAGAGATCTGGGTTAAATCCATAATTCTTTTGCTCACCATGCCACCCCAGTTTAGACCTGGCCATATGCAAATCAGTCTTGACCCTGTGCCTCATGGGAACAGTCCAGCCCGAACTGCCAAGCCAGGTCCACCCTGGACCGGAAACAAGCATCCTAGGACCGGTTTTGGGGTTTCACCCCTCTTCAGCCAGGATAGCTTGATTCCAGTGGCTGAAGAAGGTGGTTGAAATATCTAAACTTTATGCCACCGAAACGCGTCGACGCCAACTATATCGAATCCAACCATAGGAATTTCTGTGATAGGAGTTACAATCCTACCTGCCGTTCTGCTTATCACATGGTGGATCATTATCTGTAACAGCTTTTTTTTTTTTGTGTTCAAAGAATTTTATTAATTTTACAGACAGAGTTGTACAGTGGAAGAAGAAAAATAATTGTACAGACAGAGTGGGGAGTTACATTGATGGGAAGGGGGGAAGACTGTGCACAAGATGAGACATAATTAGATTATGTATTTGAGACATCTGATTGCATACATTTCTAGCAAAATGTTACATTTCTTCTTGACCTTCCTATGGGTAAGACGTTGAGTTCTATAACTGATATATCACATATCTCTGCTATTGAATACTGTATAAAGGGATTATGTAAGAATGTAGAAGAGGACTACATTTCCAGTAAGGTATTGTGTCAAAGAACTTCCCATATATTATACAGTCTAACACCAACATGTAGCGAAAAAGTCACCGTACAGGTAAGTAACAATAAGGTTCTTTATGAGACCTGTTATATGAAACAAATGTGCACAGGTGTGAATAAAAGGAAGTGTATGTCTTATGTGGGTGGGGGAAGATGGGTCTGATAGTGACCTTAAAGAGTGGAACCTTTCGGCAGACGTAGATCATATTGGCATACAAGAGGATCTCTTAACGTTCATGGAGGTTTGTATGGGAAAGCAGTATCATCCAGTGCCTCCCAAATTGAGCAGCGAGGGGTTCTCCATGGTGAAATCTGTAATGCAATGTTATCAGCACCTCTGAGGAAAGTCAGCCATTCTTGCCACACGTGGAATGTGACCGCTCTGAAATTTTTCCAGTTGTTAAGCACCATTTTACAGGCTAGAGTAAGCATTAGATCTAACAAGAGGCGGTCGTTTTCACTCTTGATTTGGGGATCCAAAGGCCCTAAGATGATATAGGAGAACTCTTTTGTTGGAAGAATATCAAATGTATGCCCAATACATTCTAAGATTTTATCCCAGAATTCTTGGAGAAGGGGACATTCGAATAACATGTGTGCTAAGGAACCCTCCTGTTTGAAGCAGCACCAGCAATTTGGGTCTTGTTTGAGGCCAACTCTAAAGAGTCTTAATGGGGTCCAGTATGTTCTATTTATAAGCATATATTTAGTTTGTGATAGGATAGGCAAGGTTTTGTGAGTAAAGGGAGATTTGTTAATGTTTGCCCAGTCAAAGGTTATGTCACATTTGTTTGACTCAGCTTCCCATTTGCTCTGATTATAAGAGAGCGCTTTACTTTGGATCGGAAGTAGAATTTTGTATAAACTTGATACCAGGTGGCCAACTTTGAGTAGACGGGTCATAAGAGTAATGATGGAAGGAGTGGCAGCGAAAGATTCTTTTGGCGAGTATTACTTTAAGCTGTAAAAATTTATAGAAGTCGAAATTCGTTAGGTTAAACTTTTTGTGTAGCGAAGAGTATGGTAGTGGGGAGGTACCTTCGAAGATATCTTGTACTAGATTGATACCTTTGTGTGACCAGTCAGCCCAGAAAACAGTGGAGCCGTCCATTTTGAGCTTTGGATTATGCCACAGAGATGATAAGTGGGACTGGTATAATTTAATCTCCAGCTTTGAGTCAAGGTTCATGAGAGCTCTTTTGGTGTTCTGTATGATGTTTCTGGAATGTGGTAGATGGAGTGTAACCATAGTGGCTAATGCAGCAAGAGGGGTATTTTGTATAAGTGATTTTTCAATCGCCACCCAAGGAGGTGCATAAGTTGGATTTTCAATAAACCAATTGGTGCCCTGCTTACATAAGAAGGCTGTCTGATAGTTCCTGAAGATAGGGAGTGAGAGGCCCCCTTTATCCTTGGCCAACTTTAGTTTTTTCAAGGATATTCTAGGTTTTTTGCCCTGCCACAGAAAGTTACTAAAAGACTTGTCAACCTTTTTTAAAAATTCCTCTGTTAGGGTCATGGGTAGCATGCTAATAAGATAATTGACAAGGGGAGTGAGCATCATTTTTATAGTCTCAACTCTGCCCCACCACGATAAAAACTTTGGGGACCAAGTATCTAAAAGAGCGTCTATTTTCTTGGAGAGTATACTTTCATTTGTATGTAGGGTCGTGACTAGATCATTTGTGAACTCTAAGCCTAGATATTTGATAGTATCCTGTTGCCAGGTGAGACCTGAGGAACCTAGGAGACTTTTATCGCCACAACGGTTGAGGAGTTTCACCTCAGATTTGTCCTTATTGAGAGAGTATCCTGACACTTCTGAAAATTGTTGTATGTTGTTCATCAGGGCTGGGATGGCTGTAGGGGCCTTTTCAGTGATTATTAGCACGTCGTCTGCGTATGCAGCCAATTTGACGTTTGTATTGTCGAATGAGACACCCGTAATGTCTTTGTTTTCTCTGATGTATTGGAGGAGGGGTTCCAATGCTAAAAGAAAGAGTGGGGGTGAAAGAGGACAACCTTGCCTTGTCCCTTGCTTTAGGTTAAATGCAGTGGAGACTACGCCTCCAGCTCTAACTTTGGCAGATGGGTTATGATAGAGAGACATTATCATTTTGATCAGATTTTCGCCCAGGTTGAATTTCTCCAGAGCAGCCTTAAGGTATCTCCAGTCAACCTTGTCGAATGCTTTTTCTGCGTCTAGCGTGATAGCTACAGTTGGTGAGTCAAGAAGTCTAGCTTTTTCTATGGTATGGCACAATAGACGCGTGTTGTCACTGGAGAGCCTATATTTTAAAAAACCCACTTGGGTAGGGTTTATTAATTTGGAAATGTGCTGTTGAATCCTATTTGAGAGAATTGCGGCATAGATTTTGCAGTCGAGGTTAATTAATGAAATCGGCCTATAGTTTTTAGGCAGGAGGGGGTGTTTACCTTCTTTGGGTATGACAGTTATGATTGCTTCAGATGGTGTGCCCGACACCTGGCCAGTTTCAGCGAAGTGGTGGAAGAGTTTCAGAAGTGGTGACAGAAGTAATGGTGTAAATGTTTTAAAGAAATTTGCATTAAACCCGTCAGGGCCTGGGGCTTTTCCTTTTTTTAATCTTTTAATCGCCGTTAGTATTTCACTTTCTGTAATCGGACCGTTAATTGAAGAGTTTTCTTCATCTGTAAGGCTAGAGAGGGAGACACCATTTAAATAGTCATTACATTTTGAGTGATTTACATTAGTGTTTTCCTCATATAGGTCCTTATAGAATTCTCTGAAGATATCAGCTATCTTCTGTGGGTTGGTATTAACGTTCCCTACTCTGTCCATCATAGCGTTGATGGCGTATCTTTGTATTTTGAATTTTAGGTAGGATGCAAGGGATTTGCCAGCCCTATTAGATTCACACAACTTTATGCTTTTCTGTTTGTTAATCCAGACTCCCGCTCTACGACTGATTATTTTATTATATTCGTACTTCTTGTTGAGTATTTTAGTAAGGGTCTCATCGTTTTTCTTAATAATGTGTATTTTTTCTAGATTAGATATTTCTTGCTCTAAGGTATTTAGTTTAGCGTTAGCATCTTTGTTAGCTTTTGATCTTATGTGGATTATTTCCCCTCTTACTGTTGCTTTAAGGGCCTCCCATCTTGTTAGATCGGACGTGTCATCAGCTTTATTTTCAATTAGAAAATTATTTATCGTATCCTTAATGGTCTGTAGACTACTTTGATTACTTAGTACCTCGTCATTGAGCCGCCAGCTTGTCTGTTTTTTGTGAGGTGTCGGGTCTGCCATGGACAGTGTTATACATGAATGATCTAAGATTATCCTGGGTTCAATTGTCGTTTGGTCTACTTTACATAAAGTATTACTGGAAATCAGGAGGTAGTCTATCCGTGAGTACGATTTATGTGGAAAGGAGTAGAACGTATATTCTCTTTCTGTCGGGTTTTGAATTCTCCAGGCGTCTAGTAGGTTGTATTTCAAGCAGATTTTCTTCAGAATTTTGTGTGACTTATTGGGGTGGAACGGGAATCTGGAGTTTTTGTCTAAGTGTGGGTCAAGAGGTAAATTAAAGTCACCCGCTAAAATAATGGAAGCTGTATCAGGAATTTTTCCTAGTTGTGAGTATAGGTAATTCCAGAAAGACGGATCGTCACTAGTAGGAGCATAGATGTTAGCTACGTAGAATTCAGTATTATCTTTACCGAGGTTTGAGATGACCCATCTACCCTGGGAGTCAGAGGAGCTTGATATTAAATTGATTCTGGATTTTTTAGCAACTAGCGTAAGTACCCCACCTTTTTTTCCTATGGCTGCTGAGTAGGCTCCATCTGAAAAGTGACTGTGTGTAAAATTCTGGGCTAGTGTGTTGTCCAATTTGGTTTCTTGGAGAAGTATTAAGTCACCTTTTAGTCTGTTCAAATAATCTACAATCTTTCATCTCTTTACCGGGTGGTTCAACCCTTTCACATTCAGTGATATTAGTTTAATACATTGACTTAAGCCCGCCATTTGGTGTTTGGGAGGCAATATCTGCAGTCTAGTGTTACCATTTCTTGCGGAGTTGACATAAGGAACCACATCTTAACGTGAAACTTCCCTTTGAGTATGACAGCTTGACATAAGACATACGAAACGTAAATCAGTAGGCAAGAGAGCCAGCTAAAGAAATGATAAAACAAACTAAAAACCCAGTCCCTCTCAGCCCTCCCCCCTCCCCCCAAAATTGCCAACGGGCGTAACGACAAGAGTCTTTCCCTAGATAAGAACCCGATAACTTCCTGTACCTCTCTTCCCTTTTCCTGTTTCTTCGGTTCGGGGCATCCTCCTCTGAAGTTTACTGAGTAAATTACTTTTCTTCTACAGAGTACCTCCTCCTGTAAGGGCTCATGATGACTTTGTCGGCCAAGAGATGTTATATTAAGTTATCACCATTTGTATGACAGTTCTGCGACTCCGGAGGTGCCATAGTTGTTTGCTTTGTCACTGACCAGAGACCTACCAGTTATGCATATTTGTTGTTGGGCGTGTGTGACCTATAGTTAGTATAATGTAGTGCTTAATGATGTTTCCTGTTGGTTTAAGGGAGGACTTCTGTCTAGTCCTATTGTGCTTGAGTCTGCTTTGAGTCAATACTATTGGCCTCATTCACAAAGGTAAACGTACAATTTTGTTTAACTTTATAATTTTTTGCAATTCACAAAGGAATTTTCCGAGTAGTATCTTTATGACTGAGTCCCCGCACTTGTGGCGGAGACTTCGTCAATGAAAAGATAGGCAGTCATAAGGATACTGCTTGTAAAATTCTTTAGTGATTCTGAAAAAATTGTAAACTTATACAAAAGTGTAAGTTTACCTTTGTGAATCAGGCCCTGTGTGTTTTGTGCCTGAGTGATTGAGTCTTAGGACTTTGGCATAATTATTAATGCACAAAGACTGTGTGATTGTCCATTGCCCTGCAGATTGCGTTGAGTTGTGTTGTTATGGGGCAACCTGTTACCATACTATATGGCTCTGGAGCTATGTTGTGTGAATGAGGGAGCCATGGATTGTCCATTTTCAGCTGTATGTGTGAGCAACGGTATGTGTAAGGAATGAAGCATCACTATGTTCACTATAGCATGTTCCCATTGGAGCAGGGTCAAGACTGATTTGCACGCGGCTGGGTCCAAACTGAGGTGGCATGGTGTGCAAAATATCAATGGAATGGGATGTGGCCTGAGTAATTACCAGTGGTTGAGATTGATTCAAGCATTCCACCCATCACTTTTTTGTATATTTCACTATATGGTGTTAACACTGTATTGTGTATGTGAGGTTACACAAAGGTCTTCCTAGCCTGTTTCATTCAATCAATCAATCAGGAATTTATAGAGCATGCTACTCACCCGTGAGGGTTTCAAGGCGCTACAGGGAGGAGGTTCGTGCAGCTCCGAGGTCATCCGAAGAGCCAGGTCTTGAGGTCTTTTCTGAAGGCTTGCAGTGTAGGGCTTCATGTGATGCTGAGGAGGAGTTCGTTCCAGGTCTTGGATGCAATGTAGGAGAAGGAACTGCACCCCCGTTCTGGCTCTCTGGATGCAGGGGATTTCGGCCAGGGCTAGTTCGGCGGAGCGGAGGTTCCTCTTGGGGGCGTGGAAGGAGATTCTATCATTGAGGTATTGGGGTCCGGTGTTGTGGAGGGCTTTGTAGGCGTATGTGAGCAGCTTTAAGGTCACTCTCTTTCCGACGGGGAGACAGTGGAGGTCTCGGAGGTGCTGGGTGATGTGGTCGTGTCGTGGGATGCTGACGACGAGTCTGGCTGCGGTGTTCTGGACGGTCTGGAGTTTGTGAAGGAGAAATTTGTTGATTCCGGCGTAGAGAGCGTTTCCGTATTCCAGCCTGCTGGTGATGAGTGCATGGGTGACGGTCTTCCTGGATTCTGGGGGGATCCATTTGAAGGTCTTGCGGAGTATGCAAAGGGTATTGAAGCATATGGAGGATATGACGTTGATCTGTCGGTTCATGGTGAGGGAGGAGTAGAGTATGATGCCGAGTTTGCATGCGTGGTCCGTGGGGGTGGGGGGGTTTCTGAGGGCGGGGGGCCACCAGGTGTCGTCCCACGTGGCGGGGGTGGATCCGAGGATGAGGACTTCCATTTTCTCTGAGTTGAGCTTCAGGCAGCTGCTGCTCATCCAGGATGCGACGTCCTTCATTCCTTCGTGGAAGCTGTGTCTGGTGATGTCAGGTTTCTTGGTGAGGGAGAGGATGAGCTGGGTGTCGTCGGCGTAGGATACTATGCTGAGTCCATGTTTTCTGACGATGGTTGCGATGGGGGCCATGTAGATATTGAAGAGCGTGGGGCTGAGGGAGGAACCTTGGGGTACTCCGCATCTGATCTCTGTGGGTTCAGAGAGGAAAGGCAGGAGTCTTATTCTTTGTGTTCTGCCGGAGAGGAAGGAGCGGATCCAGTCTAAGGCAGTCCCCTGTATGCCAGTGTGGTGGAGTCTTGCGGTTAGTGTGCGGTGGGGGACGGTGCAAAAGCTGCTGAGAGGTCTAGTAGGATGAGGGCTGCAGGGTGGCCTTGATCGAGGAGGGTGCGGATGTCGTCCGTGGCGGCTATGAGGGCAGTCTCGGTGCTGGGGTTGCTGCGGAATCCGGATTGAGATGAGTTGAGGATGTTGTTGGATTCTATGAAGTGCGTTAGCAGGGTGTTCACGATTTGCTCGGTGACTTTGGCGGTGAATGGGAGGAGAGAGATGGTACTGTAGCCCTTGAGGTCCGTGGGGTCTGCAGAGGGTTTCTTGAGGAGGGATTTGACTTCAGCGTGTTTCCAGTCATCAGGGAACATGCCTGTTTTGAGGGTGCAGTTGATTGTCCATTATAGTTCTGGTGTGATGGCAGAGGCGGCCCTGTGGAAGATGTGCAGCGGGCAGGGGTCAGTGGGTGCTCCGGAGTGGATGCTCCTCATAGTCTTTGCAGTGTTTTCTGTGGTGACAGGGGTCCAGGTGAGGAGGGTCGGCTGGGTGGCATTGCTGGTGGATGGAGTTGGGTTGGTGCCTAGGTCTTGGTCGTCGAAGTTGTCGTAGAGTGTCCTGATCTTGTGGTGGAAGAAGGAGCTGAGTTTGTTGCAGAGGTCCTGGGAGGGAGTGACGTCGGAGGTTTCGCTGTGGGGTCTGGTGAATTCTTATATGATGGTGAAGAGTTTCTTGGAGTTGTGGGAGTTGGAGAGTATTCTATCCTGGATGAAGTTTCTCTTCATAGATCTGATGAATTGGTGGTGTGCCCTGGTGGTGGCCCTGTAGGCGGTACGTGCTTCTGGGGTTTTGCTGTTTCTCCATGCTTTCTCCAGTCATCGGCACGAGTGCTTGGATTCTCGGAGGTCCGTGGTGAACCAGGTGGCTTTTGTGTTGTGTCGTCTGTTGGAGTTCTGGAGGGGGGCAAGCATGTTGGCGCAGTCGGTGATCCATTGGTGGCGGTCGTTGGCTGCAGAGTTGGCGTCAGTCATGGTGGGGGAGGAGTGTGGCTGAGGGCAGAGGTGAGGTGCTCTTCGGTGATCTTGCTCCAGTTTCTGCATGGGAGGCGAGGCATAGT
Source organism: Calotriton arnoldi (assembly GCA_963921515.1). Taxonomy (NCBI): domain Eukaryota; kingdom Metazoa; phylum Chordata; class Amphibia; order Caudata; family Salamandridae; genus Calotriton; species Calotriton arnoldi. Next base: position 1,006,839 of record CAWUFW010004639.1, read on the forward strand.
CTTGTGTGCGGTGGGTTTCGAGAAGGAGAAGTGGACGCAGTGGTGGTCCATCCAGAGAGGTTGCGTGGTGTGACTGAAACGAATGTTGTTTCCTCCAGCGAAGATGGGGTTGATTGTGTGTCCCGCCATGTGGGTGGTGACGAGTTGCTTCAGTCCGATGTTGGCAAACTTCTCTAGGAGGGCGGTGGAGTTGGGGTCACTGAGGTTGACAAGGTGGAAATTCAGGTCTCAGAGCAGTATGTAGTCCGTGGAGGCAAGGGAGTGAGGCGTGATGTAGTCTGCAATGGTGTTGGTGAATGGGGAGCGGGATCCGGGAGGTCTCTAGTCGAGAGGTCTGCGTACAGTCATTCTGGGGTTGGGCTGGATCTGGAAATGGATGTGTTCCATGGGGACGAGGCGTCGTTCGAGATGGAGGTTGTCAGTCAGAGGGAGCTTTTGTGGATGATGGCGAGATCTCCTCCAGGGTGGTTGGGGCGGTCTTTCCTCAGGATCTTGTACTCGTCGGGGATGGTGGTTGCGATGTCAGGAGCGGAGCTGGCGTTGGTCCAGGTCTCCGTGAGGAAGGCGACGTCGGGCGAGAGGGTGTTGAGGAGGTCCCAGATTTCTACTGCAAGTCTGTGCAGGGAGCGAACGTTGAGAAGAATGCAGCTCAGGGGTTTGGGTGCACTGGCGTCCAGTGGGTTGGCGGTAGCAGTCTGGGTCAAGGGGTGGGTGAAAGAGCGGCAGCAGTGTCGGCAGGAGAACGGGCCTTGGGAGTTTTTCAGCGTCGAGTGCTGGCAGTTGTTGATGCATCCAGGGTTGAGTGCGTGGAGCGTGCTGGAGTCGTACTGGCGGACGGGTCGGAGGACCAGGGTCCCTGGCGCTGGTCGTGGTCGGGTCACGGACGGGCGCAGACGGGTGTGCCAAAGGCAAGCCTGCTGCGTGCAGCTGCTGCGTGGCCGTATAGCGGCCGCCATTAAGTAGGGGTCCGGGGGAGGGAGAGCAGCTGGGAGGCTGGAGCTGGAACACGCAGGGGGCAAAGGCAGCAGGGGTGGGAAATAAGGCTGAAACGGGGACAATGGAAAAAAGGCAAAAAGGCAAAGAAAAACAGAGCAGAAAGGCAAAAAAAAGAAAAGGCAAATAAAGACAGAACAGAAAAGAAGACAGAAACAGAACAGAAAAGCTGACAGAGAAGGCAGACAGAGCAGACCAGCAGAAGAGCAGGCTCTTCCACTGGACCACCAGGGATGAGGCGCAGGCAGGAGGCTGCAAGTGGAGGAGGGCCTCGAACACCTACCTGGTAGACCAGAAGGCGCTGAGGGCAGTGCCTTAAGGACAGAGCTATGCGAGGGGAGAGCAGTTTCCCTGACCAGGAGGTCAGAGGTCTTGCTCGCCCTGTCGTGCAGCGGCCGCCATTAAGTAGGGGTCGGGGGAGGGAGAGCAGCTGAGAGGCAGGAGCGGGAACAAGCAGGGGGGGAGGGGCCGCGGGGGCAGCAGCAGAGGAAAAAAATGCAGAAACGGGGCAACGGAAAAAGGCAAAGAAAAACAGAACAGAAAGGAAAAAGAAAGAAAAGGCAAATAAAAACAGAACAGAAAAGAAGACAAACAGAACGGAAAAAAGACAGAAAAGCTGACAGAGAAGGCAGACAGAGCGGACAAGCAGAAGAGCAGGCTCTTCCACTGGACCACCAGGGATGAGGCGCAGGCAGGAGCCTGCGGGTGGAGGAGGGCCTCGAACACCTACCTGGGAGACCAGAAGGCGCTGGGGGCAGTGCCTTAAAGACGGAGCTGCGCGAGGGGAGAGCAGTTTCCCTGACCAGGTTTCATTGTGTCTATGAATGACGGCCATGGAAGGAGTGGGTGGCATGCTGAGGGAGAATAACTTTTCCAAATATAGAGCTTTAGGGCACGTGTATCGGTGATGGACCTATATCGCTCAAACATGTTCATTACTCACAATCCAGCATCTCAGTCATGGACCAGCATCTCTCAAACATGTTTGTCACTCAGAGACCAGCTTCTCACAAGAACATTTAAGAGTGACAGGCTGGCATCTCTTAAAGATGTCCAAAAAGCACTGACTGGAATATTTCAATCATGCACAAGCATCTTTCAAAGATGTCCAACAAGCCCTAAAATGCCACCACCTCAGTGGATGGAGTGCAGTGTGTTGTGTGCAGCTGAAGATCAGCATCTAACTAGCCCAAAAGGTTGAGGTAGGTGAAGAAAGAGGGGCATGGAAGAACAGAAGAGAAACAGTGAAGGTAGGAGGTAGAAATCAGGGATGACGACAAACACTAAGAGTGAAAGAGAGTTATCAATCATGGTATTTTTTCTAAGGATGAGGGTAGCCTAGACAGATGCTCTTTATCCTCCCCTCCCCACAATATCAGAGGGAGCTCCTGAGGGCAAGAGGCTGCCTCCTCCTCATCCGGTCACCACAGTATCAGTCAGAGATATGATGCAAGTCTCTATTAACCTAAAAGAAAGGGGATTTAGAGTAGAAGGGCTAGTGGTGGTTAGATATTTCAGGTCATTGGAGTTCTTAGAAGAAATGGAAATCAGAGTTTTGAAAGAAGCAAGAGATGTGCACAAAGAACCAACAGAGGTGCAGAAAGAGGCCTTGTTGCAAAGTCATCCTGTGCCCCCAACTTTTTTCTGACGGGTACTGGTGGTAACTGACTCTGACTAACCAGGCCCGGAGCCAGTGCTATGCTGAAAGACACTTAGAATACAGTGAAAACACCTACATACACTAGGGTACACTATGGGTTGGGGTAGGTCATGCCAATCACATGGGTAGACCCCCCAGGATATTGCGGCATAGATTTGGAAATTTAGCGGCACAACAGTGGAAATTTAGCGGCACAAAAGTGGAAATTTAGCGGCATTATTGCGGCACTTAATTTTATTCGTAATCATTCCTTTTCAGCCTTAAATCGATGTAAACTGATTTAGCAGAGTATTCCACTGTGAAACTGGCATGTTTAAAGTGTCTTCGGCTCTACGGAAGCACAGCTCCAATCTGCACCTCGTGAGAGGGGGCCCTATTTCTCCCTGGGGTGTTCTAGCACCCATGAATGCACCCCTGCCGGGGTACCGCTGCCTCCATTGCTCATGTCAGTTTTTCTGAGTTTTCTGAAGAGCAGGTGATGTGACTGAAATTGACTCCCTGTTGATGACGGATCGCAGACCACTCTCTGATCCACAGACATGGACAGAAGCCCAAATTCACAAAACACTTCTTGCAGGTCAATCAGCAGCCGTCTCCTAATCCTGCTTTCTGACAAGGCAAGCTTTTGCTGAGCCACCACAATAAAAGCAGTGTTACATGAAGGATAAAACCAACAAAAGGCAGTACGACATGGAGCTTGCTCACCAGGCACTCGTCACCCAGCCATAAGTTTTCCTTAACATTCCATGCGTAATCTTTCTCGCCCTCTATGGAAAATGAAAAGAGACGGGATAATGGCGCCCAGGCAGAGGAGTCCTTGAGACCCACAGGCAGCCACATTATGGCGCCCAGGCTGCTAATGCAGCAAGACTCTGGCTTCTGTGATGAATTCTTTCCTCTGTGTTAAAGATGGCCACTGCCACGATACATTACGCGGCTGGAACATCTTGTATTTGCATGTTCAGATTCAGAAAGAACACTTTAGCAGCTTCTGGTGTTTGAATGGACAGGCATATGAAACAGTGAGGTGGTGGGTGCCCGTCTTTTGACTACTTACAGTACAGTTTAAGTTCTCGTCCATGCTCCACTCACCTTCCACTGTGACTGCTGTTGTAGGAGAAGCCTACTTATCCAGGGCACGCCTAACCCCTTTCTTGAGCAACCTTTCTCCTAGACATTAGTGCCAGGAAATGCCCGGGCGGCAGGAAATTGCTACCATCCTGCCGCAGCCTGAGCCGCCCGACACTCTCTCTTAGTTTCTGGCGTCATGAGAGTAAAACTCCTGTTCACGTGGGACTGACCGGAGCGAGGCGCCAGTAGCCGAAGGTAAGGAGTGCTGCATTTGCAGATCAGATCAAAGCCACATAGGCTAAAGGCTTGGATCTTGGCCAGGAGGAAGCAGGTATTGGACGGCTGGTCAGCGGCACGTAGTGACGTGTGCGCGCACAGCCAATAAGCGGGCATTGTTTGTTTTGCAGACACTTTTTCTAAATATCGCGGCAACAATTGTAAATATCGCGGCCATCGCGCTATTCAGCCGATTTCGCGATTTTTTCGTGAATCGCGAAATCGCGAAATGCTGGAGGGTCTGCCTAGTACATAATAGGGCAGGGGGATTAAAACTACCTCTAACTAAGAGGTGCAGAAGGAGGCAAGAGAAGTGCAGAAAAAAGCAAGTGAAGTTCAGAAAGAGTCAAGTGAGGTGCAGAAAGAAGCAAGAGCAGTGCAGAAAGAACCAAAAGAGGTGTAAAAAGAGGCAAAAGGGGTGCAGAAAGGAGCAAATGAAGTGCAGAAAGAGGCAACAGACGTGCAGAAAGAGGGAAGAGAGGTGCAGAAAAAGGCAAGAAAAGTGCAGAAAGAGGCAAAAGAGGTACATAAAGAGACAACAGGGATACAAAAAGAAGCAAGACATGTGCAGAAAGAAGCATGGAAAGTGCAGAATGAAGCAACAGGGGTGCAGAAAGAGGCAAGAGAAGTGTAGAAAGGAGCAAGTGAGGTGCAGAAAGAGCCAACAGAGGTGCAAAAAGAGGCAAGAGAGGTGCAGAAACAGGCAAGAGAAGTACACAAAGAGGCAAGAGAATTGCTGAAAGAAGCAACAGAGGTGTAGAAAGAAGCAAGAAAAGTGCAGAAAGAGGCAAGTGAGTTGCAAAAACAGGCAGGAAAGGTACAGAAAGAGGGAAGACGAGTGCAGAAAGAGACAACAGGGGTGCAGAAAGGAGCAAATGAGGTGCAGAAAGAGGCAACAGACGTGCAGAAAGAGGGAAGAGAGGTGCAGAAAAAGGCAAGAAAAGTGCAGAAAGAAGCAAAAGAGGTACATAAAGAGACAACAGGGCTGCTGAAAGAAGCAAGACAGGTGCAGAAAGAAGCATGGAAAGTGCAGAATGAAGCAACAGGGGTGCAGAAAGAGGCAAGAGAAGTGTAGAAAGGAGCACCTCTCTTGCCTCTTTTTGTATCTCTGTTGGCTCGTTCTGCACCTCACTTGCTCCTTTCTATACTTCTCTTGCCTCTTTCTGCACCCCTGTTGCTTCATTCTGCACTTTCCATGCTTCTTTCTGCACCTGTCTTGCTTCTTTCTGCACCCCTGTTGTCTGAGACCTGAGCAACATGGCTGATGCCCGGTGGAGGTGCTAGACAGCTATTGAGGAGATTGGCCCTGGTTTCCCCCTCGACCGTCACCTACCCAGCCGGACATTGGGCACAGTTCTTCCTCGTCTTCCTGCTATGACTCCTTCCTCCCCTCCCTCCTACGAATTCTCGCAACATTGTTTTTGTGTACTGTACCTTACTATGCTCTTGTAACTGATGTAACTTTTAACGCAACGATCCTAAATGTAAAGCGCTCTGATACCCTCTAGGGTCAAGTTCGCTCTATATAAAACTTTATAAATAAATAAATAAAAATATATGTTGCCTGAAATATAAGGCTTGTTAGTGTTCTCCCCATATCTTATCTCCAAAGTACATATCTTGTGATAGAACTGAAACGGGTTATCTGTTGGTATTATCTTAAAAGGTGTGGTACGGCCACGATTTTGCTTGTGCCAAGTGGCCTAAAGTTAAAATAAAGTCATCCCAAGTCAGTTGTTCTGACAGACGTCAAAAAACAGTAAAATGAGCAATGGGTACGGAAGAAAAATCTAATGTGAGGAGTTGGCCTAACGGCTAGGGCGGTCGACCTCGAATCTGGGGAACTGGGTTCGAGTCTCGGCAATGACTCTGAACATCCTGTGATTCTGGGCAAATCACTTAATCTCCCCGTACCTAACAAAAAATGAATGTGTCCTCATGTAACACAACTGGTGCTATGTAAAGCGCTTTGATACCCGATACCTTCGGGTCAAGTTCGCGCTATATAAAGCTCCATAAAAAAATAATAAAATAGATGACAAAGTGTCATTTTGGCTGTATTGTTAATACAGCGAATAGCTGGGGTCAACTCTAAGTATAGTGCAACCTAGGAACAAGGGACGGAGAGAGGTAGCCATCATATATACCTGATGGTATGCACTTAGTGGTACATGGGTGAGAAACAAGCCTAACATCATGTTCATTATTGTAAAGAATGTAAATAAGGTTTACAGTATCCCACTATGTGAATGTTCTTCTGTATGTGTGGATGATATACACCAGCCTCAAATTGCAAATTTGCTTTCACCCCATGATACAACAAAACTATAATAGCAAAGAATAAGCATCAAAATTTGAAATAACAAGAAGAAACATTCTTATCTGTGCTGTGCTCTCTACCACGGAGACGTGATATTGAAGAAAAGGGTAGGGACCTCTGTCAGCATCTCCTTCCAGGAGTAGGCCCCCTCCTTTCCTCCTGTAATGTGAAAAACAACATAAAATTAATGCTTTAGATTAAAATCACTTAAGAGTCAATCAGAATGAATTCACAGGATATATACTTAAAATACAACTAAATTCTTATCTATTTTTTCATATTGTCCATAGAATGCAAGAAAGAAAGAAACTTATGGGCAGATAGCCAAAATTATACAGATAAATAAACAGTCAACTAGGTGTTAGTTCTCATGCAAATAGATCCCTAACTCCTCGTCCAGGTTGTGGCCGCATGTACTCCTAGTTTTTAGGTCCAGAATATGCCATCATTCACGTTTTCTCAGTTGGAGGACCCTGTTGCTACCCCTAGGGTTTTGTTCTACCTGCTCAATTGCGAAATACCTCAGCAATGAGCTATTGGACAGATGGTATTCTTCAAAGTGCGTAGCCACAGGGTAGTGTGTGCCTTTGTTATTAATAGCTCGCATATGCTCCAGTACTCTTTTCTTGGCTGCCAATGTGGTACTCCCTACATATCTTAGATTGCATGGGCACTCTAGTACATAAATCAACAAAGGTTGAACTGCAAGTCAGGAATTGGCTAAGGGTTTTCTTATTACTCAGGGTGTCATATGTTTTTTTCATGTAGCTATTCTTGCATGCCTTGCAGTGACCACATGGAAAAATCCCCTGTAGACTATGTTGTATTCCTGATTGTCTGTTAGTAATGTCCTATTTCACTAGAATGTCTTTGAAACGTCTCCCTTTCCAGTATGTGACAATGGGACGTGTTGGTAAGATTTGTCCTATGACGGGGTCACTGGCTAGAATGTTCCATTTTTTTGTGAGTATTCTGAAAATCTTGTCTGATTCTGTATTGTATCTGAGAATCACTCTGGTGGTGTTAGTTTCTTTCTCTTTTTCAGTTATCTCCTGTTTTTCTTTCAGTGTCTGTTCTCTCGTGATTATTTTGGCTTTGTTTACAGCTCTCTTCAAAACCCACATGGGGTATCCTCGTTCTCTGAACCGTTCAATCATATTGACTTGTTCAGCGAGGTATGATTCTTCTGTGCTACAGTTTCTTCTTGCCCTCAGCAGTTCACTGTATGGGATACTCCATTTCAAAGTATCAGGGTGACTGCTGAGAGCATGAGGCAGACTGTTTCCTGCTGTGGTTTTGCGATGTAATTTGGTGTGTAGCCTATTCCCAGTTGCCTCTACCAGAACATCTAGGAATTCTATTGACTGCCTGCTCGTACTGTAGGTCAATTTCAGATTATATTAGTTTTCATTCAGCTTGTTTATGAAACTCACTGCACTGGCCTCACTTCCTCTCCAGATGACAAACAAGTCGTCTATGTAACATAGCCATACAATGACTTGGCCAAGCATGGGGAGCAGAGTCTGGTCTTTAAGGATTTCTTCCTCCCATGCCCCCAAGAAAAGGTTGGCAAAGCTGGGAGCAAAACAAGTTCCCATAGCTGTTCCCAGTGTTTGTATAATTTACCATTGAACATAAAAATATTGTTGTAGAGTCAGAATTTCATCATCTCCACTAACATATTGGTATGTTCAAGGAACTGGATTTGTCTGTTCTTTAGGATATGTATGCAGGCTCTAATGCCTAAATTGTAGTCAATGATTGTATACAGTGAATTCACATCCATTGTGATGAGAAGAAAATCTTCTTCCCATTCTACTTTTTCTAGTTTGCCTGAAAAGTCTTAAGTGTCTTTGATATATGAAGGAAGAGCCATGACATATTGGCAATATATGTGTATAATTCACTGAAAAAAACAAAGATTAAGGGAACTTAATAGTTAAAATACTTTGTCAAACATTCATGTTTCAATACCCCAGCCATCCACTGCTTCTGAATTCACATATGACATCACTCATGCATATACTTTGACATCATTTACGTTGTCACTCATGACATCTCAATTGACATCACTGATGACATCATCCAAGCTTCGTTTTGCCACATATTGCTCTATAAATTACTATGGCATTAGAGGCCTGACAGCAAGTACAAAATAGCTCAGGAGAATATCAGCCACCATTACTGCCATCACAGACCAGCTCCCTTAGGTGTTCAAAGCATGCATTATGTACAACATTGATCATATACCATACACTTTACAGATAGCATAGTCCACGTTAGCAATCAACCACAGATATATAGGAAACCCTCATTGAGTATGGTGTTCAGTTTGTACACAACTGTTCAGAGAAAACCAAGTTCCTAAAAATAGTGAATCTCAGTACCAAATCTAATGACCTACTATGGACACAATTTATGTGTATCAAACACCTGACACTCACCAAACGTACATTGAGAATGAAGTTGATATCAGTACAGAACTGGGTACTGTAAAAGTGCTTACTCTATGGAGAGAGTTTACTTTACTTTATACCACACTATTTGTAAACAGTGGAACCTTAATAAGAAATCCACCACAGAGTATTAAAATGTATCTATTAAGAACAGTGTACACTCTACGCAACAGTTATAAAAAAGACACTTTTTGTTAAAAATAACCAAGATCTGAAGTTGCTAAATATCCTACTATCTGCACCTTTTATACTGTCGTGAAAACCTTACAGATAGCCCATCTTATCAACCAAAACAATCACATGTATAAAGGTTAGTACCTGGTGCATACACTCTTCTAAGTTTTGTAGAAGTTGACATGCTGACAGGATTCTGTTTAATAACTCAAGGTTGCTTTAAAATTAGTATCTACTGCATAGAATCTTACTTCTGTTGAAAATGTTTTCCGCAGTACTAAAAAACTTGTGTGGAACATATTGAAAACAAACTGTCAACTGTCACCTGTACACAGAGTTACTCTTGAATACAAAGATTTTCAACATGTTCAATACATCTACACACCCTATGGTGCATTAGGAGCAGATGTATTTTGTAAAAACTTACACCCATTAGCTGGACCCATGTTGTACAAAATTAGGTAGACATGCTTACCCGCCACTATGCAAACTATAAAACAAACTAGCACACTCATTGGATGATGTAATCAGTTAAGTCATCAGTGATGTCATCAATGACCCATTTGAGATGTCATCGGTGTTGTCACTGACCATGTCATGAGTGATATAATATGTGAGGTCATACGGAGTACATTGCGGGGCGTAAGTTATAGTGAGCTCAGGTAACTATAACTGCTGAATTTTCATGATTTTGTACGTGTGAAATCTGAGCCTAAATATGAAGTCCCTGTAACCTTTCGTTTTTCTAAGTGAAAAAAAAAATACATATGCTCGCCAGTAGGTAGTTATAGTCAAGACCAAAGGAAAAGCATTTATTGTTTTGCTAATAACTTTGTCGCCGCTTGACAAATCTCCACAACATTTTTACAACACTTCCCCTTTTTGGCTCAGTTGCTGTGCCGAAGGTTTTGGGGTGATCCATCAAGTGGGGGCCAAGAAAAAAGGAGGGTCCCAAAACACGTCTTCCCCATGTTATGTCTATGGGGATATTTCATTTTTTGAACACGACCACAGCCCGAACTGCTGAATGGAATGACACCAAATTTGGCAGAAAGCTAGATGTTTGTCCAGAAAGCATGTTTTTTGTGATTTGGTGTGAATCCATTCAGTAGGTTTTCAGATATCTAACTTAAAAAAATATAGATATCTGGGGATGCGAGTCCTTGCAGTCGACTTGCGGACTAAAATTTGATTGGTTGCCAACACTTCAACCATGAAGTGTTGGCAGCCACCTTGGGACTCGACTTGAAGCCAAGTAAAAAAATAAGGAAGAGGGAACACGGTATGAATACTTTGACCCCCCAGATATGGTGGGGGGTCCCTCAGAGACCCTGCTGGGGGTAAAAAGCATTTTTTTTTAGTTTTGCCATGGACTCGTGGATGGATCTGCGGCAACATTTAAAAACAATGATGCACAGGCTCCTGCGTATCTTTTTATAAAGCCCCTGGGTTGGCCAAATCCCGGGGACATGAAGGAGGGGGACTTATGGAGACTCCCTGTCAGGCCTCTAAAAATCCCTGGGGACCTCCACCTCCCCGGGGCTATAAACAATAAAAATACAGGGGGCCCGCTCGGCTCCCCGCAGCCCCAGGGACTGCCATCTACCCAGGGCAATTAATACTCTAAATGCACCCGCTGCACTTTAGAAAAGGAATGCAGGGGGGCCCAGCCCCCGCTCCCAAGGGACCAACATCTCCCCAGAGCACAAATACAATAAGTAAGGGGGTCTGTTAAAGACCCCTGGCCCCAGGGACCACCAATTCCCTGAGGCAAATTTAAACAAAGGTGGGGGTCACGCTTCCCCCTTCAGGAACCCTAGATGGCCCTGGGGACTGCCACCCCCCAGGGCCGGCTCCAGCAATGTCCTGGGGTGCCCACCCCCGGGACATTGAAGTTTGCTATGGCTTGGTGGGAGCTTGGTGCTAACCCGGAAGTCGTTGATGTCGGAGCAGGGAGGCCGTAGGAACTTCATGAGAGTTTATCCTCCAAACCGCGAAGAAGATAAATAGCAACACTATCAGTTCTTTCTCCGTCTAATTTTAAAAAATTCGGTTTAAAGACAATCAGTGGTATTTTTATCTGATACTGTTGTTGATCAACTATCGCTGGTCTAAGAAAATATAATTTTTTCTATTCAGCGGTGGCTCCACACAACGCAACTATTAATTATGAATACCATATAAAAAGGTATCCTTCCAGTTCAATTATATCACGACGAAGGCTTTATGCCTAGTTAAGCATCAAGGAATCGCCTAGCTCTAGTTAGAAAACTCTGTCCTGAAGAAGGTGTTTGCATCAAGATACACCGAAACGCTGCGTCGACTTTTTTTGTGTAGTTTTCGTTAAGACTTTGCACCTTGACATTGATTATTATATTTAACATTATGTTTTTATGCTTTGTACATTCAATTCATGAAATGTTTTTAACAAAAATTTTAAATAACGATTTTGAATAAATTGGATATCTTGAATTTTACTCATTTTATTGGTGTGGATTTTGTATTGATTGAATGTGTATATATGTAATGAGTTATGCTACTGGAGTTTTTTGATACAACACATGATCCGGACAACCACATTAGGGACTGTTTTTTTGTTTCTTGTAGTTACCCCGTCCCTATTATCATACTTACAGGGTTTCTCCCTTTCTTGTGTCTTGAATAGTACAACTACTGACATACCCATTTACAGACCTATACCAGTAATCACATACCCACTCACTCCTCCATAGAGCCACTCACACACCCACTCACACCCACTCACTCACTCGTACAGTCACTCACACAACCATTCACTCTCCTATACAGCCACTCATACAACCAGTTACTCACCCATACAGCCAGTCACATAACCACACACTCACCCATACAGCTACTCACACATCCACTTATCTACTTACAAAATCACACATCCACTCACTCACCTAACCAGCTTCTCAACACAGCCACTCACTCACCCATACAAGCCCTCATACACTCACCCACACAACCCCTTACATACACATTCACACATCCATCCAAGCGCTCACATATTCCTGTACTCACACATACAGACATTCACACAGACACTCACTGTCCAATACAGTCACTCAGACTCGATGTCACTTAACGAAACACCTACTCAAAAGCCATTTACCCATACAGCCACTTAAACACCCAGTCACTGTGATTTCCAGATCCGGGTGGGGAGCAGAGCAGAGAGCGGAGAGCAGAGTGCGCCGCGAGTCGTAAGCCAGCAAGTCAGCCAGCAAGTCAGCAAGTCAAAGAGCCAGCAGGATGGCAGGCAGGCCATAGACACAACCGCAGCGGAGGTCTCGACCCAAAGCTTAGGTCAGGGAGGTCGGAGAGCAGTGTGCAGAGCACGGCGAGCAGTGAGTAAGGATTGGTAAACACAATTCTGCCAGCAACCCTGCCAGCGCTGCTGCTGCCGTCACCGCCGCCTGTCACTCCTGTGCCTGGAGCCACGCAACACCACCAAATACGGAGACCGGGAAAAGTGGGAGCATGAACAGGGGCCTATCCCCAGCCCCCCCGAGCGCCACCAAGTCTGACTCGCGTTGCACCGTGTTGGTGCACCGCTTCACTGCTCCACAGCCTCTCTGTCCCTCACAAGCCTACACAGATTTTGGCCCATGCCCTGCATGCCCTGCTAGCATCCCCACGGTGGTAGAGTCAGGGAGCGGTGCTAGTGCGGGGGCAGGGAGGGACAGTTGGAAGAGGCCGAGGTACTGAGCTTCTCAGTATCGCAAGTGGATGTGATGCCGCGAGGAAGTGAGTCACTGGTGGTCTGTGGTGGTGAAATGCAGAGATCAGGAACAAATGTCGACTAATGTAGTTGATGGAGTGAAGCAGAGAGCACCATTTACTTACAAACTCTTACACCTGCAGCCAGAACGAAAGAGAGTCCACAGTGCAGCTGCAGCCTCTGCGAGCCTGAAAAGCCTGAAAAGTGTGACAGGCGTGGCTGCCGGTAGTTGGTGGCTGCGAAGTGTGTGCCCCGGCGAAACCGCAGAGGCGGCCCATCTAGGTTTGGGTGCAGCCTGTGGTTTCTGCTAGAGGGCCCCGCTTGCACTAGTTCCAGTCACTTGTTCATACAGCCATTCAGAAAACCACTTACTCACCCACACATTCACTACACACCCACTTACCCACTGATAGAGCCAGTTACACCGTCACTCACCCACCCATACAGCCACTGACTCACCCACTCACTCACTAATACAGCCACTTACACAGCATCTCACTCATCCACACAGCTACTCATACAACTACTTGTACACCCATACAGCCACTCACACACCCATATGCACAAGGATACATACAGTCACATAGCCACTCACGATATATGTTAAAAGTAGTATCACTCATTGGTAGCACAACTAGTATACTACTTTAACTTTTGTAGTACCTTAGTATATATGTTTAACAATCATAAACTCTTACAAAATACTTACACTCTCTGGATGGTGTTATCAGGGATGTCATTTGAGATGTCATCCGTGATGTCAGTGACCATGTCATGAGTGATGTAATATGTGAGGTCATAAGCAGTGCATTGCGTGGGTGTAAGTTATAGTTAGCTCAGGTAACTATAACTGCTGAATTTCACTGGTTTTGTACGAGTGAAATCTGAACTTAACTATAACATCCCTGTTACCTTTGATTTTCAGTGAGTTTCAAAGGTTTTTCATTAGAGGGCTTTCAAATGCTACAGTAGATTTAATGTGCACCCATCATGGAAGTTAGAACTTTAGACACGGACTATAAGACCCAGCAAACATTGCGTTTAACTCATCTGAGAAGCCCATTGGAGGGCGCTTAATTAATTACTGGCGTGGGAGTGTCTAAAGTAGCACAAACTCATTGTCGTGCCTCTGAAGAGAGCAAAAGCTCAGAAACGCGTCAGGCTATTAGTACCGACATGAGAACTGTAATTAAGCTGGACCGCGGAGTTCATTCTTACCCGAATAGATGCTTTTGGCAAACTGCTGATTGAGTGTGTCCTTACCTGTGGGTGGAAAGGAGCTTTGATGTAAACAAGGCAGCCCAGCCGCGAAGGACCCCATGATGACAGGGAGTCACGGGGCCCGGAATTCTGCCAAGCCCTAGGAGTGGAACAGCAGGTGAGGGATTTATGGATGACACGCAGCCTGAGGCCCATCAGAGGGCTTTCAAATGCTACAGTAGAATTAATGTGCACCCATCATGGAAGTTAGAACTTTAGACACGGTCTATAAGACCCAGCAAACATTGCGTTTAACTCATCTGAGAAGCCCATTGGAGGGCGCTTAATTAATTACTGGCGTGGGAGTGTCTAAAGTAGCACAAACTCATTGTCGTGCCTCTGAAGAGAGCAAAAGCTCAGAAACGCGTCAGGCTATTAGTACCGACATGAGAACTGTAATTAAGCTGGACCGCGGAGTTCATTCTTACCCGAATAGATGCTTTTGGCAAACTGCTGATTGAGTGTGTCCTTACCTGTGGGTGGAAAGGAGCTTTGATGTAAACAAGGCAGCCCAGCCGCGAAGGACCCCATGATGACAGGGAGTCACGGGGCCCGGAATTCTGCCAAGCCCTAGGAGTGGAACAGCAGGTGAGGGATTTATGGATGACACGCAGCCTGAGGCCCATCAGAGGGCTTTCAAATGCTACAGGAGAATTAATGTGCACCCATCATGGAAGTTAGAACTTTAGACACGGTCTATAAGACCCAGCAAACATTGCGTTTAACTCATCTGAGAAGCCCATTGGAGGGCACTTAATTATTACTGGCGTGGGAGTGTCTAAAGTAGCACAAACTCATTGTCGTGCCTCTGAAGAGAGCAAAAGCTAAGAAACGCATCAGGCTATTACTACTGACACAAGAACTGTAATTAAGCTGGACAGCGGAGTTCATTCTTACCCGAATAAATGCTTTTGGCAAACTGCTGATTGAGTGCGTCCTTACCTGTGGGTGGAAAGGAGCTTTGATGTAAACGCGGCAGCCCAGCCGCGAAGGACTGCAGCACCCCATGATGACAGGGAGTCATGGGGCCCGGAATTCTGCAGAGCCCTAGGAGTGGAACAGCAGGTGAGGGATTTATGGATGACACGCAGCCCGAGGCCCATCAGAGGGCTTTCAAATGCTACAGTAGAATGAATGTGCACCCATCATGGAAGTTAGAACTTTAGACACGGACTATAAGACCCAGCAAACATTGCGTTTAACTCATCTGAGAAGCCCATTGGAGGGCGCTTAATTAATTACTGGCGTGGGAGTGTCTAAAGTAGCACAAACTCATTGTCGTGCCTCTGAAGAGAGCAAAAGCTCAGAAACACATCAGGCTATTACTACCGACATGAGAACTGTAATTAAGCTGGGCCGCGGAGTTCATTCTTACCCGAATAAATGCTTTTGGCAAACTGCTGATTGAGTGTGTCCTTACCTGTGGGTGGAAAGGAGCTTTGATGTAAACGCGGAAGCCCAGCCGCGAATGACTGCACCACCCCATGATGACAGGGAGTCACGGGGCCCGGAATTCTGCCGAGCCCTAGGAGTGGAACAGCAGGTGAGGGATTTA
This sequence comes from Calotriton arnoldi, assembly GCA_963921515.1. NCBI lineage: Eukaryota > Metazoa > Chordata > Amphibia > Caudata > Salamandridae > Calotriton > Calotriton arnoldi. The sequence continues at coordinate 1,022,349 of CAWUFW010004639.1, forward strand.
TGGATGACATGCAGCCCAAGGCCCATCAGAGGGCTTTCAAATGCTACAGTAGAATTAATGTGCACCCATCATGGAAGTTAGAACTTTAGACACGGACTATAAGACCCAGCAAACATTGCGTTTAACTCATCTGAGAAGCCCATTGGAGGGCGCTTAATTAATTACTGCAGTGGGAGTGTCTATAGTAGCACAAACTCATTGTCGTGCCTCTGAAGAGAGCAAAAGCTCAGAAACGAGTCAGGCTATTACTACCGACACGAGAACTGTAATTAAGCTGGACCGCGGACTTCATTCTTACCAGAATAAATGCTTTTGGCAAACTGCTGATTGAGTGCGTCCTTACCTGTGGGTGGAAAGGAGCTTTGATGTAAACGCGGCAGCCCAGCCGAAAACGACTGCACCACCCCATGATGACAGGGAGCCACGGGGCCCGGAATTGTGCCGAGCCCTAGGAGTGGAACAGCAGGTGAGGGATTTATGGATGACACGCAGCCCGAGGCCCATCAGAGGGCTTTCAAATGCTACAGTAGAATTAATGTGCACCCATCATGGAAGTTAGAACTTTAGACACGGACTATAAAACCCAGCAAACATTGCGTTTAACTCATCTGAGAAGCCCATTTGAGGGCGCTTAATTAATTACTGGCGTGGGTGTGTCTAAAGTAGCACAAACTCATTGTCGTGCCTCTGAAGAGAGCAAAAGCTCAGCAACGCGTCAGGCTATTACAACCGACACAAGAACTGTAATTAAGCTGGACCACGGAGTTCATTCTTACCCGAATAAATGCTTTTGGCAAACTGCTGATTGAGTGCGTCCTTACCTGTTGGTGGAAAGGAGCTTTGATATATATATATATATATATATATATATATATATATATATATATATATATATATATATATGGAGAGAGAGAGCGAGACTACTCATAAAATATAGTTTCATTACCTTAATACAACATATATTTAACATTATGTAATTTACTCTAATTAATAGAAACTAAAAACATGAAATGATATAAAATTATACAATGACATAAAATTATATTAAAAATAATATTAATTGAACACATTTTAAAAATAGATTTTGAAATGCTTCTTAACCTATTACCCTAAAATTTCAACAAAAACAAAAAGATATATATAAAAAATAACAATACACACTATTTTTTAAAATAATAACACAATAAAATATATACAACTAATATCAACATTATTAAGAATTATAAACAGCACACTTATCAATTAACCAAATTGACACATATAAAGTCCGCCTCGGGACGGTTGTTTCACCCCTGGTTTCTGTATTTTCTGTCTTAGCGCCGGGATACTCTGTTGAGTAGCTGTGCGCTCTATAAATCCATTTTTAACATAACATAACAAAGTATTACCATATTTTTAAAATTATCTATTAAAAACAAATAATATTTACGTAAATATCAATTTAAAATATATAATTATTGTTTTCATGATCATTTAGAAAATAAATATTTAAATACATTCTAACCCTTTTCCTTTGCCAACCCAACAACTCAATTGGCATAACATTCACCTAAACACCTTAAAGAAATCTCAATAAAAAACCAACTACGCAGGGCAGTAGACTCGCAGATGCATCCTGCACACGTGCGCACACCTGTGTGCTCACTTGTAACCAACCCAGTTACTCGGACCCTAGCTGAGCAGCTGTGGACTTATTTTAAAAGGTGGACACTGGCGGTTAGCGCTCTCAATCCAGTTACCGTGAATTTACGGTGAGAGAGACTCAGGTACTGAGACTCACTTACAGTAAAAGTCCAGGAACCAGGGGTCGTATTACAGAATGGGTGCATTTTCTTTGTTAGCACTGAGCACACAATTCAAACGGTGCACTCTCAGCTAACAAGGAGATTTCACTGTATTAGATGGAATGCACTGCCCCTAGGGCAGCTGTACAAAACTAAACACTCTACCTATTTGATTGGGCTATGCTATGCATCAATTGATAGTTTTAACCACTCTGTATGTGCTTGAATAACCGTGCTCTTTCCACAAGAAAATTGATATAAACATTACTTTATTTTTGTTTTTCTTCTAAACATTTTTTTAAAATATTGAGCAGAAAATTGATTTATCACACTAAGGAATCATATATTAACAGTTCCAAGAAAAGACAGGTCCCATTTACTCATTCATCACTCACAACATACATACAATATCATACTCAGACATCCTCACTCATACGTAAAAAGAAAAGCATAAAAATTATTAGAAATGTACTAAAACATTCAAGTTCCCATATACGGAGATTGAGTAGGATAAGGCAGTTTAGAACGGGAACTTTATTCAAGCGCCGACGCACGTTTCGGTGAGACACCCATTCACTGGGTATCACCTTCTTCAGGGCACAAATGATGAAAAGGAAGAAGAATAGGCAATGTGACCTGTCTGAATTAAACACAACATGTACAATATGTCAAATTTTATGAACTCATAATAATGATTCAAAGCATTACTTAATTTAATACAGAATTATTTCATTTCTTAATCACAGCAGAACATGGCCATTGGCACTGGGAGTGGTACTAAGTTTAAAGGGTATAAACACATAATATTTTGAAAATGTTTTTTTCCTTTTGAGAACCGAGGCACACAGAGCATAATCAAAAAAGATTAAAAGGAAAAGCATATAAGCAGAAACTGGAGTGAAATATACAGAACTAATATATGACCACTGGTTGGTAAAATGGCAGTGCTGAATCAGTGGGTGTGGCTTAGAAGACGGGATAGTTAAACAGAACCATAGTAGACTTACCAAGTACGAGTATGGTAATAAATAAGCTGCACTGTGGGAGATATATAATGGGACCGAAATGGAGCTCAATGAAGAAATGTTGCCTAAATAAAAACATAATTCAAATGTCAGGCAGAGACCAATTTAGCAGGGTCTGCTTAGCGAGACTTTGATATAAATGACTCACCTCTCAGCAGAGTAGTATGAATGCTCGAGATCTAATCGTCGGGATCCTATTGTTGTCCTTTTTAATGGTATACAAGTCCTCGCAGAGGCTAGACGATTGACAGTTAGCGGTTTCCAAAGAAACGCCGGCACGATAGCTTCTGTTTAAATGAGTTAGAGACAGATAATAAACGGTTTGCCTATCTATCATGAATACGTGTGAAGGGTTTAAGGAAAAAGGAACTAAGCTCTCACCTCAATGTAAGAACTCGGGCTCAGCGGCGTTAGACAGACACGTAACCTAGATACGTCGCGCTCATATACTCGTCCAATGATCTTTGGGGAAAACACAGGCTGAAAACAAAATATAAACCTCTGCATATTAAAGGGATCAAATTATGTAAGTTCATCGTCCTTATTAATCAAAGTTCTCTAAGGGGTTTTAGCGCCCACGGATATTTGGAATCAGCATATCGCAAAAATAAATGCAAATAGCCGGTAAACTGCTGTTAGTCGGCTGCGCCCACGGATATTTAAAGTCGGCATATCGCAAGAATACATAAATGCAGATAGCCTAGGGCAGCTGTAAACTCATGCTGCCCTGGGGCATCTCATTCAAGTGAAATACGGAGCAGCTTTGAAACAGCTGCTCTGTATTTCACTGTGCAGGTGGCAACCTGCCTGCACTTTTAAGAGGGGTGAGAGATCCCCTTGCAGGCTGGTGCAGTAAGTGACTGCACCCACCTGCAAGGGGAAGTCTAGGAGGTCCATAAGACCCCCTTCACTCCCTCCAGAGGGCTGCCATCAGGGGGCGCATTGACAGGGTGCCACCATATAGGTGGCACCCTGTCAATGCGCCTCCTGACAGCTTCTTTGACTCTGCGCCCTCGTCTATAATATTGCACGGCACAGAGGCAAAGGGATCCCTCATTTGCATAGGGCCAGCTGTCATGTAAATGAGGGACACCCTCTGGTTATAGTGCTGGTCCTATATGTGTGCCAGCGCTATCTGTATTACAGATTACCCTGGGGTTGCGCAAAGCGGGCTCAAATGCCTGTTGCAGCCCGGGGTACTTTGTATAATACGGCCCCTGGTAGTCAAATGCGAAAAGTCCAGGGGAGCCTAAATGGGCAGCAACTATTTGCTGCACATTTTGAAACCGGTTTGGGACCAAGTTGCATGTCTGATTCTGTTTCAATCTCTTGAGCTACAGTGGACAGGTCAACTGGCTACTTTTTGATGAAAGGTTTCTCTTACTGAAGTTGGGAGTGAACATTCAATTACAATCATACGACAAAACAAACTAACCACTGAGACACAAGACTAACAGTGAACTTGCTAAATACTGATTGTTCGTGATTCACTAAATACCAATTCCTTAGTGGCAATTGTGAATTACTGTGCTACTTTGCGACCTAAGTCAAATAAAATGTGTTTTTCTATGACGTAAAAACAATACTCATATGAAGTGCATTTTAATTACAGTTCAAAGGTCATATCCATGTATTTCAACATGGCAGCACACAATATAGGCTACAGAATAATTTCTCGCAGCATGCTGTACTAAATAAACAAGCTGATGTTTCTTCCTCTCTGACTTTTATTTCCCATAAGATATGATGGTTTCTGTTCTAGAAACACGTGTTCTCTGAAGACTTAAGTTTACTTATGACTACTAGCTTGTCCTGCCCATTTGAATTACTTGGAACCTCACCTGGTACAAAATATGGATGCACGGCTAGCGTTCAGCCGTCAGAACTTTTGTGACACTTCAGAATGGCATCAAGAGCTGCGGCGGCTTCCCATAGCTCACTGCACAATCTTTAAGACATTGTACCATGTGAGTTCAGCCTTTTATGGGACTGGTCTGAAATACTTATCAGATTGACTTTGCTCATACAAATCATGGCATTAATGGCTCTCTCTCCATCTGGGGCCAAACTTCTATGCTCCTTCCCCTGTGTTAAGTTATCAGTGCTCATTACAATAGCAGAGGCAGGGCCTTTTCCACGTTCTCTACTCGAATATTCTCTGCTTCTTGCTTCATATCCCTAAGCAAACAGTGTGCAAGCTATCCTGGCTGATGAGGGGTGAAACCCTGAAAACGGTCACCCGAGCCAAGGGCAGGCCCGTCTATGCCCGTCAGAGCCCGGAGTAGGCTGGGCACCCCCTCTAACGAGTGCAGCGGAAGCAGTACAAGAGGTCCACGTTTTTCCACAAGATGGGGAAATGGAAATCGACCATTTCAACTAAAGGAGGTGAGCCCACGAATACCTTAGACTCCTTCCTTTTAAGAGCCACCGATGCATTGGATAAGGAGATCCTATCCGTTGAACGTAGGCTATCCATGGGGGAAATGGGTGTATCCGCTAACACAACTGAGCCTTCAACCAGGGAGGCTATTGTTGTGACTGTACCAGATCCCTTACTATCAAACCCAGAGTCAACCACCACTCGGTCCAAACGTTTGATCTCTCGTACAACCAATGTCTTACTCTCCCCCCTGGGTCCATCAGAACCTCCCCTAAAGAAGAAAAAAGGAGGGGAGAGGCCAACAAAAGAAAAAACTGCCACACCTCAAGAACCTAATGCATTCTCCTCATCCTTTTCGGCTCCCTGATTTTAAAGATAGAACAGTCAATTACAGTTTTACTTCAACCATTGATAGATAGACTTTCCAGAATTGAGGCTAACATAGAGACTTTTCGCTCTGTAGGGAGAGACCAAAATCACCACAACCTTGGCTGCCATATTAACTGCTCATGTAATCCGGGCCCAACGAGAGTAAATAGAAATACTAATCTAGGAGTAATGCCATCAGACCCCCCCACTATTCAGCCCCAACCCGTTGCCCAAAATTCTAACCTCTTGTCCTGAAACCAACTAGTGACAATAATAGTGGCACTCCATCTCAAGGAACATTTTAGGATACGACTCTGCCCCCCACAAGACCTGATACAAGACCAGACCAAAGGACTGAATCAGTAAAAAGGGGGACAAATGATGATTATACGAAGTTGGCACTTCCCCCGGCAGCCTGCCCCTATGTCGTAATATTAACAAATGTTCCCAGATTACACAGCACCCAAAAGGAGACCACAGAACAATTGATGTCCAAAGCAAGTCACTGGCTTGATAAACATGCAGGGGGTAGAGGGGCTATGTTGTCACAAATTTTAATGGCAAGAAGAGTATGTTGGGTGGGGGATTCGGAGAAATGTACTGAGGGTGATTGTGTGGTGGCCAATTTTAATTCTTCCCAAATGGTCCGGTATTTATTACAATGGCTTCTGACTGGTCCAACACCGCTGACACAAATATTCGCTTTACCGCTGGGGTATTTTTACAAACCTACTACACTGACACCGCGGGGTCGACAACCCCCACCCCGGCCTCTGCTCCCTTCCCCCTATTCAAGCCTCTCCAACATTCCTTGGGTCGGTCTCCCGTCTTCCTTCCTACATACAATCGATTCAACGTGCTAAAAGATTTAGAGGGTTGTGATTGACATAGATTGAACAGGAGAGTCCCCACTCCTGTTCAAAACCCACCTACATGGGATTCTGAAACCCATATACCTGTAATTACAATATTCCATCAGACCAAACCCATTACACTTATGACATGGAATATTGCTGGCCTGAGCACAAATTGTCAGATTCAGATTGGATAAATATTGTTGCTATGTATAACTTGATTTGTTTTCAGGAAACATGGGAGATGGAGCTGATTTATTTAGATGGTTATCGCTCTTTTCACACTGCTGCCATTCCATCAAAATCAGGAAGAGCCAGGGGAGGGATTTTAACTTTACTGAGAAATACTCTAAGACTGGAAGTTGTGTCATATCATAATGTCTCCACTTTTTATCACTTATTACTTTTAAAAGGTCCATATGAAGACACAATTATTGTAGTTAATTTTTATAATAATAACTTTACAGGAGATATGAAAAAGAATGTAGACCAACTGGAGGAAGATATTAATAAAAATAAATGTCTTAGCACTTTAAAACATATTCCCAAGATTTTGTGGTTGGGTGATTTTAACGCACACTGCTGTCAGTTTTCAAACTCAGCAGCATGTGGTTTTAACGATGAGGAAGGCGATCCCTTATATCATTTTAATCATAATCAGTATGGGGAAGCTCTGAACAGACTCCTAGTGATTAATAACTTAGAGATTTCATCTGGTATGTTGCAAAAAACATTTGGCACACCCTCCCGGGGGTCCCACAATCGTTTATATAATTATAGCGGAACCCCTTAAAAAATTCATTTACAACTGCGAGATTAAGTACCTAAAGTTTAGTGACCACGCTGCCATCATTGGCAAACTGAACTGGGCAGGAATTCACTTGGAGCAGCCAAGGCATGTTAAACCCACGATTACAAAAACCAATGGGATAACCTTGAAATAGGCCTTAGCAGATAAATCATCCCTTGTCCCAAAAATAGTTGCAAAGAGCCAAAATGACATTCTAATGTGCCTGGAATCAGCCTTTAATCCAACTCAAGTAACTATGGCATTTGAGTCTATATTATCGGAGGTTAGGCTTCATCTATCAAGAAAAAAATCGACTGCTAAAACATCAGGGCCAAGATGGTTCGATCAATCATGTACCAAGTTACTAGCAGCTTTCCATCAGGCCCTTGGATCAATGCCAAGAGATACGGCTTTAGTCAAACTACTTCGTTTTCAATATAATGAGGCCAGGAAGACTAGAATTAAAACTTTAAAGGAAGAAGCGTAGGAACAACTCCATCTAGCTGCCATCTCAAAAAATCCTAAGGACTTTTGGAGTACTATTAATGCCCCTTTCCTCAAACCATCCACAGTACCAACATTGGATTGTCATGTAGATGAGGAATCATGGGTTACAAACTTTTCCCGCATATTTGAACTCAATGCGGAGGGGGTAATATTGCAGAACGTACCCATAGTCCCTTTCACCACACCCCCCTTCATCTTCGATCATCATGAGATTAGAGAAGCACTCATGCAGTGCTCTAGCTACAAAGCGCCCGGACCGGATTGTACTCCTATAGATTTCTTCATTGACCAGCCGGACTTATTGGGTGCTGTGCTGACAAACGTTTTTAATGCAGTCGCCAAGGTGGGCCCACCAGACTCACGGAAGAAATCAATTTTAGTTCCAATTTACAAGAAAGGAGACAAATCCGAGGCCAAAAACTATAGGCCAATTTCATTGCTGGACAGCACAGCAAAACTTATGGGTAGGGTTTTACTGAACAGATTAGAGGAATGGGCACCCATAAATTAGGTCTTGATCCCATTCCAATATGGCTTTAAAAAAGGAATGAGTTCTCAGGACCAGTGCCTCAACCTAAGTCTCCTAATCGCCAAGTATTCCCAAGTAAAATCTGGCAGGTTATACTTGGTGTTTATGGACTTGTCCGCAGCATTTGACAGCATGGCACACCAACACCTATGGAAGATAATGGAAGAAATGGGCATAGATGAGGCCATTATACTTTTTATCAGACAACTTTATTCATCGGCCACTGCCTGTGTCGGATACGGGAGAGAGGGGGAGTGCACCAGGGCGTTTCCAATCAACAGGGGAGTCCGGCAGGGTTGCGTAATTGCCGCATTTCTTTTTTCCATTTATACTAATGGGGTAGAAGCTCCCCTGTCCGACTCAATACCAGACGTTCCCAAAATTAACAACGTTCGCACCCCAATTCTCCTGTATGCTGATGATGCGGTGCTAATTGTCCGCACGGGCCTTGCCCTGCAAAAGTTGCTAGATATTTCTGTAGCCTACATGCAAAAACTAGGGCTAAAAACCAATGAGGCCAAGTCCTTTATTTTAATCACTGGCCAGAAGGATAGGAAGGTCCCAAGCTTCCATATATCTGGCCAGAAAATTGCCCACACCGATACCTTTTCTTACATAGGTGTAACATTTGATAGGCAACTATCATGGTCCAATATGATCGCCCTTAGGGGGTTATCACTTGAGAGAAGCATTATTGCTCTTCATTCATTTATTAAAAAATCGGGGGCAAAGCCCATCGACATGGTAAAAAAAAGTTTATGCAGCTAAATCTGTGTCAGTAGCAACTTACGGGGCAGGCATATGGGGTTATACTAACCCCTCTGCCCTCTAAACTATAGAGGACACTTTTTGGAAAAAACTAGTGGGCCTCCCCGTAAGCTGCTCCAACTTTATTGCCCATACAGAGTTGGATGTCCCATATGTTACCAATACAATTAATTTGGCTCCAATCATCTTGTGGCATTCCATCTGGAGAAGGGAATCTATTTATGTCACCCAAAAGTTAATTGAAGACTGCCTATCTCTGGAAAATGCCCATAGGATCCCGTGGATCACCTACATTAAATCCACCCTTTCTTCTCTAGGCCTAGAGCGTCTATGTGTTGCCCCTAGTGACTGCTTGAACATCTCAAAACAGGAGATAAAATCCAGTTTCCTTAAACAAAGGGCTGACGCAAGATTGAAGACAAACTGCACAAAAGTATCAGTCAAATTATACCTAGAGGGACCAATGACACAGGATGGGTCAACATCATACTTATTTACTGTGACAAACTCCCGTCATAGATTCTTTTTAATCAGATTCCGACTGAATTTTATCCCTTGTATGTTGGCCCATCCAGCTGGAATTCATTCCATAAATTAATTACCATTTTGCCTTGTGATGGTGTTTCTGTACAATCAAATTTACACATTTTTTTCTTTTGCAAATTTTACATGGAACCTCGCAAAAGATTTATTTTGCCTCTGATGTGTAAATACCATTTTAAACAATGTCATGTAGCAATGTATTTTTTTCAATCTTTGCTTTATCCTATGGTTTGTTTCTCTGTGGTGTCTTTTTTAATTCAATCACGAAAGATCAGGCGACTGTATAATATTTGAGAATGAATTTCAAACCGTTGTTTTCTATCAGCTGGGTTTTATCAACAGTCTCCTAACTGTGAATGTTACGAACCTTTTTACCATTTTAACATGTTTTGTAAATAATTTTCTCTTTTGTATAGATGTTTCTAATTGTACTTATCTGCACTTTTATGATCTTAGATTATAAGCATCGAATAAAGTAAATTGACTGACTGACAGTGTTCCGGGAGGTGCTTAAAACTCATCTGCTTTGTTGGAGCACTTGCTTATGCTCAGTGATTGTGAGTTTTTGCCTTATTCCATAGGCATGCAGTTTCAGTGCCATAATGCCCCTATAAGAATGTTTGTTCTGCAAATACATTCATTCATAAATTGTTAAGAAGGAAGTTGAAGGGTGTAGAAAGTTTTATGGAATATGTATAAAATCTTATGTCTTGCTCATTTTTCAAACAGAAGTCAAGGGAATACATCTAAGACTGGTTTGTGGCTGTTTTTTTATATTAAGAAATGCTGTCAAAGTGTGGTTAGTAGTTAGTCAAGTTTCTTTATTTCAGGCAGGTACCCTATGCATATCCCATCAGATTCAGTAAAAGGAGGACTTGCAGGTGTGATGTAATGGCGTTTCTGTAGATTATGCAGAGACATGGGACGGTAATGGTGTAGGATATGCTGTGGAACAGGCCAAGCAGTGGAGAGTGATAGGAAGTAGTGTGGTGCAGGGTATATGGCGCTGCCAAAAACGTTTTGTGTAGGACAAGACTTGATGCAGATACGAAGTGCGCTGTGACAGGTATTGCCACTAGAAAAGCAGTAACATAAAATTAGCGGTGGTGTGAAGAGGAAGTAGTGTGAGGTAGGTGAAGGAACAGCAGTATGAAGAATTTCCCTTTTGTGTGAGAAGAGGCGTTTGTTGGTGGGAATTCAAACTTAGCATTGTTGCAGTGCAACATGCGATGGACATCGTGCAAAGAAAGTAGAATGCCAGGGGATTACAAAGGATAATAGCTGTTCACTTAAATAAAACACAAAAACAATAATTACTCGAAAAACCCAGCACTTTATATGTTACAATCTGTGAAATTATCCTATTTCATTGTTGGAAGTGCTTTTAGACTTGCTGATGGAGGCATGGTGTGCTCCCTCTAGGGTCCATCTACATAAGTGGCAAAACACTTCCATGATCTACTTATGTACAGTTAGGTAGAAAGTAGCGCGAGAACCATGGCTCTATATAGGTAAATGCGCAGACTTGTGAGTGTCAAATGTTCACATTGTATTTAATGGATCGTGCAAGGTGCAGTGAAGCATGCTTGGATAAATTGGGCAGCCCCACATCCAGGGCCCTACCAAGTGGCAGTGGTCCCACGGCAGTGACGGGGAGATATGCTGTGTACCACCATCAGTGTCATGTTTGCTCACATCCGAACTTGGAAGTAGATATTGGAGGCAGACCCATTATTGTACTGCGAGTGCATATGACCTGATTTGTTTACAAAAGGACAGCTAATGAATGCCATTTTCCATGTCATATAATGCAGGTACTCTGGGTTATGATCGTTACACTTCGTGAAGGTTGAGTTTAGGCTTGGTTTGAGGTGAACATCTATATGGTTGTAAAAAGCACACCACTATGACCGAAAAAGCACCTAATAAGAAGAAGTTGTTCCTGAGGACCTCTGAACCAAGACCAGACTCTCATGCTTGGTACTGAGATGTACAGGTAAGGGGTTGTGCCCATTAAGTACTGTTGGGGATTGGACACCCACCCATAACACATATAAAACCAAAATATTCCCCATTCGGCCAAGAATCATGATATCTTTTCATCAAGAAACAATGACTTATGGACATTCTTATTGCACTAGCAACATTAATTCTGGAATTACTAACACATTGAAAACCTTCCAGTGCCACCAACATAAGTACACAAAATAAAAGTAATCCCGCTATTAATTGCACATGAAATGCATTTCTCAACACCAAGTGCCACCCATATGCCCTTGTGATCACAATTTCTATAATCCAATGCATTCAAACATCAACTAAATTTGATCAGGGCTTCCGGTTTTATGGGATTTATTTTTTGGACATTTTCCTACATACTAATTCATATTTATATTTTGCTAATTATATCTGTATTTATCCATATTAATTTTGGATTTTGTGAAGAAAAAAATGAAGCTGAAACTACTATAGTTCCACATTTATTTAACCACTAAATGTACACTCTTACGTTAATTCCTAACAGGTTTTCAATTATATGAACATCACCAAATGATAAATCATTACACTTATATGAAACGATCCAAACTTTAGTATCAAACTAGTGCCTATCTACTACTTTTAAGTCTCATTACTAAATGTTTCTTTTTAAACCCCCTTTCCTGTCAATCCGCACAGTCTAGCAGTTATGACTGACAACATTTAGAATCACTCCCAAAAACAAATTACATCCTAATTTCCGTTTTTATCCACTTTTAAAAATAAATACAGACAGGAAGATAAATGGTTTTCTCTCTGTATTTATCTGTGAAAAACAGTAAAAAAGGGAAACAGGCACATTAAATATGATAAACATTAAATATCCCTGGTGATAGGTATAGTGTCTTATTACTGAGATTACCTAACACACAATGCATTCCTATTTGAGTCCCAACTGAGTGTGTTGGCGGCCACTGTAAGTTAGCTGAGTCCCTTGTTTCGTGGTGATTTGCGATTTAGTCCAATTTATTTTCACTGCACTTCGACCTCCTAGTTAGGGATATTTGCGGGGAATTCAATAGGGAAATGGATCCTCATGACCAACTCATCCTATTATGTGCATTAAAAATGTAGCTATAATTGCAGGTGACGTATTAAAGAGATCCTTGTGTACAACATTCATTTTATGCAAACCGTTAAGAGCTGCCACTGCAAGTAAGAGAAATATGTGGACATAAAAGTTGGATAGTGATGCATTTCTTTTGAGTGTTTCATCGAATATATTCTGTCATTCAGTCACCTATGATATTTTAAAGTGTTTTCTTATCTCGAGACCAATTTAGACCCTTTCTTCTCAGTCATTAGAATCTGTGTCAGAATTGAAGCTCCTTGTTATATGGAAGATCAAATAAATGTAGCATTGGCAAAACCACCTATACTTAATGCATGTCTGCAGCAGCTAACATAGACATAGGGGCACATGCATCAATGTAGTCTTTTGCGATTCCTTAATTGCGATTATTAAGGAATCGCAATTAAGGAATCGCAAAAGCCTATGCATGTAGGAATCGCTATTAAAATAGCGATTCCTAAGCATCCCTTAATTGCGACTCGTAAATTGCGACTCGCAATTAAGGAATGGCTTCCCATTCATTCCTATGGGCCGGCAGGCCCATAGGAATGAATGGGAAATTGCATGCGCAATTTGGCGAGTACCAATAGGTACTCGCAAATTACGTATGCAATTTCAAGGGTGCAAGGGTGTCAAAAGGACACCCTGTTGCACCCCTGAAATTGTGATGTGCACCCTTGTTGCGCACACACATGCCCAAAGGGCATGTGTGTGTGTAACCTGAAACTTTGAAAAATGCACTTTAGTGCATTTTTCAAAGTTTGCGCTAAACACCATCAGGTTGAAATAATCTGTATTTAGCGGTCCATATTAGCGAAATCGCTATTTTGAATGCAATCTTGCATTGCATTTAATGCATCGCAATTTGCGATTCCTTAAATGCAATCGCAAATTGCGATTTTTGCATTTGGGATGATGCATCCCAAATGCAAAAATTGCGGTCGCAAAGGGGCAGATTCTGCGAATCTGCCCGTCTGCGAGCGCAATTTCCAATGATGCATGTCCCCCATAATCCGAGAAATTATTGCGACTAAAAAAAGAAGCATTCCCATACAGTTTTACACAGGCAGGTCATATTGGTATATCTCAGGTTCAACACAATGTCTCAGGGTTTGCAAGTACAGAACGTTCCCATTATTTCTGTGGAAGATGAGGAATACAGAGGCGACTGCAGCAGCATTGGAGGAAAGTGCTCGTGGGACTGGATTATGAGCCCCATTAAACCTGCAAAAAGCATTCATAATAAAGATGAAGAGCTCATTTGAGAATTGGAGGAACAAATAAAAACTCAGCAATGGCGGATGCTAAATCGCTCTAAGAGGAAACCGAGAAGCAATTTCAAGAATTCAAGACACATACCCAGGAACTAGAACAAAGATGTTGCCAATTTCAAACATGAAAACGTCCACCCGTGTCTAAATCGACATTTTAGAGCAAACCTGAAAACATGCAAGTTCCACACCAATGCCAAGGAAAAAGTACAAAGTGTTTAAACAATTCTTTGGCGCCTTTATCCAACTCATGTTCCCATCTGGATTAGGGACCATCAACCAGAGGATGCAAGCAAAGGAAAAGTGGTAAACTTCCACCTTCTTCCTTAGAAAGGGAACATAAATTAGCCAAAAGGCAAAAGAACCAGAGATCTTGGAAGATACAAACAAGAAGATTATCCTACTAGTGGTGAAAGTATTATCAGGAAGAGTCAAAATCACCAGTGTACAATTTTTCTAAACTCCAGCTGACCGAAGCTGAGACCACTCTACTGCTAAAAGACTTACTTTTGTAACTACCCTTGCACATGCATCATACTGCCGAAAACTGAAATTGTACAGTTTTTGGCTGAAGATCAGGTAGAGGACATTTTGTTTCAGGACAAAAGGTGGAGGACGGTAAAAGCAACTCTCTGTCCAGAAAACCATCAAAATATTAACCACCACCCCAAAGTATCCCAGCTGCAGTTAAAGTATTTAAACAGGCAGTACTAAGGTAGGTGAATGCGTTTGAGAAAAAGAACATCTTTGAAAAGTATAACCTGTCAGGCAAAACATTGTGGGCTAAAAAAGTTAACCAGGGAGTGGTAATGAAACAGACGTCATGGTTCAAGATAGCTCTAAACACAAGAAGGGAGGACAATGGCAATTAAACAACACACTCTAACATAAGAATCTCTTGAATAATCCTATTAAGGAAATGTAAGAGAAGATTCCACAGACTTTTCAGGAGGGTATGCATGGAGTTTGGCTCTCCAAAACAGAGCTTCAGTATTTAGATAATCAGGAACCACTAATTCAATTTATGTTTACACTGCCAAAAATCTAGACATCCTTCCAGAGCACCCAATTTGTGTGTGGTACAGGGAGTCTGCAACAGGCAGCTTATGAGCTACTGGTAGCTCACCAGTATCCTGCAAGTAGTACCTGAAGTGCAGCCCAGAAGTGTATGTAATTCAGAGAATCTAGCCATATTAAAGAAGGCAGCACTACACATCTTCATCTCTATGTTCTTGGAGTGACCTCCATCCAAAACAATTGCAAGGTAACATGTTTAAACCCAAACAAACACTGTGACAGCCTGGAGTACCCACAATTTGCCCACCTGTCTCTACTGCCAGTTTAACAAAGTTGCATGGATAATGGTCACGTTGTAATCCCCACTTTATCAGTCATACAATGCATGTGAAAAGAAAAGAACTGCCAGCAATAGCCAAAATTGAGTCGCTAGAATGTGGGACGGCCAAAGACACAGTGGAAGTATGTGAAAACCCTTCATGAGTAACTATGTAGCCAAGGAGAGGAAAACCTGGATTGAGAATGGACACAGGTAATGGCCTTGCTTGTTTCAGACTGTGTGAGTGATGTCAACATGTATGTATGTGTATTTGTTTGAATGCTTCTGTGTGCATTTTTTGCATAAGTGTGAATTTATGTATATTTTGTGCATATGTTTTATGTGCCTCCTTGATTGACATTAGGGTTGATTTATAAAGTACCCTCTCTGTCAAACTAATGGTTTGTTTGCCTAATTTAGAGTTGGGTGGACTGACAGTATGTCAACGTCAGAGCCTACTCTGGCTCCATCGCAGACATACTCCTTAACGAAACACTTACACTCACTGGATGATGTTATCAGTGATGTCTTGAGTGATGTCATTTGAGATATCATGAATGATGTAATCAGTGATGTCACTGACCATGTCATGAGTGATGTAATATGTGAGGTCATAAGACATCCATTGCGGGGATGTACGTTATAATTAGCTCAGTAAACTCTAACTGCTGAATTTCAATGGTTTTGTAAGAGTGAAATACAAGCCTAACTATAACGTCCCTGTAACCTTTGGTGTTATCACTGAATGTCTAAGGTTTTTTCATGTTATTTCCTAACTATGATGTCCCTGTAACCTTTGGTTTGTTTAGTGAATTTCGAAGGTTTTGTAAATTTTATTTCCTAACTGTAACCTTGGAGAGTGGGTGTGTAAGTGGCTGTGTGGATCTGTGAGCGGGTGTGGGATTGCTTAAGTGGGTCTGTTAGTGGTGTTGTATTCCTCTTAGGGTATACATATATAGGTTTTCCTGTATCATGTCCTTATATAGGCACATTTCGCCATGCCCTTATATAGGCATAAAATCCCAGTCCTTATTTTGGCATTAAACCGTGCACTCCAAATACAGGCGTGGTCTCCGACATCCGTCCACCCTAACGTCACAACGAGTTCTTGAAGAACAGACCCTTAGGCTTCGGGAGATTCCCTAGCACAGGACTATTGATTTCTTCAAGGACTCATCTATTATGCATGAACCATTATACCTTAGGGGTTTATTCATGACATCTTCCGCTGTCCGATTCACGTCAATGCTAACATTCTGAGGTACCTCTCAGGTATAAATATACCTTCCCTAGCCCTTGTAAACTAGAGGAGACCTCGACTTCAGAGGAGCCCGTTTCCCGGCCTGACGCACTGAGAAGACGCTGTCATCCCTGCACGCAGAGAGTCCAGCTTCCAGTGATCTGACTTCCCTCGCGGGGTGTTGGAGTTCGAGTCTGGCAAGAGATTCCTACCTCTCTCATTCTTAAGGTATGGGGCTGACTAGAACCTAGAGAGACTCTTGGCATACTAGGCATTCTAGACTTAACATACTCTTAGTATACCATAGTAAGGAATACTTCACCTATTTCATACCTCTCCCTACACCTAGGTTAGGTTAGGTACATTGGGGTAGAACTAGCTTAGAAACGCATCGTATGAGTACTCGCATTTTTTAGTCTGTGTTATTTATGTAAATGAGTATCTACTAAAGATCATGCTAGCGCAGTATTATTTATTCCTACTGCTTACACTGTACATTATTTATCTTGCATACTGTCTTGTGATTGTAACAGCACATTTTACTTACACGAGAAACAAGACTGTTCAATAAATCTTTTATTGAAACGCCCGTCTATTCTTTCTGTGTAACTTTGAGGAAAACTAAGTATGCACGAGTGAGCTGAGTGAAATAGTTATCTATTGTTTCCACGACTCTGGGACACGTTCTGATTCTAAAGGGAAACAAAGTTGTCATGTTTTGCGGCTGCCAGAAACTACTCCTTCTTGTTTGTCAAGGAGTTTCTAGTGGCCTCTGAGCTAGCTGGCACAAGTAATTAAGTTTAATATACTCGATAGGGACATACTGACCTTAGTCCTATGTCAAACCTATAGGGGATATTATTCCAATGCGCAGAGCCTATTAGGGAAATAGGAGCTACACTACATGGCGCCCAACGTTTGGTAAGGCGGTAATTTAACGCTAGATACTGAGTAACTCAGCCGTGCTTTTTCTCTCAGAGACCCCTACCCATATACTCCAAAAGACGTCTGGAGTGGGCAGGGTTAAGTATCCGCCACGGCTACATAGGGAAGTACCCTATATATTAGCTGTTTGGTTTGCTCAACGTTGAAGGATACAGTGTTCCAAAATATTGTGCACCTTATCT
Source organism: Calotriton arnoldi (assembly GCA_963921515.1). NCBI lineage: Eukaryota > Metazoa > Chordata > Amphibia > Caudata > Salamandridae > Calotriton > Calotriton arnoldi. Next base: position 1,039,981 of record CAWUFW010004639.1, read on the forward strand.
TTGTTTCCTTGAAACTTGTTCTACATTTTTCAAGCAACAAAATGCCTGACTCCGAGACTGAGACCGGAAACGGTGGAGCTGCGGCTGATCCAGCCCAAGCAGCAGTTTTTAACTTTACATGGTTAATTGAAAGCGAGGAGGGTGTTATAGACATCCATCAAAACTTAAGAAGAGCCATCACTCTAAAACTCATAAAACATGGCCTACCACCAAGAGGCGGTAGAGCAGTTTTCGTGATAGAGGCACACGAATCCTTTCAGACAGAGGTATTCTATTCATGGGTAATATTTCCTGAATCAAATTCAGTAACACACATGTTTCACTTCTACAAAGAAGATGATCCACCAGAGGAATACATTCCTTTCGAGGATATAGAAATTCCATTATCATACCAGGAGCATCAGCTCTGGTTTAAAGGCGCCCTAAAACATCACAGAAACATTACCAGGCTCGGTCCACTAGGTAGACCAGGAGCAACATGGCCGATTCTAGCCGGCTATACACCTCATCCCGACATTGAAGAAATGTCAGACGAGGAACTACTTGTTCAACTACAAGAACTAATAAAAATCTACAGACAACTGGTCCAATATGTCATGCGGACTTTCACTGTCCAACAACCACTGACACTTCCAAATCCAAATCCCCAACAGGGGAATACACTAAAAATTACACCACAGACTCTATACGCAGTCATGGGTAAAATGCCCACAAAACGTGAGCAAATTCCATTCTGGATAACTCAAAAAATTACTCAAATCGAAGCAGTATTTCCAAATACTAGCCCGTATGAGAAACACAGAATCCTAACAATCAGTTTACCGATGGGGATCACACCACAACTGGAAGACTGCACCACTTGGGGCTCAGTCTTTGCTGCCATCTATATTAAACACATGGCATTCCGTCAATTGCGGTAATACCTGATGTCCTGAAACAAATTCAAAATGAATACGGGGCAGAGCCTGCTCTAAATTTAGGTATGAAATTACTGAAAAATTTCGACCAGGTCTCAATAATAATATTATCTAATATTAAAGGAGAGGCAGCAGCAGTGGCGATCCGCCAAAAATTAAGGGAATTCAATGTTACAGAACATCAAACTGAGCTACCCAGAATAATTGAACAATCTTATGCAGAATTAGGCAGAGATAGTTTGGGTGGAAGACCAGTGAAGCCGAAACTATCTGAAAGTCCTGAGAAGGACTCAATTAAACAAACTCCTACATCTTCTAAAAAGAAGTGGGAGACTAATAAACAACATTCAAACGAGAAACGTTCTCAATCCCGAGGTAGGTCTCCTCAAAAGGAGCCCTCTGAAAGGAGGTATAACCTCAGGAATAGGGATAATCTGAGAAAGCCTGACAGGTATCAAGATACTGATACACGTTCCTCTCGTCCCTTTCAGACACACTACAAAAAATAAAACAAAACCTCAATTCTCCAAAAAGAAAGTAGCAGGTCTAAAGATCAGACATGCCGAGAATACTGAGAACACAACTCAAGAACGGAGAATGGGCCCAGACAATGCTGGACAGTGCAGCAGAAGTCACAATAGTTCGCCAGAACCTGAAGGAACTTCTGGAGATAGTGGACTTGAATGAGTACATTACAGTTGAGACTGTAGACACCAGGGTTAGTACTCCACAAAAGTTATATGAAATAACACTCCGGATGGAGGGAGACATACCTAGACAGGTGAAAGCACTTTTTTGGGAAAGACTATCAAGGGGCTATGACATACTTTTAGTGGAAAAAGACTGGCCACCACAATATGTCAGGGAGTGCCCACACGGCGAGGACATTATTATGCCTGCCTTCTCCAACCATATTCCAATTCACCTAAAATATACTTATGCCAGGAAATGGGCAGTAGCCCAGGCCCCAGCATTATATAAAAATCATGTAGGATGGGATGAGGACTCGCCTCACCATAAAATACATCTGAAACATGAACCTACTGCACAAAGGCAGTATCCAATAAAGCAAGAAGCTAAAAAACAGGTCAGGAGATCTTAGATCAACTTGAATACCAAGGGGTGATTGAAACATGCACCTCCTCAATGAACAATCCTTTGTTTCCTGTCTCCAAACCAGACAACACCTATCGTCTAGTTTTGGATTACAGACACCTAAACACTTGTTCAAAAACCTTTGCAGTACAAAATGCACATAGCACAGCATTAATGAATAACATTGTGCGTAAAAAATATAAAACCACATTAGACATCTCAAATGGTTTCTTTTGTCAAAACATAGCACCTGAAAGCAGGTACTTAACAGCATTCTCCATAATGGGGACTCAGCATCACTTTTGTCGACTCCCACAAGGGTTCAAGAACAGCCCAGGTTTATTCTCAGCGAGGGTAACGGAGTTACTACAAATTTATGACAATGAGGCATTGTCCTATGTCAATGACATCTATCTGACAGACGATGACCTGGACAAACACTTGAACAGGGTGAGCACCATTATACTGGGCTTCGCCTCTGAGGGCTACAAGTTCAACTTTAAAAAGTCCCGAATTGCCCATCTCAATGTCCTATTTCTAGGATATGAGCTTTCAAGTGAAGGCAAGAGCTTGGCAGCTAACTTTTAGAAACGTGTGCGCTGCTCCAACCTCCAAAAACGCTAAAAACTTACAATCCATCCTGGGTTTCCTAAATTTTGGAAGAACATACATTCTAAACTACGCAGAAAGGGTTAAACCTCTCTACGCATTAATCAAACCTGATTTTTCAATCAAAAATTGGACAAACGAACACACAGAAATCTTGCGTTCACTCCAGGCTAACATGTTAGCAACAAATCACTTACAAACACGCGTAAGTCAACGCAATTTGGTGATCCGAATAATTTCAGGTCAATCCGGATTCACCTACTTAACCTTCAATGAGGGTGAGAAAATACCAATCGCATACAAGTCTCATTTGTATACACAAGCGGAAATGCGCTTCAGTTCAACTGAAAAAATTCTGACAGCAGTTCAAACCGCTATAGCAAAAGAAAGAGCCTTAGCCCAAGGGAAAGGCATTATTGTCGTAACCCCAGTACCAGCTTTAGAAGCGGTCACAAAAGCAAGCATTCCAAATGCTAAAGCATTACATCCAAGATGGATACAATGGGTTAATTCTCTTGCTGCAACAGATGTTGAATATGTTTTTGATCCTGATTTAAAAACACAAGCATTCCTGCAATATGAACAAGAATGTCCTCTGCCCACTGAAATTCTGCCTCTCGATCAGTACAAATTCATAATTTACACTGACGGATCCGCACAACCCGCAACAGGGAGTAAGCAAGCTTACAGTGCAGCGTGTGCAATCGTTAAAGGTCGCATGCGAGATGGCATCTTCAGACCTATGGTCACAAAAACTCAATCTCTAGGAGATTGTACAGCTCAGCGAGCTGAACTACAAGCATTCAAACTGGCACTTGAAAGTACAGATCGAGAATTCCCCACACAGATAGTGTGTGATTCCTTTTACTGTGTTCAGTCGTATAATGAATATATACAAAACTGGCTTGAAAATGGTTTCAAAGATGCGAAAGGTGGCACAATAAAGCACAAAATGCTTTGGGAACAAGTAGTTCAGTTGAAAAACGAACTACCAAAGGCTCACATGAGCCACACACTGAGTCATCAACGTGATGGTGTTCACGTTGCAGGGAATTCATTGGCTGACGAAGCCGCGAAGGGGGCTGTTCAGACGGCTTCCGTAGCTGCGATCACTCCTCGTTCAAAAACAAAAATAGACGGTGAGATAATGTTGGCTGTCAATGCTTCAAGCAAGGGCAGCAGGGCAGCGTTACCAAAAAAGTTTCCACTCAAGTACTCTTATGTAATTGATGCGAACAACGTTCCTTTTGCTCAAATCCCTGGAGTGGGGGATAGGGTAATTCCAAACATGGAACGTAGAGCGGCTTTGATTTATGAAACACATTTGGGGGAGGGTCTGTCACATCAAGGGATCTCTAAAACAATTTTGACATTAAAAGAGATGTACTGGTGGCCTGGGATGAATACAGAAATTCACATATTCATCAACAACTGCTTAGACTGTAAATTACAGCGAGAAAGCCACCAGACACCATGCTACGAATGTAGCTGCCCAGTACAGACACCACTGTTAGACAGCATTAGACTATCTACGCGCATGCGTCCTTCTGGACGAATGCAATCCCACAAATACTGAATCTAGGTTCCTATGGATATGGCCTCAGCGCTCGGCTGACGCTCGAACTGTTATAAAAGATTTGCGAGACTTTATCAGCACATACGCAATAGGCACGCTACATTCTGACCAGGGCCCTGCGTTTAGCTCCCGGGCTTACAAAGAAGCCATGGCCAGTCTGGGCGTTGCATTGCGGTACTCCTCTCCATTCCATCCTGAGGGAAATTCGGTTGTGGAAAGGAAAACCCAGGACATAAAGCAGTCTATAACAGCTAGGGTATTAGGTTCGGGTGACAGGTGGGTCAAACATCTTTATGGGGTCCAACGCTCATTAAACAATTTGCCAAGAAGTTCTCTAGGGGGGGTCACTCCATATGAGGTCCTATTTGGGACAAGAATGTGGGTACCAGATCTCGATGACGTAGGCACAGTGGTGGAAAATAAAACGCTTGATATCAAAGATCGTTTGGCTGTTTTACAGGAACTGAGTGAGTTAAGAACGAAACAAAGCAACGTATTCCTACAGCCAACCACCACTGGGGAAAAACCGGCGGTCCCAGCAAGGCCTGTCTGGATTCCAAAAGTTGGGGATCTAGTCAGAGAAAAAATTGCGGACAAGAAGGAATTTGGACCTTCTTACAGACAACCAGTACCTGTCCTAGCAGTTCAAGGAACAAGAACAGTACTTCTGCCGCCCCTTGCTGGAAGAAAGGAGAAAAGATTTGTGTCAATCGACCTCATCAAACCACAGTATATGGCCAATACTAAATAGTAGGCCTCGTGGACTCCGACCTAGTAGCAGACGCACTCCTCTCGCTACTATCCAAGAGGTTCAGACTGAAAGACTGATAACCATCGAGAATTCAGCTGTAACAGATGAAGGACTAGGCAACAATGCAATGGAACTCATCCCTCTTGAAAACCAAGTAACAGTTCTTCCAAATACACCTCTCTACACCAATGTAGCAAGTGATCAACTGGTTCCAGCGATTTGTACAAATCCTGATGCAATTCCAACAATTGACAGAACTGCTTCTGGCTATTTCATTAACTTTGATACGTTCTCAGAAGATCCGAGTGAACCTGAAACGACGCCAGCATCATTGAAATTCAAGCAGCAAGTACAAGACTTTCTTCACTTTCTGAAAAAGACTTATTTGGTTTCTCCATGGATTGAACTCTGGATTACATCTGGACTTTTTGTTTTCCTGCTCTGGCTAGCTTTGGTTACAACTGTGAGCATGCTTATAAGTGACAGATACATCCATGTGAATACTGAAGGAAAAGACGTGAACGTACTTTTGAAACCTCATAAATCTTCCCATCGTGAAGCAAGAGACTTGTCATCAGTGAACATCACAGCCGTTCCTATACAGGATGGTATAGTGTGGGACAAAACAGATTTTGATATCTTCGGCCCGACGGAACAATTGAACATTCCACATTTGTTTAAAATTTCACTAAGTGATCTCATTTGTTCCAGTACCTATTCTGATGATTGGGACTTTGAGACTGTAAACGACATAATGTTTGACCTAGAAAAATCTGCTGCATTTTCTAAAAATGAATATTTAGAGGGTTCATCAGACTATGAACAACTGTATTGTTATAATCACTATAGTCATCATTATTTGCATAAATCTGCAAACCCTAGAAATGTGTTTATGTTTAACCAATGGGAACATTGTCCTACACCACCACACGGTAGTTCAAAAACATTTGCTAACAAGTTTCCATATTTTTCAGGGTACAATACATCTGATCCAGAAACGTTTTTCTATAAAAATGTAAACAAAACAGGACTGAAAATTATGTTGACAAATACGAAACAGATTTACTCTGCAACATTTATTGCCCAACTGTCTAGACAGGGTTTTGACTTATGGAAAGACACAATAGACACAAAAACTGTGTGGGGTACTAAAGATTGGCAAGTGCAGGGGATAGAAGCGTTATTTAGAGCTTGTATCATCCCTGAACAAATAATGTTTTTGAATGAAACTGTCCAACAAACATCTTGTCTTGGACTAGCCAAGATCAAAGAGATGAAGACACCTTCTGTACCAACACCTGCCAGTGATAATAATACACAGGCAGTGGTGACAGTTGACAATATACTACAACTCAACAGATCTAATCCTGATTGGAAAAAATGGTTGATCTGGCCCACAGACATGAACAACTGTCAGGAAAGATTCCTGAATAAAACTCAGGGCTTTACTATTCATAGGCCAGACCCAAGATACGTCCAAAGACAGCATCCGGGGGTAGTAACAACATACAGTGTAGGAAAATTATGCCTCGATTGGCTTCAGAAATCTACACTACAGGATGTGAAACAACACTTATCCTTACTTAAAGAAGACGCAGACCTTAGGGAATTCTTGCTTGGACCAAGAAAACCGCGTCAAAAACGTTTCATATATGCCGGCATTTACGCTGCCTATAATGAAGCATGGAAAGTGTCACAGATGGAGGCCGCAGAACGAATACGTGAACTTGATCGTATTAATTTAGAGAAAACACTCACTGTGGTCGACAATGGGTTAACAACTTTGTCCTCCAGAATATATTCATTGGACGGCATTGTATCCTCTACTATTGACATACTAGAACAAGATTTGGCGATGTTACAGCAAGGTCAATCTCAATTACGTTCTATTGTGTTATTAAGCTGGACGCTGCAATCCTTGCACGCGGGCTATGTGCCTTGGCGTTTTATCAACACGTCAGCTTTGTTTGCAGAATACAATCTAACTGATAAACAGATCGAACTGGCACAAAGGGGAGCAAAGTATACAGTGCTGAGCATTGAAAAACTGGAAAAGTTACCATTCACAGTGGCAGAAAAACCAGCTACAGAATGGCTCATTCATGGCAAAATCACACTACCTGTGACTACTTTTCGGTTTCAGTATTGCCTCAGACAAATGCAAGCAGGCAAATATGAAAGGTTGGGTAAGGAATACATTAAGACATCTTGGGATTTACCGTATACATATAGATGTTGGAGTGGGGATCGTGAAGTGTTTTTGAGCGGTACACACTGTAAACGTGCACTGAGCGGTTCACTTATATGTCAGGACATTTCTTTACACGGGACTTGCAATGGTTCTGTGGCAAATTTGTCTTGCCATCAGCAGGGTACACCAGCTGCTGTGATTAATCCAACATTTGGACAACTTTCTAATGGGAGTTACCTCATGTTGAATGATCAGAGTTGCTGCGGAATGTTGCCAGGCATCCCATATCTAGTAACGGTCAACTCCAGGGTCACTTGCTGTATGCAAGTATTGTTTGCCCCAATAGACACAGTCAGGGAGTCGCCTTTGTGGCCTTCGCTGAACGTCTCTTTTATAAGATTTGATACTTTGAGCAGAATGAAAGCCATGCTTTTACAGCAAACTGTGCCTTTGACCTCGGCCAAAGAAACCTATGATCTACAAGTAGCAAGGACTTCGGCTGAGATACAGACTTTAATACGTACAAACTGCCCTATACATTTCGTGGAAATGATAGGATGTATCTTTAACATGTCAGATACAAGTGGAATTGTACATGTATTTAAGAGCATCTGTTTCGGTCTGTTAGCACCTTTCCAGGCAATACACGGAATCATCCCGAACTTTGCACATTCGGTGTTTGGTGGCATACCATTAATTCTAGCACTTGTTGCCGGAATTCTATTTCTCTTCCTGCTATTACGCTATGGCCAGCCTATTCGCAGACATCACTCTGAGCGAAATGGAGAAAGCTCTCCTTGAACGAAAGTGCCGTGAGAGAATAGTACAGCTTTTGGGCATGACTCGTCTACGGGACCTTAATACCACGTGGTTCCTGTCATTCAGACCAATCTGGCAAGATTGCATCTTACCTGTTCTATGATGCCTGCTATGCGGTGAAGAATGCGTGTTGGACACCTGTCTAACATTTCCATCAGCAACGCCGACGGATGTCGATACTCTGCTGGTCCCGATAACGGCCCATGCTCTGTGTTGTCCCCAGAGGCTACCAATCCTGATGTCAGCGTTCATTGAGATCTCACAGACGCTTCCGGCTGCTGCTGAGGTACGAGAAAGATCTACAGGCACACAGGTAACAACGGACGTGAACATTGCTGCGGCATCCTATGCTGAAAGCGATGCTTCACATCTCTGTGCAATTAATCTACTACACGAGGTGTTCCAACTGACACAAACTTCAGTGGACGATATTTTGTCTACAGAAATAGATGATCTCATGTTTACACCAGACCCGTAAACTGACTCTGATTCAGCCCACAGTGTTCCAGAGATGCAGTAACAATTTGGCCTTCATACTTCAAAAACTTGGAACTCTTCCCAAAATTTAACTTTTTCCCATTTTTCAAACTAAAATGGCACTTCAATCTGCTTAAAGTAGAACTAGCCTTATAGTACAGACTTCGCGGTACTTCCACAGACACTTAGTCATCTTGTTTGTCTAAAAAAGTTCATTAATTTCCATGACATGAAATGACTTTGATTTTGGAAAAACTTATCGATCATTTTTTTGTCACATGTAAATATTACTGCTTATTTCATTCAAATTGCATTTTATTTTAAATATATGCCTGAAATGAAAAGCAATGCTTAAAATGTACAGTACCTTTTGCATTCTAATAGGTTTTTTAAATGCCTTTAAAATGGTTTTAAGAAATATTTTAGCAATATGCGGTACTCCATTTAATGTTTAGCATTTTTAAATGTTTAGCATTTTAGTATTATCGTACACACGAAAGTCGAGTGGGTGTTGTATTCCTCTTAGGGTATCTGTATATAGGTTTTCCTGTATCATGTCTTTATATAGGCACATTTAGCCTGCCCTTATATAGGCATAAAATCCCAGTTCTTATTTAGGCATTAAACCGTGCACTCCAAATACAGGCATGGTCTCCGACATCCGTCCACCCTAACGTCACAACGAGTTCTTGAAGAACAGACCCTTAGGCTTCGGGAGTTTCCCTAGCACAGGACTATTGATTTCTTCAAGGACTCATCTATTATGCATGAACCATTATACCTTAGGGGTTCATTCATGACGTCTTCCGCTGTCCGATTCACGTCAATGCTAACATTCTGAGGTACCTCTCAGGTATAAATATACCTTCCCTAGCCCTTGTAAACTAGAGGAGACCTCGACTTCAGAGGAGCCCGTTTCCCGGCCTGACGCACTGAGAAGACGCTGTCATCCCTGCACGCAGAGAGTCCAGCTTCCAGTGATCTGACTTCCCTCGCGGGGTGTTGGAGTTCGAGTCTGGCAAGAGATTCCTACCTCTCTCATTCTTAAGGTATGGGGCTGACTAGAACCTAGAGGGACTCTTGGCATACTAGGCATACTAGACTTAACATACTCTTAGTATAACATAGTAAGGAATACTTCACCTACTTCATACCTCTCCCTACACCTAGGTTAGGTTAGGTACATTGGGGTAGAACTAGCTTAGAAACGCATTGTATGAGTACTCGCATTTTTTAGTCTGTGTTATTTATGTAAATGAATATCTACTAAAGATCATGCTAGCGCAGTATTATTTATTCCTACTGCTTACACTGTACATTATTTATCTTGCATACTGTCTTGTGATCGTAACAGCACATTTTACTTACACGAGAAACAAGACTGTTCAATAAATCTTTTATTGAAACGCCTGTCTATTCTTTCTGTGTAACTTTGAGGAAAACTAAGTATGCACGAGTGAGCTGAGTGAAATAGTTATCTATTGTTTCCACGACTCTGGGACACGTTCTGATTCTAAAGAGAAACAAAGTTGTCATGTTTTGCGGCTGCCAGAAACTACTCCCTTCTTGTTTGTCAAGGAGTTTCTAGTGGCCTCTGAGCTAGCTGGCACAAGTAATTAAGTTTAATATACTCGATAGGGACATACTGACCTTAGTCCTATGTCAAACCTATAGGGGATATTATTCCAATGCGCAGAGCCTATTAGGGAAATAGGAGCTACACTACAGTGGGTGTGTGAGTGGTTTTGTGGGTGTGTGAGTGGGTGTGTTAATGGTTGTGTGGGTTTGTGACCTTGTGTGTATTTTGTCAATGTGAGTGTTCCTCATGCATCTTTTTCTAGAAATCTGTGATAACATGAATCCTCATTTAGAAAAAAGGACAAAACTACAAAGAGGCAATTGTCCACCTAACAAGGGCCTTTACCGTTAACCAGGGCCTGACATCACTAGGCTAGCACCCTGGGTGAATTGAAATTTGGCTATCTTGTTGCTCCTCATCTCCTCTTCTCTTATGCCAAGGTTTTCACTGTAACCTATTCAAGCATGTAACAGGAGTTCAGTGCTTAACCTGTAAAACAGTTATGAATTAAAAATAAAAATATGGTTGTCCAAAGTTTTTATAGTGAACCAGAAAGCCTGCAATGATCGGCCCAGCCAGTAACAAAATGTTGTTGGTGGATGCAGTTTAAAGATGGCACTGTCGCCCTGCAGATATCGTAACAGTGAGAGAGAGTGACCAAGGAGGTCAAAGACCAGCCTTGCCTGTTAGGGTACCTGCAACCTCAGCACTGTCTGCAGCAAAATCCAGCACACTGGGTTTGATGACCTGCTCTGCAGATTTAGTCTATGGTACAAAAGATAATGTCACAGTGGAGAACATTCACATCACATAGAGAAAACAACAAATGATCTATGTTGACAGGAAAAAGTATGACAGCACCAATAAACTCATTCCACCAATGGTTGTGATTTTATTACATCACAAGATTTGAAATGAATCAAATTGTAAGGTACAATGTATTTCACATTTAAGTATTTTGAAAGGCAGGTGCACACAAAGTGAAGTGACTAGTGCATAGGAGGGATAAGTGAAGATGATATGCAAAGGGAAGGTAGTGCGCATGTATACATCAACAATCAGTGACGACAACCTATCCTGCCAGATTTCTGGCATATGCATAAATGACAAATCATAACATAATGAAATAGATGCAGATATACACTCTCTGTTATCTATGTTTGACAAACAAATAAAACACTGTTGACGTTTCGACCCCTATATAGAACAGCAAACTTCGCGCCTTGAGAGTGGGGTCTTCATCAGGACTGAGGTTTGGGGAGGTAGTGGGCACCTATGGATAATAGGATGAAGTTAATGCGGTGGTGTGTCAATCGTGAATGTATCTAACAGCAATACTATTAAGGATAAATTACCAGTTACAGCGAGAAAACTTCAGGCTGAGAATTTGTAAGGTGGGCTGTGTAGGCTCCTGCGGTGGAAAAAAAGGGAGACATAAAAGAAAAAACCACTAGGATCGGTACTTCAACTAGCGGGTTTAAGGAGTATGAAAACAGAACAAAAATTAATTAACAAAAACTTACTCAGAGTTAATGCAGGAAATCGTGGTAAGTAGACAAAGGTTGATCAGTAACCTATGGCTGAAGAGAAAGTATAAGCCATGTCAGAATAAAAATGCCACCATTGCTACAACGAGTTAAAGCAAAGCGAGATAAAAGTAGTGTCTAAAAGTATAACTGTGCATAAGCAAACATGTGATATTCTTCCATTGTGTGCCGCATGTGGAAGGCATAGTGTCAATAGCGCATATTTAACCTTACTTGTAAGGGTACCAAACGTGCGTTTGTATTTAAACAAGACATGACAGTGCGGTGATTGTGGTGATTGTGAGGCAGGGGAATACATCAAGCACATTTTAATAGAAAAAGCGCTAATGAGGTAATTTATGCCTACATTTGTGGCCGTGTTTGAAAGCCGTTTGGTGGAAACTGAGTTGATTAAATAGCTACATTGTAACCAGCGAGAAAAACAAACGTGCGTCTGAGATTAAATGACTGCGCGTGTGGAATCCTTCCTGACAGGAACCTGACCTGGGCAAAGTAAATTTAAAAATAGCCTAACTGGTCTCGTCCGGGGGGGAAAAAAGGCGGGGGCGGGGGCCAGAACATACCTGTGGGTTGCTTGAAGGTTTTCTCACAACAGCTAACACCGTGGCTGTGTCACGGGAGAAGCTTAAATACCGGGAGTCAGCGTGCCCGCTGTGCACGTTCGTAGTAAAATGTTTTACGACCTATTCATTTACCGGCTGCTGATATTGGGAAGTCAGAATCGGCCCTCTTTCTTGCCCATAGCGTGACACGTCCTGTCTGCAAGTTGCAGCGCACATTTTTCAAGAGCAAAACATGGGATTTAGCATATAAAAATACACACACGTTTCTGGATCATGGAAATATGATGGAAAACGAATCATAGTTATGCTAGTGTTGAAAATGTACCCATAACATGGAGAAATAATTTAACATTTTGGAATGATGACGGGGGGTTGGTCAAGATTGTACATACATTGCTGCTGCCATATTATACATTAACCAAGTAGGTATCTATGCTCAAAATGATGCGTCCGTATTAATCACCAACAACAAGATAAATACCACATGGGACCATTTCTGGAGGTGTTATTGAGCTACTGACGTATTGGGTGCTTGTTCACCGATCGGTCAAAGGCCCAAAGTACAGGCATATGTAAAGTGTAGCAACATGCTGTCCAGACCAAAAACCTGGCGCACAGTCTTAGAGTCTGTATTCTGCATACAATGATACGTCAAACAGACGGTATCGCATTGGATTATGTATAATGCTAGATGGCACAGGATGTGTCCCCTAATTTCCATTCAGTATAGAAAGTTGGGCATACGTTACATCCATTTCATTAAGGCCATTATGGACAGAATTGTAACGGTCCATCCACTTACATTCCCGGATGTTCAATATGGAGCTCAAGTCACCACCCCTGATTCCCAATGTGATAGTTTCAATCACCAACCATTTAATGGATTCGGGGGGATGTTCAAAGGTTTGAAAATGTTCGACTAGGGGTGCCTCTGTTGTTCCGCACCGTATCCTGCTGCAATGTTGCAGTATTCGGGCCTTGATCTTTTGGGGTGTTTGGCCTATATAGACTTTGTCGCAGGGGCAGAGAATTGCGTAGATTACATTAGATGTGTTGCAGTTGGTGTGGGTTTTAAGATCCGTTGTGCAGTTGTTATGGTTGAACTGTTTTGTTTCAATTGTCAGATCGCAAGCCTTGCAGTTCCCACATTTATAGTGTCCCACTAATGCCGGAAGTTGCCACATTGATTGGATGGTTGGTTGTGGTGGGGGCTCTAGGAAAGATCTAACCACATTGTCTCGGACGTTTTTGCCTTTCTTAAATGAGTGCATTGGGGGGATAGGTAACTGCAAATCGTCGGCCACAATTGGCCAATGTTTGTTGACAATTTGCCTGATTTCATTGCTCCTTGTGTTGAAAGTTGTCACACAAATCAGCCTATCCATGTTCTCATTGGGATGTTCTTTTGGTGTGAGTAGTGCGTCCCTCGGGTTATGCCAAGCTCTTTTCCTGGCCCACTTTACCATTCGCTTGGGCTATCCTCGTTCTATCAGTCTATCGATGAGGTCATCAGATTCCGTAAAGAAATCTTCTTTTTGTGTACAGTTCCTCCTGATCCTGAGGAATTGCCCAAAGGGCAAGTTGTCGCGTAGTCCCCTAGGATGGTGGCTGCCATATCGTAGAAGTGTGTTCCTTTCGGCGGGTTTACGGTAGAGAGTGGTGTACAAACAGTGGTTGGCAGCTTTTATTGATATATCAAGAAAATCAATGGTCAATTTATCCATGTGAATGGTGAACTGAATGTCAACTGACCTTTCATTCAGCCAACCAAAGAAAGAAAGGAGTTCAGAGTCACTGCCAGTCCAGATCATAAAGACATCATCTATATAGCGCTTACAGTATGTAACCTGGTGTTTAAATGGGTTCAGATCATTGTAGATGTATTGTTCTTCAAAATTATCCATATACAGGATTGCCAGATCAGGGGCGAAGCTAGCCCCCATGGCCACTCCTTTGGTCTGCACAAAATGATCGCCCTGGAAGTAGAAAAAGTTTTGTGTCATAGCTATTTCCAACAGTTGTATGATGAACTCCGTTGGGACTAGTGCAGGTAGAATCCTTTTGTCCAGGTATTTTTTAATTACCTCGAGGGCATGACGTTAGGGGATGCTCGTAAATAACGAAACAATATCCATTGTGACAAGGATTTGGGAAACAGGTTCAAAAGGTATGCCATCAACCATATTGATCACCTGCATGGTGTCGCGCAGGTAGGAAGCAGTCTTTTCCGCTAATGGCTTTAGGAAAAATTTAGCCTGGCAGCAACTTTAGATTACCACAGGTGAGTCCAGCACAGCTGATCACTCGAGAAACTTGAGTGCTGCAGTTGGAGAAGGGCCAGGTCATGGGAGAAGGGAGTTAAAGACCTTCCTGGATGGACAAAATATTTATAGTCCTGTCACTATTAATGGTTGTTTTCACCTGCAGGTAGCAGCATATAATGTAAAGGCTTACATCACACTTAAAGCGTAAGATAAATGCAAGTTAAAGTAATCAGCAGGAAATGCATTTGTTTGAGTTCTTAAACCTTTATGATTAATCCAACCACTGTAGGTGTTTGTGAGTGTAACAAGACAGCAAAGGAATAGAATCCTACCTGGCAGGGAAGGGGAACAGGGGAGGTGGTTACTGACCTGTGTATTCATAATGCTACGAGGTCCCAATCTGCGATTGAAGGCACTGTGAATATGCAAGTCATTATTTTCACATAGTATAAGAGGTCTTTCAAAATGTTACACATTTTTCCTTTTGAATTTCACTGATAAGTACACTGAACCAATAGAAATGTCACACATTAGTAATTTAAATAGATGGTAGTTATGAAAGTTCAGTGTGCCTCTCTATAATTAGGTGTCCTGGTAGTGTGCTCAGCTCCCCTAAGTTGAAACTGTTTTCCTCTTAGCTTTATGAATTGTCTTATTAGGTATATATATTTTTTTATTTTCTTGGGAGTCGCAAATCCGTTGCGACCAGTGCCTTCACGTATTTCCAGGGCCGCAGGAGAGTCGTGACTCTAGAGTGTTTTTGGGCAGTACTTAAAACATATATAGAGACTTTAAAGGTATTGTTTAAGGTAAGTGGTTTACTAATAAAATAATAATAAAGGGAAAAAACATTTAAAAACTTGTTTAAATATATTTTCCGGAGTTGCGATGATGTCACAGTGTCATCGCGGCATCGTAAATCCCATGTGACACCGGAACAGATGGATTTGATTGGTTGAAACACCTTTCTATCATTAATAAAGGAAGGCCCCTCCCATTTTCTGCATCCTTGAGAAGTGAGTGTGATTTTTCACATTTCTCCATCTGTACTGATAATTTTGTTTTGGTTTTGGTGTTTTTGAACATAAGTAGCACTTATTACATAAAAGGTTGGAGACCCCTGGTCGAGAGGGACAGACAAGAAGTACTCTTGTGGTACTTCAAGTTGTTGAAGCATCTCAAGATGATCCACCACAACCAGCTGGCATGAGCAGAGAAAGAGTGAGAGAGGAACCAGCAAGCAACACCTGCTGGAGACAATGCACAACCAGGCACCTCATCAGCTTTTCAAGTGTAGTCAGATGTATAGTTTTCCAAGCTGGGACAATTTTGCTTGAAGTGCAAAAACATTTTGAGCATGGGGGGCAGTCAATCCCTACTGTAGTTGACATTCGCAACACGCAAAAGTGTTATTTTTTTTGTTTGTGTTATAACATCTGTTGCAAACTTTTGTACATTTTGTTCACAAGCACTCTGTTTACAGTTTTAGTTGAAAAAAAGAAAAACACCCAAGAAAAAATACAATTGTTTAGGAAAGAAAAAATATATGTTATATGTGTGTTTGTAACAGTGTGAAAATGTCTTGGTATATCTACCGGTGTGTCAGTGAGTATATAGATGAGTGAGTGGGTGTCTGAGTGTCTGTATGGGTGAGTGAGTGGGTGTGTCAGTGGCTGTAAGGGTGAGTGAGTGCTTGTGCTAGTTGCTGTATGGGTTAGTCAGTGGGTGCGTGAGAGGCTGTAAGGGTGAGTGAGTGGGTGGGTGAGTGGCTGTATAGGTGAGTGAGTGGGTGTGAGAGTGGATGTATGAGTGAGTAAAAAGGTACGTGAGTGGCTGATTGGGTAATTGGGTGCATGAGTGGCTGTATGGGTGAGTGAGTCTATGTGTGAGTGGCTATATGGCTGAGTGGGGATGTGAGTGGGTGTATGGGTGAGTGAGTACTTGTGTGAGTGGCTGGGTGGGTGAGTGAGTGACTGTGTGAGTGGCTGTATGGGTAAGTAGGAGGGTATGTGAGTCTCTGTATGGGTGAGTAAGAGAGTGCATGAGTGGCTGTATGGGTGAGTGAGTGGGTGTATGAGTGGCTGTGTGGCTGTGTATGCATATAGCTGAATGGGTGAGTGGGTGGCTGTGTCAGTGACTGTATGGGTGAATAAGTGACTGTGTGAGTGCGTGAATGGGTGGCTGAGTGTGTGTGCAAGTAGCTGTTTGGGTGAGCGAGTATGTGTGTCATTGACTGTATGGGTGAGTGACTGGGTGTATGAGTGGCTGTATGGGTGAGTGAGTGGCTACATGAGTGGCTGTATGGGTGAGTAAGTAGGTGTGTCAGTAGCTGTATGGGTAAGTGATTGGATGTTTCAGTGGTTACATGGGAGAGTGACTGAGTTTGTTAGTGATTGTATGGGTGAGTGAGTATGTATATGAGTGGTTGTATGGGTGAATGAGTGCTTGTGTCAGTGACGGTATAGGTGAATGCATGCATGTGTTAGTATCTGTATGAGTAAGTGAGTGGGTTTGTGAGTATCTGTATGGGTGAGCGAGTGCGTGTGTAAGTAGCTGTATGGGTGAGTGTATGGGCGTGTCAGTGACTGTATGGGTGAGTGACTGGGTGTGTGACTGTCTGTATGGGTGAGTGAGTGGCTGTGTCAGTGACTTATGGGGGACTGAGTATGTGTGTCAGTAGTTGTATGGGTGACTGTCTAAGTTAGTAGCTATATATATATAGATGGGGGAGTAGATTTGTCAGTGACTGTATGGGTGAGTGAGTGGGTATGTTAGTATCTGTATGGGTGAGTGACTGGGTGTGTCAGTGACTGTATGGGTGAGTGATTGGATGTGTCAATAGTTACATGGGAGAGTAACTGGGTATGTTAGGAATTGTAGGGGTGAGTGACTGGGTGTATAAGTGGTTCAATTGGTGAGTGTGTGCTTTTGACTGTATAGGTGAGTGAGTGCATCTGTCACCATATGTATGAGTAAGTGAGTGGGGGTGTGAGTATCTGTATGGGTGAGTGAGTGGATGTGGTAGGAGCTGTATTATAAGTGAGTTGGTATGTTACTGAATGTATGGGTGAGTGAGTAGGTGTGTGAGTGGCTGAATGGGTGAGTGACTGGGTGTGTGAGTGGCTGTATCAGTGTGTGTGTGGATATCTCAGTGGCTGTATCAGTCTCTCCCTTGGTGTGTGCCATGACAATGTAAGTTTGTTAAACTAGACAGAAAGAAGTAATTAGGAAATTACTTTACTCCAATAGATGGTGTCATTCATCTGTTTTAAAAAAAGAACACAAATATACATTAGTATTACATTTTACAAAATTATGCAAGAAACGTTTAATTTCTGCAATGCTTGAGTTCATATTATAAACAAAACAGTAGACATTTCTTATGCTGTAATAGTATTTTACAATATATTAAAGCATTTCATTTGCCCTTTTTTTCTGTCCTCAGCTTTTATACTTGTACACCATAACTGATGTACTGTATAAAGATTCATCCTTGAACAGTGGAGAAAAAACTATCATATAGATTATAGACATAAAACCAAGAACTGCACAGTATGTCACTATAAATAAGTGACACTCACTGCAGTTATTTAATCAATTCTTTTACCTATAGTAACTAAAGTAATGTAAGGAAACATATCTTAAAAATAACTCGTTCATTATTAAAAGTGGATCAATACTACTAATAGATATAAAGGGCACTGGAATTATGCAGACTCTTATAAAGACATCACAATTGGTAGGCCGAATGATTTCATAAGCACTGATAATCCACGTAGAAGAATACTGTATACCACTTTTTAAAAAGTAATCGTCTTTAGAGCTTGAAAGGCAGTTTTTGTTTGAATTTAAGGTTGCTATCATTACATTCAGTCATTCCAGTTTGACTCTTAATAGACAGTATATTGTCCAGATACTATACTAACTCCTTGGTGACAGATGATAGCCATAGTAGAATACGTCCTTCCAGAAACGGATATTTGTCCAGCTTTGAAGTTTGAAATTTCTTTTTCCAATTTACTTCCATCTGCTTTGCATCGCTGTAGCATTAATATAAGGTATTTTCCACTTTATTGTACATGTAATGTTGACATAACATCTGACCAACAAGTTGGGCAGGTATTGCTTTGGTTTGCTTTCTTGATCAATCTGCCATAAGACACAGTTTTGAAATCTGGTAATGTTAAGTGAAGAAATCGCTCTGAATTGATTTGAGTACTTGACGAGGAAGAACAATCTTCACACTCATGGTTCCATGAGTAACTTAGTCCAAATAAATCATCAATACTAATTTCTCCTTCTTCTAAAACTCCAAGGATGACCATTATAATCTTCTGTGCATCTTGTTGAGTGTTCTGAGTAAACTGTACTGATCTACTACATATATCTACTATATGTCGAATGCCTAGAGTACAATGTATTACAGTCCTATCACTATATTAACGTTGCAGCAAACTGTGGTTTATGTTCAATTGCATTTGTGATAAATTAAAGAGTACATTGAGAACAACATTTGCATAGCAGTTTACACAGCAAGGGTTTGACAACTGGTAATCTAGAATATCTCCCTCACTCTCCAGTTTTTTCTTCTTAATAACTTCCTTGTTGTCCTTCTTTTCTTTATTTTCAGCAACATCCATACATTCCTTTGTAAGATTTTGCTTTAGACAGATTATCTGTTTTTCATACATTGGGATACTGTCCAAAATGAAGAACACATACACTTCATAACCAATTGTACTCTTTGACACAACTTGCATCAGAACTTACAGTGCTGCCATAAACATCAACCAAAAACAAACTGGACAATGTTCTTACTTGAAATAATGCTACATATGACATACCTTCTTTAAATACAGTACTGACAATATTATTAAAAGATTCATCTACACGTAAAACTTTAGATTTATTGATAGTTACAGCGTATGCTAGAGAAACTGGAAACTGCTGCTGCCAAACATACGTTATGTTATGTTATGTGGATATTTCTTGAGCGCACGTTCACCAACGGTCTCTTGGCGCTATGAGTTGAACAGAGAAGGTTCGAAGCCGGAGCAGTCTAGTTATGAGCTAAAGTAAAGAGCCAGGTTTTGAGCAATTTTCTAAACCGTACATAATCTTCTTCAAGTCTCAGAGTAATCAGCATTGAGTTCCACAGTTTCGGGCCCAGTGTAGAGAACCGCGACCCTCCAGTGCGTTTACGTCTGAATCTCGGTACAACCAGTTGATTCAGATGCATAGATCTAAGGGTGCGCTGGGGGGCATACTTGCTGATTCTCGATGAGATATAACTGGGACCGGTACCCTGAATGGCTCTAAAAAGGATACACCCTGTTTTAAACATAGTTCGTTGCTCCACCGGAAGCCAGTGGAGTTCTTTCAGCAGAAGGCTATTGTGACATCGTCCATCCTTTTGATAGATGATTCTAGCTGCTTGATTCTGAATCATCCGAAGACGGTGCTTCTGATGTTGCGGGAGGCCAAGATACAGTGCATTTCGATAATCAATTTTGGAAAGAATCAGGGCGATAATGATTTGGATGCTTGCCTCTCTGCTGAAGAATCTTCTTATCTTGCGCAGCTAACGAAGCTGAACAAAGCAGGCCGAGGTTACCAAACCAATCTGGGAGTTCATGGTGAGATCCGAGTCAATTTGTATCCCCAGACTCTTAATCACCGGCTTGGGGAGCGGTGCAGCACCAAGCTCCGGGGGCCAATGTGTGGGAGTCCAGTGCGTGAGTTTGTTTCTTGGTACAATTATTTCAGTTTTTTCGGAATTCAATTTTAACTGATTATTATTCATCCAGTTTTTGATGAAAATCATAGCATTTCTGACGAATTCCTCTGATTCAGGTGACTCATCAATAGTAAAAATTAGCTGCATATCATCAGCATAATTATAGATCTTAATCCCCATCTGCCGGAGACTGGAAATGAGCGGACGTATGTAAACATTAAAAAGAGTCGGAGAGAGAGAGGAACCCTGCGGGACTCCACAGCTCATGTCTACAGTGTTGGATTTAAAAGGTGAGAGCCACACTGATTGTTTGCGGCCCTCAAGAAAGGATTTGAACCAATCCAGGGCTGAGCCCCCCAGACCAGCTGCGGCTAAACGATCCAACAGTATATCGTGGTTGACGGTATCAAATGCCGCAGACAGGTCCAGGAGTATAAGGGCCTGAGTACAGTCCACATCTGCCTGGCCTTTAAGGTCGTCTATGACCGACAGTATGACTGATTCCATAGAGTGTGATGGATGGAAACCCGCCTGGTGGGTGTCCAAAAAGTTGGAGGCCTCTAGAAAAGAGCCAAGACATCTGGCTACATGAGTCTCCAATAGCTTAGCAGGAAAAGGGAGGAGAGATATAGGCCTGTAATCATCCAGCTTATGAGGGTCCAGGCTTTGCTTTTTTTGCAATAGAACAACCACTGCTTCCTTAAAAACTGAGGGCACAATACCTTGGGCGAGAGAAAGATTCAGAAGCTGAAGGACAGTATTGGGGTACGCCAAATAAATGGCTTTTAATATATGAAGAGGACATACCTCTTTAGGGGAGCCTGATTTTACCTTATTTACAAGGTCAAAAAGGAGTTTCTTATTTAGGTCAGGAAAGGCTGTCAAAGGGAGAGAGTTTGAATGAACAGGAAGGGCAGTAAGGCTACTGTTGCTAGAGCCAATTGAATCCTGGATTTTTTTTATTTTTGCCACGAAAAAAGAGTTCTGATCATTGCAAAGTTCCTGTGTAGCTGTGATAGGCGGGGTCACGCGTTCAGGAGTAGATAGCTCCTTTACAGTCTACATGACAGATTGTTTTGCAATGAATTCATGAGGATGTATACAATGAATGTATGTAGATTGTGAGCATGTCACTAAAGCGCAAGGTTCTAAATATAAAGAGTTACAGATAAAATTGTTTTTTCAGATTACTTTGAGTATGTGAAAAGTGAATATTTGCTGTGCGACCAGTTATCGAGTGAAGATTCACTCGCTTATATTGTCTACAATGGATGACAGCTCATTATATACATCAATAATACACCAATTTGGAATAGAGGCTTGCCAGTAATTTTTGAGATCACGCTCATTGGGATATGTACAACATACCACCATGCTCTTGATGATACTGTCCTTTTCCAACACACACAGATGGGGAGAGAGGTACACTCCTTTTCTATCCTCCCAAATATGAGCAAATGTACCACACACAAAAGAAAAGGAGGACATGTGAGTGATCTCAAGGATCAGAAGCAATATTTGGGAAAGACACAAAGTTTCTTTAAAATGCCCTCACCCAACAGTTGTGGCCTGCTTCATCATAGGGCTGCTACAACATCTCTGCGTGTACCAATGCCTGGGATGGAGCAAAGGGAAGGTGGGAGAAAATACAATTAAAGATCTTGGGATCCATACAGCACAACAACACAAGAAATGTGGAATATAAAACTATCTCAGGGATGCCCCAAATTCTCTTTTTTCTATGGCTCCCCGATAGGATTAAAAAGGGTACAGCCTGGGGATGACCCAGAGGGTAATTAGTGCCCCTTTATCCCTCTATATTGCTCATTTTGTTGACTTGTTTCAGCCATTATCCATTGCCCACAAGGGGTCATTTGGCCTTCCTCAGGACTAGCGATCCCAATTATTTAAGTTCCCTTCAAGAATTAAATAATGATTTTGTAGGATGTATTTATCCCAATATAATGACCTTACATGTCACTTTCTATGATCACACACTCAGGATTCCTGAAATGACAAACCACATAAATAAGTACAACACAATGAGTTTGTCTCTAACACAATTGCGATTGCTCCCCACAGAATGATGTCTGCTTTTTTGTCACACTATATGCAGGTTATCCTGCTGTTAAAAGGGAATCCTGTCATGCACAGATGTACACAGTCATACTCCTTATCTGCCCACCTACATGGGTACTCTACCAGCACTGATAAGCAACACCCCAAAGTTAAAATGCAATTAAAAGTGAGATGGGGACACCAAATTTGTTGCTTTCCAAGTTTCACCATATGTATCACTGAAACTGGAGTGCAAGCGGGAGCTTCTCTCTGTAGTCACACTCTGTAGCCTGGGGTAAAAAAGACACCCATTAGCACATGCCTGTTCTCTTCCGTCACATAGAGCTATTCAGCTATGAGCACACACTAGATCTACGCTGTAGTACCACAAACAAGCCTCTTGCTTCAGTACTCTCATCTATGCTTTTTGTTTTAAAAAGGAAGAAGCCAGGAATAACCCGACCACTGTATCCATAGAACGGATTTCCACTCCCACAATCAAACAGTACTCACATCTTAATGGGAAGGATGCCACTGGATTGTGCCTCGCACTGCCCTGTGTAGGTGCAGATGCCTTCCTTTCTTCTCCATTAAATATGAGAAAATGATTAAGGTAAACCACATCACACTTCCGGTGGCACACACTTCTGGTCACATGCGAAGACTGCCACTAAAATGCTAACGCTGTTCAACTCGTTGTTATCAGTACCATTGCTATGTTGGAAAGAATTTTGAGCAGCCTAGCCAGAGGAAGTAAAAGAACCAAGCCTCCATGCGGTGCTGTATATATCCCAGGAACAGACTGTCCCTGGTTCCATCCTCAATCACACTGCCGCTGCCCTCCATGGTCTGTCTAGCATGACTGCTGCCAGTCAGTGATCTCGTCTTACAGCTGACATGCAAAATCATCTCGCGCACATGGCTAGTCCCTCTGGCAGCACCATGTCAAAGGCAGGCATCGGGTCCCTACTCCTCGCAAAGTAAATAGAGGGAGCAACTGGCCATAATCAACCCGCCATGCCAAATCAGAAAATCCATTGCTCAGTAAACAAAACTTCTCTCTAATTCCAGCCAAAGGTAAATGATCATTGCTCAACTATGGTGAACAATCTTTTCCCAATAGTTAACCATGGGTAAGGAGAGCCCAGAAAAAATCTAATACCAACAGAGTACATAAAACTCCTACCCTACTGTAGGTACCTTTGCAGCCCATGATCTTGCCATTATGTTACTCCAGAAAAACTACAGTAGTCTTGTATTCTGATGTGTGTGTACAAAATTACTGTCCATTGTACCTCAGTGCTACTACTGCACAAAGTTACACAGCAGTAAGCCATAGAAGGTTATTAAGTTGATTCCAAGGAATGTCATCATTCAGACCAACCTTGTCGCTACAGATCCAATAAATCCATTTCTGCTCCCTTTTTAGCAAAAAGGTCTTTATGTCCCTGGTGTTATGGGGCATTGTGGGCTTGTCTAATACAGTCCAATGGATGTTTTCAACAGAATGGTTCATTTCAGCAAAGTGTGCTGTAAGCTTGGTCATGTTTTTTTCCACTTCACATTACTTTTATGTTCCATTAGTCTGACCTTCACCTTGCGAGTCATCATTCCTATACAGAAAAGATTGCACGGGCACCGAATAAGATAAATTACATTATCCGAGCTGCAGTTGTTTAGTTTGAATCCAGGGATACCTTAATCCAAGGTCCACTGATTTAGAGTTCTCAGTCAGATTGCAAACACAACATGATCCACGTGCCATGTGGCCTACCACCGGTGGGAGATCCAACAACCTAGGTTCATGACTAGGAACATGATGTTGTGGTCTAGTGTGGACCAACATGTCTCTGATGCTTGCACTCTTTCTGATAGAGAACATGGGCATTGACAGTTTCAAACCATTGGAGTTCAGAATCCGCCAGTTTCTAGTAAGATCAGTTTCACTTGATTTGATGCTGTGCTGAATGTCGTGATACAAATTGTCCTCTCAATGTTTGGTTTAGCCCTGTTTTCCAAAAGGGCATCTCTATTGTAGTTTCAGCCTCTTCATTGTGACCGCTGGACAACTCTGTATGGATAGCTCTTTTCTAGCAATTTCTTGCATAGCTTTTGTGATTCCATCTTGAAATCACTCATATTTGAGCAATTCCGACAGAGTCGCAAGAACTGCCCAAAAGGGGAGTTCTCATGAAGGGATCTGGGATAAAAACTGTTAAAAGTCAACAGCTTATTCCTGTCTGTTGGCTTATGATATACTTGTGTAATCAATTTTCATTCCATTGCCTTGATCTCCAGGTCTAAAAAAGGCAGGGAAATAGTGGTGACAGTAGAGGTAAAATGCAAAAGGGGATTTCTACTGTTCAGCCAGTTAAAGAAATCATCAATGGAGCTCTGATCATTTTTCCGAAACAAGAGCACATCATCAATAAATCGATGCCAGAGTTTGATATGTCCAGGGCTCGTCTGGTTCAAAGATGAACATTGTTTTGAATTTTTGAGACATACAGGCATGCTAGATTAGGCATGAGTGCGCTGCCCATGCATGTACCAGGGGCCTGTAAATAGATGGTTCCATTAAATTCAAAGACATTTTTGGTAAGCGCTAACTTTACAAGATCCAGTATAAATGCTCTCAGAATTTGGTAATCTCAGTCCTTTTGGTACATGACATCTTCAACTACTCTTAGTGTCTTTATCTGAGGTATGTTTGTATAGAAAGATTCTATATCCAAGCCAATCAGAAATTCAGATGTGGGATCAAATTCCATGTCCTTGATAATCCCAGGTGTCCTTCAATTATGACTCAGCTTTTTGGACTAAAGGTGTCTGTAAAAAGTCACAAAATTGTGACAATGGTTCCAATAGTGAACCCATCCCAGAAACAATGGGATATCCAGGGGGCGTTTGGTTGGTTTGTGCACTTTTGGAAGAGTGTAAAAATATGGAACTGTTGTTTTTTCTTTGCATAAAAGAAACCTACGTTATTGGAGATCCAGCCATTGCTCACCGCCTCATTGATAAAGGAACCAATCTCTTTCTGTAGTTCATAAGTGGGGTCTCCCTGAAGTACTCTGTAGTTACACCTGTCTGACAGTAGGCATAAACATTCCTGTTCATAGGTCACCTTAGTTTGTATTATGATGGCTCCGCCCTTATCAGCAGGGTTTATGACCTTTTCTGGATTTTGCCTGAGTTCTGGGATTGCTTCGCTCTCTAGTCTAGACAAGTTTCTGAAAGGTTAGTTCTTTATCCTGCTTTTACCCTCCACATCATGTATGACAGCCTGCTCAAATGCCACCAATTCAGGTGGTAATTGGAACAACTGGGGTACAAATGTTGATTTTGGACAGAGGTCCGTATCTCCCTTATGTACTAACCCTTCGTCATTTTTGTCAAAATTAATTCTGAGGTGTACTTTTCTAAAGAATTCAGTCAGTTCTTGTCTAAGTTGGAATGTATTCAACATGTTAGTGGGGACAAACCGTAAGTCCTTATTCAAGACTCTCTCTTGTTGTTCCGATAAAGTGATATCTGTAAGGTATCATGGCTAGATTCGATCCTTGCTTGTCCCGTGCATGAATTCACTGGCCATGCTCCTGGTGATCCTCTGATTGAGATCCTCCCACTGAAATTCCTGTCCTCTCTTCTACCTTCCTCTTCATCTGCCCCTTTCTCTTCCTAAAAAAGGAGGGGAGTTCTGGTGGTATTGAAAGGGTTGCATCGATTTCATTGGTTGCATATGTGGATACAAAGGGGGCCACCTGTATCCTTGTCCTTTTGCCTTACCCATAGAATTTTATTTTTGATAAGAAGATCTTTCTTCAAAAACAGGGTACAGCTATGGAGGCATTTTTTTCCCCCACGTACGCCACCGTATATATGGGTTGGTGGGAAAAAAAGGTGGCATGGGCTGACAGCAAAGTGCACCACATGAACAGCATCGTATTATGGGTGCGCTTAATTGAAGATCTTGTTTTATTATGAGATGGAGAGGAGGCACTCTTACTAGAATATATTGATATCCTGAACAAAATGCATTTTATATAAAATTAACATCCAACTAGAGTACAGAAGAAATTGAGGGGCATATTAGCAAGACCCACGTTAAAATTATCGCCGTTTTAGCGGCAGGAAACTGCCGCTAAAACGGCGATAATGGGCTTGCTAATATGCGTTATGGCATTCCAATAGAAGCCCAGGTTAGATGTGCAGGACATCTAACCTGGGCTTCTATTGGAATTCCATAACGCATATTAGCAAGCCCATTATCGCCGCTTTAGCGGCAGTTTCCTGCCGCTAAAACGGCGATAATTTTAACGTGGGTCTTGCTAATATGCCCCTGAGTTTTAGATGTCAAGTTGAACGTTTTGGATGACTCAATTCATACAACTATATTCTATGAGAAAACATCTTGCAACTCCATCCTACATGGAAATAGCGGACATCCCAAATCTTTAAAAGGGAGCACACCCTATAGCCAACTATTTAGAGAAGGAAGGATCTGTTCCTCAGATGCCCTATTCCAAACAGAAGCCAGAAAAAGTATCCAAATATGTTTCGACAGAGGATACCCAGAAAGATTCTAATGGAAGCCCACCAAAAGAGTATCCTTAAAGAATAGAGATGAACTACTCTTTAATAAATAACATAAGCAACAGAAGGGCTTGTCACAGGATTTTAAATCCGAGGGTGAAATCACTCATTTTTATATTGAATACAATAATGAGCATCATCAAATTTGTTCCCTTTTAATGCGCAAGTGGCACATGTTGCAACATGATGAGCATCTTAAACACCAGCTTGGCCAGTATCCCAATATCACATATCACAAAGCTCTGTCACTAGGTGGTATCTTGACTAAATCTATATTCATTGGGAGTGATGGAGCAGAATGGTTAGCCAACAGAAATATGGGTTTCAAGAAGTGAACTTGCTGTAAAGCTTGCAAATTTGGAGCCAACAGAATAACATATGATACATTTGAAGGAAGAACTTGTACTATCAGAGAAATAATCACATGTGAGACAGAATTTGTTGTTTACATTCTGGAATGTGGCTGCAAAATGCAATATGTTGGGAGCACAGTGAATAAGGTTAAGGTTTGAATTTAACAACACATAAGGGCCTTAAAACATAAGGACAGAATCTCCTTGATGGCCAAGCATTTTTGAGAGGTGCACCAAGGAAACTTGAGTAGCCTGCAGGATTATGTTATCAAACATATCAAGGCTCATCCCCAAAAATGCAGCAAAGAATTGGAACTCCAGCTTTGTGAATCAAAGATGATAATTTTGTTGGAAACAGAAAAACCATGGGGACACGATTTGGATGCTGAGCTACATGTGCATCTATAGGGACCTATGTACATAATCATGACAGCATTGGGTACAAAATTGAATGGTTGTTCTAAATGTCATAGATTATCACAAATAATTAGGTGATGAAACAGTAGATTGGAATAACAGCATGGCTGAAATATGACATTGAACTTAAAGGGGAAAGAGTGCTGAAAAGAGTAATCTGTATTTTTTAGGTGGTTTTGGTGGCGTTTTACAAATGATTGGATTGTTTTATATATATGTGTTTATAGATTTTATATATACCTATAGATATATTTTTTAATTATTTCACTTTGGTCATAGGCTCTTTATGGGGGATGTTCCAACTGCACTAACACTTTAATCTCTATTTTGACGAATGAACTAGACATTTTAGTTTGAAAAAGGACCTGACTATGGATCTTTT
The DNA here is from genome assembly GCA_963921515.1 of Calotriton arnoldi. Lineage (NCBI taxonomy): Eukaryota > Metazoa > Chordata > Amphibia > Caudata > Salamandridae > Calotriton > Calotriton arnoldi. The sequence continues at coordinate 1,067,912 of CAWUFW010004639.1, forward strand.
GCATTTTCACTTTGATTTGCATAGGCAGTTTATCGAGGAAACTAGACATTATGGATTGGAAAGTGTCTTATAAATGAAAAATTGTTTGTGCTTCTGTCATTGCTGAATATCAGATTGTGAACAGTTTTGATATATTAATGATTCAGGATTTGACCTTGACTATTGGGAATGCAAAAAATGGCTGTGGGACAATTTAGATAAAGACTGTTCACATGACTTAAGTCTCAGAGGAGCAATGAGTCTAATGATGCACTTTAATTGGGTAATTTGCACAGTCTGATTATCAGTAGATGCGAATAGATTGTAACAAATGTACGACGATGAATATGCAATGTTATGTATTTTTGTCACTGATGGCACCTTCGCATACTTTGCACTGACTCTATATGACTAGGTACAGGTATATGTATATATATATAATTTTTAACAAACTAAGGAGATTGACTGTACCTGATTTTGAGGACAACATTTAGCACTGAAGCACTTTATTTTGTCTAGTTTGCACTGCTTTGAGAAATTACAGATATCCACCATATGTCGATATATGTATTGAAAATGAGCATGTGCACTTTGAAATCCGTTGCAAATATGCAGTGTCTCAGTTCGCTGTACAATGAATTGATAAAGTTGAACACCATGCATAAATGTGATCAGAGCCGGGTACTTGTGCTTTGAAAGAGCTATTGGTAACTGTCATGGGTGCTGTATTGGGCCACACTTAAAAATGTACAGAGTTGTAGTCTATGTCAAAGGGGGAAGTACAACAAAGGAAGGACTACCTTATAATCACAATGGTCGAGGGAACCGGGGTTGCCTAGTTGAAGGCGTAAGCCGAAATGCGTAGGCATCCTGTGGCTGGTGTTTGACTTGAAAATAAAGTACTATTAAGGATCCCGCTGTTTTTGCACTATTTCCATGGGATTTTCTCCATGAGGTGCGGCTGACACTTGTGAGGAGAAGAGTTGTGGTCAAAGATATGTATATATATATTCGCTAAAAAAAACAAAGGTTACAGAGACTTTATAGTTAGGCTCAGGTTTCACTTTACACAACCAGAGAAATTCAGCAGTTATAGTTAGCTGAGCTAACTATAACTCACGCCCCCCCAATGCACATCTTATCACCTCACATATTACATCACTCATGACATGGTCAGTGACATCACTGATGACATCACTGATGACATCTCAAAAGACATCACTGATGGCATCATCCAGTGACTGTGAAAGTTGTTAAAAGGTTTATGAGTGTTAAATATATATAGTAAGGTGTATTGGTGAATCAGTGGGTGTGTGAGTGCCTGTATGGATGATTCAGTGGGTGCATGACTGACTGTATAAGAGAGTAATTAAGTGTCTCAGTGAATGTATGGGTGAGTGACTAGGTTGTGTGAATTTCTGTATCAGTCTGTCAGTTGGTGTCTATGTGGCTTTATGGGTTTGTGAGTAGGTAGTTGAGTGGCTGTATAGTTGATTGATTGGTTGTCTGAGTACCTGTATGGGTGTATGAGTGTCTGTGTGGGTGGGTGAGGGGTTGAGGGGGGTGTGTGACTGCCTGCATGGATGAGTGAGTGGTTGAGTCAGTGGCTGTGTGGGTTAGTGAGTGCATCTGTGAGGGGCTGTATTTGTGACTGAGTATATGTATGGCTGTGTAAGTGAGTGAATGGATATGTCAGTGGTATATGGGTGAGTAACTGTGCATGTGAAAGGCAGTTTAGGTGAGTGCTGGAGTATATGGGTGACTGTGTGAGTGAGTGATTGTGAGAGTGGCTGTTTGGGTGAGTGTGTGCTTGTGTCAGTAACTGTATAGGTGAATGAGTATGTGCTAGTATCTGTTTGAATAAGTGAGTTAGTGTGTATATAACTGTATAGGTGAGTAAGTGGCTGTGTGATTAACTTTATGGGTGAGTGAGTAGGTATGTGAGTAGCTCTATGGGTGACAGTGTGTGAGTGTGTGAGTGTCTGTATGGGTGTATGAGTTGATATATCAGTGGCTATATTAGTGGATGAGTTTGTATATGAGTGGCTGTATGGGTGACTGAGTGGATGTGTGTGTAGACCTATGAATCAGTGAGTGGGTGTGTAAGTACTGGTATGGGTGTGTCAATGGTTTTGAGAATGGGAGTGTGGAAGCTAGAGTGGGCATATGAAAGGTTATATTGGGGTGTGAGTGGGTGTGTCAGAAATTCTGTGGATGATGTCATCAGTGATGTCATTTGAGATGTGATCAGTGATGTAATATGTGAGGTCATAAGCAGTGCATTGCAAGGGCGCAAGTTATAGTTAGCTGAGCTAACTATAACTGCTAAATTTCTCTGGTTTTGTACAAGTGAAACCTGAGCCTAACTATAACGTCTCTGTAACCTTTGAATTTTTCTGTGAATTTCTAATGCTTTTTTAATTCCATTTTCTAAATATAACATTCCTGTAACCTTTGTTTTTTTCAGTGACTTTCTAAGTTTTTTTAATGCTAATTTCTAACTATAACATCTACTATAACATCCTTGTAACCTTTGTTTTTTTCAGTGAATTTTTATGGTTTTTTATCTAGTAGTCGTGTTTCCAGAGTGGTGGAGCCAGGGGGCTGAGCCTCCGGCCACTCTCAGGAATCCCTCTGCGTAGGACTTACAAGAGGTATCAGAAGGGCTTCTTGGCCCCCAAGGTCCCTCAGGAGTAAAGTAGACTTCATCCCCTAGCCAGTAGTACACCACGAGCTGTGTTTGCAGAGTGGTGGAGAAAGGGGGCATGGCCTCTGAAGATCTCTTAGCAATCCCACTGTGTGGACTTACTGGAGATAACAGGAGGGGTAGTTGGCCCCTAAGGATGTCCTTGGGTTCCAACCACCCCTCCTGTTACCTCCAGCAAGTCCCACACATTGTGCAGAGAGGTTTTCAGTGGCAATGACCCCTTTATCCACCACTTTGCAAACGCACCTCCTGGTACACTACAAGTTCCTGTTTGAAGTGTTGGCGGCCATCAGAACTGTGCATTTTCCTACACAAACTCGTCTTTTTTTCGGGAAGGCTTCACGACCAGAGATATCACAATAATTTTCAACTTAAATTTCTGGAAAATTACTGAGCGGATTGACACCAAATAACGAAAAGTGCAATCTGTGTAACAACATCTACCTTTCTCCTGAATTTTGTGTAATTCCATCCAGCAGTTCAGGCTGTAGGATCGACCCCACCCTCTCCATGACTAAGCAGGTCAACGCCGTTTCCTCATCCTGCTTCAACATCCTCCGAATGCTCCGCAGGATCTTCAAGTGGATCCCCACCGAAACAAGAAAAACAGTCACCCAGGCCCTCGTCACCAGCAGGCTGGACTACGGAAACGCCCTCTACGCAGGAACGACGGCTAAGCTCCTGAGACGGCTGCAACGCATCCAGAACGCCTCTGCACGTCTTATCCTCGACATCCCCCGACGCAGCCACATCACACCCCACCTGAGAGACCTGCACTGGCTCCCTGTCAACAAGAGGATAACCTTCAAGCTCCTCACCCACGCACACAAAGCACTCCACAACTCCGGACCAGCCTACCTCAACAGACGACTCAGCTTCTACACCCCTACCCGCCAGCTCCGCTCGACCAGCCTCGCCCTCGCCACAGTCCCCCGCATCCGGAAAACGACCGCCGGCGGCAGATCCTTCTCCCACCTCGCCGCCAAGACCTGGAACACCCTCCCCACCAACCTCCGACAGACCCAAGACCTACTGGCCTTCAGAAGACTCCTCAAGACCTGGCTCTTCGATCAGTAGCAGCACCACCCCCCTCTTCCCCCAGCGCCTTGAGACCCTCGCGGGTATGTAGTGCGCTTTATAAGTGACATGATTGATTGATTGATTGATTGACAATGCGTTCCTAAGGGAATGAATCAAAAATGCTTTGTTTATGGAAACTAGGTCCTAACTATAACTACCTACTGGCAATCATCAGTAGGTTATATACTTATATATATATGTCTCCATAAAAATTCCTTTTTGCTTGAAGGTGCACTCGACTGTAGAATAATTACACCCCAACCGGCAAATGGTATCCAGACATCATTTATTTTCCTTACGCGTTTCGAGGCCACAAGGCTCTTGATCACAGGTATTTTGCAGTCTGAGCAGAAACGCTGCAAGCAACACGTGTCTCTTTTAAACCCTCTAATGGGCGTTTCTCAAAAAGTCCGGTCTTCATGCTTTCTGGGACACGTAGTTGAAAACAGCACAATTCTTCCCCTCCAGTGGGGTCTGCCCCCCACACGCCCCGGGGACCACCACCTCCCCGGGGCACTAACAAAATTGAAAATGGGGGTCCATTTTGGACCCCCAAGCCCCGAGGACCACCACCTCCCGGGGCTTTGAAAATGTGGGGAGGGGGCCGCGCGGCCCCCCTCCTGGAGCCAGTGATGGCCCTGGGGACCGCCACCCCCAGGGCCGGCTCCTGCAGTGTCCCGGGGTGCCTACCCCGGGACACTGCTGTTTGCAATGACAGGACGGGAGCCTCGCGGCTCCCGTCCTGTCATTGCAAACTGCTTTGAATTTTGGAAGCGAGAGCAGGGAAAGCTGCTCTTGCTTCCAAAATTCAAAGCAGAGCTGCTTTCCACATGGGGAGCTGCATATTAGCAGCTCCCCATGTGGAAAGCTAATGCCGCAGGAGGCGGGGAGCCAGCAGGGTCCGTGGGGAGTTGGGGTCCCCCACGGACCCCAAAAGGATAGGGCCAGCCCTGGGGATGGGGTCCCCGGGGCCTAAGGAGGCCTTAGGAGGGGGCCAGGCAGCCCCCCTCCATCAAATAAAAAAAAGGTGGCTATGGCCCGGGGGATGGGGTCCCCGGGTCGAAATTGGCCACGGGAGGGGGCCCACGCGGTCCCCTTCCCAGTCCTTTTTTATTTTATTTTTTTAAAAGAGGGGACAGGCCCTGGGGGATGGGGTCCCCAGGGCTCAAAAAATTACTAAAAGGGGGGCCACACAGCCCCCTTTAAAAAAAAAAAAAAAATTTTAAAACGGCATTGCGAGGAGGCCACGCCCCTCTTTGACAGCACTCTGCAAACGCGCCCCCTGGCGCGTTTGCAGAGGGGGAACGAATTCCCCTTGAATACTGGGGGTCCCTGGGGGCCAACCAGCCCACCAGGAACCTCCAGTATGCGCCAGCGGGCTGCGTTGCACAGAGGTGGACAGAGGCCACGCCCCTTTTTACACCTCTGTGCAATGCAGCTCTGTGGCGCTTAATGGAGGTAGCTGGTGGGATAGTTGCACCCCAGGGACCCTCAGGATTCAAGGGGAGTTAATCCCCCGACTTAAAATGCGCCACGGGCGCGTTTGCACAGTGGTGAAGGGAGGGCGGGGCCTGAGGTGACATGTGTGCAAACAGGCCCCATGGCGCGTTTTAAGATGGGGAATTAAATCCCCTTCAATCCTGAGGGTCCCTGAGAGCCAACTAGCCCAACAGGTACATCCAGAAAGCGCCACAGAGCTGCGTTGCAGAGAGGTGTAAAAAGGGGTGTGGCCTCTCTACACGTCTCTGCAACGCAGCCCCTGGCGCATACTGGAGGTTCCTGGTGGGCTAGTTGGCCCCTAGGGACCCTCATGATTCAAGGGGACTTAATCCCCCAACTTAAAACGCGCCACAGGGCGCGTTTGCACAGATGTCACCTCAGGCCCCGCCCCCTCCCTTCACCATTGTGCAAATATTCCTCTAAAATCTGCCGAACTACGAATTCTGATTTACTCACCTGTTATCAGGAGAGACCTCAGTGCTGCATCTTTCAGCCCAGTACTAATCCTGAAAAGTAATTTTAACCGTACTTACCAGTAACTTAAATTTCCTTCCATAGGATATCATTGCCTGCTTTTTGCTGAAAAAGTTTCTAAGTGTTGATTTTTGAAACATACAAATATTCCTCTAAAATCAGCCGAAATACGAATTCCGATTTACTCACCTGTTATCAGGAGAGACCTCAGTGCTGTATCTTTCAGCCCAGTACTGGTCCTGAAAAGTAATTTTAACCGTACTTACCAGTAACTTGAATTTCCTTCCATAGGCTAACATTGACTGGTTTCACTTGGAAATTCTTCTAAGTGTGGAGTTTTGGAACTTTAAAATATTCCTCTAAAATCAGCCGAAATACGAATTCCGATTTACTCACCTGTTATCAGGAGAGACCTCAGTGCTGCATCTTTCAGCCCAGTACTGATCCTCAAAAGTAATTTTAACCGTACTTACCAGTAACTTGAATTTCCTTCATAGGCTAACATTGACTGGTTTCACTTGGAAATTCTTCTAAGTGTGGAGTTTTGGAACTTTATAATATTCCTCTAAAATCAACCAAAGTACGAATTCCAATTTACTCACCTGTTATAAGGAGAGAACCCAGTGCTGCATCTTTTAGCCCAGCACTGACCCTGAAAAGTAATTCTAACCGTACTTACCAGTAACTTGTATTTCCTTCCATAGGAATCCATTGTCTGGTTTTCAGCAGAAAAGTTTCGAAGTGTCGATTTTCACAAACTACAAATATTCCTTAAAAATCGCCTGTATGACTTAAACGCATTCTTTCAACTGTTTACAGGAGATGCACCAGTGCTGGATCCAGGATCCAACACTGAGTAAGAAAAAGTAACGATAACAGTTTTTACCTGCTAAGTGAATTTCCTTCCATAGGATAACATTGGTGATTCTATGAGAAAAAGTTTCTAAGTGTCAACTTTTAAAATACAATAATATTCCTTAAAAATCACTACTGTAACCAAAACGCTTTTACTCAACTGTTTACAGGAGATGTCCCAGGACTGAATCTAGGATCCAGTCCTGTGGTTAGAAAAAGTAATCCATAAAGTAACTAATTGCATTTAACTAGAAATTCACATTGAGCTGAATGTTGCATTGTGTTTGAAAATGTGTTGCCCATTGCAACAACTGTAACTACTGTACTTAAAAGTCTATTGCCTATGTGCAAAGTATTTAAACTAAAGTAATTCATTCTGAGAAAGTATTTTTTGTAATGTATAATGTAATTACAATGTAATTTAAAAAATAAAATATGTAAAAAAAAATTGTTTCTAAAAATGTAGTAAATCAGTATGAAAAAAATAAATATAACAATTAATACATTTAAAAATTGTCATTTACAAAACCTTTGAAATTCACTGAAAAAACCGTAGGTTTCAGACATGTTATAGTTAGGAATTAGCATTTAAAAAACCTTTGAAATTCACTGAAAAAACCATAGGTTTCAGACACGTTATAGTTAGAAATTAGCATTTAAAAAACCTTTGAAATTCACTGAAAAAACCATAGGTTTCAGGCACGTTATAGTTAGAAATTAGCATTTAAAAAACCTTAGAAATTCACTGAAAAAACCATAAGGTTTTAGGGACAGTTATAGTTAGTTGGACATTGCACTTGTACAAAACCCGTGAAATTCCCCCGTTATAGTTAGTTCAGGTAACTATAACTCGCGCCCACGCAATGCACTGCTGATGACGTCACATATTACATCACTCATGACATGGTCAGTGACATCACTGATGACATCACTGATGACATCTCAAATGACATCACTGATGACATCACTGATGACATCATCCATGTGAGAATGTAATGCATCTTCTCACACCCTAATATAAGTTTTGATACACCCACTCTACATTACAGACTGCCATTCTCAAAACCATACACACTCCAATACCAATAAGTACATACCCACTCACTGATTCTTAGGTCTACACACACACATCTACTCACTCACCCGTACAGTCACTCATACTTACAGTCACTCAGTACAGGACTATCATATGCACTCATACACCTATATAAACACTCACACAACGCAACTCATCCATAGAGGTACTCACACACCTAGTCAGTCATGCAAATAATTAATCACACTCCAATTTACTCACCTATACAGTTATACACACCAGCTCACTTACTCATAAAAATACTAGCACATTCTTACGCTCCTATGCAATCACTGATGCAAGTACACACTCATCCATATAGCCACTCTCACAATCACACACTCTCACTTATAGCCATTTATATACTCCAACACACATATATACTGCCTTTCACATATGTAGTTACTCACACATGTACCACTGAGATATACATTCAATCACTAACACACCCATACACACACTCACCCACCCATACAGTCCATCACAGACGCACTCTTGAAACCATGCACCCAGTGAATCACCCACTCACACATCTATGCACAGAGTCACACACACCCCACCCACACAAACACTGAGGCACCCATACAGATACTCAGAGAACCAATCCATAACCCATATAGACACTCATTTAGCTAGTCAGAAACCCATGCAGTTGCTTACACAACAACAGACAGACGGATACAGACATTCACACAGTTTAGTCACTCACACATGCATCCAGTAAGATACGTTTAATCACTCACTTATAGACTCAGTCACGCACCTACTAAATCATCCATTCAGGCGCTTCTACACCCACTCATTCTTCAATACGCCTTTCCCTATATATATTAAACATATTTAAACTTTACAGAAACACACAGTCACTGGATGATGTCATCAGTGATGTCATCAGTGATGTCATTTGAGAAGTCATCAGTGATGTCATGAGTGATGTCACTGACCATGTCATGAGTGATGTAATATGTGACGTCATCAGCAGTGCATTGCGGGGCGCGAGTTATAGTTACCTGAACTAACTATAACGGGGAATTTCACGGGTTTTGTACGAGTGCAATGTCCAACTAACTATAACTGTCCCTAAAACCTTATGGTTTTTCAGTGAATTTCTAAGGTTTTTTAAATGCTAATTTCTAACTATAACGTGCCTGAAACCTATGGTTTTTTCAGTGAATTTCAAAGGTTTTTTAAATGCTAATTTCTACCTATAACGTGTCTGAAACCTATGGTTTTTTCAGTGAATATATATATATATATATATATATATATATATATATATATATATATCTCTATATATGTATATATATATAGATATATTACCTACTGACGGTCGCCAGTAGGTAGTTATAGTTACAACCTAGTTTCCATAGGAAAAGCATTTTTTGATTTGCTAATAACTTTGGCGTCATTTGATGAATCTTTCTCCCAAAAAAGTCTATCCAGGTCAGCTCCTATCCTGAAAGTTTGGGGGTGATTCGTCAAGCGGGGGCTGAGAAAAAAGGGGGGTCCCAAAACGCGTTTTCCCCATGTTAATTTCCATAGGAACTTTTGCGACGAGCTACAGCCCGAACTGCTGAACGGAATTACCCCAAATTTGGCAGAAAGGTAGAGCTTGGTTCAGAAAGCGACCTTTTTTTTAAATGGTGTAAATCCGTGTAGTAGTCTTTGAGAAATTCAAAAAATAAGAGTCAAAAATCAATTTCCCATAGGAAACTTTGTGCAAGGCTACAGCCGAAACTACTGAACGGAATTACCCCAAATTTGGCACAAAGGTAGAGCTTGGATCAGAAAGCGACCTTTTTTTAAATGGTGTAAATCCGTTCAGTAGTTGCTGAGAAATTAGAAAAATAAAAGTTTCGATATCTGGGCGGAGCCTAAGTCCTGTGCACGAGCTTCACAGTGATTGGCTGCCAACACTCCAAACCAGGAAGTGTTGGCAGCCATCTTGTGGCTCGGTAGAAGCGAGTCGCTAGAAAACAGAGAAACAAAGGTATAAAACAAGAGAAGTGGGCAGGGTAGAAACACCCTGACCCCCTAGGCCTGCTCAGGGGGTCCCAGAAGGACCCCCAGGGCTCAAAAAAGATTTTTTTTGTTTTGTTGTAATTTTGGCAAGTTTGCACAGTGGTGGAGGGAGGGGGCGGGGCATGACATAGCAAGTGTGCAAACGAACCCCCTGGCACATTGTAAATTGGGGGATTAAGTCCCCTTCAATCCTGAGGGTCCCTGGGGGCGAACTAGCCCACCAGGTACCTCCAGTATGCGCCAGGGAGCTGCGTTGCAGAGAGGTGTTGAGAGGCCATGCCCCTTTTTACACCTCTCTGCAACGCAGGTCTGTGGCGCTTACTGGAGGTAGCTGGTGGGCTAGTTGGCCCCCAGGGACCCTCAGGACTCAAGGGGATGTAATCCCCCAATTTACAACGCTCCAGGGGGCGCGTTTGCACAGTGGTGGAGGGAGGGGGCTTGGCCTGATGTGACAAGTGTGCAAACGCGCCCTGTGGTGCGTTTTAAGTTGGGGATTGAGTCCCCTTGAATCCTGAGTGTCCCTGGGGGTCAACTAGCCCACCATGCCATGCCCCTTTTTACACCTCTCTGCAACGCAGGTCTGTGGCGCTTACTGGAGGTAGCTGGTGGGTTAGTTGGCCCCCAGGGACCCTCAGGACTCAAGGGGATGTAATCCCCCAATTTACAACGCTCCAGGGGGCACGTTTGCACAGTGGTGGAGGGAGGGGGCTTGGCCTGATGTGACAAGTGTGCAAACGCGCCCTGGGGTGCGTTTTAAGTTGGGGATTGAGTCCCCTTGAATCCTGAGGGTCCCTGGGGGTCAACTAGCCCACCAGGTACCTCCAGTAAGCGCCAGGGAGCTGCGTTGCAGAGAGGTGGTCCAAGGCCACGCCCCCTTTTTACACCACTCTGCAACGCAGCTCTGTGGCGCTTACTGGAGGTAGCTGGTGGGCTACTTGGCTCCCAGGGACCCTCAGTACTCAAGAGGACTTAATCCCCCAATTTACAACACACCAGGGGGTGCGTTTGCACAGTGGTGCAGGGAGGGGGCATGGCCTGATGTGACAAGTGTGCAAACGTGCCCTGTGGCGCGTTTTAAGTTGGGGGATTAAGTCCCCTTGAATCCTGAGGTTCCCTGGGGGCCAGCTAGCCCACCAGGTACCTCCAGTATGCGCCAGTGAGCTGCTTTGCAGAGAGGTGTTCAGAGTCCACGTCCCTTTTTACACCTCTCTGCAACGCAGCTCTGTGGCGCTTACTGGAGGTACCTGGTGGGATAGTTGGCCCCCAGGGCCATCAGGACTCAAGGTGCATTAATACAATACATGGAGAAAACACGTTTTGGGACCCCCCGTTTTTCTCGGCCCCCGCTTGGCAAATCACCCCGAAACTTTCAAGACAGGAGCTGATCAGAGCACCCCACTAGTTTTGAATATTTCGCGAAGATTCGTCATCCGGCGCCAAAGTTATTGGGAAAAGAAAAAATGCTTTTCCTATGGAAACTAGGTCCGAACTATAACTATCTACTGGCGACCGTCAATAGATAATATATATATATATATATATATATATATATATACACATATATATATTACCTACTGGCGGTCGCCAGTAGGTAGTTATAGTTAGGACCTTGTTTCTATTCAAAGAGCGTTTTTTCCTTTTGCCAATATCTTTGGCGCCGTTTTACGAATCTTCGTGAAATTTTCCAAACTAATGGTTCACTCAGGTCAGCTCCTGTCTTGAAAGGTTCGGGGTGATTGGTCAAGTGGGGGCCGAGAAAAAAGGGGGTCCCAAAACGCATTTTCTCCATGTTAATTTCCTGAGGAAATTTTGGAACAAGCTACAGCCCGATCTGCTGAACGGAATTACACCAAATTTGGCAAAAAAGTAGCTCTTGGTTTAGAAAGCGACCATTTTTATAAATGGTGTAAATCCTTTCAGTAGTTAATGAGAAAATAAAAAAATAAAAATATTGATATCGGAGTACCGAGGAGGATTCGCAAATCCTCCCGTGCACGAGCTTAATTCTGATTGGCTGGCAACACTCCAAACCAGAATGTGTTGGCAGCCATCTTGTGACTCGGTAACTGAGTTACAAGAAAACAGTAGAAAAAACATTAAAAAAGAAGAAAAGCGGGCAGGGTAGAAACACCCTGACCCCCTAGGCCTGCTCAGGGAGTCCCACAAGGACCCCCAGGGTCAAAAAAAGCATAAAAAAACCCAAAATCGGCCAAATTTGCGCTGGATTCGTGAATCCGGCTGAAAATGTTTTAAAAAACTAAGCTTCGTTTGTTTTAAGCCCCCGGGTGGGCCAGATCCCGGGGGCAATTTATAATTATAGTGTGGGGGGCCTGTGGGGCTCCCACAGCCCCGGGTATCACCACCTCTCCGGGGCTTTGCTCATAATGTGCGGGGGGCACGTGGCCCCCCGCAGCCCCCGGGACCACCAACTCCCTGGGGCTTTTTAAAAAAAATGCATGGGGGGGCACCTGCTCCGCACGCTGCCCCGGGGACCGCCACCTCCCCAGGGCTTTGCTATAATAGGGGTGGGGGGGCCTCGCGGGCCCCCAAGCCCCGGGGACCGCCACCTCCTCGGGGCTCCAATAAAATTGAAGGAGTGTCAAAGCACGCACTACAAATCCCATCATGGAATGCTCATCTGAGTGGCCTATCACGGGGCATCTAATTGCATATAGGTGCCTCAGTGCTGCGGACTGTTTGTTACTATGGCTATGATTAAGGAGCAGCAGCTCTGAAACGCGTCAGGCTACAAGATATCAGAATGCGCTTGTTTGTCTTTCATAAAATAAAGGCTGCACAAGGAGTCTACTGCTGCTCGAGAGCGTCCTCGTCCTTTGGGCAAGTGGAGATGATGTAATTATGGCAGCCCGACCGTGAAGGACTGCAACACCTCGATGACTGAAAGAGGGCCACGGAGCTGGAAATTATGTCGAGTTCCTATGTGGGGCAGCAGTGAATAATTAAAGACTACACGCATTTTGAGGCCCATTGGAGGGCTTTTGATATTGGGACTCATGGAACGCAGCACCCATTGGGGTCTGAATGTTAAAGCACGCACTACAAATCCCATCATGCAATGCTCATCTGAGTGGCCTATCAGTGGGCATCTGATTGCATATAGGTGCGTCAGTGCTGCGGACTGTTTGTAACTATGCCTATGATTAAGGAGCAGGAGCTCCGAAACGCGTCAGGCTACAAGATATCAGAATGCGTTTGTTTGTCTTTCAGAAAATAAAGGCTGCACAAGGAGTCTACTGCTGCTCGAGTGTGTCCTCGTCCTTTGGGCAAGTGGAGATGATATATATATATATATATATTTATATCTTCCAAAACGAGTTTCCCCATGCAGAGACGCACTCAACACCGGATAACTCAACAGAGTTCTTTTAATTTGCAAAGCCAACCTGGTACTCTTGCGTTTGAATAATTTAATCGCCTGATGCGTTTCGAGCCTTCTGGCTCTTGTTCACAGGCAGAGAGAAAACTTTGCACTATCATTCCGCGGCACTTTTCCCTTGGTTTATTTATCCTCCGATGGATTGTCTCAGGTGAGTTTCATTTATTGCATGCATGCTGGGAAATGTAGTGCCACGGGTCATTCTTCTCGTTCAGTGGGTGTGCTCCGTTTTCAAAATCACATGATAGTGCGAAGTTTTCTCTCTGCCTGTGAACAAGAGCCAGGAGGCTCGAAATGCGTCAAGCGATTAAATTATTCAAACGCAAGAGTACCAGGTTTGCTTTGCAAGATAAAAGAACTCTGTTGAGTGCGCCTCTGCATGGGGAAACTTGTTTTGGAAGATGTAATTATGGCTGCTCCAGTCGTGGAGGTTCGCACCGCCCTGCTCAATTAAAAGGGGTCCTGCAGAGGCATAGAACTCATCGTAGCCTCGCAGCAGGAACAAAGGATTATTACCAACTGGTTTTCTTGCGCTTGGAAGCCCAGTGGAGGGCATGTTTTATGGAGTGATTTTGAAAACGGAGCACACCCACTGAAGGACCAGAAATTCCATTCTGGATCTTTTGGCAAAATATGTTGATTACTTCATCAAACCATTTGAACAGAAAGTTTCCTTCTATACAAGAGGCAGCATAGATATTATGTAGAAGATAGATGGCAGTGATTTTGAGAAAATGAAGAATCTTCTCACAGCAATTGATGTATAATCATTGTTCAACATTATTCCCAGGTATATTTGAAGTCACAGAGTTATATTTTGAGAGAATAGACACCACACAATGTAACCACATAATGTATTGTCAAACTGGTAAGGATCTGCCTGTTTTGGGATTTAAAAATAAGTGTTATCTCCCAGTCAAGGGAAATGCTGTGGCTTGTGCCTTTGGCCTGGAGAGAACAGCCATTCTCTTCATGGCTCAATATGAAGAGATGTGGGTTTGTAATAATAATCCATACAGGATTAACATCCAAATGTAGACCAGAGTTATTGATGATATTCCAATGATTTGGTATTGGAGATTGGACCAATCATATTCTTTCCATCGGTGGTTAAATTCGCACTCACAATATATAGAGCTAACACTACATTCTGATAATTCAAAAATTAACTTCTTGGACTTAAGGAACATATGGTTCACTCATAACATCATACCACAGGACAACAAATAGAAACAACCTTCTCCAATCGAAAAGTTCTAATCCCAGGAAGTTGAAGTATAACTTCCTCTAGTACAGTTTCTATGAATATAACACATTTGTACATGTAAAGAGGAGTTCTTTATTAATGCTAAACTGTCAGAAAGAGGCTCCCCAAAACTATTTTTAAAAGTTCACTCAAACAGGCATGACACATGGAAACATTATTAACCCCAAAAGACCAGAAGAATAAAACATCAATAGTTTGTGTAACCACCATCAACAGAATGATGCATGAATTCAAGAACATGTGAATAAAGATTGACACATGATTGAGGCATTCCCACTACTTAAAAAAAGGCATATCTTCTTGTTTAAAAGGAGTAACAGTTGCAAAGATTATCTCCTGAGATGACAATTTGGAGAATGACAGAAGAAATTGAGCATTGCATAAGCTTTAGGTTTACCACTGACCAGAGGCCACAATGAATGTGTTTCTTCTGTTGTATGTGATAAAGCCATTGCGGGATCTCAATTCACACAGCAAAGACTTATGGTGACCCCCAATACATTTACTAACTGCAATACCACAAATGTGGTGTACATGATCACTTGTCAATGCAATTTGTCCCATGTTGGCAAACCAGCCTACGTATCAAAAAATGTATCCAAAAACATCCATTCAACATAAGATGTAATGTCATTACAGCAGCATTGGTCTCCCATTTAATTGAGAAAGAATACACAAGAGAAGACTTGAGATGGGGCATATTGGAATCAATTCACTCTGATGACACCGAAGTAATATGCACATGCTGTTACTGTATCATGATCGAAGTATGATCCTTCACTTACATACAGTAGAGCAGTGGTACTCAAAGTACGGCCTGCTGGCCACTTGCGGCATGCTAGACCTTTCCATGTGGCCCCCATGCGGAAAACAACAGAAGCCATTGTTTTGCCTATGTTCGTTCCTCAGAGGCTGCGTTCAAAGTGAAAAAAAGTAACAACGGACCATGCTCAGGAAATTAATGTCTACCTGTCAGCTGCAGGCCCCCTACCTTCCTGCATAGTGTCGTCACTCGCATGCAGTCGGCAGAGGGAGAGGCATTTAAAAAGGGTATGCACATTGCTTTTTTTCCTTTCCAGCCAAGCATAGACATTGTGTCTCACCTGCCTTCAGCCTTTCCTCGCCACCCCCTTTTAGCTCCAAGTCTGTGCATTATTTCCAGCCCTGCCTCTCCACTTGGATCGGCCAAAATTTTGACTGACTTCACCTCAGCCCATGGGTTACTGACGATCTGCAGCCAGAGCTTCATTTTTAAAGTAAGTCAGCTTGCCAGGAGATGGGAGGAACCAGAGAACAGTGAGTTGGAGACAGGGTGGGTTTGCTGAAGCAAGGGTGGGAGCTCCAAGGGGGCAAAGAAGGTGGTTTAAAGTAACCAGGTGCATAATCTCTGATAAGATTAATAAAATATTCCAATATCTGTAATATTAGTAAGGGGATAAATGTATTTATTTGGCCCGTTTTCAACCCGTACTTTTTGTAGCCACCCAACATTGTTTTTTTTTTGCTTTGTTTTTTTTCTAAAGGAAGTTTATTATTAGTTTTTATTTGCAAACATGTTCTCCTAAATAGCTGCACACAAGTGTCACCTCATTGGTTGTGTGTACACCTCTGTAACTGTGAGGGGTTTGTGCCATCGTTCATGAGGCGGGGTCGTGCCATTGGTGGTGAAACAGGGTCATACCATCGGTTGTGAGATGGGTTCCTGCCATCTGTCGAGAGACGGGGTTGTGCCTTTGGTTGTGAGACTTCACAGCAAACTGCCCAATATTTTCAAAACTATGTTCTGCGAAAGTGGCATCGCTGAAGCAAGCCCTATTATCCCAGCAAAAGCTCTTTCTGTGTCACATGAAAAAATCTGAGGCTGTAACTGAGGCATCTTTCCAAATATGCTACTTGCTTGTAAAACATTTAAAAAAAAACGTTTACATAGGCAGAGATGATTAAGAAAGGTTTTCTTTCAGCTGCAGACATTTTATTTTCCAACTACTCCAATAAATCTAACATTATGAAGGAAATAGGGTCATAACAACTGTCTGATTCCACATGTGCACATAGAATTGTGTCAATGGGTGACAATGTTCTGGAATAGGTCATTAATGTAGTCAAAGTGTCCCCTTTCTTTTGAATTGCTGTTGATGAGTCAACAGATGTAGGTGATGTGGCACAATTAATGGTTTGGGTGAGTTATTTGCAGCTGCGGCTCGCAGAGGGAATGATGTGGGGTGGTGGGGCGGGGCGGGGGCGGGGCAGGGTGGGGGGGCAGTGGAGTCGAACATATGACGACAAGGAGTAAAGTAAGTAAATAAATAAATAAAACTATTTACCTTGCGCTCGCTGCATCGCCGAGTTGGCGATGCAGCAAGCGCAAGGTAAATAGTTTTATTTATTTATTTACTTACTTTACTCCTTGCCGTCGTATGTCTGACTCCACTACCCCCTCCACCCTGTCCCGCCCCTGCCCTACCGCCCCACAGCATACCCTCTGCGAGCCGCCACTGGTTATTCGGAACAAGCAATCATTCCAAAGGAAGACCCCTCTCTGCCTTTTGCCATTGCATGGTCACACAAGAGGAGAGAATGTATTGAACAGCATATGTAATTTTTTCAAATCTCATCAGCTGACATTTAACATCTTGTAAGTATCACTACATATGGGGCATGATTGGACATGAGAGAGGCTTTGTATCTCTGTTAAGAAAACAACTTCCATCATCCACTTTCATTGATTATGGACTAGTGGAAGAGGTGTGGTGCAGCGGCCAGGGCTGCTGACTCCGGAACACCGAGGCTCATGGTTCGATCCCCGGCACTGGCGGCAGGTTAGCCCAGCACCATGTAACTCTGGGCAATAGCTCGCTTAATCTTCCCGATGGCCCCCCAGCGCCTTGACACCCTCAGGGGTAATTGTTCGCGCTTTACAAATACCGGTATTTAATTTCATTATCATTGCACAATCCATCAGGGTTGTGCAAACATAAAACAAGGACAACTAAATGATGTTATGAAGTAAGTAGTAAGAATTGTCAATTTTATTCAAGCAAAAGTACTCAACCAAAGACTTTTCAAATCATTGCTGCAGGATGCAGAAACTGTATATGCAGACCAGTTTTTACATATCGAAGTAAGGTGGTTGAGCAAAGGTAGAGTTCTAGAAAGATTTATTACTTTGCTGCCAGAAATTGATCAGTTTTTAATCAGTCGAGGACAATCCTTCCCAGAAATGTATGCCTTGAATTGGCTCACCATGCTCCATTTTATGTGTGACATTTTCTCACATTTCAACACTCTCAATCTGGTACTTCAAGGTAGACAGAAACTTGTGTCCTCAATTATGAGTACCATAAATTCTTTCAATGGTAAACTTGATCTGTTTAGAGAGCAGCTGGAAGATGGTGATCTCACATACCTTTCTAAGTTGCAGGCTTTAACCCAGAGGATCAAAAAAGCTCAAGAAATGTTGTTGAGTCTCAAAATGTGTGCTTATCTGGAGGACATTTCTGGGGACATAAAGAGGTGATTTTCTTAGTTTAGAGTTCTCATCCAACTTTATATGCTTGTAGAAACCACACACATGGATGGTTAGTGCAAGGAATATTGAAGCTGTTAAACTTCTTGGTGTGAAAAGGGCACAAGCTGAGATGAAACCAATTGACATGCAATACAGCTCTGTGCTTCAATCCTCTTTCTTGAAGAGGGAACCAGAACATTTCTGGCAAAGCGTGCCCTCGGAAAAATGTCCTCTTTTTTTTACCTTGGCACAGAAAATACTATGGGGGATATCACAAGAACGTGTGTTAACTATCGCCAAATTCGCTCAACGCAACTTCTCACATCGCAGTCCATCGCGGGAAAATAACACCGCGTTAACGTCCCATTCCCAACACAGCGGTAACATGCGATGGTTTTGCGAGAACGTAGAAAATGACCGCGAGTAACTCACCAGGATGGCGATAAAAAATCCAAAGTCGAACGTGAAAAAAGTTGCGATGGGCCCAATCGCAATAAGACAATCAGCGAAAAGCAGCACCAGGCCTGCAAATCACACACGTCAGGTGGGAAAAATCACCATAAAAGCAGAAAAAAAAAACACAAACAAAAACCGAACCACGGCGAAGCACTATGGAGGCAGCCGGAGCAGGTACAGAGGACGGCCAGAACCCCACAAGCCCCACGGAGGTCCAGCCTGGGACCCCGGGGACAGGGAAGGGCAAGGACCAGAAGAAGAGGAAGACGAAGTTCAGTCCACAGGAAAACAGGATCCTGATCACGGAGGTGGTAGAACACCATCAACAACTGTTCATCACCTCCACTGTGTCATTGGCAACCAAAAATGCAACATGGCAGTCCATCCTGGGCAAGGTGAATGCAGTCGGAGTGCTGAGGAGGACAATGGAAGAGCTCAAGAGGCGCTGGAATGATGTCAAGCGCAAAACCAAGCAGAAACTCGCCAACAACCAGAAGGCAGCAATGCAGACTGGAGGTGGGAGTCCTGCGCCACAGGAGGAGCTGGATGAGATGGAGGAAATGGTGTCCACAGTCATCAGTGGGGAGACAGTGGCAGGAGTTGGGGGACCGGACACTGCTCAACATGACCGGACACAACAGCAACAGGGTGAGTAACCACCAGGGACTGGGGGGACGGGGGAAGATGGGCACAATGGCACACATGCACAATCAAGAATAGCACACTGCACACCCACAATGACACGGGGTCATGCCCCTAATCTCCTTGGCATACTGAAGCACACACAGAAACAGTAAGTGGACCCCCATCCACAATGAACCCAGCAACCCACAACCCAATTAACCCACAACCCACAACACAATGAACCCAGCAAAGCGGCGTGTCTTTGAGCCACACTGACAATGCAAGTGACACTGCATGACGAATAGCATGGCTACAGTCAATTTACCATGACATGTTGCACGCCACAACACTGAGGTGGCTGAGTGTGGACCACATCCGGAAAGGTGCAGGCCACACCCTGACACATCCACCTGCACAAACAACCCCTGACCTCAACAACACACCTGTGGACAAACCATGCCCCACAGTCCCAACTCCCACCAAGGGCCCAATTCACCCAAGTATGCAACATCTCAGCACTGTAGAAGCACAGAAGTCAAGGCACACCGCCTGAAAGAGATAAGGGCCAGCCACATCAGAGCTGCAGGGGCGACTCTCCCAAAATTCAGCGCCCACACATAATATTCAGAGCACATCAACATTGACAACAATGTGGTATGAACTGCAACACGTTCACAACAGAACAGAGGAGCCAAGTGGTGCCGCTTGTGTGAAGGAACTGGCCAATTACATTTGGCATAGCAGGGAAACGTGGGATGAACATGTACAAGCACAAACACACATCCGTGATGTTGTCGAAATGTCCACTGTCCCGCATCGTCATGCAGTCTGTATGTAAATTTGTACAATGCGTCAACATACATGTGAACACAATGTAAAACTGCATCTACCCTTCACATTGCAGAGGGAGAACCAACACCTCCTGCAGAGCAGACCCAACCTCTCCACTGGTGACGAAGAGGACCACACCACAATCGATCCCGACGCCCTCCAACAGCTCATGGACACCCTCAGGACCCCACGTCCAGGAGCAGGGCATCCCAGCTGCATCGAGGAAACCCCACCCCCTGCACAGACCACACAGCAGGAAGCACCTACCACCACGGCTGACTCCCAGGACCCCCACGAACAACACATGGCCTTCCAACGCCGTGTGTTGGAGTGCCAGGAGAAGGTGGCTGATCAGGTGCGGGTGGGGTTTGGCCGCATGGCAGCCAAACTTGATGACATACATGGGTGTCTGATTCCCATCAGGGACCACTTTCAGTCCCTAACGGACACCCACAGTCCGCTCCATGCTCTCCAACGATCCATGGCTGACATCGCTGGAGTCATGATACTGAGACAAGAACAACTGTCCAGTCAGAGTGGCTCCAGCGATGTCAGCCGGGAGTTGGGACAGATGCGGGGGCTCATGGAGACCATGGTGCGGATGGCGGCGGACAGGATGGCTGACATGGCTGCACACCAGCGGGATGTGGCTGGGGCCTTCAATGCCCTGCAGCACATCGTCATGGCATTGCTGCCTCAAGGCCTTGCTCAGATGAGTGCTGCTGCAGCTTCTACATCCACATCTTCGCCCCCTGATGTCTCAGTGCCTCACAGTGCGGCAGGCAATCCACCACCACCCACGTGTGAGGCACATGTGCCATCAGAGGACGAAGATGGGGGTGAACCAACCTTACTGGTAAGGAGGAGGCAGTAGCATTCATCTACGCAAAATGGTGGGTTTCTGCTTGGTCCAGCCCTTTGCATCATGACCTTCCACTGTCCCCCGATACACTCTACCTCACTCACCTTGGACCTCGACATGGACTGCCATCTCCTGTTTGGTTACCAATGACACAGCGATCAGACTGCGGATTGGACTCTTCCCCTTCCTATGTACTTGTCATTCCCTAAAGGACTCTGGCTGGCCCTCCACGGGCCAGTAATGCGAAGTGGGGTTTGCATGGCCCTGTACTGCTCCAGCTGCAACACTCCACTGGATGTGAATTAAACATTCAGAATCACACAGATGTGTCGTGCCTTTGGTCATTCATGTATGTGAGTATGGTTGAATGTAGGGTGAGAGATTCCCCCTGACGTCCATGTTGCTCATGTCGTGGAACTTGAGTGACAGGGTGCAACAGTGCCGATTGTGGTCTGGGTGGCGAAGTCACTACAACAAGGACACACGCATCAGTTACTTCCATGTCCAGCCCAGAACTGGAGCACACCCAGATCCCCGGGTTCATTGTTCCCACCCCTACGCTGGCCTGCCATACGCCAGGCCAGTCCACTCCGCTTACGCTTACAGGGGGGGACGACAATGCCGAATGTCCCAGGTCGTCCCTGTGGTGTTCTGCTGATCACTGGTCTAGTCGTCAGCATGCCACGGCCACTCCCTGAGGGCTCGTTCAGACCCACACCACACCCATCCAGCACAGGCGTCACGGGACATGTGACCCTGCCAATCAAAGGGGCCTAGCACGTCACATACCCCACTGCAGGTGTGGTAGTCCGTAGGAGGTCCTGGGGGGTGGGGGGCCTGGGGGTGGTGGCGGTGGGTGTTGTGGCCCTCTTGGGGCTCTGAGCTGCATGATCAGTAGCTCCATGGCCTCTGTTGTTCTTCTGGTATGGCTGTGGGCTGGGCTCCCTTTCATGGTGCAGGTTGTCGTCCGACTTTACACCAGGTAAGAGCAGGTGTTAAATCCCTGCTGCTAACGCGCCTTATCGCATGTTTTTGAGTCTTATCGCAGATCTGGCTGGTCGTTGAGAATGTTGCGATGTGGTGTTTTCGCGGCTTTTTGCACAGGAATGCCTACTCTGCCTATCATTAGCGTTAGTTGCCGGTGTCATCCGTGGCGATGTTTTTTGCGGCTGCTATCGCGGGTAAACTGGTGATATCGGCTGTTAGCACCTGCTTGTGAATGGTGCGATGAATTTATCGCCACTTTGGCTGCGATAAAGTGCCGCTAACTCGGCGATGAGTCCTTGAGAATATGCCCCACTGTATGTTTGGTTCCACATATGTGTGTAAATGTTCCTTTTCCACAATGGGTGTTCTAAAACATAAACTAAGAAACAAACTGACTGATGGACATCTGGATCACCCTTTAGACTTTCACTTCCTGAAAAATATCCAGAGTACAGGAAATTAATTGCGGACATGAAGTATAAACTTAGCTCATAAGTCTGTGCTTTGTAAAAGACTTTTCCTGCATTCTATGTGCCTTTGTACTTACTGTTCTACATTCACTAAGGAGCCTTCAAATCAGAATAAAACTCCATGTGCAGCATCAATATTGGTAGATTTGCACTGCAACTCTTGCACACTGGAAAGCACTCTGCATGTCTTCACTTAATCTATTCATGTGTGATATGAAGGAACTAGTTATACCTCAGCTCCTTTCCATCTTTGTCTTTGAATATCAAAATTGATGTTTAACCAACATTGCCAGTGATACCTAATAATCAGAATGCATTTAGTACCTAATCTAAATGCTACTCTTATCAAAATAAAAGACATTTTAAAAAGTGTTGGGTTGAATGTACTTTCAATAGACAGAGCTTATCATTCTTAAATCAATGTGCGTAATTTATACCACAAAGTGCACATTTTCCATGAATTAGCTGAGCATTCTTTGGAATGGCTACATTTCAAAAATACATACACATGTTTATTTAAAATCTCACATTTCTTACTCTTTTGAACAGTTCATTTAAAGAAGTACTTTGGAAATGCTATGCAGGGTTTTACTCCACATGGTAGAATTTGTCCGGTCCTGCCCCGCGCACGAATTACTACACATCCTCCCCTACGGTCATCTGTGAGGCCCCCAGTGATTCCCCAGACTGTGTATTTTATCCCCTGAGGAAATGTTTGTGAGCTCCCATGCAGCAGAGAATGGTCTAAATGAAATGTTACAGATACAGAATGCTAATTAAAAACTCATTCATGACAAAGAAGCAATTTATACAGATTTAAACAAGGTTGCCTAATTCAAATAACAAATGACATAGAACCATGGGTTTTGTATATAAACAGGGTGTAACAACCCACAAATGTCACACATATGGTTGGAGATGAGCTTTGGGGCGTACAGGTGCTGGCATCCTAGTGTGTTAGACCAGTATGTGATTTTACCTCTCATTTCCTAATAACAGATAAATAATGCAAGGATTAACCCTGTAGTCATCCCAACAGTTGACAAACAAAGGTACCAACACCACTATACACAGTTATCCCCACAAAATGTGTGCTGAAATAATTGTGCTGTATAATATATCATTTATGAAATTGGGCTTCTATTAGATGCTTAGTTAGTTCACATGCAGAGTGTCACATTAAGGCCCCAACATACCCTTTTAAAATAGAGTAGATGAAACACTGACAAAGAGCAGTACTCCTTACAAGTTATTGCATTTTAAATAATGTATTAAGGGGACTACATGACTGTAAGCCATGTGTTACATCACTAAATAGAAGGCCATGCTAAAATAAGGTAGTCTGACCACTGGAATAGCCACTGAAGACATGGCAAGGAGAATGTATTTTCATATTGTATGATCATGACATAGAACTAGTGCCTATCGTTTACATTTAGGTACCAATGATTAAATATAAACATATAATATAAAGTCTATAATTTGTACATGAGCAACCTGACATAGAGAAGGTCATCGCTCAACTATTACTGCCTGAGCATATCACCAGGCCCCAGACATGATGCATGTTTCTAAAGATTTGTCACACCTGACCAAGAGAAACAAAGCCTCTGCTCGAGTGGACATTGATTCGATACAACAAGCCAGATTTATACGGTTTAGGCATGGGAATGGGGAAAACAGATACAGTGTCACCTAATGTAGTCCCCACATGGGCTCACTGAGTGAGAAGTCCACACTCAGTACATGCCTGCAAGTAAAGATAAATCTGGCAGCTCGTCTACAGCTTTAGGCAAACAAGGTGCTCTAAGTGTTTAACAATTATTATAAAGTAATTGTTCTATACTTATCTTTGACCCCCATAGATTGGCCCATAGATTAGGAAATCAGTAGGTACTACCAATGTGGTAAAAAGAGATCCTAGTGTAAGTCCATGGGTGACTAGGAGGCTTGCACTAAATGAAGCACAAACAAGTAATGGGTCCCTAATCAACTTCATGGGTCCACAGGTTACTCCTTGAATTGATAACTTGCAACAGTATGGATCCAGTGAGAGATTATCCACCGTACCCAAGAAATTCTTAAATGTGGCCCCTGCAATTTATTGTTCACTTTTTAATACACATACCAGGATAAGTTGGTTATGAGGAGCTACTTTCCTGATGAAGATCTAACAAATTTGATTGCCTGCCTAGGAAATGCACAGCACTGAGAAGTAAAAAATGGTCAGGGTAGTGAAAAAACTGAATTAAATGTCAGCTGATGATGAAACAAAGGGTCCATTTGTTGACTGTGACCACCAACATCATAAGCAGTGTTTAAATGAGACTAGTCTGTGTGATAGGTCATCTCAGTAACAAGACACTGCACCTATAAGCAGAGATTTTCAACTTGTTATTGTTTATCATATTTAGTTGATGTTTGAATGCATTGGATTATAGAAATAATGATCAGAAATGCACATGGGTGGCACTTTGGAGTTGGAAAATATGTTTATTGTGCAATTAATTGTGAGATTACATCTATTTTGTGTACATATATTGGAGACATTGGATTGTGTCTTGAACATTCATGCATTAGTCTTTCTTGACAAAAACTGCTATGATGACTAACTGGCAAATTTCTCTATTTTATATGTCCATGGAGATGTTCATGAGTACCATGGGGAAATTGAATATAGCATTCTTTTACGAGAATCTTCATTTACTAGAGCTTTGAGCTAGTAGTGAAACTGTTCTAATGCAGTACTGATTCACCAATAGCTCGATGCTTCCATTGTGCTCTGACATGGCCGCTTGGTGGCATGTTAGAGGATTAAAAAATTCATAAATAAATATATAAATAAATTAGATGCTGTATCATGAAAAATATTATACTATCTATTGACCAATATTCTCGATGGTGGTCAAAAACACTGTACACACAAAATATGTATGCAATTTTCTATCACGAAAGGAATGTGTGGTCTGGATAGTGCCAGCCACCATAGAATATTTAGCATCACTCACTATCAATCAATATCAATAACAATATTTATTCAGTTACTTATTATAACCGCAAATATGTATAAATAACATAAAATCATGTAAAATCCCAAAAGTGTTTTCCAGGGGTGGCTACTTCACTATGGTGGAGGAGAGTCGCCCCACTGCTGAAAGGCAGCAGACAGAAGAAAAATAAAATGACAATAAAATTATCATTTTATTTTTCACTTCCAGTCGGCCAAGTCTATGGCCATGTTGCAGCAGCAGGGGGAGGAGGAGTGGTGGGCACTGAAAGTGAACATGTTGGTTTGACTGGCCGTTTTAGGATAGCCATACCGACATGTGCACTTGGATATCTTAAGGCTGTTCCTTGGAGATATCAGAAGTGCTCAGGAGCACAGGCTCCCAGTCCCTGCTGGAGCATGAAAACGGCCCGCTCCACCCAATCCTAGTACTTCTATCATGCTGGGTATTATAATAAGAGCAGCAATAAGATTGCGTTGGGAGTCTGGGACCCTGTGCTCAAGGGGATTGCAGTGCCGGGAGCAAAGGAGCAGTGAGGGGTGGCGCGGGAGCGGAAGATCACGGAGGTGGCCACTGGCAGCGAAAGGTAAATGTACATTTATTTATTTATTTATTTTACCCCGTGCTGCCCCCCCCCCGACATCGGACTGGCAGCAGCCACCGTTGGTGTTTTTCTGAATTTTCTGGAAAATCTAAAGACAGCAGCAATTGTTTTTTTCAAATTGAAGTTTCCTTGCATTGACAGCTGAATTAGAGTCAAACTGAACCTTAAGATAACTAAATGAAGATGCAATGCTTAATTGCACAGCATTAAAAATCATGGACCATTCATTTATTCTTGTTACAACCATCTAACATAATAAAATATTTATATTCACATCTAAATTTGAAATAAAACTCATGAATGCATCCAAAATTATATGGATTTAGATGTATTTGCCATTACGACCACAACCTCTGCGTACAGCAGGGCAAGAACAGGTGAAGAACAATCTGTGGAAAATCTGTACAGCCATCCACTAGCATCCTTTCTAAATTATTAATATAGATCGTAAAAAGAAATGGTGCCAACACAGAGCCCTGCCCAAGCCCTCTGTTTATCCTGAAAGCCTCATGCATTCCTTATTTCTTCCATATTTTACCTGTGCTGTGATACCCATAGGAATTTCTCCAAACAACCTAACAGTCGGGGGTCCACTCTTTACCCCACATTATGTTCCAGAGTTTGCTATGATTAACGCAATCATATATGCTTCAGAGATCCGTGAATCCCAAATAAAGTACTACCCTTTTTGTGACAGTTTATTTGTTAATTATTGCCCTGAGGTTTAAGCACTGTTCCACAGTGCCCAAACCCCGACCGAACCCTTACTGCATTTGTGAGAGAATCTTATGTTCATCTGCTGAGGATTTTTATAGAGACAACAAGTTTCTCTCTGTAATCTTTACCAAGGAGTCCAGCAAGGTAATTGGAGGATAACATCCTGCCTCAGCTCAATTTCCTGTTTTTAAAATCAGAACAATTAGTGAATGTGACCAGGTGTCTAATTTTCCAGTTCTGCAAAGCACACATAGTATGTTTGTCAGAAGGGGGACTGATTGTCTTTAGATAGGTCTACAGATATCCCATCTACACCAGGTGTTTTTGTATTGCAACTAGAAGTAACTAGAAGTAACGGTTCACTTAACTTCCTCTATTGAGAAGATCAGAGGCCTAATGCAGTTACTATTGCCCTCACAACTCACAGAATCTGTTCTACTCAGCTAACGACCATCCCGCTTTCTGCTCCTCTCTTAGTTCCAGCTGGAGCTCTAGGCCTTTACCTAATCATCACTCTAGGCCACACAGACCCTTACCTCAACTATCTGAAGAGGACATTCTCGCCCTTCTTTTGTTTAACACTGACTCGAGGACGGTCTCCTCCTCCAACTCTACTCTCAACATACCCTCCATCATTGCGGACCCTGACATGTAACCGAGCCTTAAGCACAGAAAGGTGAACAAAGAAAACCTACTTCACATAACCACCTCTCTTCAAGAAGTGGTCACTTCCAATCTGCACGTCAAATCGATGCTACTTAACTGTAGATCAGCTGTGAAACATGTCGCTGATATTTCAGAACTCATCATTGCACAAAACCTGGACCTACCGATCATCACTGAAACCTGGCTCAATGATACTTCTTCCCCAGTTCTTGACATCTTAATCTCCCCTGACTACTCCATTCTCAGAAGTGATCGACTTGGTAAAGCAGGGGGGGCATTGCTTGCATTCATCGCTCCAACCTCACAGTAAAACAATCTCTACGTGCTGTGTTATCCTCCTCTGAACAGCTAGTCACTGAAATTTGGAATAAAGGCAAGAATATCTGTGTGTTGCACTCGATCTATCACCCTCTTGGTGACAATCTAGTCTTCATAGAGCAAATCATGGAGGTCATTAGCTCGAGCTCGGATCAACTCTGCCACATATTCCTCGGAGACTTTAACCTTCATTGGAATGACACAAATGATCCTATTGTCTGTTCCTTTAAGACTTTCCTCTCTGACCTTAACCTCTCACAGCTCTATAAAGGTCCTGCACACAATAAGGGCGCCACTCTTGACCTTATCATTGCCAAAGACAACATCATACAAATAGGCGACATCTTATCCTGTGACTGGTCTGATCATTTTCAAATTCCCTTCCTCATCTTAGATAAGGGCTGGGGTAGGCAGGGTCAACCCCTTAAAGCGAAACAACTGACTCGCAATCTGAGACACCTCAGCATCAATATGCTAACTTCAATCACCAAAAATAGACTACAGCCCCCCTAATATGACCAACCTTGATGATCTCTCTGATCATTACATTAACACATTGTCTAACATTCTTGATTCTATTGCACCGAAGCAGCTCAAAAGGATTCCCGTCAAACTTTCCAAACCGTGGTTTAATGGTTCCCTAAATGATGAACAGCGCAATCTTAGACTCTCTGAGAGACTCTGGAGAAACAAGCCCTCCACCACAAATCTCACTCAATTTAGAAAAGTGAGAGCCTCCTACAACAAACACATCCGCCTGGCAAAAACAGACCACTTCAGAACTCAATTGGATGGAACCAAAAATAGACCCAAAAAACTCTTTGAAATCATTAAGGAACAATCTAACCAGTCTTCCAACCAGATCTCTACTCCGATATCCCTGTTCCCTAGTGGTGATGATTTTACAGCTCACTTCTCTGAAAAAACAAGGAAAATAGAGTTGGAGCTACTACCTGTCATCCCAACTTTGTTACCTAAGAAATTTCCCGCAGGATCAGTGGAGCTGGCAGATCCTCGACAATATCCTCGCCTTTGGGATGCTCTCTCAAAAACAACGTCTCTTGGAACTCTTTTCTCCTCCCAGATTTCACGGAGCTCCTTCACAACATGGCATCCCTTAAACCCTCCAACCATTTCAGTGATCCTTTACCCGCTAAGCTTTATAAAGATTTAAACTCAGCCATTCTCCCTCTTTGGTCCAGGATCATTCATGAATCCCTCTTACAGGGAAAGATTCCGGACTGCCTAAAGGTTGGGCAAGTTACTCCCATTCCTAAGAAGCCCAATGCGGACCTATCAGATCCAAACAACTTCCAACCTATAACCAGCAGTATGACTCTAGCTAAATTGCTTAAAAAATGCGTCCATTCGCAGCTCTGCAACCACATTGAGAAATATCAACTCCTTGACCCCCATCAGTCAGGTTTTAGATCAGGGCACTGTACTGAAACGGCACTAACGCACATTGTTGATGACGCCTTGAGAGCCCTTGCCAAAATGTCCCTTGTCTCCTGATCCTTCTGGACCTGTCCTCAGCCTTCGATACCATCAAACATGAAAACCTGATTGATCTTCTTCAACACAGGATGGGTCTCTCGGGCCCGGTCCTAAATTGGTTTGCCTCCTTCCTGCACAACCGCACGCAAAGGATCAAAGTTAAACATTCCCTTGCTACCAGTACACCCGTCATGATTGCAGTCCCCCAAGGATCCGAGCTCTCGCCCACTCTCTTCAATCTTTTTATGGAGCCACTTGCTGTCATTCTAAACCGAGCAAACATTCAGTACCACATGTATGCGGATGACACGCAACTGTACCTGAAGATCTCCTCTCAAGAGGACATAAAAACTTTAAATGCTGCACTTGCACAAACCCATCAATGGTTAGCTCAGAACCATCTCCTACTAAATACTCTCAAAACGGAATTTCTTTTGATCTCCCCACCCAATCACTCGGCTCCTACCCTTGACTGGATTAAACACCTCACTGCTCTGAACTGCACCCCTCATGTTGTAGACTCTGCCAAATGTTTAGGTATCACCTTGGATAAACACTTAAACATGCAAGTGCACTTCAGTGCTACTACTAGGGGAGCCAATTTCCAACTTAACACACTTAAGAAAATCAAACCTTTCCTCCCCCCCAAAGACCTCAGGCCGCGGGTTCAATCCCTGATTATCTCTAGATTGGAATATGGGCTGGTGACCCTTGCTGGACTTCCCAAAGCTAGCTTGGCCCCACTCAGAGCTACCCTGAACACATCAGCTAGACTTATAACGGGCTCGAGAAAGTATGACCACATTTCCCCTGAACTTCTGCAAATAAATTGGCTATCTATTGAAGCCAGAATCCGACTCAAGATAGCTTGCCTGACTCATAAAGCCATACACTACAACACCCCGTACTACCTAGCAAATAAGCTTGAACTATCGGGCTCCAGCCGGAACCTTAGAAGCACGTCCACCCTTCTCTTGAAACCTCCATGATTCAAAAAGAAAAGATCTTACAACCGTGCTTTCACTGGTCTTGCTCCGAGAATCTGGAACTCCCTGCCATCCGAGATCAGATCCAATCCTTCCACTACATCCTTTAAAAAACTGGTCAAACGTCTACTCCTGAACGAACGTTAACACCATCATCCTGTGATCATGCTCTTGTTTTTATTGATACCCTAATTCTTGTTGTACTACACTGATGCGCTTTATTAAATACTTTTACATTATTTTGATCTAGTCCTCTATGGCTCCTTAATTGCAATAACTGGTGATCTCGCTCTTGTTCTTGTTAAAATTCCCTGATTCGTATTGCACTTCTCTGGTGCGCTTTATTTTATGATGTTTTGCTCTTCTTGTTCTAGGGCACCGTTGATACCTCCAACTCTTAACCTGAATGATTTCCCCTATGTTGTAACTTCACCTACTTTCACATTGTGTTTGTACCCCCGCTTGCGCCAACTCTATACAGCGCTCTGGTACCGCTATGGGTCTTGTTCGCGCTTTATAAAACTATTCAAATAAATAATAAATAAATAAAAGGGATGCTCTCCCTTAAACTTAATTCACTTCCATGATTATTTGAGTATGACTACCATATATATTACTAAAATAGTCTATCCAGTTAAGTGGCAAGACAACTGTGTCAATGATAACTTCTTCCTAACTCCTAAAAAAGGATAGATGTATCACCCACGAGAAAGCACTGCTTTCTTTCAATTGGTTTCTTTCAAAAGCACTGCTTTATAAATTCGTCTGGATTTGGTCACCACTGCCTCATCCCTATTGTTATTGTTCAAAGCCATCTTTAAATTCTTGTGCCCGATAGTGCAGTTCTTATGGAACCATCCTTGCTGATTTGTTCTTCCCCTCACAGGTTTTACAGTTAGCCCTTTTTTAATACTTCTTCCTGAAATCTCTATGAAGGCCTTTTTAATTAGTAATTTGTCTGTCTCGTTGTCTAGGCAAATAATACAATTATCCATTATCTCCTTTATTATGTTGTCTAAAAACCCCTCTGGAATAATCTTGGTCCTCCATAAAACAGTGCCATTATTCCTTGACTTATCTGTAACTTCCACTCGGTCTCAAAAACTTACATCCGCTGCCTCCCTTCCCAGTTGAATGGTGATGCTGAGGGGGTTATGATCACCTGTACAGTTAAGGTGAGTTTTAAAATCAACCACATGTGGGGTCAAATTATCAGTTATCAAGAAATCATCTGTTGTGATCCTGATCCCCTTCCCAATGAAAGTTGATGTAAAAGGGGATGGGAAGTTACAGATCTAATGGGCAAATACAAAGTTATATTTCATGAAGCAGTTATTTGTTGCCTAACCATACTCATAATATGTCAAATGTGTTTAGCCACCCCACTTGAATGGGTAGTAATAAACAAAATGTGCATTCAAATCCCCGACCCAAATTATATGTGTCTTTATATTGCCTTTATAACATATGTACTCTAAATCCATTTCTAGCCCCTCTAACACACCTCTCCTTTCTTGATTCAAAAGATTACTATAGTAATTCACTAGTTCTAGTAAGAATACCTTTATCAATTGATAGCCCAATTATTTGATAATGTAGGCAACTAAGATAATTAAAAAACACTTTACTGGAAAGCTCAAAGTGAAGGTACTCAGACCCCCTTTGACCTGCCCTGTGCCAAGGTTATTGTGGGAGGAAGTAAGTCACATAACCATTTATATACTCCCTTGTCTCTAGAAAACAAAGTGCCTTGTCTCTAGAAAACAAAGTGGGGGAATGCTCAATAAAAGTGACCCAGACTTGGTTACCTAGTTTCGGAAGAAAATCTTTTTAAAGTTAACTTGACTAATTTGAGCTTTGTATACACTGCTCCCTTCCATAACAGCTGCTTAACCCCCCTCACTACATCTGTTAAAAGCCATGGCGATATATTCCTTGGTCTCATAAACCCTGTATACCGGGTCCCCTGTATCTGAACACACATTATGAGAGCCAGCATCCACTCAGCCCACAGTCCTGATCACCCTTAATACTATTTTAGCCTGGTTCTTATTAATATTATCTAGTCACTCTACATTATCATGGGCTGCTAAAGGTACAAATCTGTTCCTAGTTACTACAGCAAAGTCTTCACAGGTGGAGTTAAATAATGAGGCATTACATGGAGCATGTATCCTCTCCACTAAAACTGGTTTGTAGAGGAAACTCAAAGGTGGCACCATCATCTTTGTGCTTGAATTCTGATTGCCACCAAGCCTGGACAGAAGAAAATCTGCTAACCAAGAAGACCTAAAATTCAGAACCACACAGTCTCCCATATATTGTTTAACTCTCCTCCCAATACATGAGATTCTCCGTGCCACAATGATGTCTGCCAACAATCAATTAAAAACACCCATTTTATTTCCCAGACAGTTGGTTTGTTAGAAATGGGGGTCTCTAGTTGGCAGGTTGTTACCCTGTCCAAGTAAGGACCCTTCTTTCTAGTCAGGATGAGAGGTAAGCACTTCTAAATTAACCCCTGCTCACCCCCTTGGTAGCTTGGCACGAGCAGTCAGGCTTATCTCAGCAGCAGTGTGTAAAGCATTTGCACATAATATACAGTAACACAGTGAAAACACTACAAAAGGACATCACACCAGTTTTCGAAAAATATCCAATATTTTATCTGTGCAAAACAAGACCAAAAACGAAAACATTCCACCATACAGTTCTTAGAACTATCAATAAGCAAAAATAGACTCAAAATACAGTTCCTTGAAGTCGAGAGCCCCGTCCGGAGCTATCACAGTGTCGTGAACAACAAACCCAAACTGTTCTGGCTGGCCACGGTGTCGTGGGCCAACTACCGTGTTGGAAAGACCCACAAACAGTACCTTTAGAAATGCAGGGCATCGGAGACCTTGAGATGAGCCTCGAAGAGCCGGCATCAGCAGGCGTTGGTTCTTGAGGTCGGTGCAGGAGTTGTCGGGCCTTTGAAGTCACACGATTTGCAGATCGATTTACGTGCAGTTGAAGTCAGGAGTGCTGGTGTAGGTGGGCATCGGGCTGCGGTGCGAACTGCAGCAGTGCGGCCATGTGATGGCGTCCAGCAGTGCCGGTGAGACCAGAGCTGCGGTGCGAAGTGGGGCGGTGACCGTTGCAGTGCTAGCAGGTCGCGGTGCAGGCAGCGGCGTTGTCATTGCTGAAGCACTGTTGTCAGTTGATGAACTGGAGTCGATGGTGCCGGAGTCTGTAGGCCAAGGTGCTGTGTGGGATGGGGTGGTGCATCATGTAAATTATGAGCGGTACCCTCAAACCACGGTGCAAGCAGCGGCATCGATGTTTGCATGGATCGTCGTTGTTGGGGGTACCAGGGCGGCGGTGTGAAGTGAGTCAGTGCAAAGTACGGTGCCAACAGGTCATGGTGCAAGCAGCGGCTCGTTGATTGCGGCGGTGGTGGTGAGACCAGGGTTGTGGTGCGAAGTGTGGCGGTACCCTCTGCTGTGCCTTCAGGACATGAAGGCGGAAACGGCATCGTTGACGGCGTTGGGTTTCTTTTTCTTCTGTTGCAGCACAAAACACACAGGGTCAGATTTACAAGAAACTGACGCATCTGTAGAGATGCGTCAGTTTCCCTGCGCCAGCCTGCCATACCCTTGCGCCACCATGGATGCGCCATGTTTACAATACGGCGCACCATGGCGCAAGGATTAACAGATGTGTCAGAAATTCTGACGCATCTGTTGGCCCAAAAGTCACTCATTGCTGGAGTCATGTCGCAAGCACGACGCAACTCCAGCATTTCATGTTGAGACCTATACTTATTGTGCTGCGTCACTCCTTACGCCTGCTTCAAGCAGGCGTAAGGTTTTGACGCAGTGGCGTCCTAGAAGTGGCGCAGTGAAATCTTGTTAATTTCACTGCGTCACTTTTATGAGGCTTTCCTGCATGGGAACTCCCACCCTGCATACATTATACCTGACTCAGGTATAATGTGACGCAGGGCTTTACAACGTGACGCATCTCCCTAGATGCGTCACGTTATAAATTGGCCACATTGTTTACGCCGCCGCTGCGTCACAAACGTGATGCAACGGCGGCGCAAAAGTGTAACAAGGGGCTTGTAAATCTGCCCCACAGTTCCCAGTGCTGGTAGCAGATGAACTTGAAGTCTTTGCTGTTCCTGAGACTGCTTGAACAGGAGGCAGGCTCTACCTCAAGCCCTTGGAGAAACTCAAACAAAGAAGTTGCAGAAAGTTCAGTCCAGTCCTTTCTCTGCCGAAGACAGAAGCAACCACTGCAGGCCAACATAGCAAAGCACACAGCAAAGTGATAGTTCCTCCTCACAGCTTCTCCAGCACTTCTTCTTGGCAAGTTCCTTGATCCAAAAGAGTTCTTAAGTCCAGGGGTCAGGGCCCCAATATTTATACCACATTTTCTCTTTGTTCTCTATGTGTCAAGGGTCTCTGAGCCCATTCCAAACCAGTTCTACCCTCTCTGGTCCAGCTTCACTACAGGAGGTGGAGACAGCATTGTGCAGAGGAGACACTGCCTAATTAGGTGCTAGTGAAAACTCCTCCCACCACTCTAAATGCAGACCAGGCCTATTCAGCCCAACTATGAGTCACCCTGGAAAGGCAGGACACACCTCAACCCCCCTTGTGGCTCTCTACAGTGAATGCACATCCCCAGCCCCTGTCACTCCAAAGCCAGACAGTCAATACACAAACCAGCAGAGGCACACAGAATGGTTAATCAAGAAAATGCCTACTTTTTAAAAGTGGCATTTTCAAACACACAATTTAAAAACCATCTCCCTAAAAAGATGTGCTATTAAATTCTGAGTTCAGAGAGCCTAAACTCAATTTCTCTATCTTGTTCCTATGGACAGTTATACTTGTAAGATGTTACAAAGCAACTCCCATGTTAGCCTATGTGACAGATAGCCTTTCAATAGTGAAAAACGAAATTGGCAGTATTTCACTATCAGGACAAGTCACACACACCAGGACATGTTCTACCATTCACATACACTGCACCCTGCCCATGGGGGTACCTTGGGACTACCTGAGGGGTGCCTTACAGAAAGAAAAGGGAAGGTTAGGCTCTGACAAGTGGGGGCACTTGCCAGGCCGACATGGCAGTAAACTTGGCACAGACATTAAAGTGGCAGGTAATAGACACCTTTGAAAGGCTGTTTGTGTGGGTGGCACAATCTGTGCTGCAGGCCCACTAGCAGCATTTGATTTACAGGCCCTGGGCACACACAGTGCACTATACTAGGGACTTAGTAGTAAATCAAATAAGCCAAACATGGAAACAACAATACATAAACACAATCTACAGTATGAGCACTTGCACTTTAACACTGAACAGCAGTGAGAAAGTGAGCAGAGGCACTAAACCAGCAAAACTAATTCCAACGTACCATTAAAAACAGGAGGCCAGAAAGCAAGAGGACAGGGAAACACGCCAAAAGAGGCCTGGTCTAAAAGGGTTTCTTTATTTTTAACTGTGCCCAGTTTTCTACTTGAGTTTGTTCTACTAAGGGGACAGATATTAGGACCAAAATATATAGGGTTACTTCTTGAGGCTGATCTAATTTGACCAGAGTTTTAGTACATGTATTACGAGTGGAGTTAGTTAAAAGGGAAACTGCTGATTGAACTGAAGCTATTTGCAACAAAAAGTTATTCTGCACGCTGCACGCTGCTCCGTTTTTACTGTGTTATATGTTGATATACGTTGTTTTATGTATTTTTAACACTGGTTGTGCTTTGCTCTGATTAGCTAGGTTTAGCCAATCTGAGACCAGCCTGGGAGGAGCCAGTTGTGCCCACCAGGTACTAAATGCACGCCGCAGCGCGGACGTGCTGTTGGTACGAGTGGTGTTAGTTAAGAGGGAAACTGCTGATTGAACTGAAGCTATTTGCACTAAGAAGTTATTCTGCATGCTGCACGCTGCTCTGTTTTTACTGTGTTATACGTTGATACATGTTGTTTTATGTATTTTTAACACCGGCTGTGCTTTGCTCTGATTGGCCATGTTTAGCCAATCCGGGACCAGCCTGGGAGGAGGCAGTTGTGCCCCCCAGGTACTAAATGCACGCCGCAGCATTGACTCGCTGTTGGTAAGAGTGGTGTTAGTTAAGAGGGAAACTGCTAATTAAACTGAAGCTATTTGCACTAAAATGTTATTCTGCATCCTGCACGCTGCTCTGTTTTTACTGTGTTATACATTGATATACGTTGGTTTATGTATTTTAACACCGGCTGTGCTTTGCTCTGATTGGCCAGGTTTAGCCAAGCCTAGGAGTAGCCAGTTGTGCCCCCTAGGTACTAAATGCAATGCGCAGCGCGGACGTGCCACTGGCGCACCGAAGGTCTACCAAAGGCAAGCCCGTCTGCCCCCGTCCGTGCCTGGACGTCTCCAGGAGCCAGGCACTATGCTCCATCTCCACCCCTCAGGTTAGTGTATTTGCGTGAAGCTTGTTTGCTCAGCAGCATGAAGCCTCTTGTGGAAAACACAACTGGCTCCCTGATGCATGTCCCCCACACCGTAATCAGTGTACCTTTAAGGTCAGCCCTTGCTTGCGCTCTGTAGCTCCCACCCCCAGTGAGAAGGAATATAAACTTTGCAGCCTAAATTGCCGCTCCCTGATTAAGCACTATGCTGAGGTGTTTGATCTCTTATATGACGGGTCCCCTGATGTTTTATTCCTTATGGAGACGTGGCTCTCCGAGGACTCAGTGGCTATACCGGCTCTGACCCTTCCCGCCGGCTACGCCATGAATAACCTAAACAGAGCGGCCGGGAAAGGGGGGCATCGCAATTATATACAAAGTCACCTACATATGTAGCCTTATCCCGAAAGATGTCCCTGATTGTGAAAGTGCACTCTTCAAAATTGCACTGACAGACAACTTCACAATCCCTGGGCTACTCATCTACCGCCCGCCTGACCCATTGAAAGTTTTTTGAGAAGCCTTATTCAACGCTGTCACTACATTGGCTCTTCAAAAATCCAACTTTAATATTATAGGTGACCTGAATTTACACTTAGAGCTACAAGATGCTCCTGACATTATCAACTTTCTTGGGTATATGACAGCTTGCCAATTGGCACAACTGGTCCCGGGCCGACACACTTAGCTAGCCAACTCCTTGACCCTGTCTTCTCGAATCTCCAGCCTTTAGAGGTGCTGGCCCTCCTTCCTATGCCTTGGACCGACCATTCCTTCATATCTCTGAGGACACCTTTAGTTGGCTCCAAGCCACAACCTCATTGCAACCCCTCGATTAAACGTCCTTGGCACAAACTGGACCCTGCCGCCTTTATAGCTGCCCTAAGCACACAGTGCCCTGAACGGCCTTCTAACATAGAAGCAGCCAACAAATCCTTTCTGGGGTGGGTCAATAAAGCACTGGATATCTGCATCCTGGCCAAACTAACTCATCCAAAGCGCGTGCGGACCAATGCCTGGTTTGATGAGTCACTAATTTTAGCGAAGAAGAACTGTAAGGTTCTAGAACGGGCAAGGAGACGGACCTACGATTACATAGCTAAAGCACGTTATAGAAACGCGATTAAAGCATACCACAAACTGGTCAGGAAGTCTAGGGCCGCATATTACACTATATTGATCAATACAAGTAGCAATCCTACTAAAACTATTATCACACTCCTGAAAGATATGGTAAAATCCCTGTCTGCCCCCGACAGTACCATATCTTCCAACTTGCAGTGTGAGGTATTGGCCAAATTTTTCATTAATAATGTTGAGCGTATTTACAGCAGTTTCTGTCCGGGGAATACTGCTCCCTGCCCTTGGAGGAGTCTGTCCTCTGGCCCTGAGATCCACTCCCTCTCCTTCTTTCCTCTTATTTCCCCCAAAGACTTGGAAGCTTTGTTTGTCAAGGTAAAGTCAGGGTCCCCTGATGACCCGCTGAAACCTGACCTTTTCAGAAAGTTCGAACAATGTCTTCTACCTGAGTGCCTAGAGTTGATCAACTTGTCTCTATCTTCGGCGCACATTCCCAAATCGTGGAAACACCCCAAAGTTGTTCTTCTGTTGAAAAAACGGACGCTGGAGGTGTCCAAGCCTGAAAACGTTTGATCTATCTCCCTGCTCCCGTTCCTTTTGCAAATCACAGAATCACACGTCAACACCATTTTAACCCAATACTTGCAATTTAACTCGATACTAGATCCATCTCAAAATGGCTTCCGGCCTCGGCACAGTACTGAATCCGCACAGCTTGCAGTTACGGAGCAGTTACAGGCTTCTCTGGAAGGGGGCAGAACCTATGCACTGATTCTGCTTTATCTGAGTGCAGCCTTCGACACGGTCTCCCATAAGATCCTGCATTCCGGCTGACGGAGATCAGCATTGATGGCAAGGCCCTGTCTTGGTTCTCTTCTTTTCTGGCCAATTGGACCTTTCAAGTCATCGCCCCCCCCCCCTTTTTCTCCCTTATCCATCCACTGTGCTGTGGGGTCCCCCACCCCCAGGGCTCAGCACTGAGCCCCTCTATTTAATATCTACATCCGTCCTCTGGCTCTGGTGGCTAAGGTCCGGAACATCTCTCTGGTGTCATATGCGGATGATACTCAGCTGGTGCGTACCTTCACCAGCAACCATAGCCAGGACTCGGCAAAATTCCAGGAAGATCTAACTGCCATCTCTGATTGGATGGCTAACAACTACCTCCAATTGAACTCCACCAAATCTGAAGTCCTTCTGGTGGGCAGGGACTCCCATCTCTGGGGCAGCCAGTGGTGGCCCCCTGCACTTGGTGCACCCCTCTACCTAAACCTGTGGTCAAGAACCTGGGAGTCTGGGTTGACTGCGCCCTCTCTTTCGAGGCACACGCTAAATCAGTGGCATGCACCTGCTTTGGATTGCTACATGGCCTAAAGCCTATCTTGGAACTTTTCGACTCTTGCACCCGGCATTTGATAGTCCAAACCACCATCGTGGCCAGATTGGACTACTGCAACGTGTTGCTCCTGGGCTCCAAAAAATCAGTGATTAACAGGCTTCAACGTGTCCAGAACGTTGCAGCCCGCGCTCTGTTCGCACTTCCTATGTATCGTCACATCTCCGACCTCCTCCCCCGGCTACATTGGCTGCCATTAGAACAGAGAATTCACTTAAAAACTCTCTGCATCATCTATAAGATCTTTCTGGGGCTTGGCCCTAGGATTTTGAGCGATATGTGCTCTCTTTATGCACCCACCCGCGCTCTGCGGATTTGCATCTGGCCCGAGTGCCTCGGGTATGCAGGGTCAGAGTGGGTGGCCGCTCGTTCAAGGCTTTAGAGCCTGCCCTTTGGAACGCTATATCTCTCTACCCGCAGTATTTCCGATCACTGGAATTTTAGAAGGACTGTGAAGACCTGGCTATTTTCCAATCACCAGCTGCCTCTTCTTCCCACTCTACCAGACAGTCAGCACTGGGACGCCCCATTGCTGGGGAAGCCATGCACTTTATAAATATTTTAACATAACATACAGCATTTACGATTGGCCCTAAGTAACCTTTGTAGTGCACCCTACCGGAGTAATGATTCGAGCCCCATTGGCACCATCTGACCATGAAGAAAGCTCCATATTAACTTCAAGTTCTTCAACACATGTATTGACGTTGTTAGAGGTCACTACGGTATTGTTTCCTCTTAGCTCCTCTACTGCCTTATAACATTTGGATTGCATAGTCTCTGCTGTCTTCCATCTATTGGACACATTGTTCAAAATGCCCAGGACCTTCCCAGAAAACATTGTCATTAATTCAGTCACTTTAATAATTAAAGCAGACTGAAATTCCATAAGGTTCTTTTTCCTTACACCATCAATGTCACACTGCATAATATTTAACATTGCACTCACATTCTTTTAATCCCCGCAGACTGTGGTAGAACCCTCATTTTTTATGGCAGGCAGGGAGTTTCCCTGAGGTCTGCGGGATGCTGGGGTGATTACTAAGGGTTCATTAAAACATATGGATTTCCTCCACTCACTGGAGCGCTTGCATTCTCCTATGACCTGAGCCTCTCTTTCCTTCCAACAGGTTGGCACGCAGCGAGTCATGTTTCTCATTTACAATTTTCTGGTACTCTACTAGTCTTTCCTCCACCTCATTAATCTCCTTATGAATTACTCCCATGGCACTGGATAGAAAATTTGCTATCGAGTTGGACTTGGTGACAGTTTTGCCCACCAGAGGCATCATTCCTTTCCTTTTAACCATTTCTGAAAACGAGAACCTATCTGATACCAGGTCTTAGGGGGATGCCCCAGCTAAGCCTCTTCCGGGCTCTGATGGGTGCAGGCAGGCCGCTCATGGTCTGGTCTTTGCCCGGGCTGTGCTGGGCATGTCCCGCGTTCTTCTCTTGTGTCATGGGGTTTATGCGCCCCTTATGTAGCACAAAGATGACTGCGTCCTGCCGTCACCAGCCGCAAGGAATCAGATGAGGGACGGTGGGGGTTTGAAATCCTTCCAGTCCTTGAAAGTGAGCCCTGTGCGGCAGGGGTAATGAGTGCCTAATGCAGGGGTCTTCAAACTGTGGGGCGCGACCCCCAGGGGGGGCGTGGAGACATACAAAGGGGGTCGCGCATTCCCAGTCGCACTCCTGTATTGAACTGCCTGGATCCGGAATCCAAAACATTTGCTCTTTGTTTTGGATTCCGAAGAGTGCATCTCAATCTGCTCTCTGATTGGAAGACATCGTAAAAGAATACAACGTCATCCACGACTGTCCTCAAATCAGACAGACTGCAGGATGCACACCAGGAAATGCCGTGAACTGGGGCCATAAACATGCACCTGTGGAAAGAACAAGAGTGCATCAATATTTTTTTTGTCACTACCTTGCACCCTGTTGCCTTTCCTGGACTTCTTCGTTGTTCCTGCTGCTGTGTAGTTCCAGCTGGTGCCCTTTCCGTGCCTCTTCCTCGTGGCTGCTCCGGGAATCTGATCGCCTTGCTGTTTCCTGGTTCCCAAGGCAACGGAAGCTTCGAAGAACTGGTGAGTAAGCAGCCTCTTCCCCCCTCCTTCCTCCGCATCCACCATGCCCTGCTTTTTACCCCTCAGACATACCCACACACACCCCTCACCTTTTTTCTTTCAAACTATGCTATTTCCGAAACCTGGCTACATTACAAAAATAACGTTTATTTATGTTCACTTTCACACTGACTGCATAAGCCTTTTCTCTCTTATTCTGCATGGTCCCTAGATTACTTTTACATCTATTTTTAACAGCATCATTCCGCTACTGCTAGGTGACATCAAACTACAGCAAAGCACTGAAATGATGTATGGGCTAAGAATACATATGTGGGTCTATTTTCCAAAATCATGCATTAGGAATGGATTATGAGATCGTAGTGATCTGGGTCTGGTGGCTCAATGAACTTTTGTTCATGCTCCAGGAGTTTCTCTTTGACCACATGGTCACAGGTTCGAATTCCGGTGAGTCCACTCTGCTTTCCATCCTTACGAGGTCGATAAAATAATTACTGTTGAGTTGGGTAAAAATCAACATCCATTATCTGTCAGTGGCACAAAGGGGCCTTCTTGGGGTGAGCTGGCTACCAAGTGAATGAGCATTCAGGCATCAGAGGTAAAACTGAAGAAAGCGGCAGTGTGCCATTGTTTCTACTTTGCACTGAAATGTCTTGGCCTGAATAGTATTTATTGGCTTGAATGTATATCGTGGGGAAGGTATTTTAAGTTTTTAAATAAAAATCTGCCCAATGTTTTGTTCAAGTACTGTTAGCCAAAAGGTGGATGGAAGACACACTGATAAAGTTAACATGTTGATGGACCCTCCTGTGGCTCAGAACATACCTCCACTGCACTCATATTTTGATCTTCATTATTATCACAATATATTCTGGCTACATTATGAACAGTCTTTTACCAGTTATATTCTTTATTAGTGCACACCGCATCTTGCATCAGTGGTTCTTTAGAGGCTTTCCAGAGACCCAAAAATTATTTTGATACTGTGATGTGAAAGGCTCTTGGACTCCATGATCACTCTTCCTATGGCACGGAAGCAACGCTCTTCCTTTCAACGTGGATAGACCAGAGCAGGCAATGTCATTTGCTTCATGCAAACATAAATCCACACTCGAATTGGCCCATTATGGGAGATGGAAAAAAAAATGTTGTCCTCAGGTATTCAAATTATTTAAAAATGTGCAGTTACATTCCACACATCTTACCTGGCCATTATTAGTCGGTAAATACCCAAAAAACAGTTTGAAGATTACTGCTTTCTTTATTCATAGACTTATTCATTTATCAAGTGAGTAAGGAGCCAAAGCTGATGAACACCAATTCTGAATATCAATTAAAGAGTGCAATAAAACATGCCAACAGTGAACGTTAGAGTTGCAGTGCAAGAAAGGCAACAAGGTATAGACTTCAACAAGCATATTTGTGAAACAGGAGACAATAGCTGCAAATATTTGCAATACTTTTAGAAGGAAAAAGTGAGAAAAAACCAGAACGCCAGTCCACGAAGAAGAGAGTTCATGGTCAGGCTCCAGAGCCTAATCGACTTTACTATCACAGCTTCATGTGGGCTTATTTGAATTGTAACCATTTAAGGATCACAGTTTGTGGAGTTTTTTTTTTGGTGGAGTTTTGTATAGTGCAAACTAGAACCGAAGGTATCAGAGCGATTTACATGAGCACCAGTTACGTTACAGACAGACACATTAAGTTTTGTTAGGCATGAGGAGATTAAGTGATTTGCCCAGAATCACAGAATGTTGAGCGTCCCTGCCGAGACTCGAACCCGGTTCCCCAGCTCCGAGGTCGACCGCCCTAGCCGTTAGGCCATATTCTCTCCCCAGTTTGGTGTGATAGCACTTGGCACAACACCAAGGAATGTTGTCTAAATGTTCTTTTAAATAAGAGGTTTTTCCTCGTGCTGTGTTCCCCATCGTCCCTTTCTACTCACTCTTTTGTTGTTATTGAATTCATACGTTAGGGGGAATAAGAGTGACCCTCTCCCTCTCTCTCTTGTTGATATTATAGATTCAGCAGCGTACAGCTGCGAGAGTATTTTCTTTACCTACATTACTAGTGACCCCGTTTGGCAATAACATGGAGAACTTAGGCCTTTCATACTCTAAAGAAGAGGTTGATGCCCTTTTGGCAGACCCTTCCCTTTTCTCAGACCCCTCGATTGCTCAGACAATCTCTCAAACTACAGAGTGGGAGAAACTTACCGAGCAGAAAAGAAACCGTATTAGGACTATTTTACATGGTACGATACTCACCGAGTATCTACGGAACAACGTGGCACCAAAGGGCCTTTTGGTGACTAATGCCCCGCGCATTTTTCTGGAAGACCCCCTGTTTAGAAAGGAATGGGCCCAGATCGCGTGGCATTGTACCCGCGACTGGCTGGTGCTTATAATAAAGACAGCTCTTCGTTTATTTGAAGCAATGTTAATAGACATTCAATTAACTGAGACACACTTCAGAACAACACTCACGGGATACAAAAAGAGGCTGGATGAATTAAATAAGGAGGTTAATGAGTACAAAGATACCTTGACCCAGTCCAAGGCACATAACTTTCAGAAGGACCTTAAGCGGTTCTCATACACTAAAATTTATCCATATGCCAATCCCGACTATGTCCCTCCACCAAGGAACACATATAGTACAGATGGCTCAGATGACGATGCATCAACAACCAGTGGGTCAAGTGGGGACAGTTTCAAACCCAGTCACCGAGGGAGAGGTAGGAACAGAAGGCAACAATACCAGCAACCATGGCAACCTTTTCCGCTGGCTGGGGGAGGGGGTTTTCAGAATCCTTTCCAACCACCACAGTTCCAGCAGATGATGGGTTGGAATCCAAATTTTGTGCCACATCCACAATTCCAACAAAATATGTATCGCCCTCCTTTTTTAGAGAGAGGCCGGAGAGGACGCGGCAAAAGAAGAGGTACGAACCAAGTGCACTGGGAACACGAAGTAGTGGGCGACAACACACGGAGCAAGGCGCGGGAGCAGCAAGCAGGCCCCAGCAACCAGAGAGTTTAATCACCAACCTCTCCTCTGTTGTCCTTACAGAAGATGAAAAATCAGTCCTAGAGAAGGGTTTGGGTTTTGTACCCACGGCACACCTCGATCGTTTTAAGCTCCATTGTGAACTGGCAGATTTTTTCCGCAAATTGAAATTCAAGAGTTTTTTTGAAAAACAAACCATGGATGGTACCCAGGTCTCTACTGGGGATTCAGGCCTAAGGTTGAAATCAACTTTTACTCCTCCACCTCAAGCGGTTCCACCTGAAATCACAGCCTTTGAACAGGCTGTGTTTAATGATATTGAGTCCTTTCAGGAGACGGTCGTCTTCAAGAACATGCGTGCAGAAGAATTTCGAGCACTTCAATCATTACAGTCCAACACCACCATTGTCATAAAATCAGCAGACAAGGGGGGTGGTGTTGTG
The DNA here is from genome assembly GCA_963921515.1 of Calotriton arnoldi. Classification (NCBI taxonomy): domain Eukaryota; kingdom Metazoa; phylum Chordata; class Amphibia; order Caudata; family Salamandridae; genus Calotriton; species Calotriton arnoldi. The sequence goes on from CAWUFW010004639.1 coordinate 1,112,267, forward strand.
ATTCAAGATGCGGTGGCATATGATACTGAGTGTAGACGACTTCTGAGTGACCAGGCCAACTACACTCGTCTTGACACGGATCCCACTCCACACCTAAAATCTATGATCATTGACATGGTAGAGGAGGCTGAAACTAATGGACACATTACCAAACATGAAGCTGACTTTTTGACAACAAGCAGGGGTGTTATTCCATACTTCTACACACTGCCAAAAACGCATAAGAACAGAATGCCCCCTCCAGGACGTCCAATTGTGTCGGGCATTGGCTCCCTCCTCGAACCCTTGTCGCGGTACTGCGATTTCTTTCTGAAACCCTTGATCCAGGCAACTAGTACTTACCTTAAAGACACTAAAAACTTATTATCCTTATTACAGGATATTGACATTACCAACGAATCTACTTTCCTGGTCTCATTAGATATCGAAAGCCTCTATACCTGCATTCCGCAGGATGACACCATCAAGGTTCTCAAAGAGGTTTTGGAGACAGCACCCTGGGATTTTGTAACCCCGAAGGAATTCGTGATCGCTTGTGCCACCCTCGCCTTGAAAAGGAATTACTTTGAATATAAGGGAGAGCTTTATTTACAGTCCACGGGCACTTCGATGGGCAGTACATTTGCCCCAAGTGTAGCCGGGTTGTATGTGTACGATTTTGAGTGTAAATACATCTTATCAGCCCGTAATCCTTACGCGTCCTTTGTTTCCTTTTGGAAGAGGTACATAGACGACGTGTTTATAATCTGGCATGGGACTGAAGATGCCCTTTTGGAGTTCTTTGGGTGGATAAATACATGCGATCCGAACTTAAAATTCACCTACTCTTATAAGAAGGATGAGATGGTCTTCCTGGATGTAGTTATCATGAAAGTTGGGAATCAACTGCAGACCAAGACACACCACAAACCGACAGCAAAAAACAACTTGCTGCATTTTTCCAGCTTCCACCCGCGACCGCTGCGGGAAAATCTCCCCTTCGGCCAATACCTCCGCCTCAGACGCAATTGTAGCGAATTGACGAATTTTAGATCCCAGGCAGAGGACCTTACAATCAAACTCCAGAAGCGGGGGTACCCCGACAGTATTTTAAAAAGAAGCTGCAAGAGGGCCAGGAACCAACACAGGGAAGCCCTTCTGGAGGAAAATCCCAGAAGTTCAGTGGAAATACCACTTACATGCGTTACAACGTACAATGTGGCTTCCAATGCTGTCAGTAAATCAATTAGGAAGCACTGGAGAATCCTGGAGAGTAATAATCACAAGTGGGAAAAACCGCTCTTCTCTTTCAAAAGAGCAAGGAGCATTAAGGATACCGTAGTACATACGCGGCCTGGTTTACCAGAAAGGGAAGAAAATCGGTCAGTCCTGAATGCCTGGGGACTTCCTCCTGTGACGGGTCATTTCCCATGTGGGGCGTGCAGCGTGTGCCATTTGACTATTGCTACCAAGTACCTGGAACTTGAAACTGGAAAAATATGGTCACAAAAGGCCCATACCAACTGCAATTCCACAAACGTGGTTTATTTGATTACTTGCCCGTGCGGTTCCAGGTATGTGGGTATGACTACGCGTAAGATCAAACAACGAATATGTGAGCACAGGAGCAATATCCGATGCCGAAAAAACACTACAAAACTTACTGATCATTTTTTACAGCAAAATCACACTACAAACGATTTGAGTTGGACAATTATTGAGCAATTGAGGCAAGGTCCTACTATACAACAAGCGCTTTTTGAGAAGGAACAACGTTGGATTTATCGCCTTTCTACACATAAGATAGGGCTTAACGATAATATCCCTTGGGGTTCAGTAATGAAACGTTGACATCACTCGATTATAGTCTCAGCCATTATGCCTGACCAATGACCCAGTCCCTTGAGCATGGAGGGTTACTCCCCATCTTCATCTATTCCGTAGTACCATTGCGCCTACCTGTGTTCCCACTGTCTGAATTGGGACCATCATTGCCCTCTAGACACGCTTTTAGGAAGTTACTGACTTATAGTGTAATGATTGCATACATAGTTAATGGTTGATTAGCCCATACCATTATCATCTGCTATGTATAAAGATTTCAATAGGGTTATTATGCTTTAGAGTATAGTTTCTTTAATATTTTCCGATACTCGCGTGTCATTAGTATTGGTTCCACAAGTACCATTTGGCCCCATACTTTATTTCTATCAAAGTTTACTTAAATTGGCCATTCAGTATTCATATCGTTTCAGTACAGAGTTGTTTCAAGTAAATAACAACGTTATTACTAAGCGCTTTAATTTCCGACCTTTGCGGTCTAGTGTTTGAAGTCACGTGTCCTGGACGCACTGCGTTCTGTGGTTCACGCACGGGTCACGTGATTGAGAGTCGGCATTTCTTTCTCCAGCTGAAACACCGCAGTAACATTCGGGTCCGAGGTTTGGCACCGATAGGTTGTGTGCGGGAGAGTGCTGTTTTGGAAGTAAGTAGGCTGGGAGGTTTCCGGGGTGGTGATTGTTACTTTTGACACGAGGTTCACCGGTAACTCACCGGAGATTCACTGGAAACTTACTTCCTTTTTATCTTGTATAGATTCCACCAGCATCTCTAACTCCCTCCCGGACCCATGACGTGAAGTTAGTAGTTTCTTCACGTAAGCCCTAATTTCTCCATGTTTTGAAAATCTGCCTTTGGATTTTAACAAACGCGTGCACACTTTATCCGCGTTTTTAACGGGTTTGTCACTATATTCCAAGTTTGTTGCATAATTGAGAATGCTTCTATTACGCTCACTAAGTAAAGCGTTAAATGTTACTAGTATTTATCTAGTAATAATGACCCCTCCGGAGACAAATAGACACGGAGTGGCAGTATGTCTGACACGTTTGCCTGACTGAGAGGTGTACGTGATACAATCACGCTGTGGCAATTAATAGCACGAGGTTTCTTAAACATTTTAGACCTCCAGAATACCTGGCAAGAAATACCACTGAACTTACAAAACTGTTGTATTTGTGTTTTCTTACAGAGTTCTTTGGCTTTTTGGAATCCCAGAAGGCCCTATGGTAAAACCGTGAGTTTTACCATCCATATACCTCCACTGGTTAGGGTACACCTTAGCGAGTGTACACCGCCGTGGAGGCCTGGTCCTGATGAAAGCTTTGTAAATTGCACATTATAAGCAGAAACATGTTGACCATTGATCACTTTTTAAACCAATTTGGATGCGCCTGGTCAATTTAGCTAGGCACTTAGTGTCCATTTCACCTGTTTTTAATGTTACCTGGTTTTCCACCAATAAAATTGATTTGGGATTAAACCAGATATCTTTTAACTTGCACTACCTTCACTGTTGCACTGACACTACCCCAAAAATACCCGCTCCGCTGTAATTCAGGCGTCGTAGCACACCAGGGAGGCACTCGGCCTCTCTGGTGGGAACCCAATGATGAAGCATGTCACCAACTAGGTTGGTGAGTGAGGGTTCTTTTAAATAAGAGGTTTTTCCTCGTGCTGTGTTCCCCATCGTCCCTTTCTACTCACTCTTTTGTTGTTATTGAATTCATACGTTAGGGGGAATAAGAGTGACCCTCTCCCTCTCTCTCTTGTTGATATTATAAATGTTCAAGACACCAGGAAAATCTCAATAAAAGCATTCCTGCTCTTGTGCATGACCCGTAAATCATGAAAGATACCATATCTAGAATATGATGGATTGTCACATTGCTCTGTACTTTAAGTTGCCTCAAGGCTAAGACCTGTATCTTAGTACTGTAAAAGGGCAAGCAACATAGTGGTGATGTAATGAAAATAGTAAAAAAAAACTATGGATGGCCTTCACACATGCCGGAATTGGGTACAAACTGCAGCAAATTTGTATTTTCTGTTACTTTGCAGCGTATAGGCTCACATAGAGTAACTAACTGATAGAGGACATTATGAGGTTGGTAATTCTGTCATTTAGGGTACATCGAAGCAGTTCATTTTGGGACATACATCTTTACACGATCAAGCCTGTAATCTTCTGGTCACAACTGTACAGGTCTGTTGAACAGACAGGGTTGTATAAACTCTCAATCGTTTGTGTAGGTTCTTCACAGAACTTGTGAGAATGCTGCCTCTTCCCCCACCTTTCTCCACATCCACCATGCCCTGGCTTTTCACCCCTCAGACACACAAACATAAATGCACGCACACACACACATTCTTATTTACAAGAATTTTCCTGAAGATGTTTCCCATAATACTTTATTCCCCCTGGAAGATTTGTTCATTTAAAACAATCCGCTTTCTACTGCTGATGGCACTGGTTACGTTTCCATCATCTCTCTGTTGCTACCCTCACTCCTTTATTTTCACACTCACCCTTTCCCCACTGCTGTCTTTGGTATTCCTCTGCTCTGCCCCCGCTGTTGCCACTCTCCTGTTTCCGTTTTTGTCATGCTGGCTTGAGGAAAGCCCTCAAAGGCTAACTGGGACCCTGGGGGAGGGGCGCGGGGGTGAGGGGTGCTGCGCCACCGAAAGGAACAATCTCTTCAAACAAAAAGGGTTTTTTGAAGACAAAACTAGCCATTTCCAACACAATTCAATTGTGTGTTATCATTGAGTATTAAACACATGAAATAAGGGGAATCCAGCCAGAGGCATCACGTGTTGTGTGCACTTGGACCCGAGCTCTCAGGGGGCTAGGGTAGTGTCTTTTACTTTCTTTCAGAGGCAGGGTTGGGCCAGTGCAGCTGTGGTGCCGACTGCAGATGCTCTGCCCCCTTTAGAAATGGCACTGCCATCATGCAGCTGACAGAAAAGCAGTGCGCTTGGTGGGGGCCGGAGGGGGGGGGCTTGGAGGGGGCATAACACTGAAGGGATGAAGGGGAAGAGCCCAGTATGTGTGTGATTATTAGGTATTGAGAGACTGGGCCAGACATACTTTAATTGACAGAGCTGAGAGGGATGGAAGGGAGGGGGCGGGAGAAAAGAGGCATCGGTGAACTGCTTAACTCTGCACAAGACCTCTAGGGTTTTAAGGGACCACTACTGCTCCCGGCTAGGCCCAGGTGAGCTTCTAATGTGGCGACATGTATTCCTGTGGAGTGGAAGGCCCTTCAAAAGGGTTGACTAGAAATCTTTCTGTTGTTCATTGCTGTATTTTGGTTATAAACTGGTACTGATGAGGTGAAATCTTGCCCAGTGTTACCGTGTGTAAAACATTTCTAAATATTGAAGCAATACTATCCCAAAATGTGCCTCATCACATAACATTATTTACATTTTCTTACCACACAATTTAGTCAGCCCTGCCGCATCATAATTTGGTCAACCCCTGCCTCATAATTCCAGTTTCCCTGCCTATAGGGCAGGCTGGCAGTGCCCAAAGGGGTAGCCAGTCAGGTCAGTGTGTGGGCTTTTTTTTTGCTGCTTGCTGGCCTGGTTTATGGTCTGGTGGACTGTTTTTACTCTTGAATTCTCTGCTACTACCACAAATATTGTCTGCAGGAAGCACAAATGCATGCAGTCTACCATTACTTGCAAAACCCTATACAGCTCAATCCATTACAAGTTTAAAACTGCCTGCTTTACAAACAAGGGACTCTTTTTTAGTTCTCATATACACTGCCCTCACACGCAGTAAACTTCATTGTCCACTCCGCGCTATATCCCTTATAGCTCAGTGAGCTCCAGTGATGAGTGAGAGGGGAGGCGACACATGGTGGTACTGGCGGAAGCCAGAGTGTCAAGCTGGGCGCCAGGTTCAGAAATCATGTCTATAGGTGACAAAAGTGGAGATAATTTTTGCCGGCTTTCATCTCAAGCTGTCACGAAGGCGAGGATGGTCAGGTTTGAACTGTGTAGTAAGCCTGTGACTCCAAACCACAGTCACCCACAAACCTTTGATTTGCTAAACATTGTTTAATAATATTTCCCCACCGTAAAAATGATTTGCCGTGGGAACTGGGGGGCGTTTATGCTTGTCAATGATGAGGAGTACCAAGTTCTAGAAATTTGTCAGGAGGGGGTCCTCAAGCCTAAACATTTTGACAGGGGGTCTCGGCATCAAAAAGTTTGAAGACCTCTGGCCTAATGTCATGTAAAGGTGTCTGTGCCCCGCCATCGCCAGCTGCAGGGATTCGGAAGAGGTGTGATGTAGGCTTTGAAGTCCTTCTAGCCCTCAAAGTCCTTGTAAGTGCAACCCCATTTTAAAGGATTTTCAAAGTGTTGGGAAAGAGACTCAATATTTCCTTCTGCGTGTAATGGCAGTGTTATGTTAATGTTATCAGATAATGTAATTATTATAACGGAGGAACAAATAATTTTCCTACATATGAAGTGGTGTTCTAGCATTTCTGATCTCTGCCAGTACTGCACGCCGCGTGATTTTACAAAAAAATGAATTAGCAACAGATTTTACAGTGACTGCTGTGGCAATCTTGCATACCTGATTCTATCTATACTAGTTGCAAGTTCTGTAATGTTTTTACTTTTTAAATAGCTATAATCGGATCAAATAACGCCAATATTATAGCTTTTCCAAAGTTTAAAATGAAGTAAGTGTTACTCCAACTCCATTCTCCTTTCAAGAGGGGCTTCATGAAGTCTTGTTGCTTTGCAAACTGTTATTCATTCATCTAAAAACATGATAACTGCTAAATTGACTCTAGCTCCCAGGGGTGTGCCTAGGTTCGCTTTGTTATCCCTTTCCCTCCGCTGGATGTCTTTAAAATAAACATGTCATGGTCTATTTATAAATGCTACTTTCAGCAATTTTCTTTTTGACATTTTCAGAAGTACAATTCATGCCTAAGTACGAGAGAAACCCTGCAAAGCACCACTTAGCAATGTAATCCAGACATAATTGTGCACTAGGCCTTGCCTTTAATGAGATTCAAGATATACACAAGTCTTCAGCTTCTGTATAAAAAATGTTGGTTCTGTTACAGACATGGATCCTGACTGCTTCATCTCTCAAGATCTCATTGCCTATATTTAAAAGCAACAGTGATACTGTATTTGCACATGGGGTACAGAGTTTCTTAGGCAAATATAGCTGAGGCCCTGAAAGATGTGTGCACTGTGCTGATTGGAGTAGCAGCACAACTAAATAATAAGAGCCTGTGATGGTATGACGATGACAATTGGAAAAAAAGGAAAATAAAGAAAACAGTAGTGGAATCATAATTGATAAGACTACAAGAGATATGATTTATACAAAATACATATCCAGACATTTACAAAAAAATAAAACAAATAAGATCATTTGAAAATATGAATGTACCCTTTTGCGTCACAACATAGCAATTTGGAAAGCTGTTGACCAAGAGCGATATTGTGATGGATCTAATAGTAAATGAAGGTATGCACCACCAGCTTTCTGCAAGTTTAAAGATGAACTGCGCAATGATGCTAAAACTAAATTCTATTAATTGGCCTATGGAAGGAAGAGTCGTGAAGCCTGACGACATACTACTCTCTTACATTCTTAGGATGAACAACCTCCTTGCGAGGCCTCTATTAAACTAAACTGTAGTGTGATATGAAACAAAACTACGTGCTCTATCTCTATCATTCAATCTTGACCTTTAGAATACAACAGACCACTAAAGCCAGTTCTCAACTTTCCAAACCTTCTACACCACACCTGAAGAATGCCATGAGAATTGACAGGGACCATTTTACTGGTGGGGACTTCAGGCCTCAGTGGTCAAGGCGCGAGGAGGTGCGAGTGGCAGCCATGGCAGAGGGAGAAGGAGCCTGACACCCCATAGCACTACAAAGCACCATCATTATTCCTGCTTGGCAGGATGCCCGTTTTACTGGTGGGGACTTCAGGCCTCAGTGGTCTAGGCGCGAGGAGGTGCCAGCGGCAGCCACAGCAGGGAGAAGAGGAGCCTGGCACCCCATAGCACTACAAAGCGCCATCACCACTCCCGCCGCCTCGCGGGATATCCAAGGGCCGCGCCCTGACAGGGCTCCGGCTAAGGGCGAGCCTTCCTGCGCCCATCAGCGGTATGAGGAGGCAGGGCAGGGCTTACCATCTTTCACCTGCCTAATGCAATCGGACTCGGAATCCATTCATTTACTAAGGTAAGGCAAAATATGTGTTACTTTATAAAATTATTTTAATTTTATTAACTGTCCCTGGATTTCAACTACCTTTGTGTGTTGTAGGTTTGAATTAGTTTTTAAAATCACAACGCTCCCATAGTGACATCTGGTGCTATAATTCCATAATTGGGAAACGGAAAGCATTGGAGTCTAAGAAAATCCCAATCAATTCGACAAAAACTCAGAAAAATGTGGATGGAAACTGAACCATGGAAGATATCGATTTGCTCATTGAAGAGGTCAAGACCATTTAAAAAACTAAACAAATCGACTGACAAGACTGGCCAATGACAAGGAAAGGCTCGATGTTTGTACTGGGGGAGGAACTTGGGAAATTACTTCTGGTCTCAACACCCCATATGAAAAAGTTGAAATCTAATGGATCCTCAATGTCCAGGAGTTTCCCGCTTTCCCCCAAAATCATTATTCTCCCTAATATCCCTTGCCATAGCAGGTTTGCAGGGTTGGATGAACCAACACCCCGCCCTCAATCTATCTCCGCAGGTGTTAAGCGGATTAGCATAGACAAATATCAACGCTATCAATACCATTGACACTAGTGCTATGAACTCTTCAGAGGGCGGAGGTGTACGTTACTCAAGACGCGATCTACAGGAATTGAAATCTTTGGTTACAAAGCTTACTGTAAGAATTGATGACCTTGTGAAATCTCACACTAATAGAATCACTAATTATAATTGTGGAGAAGGAAAACATCTAGCAGGGAACTCTAGTTTGATTGTCAAACCTCTTGAATTGGATAACCCCACGACAATTCTTGCCCCTGCTCCACATAGCCACACTAAGGGGTATATTCACAAGAACATGCGATAAACATCGCCAAAATAGCTTACAGCAACTTCTCACATCGCAGTCCATCGCGGGAAAATAACGCCGTGTGAACGTGGCATTCACAACACGGCGATACCGTGCGATATTCGCACGACAACGCAGCAAATGTCTGCGAAACAACTACCGCAACGGCGATAAGAATCCAAACCCTAACGCGGAAAAAGTTGCGATGCGCCCAATGGCGATGAAACAACTGTGATAACCAGCAGGAGGCCAGCAATACCCACGTTCCATGCGTGAAAAGGCACCACAAAAGGACCCAAAAAATACACCAACAAGTAAACGAACTGCGGAGCACCATGGAAGCACCTGGACCGAGTGCTGAGGCCAACTCGAACCCCACAAGCACAACGGAGGACCAGCCCGGAACCCCGGGGTCGGGGAAGGGCAAGGAGAAAAGGAAGAGGAAGACGGGGTTCCAGACTGCAGGAAACCAGATCCACTGCACGGTGTGGACAGAACACCACCAACAACTGTCCGTCACCACCACCGTGTCATTGGCAAGACAAATGGAAACATGGCAGTCCAATGAGATGACTGCTAGGACTGAACTAGCTGTGGGCACATCACCCATGAACAACATACTCGCAACCCCCAACGTAGCCCCACGTCCATGTAGGAAATCGGTCTGTGTGTAAAAATGTCAAAGTCGGTAGCAGGCCTAAAGGTGTGTCCGCCATCACATGTGACAACAGTACCTACCTTCGCATACCTACCCATACCCACCTGGGCTGACACAGACAGACTGTCCAGAATGATCACAGTGACCCACATGACAAGAAGTCGGACCCCATACCCACATTGGTGATGTCACGGAGCTGCACATGTCTACCAGCAACTATCCCAAACCACCAAGTCTGGCGCACAGAGGTGGACCTGCCAATAGGGACTCACCCCTAAATGAAATGCATCATCCAGTCCCACCCTGTGTACGGACAATGCCCAATGAGGCACACAAATTGCCATCCTACCCAACACCAATCACAGTTGAACACAAGTGTGGCAGCGTAGACTTTATTAACACGTGCGTGTAAGTACGGGCGAGACAAGGGCCACAACATGCAGACCAAGGCATCAATCACAGGCAGCATAGGAATGCATCCATGTCCACTGTTGTTGTGGGAAATGTGGACTCATCACCAGCATGCAACTAGGTGTTGGGACCTGTACCATGGGTTACCATCAGTCGTGGCAGCTGGAACGTCGCTAATCGTCCATGAAAGCGAGCGCAGCTTCCTGTGCAATCAGTTCCAGGAGTACGTCGTTGTCCAGCTCAAGGAACACGAGGGCGAGCCAATCCATCAACTGGTCCGGACAGATGTGCTCCGTCCACGCCGTCTCACCAATCCGCAAAACAGCCCAATAGGGGGGCGCCTCAATGTGTTCACTGCACACGAGGAATTGTGCAAACTCCCATGTCCAACTGCCAGCACATATGCCAAACATCCAGGCATCCAATGCACTGGAATCCCGGTTACACACATGGTCGTGCGCCAACAGGGGGCGCACACACAAGTCATAATCCAGTTCAGCTACCGTTGCATTGGATAGGCAGACATCCATGGGCCATTCGAATATGCATGTTCGACAGTGGAACCAGGGCTGGATGCAGGTGACGTACGCAAGACGGAAGCTCAGACGGTAACTGATGCGCAACACTGCAAGTGGCAGAGCCCCCAACATTTGCAGCATTCGGGCACGGTACAGTCCCACGTGACTGGGGTTGTGTATGTGCCTGTAATGTTCGGCCATTGCGGTGGTGGCACTCACAGAACCGCCACGCCACTGACCTGCGGCAGTGATGTGGATGAAAAGCCACAGCTCGGAGCAATGAGTTGTATGGGTATGCGACGTCAGGACGTATGTGCTGTTGTGTATGTGAGTGTGAAGGCCATTCCATGCAAGAGTACCCCGGGCAAGGGCCTCTGTGTGTGGGGTGTGGATACGTTGGTCCTTCATCATCGCTGTGTGAAGTGTGGGAGTCGTCTTCATCTGCTATGATATCTCTCCCAGGGGGTGTCTGCCGCATGCTGTATCCAAGGTCGGAGGTGCAGATGCCCGTCCGCCTCCTGTGTGGAGACAAAGGAGCATTCATCCCTAATGTCAGTCTGACTACTGCTTGCAATGTGGAAATGTGATGTGGTCTACACGCTGCAATTGAGGCTAGGCCTTAGGCCCATGGCGCACCAAGAACTATACACACAGCAGTTAGCATGCATGAGCCAAGAGCCCGAGCGGACTGGCGCACCTTGTACATTCCTACGTGTGCGTGCGCCCTCCAGCTGCATGCAACAGTGCAACATTGCACATCGCTGCCCGTGTTGCGCAGACACTGCGACAGGGGCACACGCATATGTACATTTCCTGCCCAGCCCAGCACACGACCACGCCCAGAGCCCGGAGATGATACTTCACACCCCTATGCTGGACATGCGTACGCAAGCCCAGCCCACTCCGTATATGTATAAAGGGTGGGACGACAGAGCTACATGGACCAGATCTTCCACAATGCCCGATGGGACAATGCTGCGCCCGCCTGCCATGTCACGTGATGCAATCATGAAGGGACCATGACTTGCGGGGTACAGAGTATAACTGCGTGCGGCACGGCCCGTGCAACACGGGACGGTGACTTTTGTTGCACTGGGTTAGTGGCACCCAGAGCACGTCGGCCGGCACAGGCATACCGCCACGGGTCGTTGACTCACGGGGCACTGAGGTAGGGTCACCTGATGTGCTGAGCGGGTGCGCAGCCTGCCACGATGCCCCGTCCTGGCTGGTGAGGGTTGGTGTGAGTCCTGCTGGGCCGCAGTGTAGGCCGGAGCCTGCGTGCGACGCAGGCCTACCGCCACGTGGCGTTGCCTCAAGGTTCACGGAGTTAGTGGCACCTATGATGCTGAGCGGGTGTGCAGCCTGCATTGATGACGTGTGCACTGTTATGGACTCTCCCATTCTGAAATCAAGGCCCAGATCCAGGTGTGTGACCTAGGGGCCCGCGGGGCAGGTCCGCGTGATGTGGAGTCTGCCAAGGTCGTGTGTCCCGGGCTCGGAGCATACACCGGCACGTGGTTGGAGACACACCGGTGGCGGAAGGTGAGCAGTGAGGCCTGGGGGCGCATGGGCGGACAATGTCCACGGGACGGCTGGAGGGGCTGGGGTGCAGCAGCATGTGTGTGCAGGGGCGAGCGAGCGATGTTGCCGTGTGCAATGGTATGTACTCTGCCATTATTACATCTGGACTCCATTGCAGATGGATGGACATGGTGGACTGCAGTGGATACCGGCACGTGGTTGGAGACACACCGGTGGCAGCAGGTGGGCTGTGGGGCATGGGTGTGCAGGGGCGGCTGTCTCTCGCCCTCTCATCCTTTCACTGTCTCTCTATCCCTCTCTGTCTCTCTCCCCCTCTCTCTCTCTCTCTCCCTCTCTCTCTCTCTCCCTTTCTTTCTTTTGTCTCTCTCTCTATCCTTTGATGAGCGCATGACACACATTCTCATCTCGGATTTTGTCTTGCAGGCTGTGGCTTCCAGATTGTTCGGAGTGGATCCGCAAGGACTAATCCAATTTGTTGTTTTGTGTTGTGTATTAATGAAGTTTTGTTATGGGAATTTCACAGTTGAATGTTTGAATATCCTTATTCTGACCACACATGTGTGTTTGTTGTTGTATGTGTGCGACATCAGGGTCTTTCTCATCTCATGGTTTTGTGAGGTTGCTGTGGCATATCTTTGTCCGGGGTGGGTGGGCCGGGGGAGGGCCCCGGGATGGGGGGGTCCTGGGGGTGGTGGCGGTGGGTGTTGTGGGCCTCTGGGCTCTCTGAGCTGCATGAGCAGTGGCTCCATGGCATCTGTTGTTCTTCAGGTGTGGCTGTGGGCTGGGCTCCTTTTGTGGTGCAGGTAGTCGTCCTGCTTAACACCAGCAGAAAGCAGGTGTAAAATCCCTGCTGCTAGCGCGACTTATCGCCTGTTTTTGGTTCGCATCGCGGATCTGGCTGTTCATTGTGAATGTCGCGATGTGGTGTTTTCGTGTGTTTTTGCACGGGAACGCCTACTCTGCATCTCATTAGCGTTAGTTGGCGGTGTCAACCGTGGCGATTTTTTTTGCGGCAGCTATCGCTGGATATGTGGCGGTGTAGGCGGTTAGCACCAGCTTGCGAATGGGGCGTTAATTCTATCACCACTTTTGCTGCGCTAAAGTGCCGATAACTCGGCAGTAAGTCCTTGTGAATATGCCCCTAAGACTCCAATTCCCAGTAGTGCCAAGCCATCCTTAGTGCCCACTGTCAGGGTAACCCAGGATCTGTTGTTTCTAGGAAGGGTCCCATTGACACATCACCACTCTGACAACAATAGTTTACCCACTAGTAGCAATACACTACCACCATGTCCAGAGTGAGGCACTCTCCTAGATGACAGATCGATCAGCCTTCATGACTGGGCGGGCTAGTTCAATTTATGAAGCCGTTGAAACCATATTTTATTCCTGATCGTCTAACTCCCATATGGAGCCTGGCAATAGATCTGGAAGGGTAGTTTATATGACCCTGGTCCCCAAATTTAATCCTGTTGACCACAAATACACTGAGTCCTTAGTTATTAAGGTCATACACTAGGTAAGGTCTAAGTGCAAGTGCCGATCAGGTGCTCTTTGGGCTCCACAGAATTTTATTATATATCTGTGACACTGAGTAATAAGATTCTGGTTGATGGGCTTATTAACCTTGAACTACGCATTTGTTCCATGGAAGGGCCTTTTCATTCTTCTATTAGACTTAGTTTGTACCCTCCATCTAGTTGCTAATTATCCAGGGATCCATTATCACCCCCAGATAACCCAAAAAACACAGGATTGGAAGAGTCGAGCTTACACATAAAAGACTGACTGATGTACCAGGCTGATAGGCCTCCACTGATTAGCAGTGATGAAATTGATCCTATTGACATTGCAGGCCCACAGGTTTTGTGAAGAAGTATTGTCTCTATGATGACACCTGGGATGGGGGAATCGACCTTTGAGTACCTCAGGGATGATGATGTGGCAAATCGAACAGGAACTATCCAGAATGAGTGTATGGCAGGGGTTGCAGTCAGCCGAGAAGGTGTTTCACTAAAAGCGGGTCTCACTGTGATATCCTGGAATTTGTCAGGTATGAAATCTAAATTCTGTGACTCTTAGAAGGGTATTTGCATAGGCAAATTTGATATATGTGCACTTCAAGAAACATGGACTGTAGACATGGTGTATTTTAATGCTTTCACTTCTTATATTGTAGAAGCTATACCACCCTGGAAATTTGTTCGTGCCTCGGGGGTTTATTCATACTGGTAAAGAATGCTATACCTTGCACACACTCGCTATGTTAAAGGCTGATTCACCAGATTTAATGGAGATTACCCTAAAGTTTCCTTCAGGGTTGAATGTGGTAAGATTTAATGTGTATGTAAGGTCAGCACTGACCCAATAACAATTCCCCAGTCTTGGAGCTCTATTATGATCTAATTGAATCGCACCAGAAGCAGGCTAAGGTCATTCTTACCGGAGATTTTAATGTCACTTTCGAGCCTTCAGCTAGTATTAATACTCTGACTAAGCTGGAGGATGTGCAGTGCAACATACCGACTCCAACTGGCAAGCCATCGAGGCATTTCTCCAACATAGCACCTTCAACTAGCTTCAATTGCAGTTGTTAGGGGCTTAAGAGCTTGCAATGGCCGTACCAATTCTGATCAAGAGATAGCACCTACCTTTGGTAGGGGGGCTTATAGGAGCATTATTGACTTAGTGATTGTTGATTTAAGGCTATGGCCACTTCTTGAGGAAATGAAAATTGATAACCGTGCTGATAGTGATCATAACCCTTTGATTATATATATCTGCATGTGGATTTCTTTAGCATGGCACCTGCTTGAAATCATACTGAGGTACCTCTTCCTCTGATAGCCAATAACTACAGACAGGTTACATGACCCTAAGTTTTGTCTAATATGAACTTGCTGTTTGAAATCTATTACTGGGACATTGAATACTTGACTGATTTCGTATGTTACACAGACAATGAAATCACCACTTTGGAGATACATGACAAGCTCTTTTGTAAACGTCGGTATCTCTTATACAAAAGGTAACACATAAGCAGACTCCCTGCATTATCATAAACTGTGGTTTAACCAAGGATGTAAACAATACAGACAAGCTCTACAGCTGGCTGTTCAAATGCACTCATGCTCTGAAATTATAAAGGCAATTAGCAAGTATAAAATGACTCTTGAGAAGGCAAAGAGAGATTGGGTAGACAAAGATTGGCACTATCTAGTCTGTGCCACTAGTACAAATAATAAAGCATTCTGGAATATTATTTTACATGGAAGCCTGAAAAGTAGGAATACAATCTCTCACAATGCTCAGCCAGATCAATGGGTTTCACAGTTCCCATCCTTGTATGCCATGGTAGGTACAGCTGACCCACCCTCAGGCTCAAGTTCCAGGTGCACTATCTCCAGCACCCACAATATAACCACAACCATGGCTAGCTTTGTAACCTTTAGCCTATCTGACACCTTTGATGCCATTGGCTGCCTCAAGTTGGCAAAAGCTCCTCGCACACACAAAATCCCAGGGGATTTATTTAAATCCGAGCCAATAGTCTGGTCTAGTTATGTCAGTCTCTTATTCAATACCATTGCTGCAGGCGGAGAGATTCCCGATACTTGGAGGAGCACCAAAATCATCCCAATCTACAAGCTCTTGCTCCACAGGATAAACTATGGAGTGTCCTTGTTGTTGGTCAATCTTATTAAGCGCTTGCACAAAAATAACTATGCACAAGTGCTAAGGAGATAAATGAACCGTTGAGAAACCTCCAGTCCTGACTGAGTTCCTTGTGCCCGATTTTCCTCAAGGGTTGATTTCCTGACACAGAAATGTGTTCTTACCGTGCGAACTAAATTTTGGATGACGTTACTTATTCCTCTAACGCCCAAGGACGGAAGTTACTTATTGTTCTAATGCTCAAGGACTGACTAAAACCAAACTGGATTTCTTAAAGAGCCTTGAGAAAGCCCCAGCTGCATAGGTATTGTAAGGAGTGAAACACATGTTGGCTGGCAAAAAGGATAGAGCACATAGATTGCAGGATAAGCTGCAAATATCAAACAATATGACACAATCAACAACACCCAAAGTCTAAAGGACTTTTTTGTTCTATCATGGTATCGAAATTTAGTATGTACACCATAGTCAAAACTAACCAGAAAAACAGGACACTTTATAAAAATACAAATGTACTCATGAGGAGGAGTTGGCCCAACCCTTGGAGAGTGTCATAAGGTTTTACAACAGATTGAGAAACATCACGAAAAGCATTGTGGGTAAGGTGGGAGGTATTGCAATACGTTCAGATTTCTAGGTGCACTCCTGGAAATCTTTCATGATTCCCATTTTCACAAGACTGCTATTGCATAAATCTACTGAGAATGTGAAAATGCATTTGCCAATGTTATTCTTTTGCTTTTTGTCGAAGGAGAAAATATTTTCCTCATGGAGAAACTCCTTTTCATACATTAGCACCACATTTTGTGGTGTTCTGATGAACCTCTTCCTTCCCGGGAAACTATTTTATTTCTGCTCGATGTCAAAAGAAAATCTCTGACCTTTCCAGAAGTCGCAGGCGGCATGACTTGCAGGTGGGGGGGAGGGGGCGGAGAGTCACGCGGGGAGGGGGTCACGCGGGGGGAGGTTTAATTAAAAATAAAAATAAAATAAAAGTTAACTTACCTTCGCTGGCCCGGTCCCGCGTCGTCGGTCCCGCTTCGTCTTCTCTGCAACAGGAAGCAGCCGCAGGCAGCCTCCCTCCCCTCCCCTCCGCTAAGCTAATCACAATGCTGCAATGGCAGCTTTGTGATTGGTCGGGACACCAACCAGCCAGGTGTCTATGGGGAGGTCATTTTCTCCATGCACGCTGCATGCAGCCTACAAGGAGAAAAAGCAGAGTGCGCTTGACTGGTTTGATCGGCCCCAAAGGGCCGACCAAACAGTCAGCGCCCACAACAGTGGGCAAGCCACTCCTCCCTTGCCCTAGAGCCAGACTGCCCACCCGCCAGCCCCCAACCAAACCCTTCTGCTTTCTCGCAGTGCGAGAAGCAGAAACATAAAATGGTATTTATAATACCATTTTATGTTTCTGCTTCTCGCACTGCGAGAAAGCAGTGGGGCGACGCTCCTCCGCCCACATGGAGGAGCTGCCCTTGCTATCCAGAGTGGCAATGGGTCAGAGAGGAGTTTGCGGTCATACATTAATTAAGATGTAAGTTTGTACTTTTGCACAAACTCACAGGATATGCCAGCCATGATAAGTCCCCTTCTACACACTCCTTGCCACTGTGAGTAGATTGACTCAGACAAAATCTTTGGTTCAGTAAATTCTCTTGGCAGTGCACAACCAGTTTTTGCGAATCAAAAAAATGATTTGGCAATTGTAAAAAAGGCTATGTCCAACTGTAGGGGAAACAAACACATGCAAATAGCTTTGTTAATCAGGCCTGCAGTGTTTCTGCACATATTACTTTAGCACTAAGGCATCAATCTCGACCAAATTTGTTCAATAAATTGAATGGGGCACTCCAACTTTATTTATCAGAATTCTGAAAGATCAGTCACATGAGGGTTGTAGGAAGGCTAAAGTTAAGGAGTCAAAAAAATAGTCCAAACCCACTTGCAGCCAGCTAGCACAAAAAAGGGGAAAACTAAATTTCACCAAATGTAAAAGGCTCGTTGGTTTCACTTTCATGAATAAATCATCAAACTGCTAACAAAATGTATCGTCAAAAACGAAGGATTGCAGTGTTTGTCAGCGGAGGTAGTGAGACAAGCTATTGTATGTACTCGTGAATACTCAGTTGGTAGTGGGACACCTTGAGGGTGGGTAGTCAGTAGCGTAACAATATCCCCGGCAGCCCCCGCGGTGCGGGTAGACCCCAAGCTCCAGGGGGCTGCCTCCGGGACTGTGTACGGGCGGCGGGCCCTTGGCATGAGAGCTCTGCCTGGGTCTGGAGTGTGGGGACCCCCTCCATGTACTTTGCAGGGAGGGGGTGCTCAAATTTTGTTACGCCACTGCAGCTGGTGAAAAGAATGATTAACCTGTTCAGAATTTGGGCATATAGTTCCTGATTTGCACACCATCTGTTACTGAATCGTATATGATCTGTTTCTGTTTTCTATATATTAATATGGTTTGAAGCCTGATGGCAGATGCCCTCTCCACTTCTAGACAGGCATGTTTGCGACTAGACTCTCTCTCTATATATGTATATTCTGGTAAATATATATTTTTGTATGTAGATGATTTATATGATCAATTTTCTTTTTATATATAGAAATATTTGCAATGTGGCTTTAAAACTGATTATTGTGGCTTATGAAATGTTGCCAATAAATGTATGGACCTTGCTTGTATGCACTGTACAAATACAAATGTCATCTTTAAGTTCAAATTCACCTCACTGAACGCAGAATGTACCGTGGTTAATGAGAAACGGTGCCAGTATGGCCACCATAAATCCTGGACAGTTTTATCTGTGAATCGTTTGGCCAATACCAAGAGGCTGAGAAAGCCGACCTTCGGTGTTATTGGCAGTTACTGTCATAACCTTTTTCTTTACACTGTGATGCAGGTGAACCAAGGATTCACTGCATGCCGACCTGGCTAAATGATAAGAGTACAACAATGAGAGCATAATACAGCACAGGTTATAGCATAGGCATGGAATAAGTTGCCAGCCCAGACTGATGATTGTTTACCACACTTCTTTCTCCATATAAAAAGTATTGAGGTGATTATTATTTTCTGAACTTGATTTGCTGTTAAATTGAAATATGTAAAATAAATAGTGTGAATGAGAAAAATGAAATTAAGGTAAACCATTGCAAATTTCTTAAAACTCTTCAAACATTTTGGATAAAGGGACATGAACTTTGGTCCAAAAAGTCTTAAAATGCATTGCTTAGGTAAGACACCAATCGTAAATCCCCCAAGACCATACATTACTCTTATTTACAATGTTTGGTATTTTAAATGATGAATTTTGTGACTTTGAGGGTAGTTAACCTTAGCGTCTTTTAACATATAATTTTACATTTCATATAATGGCACTGTAAGAAACTGGAGTATTAGTTTAGGGAGTGCGAACCCACCTCAAATAATGATCACAGTCCTTTTGAGGGTGAACCACAGAAGTCACTAAATAAACCTGTGCTTAACCCTTTAGTAGCTTCACACAAAAGCAGTCAGGCTTAACGTAGAGGGAATGTGTAAAGTATTTATGCAGGACTCACATAGTATTAAAGTGAAAACAGAACACAAGAAAAAAATCCAAATCAATTCAGAAAAATAGAGTAAATTGTAATAAATAAAATGACACCACAACAACGCACATCAAATGAGTAGAACCAGAGATATGATTTTTTAAACTTTGAATAGCACCCAAAAGCACAAAGCGCCAACCACGGTCATCTGCTGTAACTAAACCGGTTCAAAGTCATAAGTTAAGGCCTGCCTCCATGGATTGCAGGTCAGATACAGGAACCAGGTTCGTCCAGGGGGAAAGTTTACCTTCAGACTTAGAAATTTTGATGGAGAAACAGTGGTTGTTGACGAGACGTTGGCGGGACAAGTTGGCTTTGAAGCGGGGCTCGATGACGGCAGTTGCTGAAGAGTGGGGTCCCAGTGCAGTCATTGATGAATGCAGGAAAGCTCTGAGCAGGCGAAGTCCAAAGTCTATGCCTAGGAAGGCTTTGATGCAGATGGTTTGCTGCTCGTCATTAGTACCGTCCTCTACGTTCGTACTTAGAAACGTTTCTGGAATTCTGGAAGTCAGATCTCCTTCAGCGAGGCACACCAGAATGCTGAGGCCAACTGGTGATTCAATATTGATGACTGCAGCTTTGACAGCAATCCTGGTCTCTGTTGGTTCTCCAGGCAGAAAGTTGGCATAAAAAGATTCTAAGTCCTGGCTTTTGTATTGTGGGCAGGAGGAGTAGACTCCAACACCAATCAATGGTCCAGGATCTAGGGGGCACCACTTGGGGTTTAGGACTCAATCCAGCAGTGGTCAGCAACAGGGTCCAATGCAGGTCCAGTTGGTCCTGGGCAGCTGGGCAGTTATGGGAAAGAGGCCTCTGGAAGCTTGTTGTGTCCCTGTCACTAAAACAGGATGTCAGCCAACTGACCGTTGGAGTCATTTCTGGATGCAGGGTTCAAGGCAAGCAGGACCAGTCTACTTTCAGGTCCTTCAGACAGCAGGGCAGTCCTTCTTTTGAATCTCCACATGGCTAGGAGTGTTCTGAGTAGATATCCACTTTTATGCCCAGTGCCGGCCTATGGGTGGAAGGCTAGTCTTTGTCCACCCCCTAAACCAGTTATCATCAGTTTCTCTTTTCTCATTGTTTTTGGTGCCCGTCTGACTATAGAGATGAAGGGGAGGCTGGATTAGTCTCATATACCAGCTTCCTTTGAAGATCAGAAGGTGCTGGGCACAGGGCCCCATATCCCTCCCCACTCATTAGGCCCTTTGTGCACTGTCTGGGAGCAATACAAATCTTACCACAGGGGAGCCATCAGGGGCCATTTGACAGCTGGACACTTGCAGGAGACCCTTTTGGCCTAAGCAGGAAAATTAGAACTTTCTAAAAGTGATATTTCTTAAATAGTAACATAAAATCTAACTTTACCACTGAGTTAGATGCTAAATTACTATTCAAATGAGTCCTTGAATAATTTTTCTAGCTATTCCCAAACTGAATTTGGCCCATGTTAAAGGTAAGAGTGTAAACCTGTGTTAACCTATGGGAGAACCAGCCTTGCCGCAGTGAAAAACTGCATTGTAGGTTTTTCACTGCCAGGACATGTAGAACACACATTATACATGCTCCACCTTTTAAATACCATGCCATATTGGAATTTAGGGTCTGACTTAGGGGATACTAATATGTATTAAAAAAGGAAGGCTTGGACTCCTCAAAAATTTAGATTTGCCAGGTCGAAATGGCAGTTTTAAAACTGGCCACCCAGGCTACTTTGGCAGGGCAGGAGGCATGTTTTACACTGCTACTTTAGTGGGTGGCACAATGAGTGCTGTAGCCCACTGGTAGCATTTAATTTACTGGCCATGGGTACATGCATTACCATATCCTAGGAACATAGTAAATTAATTGTGGCAATTAGGTATATGCCAATTTTGCCAGGTTTAAAAGGGAGAGAACAAACACATTACCACTGGTTAGCAGGAATAAAGGGCAAAGAGTCTTATGGCCAAGACAAATGGGTTCAGCAAAAGAAGACAAAAATCTGGGGTGATCCTGCTGGAAGGGCAAAATTCCAACAGGCACATACTTAAATTAGAGTCGCAATACACAACTCTGTATTTATGACTTTCAACGAAGTTCATTCCCCATACCTATGCATATATATGTATACAACCTATTTTTAACTTCCATTGGCAAATCTGCATGAAACGTTTAGGAGTTGAAAGTGAAACACATTTTCTTGAGTGAAGTTTCTTGCAGCTTTATCAAAGGGCTGCTAAGTCTCCATCAAAATGATGCATGCTTTTTGTAAGGACTAATAAGTCTAGCAATAACAACAGAGGTGCACTTGTTGCATCCCTCAAAATCTGGCTTCAAATACATGATTTCTCTATTTAAACTCCCACATGGAGTTTTTTGGGTGATCTCCAGAGAAACAACACTGAATTTTTATTACATAGGCAGCACCTAGTTTCTTTGTGTGGGTTTCCAAATTTCATATAATTCTGTTTGGCAATTTTTTTGTAGTTTTCAAAAGCAACTTTTTGTAAATATTGGCGTTAATGCACTCAAAGTAATGGACATAAATGGACTGCACATTTTTTTAATGTATTTGAAATTTGATTGGCAGCTTGGAGATGAACGTTTTGCTCTGTTTACCATTTTGTGATGTCAGATAATGTTTGCAGACTACAGTGAAGGTCACACCCACACACTCATTTTTGGGAAACAAAATATTCATTGGGCAATGGGAGAGGGTGCCTGGCACACCCCACTCACAGAGCAGACTAGGCAATTAAAAAAGTGTATAACATACCTTTTTCCTGCAGTAGACATGGCAACATTTACCCAAGGGAATCACAACCATGCTGCAGCATCTAGACAGTTTCTCTCCAAATAATCAATGACACCCTTCTACCAATATCAGTAAATGTCCCTGCCTCCCGATCCTGCTCAGCCTCTCTGCAGCCTTTGACACAGTTGACCATCGAATATTGATGCACATCCTGGATATTTGCATAGCCTTCTCTGATGCAGCACTGGAATAGTTCACCTACTTCCTCATCAACTGCCACCAGCTCATATAAACAGGAACTATAACAGTACATTAGGAATCCCTCCGCTCCCCATCTTCTTTAACCACTATGTGGAATAGCTTGAATCAATGCTCAATGACAAGAGGATCTGCAAATATGTATGACAAACACAGGAAAGTATACTATTATCATTTCTTGCCCTTGTCACAGTTTTTGTAGTAAAAAAACTGTCATGTAACAACATTCTCTAGACAACACTCAACTGTACCTAAAAATGTCCTCATACAACAGCATTCACTGACTCAAAACCTATCTTTAGCTAAACCAGAACTATACATCCAGTAGATACTAAAACTCAGTCCAACAAAGACTAAGATTCAGCTCATCACCAAAAGCTACACACATCATTCTCATCGATCTCTCCCCCTACCCTACTAGCAAAGTTGCAGACATCTAGCTTTTGCTATTCACCCTAAGATTGTTCCTCCATAGACCTTTGATTGCTCTCATAGTTTAACTCTTCCTCACAGCATTGAGGAGTCCAAGTTAGCATTAACAACAAAACCAATAATGGTAGCAATTGTACGTCAACCATAAGAAAGATTAGGATTATAAAGCTAAGAGGAGTGCTATGACACACCCATGAAGCTCAGGCCCAGTTCGTCCATTAACATTAACACCTTATCCACAAAACTCAACATGCCACTCACAGAAGTATCAATGCTCCAAAATGACCTCACATACAGAAACGACAATTTGAATTCTCAAGTTATTACTATTAGTATTAAACTCGCCCTCCTCCACATAGATAGCCCGCTCAAACTCACAGTTTGATTCAAGACTGTAGAACAAAGAGAATCAAAGAAAATATTTCTAAGAGCAACATTGAAGAAGACTATGAATCAGTATCAAACATATCTTAGGGAGTTCAGACCATCCCACTATTTACAAACTATAGAAAAAGAACAGATCCACCCAAGGCAAACAATCTCCACTTTGATATTCTTATCAAAATAAAATCACTCACAACTCTTCAACTAGCAATACACAAGTCACCCTCAAGTGCATCCTGCATAATTGTAGATCAGTAGTGAAACTTAGCATTGCTATTGCAGACCCAGTTATCTCTAATAATCTAGGTCTTGTCTTCCAGACTGAGACATGAATGATTAAATCAACCAAGCTGGTGATGGGCATACTTGTAAATCAGAATACAGTATCATCCTCCTAGATAAAAAAAAACACAAAACAGGGAGTAGGGCAGCAGTCATCCATGAAAACAGCATTAGGTGTGAAAGGATACAAATTCATGGCCAGTTCCTTGCTTGTTCCACCTCTCACTGACAATAAAAAATAATTGACTATTACCTAATGAAGCTTCATATCATTTACAACCCTAGGTGTGTAACAGGCTGGTGGTACAGTAGATCAAGTTTACCAGTGATTCTTCCTTTACCTCGAGGAACAACAAGCACCTCTGAGACTTTAACCTCCAGTCTGGTAGGAAAGAAATTAAATCCTCTGTGTAGGAAACCTGCCTTTTCTGCATGGCCAAGCCAGATTTTTTGCCTTTTGTTAAACCCTATTTTTGCTTGTTTTAGAACTCTGTGTGCTTTACCCCTGCTAATCAGGAGTAAAAGTGTTGTGCTCCCCCTTCAAACATGGTTAAATTGGCTTATTCCTAATTGGTACATTTAACTCGTCTGTAAGCCCCCAGTATATGGTGAAGACAGTGCAGCCAGGGCCTGTAAGCTAAATGCCACTTGTGGATTGCAGCACCTATTGTGCCCTCCACTACAGTGGCAGTGCAAGCATGGCTATAGATCTATCCTGTGTCGCCTGACTTCTGCATTATAAAACCTGCAGTGTAACCTGTCAAAAATAACCCTTTTTTGACTGGTATCAAAGTCTCTTTTGAATTGTAGTAAGTCACCAATATGTAGGCCTTATAGCCCACAAGGCAAGGTGCATGGCATTTAAAATTGGGACAGATAGCACATTAATATTCCCATGGCCTTACAGTGACAAAGCCCAAAAAGCTATTCATGCTGTAGCAGACCTATCTGGCCAATGGAGAAATCCAGAGTGCAATTTAAAAATATTAATACGGATAACTCAGGAAAGGGAGCAGCTAGAAAAATATTTAAACAACTACCTTTATTTGTTATTAACAATGAAAT
The DNA here is from genome assembly GCA_963921515.1 of Calotriton arnoldi. NCBI lineage: Eukaryota > Metazoa > Chordata > Amphibia > Caudata > Salamandridae > Calotriton > Calotriton arnoldi. Next base: position 1,136,715 of record CAWUFW010004639.1, read on the forward strand.
TCAATGGTGAAGTCAGAATTGTAATAAATATTATGGAAAAGTAACTTTTAAACAGTTACCTTTTCCTGGTAGAAGCTCCTGACAGCTAGCTTGCATTAACTATCCAGAAACTCCCACGCTGTGCTCAGTCTGGGAAGAGGTATGAAATTCCTCCCAGAAGGATACAATAGACTGACCTGGGCAGAGATGACTCCTCTGAGCTCAATAGATTATAAACAGAGTGGAGTCATGGCCATTCTGTTGACACTACAGTATCAAATCCTGCCTAGAGGTCTGTTGAACCACAGTCAAAAACCTGGCATTCTTGAAGGGGAGAAGACAGGATGCCAGGACAATTCTTGTGCATTCCTCATCTGGTTGCCTGGTTGTTGTAGGATCCTGCTTTTGTCCTACCAGACAACTGTGTGTGTTGTGGGTACAGTGTCTGCTTCAAAGCAGATTATAGTGTTCGACGTTGGAAGACATTCATGGTTACAATAGTGCACTGCCTTATACATCCAAGTTTAGTGTGGCTGAATACTTTCACCATCTTGAAAATACCCTAACACATGGCAATGTGACCTTGTTTGTATTAAGGCATACTGGAACTATGTACATGTGGTAGTGTTGCCTCAGGGAACGTTTACCCCATTGTTTAGGGAGTCGGCCCCACCCACAAATTAGTGCCATGCATAAATGTGGCACCCCAAGGCACCTAATCAGAACTCTTTCTGGACTTGTGAAAGAACAAAAGAGGATTGCACCTGCTGTCTGCTGTCTGTGACTTGTAAGGACCTCTGAAAGACTGGACCTGATCCCTCATGTACCTAAGACAAAAAAGAGGACTCTGGGTGTCAGTTGGCTGACTTCCTGTGTACCTACAGGTATACAAAAAACATAAAGTCCTTTCTCTACAATCCCCAGTTGGCCAGTGGCAACTGTAACTTGGCTGGACTTTGTTGGTAGGCTCTGCCTCACACCCTGAGAGTCTCTAGGTGAACCTTTTGGCGAGGGACTAAAGGAGCATTGTGTAGGTACAACAGTGGTGCCAGTACCTTGACACATGTTTGACTACAGGATGGCACTGGGCTGCAGACACATATGACCCTTGAACAACCCAACAATAGGGTATCCTCAACTCTTTGAGCATGGACTCAGGAGAGCCTTATGCCTCGTGTATGTGCATGGAATGCATGCTTAGGTAAGCAGAGATAGGTACTCAGCCATGACAAAGGACTCAGACCCGGATGGGCTCTTGAAGTGGGCTGAAACACATTGGCAATGAAAAATATGGGTTTGAGAGACTAAAGCTCAATTAAAACCCGGGATCAGTTTTTATCTATACCCCGGTACGAATAAAGAGCAATCTTTTGGGTATACCACAAGGTATTTTTAATTCTCTTTCTCCTTTCTGGGTCCCTGCATTATCCAGAGAAACATTATATGAGAACTCCCATCCCTTTGGTTGAGTCTGTCCTGGTGATGTAACCCTACCAGGGTGTTGACAGGCATTGATGATGAAACATGTCACGATTCAGTGAGTGAGGAGTCTACTCCAATATCTTTGGATACCTTGGTAGGATCGTGAAGTGGTGTTCTCATGGGACTTCACCCTTTGTCCTTTCACCTAGCCCTTTTGTGAGGAAGTTCTTAAATGGCTTCTCATCTAAGCAAGAAGCATCTTCAAATGTGCCTGCTTAATGCATAAACCATATTTCTGAGAACATACAACAATACCTGGACCATAAATTCCCAGACTGACAAAAACCCTAAGAAGACAGCTTGTGTTTTGAAATACCATAGTTTAAGAAAATAAAAAAATACTAAAACAATCATTCCCTGGAAGTGCCCCATGGGGCAAAATCAATTTCGTCAAGCATTAGAACAATCCCCCCCTTGATGCCTTTAAAAAAGAACTGCAAACCCTCCTGGCTCAACATCACTTTCTGATTTGAATGATCCTACTTAACAATTCCAAAATGTTTGTAAAGATCACATCTATCAGTCAATATTTTCATATCCTTTTTCTCTATAACTTCCTCTTTTAATTGCCTTATAGCTACATCATGTATTAAAAGAGTCATACCTCAATATGTTAGAATACACATTTGTTTGTTTCACCGTATGATAAGTGCACAAAATGGTACTCTGTAAAGCTCTCTGTAAATCTTTTTGTCATGGTCACACTATAAAAAAGACTTCTGAAAAAGAGAAAATAAATTCAAGAAATCAGGTTTGGCTAAGGGACATAAACTTTTATGACCTCATCCCCAAGCTGACAGACAATGCAAAATTGCGTGGATCCATCCCAGACACAGACCTCATGCTCAACGAATACATTGCTAGAAAAAACAAGAAAACCTGGTTGTTGCTGTTGTATGTCTCTATATCAAGGTCAATAGTATTTACTTACAAAAATATTGAATACACTACATTGCTTCCCTCTGCAACATCAAGATAAGTTTATATTTACTCTAATTAATTCAGCATCAACTGTACTTGATGATGTAGTGATAGTTGATGTAGTCCAAGCATTATTTTTGGCATGTGATATATCGCATGTGATATAATGAGCCTCAAATGTACCAGCTCGTCATCCTGAAAAAAAGTGAAATACGTCCATCCTGCAAGGCCAGTTGCATCTTCTAAAAAGAACATTAGAAATGATACCCAAATTATACTTAACCAAGAAACTAACCATCTCAGACAGACAGCACCACACCAGGTAGCAGAACATCACTAATGTGAAGACAAAGAAAAACAGGAGGCAAGTCTTTTCCATCTATGCAGCAAGGTTTGGGAGCCACATTTTCTCCAACACCAGAACTTCTTCAGTCATCTTGCATATCAAGAAAAAAGTGAAGACTTGTCTCTTCAAGCAACATTATGCCCACAAACAAGACAAACTCTCTGGATACCTGCCTCTGTCCAATTAATCTTGATTTGTTAATCAATGGTCTCTCCCACATTTCATACTGTGGTATAAATGGCCTACAGTGGAGAAGTGTGGCTCAATGGTTAGAGCGGCAGACCCTGATGCAGAGATCTGGCCCGGGACCAGGGTTCAATTCCCGCCTCGGCGGGTCTTGGGCTCAATTTCCTCGGACCTGATAATTCTCGCCTCGGTGCCTAATCTAATCATGGGTCCCACTCTGCAACTCTGGGCAATAGCTTGCTTAATCTCCACAACGGCCCCAACAGCGCTGGGATGCCTGGCTTCACCTTGGGGGTGCCCAGGAGTGGACATTTCACAGGGAAAAGCCAGGAAGGGTTCCACAGCGGTATGCGTACAGCGCCAGGAAACCCCAGTTGGGGTATCAGTGCGCTTTACAAGTACAAATTCATTCATTCATACAAAGGGATCATTTGTAGGTTCTTTTAAATCTTATTCATGTGTGTCAAAATATTAGATTCAATCAATAGATCATTGAATGTTTGAACAGAAAGAATGATAAAGTGAGGCATACATATGAAGATACAATGTAATAATTAAATTGTGAGCAAAACAAAATGACAAAATAAAATATAATCGAGGTGCAGCCCATTGGTTTGAAATGTAATAACAAAATTAGTTTCAATTAGAACAAGAAGTGGAAACATCATTGATGTTTCGGACTCTTTTGTATTGAATTAACAAGACCATCCTCAGGCCTGTGTTGCTTACAGTGGAAACGGTAGACCCCTAAATGATATTAAATTAAAAAAGAAAAATATGTCATATATACTTCTTTAACTAAACATTTTATGGGTAAAACGCTGCAACCATGAGCAACACAAGCTTTCTGTTGTGTGCACATAGTGATTATAATATTTTTAATCTGTACAGGCAAAGTATAGTTCTAAAGAAGGAAGTTTATGTTGTTAATGTTTGGTCAAAAAAAGAGGAAATACATATGTCAGACCTGAGAGGCTATGCGACCACGTGAATCACTTTGGTAATATAAGAAGCCATTTATAAAAAGCGATTAAGGAATTAAAAAGCTGGTAACTAGGCCTGGGCGAAGTACTACGCTACGCTCGCGTAGTTTGCGAAGTTTGCGCTACTTCGCACTTTGCGAATTGCACGTAGCACAGTGCAAACACGCGTAGCGTAGCGGTCATTTTTTGCTTGCTCGCGGTCCTCAACGTCAAGTTGGCGACCGCGAGGAAGCAAAATGACATCTCGGCGAGACTTTTTCCTTGTTCGCGATCAGCAACATCAAGTTGCCGATCGCGAGCGTGGAAAATAAACCTCCCGGCGAGATTCTCAACGAGGGGAGGTCAGGTTTCTCATTGTGAGTGGTCGCGTATGCTCGCGATGAGAAACTACCAGTCCGCGTTGAGAAAGCTGCCGCTCGAGTAGAACTCTACTCGAGCGGCAGAAAACGACTGCTTGCACTGTGCAAGAAGCCGTTTGCAATGATTGCACAGTGCGGACAAGCATCCGGCACTGTGCAATCAGTGCGAACAGCATTTTGCACAGTGCACTACGCAGTTCGCGTAGCTATGCGTAGCTCGCGTAGTGCGAAGTGCACTTTGCGTAGCTTCGCGTAGCGCTACTACGCGAACTACGCCCAGCCTTACTGGTAACAAATAGGAAAACACTAGTTAAGAAAAAATGATGTCAAATGGAAGTTTGTGCATTCTCTGAGGAATTAATTACAGTTTTGGAAGAGCAAAAATGTAGGTTGAAATAGGAAAATTAATTCCTATATAGGCTTGTAAACATGAGCCTCATTGATTATAATCGTAGGTATTTTCCTGGTGAGAAAGCAAAAATCCAAAGATAATAAATAACAAGGATATGTGCTATATCTTATGGGAATCCTTTAAATTCTAGCACAAGGCACACCTTACGTCAAAATGATGAATTCATTTTTAAGCTGCCGCAGTTGGATGACTTGGGTGCTCAGCAATTGCAAACAATGAGGCTCACATCTTAGTAGTATGTAAAAAGATTTGCAACATGAGCTAGCGTGGGATGCTGGTGCAAAAACCAGCTTAGGTGAAACGGCAGGCACACTTGGGTACATGCATTCAGGTTACAACCAACACTCGACTAAAGGAAAGAGACAAGTTCTATTAGGCTAAAACATCAGATAACTATTTTATAGTGATGTTTTCTTTAAACATTGTCAAAAATAAACTTTGTGGGGCATATTAGCAAGGGCAGTATCGCCGCTTTAGCGGCACTTTTTGCCGCTAAAGCGGCGATATTTTTATCTCACTATCAGCAAGCTGTCGCTAACAGGCGTTAGCGACAGCTTCCTGGCGATAGCGGCCCGTTTTCCTAACGCCTTGCATGCCAGCGATGATTATCGCTAATGACATGCAAGGTAGGCGTTCCCAACTAAAAGCGACTGAAAACAGTCGCTAACACAACTTCCCCCTATTAGCAACGCACGCGAAGCGATAAAAAAACTCGCGCTAAGCGCGATTATCAGCTGGAGCACTAATCAGGAGGGAGACTACATAATTTCTGACAAACGGCACAGGAGCCGCTTTAATACTTTTTCACTGACCCTGGATCCAGGAGGGTACAGTTTGACACGAACATATTGATTTTACTAACCGCCATACTTTTTGGCGTTTTCATCTAAAACTTCCAGTTGAATTACTGTTCTAAGACCCTGGATTCAGGAGGGTCTATTTCCATTTCTCCGACTGGGCGACATCTCACCGCCTCGTCTCGCGGCGCTTCCTCACCACTATTAGTCCCAGTTACAATATAAGCCCTGACGAAGTCCTTTCCCATGGACGAAACGCGTTGGCTATTGTTCTAAAAGAGAAAACAATAAAGAAATTACGTTTTTGATACCCACAATGGATGGATTATAACTGTTTTATTGAACTTTGGTGGTGCTCTCCACATTTGGTGGTGCTCTCCACATTGAAAAAAAGATAATATTTGTTGTCCAGCTGGAAAAAGCTATGGTATATTGTGAAATGCACGAGTTCCAATAGAAACACTTTAAAGTCTTCTTCAAAATTGGTTGTCAATAATGTTTCCTCAATAGCACTGAGCCCTAAGTCATGGTGGAATGGATGTATATAATGACTTTACATCTATAGTACAAAGAGTAATCTTTTTATCTGTATTTATTTTGACTTTGGACAGTTTGTTGAAGAAATCAGTTGCGCCCTTGATGTAGGTACCCATGGATTGGACACTGGATTAAAGAAACTGATCCACCTATTTTCTCGCTGGGTAATAGATGGAATTCTTAGAGGACACTATAGGTCTAAATGGTGGATGGTTCAGGTCTTAGTGAATTTTCGGTAAAATGTGTAGCATGGGTGTTTTAGGATATTGTTCCACTGGATACCTTTTATCTATTTCCGTTATGATGCCTCTGTCAAAATCGTTTTTCGACATGATCCCCAGAATGTTGTAAAATTCTATAGAGGGGTTTTCACTGATCATCATGTATGTAGAATCATCAGACACAAGTGTGTAAATAGTAATCTCTATCCAGAGCTACTAGAGCACATTCTTTATCCGCCATACAAAAAGTGATGGCAGAATCCTTTGCCATTTGTTTAATGATACCCATTTATTATTATTATTATTATTATTATTATTAGGGGATTTGTAGAGCGCGTGGCTGCCCTGAGGCTTCCCAGCGCTGCAGGTCAAAAACTGAGTAGTGTGCCGGTGACTTAGAAATATTGCTTGAACAGCCAAGTCTTGATTTCTTTCCGAAACAGTAGTTCTCTGTCTATCCATCTGTATTCCAACGGTAGGGCGTTCCAGAGTTTGGGAGCCAGATGGGAGAAGGATCTTCCTCCCCATCTTTCCCTCCTGGCCTTTGTTTGTGTTAGGCTTTCCTCTGTGCTAGAACGTAGCCGCCTATTTGGGATATAAGGAGATATTAACTTCCTGATTTTTTCTGGACCTTTATTATGGCGTGCTCTGTGAATGATGACCAAGACTTTAAATTTTATTCTTGCTTCTATCGGCAGCCAGTGGAGGTCCACTAGGTGCTTTTTTACTGAGTCCCGTGTGGGGACATTACAGAGCAACCTAGCGGCTGCATTCTGTGTTACCTGCAGTCTGCGTGTGACATATTTAGGAGCCCCCAAAAACAGTGAATTTCCATAATCTAGTCGAGAAGTTACCAGAGAATGGACCATCGTCTTCCTGAGCTGTATTGGCACCCTATCCAGGATTTTCCGTATGCTTCTCAGTAGTCCAAAACAGGTTGCGACAACCTTTTTGGCCTGTGTCGCCATGCAGAGGTCAGATTCTAGCCAAAATCCTAGGCTTTTTATTGTTTCTGCAGGTATAGGTGGATTACCTAGTGAAGCTGGCCAATCTATGATGGGCCTGGGTATTGATTTGTTTCCGAGACATAATATCTCAGTTTTCTCCCCGTTCAACTTTAGACAGCTTCTCGTCATCCACTCTTTGACTCTTATCAAGCAAGACGACATTTTCTCCCCGTCTCTGCTAATTTTTGGGTCCAATGAAATAACCAGCTGCGTGTCGTCGGCATACGAGGTCATATATATGTCAAATTCTTGCACAATCTTGGCAAGGGGCTCCATGTATACATTAAAAGGGTTGGGCTTAATGCTGATCCCTGTGGAACGCCGCACTTCAGCAGCATGGTTTTGGAGAGAGTGGAATTTTCTTGTACTTGAAATGTTCTTTCATTCAAGAATGTCGACAGCCATTTGAGTGCCATGCCCTGAATCCCCATATTTGACAGCCTTCTGCATAGTATTTGATGGTCCACCGTATCAAATGCGGCGCTTAAATTCAACAAGAGCAGCACTGCTGATTTTCCCTGGTCCAGTGATTCTCTCAAGTCTTCTACCACTACCAGCAGGGCAGATTCCGTGCTGTGTTGTGCTATGCAACCCATCTGAGTTGGGTGTAGGCACTGGTTGATCTCTAGAAAATCAGATTTCTGTCGACGTGTTTTTCCAGCAACTTGCCTACAAACGGTAGCTGGGAGATCGGACGAAAGTGCCTCAATTGTCCTCTCTGTTTCTGTTTTGATTCGATTCATGTGACGATGCTTTTGGTGCTTAAATACATTTCTTATCGCAGTTTTCATTACTGTCTCAAAAGAATTCAATAATTTATGGCTAGTGGGTGCCATAAATGTACTTTTTGGTTTCAAGTTCTTTAAAATCCCCTTTTCCTTGGTTGTTCAATCTTCAATTACATTATCGAAGAAATGTGATAATCTGAGAGTACGCATTAACTTAAACAGCTAATTTCAGCTTCCAGTTCATTGGAAAGATAAGTAGGTACAAACAAGGTTACTTTTTTAAATATATTTATTAAGATGAAAGTTAATCTCCTTTGTGAGATGTTGAGTACTAAGTTGTCAGTTGTTAGTTCTTTTTCTGACTCCTGGTTTGTATTCCTGAGTCCTTTGGAACCATGTCCTCTTCTGGTCTTTTGTTTGTGGCTGGGCTGATGTGTGAAAAAAAGATGCATCAGGTTTGTTTGCTGGTGCTGTTGAAGTTGAAGCTTTCTGTCCATTGTTGTTAATTGAAGGTATGGCATTTCCTTGTTTCATCCTACTATCATAATCTTCCTCCGAGGTTGATATTTCCCCCTCTGATGCTCCTGTCAGTGGTCTAGTTTGTCGTTTCTTCACATAAATTATAGACTTCTCCTACTTTATAAACTATTGTGTCCCATTTGTATTTCCGGATCTTTCAGTCATCAATATCAATAGAGTAGCTATCCCAATTTTAAAATGTTGTCAAAATCTTGTAATGTAAATCAATACACCATTCTGACCTTAGTATTTGTACACTTGTAACTGAATCCATAACACACCTAAAGAACACACATCTGTGCTAAACCCAGACACCCAATTCAGCACACAACTAATTACTGCACACATGCCTAAAATACAATATTTTATTTTAAATTATTTTATTTTACTTTGGCTGTTTGTATTCCTCTGAACATAAAAGCATTTGGTGCTGCACATGTGTAGAACAGCATAGCGCAGGCGATTCACAATTGGAATCAGATTACAGAAGCCAAGCTGTGGAAGATGGAGTATGAACATCTAACTGGCATGGTAGCAAATTGCACAGTTATTTGTGATCAATCAGGATTTATACAGCGCGGCTAATCACCTGATAGTGTAGCCAGGTGCTTGCAGGTCCTGGAGGCTTATTCGAACAGCCAGGTCTTGAGGGCCATTCAGAATTCCATGAGTGAGGTGATGGTCCAGAGGTGCGTGGGAAAGCTGTTCAAAGTCTTTGCTGTGATGTGAGAGAAGGAGCGTCCTCCACTTCTGCTTCGGTAGCTGCGGGGAATATGGGCAAGTGAAAGGGACGTGGATTGTAATCTTCTCAATGGTTGGTGGAAGTTCAGGCGGTGGTTTATGTATGCGGGTTCTTGGTGAGCTTGCTGTCTATGATGATTCTGAGGTTTCTGGCATGGTCGGAGGGTGTGGGTGCGGTTCCTAGGTCTGATGGCCACCAGGAGTCATTGCATGTGTCGCTGCTGTTGCCAAAAATCAGTACTTCCATTCTGTCTGTTTTCAGCTGCAGGCAGTTGTTCTTCATCCAGTCAGCGACATATGTCATGTATCTGTGGAAGTTGGTTCTGGTGGTGGTGGGGTTGTCAGTGAATGAGAGGATGAGTTGGATGTCATATGCATAGGAAATTATGTTGAGACCATGGGATCTGATGATGTTGGCCAGCGGGGTCATATATGTATTGAAGAGTGTGGGGCTGGAGGATGATTCCTGGGGCACACAGCAGGTGATCTCCTTGGGTTCAGAGCTGAAATGTGGGAGGTGGATCCTCTGGGTTCTTCTGTTGAGAAAGGAGGAGATCCATATGAATGCATCCCCTTGGATGCCTATGTGGTGGAGTATTTCGATCAGTGTGTGGTGGGATACGGTGTTGAAGGCTGCAGAGAGGTTGAGAAGGATGAAAGCTGCAGTTTCTCTTTGGTCGAGGAGGAGTTGGATGTTGTCAGTGGTTTTGGTGCTGTGATTGCTGCAGAAGCCAGATTGGGAGGCATTGAGTAGGTGGTTCTGTTCCAGGTGTGTCATGAGTTGATTTTTGATGATCTTTTGCAGTATCTTTGCTGGGAATGGGAGATGGGAGTTTGGACGGTAGTTTGTTAGTTTGCTGGGGTCGGTGGAGGGTTTTCTAAATAGTGGTCTGACTTTGGCGTGTTTCCAGGCAGCAGAAAATGTTGCGAGGGTGATAGAGGTGTTGAGTTGGGTGGTGAGTTCCTGGCCGATATTTGGTTTCCGAGGTTGAAGATGTAGTGGGGGCATGGGTTTGTGGGAGCTCCTGAGTGGATGGATTTTGATGGTGGAGGTGGTGTCCTAGGTGGAAAGGATGTTTCAGGTGGTCAGTGTGTGGTAAGTGTCGGTTACGAAAGTGGTGTATCTGTCAAGGAAATCCATAGGTGTGGGTTGGGGTTTGAAGTTTCTGTATATGGTTTCGATCTTGTTGTGGAAGAAGTAGGTGAGGTTGTCTCACAGCTCTTGTGAGGGTATGATGTTGTTTTAGCTGGCAGCCGGGTTGGAGAATTCCTTAATGATTTAACTCTATTTACCCATTGCACAATTGCACTTATTTACATTACATTACAGCAAGAAATCCAGGTTGGAGGGTCCCAGTGCAGACAGGGCCAAGTGGGTCCCAGTCTTAACAACTGGAGTCTTTTGCCACTCACAATTACATATCTTTACAATCAAGGGAAAGATGCTAATGAGGGCTGTACTAGATATAAATGCACATCTGTGTAATACAGGTGCATTCACACTTTTCTTAATTCATTTTATCCAGAAGCAGAAAGTAACATTTTGATCAGAAATGTACAAATGGACATGTGTAGATTTACTGAACAGAATTACAACAAACTAATGAAATTATAAATTGTATGCATTTGGCATTTGAATTCTATGTGAACATGGTAGTGACTACAGACTAGACTATTATTAACATTGGCTTATGAGTTACAGATAGATGATGTCTGAAAAATGGTATTGAACTTCAAAATTGTTAAACAAAAATAGACTGCTGGTCAACCTCCAATAAACATTGGTGACTGGAAGGAACAAAACTGTTTACTTCAAATATTGCAGATATGAGTCCAAAGAATGCATTGGTGATCTATGATATCCTCATAAGTGATTTGAGGAATTATCTAAATACAATTGTAAAGTAATACAAAAACAGTCTTAATTCAAAAGAAGATTCCTCAAGATGTTTGTTGCAAAGAAGAAGATTCGATAAACAAACTAGGAAGGCTTTCAGAATCAAGATGAAGGAGAGAGCTGTATTATGTAAGGAGTTTCAAAAGCAATTTGGAAAAGACACAAGGAAAATAAATTATGAGCAAAATAAAAAGCTATGAAAGGAAGTGATAATATCTTTTTAAAAAAAAAGTTTTTATTGTATCATCACCAGTACTTTAAATACATGAAAGGTTCATAAAAGTAAGCATTAAACAGCAGCATATAAGAAAAACCCCTCTATCATATGGGCTACAATTGAACTGGGCACGAAATGACAACTTCATCAATCTTATAAGGAAAGAAAAATACAGCAAAACAAAACATGTTAGTGCCTTTTTGTACTTTTAATTGCCCTCCTTCCATCTTTTGAGTGGGGCCCATATCTTTTCTCCTTTTCTTCTGACTTTTAGGCCCTTTTTTCCAAATACCCCTTTTTCTAAATTATAAGTAGCTAATAGTCTGCCCAACCATTGCTGGAATCCGGGTGCCAACGGATCCAACCAAGCTGAGGCAATACATATTCTAGCCACTGCCATGGCTATAAAAAGAAACAGACGATATTCCTCTGACACATCGTTATTACTGATTCCCAGCAGTGTAAGTTGAGTGGTTAAGTTAGTTTTTATTTTTAGCGATGTGTTCATAAACTTTTCAATTTTGCCTAACCAAGTACCTAGAACGGGGCGTGTCGCAAACAAGTGTATCAGGTCGGCTTCAGTACTGTCACAACGGGGGCATGTGATTCCGTCCTGCCCACCCCACTGAGCAATTCTAGCCGGGGTATAGTACAATGAGAATAAAGCTTTGTAATGTTGTGCCTGTAATCCTGCTGACCGGAGCACCGTCCTTCCAAATTCTAGGGACTCTAAAAATATATTATATTCTGTGCCCAACTTCTGTTCCCATTTAAACCCGTGTCTCTCAAGGTCATCCTGAATAAGCATAGACAACTTCGAGTAGATCTGACTAATTGAGCATCCTTCTTCTGAACGGACCACCTCCACAATACCATTATTATTAAAGCCCATTATACCCCCTTTCTTTTGGGTTAAATAGCTCCGGACTTGCAGGTATTTAAAAAAATCCCTAGCTTGTATCCCAAATCTAATCTGTAAATCCCTAAATGCTAGTACGCCTGCCTCATCCCATCTTGACATAACATTATCCTGAAAGATCTTTGGCATCGTTGGATTTTTAAAGAGTTGCGTGTAGTAATTCAGTCGACCAAGTCCGACTTTTCTTTTAAAAGATACCCAAATCTTAAAAGCAGCATGCAGGGTTTTGAATCTAACTTTTTTGTAATAACTTGGCTCGTTATAGTTCAAAAAGCAACCCCATGTGGCCTCCCCTATTAATAATTCATACACATCCTCCGCCCCGGGCTGATTCCTCTGCTCTTCTGTCTTCCCTCCCAGCAGCACACGCATATATTGAAGAGTGGCAGCCCAATAGTATAATCTTAAATCAGGAACCCCCCATCCTCCTTTCTCCCTTATTAATGTCATGAATTTAAGTGCCCTTCTAGTCTTACCATGCAACCAAATGAACCTGTTGAGCATGTTTTCCATTTCTTTAAACCAGAATTCCCCAAACTCCAGGGGGATAGTCCTGAATTGATATAATATCTTGGGAAGAAACAACATCTTTATTATATTGCATCTACCTACAATAGAAAGGTGGAGATTATGTCACCTGTCAAAGTCATGTCTCCCTTTCCGTATTATTGGAGCGATGTTAACCTCTACTAATTGCTCAAGTTCCGATGTAATGTTTATCCCTAGATATGTGGCCATATTTGTGACCCGTATGTCCACAAAGTCAAACTCCCTGTTACCAACAATTTGGGTTTTCTGCTGGTTCAGCTTGTACCCTGAAATTAGCCCAAATTCGAATGCTTCCTTTCCTATTTCGTTGACTGCAATTTGGGGGTTCAGGAGTAACAACTGCCAAATCGTCCGCGTAAGCGAGGATTTTAGTCTCCCGCTCCTGAAAACTCATTGGTTTGATTATGCGGTTTAGCTCAATTCTTCATATCAAAGGGTCAATATATATAGCGAAGAGTAGGGGGGAGCAGGGACATCCCTGTCTAGTTCCCCTCGAGATCTGTATCGGTTCCGTATCCTCCCCATTTACTCCTGACGTGGGCCACCGGGTTCATATAAAGGCCCATAATTGCCTTAATAAATCCTTTTCCTAGGCCATACCGTTCGAGGGTCTGCCATAGGTATTCCCAGGAGACCCTGTCGAAAGCTTTCTCAGCGTCAAGAAGGATGAGTGCCATGGGGTCTCCTGAGACAGCTGCTGCGTCAAAAAGTGTAATTACCCGGCGGACATGCTCAGTGGTTCCTCTTCGGGTATAAACCCATGCTGAAGTGGGTGGATTACTTTGCTTATGATGGAACTTAGCCGAGTAGCAAATATTTTCAAGAAGATTTTGGAATCACTGTTCATTAGCGTGATAGGTCTATATGACCCTGGTTCTCGTGCAGATTTACCTTTTTTTAAGAAAACGGCTATTACCGCCTGAGCCCAAGACTCAGGTACTGAATTCCCCCCTGGTGCCTGTCTGAACGTTTCAATCATGTCCCGTTTTAATAAGTGATAAAAGATTTTATAGAATTCCAGGGGGATCTGGTCCGGCCCCACCGCCTTACCTGAAGGGAGATTCATCAGGGCACTGTATATTTCTTCCTCTGTTACGTTCGTCTCCATAAGGTCTCTATCCTCAGTAGAAAATTGCTCATTGGCCGAGTGGCGGAGCGGTTCAAGATCCTCCTGGTACAATTCACTATAATATTTATAAAATTCCTCTCGTATACCCATAGGTTCTTTAACCAGGTTCCCGTCTTTATCCTGTATCTCGGCTATCTCCCCCGTCACCCTTCTATGCCTTGTTCGTACGGCCAGCATGTGCCCTACCTGCTCGCTAAGTTCATAGCATCCCTCACGCCAACCAAGGTATTTCTCAGCTGCCTTGGTCGATGAGGTCTCCCCAATTTCAGCTTTACTTACCACGATTTTATGCGTCCAGCCCTCCAATGGCGCACCTTGTGCTATTGTCCTTATCAACTCCTCTTTTAAAGCAGCCATTGCCTTATATAGTGTATTAATTCGTTCGGCTTCATTTTTTCTCCTTCGAGAGCTGTAGCTAAGTGTCTCACCTCTGACACCGGCTTTAAATGCATCCCATACCATCCCACAACGAGTGCTGTCCCTGTTTATTTCCAAGAAGCCCTCAATCCAGGTATTCATGTGTGCAATATAGCCTGAGTCTTTTAGCAAGCCTCTCTCAAATGTCCATACTGAGCCTTTCCTCTCCACCCCCTTGAAGATAACAATTAATACTAAAGGATTGTGATCTGAGAACACTCTAGGAAACTTTTCTATGGCGCTAGCTGAGGCTAGTTGTGATGAGGTAAAAAAAGAATCTAATTGTGCCACTATTTTGTGCGGTGCGGAGTAGTACGTGCCCCCAGGATCCGGAGCTTTAGTCAATGCCCAAGTATCCACCAGGCCGTTATCTCAAATTAGCGACAGCAAAGCCCTGAACACCTTTTTTTTGTGGCCTAAATATTTGCTGGTGCCCCCCTCCCATTCAGTACCCAAGCCGTTAATATTTAGGTCACCACATAGTATGACTGGTGTTCCTCGTGAAGCCAGCTCTGAGTTCACTTCCTCCAAAACCTCCGGATTGTCACCCGTGGACCCATACACGGAACAGAGGATAAAGCTAAATTCCCTACAGCAGCCATCTACCAACAGCCACCGTCCGAGTTTATCTGCCTTGCAGTTCTTCCATTTTACATCATTCCTGCGAGATAATATAGCGACCCCTTTAGACCTAGCTCCTTGCGTCGTATTCACAACCATGTTATACCCTAGCTGCTCCACTAGTTTAGCCCTAGACCCCTCGATGTGTGTCTCTGCCCTTAACATTTTCAATTCTACCGCAAGCCTTTGCCTTTTGTTTTGATCGTTCAGACCACATACATTAATTGATGCTATTCGAAGTTTCATCATCGGATATCCAGAAAAAGAGTCCCTGATTTTGTGTTGCCCAGACATCCTTATCTCTGCCTGTTTCATATCTGTGCTGTTTACATATAGTTTATATCCCCTGCTACTTTCATGATCCTCAAGGTCCAGTTTTCCACACCTGTTTTCCACCCCCCCTCTCCCAGTACCCTCCCCCTTGCCCTCCCTCCCCCTCCTCCTCCCCCAAACCGCTCCCCCAAATTTGAGCAAATAGGTCATAACATGACCCATATGATGTCGCCTAAATGGCCGCCCGAGGTGCCCCTGTGCCCTATACCCTCAGCCCCTATACATTGTTCAAGTCCTGCATAGTATACCTATCCTACCCCCGCTTGTGAGAACGAAGACTAAAAAGGGTGGCGATTAGGAGAAGAAAACAGAGAAGCTAAAAAAAGAGGGAAAGGAAAAAAAAAAACTCCCAACCCCATCCCACACTTTCTGTTATTTTCTGCTATTTCTGCCCGTGATTACTTCACCCATTCTTCATTCCATTTTGATGAGGCCATACAGGCGTGTCTATCCCCAACCCCCCGATCTCCGAATGTCGTAACGTCCCACTCTATCTTCCCGTTGCCCCTGCAGCTCCAAGTTCTCTTGTCTCCTGAAGTTCCTTCAAGTAATCTTGAGCCTTTATTTCTGAAGTCAGCACCCTGACTTTTCCTCTGTATACAATTTTAAGGCTAGCAGGGCTCAATAGATAGGCTTCGGCGCCAATTGCCTGGAATGGGGAGATTAGTTGGCGTAGTCTCCAGCGCCTTTCCACCGTGGTATGACAGAAATCTGGGCGTGCAAAAAAAGTGTGTCCGTTATGGGATCGTTTCGCATTTGGTCTTGCCTTATCTGAGATAGCTTGGCGAAGGAGGAAATTCCCAAAGAAGACTAGGATCGCCCTAGGTTGTTCCGTTTGCCCTGCCATGATGTTTTTCCTCTGGGTCAGTGGAATTGATGCGCCCGCTGGATCTCGGTATCCCAATTCCAATTTGCTAATTCGGGGAAAGCTCCTTTCAAAAGGTCTACCATAAAGTTTCTTACATCGCTACCCTCGCTATTTTCCGCAATCCCCAGAAATCTTAAGTTGTTTCGACGCTCGTGATTCTCAAAGTCCTCGAGTTTCTACATCATGTCGCCTGCCTGTTTCTCCTGAAGCTCTTTGTGTTCCTGCATCTTCCCTAGCTCACCCTCGAGGGTCGCTGTTCTCTCCTCCACACGAGTCACCCTTTCTTTTATTTCTGAGCACATTTTGCTCATCTTCAGGATGGCTCCCTGTAGTTTCTTTGTAGCCTGGTGTGCTCTACGATTTTATTTGCGAGCTTCCCCTTGCAATTGCTTAAGGGAGGCAAAGTGATAATATCTTTGAAGGAGAAAAATAAATAACATTTCTGGAATCTAATTGGAAAAAGCATGGGAAGAAGAAAAAGAATAATAGCAATCCCAGTTGAGGGAAATACCTGGATATGTTATATTTCAGACCTTAACAGTTGAAATACAGAAGACCAAAGAAGAGCTCATGCCATAATCGTACGCATAAAGAAAATCTCAAACCAAAGGAATATCTGTGAAATAGTTAATAACTCACAAATACAGGACGTGGCAATAGGTGCTCCAACTGTAAATCAAATAAAGGATCTTATAAAAACAAATACATTCTCACATGCACAGAGTACTGATGGAGTTGCAGCTTATATCTTAAAACTGGATTGCCAAATTTGGTCTTCTCTGCTATGTTTCTTGTTTCAGGCAACTATCAAAATTAATAGTATTACAATTCTTATTGTTGTTCATAACAAAGGTGACTGATCCAATCCTGAAGATTACAGAATGATTGTGCTAATGTCTGTATAGGAACAAATCAACTCAAGACATTTACTGAGACACCAGGAGTCAGTAGCAATACTATCAAAAAATCAGATTGGTAGAGTCAGCAGCAATACTACCAAGAAATCAGATTGGTTATAGACCTAATCATTTAAATATTGATGGTGTCTTGCACAAAGGCTAATAAAAATATGTAAATCATAAGGGAGTATGTCATATACGGCATTCTTTGATCAATCAGGCACATTAGATTAAATTGATAGAAAAATACTGTGGGGGAAAAGGGTGGCCCGGGGCATATCTGAAGGCCAGTTGAAATTATGAATAGAACTTCATAGTACTTTATGGACCCAGGTGCAGCAAAGTGAAAATAGTATTCTAACTAGAAAGATTGATACATCAAATGGTCTGAGAAAGGGACTTATTTTAGCTCATCTGATATTCTCCATTTATATTTCTGATGCCCTGAAAACTTTGCAATTAGACTGGTCTCCCCCTACTAAATTACCTACAGACCACATCCAAAGCACCTCATATGTTGACAATACTATACTCTTAGAACTTTCACTGATGGACCTCCAAAGTGCACTTGATATGTTTGCTAGTTATAGTAAGGAAAATTACTTACAAATTAACAAAATAAGAACAAAACTAATTACCTTTTTAAAAAGGAACTTTAAATAAAAATTCAC
Organism: Calotriton arnoldi; assembly: GCA_963921515.1. Taxonomy (NCBI): domain Eukaryota; kingdom Metazoa; phylum Chordata; class Amphibia; order Caudata; family Salamandridae; genus Calotriton; species Calotriton arnoldi. Next base: position 1,154,453 of record CAWUFW010004639.1, read on the forward strand.
TTATATTAACTCACAAGAATTGAAAATTGTTAGTACTTATGTTTATTTGGGGGTAACTTTCTCTTTGAATTTACATTTTAGGTAACATGTGGATTTAAAAAATAGGTTGTGCAAATATTGTGCCAATGAATTAGGTAAATTAGATGCAAGGTAGCACATAAATCAATTGAAGTGTTGAAAGAAACCTATGACATGAAAATTATAAGTCTTATACTGACGAATATTGTATTGAAACAACATTACACTTAGCCAAGTAACAGAAATGTCCACCTGGAAGAAATTGGCTGGGTTGCCTCAAAGCTCCCCAGGATGTGTTTTAAGATTAGACTTAAATCTGGATAATATGGCCTAAAACATTTATAAAAGAGTTTTAAACTATTGGGTTGGAGTTATGATACAGTAACAACACTTTTAGACAGGTATTCAAAACATGTGGCCCTCATATGAGACACAACAGAATGTATCCAAACAAAAAATCAAAGTCCAACTGGGTGTTTCAGATATGGCAATAAAAGTGTGTGCTTTTAGCAGAAGAAGTTAAAGAAGCTCACCTAGGAGTTGTGTTTTGATTCTGACCTGGATTTGTATAGGAAACACAACCAATCTGCACATCATCTCTCTAGAGTTGGGAGGTATTCCTCATTTCTGTCTGAGAAAAAATCCAATCTGAAGAAACCAATTCTATTCAATTCAAAAGATCTTTTTTCCAGCAAAGAAGCCATAAAAGCATATAAAAGGAGATGGAACCGTAAAAATATATACATTGAAAACATATGAAGCGAAAGAGATGGGTCATTATTCTGCAACAGTTACAGTCGGCAAAAGTAAACACGGCCATTCATATGCTGTTGACATAAAACAACAGGTAAAATCCAGTCCTCAAACATGGGGATTCCTTATATCTTAGCAGGGGAACTCGTATTGTATGACTTTAAAACAATTTGAAATAGCTGTACATATACAACATACATAGTATCAGTTCCAATCAAAAGAAAGTTTCATCAGTCGATGACAGGATCCCCACCTGGCTCAGGAGCACATTTTTTGTCTAATTCTCCAAATCCCCATTAAATACCAAATCTTAACATCCTAAGAGCCTCTTTGTATTCCCTTGCTCCCAGGTTCTTGCACAGTGATATTCTCCAATGCAATCACAAGAAGCCAGAAGACTGACGTCAAAAGTGAGAATAATGTAGAAATAAAAGGCCTCTTTTTGTATGTTCACACCCATTTTTTGCTACATTTTATTGTTGGATTTTAGACAATACACCCTGGGGCACTGTCTTCCAGTGCCTACTCTGTGTGCTCTGACCACTAAAACATGTATAAATTGGCTAAATCCTAATTGGCAATCTTAACTTTTCTATAAGACCTTAGTATATGGTATAAAAATACCCTCATGACATGAAAAGTTAAATGTCACCTGCAGACTAATGTGATAAATGAAAACATGACTTCAGACCTATCATTGTAGCCCAATGGCAGCAGTTTAAACCTGCAGTGCAACCTATACAATAACTATTTTTTACAAATAAAAACCTCCTTATTAAATATTTGTAAATTACCCTTGAGTAGCCCTTGCAGCCCAGTAGGTAGCATGCATGATATTTGAAAGTGGGACATGTAAAAAAAATAGTGTTAACATGCCTCTACTGTGACTAGACTCTACAAACTATGTTCACTGTGGCAGGCCTACTTGTCCTATGTAGAAAACCAGAGGGCAGATAAAAAATACTAATATTGAAACCTCGGGAAAGGGACCAGCTAGAAAAATAATATAACCACTATTTTTCACAGCTATTAAAAGTCCAGTTCAATGTTGAAGTCAGATGTATTTATTTGTCTAAATATTAATGAAAAGTAATTTTTAGAAAGTTACTCTTCACCTATCTGAGCTTTCAAGAGGCTAATTTGAATTAGGTCTGCAGCTTCTCCCATCCTGTGCCCAGCCCAGGAAGAGGTATGACAGAGGTGAAGTTCCTCCCAAGACCACGAAATAGACTGACCTGAATGGGCAGAGATAACTCCTCTAAGAGCAATAGAATATGTGGGGGATGGGCTGTGCCCCTACTGTTGATGCCCTAGTGTTAAATCCTACATGGCAGATCTTCTGAAGCTCATGTAAAAGTGTTGCACCCTTCAAAGGGAGCAAACGGGATGCAAGGACAATTTTTGTGTACTGCCTGTCAGGTTGCCGAAGGACCCTACTTTTGGCCTACCAGACTTCAGTCTCTAGGTCTGTTGTGGGTACAGTGTCTGTTTCAAACAGGATTTTAGTGTTGGATGTAAGAGGACACTAGAATTATCATAGGACACTCCCCGCTCACACCTCCAGCCTCAGAGCCCAAGTTTTGTGTGGCTGTAGACCTTTGCCATCTTGGATTAGCCGTGACAGATTGCATTTTGTGCCTGTTTGCAGTAAAGCAAAGAGGGACTACTTCAAAAGTAGGTATGTCAGGGCCTGGGAACCTTTACTTCCTTGATTAGAGAGGAACTAGGAGTGTCTTAGGGTGTCCCCAAACCACAGGCTGGTGAACCCTACAAAGCTGGTAATTCGCCCGGCATTCCTCAGAATACTACTGGACGTGCAAAAGGATACCAGGTGGACTGAACCTGCTAAACCTGGCATCTGTGACCTTTGAGAAGGACCTGAGGAGGTTGGACCCACTTCCACTTAAAATCCAAAGATGGAAAGATCACCAAGGATCAAAGGGCAGATTTCCTGGGTGGCTCCAGGAACATACAAAAGCTGAAGAGTACATTCCTGTGAAGTATCCCAGCTGGCCAGTGATAACTGGGTCTGGACTGGACTTTGCTCTTACCCTCTGCCTGACACTCTAAGAATCTCCAAGCGCTCCATCCGAGGTCCTGGATGCCTTGGAATTGTACTCCTCTGATTGTTTGGCCACGTCTTTCATGCTTGCACTTATATCAATAACAAAACAACCATAAACTTTTAAAATAATGTTGCAGAGTTTTAAAGTTTTCTTCAAGAGGTAGTAAAATATTTTGTAAATATTATTCATTCTGTTTAGTGTGACATAACAGACATATTTCATAACAGTTTGCATCTCTTTTCTATGACAACATTTATTCCATGCTTTATATAGAGGTCTAAATTCCTGTCTTTTGTAACATGTATTATGGATGAATTTTTCACATTAGTTATTGGTTCCACTCATGGAAGCATCAGGTAATGTACAAATCACTTTGGTACATAGAGCTAACACATGTAAGTACTATAAATGAAAGTTTTGTAAAATGCTAAACAAACAATGTCAAACAGCCAAATTTTAAAGGGAATGCACATAATGTATCAAAGGGAGGTCCCAGTTGTTGTAAGTGTGCTTGATATGGTCCAGCAGAATCTTGTAATGTGAGGAACACAAAAGCCTACAAATGCCATGTCCATCAAGAAGTGGCTTGTCATGTGGAACTGCAGCTAGTCATGGATTTCGAAAGGAACTTGGTTCATATCATTGTAGGGTAACATATCATAATATTGACAATACAAATAGTGACGGCAAAATTTTGATTTGTACTATATTGTTAAGAAAGTACACATAGGCAAAAATAGTTTTACTATTCTAACGCCACATGTTCTTACCTTGACAATATTGTTTGAGTTGATATCATGCAGTTGATATTGTTTCAGGTCATTATTCAATAATCAATGGTTTTGTAATCATTTGACATGTACCTGAGGAGTCTGTACATCCCCCTCACTACCCATATGTGAGCTGCATCACGAATATGTCACATTGGTTCAGAAGGCCATAACTCAGTATGTGAGAACTGCTTCCATCTGCTAGAAAGTGTAAGACAGTGGCACCTTAAAACCCAGAGAAAAAAAGCAAACATTGGCTAAGCCAATAATTCTGGACTGGTATTTATTATTGTTTTGCAACCGAACTCCAGTCACAAAACATTAATACTTTATGAACTAGTGAAAGGTAGTGGTAAGGCAATCACAAATGGGAAGGAGTCCTGTAGAAAACAAATATTTTTTAGGAGTAAGCAGTGGTCCATGGGAGCAGGCAGTGGTCTCTAGGTCCACTGCCTACTCTTAAAAAATGTTAGTAACATTTTGTTTTTTTTTCCAAACACAATCCATTAAGAAAACTGGGCTGTATTTTTTAAAATTGCTTAATTTAAAAGCAGTCAGACATGGTGGATTGCTGACTTCAGCAGTGCACCATCACTGCGATGGCTGTGATTCCAAGTGGGTTGTAATTTGTGAACTACATCATTAGTATTCAAGAGATAGGAGAATCATATGCGCCATATCTGCTTGGCCAATAAGTTCCAGAGGTCCCTGCAGGATGTGGGAGTGATGAGAGGAGCTGATGTGGTGTCAGACCATCACTTTGTTGTGGCCAGGCTAAAGCTAAAACTGAAGAAAGCATGGATGGAACCGACAAACCACCACCTGCGATATAACACCACGCTCCAAAGAAATGGAGCGAAAACTCAGTCACCCTCAGTAACAAATTTCAAGTCCTACAAGAACTAGAGAACAACAGAGACCCAGTAGAAAGTCAGTGGAAGAAGATCAAAGAAACAGTGACATCAACCTGTCAGATGGTACTGATCCCAAGAAACACCACCATAAAGAATGGATCTCCACTGAGACTCTCTGCAAAATCAAAGAGAGAAAGTAAAAGAAAGCTACAGTTAACACCAGCCAGACAAGAGCAGATAAAGCAAAAGCTCAAGGTCGAACACACCACAATCAACAAGAAAGCAAAGAGAAGCTTAAGAGCAGACAAGCAAAGATTCAATGATGGTCTTGCCATAGAAACCCAAGAAACAGCATGCCATGGAAACCGGAAAGAACTCTACAACATAAAAAGAAAACTCTCCAACAGATAAAGCAAGCCAGAAAGACATGTTAAAGACAAAGGGCCCGATTCACAAAAGTAATCTGAGACAAAATCCTAACTTTCTGACTTTCGGTATTCACAGAGGGCATTTAGGAGTAGTAAAGTTTGGATTCCTAACTTTGCTACTCCTAAATGCCCTTTGTGAATACCGAAAGTCAGAAAGTTAGGATTTTGTCTCAGATTACTTTTGTGAATCGGACCCAGAGTTGGGAAAACAATTAAGGGTAATGAAGGCCAACAATGATGATGGGTGGAACACTTTGAAGAACTGCTGAGACAGCCCATGTCACTGTCACCACAAAATATACAGCCAGCTGACAAGGACTTGCCAATTGACTGCAGCAGACCACCCAAGGAAGAAATACGTCAAGCCATCAAACATCTGAGAAGCGGGAAGGCAGCAGGAACTGTCAATGTTCCTGCAGAGCACTAAAGGCAGACATTGAAACATCAGTAGACCTGCTCTACCCCATGTTGGGAAGGAGTTGGGAAAAGGATAATGTGCCATCAGAGAGGAAGGAGGGATATCTCATCAGGATCCCCAAGGAAGGTGAATTGAGTATCTGGTCAAGCTACAGAGCAATAACTCTGCTATCAACCCAAGGCAAAGTGTTCAGCAGTGTCATCCTGAACAGAATGAAGGAGCAAGTTGACATTCAGTTACAAGATCAACAAGCTGGCTTCCGCAAAGATAGATCCTGCACAGACCAGATTTCAACTCTGCCCATCATCATTGAGCAATTGAAAGGAAATGAAACGGAACTCCCCCCTCTATGTCAACTTCATTGACTACAGAAGGCATTCGACAGTGTGGACAGAGAGACCCTTTGGAAACTCCTCCGCTACTAGAGTGTGCCTGATAAACTCGTAAGAATTATCAGGAACTCTTACAAGAAAATGACCTGCAAGATAGTCCATGGAGGACAACTCATGGAAGCATTCCAAGTGTGGACCGGAGTCTGGCAGGGTTGTTTGCTCTCACCTTTTCACTTCCTGCTGGCCATATACTGGATCATGCAGACTTCCACAGCAAAGAGAAGAAATGGGATCCATTGGACACTGTGGATGCAGCTCGACGACTTGGACTTTGCAGACGACCTGGTCCTACTCTCCCATACCCCTCCTGCAGATGCAAGAGAAGACCGACAAAGAGGCAGCGACATCAATACAACTTGGCCACAACATCCACAGGGGAAAAACCAAGAACCTGAAGGCTAACATAGCCAGCACAACTGCAGTAACTCTTGAAGTCATAGACAAGCAGGGTGGCACAGACAACGACATAAAGGCAAGAATTGGCAAAGCAAGGACTGCCTTCATTCAGCTAAAGAAGATCTAGAGCTCCAAGGACCTTACGCTGCAAACCAAGATCAGACTTTTTAACACCAATATAAAATCGGGCCTGCTTTATAGAGCAGAAACTTGGAGGACAACATTGACCACCAGCAACAAAGTCCAGACCTTCATCAACACCTATGTGAGGAAAATCCTCCAATTCCGGTGGCCAAACACCATCAGCAACCACCACCTATGGCAGAAGACTTTCCAACTCCCTGCTCATGAAGAAATAATGAAAAGACATTGGGGATGGACAGGTCACACAATCCACAAGCCTGCATCAAACACAGGGCTGGACTGCAAACCCAAAGCAGCCCTGGCAATTTTTACAGACCATCCCCCGCACGTTGCTTAATGAGCAAGTGAGACCACTAAAAGGGGAGTTTTGGGAGGAGATGTAAGCGTGAAGCACTGGCTGGCCCCGGGAGGCTGGAAACAAAAGTGAGGGAATTATGGTTGCTTGCTGCTTTTGTCACTGGGGCCAATATTGCAGAACTGCTGTAAAACTGGCCCCCAGTAACAAAACTGGACCCCACACTTCCAGTCTCCCAGGGAAATGTCCGATGCCCGGTAAGGCCAGTCCGGCCCTGATCAAACACAACCAGGCAAGCCCTGACCTAGAACCCGCAAAGGAAAAGGAAAAGAGGAAGAGCAAGAAACACCTGGTGCTGAGGCCTTGAGGCTGACTGAAAGGAGATGGATTACACCTGGAGTCAGATTGAAAGAAAAGCCCAGAACAGAGATAGCTGGAGACTCGTGGTTGATGGCCTATACACCAGGAGGGGTAGCAGGCATAAGTAAGTAGATAGGTAAAATAGTGACCTACTAGGAATCAATATTTTGTGAACTGATCTATTAGTATATAGGTCAGCTCGCCACACTGGTTGCCAAAATACTGGTCACAAATTGCAACCAGTATTTTGTAACCAGTGCAACATACATCTGCATCATGGTTTTTATCATCTGCAGGGACCTCAGTGACATATGCTATTTTTAAAATGGCACCCAAATTTATTTCCTAATTGCCATAACTGTCACTCTGGTATAAAGTGTTGGAGCATAATTATGGTGTCATAGAGAAGCAAATAATTTCCCATCTTAGACTTAAAACTTAACATGTGATTTTATATACTTCTGCTTTCCTACAGCATATGCATATGCTGTAGGATATATTCCCAGTGTGTAAAACACATGAAGATTAAGGGCCTCAATTACAGGTTGGTGGAGTGATAGCCTCAGGATAACTGGGCGGGTCTGCTACCCCGCCAAATTCATGATACACCCGCTTCATTTAGAGGTGGGCAAAGGACTATGGGCCTGATTCACAAAGGTAAACTTAGATGTTTGGTCTAAACTTAGACCAAACGTCTAAGTTTACACATTTGGGAATTTACAAAGGGCATTTACGAGCACTATCCTTATGTGCGCACTCGGGGTGGAAATCTGCCCTGAGTGCGGACATAAAGATGGTACTTGTAAATGCACTTTGTGAACACCCAAAGTTGTAAACTTAGGTTTTTGATCTAAGTTTAGACCAAGCATCTAAGTTTATCTTTGTGAATCGGCCCTATGTTTCTTGAAATAAAGCCTTAGCTGACTCTGCCAGGAGTGCCCTTTGACTGGCATCCCATCCACCACAGGGCTGCCAATCAATGTAAATCGGAAGCCAATTTATGGTAGTTCTTCCAACACATTTATTTTTTGTTTGTTAGCGCAAGGAAATATCTGGTGGTTTCAAACAAAAAACAAATGAGATCTAGATGCTGGGAGAAAACCCCCAGTGTGTCAGAGTCATTTAATAATTTTCAGAAGCAGATCTCTTTTTTTGTAGGGGTTGTTTCTGAAAAACAAAAAGGTTTGCCAAGCGAGGCAAAAACAATGTGGCAACAACCCAGGAAACTTCTATGCCTTTTATACAACTATTGCATTGATATGTGAACCAAGGTTATTGACGTCCCTGCCACGTATATTGGATCTCATAATACTGTGGATGGTCCTCCACAAAGAGTACTGAGTTCATGCCCTCCCGTGAAGTGGCAGCCAAATGCATCACCAACCAAGGTCTAACTGACTTCTTAAATTTGTAATTGTAATCTGCAATCAAAATCAATGATGCCTGATCTAACCTGAGTACATTCAAAACATACATATTTCTGCCTGGGACCAAAATACATTCACACTTTCTACAAAGCAGCGTTGCCATCTGCTTATTCAATGGACGGGTCAAGAGGGGTACTCCCGGAGTACTTCCTAACGGGGCATTTCAGGCTTTCATAGACCTTTAGCACTCATTTTCTATTTAAAACACAGTACCTCCTAAACTCGCTGGATTCAGGTGTTGCAGGGAGTCTTAGCTAGTTGGTGGATCATGAGAGTAGATTTCTGTTGAAGGTTATTGTTTTAAACTTAATAGATGAAGAGAAAGCTTGAAACATGTAAAACAATATTCCACTATCTTAATGTGTGGTTGCACAAAAACTATGAGATAGGTTTATTGTCACAAAGTATGTTACAATGACAGGACATGCATCACACTGCTGGCAAACTATAAGTGGAAAGCCTGAGATTCTTTTTAGGATTGGCTGGGCTCTTAATTCAATAGCTGATTACAATTTAATGTACTCTTCTCGATCCACTCCAAGGGGAATTGCCTGCATGGAAAAGAAGCGGAGAGAAAACGCCCTTGGATGTTGCATAGAGGTATTCCTGCCTGTTTGAAGAGTCTGTTTTGAAAATGTGCTTGTGTATTTTCTCTAGGCTTGTATGCCATCCTCTTACTGCCCCACTGCAATTAAGGGGTTCCAGGTTCTGCCAGTAAAGGTTGCTTGCTCCTAGGGAACATCCCTTTGGTGTTTGAAGTGTGCAAAAGGACCTGAAACAGAGGGAGCTGCTGCCTGCCTGAATGAATGTCTTCAGACCAGCCATTCCAGGGCATTTCACCTGCTTGTGATTCTCCCACGTCCCTCATTAGGAGTCTGGAAACATAGGAAGCTACTAATTGTATAGAGGTAGTACAAATATCAGTGCGAACTCGAGAATATATTGTGGGAGGGGTCTCGACACCAGTCCTGGAGATCCATCTGATTACTTTTTGTCACTAAGTAGCACTACAAGGACATTCACAGAAGGGATCATATATTCATCTCTGTCAGACCGGGACAAGGTGCCTTTTGTACCCAAAAAATATATAACCTTGGTGGCTTTATCATAATAGTATATACTGCTCTAAGCTTTTAGGCCTGAAGCACAGGCTTCAAGATGGTGACTCTTACCTTACCATTCCCAGAAACATCTGATCTTAAATTGGAAAGGTTTATCAGCGCTAATCTTCAGAGTGTATCTGTCGGCAGTGGATTTCAAGTTGATTGTCAGAGTATCTAATGTCCAGTCACATGTCTGTCACAATCTCAAGGAAGAATATAAGTAGAATATAATATTGCAAAACAACATTGTATGCAACATGTCAAATACCATATAGATATTAAGGTACATAGATGTGGAGCTAAAAATAGTAATTCTTCACATACCTGCATATTCCTACCTTGATTAAATTGGCCATCAGTATGCGTGGTCCATAAATTCCAGTGATCCTGTTATTGGTAGTTAACTGGTCGATCGGATTTACCTCTTTTCATTTTTTCATAAGGAGATTTCGGCTGCTTCCAGAAGTCAAAAACCTTTTGAGAAATAAGGGAGGAAATCAAGCAGAATCAGTATGAAAATACGTCCATTTCTATCGATAATGGCATTACTCCTAGTCCTACTCCCTCGCCTTCCTTCAGTACAATTGAGGCCCCGCCTCCCACCCAGACCCACCCCCAGCATAAAAACTCTGCCCGCCCCCACCTCTACCTGTACGTAAACAAGCCGAGCTAGCACTCAGATGTACCGCACCGGGAGGGAGGGAGGGTCCTCGAAGGAAGGCGAGGGAGTAGGACTAGGAGTAATGCCATTATCTATAGAAATGGACGCATTACCTCCCGTCCCTCCCTCGCCTTCCTTCAGTACAATTGAGGACATAGCAAGCAGAAGAAAACAGAGACGGACAGCTGAGTGAGAAAGAACACCAAACCATAAAAAGTGCCCCAAACACAGCAGATCAACATCCCAGGACCCGCACAGAGGACAACACCCAGTGGCCCAGAACAGTAACCAAACGCTCCAGATGTGCAATCCGACAGTGACAGACAAACGCAGAGGGAGAAGACCAGGTCGCAGCCCAACAGATCCCACAGAGGAACCCAGCAACAAAGCCACCGAAGCCGCCAAACAGCGAGAGGAACCCCCCCGAACCCCCACAGGAGGATCCACCCCCAAAGGACGGATAGTCAGCAAGACCGAGGACCGAATCCAACGACCCAACAGAGCAGAGGAAGGCTAAACAACCTTCGTAGCCGGACCAAAGCGAACAAACAAAGAGACCCCGAAGCGACACCAGGGACAAAGGACGGAACCGGCCCCAAAACCAACAGAACCGAATAGACCCGGCAGAAGGGACTGACAAGACAAAGCCCCCAACACCCCCAAGCGCCGCGCAGAGGTGATGGCAACCAAAAACAAGTCTCAAAAGACAAGAGTCGCAACCCGAGACCCCCAAGTGGCCCAAAGGGAGGACTGGACAGGACATCCAACACCAGCAGCAAAGACCCCGAAGGGAAGGACCCGACAGGGCGGGGAAACAAATGCACCAGACCTGGAAAAAACCAGGCAACAGACCCCCGTCACCCCGCAAGTATGCCAGGAGCACCAAGAAGCCGGAAAGCCGCCCACTGCATCCTCAGAGGAGCCACCGACAACCCCAGAAGAGCCCCAACCGGAAGGAATCGCCACACCAAAAAGAGGCCAGCAACCGTGGGAACAACACCCAGAGCAGTACACCAGGCCAAAAAGGCCCGCCAATGCCAAGCATAGGACAGCAGAGAGGAGGACCAACGGGAAGTCTGCAAAGCAACCGCCAACCGGACAGGAACCCCCAACACAGCAAAGCCCAGCCGCACAACCACCAGGCATCAGGCGTAACCCCAGCACAGAACCCAGGGGAAGGGCCGGAAACACCAAAGGGGACGGAACCACCGGAAGGACCCACTCCCGAACGCAACACAACCCGGTCAGGAGAGGAAACCAAGTCGCCCGAGGCCAACGGTGAGCAACCAACAACCCCGAGCACAGACCCACCGGACCCGAACCAGAAAAGTCCGGAGCAGCGGAAAAAAGGGGGGGGGGAGGCACACAGAAGACCCCGAGGCACAGGAGAGTGCAAGCCAACGACCCCCCGAGCCCCGGGACCCCAGCCCAGAGACCAGAACCAGCCACCAAGGCCCTCCCTGGTTCCGCAACAGGACCACCACAGGGAGGCCCCAATGACCCACCAACAGGTAGGACACACCGGGAAGGAGAGAGAAATCCTGGGATGAAGGAAGGACCCAGCACAACAGATCCGCCAGCACATAGTCCACCCTCCGAAGGTAGAGAGCCGACAGCCCCAGCACCCAGACCGGAGCCCACAGAAACAGGACACTGGCAAGCAAGGAACAAGGACCAGAACCTGGACCCACCCAGACGGTGGACAGAGGACCACGCCACCAGAACATCAGACTGAACCAATACCCAAGGGCCCCGCAGAGAGCTCCAAAACAGCACCAGGGCAAGCCCAAACACCCCCAACATCCGCCAGCAAGAGGACCTCTGGGAGACCAGCAGGGACCAGCACCCCTGAACCCGAACCGACCCCAGCCAAGCCCCCACCCGGACAGGCAGGTGGCCAAAGTCACCACAAGCGGAGCCGGAGGAGCCAGCGAACATCCTGCCAGAAAGCAGAAAGTGACGATGGGCGAACCACCAGGAGAGTGCCCCCCCGGACAAGGACCGACAGGGGCAGCGGGGACAACAGACCCCGAGACCCCAGAGACCAACCCAACTGGATCCAGATGGTCAGGCGGAGAAGAAGAAAACGAGCCCCGGGAACCAGAAACACCACAGAAGCCAGGTGCCCCTGCACCCGCAGCCACAGGACCGCCGGAGGAGCCCCCGGGACAACAAGGCCCGAGCCAGCGAAGGAAGAGAGACCAGGCGCTGGCAGGACAAGGGAACATGGCCGAGCAAAGGCTGAAAACGAGCCTCGAAGAACACCAAGTCCTGAGAGGGGACCAGAGAAGACACACCCCAGGTCACCAACAAACCCGATCCCCCGAAGAACCACCAAGGTCCTCCCGAACAGACCGAGCAAAAAAGACACTCCGGCCGCATGTAGCAAGAGGTCAACCAGAGAAGGACGAAGGAAAACCCCCGCCGAATGAAGGAGAGCCACGAGAGGCGCCAGGACCCGCGGGAAGACCCAGGGCGAGGGCCGGAGGCTGAAGGGAAGGACACAAAACAGAAATGGGCGTCTCCCACAGCGAACCGCAAAAAAACACAGAAACGAAGCGGCAACCGGGAAGCGGAGAGAGGGGTCCCCGAGACCCACAGCTCGCCAAAAGATGCCAGGCAGAACCAGCGGAAGGACGGCCTGAAGGGCCAACACACGGAAGGGAACGGGCCGAACCCAGGAGCAGACCCACAGGAGAGCCAGGACGGGCCGAAGCCGCTGGACACCCCCAGCCCCAGAAACAGAATGGAGCGGGCCCCAGACCCGAGCTCCCCAACAGGAACCCAGCAGATGGAGTACATGGCAAGCAAACAGGATACCCCGTCCAGCAGAGCCACCCTGCGGGGACCAGAGACAGGCACCGGAGTCAGCCGAACCCCCGATCCCGGAGGAACCTGCACCAAGACGATCCCGTACCCATGACACACAGTACCCAGCCATCAGAAACGTCCCGCCGCCACTGAGGAAGAAAATGCCGAAGACGATCACCCACCGTCCGGGAACTGTCCAGACAGCAGTGACAGGGCCCATAGGCGAGGGGGCAGCGAGCCAGGGCGAAAAACTGGCCAAAACAGCTCCCACCGGAAAAACGGAGGAGACACCCACATCGGGGACGACTGAGAGGCCCCAGAGCAAGGCACCCCAGAAAGGTAGGACGCCCCACACAAGGAAAGGCACGCAGAGGCCCCAAGGCGTTCTTTCTGTCTCAGAAGGACAGAGGATACCCAGCCACCCCGAACAGCCGCCCCCAAATCCACGAAACCCCGCACCAAGGAGGGCGCAGAAGAAGCAGAGAACAGGCCAGCCCCCAGCGCCACAGCAGCAGCCAAGCAGAACAGCAGACCTGCCAAGCAGCATGGCCAGGACAGAGTCCAACAGCACAATGGGAGGAAAGGGGCGAGCCACTCCAATAAGCAACCCACAGCACCGAAGTGAAATCCCACTGATGCAAAAGAGGGCGCAGAGAAACCTGAAACTACTCAGGACCAACACAGCGCAGAAGGAATGCGCAGGGCTGAGGGAAAGAGATCACACACGGCAGGTTCCGCAGGCAACCGACAAGCAACAGTCAGCTGGGCATTACACAGTCAGACAAAGCATCAAGCACAATGCATACAACAGTGGATACAGTATTAAATACAAGAAGCACGGTCAACGCGCTCCACCCCCACAGCACCATCCCCCACACCGGGACCGAAGGGCAAGCCCAACCGTGAGGGCCGGGAACACCAAGGAAAGAATCCCACAGTCCCTGCCCAGCAGGGAAGAAGAAAACCCTGCCGACCAGCACAGGAGCCCAAGCAACCCACCACACCGCCCCGGAGCCATAAGCATCGCCAGAGGCAGGAGAAGGACCCTCAATATCCCAGGACCCAGACGGGAACCAGTCGCCCACAGGATCCACTGGATGAGGATGGGACGGCCCAGAAGGCACCGGCCGAACCCCAGAGCACTGGACAGAGCAGCCTCAATCAAGCCCAGCACCATCTGCAGACATGAGAGGCAGAACACCCCCCACGGAGCCCATGCGACTAGGGCGCCCCAGGGGACCCCAGGGGGACCGGAGACCCAGCAGCGGAGGAAGAGGACACCAGAATGCCCCAAACAACCTCATGCGACCCAGTGGCAGACAACCACGCAGGTCAAGAGAACCGCTAAAGCAGGAAAGGGAAAACAAACAAAAAACGGGCACAAACCTGTCCTACCAGGTCTTCGGGAAGATTGCAGCCCGGGAGGAGGCAGCCATGTCAGCCCGACCCGGAAACACAGCCCCAGCCACAGGAGGACCGCCCAACACCGCCGCGGATTCCTGAGCCACCGCTCCACCCCCATACCACGAGGGAGACCAGGAGAGGATGCACCGCCGGGAGAACGCTGCCGAGGGCACCGCCGTCGCAGAGAACCAACACGAAGACTCCCCGGCACCGCCACAGGGAGGAACTGAAGGTAAGTCTCACTAGGGTGACAGAAAAAACAGGAGGTAGAGGTGGGGGCGGGCAGAGTTTTTATGCTGGGGTGGGTCTGGGTTGGAGGCGGGGCCTCAATTGTACTGAAGGAAGGCGAGGGAGGGACGGGAGGTAATGTAGATTCATGCATGTAATTCCCCAAAAATGTGTAATTCCTGGTATTTCCCCTCCTCTAGAATGACTGGAACCCCTGCAATGATAATTATGGGACATGGAAATAATGGGTATTTTAAAAGGCCTGGGCCATAGTGGTAGTCTTCATTTTTTCCTGAACGAAACTAGATATTCGTTATTGTGGCAGAACGCCTGACATTTAACTACAGTGAAGACAATATAAACGTTTTTCGCATTTTATGAGTTTCATGATAGGTTAATATTGTCTCCTTTTTCCAATACTTTCAAAGCAACATTTTTTTGTTTTCTTGATGAATATTAAACCCTTTTTCTGATTGCCTTCATATTATAAAATTATGCCCCTAAAGAACGCCTTTTTTCTTGTGGAAAGCTACTAAACCTAAGCTAGGGATTTCTCACACAAACCACTAAACATAAGCTAGGGATTTCTCACACAAACCACTTTCCCATAATGCATCATTTTCTCTCCAGGTCCCATCGGGATGCTAGAGCTTTTTTGTGACACCTGTTCTAATGGCTGACCTCCATTCCAGAACCCATTCAGATCTCAAACCACCTTCCCACTAGCTCCTCCGACCACATTTCAAATCAATTTCCAGTTGTCCAATTTAGTAGCATTCTAGTCATCTTCATTTCCCAATGCAACACTAAGGGGCATATTCTCAAGAACGTGTGATAACTACCGCAAGTTTAGCTTAACGCAACTTTGCACATCGCAGTCTATCGCGGGAAAACAACGGCGTGTTAACGTAGTATTCCCAACCTGGCGGCACCATGCGATAGCCCCACGATAACGCGGCAAATGACCGCGTTAAAATTAACGCAACGCCGCAAAAATGCGAAACACGAACGCGAATAAAGTTGCGATGAGGCCAACCGCGATACAAAAATCAGCGATGACCAGCGACAGGCCTGCAATCCCCACGCGTCATGCGGCAAAATGCACTATAAAAGCTGAACAAGAAAAACACACCATAAACAAAATAAACTGCATAGCAACATGGAGGCACCCGGAACGAGTGCCC
This sequence comes from Calotriton arnoldi, assembly GCA_963921515.1. Lineage (NCBI taxonomy): Eukaryota > Metazoa > Chordata > Amphibia > Caudata > Salamandridae > Calotriton > Calotriton arnoldi. Next base: position 1,170,165 of record CAWUFW010004639.1, read on the forward strand.
AGGTCAACGTGAACCCCACAAGCCCCACAGACCACCAGCAAGGAACCTCGGGTCGGGGAAGGCCAAGGAGAAGAGGAAGACGGGGTACATTCCGCATGACAACCGGATCATCGTCGCGGAGGTGACAGAGCATCAACAACAACTGTCCGTCACCTCCACCGTGTCATTGGCAACACAGACGGAAATATGGCATTCCATCGTGAATGCAGCCGGAGTGTTGAGGAGGCCAAGATGCGCTGGCACGATGTGAAAAGCCAAACCAAGCAGAAACCTGCTGCCAACAGGAAGGCAGCAACGGCGAATGGAGGTGGGAGTCCTGCGCCACAGAAGGAGCTGGAGCAAATGGCGGCCACAGTCATCAGTGTGGAGACTGTGCAAGGAGTCGGGAGTCCGGACACTGCTCGACATGACCTGACACAACAGCAACAGGGTGAGTAACGAACAGGGACTGTGGGGATGGGGGGGACGGGCACAATGGCACACATGCACAACGACATGTAGCACACCACACACCCACAATGACCCTGGGTCATGTCCCTGATCCCCGTGGCACACTGCAGCACACATACAAACATCAAGTAGGCCCCTGTTCACCATGTGCCCAAAGGGGTCCCACCCCACACATCACCAATTACACAACACACACATGCACCCGTGCGAAACACAGCAAAGATGCGTATGTGAGAGCCACACTGACAATGCAAGTGACACCACATGACCAGCAGCATGGCTGGAGTACAATCACCATGACACTGTGCACGCCATGAGACTGAGGTGGCTGAGTGTGGACCACATCCGGAAAGGAGCAGGTCACACTCTGACACATCCACCTGCACAAACAACCACTGACGTCAACAACACATCTGCAGACAAACAATGCACAAGAGTACAAAAACCGTCCAAGAGCACAAATGACCCAAGTCGCCAACATCACAGCACCTCAAAAGCACAAAAGCCAAAGGCGCACCGCCTCCAAGGGATAAGGGGCAGCAAAATCACAGCTGTAGTGCGACTCCCACACAATGCAATACACACACATAGCAATGACAGCACACCCACATGGACGACAATGTGGTACACAGTCCAACACCTACACTGCAGAACAGAGGACACAACTGGGTCCGCCTGTGCTTAGAAAATGGCCAATCACATCTGACATAGCAGGAAACTGTGAGATGCAAATGTACGTGTACAACCTCACTTACATCATGTAGTCCAAATGTCCACTGTCCCGCATCAAATAGTCCGCCCCTCCCAAACAGTCACAATGTACATTGTCATGAAGTCTGTATGTAAACTTGAACAATGCGGCAACATACATGCCAACACAATGTCAACAAGCATCTCCCCTTCACATTGCAGAGGGACAAACAACACCTCCAGCAGAGCAGACCAGACAACTCTACAGTGATGCTGAAGAGGACCACCACACTTCCGACACCTACGCCCCACAACAGTCCATGGACATCTAGCACCGCTGCATTGAGGATACCCCACCCCCTGCACAGATAACACAGCCGGACGCACCCACCACCCCGGCTGGCTCCCAGCAGCCCACCGAAGCACACAATGCATTCCAAGGCCAGGTGTCAGACTGCCAGAAGGGGGTGGCCGAACATGTGCGGGTGGGGCACTACCTCATGGAAGCCGAACTAGATCACATACGTGGGTGTCTAAGTCTCATCAGGGCCCACCTATACTCCCCAACGGAGACCCACACTCTGACAGAGACACATGCATTTGCACATTTCCAGTACTGAACCACACCCAGAGCCACGGGATGATCATCCACACCCCCACGCTGGACTGGCGTATGCCGGCCCAGTCCACTCCCCTTACGTATTGGGGGGGTCGACAAAGCTACATGTGCAATGTCCCACCCACTGCCTGCGGTGACAAGACTGCGTCCTCTGTTCACGGCACAATGTAATGTTGTAGTGCCCGGGGCACAAATGCATACATCATGAGCACACGGACACACTCAGATAGTTCGTTGAACTGGCTACGGGCACGTGCGCTCGACACCTTTATTGGCATTGTCACATGTACAGTGACGCATGTGCTGGATGTGTGTGGGGTGAGTGTAAGCCAGCCCTCATGGAGTCGTTGGTGCTGGCAACAACTTGAACAGTGATCACAATGAAAGCGGAAACAGAAAACACCAGCATAACAGAAACAACTGTGAAGCATCATGGTGGTTGCCGGAGAAAGTACAGTGTTCACCCAACATGCACGCAGAATGGTCCATGATTTGTGGTGCACTGAGTTAGTGGCACCTGAAGAGCTGAGCAGGGAACAAGCTGACGATGGCACCCACGACTGGTGTGAGCAACTCTGATAGTCTGGCAGTAAGACACTTACGACTCTGGCACCTGTTGTTTGGAGTTGGTCCTGGCGGTGGTGGCGGGTGCATCCTGCGGTGATGCGACTTCCGGGCAGGCCAGGACTCAATTTGATGTGTGAGCCCAGGTGGGCCGCAGTTGAGGCCGGAGGCAGCGGACAGCGCAGGGCCACAGACACAGCGCAGGGCCACAGGGCCTTGATGACCCCCAGTCCATCGACCCAGAGGCCATCCAATATGCTATCAGACAGGGGCCATGACTTGAGCTGCACAGAGTTAGTGGCCCCAGATGCACTGCGGCCGGCACAGGCACACCGCCACGGGACGGTGACTTGCGGTGCAGTGAGATAGGGCCACGCGAGGTGAGCAGGTCCTCGTCGATGTCGAAGGTGAATGTAGCGGAGGTTTGCGGGGGACAGTGGAAGGTGTCCTCCAGGGCATGATGCAGAGGTCAGGAGCCGTCCGGAAGTGGCAAATGGAGGAGTGGAATGCTACAGCCTCATTTTCGCCACAAAAGTCAGTATCACCGACATGATGATGAAGACAAGCCCCAGTCCATAGACTCAGTTGCCATCAGAGTTCAACCAGAAAGTGTCCATGGATGTCGGGGAACAGACTTAGTGGCACCGGAGCTGAAAGGGGATGCAGTCTGCGATGAGGCCAGTACAATGATGTCAAGTCTGCCATAAATGATTTATGACTGAATTCCCAATGTGTGACCTACTCGACCGCAGTGTAGGCCGAATGCGTAGTCATCAAGGGCCCACAGACACGTGTCGTTGGGATGCCATGCACACACTTTGTGTCACCACATCGAAGGGAGTATAGTGATATAAACTCAGCCATAAAGTGTGTACTCGGCCATTGTGTAATCAAGACTCAGTTCCAAATGTGTGACCTACTTGACCGCAGTGTAGGCCTGAGGCAGCGGTCAGCAGGGGCCCACAGCCACGTGTTGTTGGCCCCCGAGTTAGTGACACCAGAGCAGTTGTCGGCAGTGTTCGATCACCTTCGTAACGATGATCCTTTTCTCCTCCGGACTGAACCGCGTCTTCCTCTTACTCGTCTCCTTGGGTACAATGATATGAACTCTGCCATGCAGAAATCAAGACTGAGTTCCACATGTGTGACCTACTCGACCGTAGTGTAGGCCTGAGGCAGTGGTGGAGTACGTCAACGAAAAAGGAGTAAAGTGGGCCTGTGTCGCGGAGGCCGTGATGGTCTGAGGAGGCTGCCAAGGTCGCGGGCTTCGGGCTTGGAGCTTGCGCCGGCACGTGGTGGGCCCTCTTTGACACACGCCGGTGTCGGCAGGTGAGCAGTGAGGCCTGGCTGTGCAGGGGCAGGCATGACAGGTTCGGGGACCAGCGGCCCGGGGTGCAGCAGGCGCACAGGATCGCAGCCCACACCACTCAAGGCGACGGCATCGGCCTTGTGGCGGGGTGGGAGGCGCCGCCCTGGCAGACACGTTGGGCATTCCGGAAGAGAACCACGCCCAGAGCTACGTGCTTTTTATTCACACCCCTACGCTGGCCTGGCGTACACCGGGCCAGCCCACTCCGCACACGCTTACAGGGGGGGACGTCACAAGCTACATTTCCTTGGGCTTCCCCACTGGCTGGGGTGACATGGTTGCGTCCACTGTCCACTACACTCCAGACACCAGCAGTGCATGTAGACATGGATATGTCTGTGGTCTGCATACTGCTGTCTGTCCAGCACATCTCCGCCACACTTGGTATTGTGTACATTCTAATTCATGGGTGACTTGCCTCCTTCGCACATGCCTGGTTTCCACCGCTCCCCACATTCCGGTATTATGTGGCTGAGGTGCCATGCTGTTGATGGCTCATGTACATGGCTAACCAAGGTTGCCACAGTAAGTTGTGCTGTCGTGTCTGGTGGGTGGGCATGTTGTTTGGCATGTTGTATGTGATTTTGTGACGTGTGAAGTGCCAGAGTTGTGAGTTGCATGATTGTGGAGTGGAGGGGTGTGGTGTGTTCATTTGGTACTTGCCAACGTGCAGTGCATTTCCATAGGTGTCATCCTGGAAGCGCTGGTTGATGTTGGACTGTCGGAAGAGAAAGGGATCATGCACACTGCCTGGGTAGTTGGCTACGACATTGGTGAAGAGTCCCCTGTGGTCCACTATTGCCTGCACATTGATGGGATGCGTGTGCTTTCTGTTGCGGTACTTGTGTGCGGTGTCGGCAGGGGGCACAAGTAGGACATGTGTGCAGTCGATTGCCCCCAACACTTGCGGGAATCCAGCTATGGCGTATAGTCCTTGCTTGGTCTCCAGCTGTTCCTGCGCCTTGTGGGGGACGTATAGGTACTGGGGTACCTAGCTGATGATGGCATCCAGGACAGGTGTGGGGAACTTGGATGGGGCTGGCTGTGCGACTCCTCCGACTCTGGTGGTTGTTGGTTGGGAGGTACCAGAGGCCAACAGGTGCAGCAAAGCCAGCAGCTTTGTCTGCGGAGGGATGTTGGTTGTCCGCTGTGTTGGTACCGTCAGCCTGTGGGCAATGATGTTCAGGATGCGGAGGATGGTTGTCCTTTTGAACCTGTAGTGGGCATTGACATTGTCTGGTGTTAGGTCTGTGATCCTGGTGCATTTCCTGAAGGTCCGCTGTCTTTGTCTGCGCTGCCTCTGTGGTGGTCCGGGGGTCGAGGGGTCCGGGGGGGGTGGCGGTCCTGGGAGTGGTGGCGGTGGGTGTTGTTGCCCTCTCGGTGCTCGGGGATGCATGGTGAGTGGCTGCATGGCATCTGTTGTTCTTCATGTGTGGCTCTGGGCTGGGCTCCCTTTGATGGTGCAGGTTGTCGTCCGACTTTACACCAGGTCGGAGCAGGTGTTCATTTCCTGCTGCTAACGCGCCTTTTCACCTGTTTTGTGGTCTTACCGCCGATGTGGCTGGTCGTTGAGAATGTTGAGGTGTGGTGTTGTCGCGGCTTTTTGCTCGGGAACACCTACTCTGCATCTCATTAGCAATAGTTGCCGGGGTCATCTGTGGCGATGTTTTTTGCGGATGCTTTCGCAAGTAAACTGGTGGTATCGGCTGTTAGCACCAGCTTGTGAATGGGGCGATAATTTTATCGCGACTTTAGCTGAGATAAAGTGCCGTTAACTCGGCGATAGTTCCTTGAGAATATGCCCCTAAGATGTGCATTGAGAGGCCAACCAAAACATAAAAGTGTTCTTAATTAATGTTTTATTTTTTTTTCATAGTTCAATACAAGCCATTTTAGTTCCAAAAGTTGCATCAGTAGTTATAATACAAAACATAGAACAAACAACTCCTAAAAGAGCAAGAGAACCCTCCCCCCCACCCCCACCTTCCCCCCGGCACTTTAGGTGATGTTACATCGTATAGTTGTTGGATCCTAATCACTGTAGACACACATGTGAGATAGCTCGTATAAGTAGTTCCAATTGCATTAATTCCCAATAAGGCACAAAAAAGAATGCATGACCCATTACAAATCAGGATGACTCAATAAATACACTGTCAGTGGGGCCCAGAAGTCTTTGGGCCGTGATGTCTCAGGCAGGTCCTCCGCATAGGCCTCCAGCTGTTCCCTACAATAAGTTAAGTCTCGGATCCATTTCCTGACCGTGGGTGTACTTTTCGCGCCCCAACATTGTGCTACAGCTCGCTTGGCCAGTAGTGTCAAGACAGCAACCAATCGCCGATTGCAAGGTTTCAGATACTTCACGTTACCCAGCAGGCATACCTCTGGTACACATCGCACTCATTCCAACACAAAATCCGTCAGCACGCTCGCAACCCTGGCCCAAAATGCAGCTATCCCTGCACACTGCCACGCTAGGTCCGAATTTCTGCAGTTGCATTGGAGTGTAGTATAACTGGTGTAAAAATTTAAAATGAATTATACAGAGATTGTAGTTTGCCGTGAGGTGCCCAGTTTACGCACAGCAGAATTTCCAATGATCTGGTGACAAGGTGGACCCCAGCGCTGCATTCCATTTGAGATATGAAGGGTGTTCATCCAGCTCCCTCTCATGTAGTGACGCATCATATAACGTAGTAATCAGACCCTCACGCTCCTCTCCAGCTAGCACCGCCTGCAGTGCTCGCAATGTCTGTGGCTCAGCTGGATAATTAGGGTAGATAGCTCTGACCGCTTGTCGCACCCTCACGTATGTAAAACCCAGCATCACGCCATGAGTCCGACCCGCCTGTACGTCTTGCAACGAGGGGAACTGGCCCTGTTTGTACAGGTCACCCATCTGTGTAACCCCGACAGCCTTCAGCGCGCGTAGAGCGGAATGCTCCTGTGCCGCCGAGATGTCTGGATGCGCTGCTATTGGTAACGTCGGGGCATATAGGTAATCCTGCTGTGCCCTCCGAGCAAGGGCCTGCCAGGCCCAGGCAGTACACTGCACAGGGTTAATTTCTGTCCTGGGGCCCCCACCTCCACCTGAAAGGGCAGCCGCCACATGTGGCAGCGGGAGTATTGCACCGGACTCAATCGCCGTATGGGGCAGAAACCGTTGCGGAAAGAACCAATAATGCGCAAATTGCGCCTGTGCGCACAGATAATATAAACGCATATCGGCTGCCTCGAAGCCACCACGGTCAAATGGCTGTACGAGAATATTCCAACTGCATCGAGGCTTCTTACCCCCCCAAACAAACGACAGTAGGGCTGATTGTAGCGTCTTAAAGAGAGAGATATTCAGACGGATGGGAATATTCACAAACAAATATAGTAATTTGGGTAAGATAGACATTTTTCTCACCGCAATGCGATCAGCAAGCGACAGGGGTAGCCGGGCCCACTGTTCAGCCTTGTCTGTAATCTGTGTGATAGCACGACCACAGTTCATAGAAATTACCTGATCAGGGTCTCTATGCAGCCATATTCTCAGGTATTTCACCAGGTCCCGGGTCCACGTCAGAGGGAAGTCCAGCTCAACCTCACAAGTGCCCGCCGTCAGTGGAAACACGGTCGACTTAGCCCAGTTGATCCCTAGTCCGCAGTAGCCCTCAAATTTAACATATTCGAGGTGCAACTCAGGAAGGTAGGTTGCAGGCTCGCGAACATATAGTAGCATGTCGTCGGCATACAGCGAGACCACGAGCGGTCGCTGCCTGAAGCACAGTGCAGCTGATGCATGCCGTTGGTGAAGTTTGCATGCAAGAGGCTCCAATGCCAGCGCAAAAAGCATCGGTGACAGGGGGCAGCCCTGCCGTGTGCCCCTGCCGTTAGGGAAGGCCGACGACACCCAGCCATTGACACGAACTCTGGCCACAGGCTCGGTATACAGAACCCTGATCCACCGGAGGAAGAACTGGGGAAGGCCCATTCTTGTGAGTACAGTGAACATATAATCCCACTGAAGGGAATCAAATGCTTTTGCTGCATCAAGCAGCACTGCTACTGCCTGAAAATCTGAGCCAAAATAATGTAGGGTGGCGAAAAGCGTGCGCAGATTATGCGTGGTTGCCTGGCAGGCACAAACCCTGATTGGTCAGGGAGCACCAGCAAGGGGACAAGAGGCTGTAGCTTGAGAGCGATCATCTTTGCTAATATCTTAGCATCGATATTAATAATTGAGAGAGGCCTATAGGAATCACAATGATTAGCAGCCTTATCAGGATTTAACAGCATAACCAGGAGGGCTTCCTTCAAAGAAGGCGGGAGACGTCCAGTGTCATACGCCTCCGCATAAACCTCCAGAAGTCTGGGGGACAGATCTTCCACATAGGTCTTACAAAACTCACTAGGGAGCCCGTCCAATCCCGCAGCCTTACATGTGGGGAGGGACATAATAGCAAGCTTTATGTCCTCCACATCAAATGGTTGTGTAAGATATTCCCTATGATCCAAGGACAGCCAGCCAAGCGCGATGTCATCCAGATAGGAGTGTATGTCCTCTGGCTGTACCACGGCCTTGTTTTCGTAGAGTCTGATGTAGAAATCAAGTATGGTCCCACTAATCGCGGGTGTGGTGTAATGGGCCGCCCCCGCATCATCAAGCATCTCCGTGATATAGTCCTGACTACGTGGAGCAGCTAACTTCTGTGCAAGCGAGCGGCTGGGCCTGCCCCCCTCCCCATAATATCTAGCCTTACTGCGTCTGGACCTATGAACCAACTCTTGATCGACAGTGTCATTATGTTCAGTCACTAACTCCCGGATCGCGGACAATGTCGCTGTAGAAGGGTCTTTCTCATAGGCGCGTTCTAAGGTGGAGATTTCCGCAGCTAATTTATGAATCCTACTTCTCAGATCTCTCAAGACACCTGCCGGCGCCCCCATACAGACACCCTAATAGTCACCTTAAATGCTTCCCACAGGACACCAGCGCTGTCAACCGAGCCCTCATTCTCTCTAAAAAAAAATCGAATGGCCTCCCCAACAGTGTGCCTGAAAACTGAGTCAGTCAATGAGGATGGCTGCAATCGCCATGTAAACGGAGGTCTCTCGCATGCGGGTACCTGCAGCTCTAGAAGCACAGGAGAATGATCCAAAAGCGTCCGGGCCATATGGTGTGGAGAGGTGTGGTGCAGCGGCCAGGGCAGCTGACTTCGGAGCACAGGGTTCACGGTTCGATCCCCGGCTCCGGCGGCAGCTCAGCTCAGCACCATGTGACTCTGGGCAATAGCTCACTTAATTTCCACGACGGCCCCCAGCGCCTTGAGACCCGTAAGGGTGAGTAGCTGCGCTATATAAAAATGGACTTCACATATGGCTAACCTTAACCGCCCAAGTACAAGCAGCCTCAGTAACAAGCCAGAAATACAGGCGGGACCACGTCCCATGTACAGAGGAGACAAAAGTACTCTCACGCATCCCAGGATGCTGCAATCGCCAAACATCATGTAAACTTCCTGCGTTCATCAGTCCCAGCAACATCTCAGAAGCCTGCTTAGGCCGTGTCATCCCACTACCCAAACGGTCCACAGCAACATCCAGGCATACATTAAAATCACCACCCCAGAGTATCTCCACAGCGGGAAACCCCGAGATGCGGCGCCAGACATCATTAAAGAAGGCAGGATCATCGATATTCGGTCCATACACATTCACCAAAAGCACACTTGCTCCACCCAGCTGGCCATGCACAAGTGCCGTTCGGCCTAGGTCATCTGTTTCGGCTGAAGTGACCATAAATGGAACCCCCCGTTTAACCAGGATCATCACTCCCCGTGCATAGCCCGAATAGGAGGACGCTATTCGCACCCCTGCCCACCGACCACCCACATTTTTCTCCGACAATTTTGTGAGGTGTGTTTCCTGTAAGAAGGCTATCTGGACGTCCATCCTGTCCAGATAAGCCAATACAGACCGAATCTTTTTGGGGGTGTTCAAACCGCGAACATTCCAGGTTAGGAACTTCACTTTACCACTCATTGGATCGATATAACATTAAATACGTTACAGTTGGATAAATCAGAGACATGTGTCTACAATCACCAGAAGAAAGAGGAATGCCATTGTACCATAGCAAAAAAGTGCCGGACTTCCCACCCTCACCCTCCACCCCCCAGTCCCCCACCCACTTCAGCGTCCCCAACTCGCTAAAGCCATCCCAACCCTGTCTAACCCAACCCCAACAAGGAAAAAACAAAGCAAAGCATAGATGGGGTACTCCCATTTGGGGGGCGTCAGAGTGCTACTAGCCTCCCATTGAGTAGGAGGTGGCTGAGCAAAACTAGTATCTGTGCCTGGTACAATAGATACAATCAAGTAGATTACATTACAAAGTATGCGTGCATACGTAAGAAGGCTCGACAGGGTCCACCTGCAAAAAAGGAAGACATGTAAGAGTCATAGCATTGCACAGATCGAGGAAAGTTAAACCTAGAAAAACCTTATAGCGGGTCATATTACATGAGATTGTCTCACAATACTACTGTTCCTCAATGTCCGACGGAGTCCGGGATTCGCGCCGACTCCTCTTCAGATATTTAGCATGCTCCAGAGCCACCTTGGGATTGGTAAAAATTTTGAATCTCCATCAGGGCCTATCGCGTAAGGAACCCCTTTGGATTGTAAAAACTTTTTGACAGCCCCGAACTCCCTCCGCGCAGCCTGAACAGTGACAGTAAAATCAGGGAAGAACGAGAGTGAGTTGCCCTGGTGTACAATAGTGCCCTTGTCTCTAGCCATGCGCAAAATAACATCCCGGTCCCTATAATTCAACAATCGCGCAATGATCGGGCGCGATTGCTGGCCTCGCTGCAAGGGAGCAGTGAGCTCTCTCAATAATAAACATGGTTGAAAGCTGGTCAGCGCCAAATATGTCCTTAATCAAATTTTCCACGAATGTCTCCATTTTGCCAACATTCGTTGATACTGGCAGCCCTGTAATTCGAATATTATTACGCAGGGCGCGGGCTTCTAAGTCCTCATTCTTGGCTTGAATAAGGGATAGGACCTTCTCCATATTAAGTGTCTTCCCAGCAACATCGCTCAAACCATCCTCCGCCGCAGACACCTGCTGCTCAACTTCTCCCATGCGGGTGTTTTGCTTCTCGAGCTGCGCAGACATGTGATCTAGGCGGTGATTCACAGCCGCCATCGTACCCTCTATAGATTGGAGGCTACGTGACATGGCCAATAGTGTTGTCTCGATAGTGGAGGGCCCCCCATCCTGGGCGTCCGCCTCTGAATCAGAGGCTGCCTTTTGTAGAGTTTTGGTGGATTTGCGCACCTCAAACGTGAGGCGAGGTTGAGACTTATCAGCCCTCCCCATATTATCTGCAGCTGGAGCCAGGCAATCTAATAGGGAGTGGAGATGAAGAGGACACCCCTCAGATGTGCACTACCCAGGCCTCGGGATCAGTATGTATAGGGCACTTGCAGCAACCAGCCCAGCGGATCCACTGGCACGCAAATAGAAAAAGAGCCAACCACCTGCACACCACACCAGGAGGACTAGGCGAGTGAGAGCACCACCGCGGTTCGAGGTACCAACTGTAGCCCACCTATGCTAAAGCGGCACGTGGCGCAGGCCCCCTGCAGCAGGGCCTCCAACAGTCACAATAAAGCAAAGGAATAGGGGCCTCCACAGTTCCAGGAGCGTAGAGCGAAGCGGTGCACTAGGGACCAGCAACAAAAGTAATCCAGCAGATAACTGCGCAGCAAGGCCCAGGCACGGACAATCCCAACACAGCAGAGCACAGGTACCAACGCGCCAAAGTATATAAAAGGCAGGCCCAACAGTCTCAGGGTGCACGTTATCAACTTAATGCCTCACGTTATATTGTTCGTGGAGTGGTTTGCGTGTACAAAACAAGGCACCAAGCATATAAGTAGAAGGGATCCAACAAGACGCCCAACAGACTGCCAGGTAGCTCCCCGAGACAGCACACATAGGGGAGGGAGCAGCCCAGGCAGCAACAGAGGGCAGTGGTAATCACACAGCGTTCTTGTAGTAGGCAGCAAGCACAATGCAGGCAGAGGTGAACTGGCACGCAGCAGTAGGGCCCACATGCAGTTTCAGGCCCGCAGGCGATGAACGGTTGCACCGGGGCAGCAGTGTATTAGGGACAGTCTAAGGCAACCGGCCGCAGTGTGGGGCAAAGCCAATGGAGATGGATCGCCACAGGTACACCAGACAGGACATCAGCAGCAGAGGCAGGTATTCCCACGTTGCAGTGCAGCAGCGCCCCAGACAAATGCGCCCCCCGACCCCCACGCGCACCGGCACCCAGCGGCGGCTCACAGGCCGCGGCTCACACCAGGCCCGCACCCGCCTCCGCAGACACAGGCCCGAACCGGTCCGCGCCCCACTCACCACCACCAGCACTGGGTGCACAGGAATCACCGCCGGGCACCTCCGCCGCTCACACAGGCCAGTCCAGACCGATAGGCCCCCTCCACCGCCTCCGGCGGCGGCTCTTCTCCTGACGACAGGGGCTCAGCACTTATCCACCGCTCGACAGCCACAAGGATCGGGAAAAACCAGCGAACTCCGGTAGTGCGTCGCCCACCGCTTCAGCTCCGCAGGCAGCAGGGGAACTCCCGCCGATTGCAGGGGATGCAAACCTCAGGATTCAAACGCTGACCTCAGGGCCTCGCGGGCACCACCATTTTTGCAGGCGCGCAGCCGGGACCGATCACGCTAGAGTTGCGGTAGTTGCAGCGGTCTCAGGCAGTCAAAACCTTCCCCAATGCAGGCAGGATATCTGTACACGCAGGATGCGTTCGTCGTAGCGCCTAGATGTCGTTATTAACAGGCGGATGATGGACGGATCTGTGCTCAGCCGGGCAGAGCCTCACTAGAGTGCGGCCATTTTGCCGTGCACCCTCTAGCGCCCCCGTTGTTAATTAAATTTGAAGGAACCAAGTAACTACCTCCTGCTCCCTTTGGATTCCCTGTGCAGTCTTGGCAAAAATCTAAACTAAACTAAGCTAAGGTAAAATAAAATAAACTAAACTACATGACATTTTCTGAGCAGAGAAGTCTTCTTGCTCCTAAAGTGGCATGCTGTATATAGGTAACTTCATCTACAAATAAAGCAGACAGTTTCTATAAGCTCCTGAGTCCCACATGGTCATTGATGGAAGACCATACTTGTGAATGTTACATTTGCTTGGAATTTTCCTATTGAACTGAAACTGGTTTTGAAATATTCCTCAATAGCACACATACTCCACAGCAGGAATATGGTTAATTATTAAAAGTTGACTCCCTCTTTTGTGACAACAAAGTTGTGCTTAAGTGTGTAAAATAACAGTTTGCAATTAGAAATTACACAACCTAATTTAGTGAATCGTCTCCTTATGGATAGTGAAATATGGCCAATATAGCAAAAACGCCTCATTTACAAACTTAGAATTATTGGGGTCAATTTAGGCGTTAATAGTGAGGCATTCTGCAGAACAGTGAAATCCATTTCATGACCTCATGCCTTTCTGGGAATTCAAAATACTCCTGAAGGTAAATCTCCCTGGAAATTCCTGGACATTTGCTCCCATCTCAAGCAAAAGTATTCGCCTTTTCAATGTATGAAAGGTGAGTGAATGTTATGTGAGCGGTCCACATTTTTGTCACATTTACAAAAGTAGATTTTCTCTGATGCAAAATCTGAATTCAAAAATTGTACACAATAGAATACCACAGGAAACATTTTCTGGAATAATCCTGTCATCCATTTAGAAATCCATTCCTGAACTGTAATAAACATGCTCCATATGCATTAGTAATTCCGTGAGAGCTGATTTCTGACTACTTCCCTTTGGCTTTGTGCGTCAAGTGTCAATTGAATGTAAGCAGGCTCTCTTTGTCTAAACAGATTGAAGGAATCCCTTGTGAAATGTAGTTATACTCGGATTATTGTATTAATAAGTGACAGATAACACAGATATACTCAGAATAGAAGCGTCCGTAGCATACTTTGATGAATTCTGCAATGAGGCTATCGAACGATTGAAGACACAATAAAAATACATGAACCTGTGCTCAATCTGTGCCAATAGGATGTAAATAAAATTAACTGAATATGATAGAGCACTAACGGAAGTGTCACTCAGGCAAAACATAAAAGAGAAAATGAGAGGATTTGGGAAAGAATCAAAAAGGGTGTAAATATGAAACACTGCACACAGATAACTGCGAATGGGTGAGCATTTTTATTCTTCCTTTTTTATTTATTTTCTCTTTTTTGTGCAGTTTGGATGTGTCTTTCATGAAACATATTCCTTCCAGGTCGCTCAATGACACTTAGGTTCAGACTTTTCCATCATATTTTCTGTCGCTGGCTGCAAGTACCGCACAATCGGAGAAGGTCGTACTGGAATGTAAACTAAGGAGATAAAAGAAATCTGGGCATTGATAACAAGTCATTAAAATGCGATATCCATGTTTGATTAGCGCTCCGCCCTCAACAAAATCAAGTGTTTAAAGTCCACTGGCCGCTCGGCCTTCCGCCAAGGAAAGAATAAGCAATGCTCGTGTCCCATGAAGTTATCAATGGCCAATTACAACTGGGTACACTGAGCAAAGGAAAGATAACGAGGTACTCACAAGGTCATGTAAAGGATTATGGGCAGAGTGAAATATGTTATTCAAAGTAATTGTGAGTGAGAAACGCTCTTCGTCGTTTCACCACTGAAGATTTAAATACCTAGATCTACTAAAAGTAATACCTCAACAAATACAATTAGGGGCAAATTTATCAATCTTTCACGCAGTACAATGCAGCAAGCCAGCTTGCTGTGCTGCGTGAAGGCGAAAGGGCAGGAATGTGCCGTGTTTAACATTATGCAGGGCATTCCTGTCATTTCCTAGCACTGGCGCACATTCTGTTGCCTAGTGCAACGCAGGCACCCTTGTGTCATGGAGCAAGGGTGCCTGCATTGTAGGCAGGATTGTTTTTGTGCAGGTATGGATACCTTCCTGCACAAAAGAAAACAATCCTCAGAAGCATTTCCCTCGTGCTACATGTGATGCAGAATGCAGAGTGCAACATTTAGACACATTCCCAGGTCTGTCACTTATGGTAACTCTGGGAATGCGCCAAAATCCATGGGTGGATGCGTGGGAACACCCACGCTCCACCCATGGAACACCTCCCTGGGGAAGAGTAATGTGAGGCAGCGGTTAGCACTGCCTTGCGTTACTCCAGATTTATCAAGCCGTGCAGGGCCACTCAATGTGGCCTGCATGGCTTGATAAATGTCACTTAGCTTTTGCGTCGCCCTTGCAAAATTTTGATAAATCTGACCCTAAGTATCTCTTATGAATGACTCTGCACTGAGTTGATACATACCGCAGGCTCCCCATTTCTTCACAATCTCCATACACATTACTCACCAGACAATGTTACAGAGTTTATTGAGGTCGGCTATGGCTAGACAGAATTGGAGATGAGTGTTTGTCAGTCCACGTCACTCCCTTGTGTTACAGGGTAACAGACACATCACACAGATACACAATGATGACAATTTCTTGCACAGGATGCGGCAAGGTGATCTGAAAGGCTGACATAGTCCCAGATTTATCAAAATTTGATGCATCGCAACACATAAAGACAACTCGGTGCACTGTGTCAAATGGAGAGGGCAGGAATGCACCATATATATCAATATATGGTGCATTCATGTTGTCTCCCTGAGCTGGTGCTCTTGTGGCTGTCTAGCCCCAAAGCAGGCACCCATGCGCCATGGTGCAATGGTACCTGCCTTGCAACCACGATTTCTGCACAGAAAGGGACACCTCCTGCACAAAAACAATCCTTAGAGGTGTTTCCTCTTTGTAATGTGCAGCATTATGCAGTAAGATATTTTTTCTTTTTTGCGCCTCTATCAGTAAGGCTTACAATCTTGGCACATTCCCAGGTTTACCAGTCTTGGTAAATCTGGGAATGCACCAAAATGCATGGGTGGATGTGTGGGAATACCCACGCTCCACTCATGTAATGCCTTCACAGCACAGAATAACACAAGGAAGTGACTTGTGCTTCCTTGTGTTACTCCACATTTACCAAGCCATGCGGGCCCATACAAGGTGGCCTTGCGTGGCTTGGTAAATCTGACTTAAGTATTGGATTGTCCCCGCACAATCTTGCGTGACACAAGGGCAACACAATCCTATGATAAATCTGGCCACAGTATATTGCTGGCTTATGATAAATTACAAAGATGATACATGCAGTCTTCAACAGTTTTGCATTATATCTCAGCTTTAGCTGTCTGTTGTAGACCTATTATCTCCAATACATAATATACTTAGACTGTTCTTTGGGTCAGCTCCTTATTCATGACTGGATGACTTTGTTATCTATCTCAGATGTATGCCTGCATTCATTTTTGCACTTGTTCACACTTTATTGTATACTTTTAGTTAACTTTCAATTTGCAGACCTGAAATGGACAGTTCTGAAAAGTACAATTTAGAACAGTAAATTAAAAACAGCAGTCTGGTGCCTCTACGCACATGCAATATCATTCAGTCAATGAAAAAGTAATGGCAAACTAGTAGCTCTGCTTTTTAAAGCCAAGCCCTTTTGGCTTTGCCAATGCTATTTACCATTTGTAATGAATTGGTTAAACACTCCTACTGCATGTTGGAGCTCTGAGAGTTGGGCCTGTGTGTGTGCTAAAGCTCTCGCTCCCACTGTGGCACTTCCCTCTAAAACCTCCCGCCCACACCCCTCCAGATGCTGGATCACAAATTGGAAATGATTTAAAGGAGTAGCTGCATGTGTTCTTTGTGTGTTTTTATTGGTGATTGAGTATGTGTAGATGTTTGTGACAGTTTTGTAGACAATAACAAAAGCTAACTAAATGGTGAATGGTTGGAGTCAATCACAGTCAGCCTAAACATTATTTTCACAAATGTTCCCACAAAGAATGTGGCAACTGAAAAATGTGGTGCTACTAAAACTATTCTAGTTATCTTAATTTGTATGAGTTGATACCAAAGCACTCCTACTTTAGTAATCGTAATCATAAATCTATAAGTTCACAATGTAGGGTTCAGTAAAAAAATATGGTTGCCTTTATTCCATTCAAAGCATCCAACTGGTACAATATCCTATAAGTATTTACAACATCAGTTAAACGATACATGTTCTGTCTATGGCTACTTTTTCAAGGCTGAAAATTGAAAGGCTAGGTATGGTAATTCTGTCCAAAATTTGTCCAGCAGTCATAACTGATGAACTGAAACCTTGCCAGCAGTCTGTTTATGTTCAACACCTTCTGGCAGCATTATTCACTGTATACTCTCAATCAGCATATATACTTGCTGTGCTTACACAAATATTTCATACAAAAGAAACCATTGTTTTCTATGCTACTACATGGACACATTTTGGACAGAATTACCATACCTAGCCTTTTCATTTTCAGCCTTAAAAAAAGTCACCATAGACAAAACTCGTGTTGGCTGCCTGATGTTGTAAATGCTAAAAGGAGATTAGACCAATTGGATGCTTCATATGGAATAAATGTGATCAAGTTTTGTTACCGAACCCCTCATTGTGGACTTTTCTATTTTTGATTATTAAAGTAGGAGTTCTTCAGTATCAACTCATATGTAAGTGATGCATAGTAACCCCTAGGGTTTACCGTCTACCTACACTGAGTGGCACGGTGTCTGATACCAAGTGAGGACTACCGCACATTTTGACAACATTGTTCACCTATACGTAACCCAACACTTGGATTAACCAAGAAGTGTGATTGCCTAGACTACAGCCTCTTATTTTATTTTGCCATAAACAACATAAACCATTTGAGATAGGCGAAGGGGATACCTGTGTGGACTTAAATCGAAAATGTCACTACATAGGCTATATCCTAAGATGAGTAATTAAGAATAATTATTAAAAGGTGGGACCCCTGTAATCAGGGTATATCCTTATGCCTGTGGCCTTGTAATACATTGGCCTCTGCTTCCTCCTGGTTCTACACCTCCATTTTCTTCTCCTACTTGTCTTTCTCATCCTCCTCATAATAATTTTCCTGGATGTCCTCTGCCTCCTCTCTTCCTTCTACTCCTAGTCCTGCTCTCCTCTATACTTTCCCCCATTCTAATATTATTCCTGGCCCTAATGCTGGTCCTCATGGCCCTCCTTATGCTCCTCATCCTCCTCTGGTCCCTTGTGTTGCACCTTCAGGCATTGATCCTCATCTGCCTTGCCCTGGTATTTTTGCTCATTTCCCTCTCCTCCTCATCATCATCCTTCAATCTCATTCCCCTACTTATCTTGGACCTGGCACTGTCCTGGTCCCCCTGACTCTCCACAAAGTCATGATCCTACTCTGGGCCCTTCTCCCATTCTTTCCAGTCCTTATCTTTATCCTCTTGGTCCTGGTTCTTTTGGTAATTTGGTCCAGGTCCCTCTCAACCTAGCCTTTCTTTTCCATCTGGTCTTCCTCCTTCTGGCTCAAGTGCCCTCCTCAGCTTCCTAGTCCTAATCTCCTTTTGGTACTGCCCCTAGTCCTTTTCTTGACTCTGGTACAACTCCTCAGTGTCCTGGTCCTCTTCTTACTGGTCCTAAACTGAAACTCCTGATGCTTGTCTTCGTATTTCTGATCCTCTTGGTTCACTGTAGTGATATTGTGGGTTCTTTTCATCTTGGTCCTCCTCCAGATTATGTTTCTAGATTTTCAGGTTCTGCTGTGGGTCATCCTGATTCTGGCCCCAAGGAATCATATCACCATTATCCTTCTTGCTCTGGTCTTCCTGATCCCCCAGTGCTCATGGATGTGGTCTTTCTAGCTCTGGTCCTCTTGGTCTTTGCTCTGCTGCCTCCTCATGCCCCAAATCCTGATTCTGGCCTGGTTGTGTTCTTTCTTTTCTTGTGTCTCCTGGAATGTTTGCATCTCCTAGTCCTTGTTCTCGTTCTCCTTTACTTAGTCCTTGTCATCCTGATCATTTTGTTCCATATGGTTGTCATCCTTCTAGCCATGGTCCCCTGGAATTGATTATTTTCACCATCCAATCTAGCTGTGACATTCTGTATGGTCTGTAGTGATTGGAGGAGGTGAGCTGTGATCCCTGTGTAGAGAGCGTTGCTGTAGTCCAATCGGCTAGAGATGAGGGCCTGGGCGATGGTGCATCTTGAGCTTTAGGGTAGCAATTTGAATATCTTACAAAGCATGAGGAGGATGAAGAAGCAGAAGGAGGATATGGAGTTGACCTGATTCGTCATGGTTAGCTTGTTGTTCAGAATCATGCTTAGGTTCCTAGCATGGTCAGTGGGGGTAGGAGTAGGTCCAAGTACTGAGGGACACATTGATGCTTCCCATGGGGAGCTTTTGTTTCTGAAAATCAGTACCTCTGTCTTGTCCGAGTTGAACTTCAGGCAGTTGTCCTTCATCCAGTTGGCAACATCTATCATGCAGTTGTGGAAGATGGTCTTGGTGTTGGATGAGTTGTGTGTCATCAGCTTATGATATGATGTTAAGTCCTTGGGTTTGTCGATGCTGGACAGAGGTATCATATAAGTGTTGAAGAGGGTGGCACTGAGCGAGGATCCTTGATATACTTCACAGATGATTTCCTTGGGTTTGGACGAGAATTGGGGAAGGTGGACCTTTTGCTTCCTCCCATTGAGGACAGAGGAAATCCATCTAAGAGCGGCTGTTTGGATGCCTATGTTGTGCAGCCTTATGATGAGTGTGTGGTGGAAGAGCGTATCGAAGACTGCTGAGAGGTCTAGTAGGATCAGAGCTGCAGTCTCTATGAGAACTCTGTGAATTGCAATTAGACAATCGCAATTCTTTATTGATATACAATTAGAGGCCATACATTGTGAGTCGCTACTCACTACCTGCTTTGAGACCAGCTTGAACGGATGTGGAGCAGAGGTGGAGTGCAGCTGCCATTTCCAGCACAACTATCCAAACACCTAAAGAAGGTTCATCAGCACCAATGGCCAGCCAAAGTGGAGAAAAGGATGCAGGTTGCAGAAAAATAAAAATGAAGTTCTCAGAGGAGTTGGAGATCTTGACTGAAGCGTGCTGTGAGCACCATGAGGTACTGTTTGGAAGAGCATCCATGTCAGTCCCAGACTACGAAAAGAAAAAGATCTGGCAGGAAATGCCAAAAAAATTGAATGCAGTAGGAGTTACCCACCACTCCATCATTGAGATCTGTAAGACGTGGTATGACCTCAGGATACGTACGAAAGAAAAGGTGGCAATGCAACTCTCAAAGTTCGGGACAACAGGAGGTGGCCTCCCCAAATGTACCCTCACCCACTGGACTGGAGACAATGTTTGAGACCACCCTCGAGCCTGAGGTTGTTGTGGGAAATTGGGAACATTGGCACGTCAGCACCTGGAACCTCACAAAGTAAGTCTGAATTCTTTACTATTTTCACATCTCAGAACTTACATCTATTACCAAGTCCACATAGAACTGTAGCATACATCAGAGAGTTGTTCCTCAAGTTAGTAAAAAAATTACCATTAAAGTGCATTATGGTGTTCAAAAATACGGCACAAGAATCACATGTATACATTTATTTTGGTACTGCTCCCAAAACATACAGATTGATATCCCATCATATCAGTGAGTAAGCAGAATTTCATTATTTCCTACAGATCTCCTTGAGGAACACGAGGACACTAATGTGGAGGGAATGGAGGACGCAAACATGGCAGCCGTGGAACCCATTCCCATTGCCAGTAACCCTGGGTGGTAAACTACGCTATGCTCGCGGAATTTGCGAAGTTTCGGTAACTTCGCGATTCGCGTAGAACGCGAAGTTACCGTGCACTACGCAATTTGCGGCGTAGCGTAGCTGTTTTTCTTCTTCGCGCGCTCAATATACGTTCTTGCGCGCGCGGTAAAGACCTACCGTGATTCTGCATTCGCCGACGCGACTTCATATCCGTTCGCGGGCGCCACGAGATTTGGAATCCGGCTGCACGATCCCGCGAGAGTGTGCGAACGCGAACACGTCATTCGGACGCGCGATCTGACTTCCGACGGCAGTGTTGGTAAGATCGCGATCCCGAACACGAAGAAACTACAATCTGGCGAAGAATATCTCTCGAGCATCATAAAACCTTCTCGAAAATGATGAATTAGTTCATTTTGCACAAAAAACTCCTCAGGTTGTCATTTAGATGTAGTTTGGTGAGCAAGGAGTCCTTTTTCTTTTTTTCCAAGAGGAAGGAAGTGCCCCTGATTCTCAAACTTCCTGTTCCTGTCCAGCAGGCTCCTCCCAGTGCTTTGTCCATGTGCTGTTCACTTTCATTTGGATTTGGAGCTGGAAGGATCACTTTTTGTGTCTGTCTGCTGCATCATATCATTGGATTGGATTTGAGGACTCTTGGATTTGAGATTTTACAAGTAAGTTGGAGAATTGGTGTACTTGTTTGTTTGATTGGGGCTTGTTTGTACCTACATTTTTTGCGGGATTTCCATAGTTTTTAAAATGTATTGTTGTGGCCTGTAGTTTCGGCAGGGGCCTAGTTGTTTTTCTTTGATTGGAATTTCAGCCAGTAGGCCCGGACTAGAGCCAGAGGTACCCATGGGTGCATGTTTCTGTGGTGTCTGTTGAATTTAAACATCATGTAGGGCATGCATGGATGGCATTGGATTGAATTGGTAAAAGTGGTTTTTGGGGTGTATTTCACTTTTTGGGTGTAATATATATACCTTTGTTGGATGTGTGTGTGTGCTTGTTGTGTAACTTTTCAACCTTTCGTAGCCCTGTGGTTTTTCGTTTTTGCATTTTTGTATTAAAGCTGTGTTGTTTAGCACTGCAGGCCTCCTTTGTCTGGTAATATTATTATAGGCCTGCTTGAGTTCATTGTTTTCCATGGCCTGTTGTGACTGTGAGTGACCACGTGGCTTGGGGCCATTTTGTGGTGGTAGTTTAGTAGTGTGCTGCTTTTTCCATATAGGCCTGCATGTCTTTTCTTTGTTCCCCTTGGCTTATGCTTGTTGTGAACTTGTGGGTGGCCTGGCCATGTGGTGGCGGTCATTTTGTGGGACCAGCCACTGTGCTTTTGCCATAGGCCTCCAAGCTTGGGGCCTAGTCTGCCAGTAGGCCCAGAGGTAGTCATCCTCACGGGTGCATAAAAACTGTTTCTGTGTTGTCTGTTGAATTGTAACATAATTTAGGCCATGGATGGCATTGGATTGATTTGCAAAATGTGGGTTTTGGGGTGGTATTTCATTTTTTGGGTGTTTGTTAAATAAATAGGCCTTTTCAGCCAGTAGGTAACCCTGGGCGTTCAGCTAGCGGACTTTGGGCAACTCCGCACTGCGCGACACCGCGGACTTACACTTTTTATCTTCTTCGCGCGCTCAATGTACGTTTTCGCGCGCGCGATAACGACTTTTTGTGACGATCGCGATGCCGAACACGCAGAATTTACAATCTGGCGAAGAATATCTCTCGAGCATCATAAAACCTTCTCGAAAATGTTGATTTAGTTCATTTTGCACAAAAAACTCCTCAGGTTGTCATTTAGATGTAGTTTGGTGAGCAAGGAGTCACTTTTTTTTGTTTTACAATTTTTTTCAAGAGGAAGGAAGTTGCCCAGAGTCTCCAACTGCCTGGTCCTGTCCTTTGTCTTCACTTTTTTGTTATTTTGGGTGGCCTGGCCATGTGGGTGGCGGCCATTTTGTAAAGCCAGGCATTGTGCTTTTGCCATAGGCCTGCATTGTCTGTCTTGTGTTCCCTTTCTTGTTGTTCTGGGTGGCCTGGCCATGTGTTGGCGGCCATTTTGTGGGAACAGCCACTGTGCTTTTGCCATAGGCCTCCATGCTTGCGGCCTAGTGTGCCAGTAGGCCCGGAGGTAGTCATCCTCATGGGTGCATAAAAACTGTTTCTGTGTTGTCTGTTGAATTGTAACATAATTTAGGCCATGGATGGCATTGGATTGATTTGCAAAATGTGGGTTTTGGGGTGGTATTTTATTTTTTTGGGTGTTTGTTAAATAAATAGGCCTTTTCAGCCAGTAGGTAACCCTGGGCGTTCAGCTTGCGGACTTTGGGCAACTCCGCACTGCGCGACAACGCAGACTTACACTTTTTATCTTCTTCGCGTGCTCAATGTACGTTTTGCGCGCGCGATAACGACTTTTTGTGACGATCGCGATGCCGAACACGCAGAATTTACAATCTGGCGAAGAATATCTCTCGAGCATCATAAAACCTTCTCGAAAATGTTGATTTAGTTCATTTTGCACAAAAAACTCCTCAGGTTGTCATTTAGATGTAGTTTGGTGAGCAAGGAGTCACTTTTTTTTGTTTTACAATTTTTTTCAAGAGGAAGGAAGTTGCCCAGAGTCTCCAACTGCCTGGTCCTGTCCTTTGTCTTCACTTTTTTGTTATTTTGGGTGGCCTGGCCATGTGGGTGGCGGCCATTTTGTAAAGCCAGGCATTGTGCTTTTGCCATAGGCCTGCATTGTCTGTCTTGTGTTCCTTTTCTTGTTGTTCTGGGTGGCCTGGCCATGTGTTGGCGGCCATTTTGTGTGAACAGCCACTGTGCTTTTGCCATAGGCCTCCAAGCTTGCGGCCTAGTGTGCCAGTAGGCCCGGAGGTAGTCATCCTCATGGGTGCATAAAAACTGTTTCTGTGTTGTCTGTTGAATTGTAACATAATTTAGGCCATGGATGGCATTGGATTGATTTGCAAAATGTGGGTTTTGGGGTGGTATTTCATTTTTTGGGTGTTTGTTAAATAAATAGGCCTTTTCAGCCAGTAGGTAACCCTGGGCCTTCAGCTCGCGGACTTTGGGCAACTCCGCACTGCGCGACAACGCGGACTTACACTTTTTATCTTCTTCGCGCGCTCAATGTACGTTTTCGCGCGCGCGATAACGACTTTTTGTGACGATTGCGATGCCGAACACGCAGAATTTACAATCTGGCGAAGAATATCTCTCGAGCATCATAAAACCTTCTCGAAAATGTTGATTTAGTTCATTTTGCACAAAAAACTCCTCAGGTTCTCATTTAGATGTAGTTTGGTGAGCAAGGAGTCACTTTTTTTTTGTTTTAACATTTTTTTAACGAGGAAGGAAGTTGTTCGGTGGCCTGGCCATGTGGTGGCGGCCATTTTGTGGGACCAGCCACTGTGCTTTTGCCATAGGCCTCCAAGCTTGCGGCCCAGTCTGCCAGTAGGCCCAGAGGTAGTCACCATGGGTGCATAAAACTGTTTCTGTGTAGTCTGTGGAATTTTGACATCATTTAGGCCATGGATGGCATTGAATTGAATTGCGAAATGTTGGGTTTTTTTGAGGGTCTGACTATTTCACTTTTTGGGTGAGTTAAATAAATGCCTTTTTTGCGTGTGTACTGTGTAATTATAATTGTGTTGTTGTAGTGGTTGTCAAACTTTCAAAAGTGTTTTTAGCCATGTGGATTTTAGTTTTTGCATTAAAGCTGTGTGTGTTTTATAAGGCATCCTTTGTCTGCCCATATATAGGCCTGCTTGAGTTCATTGTTTGCCGTGCCTTGTGCCTGTGAGTCACCATGTTGCTGGGGGCCATTTTGTTGTGGTAGTTAGTAGTGTGCTGTTTTTGCCACATAGGCCTGCGTGTCTTTCCATTGTTCCTCTTGTCTTACTGCTTCCAAATCCATCCCCATTGCCAGCTGCAGCTCCCTGATGCTGCTATATAATACATCCCACGTGATGCACAAATTTAGGCCAAACATGCTCCACTACATTTTAGTTTTTGTTCTTTACTATTCTTATTCTTCCAGAGTGTACACTAGCACTACACAGTAGCCAGGAAAGCCCTGGCCTTGTTGTCAACGTCTCATAAATGGCTAGACTGTGTGTTGTTGTTCACAGAGTTTCTGAAATTTAATAATTGAGGCCACCACACACTAAGTTCTATATTCTATTTGTTTGATTTGTGCTATGTTTGACTGATGTTCTGGCTTTTTTGCTTTTAGGTGCACAAAGACTGAGGAGGAGGTGTGTCTCTCATCATTGCCCGTTGCACTGCCAGACAGACATCCTGCTGCTGTACACACAACACAACGTGACGTGTGACCTGACCAGACATCTCTGCAACTGAGTGCTGCTGACATCTGAAGAAGATGGGCCCAAAGAAAGCAGGTACCAGGTCCTCCAGTACCAAGAAAGTTGCTATTGAGAAGAAGAAGGAACAGAAGAAGGAAGTGACACTTAAGTCTGGTGTGCCGGCCAATACCTTTTTTGGGAAAAAAAAATTGCGCCTGCAGCAGCGGTGTCCGGGGGGCAAGCTGGGGGCAGCACCTCCGCATCAGTGGACCCAACCCACCAACCCAGGCCCAAGCACATGAGTGTGGAAGAGGTAGCCAGCCTAATGGTGGAAAGCAGTGATGCTGAGCCTGAGATAAACTTATCGCTATCTCAAAGTAGTACCCAATCAACGCAGGAGGAAACACAGCAGATAAGTGGTCAACAACAACAGCCGCAACCACCGCCCGCAATAGTAGTTGTTGTTCCTCCTGAAGTAGGGGCAGTTCAGGAAATTGAGCCTCATGCAGAGGTAGAAGAAGAAGCCACTCATTCAGAAGATCCATTGTCTTCCAAATCCCCAGCAAGGAAAAGGAGGGGTAGTCCATCAAGTTCTTCGCCAAGCCCCCTTCTGATGATCTAGATGCCACTTGGAAGCCACAAACTGAGTCTGAGAGGGAGCCACGTTCCAAGACCAAGCTAGGGAAAAGGAAGGTTCCGGAAAGCCTTACACTTATGGAGGTCGATGTAGAACAGCAAGATGATGATGATGACGAGCCAGTCATCACGAACATCACTCCCGGCCCCGAGGAGATGGAGACCAACATTATTACCCTATCCAAAATCGCTGCGAGGGATGTAGCACGCATACCTCCACAGGTAACACCAACACGACCTACAGCTTCCATATTTGCATTAGCAAAGGCCCGGCAGCGACCTACATCCAGCACAACCACCACCTCAGTAGGAGTAGGTAGTGGTACAGCAGCACAGAGTCAAATTCAACACACACCCTCCAGTTCATCCGGCATTGGAAGTGGCACCTCCAGCAGGAGGCCAAAGTTAAGCTCCCCAGTTTGGGACTTCTTTACGGTTAGCGAAAAGGAGGAGAACATTGCTATATGCTCCATTTGTAATACCTCTGTTAGTCGTGGTAAGCTTGGTACAAACTATGGTACCGGAGGCCAAATGACCCATCTGAAAAAACACCACTTGATCAGCTGGGAGGACCACCTTCGCGGCAGAAAAAAAACTGCAACCATTGGTGTTGGTGGGGATAAAGGAGTAGAAGAAGAAGATCCGATCACGGTGGAAGAGGAAGGACAGGGAGACATTCTCTCTGGTAGTGGTACACAAGGTGTCCCTGACCCCAGCAGTGCAGTCTTAACGTCGCACACATCTTCAGCAACATCTCAGTGGCACAAGAGTAAGAGTCAGCCGGAGACACCAAGAAGTACCAGGTCCGCACTACCAAAAAGTGCGTTGTTGAGCCTAAGAGAAAGGAAAACCATGCAGCCTACCATTATCAGCATGTTTGGGGGTGAGGGGCAGTACGAACGCAACCACCCAATAGCACGTTTGTACAATGCGAAGCTGGCTAAAATGTTAGCACTGGACCTTCTCCCTTTTTCTTTTGTTGAAGGGGTGGGTTTTCTGGAATTTGTGTCAACCATCTGCCCAAAATGGCATGTTCCCAGCCGCTACTATTTTGCCAGAGTTGCAGTTCCAGCACTACATCACGACGTGCTGGAATTGCTAGGAAAGGCCTTGAAGCAGAGTGCTGTTCACAGTATCCACCTGACTACAGACATGTGGACCAGTTGCCAAGCCACAGATTACATGTGCATCACTGCACACTGGATCTGTTTTGCGGGGGTTAGAGAACAGATATCTGCTGGTGTTGATACTGCAGAGATTTTTCATGCCACTCGCAAACATGCAACTGTAGCCATGTTTGCCATGGAGAAATCTCATACTGCTGCAAACATTTTGGAAGAGTTTAACACCAAGGTCTTTGAGTGGCTGCGCCCAAGAGGGCTTACGATTGGTTTTGTTGCCACGGACAACGGCAGTAATGTAGTTTTGGCCATGCGCAATGGTGGCTATTTCAGGGTCCCGTGTTTGGCACACTGCATTAACATTGTTGTTCAAGACTTTTTGAAAAATGAATCCAAAGTCAGCAACTTACTGGTCACCTGCAGAAGAATATGCACACATTTCAGCCATTCTTTTAAAGCCCGGAAGCAGCTGAGGGTCATTCAACGTGAGCATAAAATGCCAGTCAAAGCGCTCATCCAGGAGGTGCCAACACGTTGGAACTCAACTTATTACATGCTTGATCGTCTGTTTGAACTGTACATACCACTCAATGCTTATGTCATGCAAAGATTAGGGGAACCTACTGTGAGAGGCATGACCGTTGAGATGGGTCAATGGGACCTCATTAAATGCCTGACTGAGATGCTACTTCCTTTTGAGATCTTCACACGTGAAGTCAGCAGGGAGGACTGTACTATGGGCCAAGCTCTCCCATTGTTGCACATGCTAGAGCAACAGCTGAAGGATGTGTCTGAAACGTACGCAGGTGTGGATGACAAACAAGACGCATATCATTTGGCGGAGACCTTAGCCGCTCGCTTATCGGAAAATACAAGGATTAAAAATAAAATTTTGTCACAACCACATTACATTAGTGCCACAATTTTGGATCCACGGTACAAAGTATTTCTGAACAGCAAGGCAGTAATTCCTTTTTCGGAAGTGGATGTTGCCAACTACAAAACTTTGATAGCTAAGGAAGCCACTATTTTCGAAAGCGAACGGCTGTTAATTACAGGCCCCCCACCCCAGGCCATAACCAGTACTACAGGGCATCCAGAGTCAAGTTCTACTTCGGAGCCTGAGGGCAGTGCATTTGCCTCCCAGCAGTCACCTACACCAACAATAACATCAAGAACAGGATCATCCACAGCACAATGTGCAACTGATTGGTTTCTACGGCAGGGGTATGGTAAGTCCAGTGCTGATGCAAAGGCAAAACAGGCCGAGCACATCGGAGCACCCCTGAACATTGAGCGGATGGTCCAGGCCTATCTGGATGACCCAACAGAGGTCTTCATGGATCGAAACCCATTGGTGTATTGGTATGGGAAAAGAAGCCAATGGACAGTGCTCAGCAGGCTGGCGATAAAGTATCTGGCTTCCCCTGTCGCAAGTGTCTCTTCTGAGCGTGTTTTCAGTGCTGCTGGTGCCATTGTAACTTCGAAAAGGACCAGTCTCTCGGCCCAAAGCGTGGAGAGGTTAACCATGATCAAAATGAATCAGCACTTTATACCACCGGATTACAAAATACGTGAATCACAGCAGGAAGAGGAGAGCGACTTGGATGACGTAAATAGTGCGTTACAGGACCTACTTCTGTCCGAACCACCAGAGTTTGAGGACGAGCTCCTCTTCCCTGACAACTAGGCTTTCAAATTGTTACTTTCTTCCTTCCTTTATGTGTCTGTGTATCTGTCTTTCTGGTTCAAATCAAATCACAACAAATCCATCACCACCGTCTTCTCTTTTATTTCCCTATTGGAGTTGCATGTCTGTGCATTTAACTGTCCACTCTTCAGAGTCCTGCTTCATCTTCCTGTCTCGCACAAGTACATTTCCATCAAGCCAGACATTAGTACAAGAAATGTTGCCTTTACCAGTCCCGCCTCCATAAGAAGTGAAACGTGACTATAGCTATCCTCCGTTTTGTTTTCGAGCCGAAACTCATCAGTGTCCGAAGGCTACAGCCTCAGCAGGCATCCAAAGGTCCTCACTGTCAGGACAGAAGGTACTTGGCAGAGAAAGACAAGAGACTCTTCGAAGAAACTTGCTGACATTTGTGCAAACTCAAATGACCAGCAATGAGCGCTACCCAGGCCGCGGCCCATCATCACAGTGCTGACCATGGGAAGCAACTTAAACTGTGACAAAGTGCCACAGATGAATAAGACGAAAACCGAAACAGCGACTAACACTCAAAATGAATGTGGACTGGAGTAATGATGAGGCCACTGCCCCGTAAAAAAAAAAAACAACTGTCAGAACTAGGCATCTGATGATCTGACAGCCAAAGAGAAGAGCAAGACAGGTAATGATGGAATGCATTGGATGCTTGCAGACTCTGAGCGATTGCTGTTGTTTGTTGTTGATGTTGTGCATGAAGTCGAACTCTACTCTACTAGTTAATCTACAAAGTGACTCAAGTCAGTGACAGTCAATGTTTCCCTTCTTGTTGTTTAATAACCAAATTGTACTCCTACTACTGCAGGTGCAGGCCAATATCTGTTGCAATTTTTTAATATGGAATATGGACTTAATCGGAGTCACTACAGACTGAGTTGTAGTTGGACAACACGTACCACACCATGATGATGACCATACTATCTTTGCACGCAGTCATTCAGTTGGATCGGAGATGATTCAAGGAATAACTGCATTTCATGAAGTGGCATAAGGTAAACATAAACACAACAATTCAACAAGAAAGTAAACACAGCAGACCTACATGTCCATGTAGTGGTGTAGTCGAGTGTAGTGATGACTGACAGCGGCGCATTGATTTTGTCACTTAATTAGGAAAATGCTAAGTTGCTGTGTATGCCTTTTGTCTGGCTATGTCAAAAATTAAGGTAAATGGAGGTTGGGTCACGGGCTGGTGCTGTGGTGGGCCTGTTCTGTCCTGTTGTTGTTGTAGCTTAATGCTGTAAACAGAATCTACACGATATATCCAAGCCGCCTCACTCTGAAAGTGTTCTCTCTTCTCTTCTTGGACTCCACCGTAATTGATGTTTTTTTTATTCATTGATTTTTCAATACCCCTTTTGTTTTTCCATCTAGACGTTACAGGCCGGCCTTTACCCTGTGCTTGCTATACTGGGAGACACAACTCACATTTACCTTACCAATCGGCATCAGGAAGGCCACCAAGATTGATGTGCGGAGCGTCCATGGAAGATAGGACCAAGAGGAAGGACGAGATTCAACTCCACAATTTGAGCATGATAATACAGTAACTTTAGTATCATTCATCATTCATCTTTTAATTAATTTGAATCCTTTTTTCTCTTCAATCATTAGGACTGTGTGTTGTGTGTTGTTTGTTTGCTAATTGATCCCTACAACTGTGTTTTAATTGTCTTTGCTATCTTTACAAGTAAGCCCAGTACAACATGGAATTTGGGTCTCTGAGGGCATATTACAGGCAAGGCAAATTGCATAGAATATACTGCTGCCCTGTACTGTCTAATTGTCTAGTAGGAGTTATTAAGTACTACTCATTAACCATCAAGTTATCTTCATCATCATGCATGCATTTCCCTTTTCTCCCTTTATAGATTTTTTGGATAAGATCATGGTCGTCTGCCAAGATTGCGCTTTGCTTTTGTTGTCCATGCGTACTGTTTTTCATTCTCAAACCTTTCCCCAAACCCCCTTCCCATCCATTCATCAAACCCTAACCCTCTTCCCCCGGGCTGTGATTTATATTGAGGTGTGATGTGACTACATAAAATGTACACCAATTGATCACACGCTTGCTGGGGCAGATGTGGTGAAAGCAACACTAATTCAATTGCAAGGCAGGGCGAGGAGCTTCTTCTGCTTGCCCACCCATGCTCAGTCTATGTGCAAGCCGTCACCGGCTAATAGTAGTACATCATAATTAATTGCCGTCATTGATTGGATTAATCATCAAACTCCTACCACACAGCAGTAAAGGTTACGAATTACGATTGTGTTAAGTTAAGTGACTCACTCGACACAACTACAGTTTGTAACTTCTTGTACTAGGCTGTCCCCGCCACCATTATGTTTAATTTGACTTTAGCAGTTGCAACTGCAATATTGTTTGTTTGGCAGTCTTCTTCTGTACTGTATTTTACTTCATTCTACTACTCCTCCCACAGTCGCTCTCAGGCAAGTGACTGTCTCTTTTTTAATTTTTTAGCAAATGCTACTGCCAGTGTCTACTCTACTACTACCACCACAACCATGGCATCTTCTACATTCTCTCTGGAAACCATGCAGCCATCGCTGTGCCGAACGTAATCATCATCAATCACAGGTAAGATAAGTTTGGTGGGAGGTATAAATGGACTAGGAGGAGAGACTGACAGTACTAGTAGGACAAATAACTCAGTGAGGGGTACCGCATCTATCTGTTTGTGTTACATCATCGGCAGATTATTTAAATCAAACACTGGCTGCGGCCCTGCAGCAGCAAGGAAACCAATGTGACGTTAATTCGTAAAACAGTAACCCCCCACAAAACATTAACATTGTATGTTTAAGTATAAATATAATTTATTACCCTAACAAAAATAAACTATCCCACACCTGACCCACCCCTCTCCCTAACCCCAACCAATGTCCAAAACGAAAAAAGTCCAAAGAATGTCCCGAAACCCCAACGCCCAATTCCCACCCACCAAAACAAGGAATAAAAAGGGGCAAAGCAACAGGGTCCTCGATGTTATATTCGGCGGGCTTTGAGGTGTTTGTCCACCAGTATTTTTACCCGCTCCTCCATTTGCTCCTCTAGCCGTGACATCCGGAGGAGAATCTTCCTGCGAAATGCCCTGCAGTGGCATCCAGGATGGGGGACAGCAGTGCTGGCTGCTAGCGAATTGCGGCGGCGGGCGGCTACCAGACCGCGGCGCCGTACCGCTGGAGTTGTGGCCTGGCTGGGGCCCGGGGCATCGGACGAGGCTGCAGCTGCTGCTGCCGCCTCCTCCTCCTCCGCCTGAGCCACCAGCCGCCGGTACTCCTGGCATATGGCCTCCAGTTTCCGGCGCCGGGCCCTGGCTGCCAACTCCTTCCGCGATGGTTTGTCTTGGGAAGGAGTACTATCTATATCAAGAAAGAAAAAAAATATTGTTGTAACCAGTACTCTTAGCTAAACAGTAACACAAAATTAATTCAACACATAATGGCACAGTAGCACTAGCAAGAAGCACAGTACATAACATTTGTGGTAATAATCTATCTATCCTCCCACTTCCTCGGCCTCTAACATTTGTGGGAGTTTCAGGCATTATACTAGCACTATGGACTCCAACCAGTACACAGTACACCAGTGTTCTTCTTATCTCTAGTTTAGCGAAATGACATAACCTGGTTGTAGCCGGCATTGCCAGCTCGGTCATCTATGCTTGCACCCAAGACAAACATACGAGTCATGACGCAGACTCACGTTAGTTTGATTTACTACTGTTTGCAGGTGGGGAAGCTCGTATTTTTCTATTACGGGTGGCACTGGCCATACTCTCTCTGTTACATGGAGGGCAATTGCTCAATTTCACAGTGCCTTGGCTACTACAAAAAGGCAGATTATATATCTGATCCAATGATCGTTGCTTTTATATGGGACAACGACATAAGGTCAGTAGCGGTCGGTGGTGGGACTCGGGGAGTTCGGCCGGGCGGTGACGTGGGTAGGGGCAGGATGGGGGTAGTAAACTATGGATTACGGCCAATTACAGGTAAGTAAACATATAAATAAATGAAACTAATTTTGTTGCGCACACTGCATCGCATTTGGCAATGCAGTGCGCACAATGAAATTCGCTTTATTTATTTGTATGTTTACAGTAAAGTTACCTGTATACGCCCGCGTAATACATTGTTTACTACTACCCCCCACCCTGCCCCTCCCCACATCGGCTTTGCTACTCTGGTGCGGTTTCTTTTACATTCCCTAAAACTGTGCATCCCGTGACAGTCTCCACCTATTCTGTCTATGATGAATACATACAGGCATCCATCCATTCTAAGTAAATGTCAATCATTCTTCTTAATCTCTCCACAAACCTTACTTTGTTTCACCAACAACAACGCATGCGTCCACTCACTCCGTTGCTTGCCTTGGCTTTGAGTTTCACCCAAACACCGCTGATGATTCTTGCTATCCACAGTATCCACCCATACTGTGTCGCCCACCCAGGCAGGCATCCATTCTTCTTTCACCTTCCACCCATCCTTCAACAACACATGCATCTGATTCCTATCAGCCACCTATCCATGCTTCCAACGTATCCTTCTCTGCCAGTCATCATATTAAATCTCGCCCGCCCTTCCTCCTTCCACCCTTCTTTCCCTTTTTGTTCAACACATCCATCAAGGTCATCTGATCTGACTTTTAGTCTCCTCCATAAAACTTTCACAGCTGAGTTGGAGTCAGATATAAGAGGCCATTGGTTAATCAAGTCACGCTGGTAATGCTATTGCTACTGCATTGCTCATGCTAAGTAAAGGATGTCTTCTTTAACCGTTGTATAATGTTCACTACAACTTCATACCTAATAAGTCTCAACAACAGTACAGTGAGTGAAGTCCACACACCCTTCCAGCTAGTGCAATGTCAATAAGTCATGAATATAACTTACCACCGCCCGCCACTGCTGCTGGCTCCCCCCCTGTAGCTCCTGCAGGTGCCGCATCTTCTCCTGCCCCCTCCGGAATGCTAGAATCGCCGGTGGCCCCGCCGCCACTGGTGGTCGCTAGTACGCCTAGATAAAAACATGACACATTTTTAGATGCCTGTACACCTCCCCCTATTTATTCTTTTTCACTAGCAAGATTGGAAAAAAAGTTAATACATACATATTATTATAAATCACATTCAATAGTCCAAATCGGGTACTAGAGTACAGTCAGTAGACACTAGTAGTGTTATGGTCCCTAGGGTCATTATTATACTATACTCTACTCTTTGCAAAGTTAGCCTGAGCCATGCAACCATTTTTCACTTCATGTCTTTTGCGCATGTTACCTCGCAGCTTGTTGTGCAGTAACAGTAAGACGCCTTTTTGAGCCCACATGAGCACATACAGCTACTGTCTGAGCGTTGCGTACAAGAGGTCGAAAAACAAGCCACTTTGTTATGGAGTTTGGTTAGTCCGTATTGCTTAGCCATAGGTAACATGTTACACTTTTTGGGCAGGACTGAGAAATGCTTGCATTATACTATATAACACGCACCATTTTTCTCAGGCAGAGGATTCCCTTCTACGAACCAGAGATTTGCAGAGCTTATGAATGATGCATGTAACCAGTAATTCTACGTTCTACGGTGAGGAGTCGCCCAGAATTCGCACAGATCTTTTGTCTTATATCATCAATGATCATGCACTTGTTGCAACACTGTTTATTGTTTTAATCTTATGCATTTTGCTGTTGGAGCTGGCTGGAGTACACTGAATTTTATAGAACAACATACATACAGAGCTTGTTAGTTGAAAATAAACCTTTTGAACTTACACATAGACTCTGTGGTATTTGGTGTGGTGGTGGTGGTGGACTTACACGAGTGAGTGAGCGAAAGGGTGTTATGTTCTGGGTTGTGTAATCATAATCATTGGGTATCTTCGGGTGGGGGTTCGGGGACCTAATGAGACACTATAGCTAGTCGTTCAGGGGATTGTGGGTTCACTTCTGACTGAGGTGTGAGGAACGTCCAAGTTCCAAACTCGCATCACCAACATCCTATTTCATTGTGCATAGTTCTGCATGGGGCTGTGCAGAATCCAAGTAGTATGTACTATATCCTATCAAAAATAGTCAAATATCTGGTTGGGCATTTTGTTTGTGGTAATTGTCAAAGCCTCAAGATTAAGAAGCCTAGAAGAGGACAACCGAAAGGACTGGACTCAGTGGCTAGAGCTATTAGTATTGGTCAATCTGAGTTTTATTCAAAACCGTACAATAAAGAGTGGCAATGCAAACTGGGCAAGCTTAGCGACAGACTAATATTAGTAGTACAGAGTACAGACATTCATAGCAGAGGCAGTTAGAACTTAGAGGCAGGGATAACCAGAATTTAGAAACAGATAGTCAAGTCAAGATCAAAGAATCTTTTGTAAAAAATAGAATTAGGGAGTGGAGCCAGAATTAATAGTTCTGAAAAAATAAGGTGCAGTAAAAGTTAGGGCAATATAATTGTTAATATTAACCACTGGAGGACTTACTGGGACCAGCAGCAGGGCCCTCGGTAGAGGAGCGGTCCTCTGGTGGTTGTCCCGCCGACTCGGACCCCGTCTTCTTGCCCCTGGGTGCTGCAGATCAGTGATCATGTAAGATATAATAAAGAAAAAGAAAGACACAAACATTAATGATTGCTGTGAAACAAATAAATTATCTAAAAAAACGCTCAAAAAACGTTTTAGGAAACAAAAATTGCAATAAAATTGACCTATCTAATCCGATCGACTACTGGCTTGCGGGATTCATGGACAGTCTACTTATTTGGGAACACTAATTCAGTGTTCCATTCTGATTGATTCAAATAAAATCCAGAACACTAACTAAGCCTAAGTACCACCTGACCTAGCCCACCTATTCCAGGCGGGCCAATTGTTCATTAAGCCTGCATTTCCATTTTTTTTTGCCATCAAAAATGCATAGATGAGAAGGAGGACACATGCATAAAGTGCATAATGCATACACCAAATTGTTGGTTGGTTGCGTCTGATGTTCTGCAGCTGACTGACACTGCTAAGCTAAGCTTACCAGTACCACTCACTAAACAAACTACAAAAGGTTCTAAGGACTGGGGTAAGCAGCACTCAGTGACAGAGGATGCGTCACGCAGACCGCTCAAAAATTATCAACTAATAGTAACTAAACCTAGTATCAAATGCATCCACCACTATTTGACAGGAGGACAAAGGAAGGACTACAGTCTCTCTAGCAATAGCATTACCTAACTGAAGTTCTCTAAAGTAAACTCTTACATAATAATGACAAGCGAGCGCAAAGTTGCAAAAAAGTAAGAGTACCGCCCAGCACATGTGTCCTACAATCACAGAAGATTTTGAAACGTAATTTACCTGCAATGTAAGCAGCAGTATTCTTGTTATTTGTAAAAAATGTATACACAAATCACAATACTTATACTACTATATATATTGGCTACTCACCAAGCCCCACGACCTCGACACCTAGCAGGTCCAACAGGTCCTGCTCCCGGTCAAGGATGTCTGACCACCGGTGGGCCAGCTGGTTATGGGTGCGCCGGACCGCGGAGCAGCGAAACACTGCCCGACGCACCTTCGCCCACCGGTGGTGATGCTCCTGGGTCGGGTACCCGGAGCCTGGCCTGCCGCCTGCTGCCAAGGTCAAGGGGAGGTGGCGCTGAATAAAAAAAACAAGGGCGGCCACCTCCGCCTCAGTAAACAGCTGGCGGGCTTGCACCCCTGCAGGGCGCAGTCTGCCGCAAGGCAGGCGGCGATTGGGCGCACGCGCCTTGCCCTTTGAGCCGCTGCTGCTACCCTTCGCCATGGTTCTGGGGTGGGAGGAGGTGAAAAAGAAAAGTTAGAAGGGAAAAATAAAGTTAGGGGAAGAAGTAGGAGCTTAAAGAAGAAAGTTATATAAAACAGTCGAAAAGTAAAAAAACACAGTAAAAAGTAGAAAAAAATGCAAAATATAGACTTAAGCAGAGAGAGAGATAGATAAGAAATAAAGAAAAATTGAAAAACAGTGTAAAAAACTAAGGATTGCAAAGATTGAGGGAGGATAGAAAAGCAGGCCCAGAACCATAGCATAGAGTGGTAAAACAAGATGGCCGTGCCCATCGCGACCGCGTGGGTAAGTTCGCGCGATATTTCTCCCCGAGCACGCAAAAAACGTCGCGAACACGTACAACGCGTTCCCGAACAAGGAATGCGCATCGCGAGCACGCTATACGCAACCCGGAACAGGAAATAAAAGATCGCGAACGGGCGGGACAAGTGAAAAACAAAATGGCCGCGCCCATAGGCGACCGCATGGGTAAGTTCGCGCCCCCGAGCACGCAAACAGCGTCCCGAACACGCACAACGCGTTCCCGAGCAAGAAAAACGCATCGCGAATGGGCACGACAAGCAGCTACGCACGCTCGCGAAGCTACGTGTAGCGCTCCGACGTCTTCGCGTAGCTTCGCGTAGCGCGACTACGCGAACTACGCCCAGGCTTAATTGCCAGTCACCGAAAATATTTTCTTTTTTAAATAGTTTAATGTACAGTATACATCTAAATTGATTTAAAAATTTCTAATTAAAATACAACTAATAAAATAAAAAGTTACTGTTCATTAACTTAATTGATCAAATTAAAGATTTGTTAATTTGATTAATTTAAATATATGAAATTTCCAGCCACACTGGTATTTTGCGTTTTCTGTACTATGTTATAACATTTGGTCAAAGTTATATGCTGAATTAATTTAATTTAATCTACATTTTTTATAAAAGTCTAAATGTTTAATGTATTTTATAAATGGATGTTATTATTAAAATAAAGAAATAACATTTTGAATTATATATATTTTAAACTCAACAAATACACCTACATATGATTTGAATGTCAAAATAATGTGTTTAATTTAACATTAGTTCCTATAAGGTGATATTTATATCCATGCCACCGTTGTTTTCTTCAGGAGTGGGTTGCAGAACCTGTGAGTAGCCATATGTGGTCCCTGGCTTACGTAAAGGATGGTTGGAGTACATATACACATATTTTGACACATTTAAGGTTGTAGTAGCTTTAGAAGTGCAGTCTGTGAATAGCAACGTTCTTACTCTTTTGTGGCTGTAGCCCTCATTAAATTTCCCAAAAGACTCGCATTTAGTAATATGTATCCCCATTTTCCATCCATTCCTCTTTGTCCCTACACCATTTTCGACAAAGATACCCATGTGTGCTGAGACCCTCCATATAGAAACGCAAGGCTGAGGCAGAAGTCTCTGACTGTAGGTTTGTGAACAGCATTTTGTAGTGCACGAGAAGTACTACTGCACTACCACTATATGTACTAAAAAGGCAGTTTGTGAATAGGCCCCTGACTGCATTATTACATTAATAAATGATCCTGCCTAATGTATAAGTTCAGATACTAGATGATTAAATGTAAGTAAAATGTTGCTTAGCTGAGTACAGCACGCAATCACAAACATTTTGTATGACACCCATGGTTAGATTTGGCGAAAAGTTCATGGTTGCTCTGTCAATCTTCTCTAGAGGCAGGTTTTTTGCAACATTAATTTCATTACCGATTATTTAGGTTAGGTTCCCGGGGAAGTCAGCAATCTATTTTGCAACATAGTTTGGCAGTGGGGTGGCTCTTCTCTTTTATACGACCATAAACTGATGCATTCATACATATGAAAACTTTCTACATTACGTTTGTGTCAATTTTCCATTTCATTAGTGAAAGACTTTTTATTATTTTTCAAAATGAGACATACAAAGTTGCAAATATTTTTGGGAAATAATGCATGAAGGATAATCATGTAGGATGTCACCATATCAACTCTATTTCCTATAACATATCTGTTAGAAATGGGATTTCTGGTTGGCTAGAGTATGCGCCTAAGCCAGGCAGAAACCACCACTCTAGTCAGGGCAAGGGAGTTACACACTGAAGATAACCCCTGCTCACCCCCTTGGTAGCTTGGCACAAGCAGTCAGGCTTATTCCAGAGGCAATGTGTAAAGCATTTGCGCAACACACACACACAGCGGCGACACACTAGGCACACCACAAAATAAACTCCACACAAGGTTATATCAAAAATAGTCTTTGTATTACTCATAAAACACAAT
Organism: Calotriton arnoldi; assembly: GCA_963921515.1. Taxonomy (NCBI): domain Eukaryota; kingdom Metazoa; phylum Chordata; class Amphibia; order Caudata; family Salamandridae; genus Calotriton; species Calotriton arnoldi. Next base: position 1,208,525 of record CAWUFW010004639.1, read on the forward strand.
AGAACGTAATCACATATATACACTGTGCCATCTGGCACTTACTATGACTTTACAGGGATTATATACACTACAGGGAAAATCGGGCCACTGTCAACACCATCATAATTCACAGTTAGTGAAAACAACCAGTAACTACTGGTAAAGGTAAACTTAGCATGAACACATTAGGCATACATCATAGCATTACCTAGAATTATGCAAAGTATACTCAGCAGAGATGCAGTGCACCATCACCAAATATCATGCCCCTCTCAGGCATAGCCATATCGTACAATAGGCCACCATGTCCCTGGGAGCCCACTGGCCCCCAATCGGCAGTTCCAGCGCCTCTGCGCTCACCACCTGGACTGCGTGGTAGTCCGGAGTAGTTCCTTCCCGCTTGGGGACTACTAGAGCTACTCCCCTTCCTTAATAGGGAGAGTGGGCCTCCGTCAAGGTTACCCCAAATTACCCAAACCATCAACAGGGCCTTGGCCCCAAAAAGTAGGGCTGTGGGGCCCTGGGTCACTCCGGCAGCTGTCCACTACCATCTAGGGCAGCTGCGACCCTGGCCACGTGTGGTGAGGCCGACTCGGCTCCTCACCTGGCTGCTCTTTTCTCTGCGGGCCGGGAGAGGGGGAGCGCTGCTTTCCCCGAGCATGGAGCATTCAAAAGGCTCCCGAAGCAGAAGAACCAGATGCAGCGGCCCGCGACCATGCGGCGCAACTGCGTTGTTGGAGGAGAATATGCCCAGGGCTCCCCGCTCCTGCTCACCGCTCCTTCACTGGTGGAGGAGACCCCCTTTCTCAAGATCCTAGGAGCCCGCGAGGCTCCGATGCGATCTCCTTCGTGGGACCCTGCCCACAAACAGGCACGGCTCCTGCCTGGCTTCCTCTTCCAATGGGAAGCTCCACCCACGGTCAGGCTGGCTTTGCCTGACTTCTTTCGGCCCTCCCGTTCCTCTCAGACCCTCGGGGCAAGGCAGTGTGGTACGGACTACAGGATTGCGAGCAAGCCTTCCTTTTTGCATTGCTCTTCACTCAGCCACCCTTCCGGCCCCGCTGTGGGCGTGCTGAAGAGTGACACTGGACGCAGCATCCTCACTGGCTTCTGGGGGCATGGCCGGGCAGGACTGCAAACTCCGGTCGGTCCTGCTAGTTGCCCAGCAGCGCTTGTGACTCCTGCGGCGTTCGTCCAGCTGACGGGTGGCCGCCTTAGAATCCTGCAAATAGCTCTGGCCTAAGGCTCTCAAAGCCGCCGTGGAATGATCACCAAAGGGTTCAGGGATACCGGCTGCACTCCAGGGTACTTACCACGCGCTGCCACCCACAAGAGCGTTCCTTCATGCTCTTTCTGTCCGCCCCCGTGAGACAAAGGGAACAACTCTCCCATCCCAGCACAGCGCTCCAAAAATAGCATGGGGTGGGGAGCACCGCGATCACCCTGCTCTGAATTTCAAAGTCACAAGGGGCAGAGCTGGGCCCAGGCAGGCCAGCTCACAGGGCCCTCCAACAGAGAGGGAGTCCTTCGTGGCAGTTTCTCCTGGCACCCAGCAGTCCTTCAGCACCAAGTAAGCACAAAGTTCAACAAGCACAACACATGGGGTCACAGCCCCAATATTTATATCCCATAATGTCTTTGTTCTGCCCTGGCACAGGGCACTGGACCTAGTCCAAACCAGTTCTGGGGGGCACTTAACAAGTGCACAACACTCCCCATTGTCAGTGTAGGCTCTGGCCCCAGACACACCACAGGAGGGCAGAGCCAGCATTGTGTAAGGCAGGCACAGTCCTATTCAGGTCCAGGTGCTACTCCTCCCACTGCTCCAAACGCAGATCGGCCTATTCAGCCTAGCGCTGACTCACCCAGCCCCTCTGGAGCCACGGCACCTCCCCAGCCCCTGTCATCCAGAGCCAGACATGCAATACATAACAGGCAGGCACAAAGACACATGGTACACAGAAATGCCCACTTCTAAAAGTGGCATTTCTAAAATAGTGATAATAAATCTGCGAACACCATTACGCAGCATTTATTACCACTATTCCAAACATACCAAACTTGATCACGCTACTCCTCTCATGTCAGGAATTACCACTGAAACACATATCAGGGAATCCCCACTGCATTCCTATGAGAGGGCAGCCTCACAGTAGTGAGAAACCAAAATGGCTGTTTGTCACTACCAGGACATGCCACACAATTAAGGCACATGTCCTACCTTTTAGCTACAGCGCACCCTGCCCATAGGGCTAGCTAGGGCCTACCTTAGGGGTAACTGATATGTAGTAAAAGGGGAGTCACAGACGTGGCAACCACTTTATGTGCCAAGTCACAGTGGCAGTACACTGCGTGCCCAGGCCCTGCAAAGGCAGAGGCCTGAGACAGGTTTGAAAGGCTACTTTGGTGGGTGGCGCAAGCAGCGCTGCAAGCCCACCAGTAGAATTTAATTTACTGGCCCTGGGTATATGAGATACCACTTTATAAGGGACTGATGGGTAAATTAAATACGTCAAACAAGTGTAGACCAATCTTACCACGTTTGCCATAGAGAGCACATGCATTTTAACACTGAACAGCAGTGATAAAGTGCCCAGAGTCCTAAACCCACCAACACCAGGTCAGAAAAAATACCAGGAGGAAGGCAAAAAGTTCAGGGATGACCCTGCAGAAAGGGTCAAGTCCAACACAACCCCCTTCCAGCCTAAAGCAGCGCTGCAAGCCCACTAGTAGCTTTTAATTTACTGGCCCTGGGTATTTGAGATATCACTTTGCAAGGGACTGATGGGTAAATTAAATACGCCAAACAGGTGTAGACCAATCTTACCACGTTTAGCATAGAGAGCACATGCACTTTAACACTGAACAGCAGTGATAAAGTGCCCAGAGTCCTAAAACCACCAACACCAGGTCAGAAAAAATACCAGGAGGAAGGCAAAAAAGTTCAGGGATGACCCTGCAAAAACAGCCAAGTCCAACAATATCTTTCTGTTATTCGCCGTACGTCAGGCTTTTGAAACCATTGCCAGGTTTAAATGGTACACCTTTCCATCCAATTTATTTAAAATTCTTCTCTTTTATGAGACCATAAACTGATGCATTCGTAGATATAAACAAAATTCCCCATCGCACTAGTGTCAATTTTCGATTTCCTAAGTGAAAGACTCTCTCTTATTGTTCAAAATGAGACATACAAACTTGCAGATAATTTTGTGGAATAATGAACGAAGCATAATCATGAAAGAAGTCACCCTATCAACTCAATTTCTAAGAAGATGTGTTTATTTTAACAACAGTACTTCAGGCCTTTGATGCCAATGCAATGTTTAAATAGTACTCCTTTCCACCCAATTTCTAAAAATCTTTACATTTTAAGAAACCTTGTCCTACCTTCTCCATTGCAGGTATTGATAAATATATGGCAGATCACTATGACAGGTGGAGGAAAATAGGAAACCGGGAAGAGAGAAGCTCATTGTAGGTCTAGAACTGTCTTCTGTCTATGACAGTATGCCCAGTACTTGGAGATTCAGGATGTCAAAGCGTTGTGTCACTGAAGGACTACGGAAGGTAGTCATACGCTAGTGAAAGATCAACCATCTCTAGAATACCACTGGAGCAGAGTTTCAGTAACAGTAAAACCAAACTTACTTTACTCTGTTATATGCTTGTGCTTTTTCACGTGTTTTCTTCCATCCAGTTTGATGTAAGGTAAAAATGTGTTTACTGTGGACACTGACTGAAAATCCAGGATTGAATGCGCTATATAATAACGTAAAAATAAATAATATGCAATGCTTTCACTGCAGAGGCATTTCAGCCACAGAAACTCCCCATAATATATATTATGTATTTGCTGTCTAAGATGCCTGGATTAAAAAATTGGAGACTACTATGCACTGATGCTGATTTTCTGGGAGGTTTACTTTGTAGGATTTTTTTTTAGCTGCATGCATCTGAGTCCACTCATACAGTGGATGCGTCATTGTAAAATTAATTCACTTCTAAAAATAATTCATTTATATTCAGCAAATGTGATAGCCAACCAGCCAGCTAACCTTTGAATCTTTTTCATCAGAATAATTTTAGCAATATAACAATACCGATTTAATGTTGTTATCATTAAGGTTACAATCCTCTCACACCAACCCATAGACAGGTTAATACAAGAAGTAGTTAACCTAGACATCACAGGAGGTTTGCTCATTCGTTTTCACAGTTAATTCTTATAAAGTAAGTAATTGTAATGTAAGACAAAAGAGTCTATTTCATTTAATAATCATCCCAGCATATATTCTGTATCTTATTTAGAAATGCATCAGATTCTAAAATGTGTGACGGTAATGAGGCAATACAAGAATTTAAAAGTGTATCATGATATTCAGAAATGTGTTTCATTAAGGCAGCCATCCCTGCTATGACTGGTCTGCTTTAGGGAAGTCTTCTACTCTTGACGACGTTCAGTGAAAAATATATTACATTCTCTGTTGGATGTACTACAGTCACAAATCAGTAGTCATCATTAGTCGAAATTCTAAAGTTCAGTTATTTCATTAACAGCAAATAAAAATTATCTTTCACCACTTTTTATACTTTCTCATCAGGCGTTTTTCATTACCCATTTTACGTAAAACAGTTTTACCAAATGTAGAGTGGCCTTGATTTTCCTGCAACAGTTAGATGATCCTGCCACATGCAAAGGGGTGGGTGGCTTTTAAAAAAGTGCCCTTTTTACATGAAAAAGCTAAGGTTTTTAAACTTAATTCAAGCTGTATGTAATTTTTTTATGATGAATGTTTTTATTATAGTTCATTTATCTTTATTCATGTGCATAAATATATATTGGTGCCTGAGTATTTTAATTATTCACCTTGTCTACTTTTATGAACTTCCATTGCGAGATCAAATAAAGTTTATTTTGACTTTGACTAAACTTTCTCACTTTTTCATAACAGAGGGCCTAATTGTAAGATTGATGGACTGTACTCAGTCTGTCAGGGTGGTGGATGTCATTACCTCTGTCTGCCTGACAGACTGCCATCCATCAAACTTAGAGAGGACCACTGACATAGCTGTCATCTTTGTACCTTCAATGGAACCATTGTCATGGCAGCTCCCTCCCACGTAGAAAAGAGTGGGTGGACTGCCACAATGGGTTTTGATGAGAGTCCATCAAACGTTTAACGCTTATTTGTTATTCAAAAACAAAGTCCCAAAGTGTGAGTTTATTTTTGAAAAACAAATAACTACTGGCCCAAACACCTTGGGAGTTTTCTCCCAAGATGTGGGGATCATTATTGTCTTTTTCTCTACCTAACCACCAGATTTTTCCTTGCAGTGATGGACAGAAGAAAAAGGTCATTACACCAGCCAACCAAAATAGGGCTGGTGGTGTCATACCTTTCATCTTACATCCCGACTTCTTTTGGCCATTGGGGGAAGCTTCCCATTGATGGAGCCAAAGGGGGATCAATTGACAGAAACCTTGTATCTGCCTATCTCTAATTGAGGTGGGTTGCCTGAGAATTTGTCAGAAAGAGTACCCTATCACACTTGCAATGGAGTACCTAGTCTGCCAAACTCTTAATCAGTCCCAGATTGTTTCCTAACATGCTCCGCCTTCTTCATCAGTTATTTTAAGGATCACAACATTTCCACCTTAGTTTGCTTGTCTCGTTGTAAAAAATTGGGTTATTGATTGAAGGGGGGATGCACAACTCAGGCAACACCTACAATCCTTGTCAGGATGAACCATAAGCGCTACTAAATTATCCTTTGCTTAATCCTCTGGTAGCTTTGCACTAAAGCAGTCAGGCTTAACGTAGAGGCTATGTCTAAATTATTTATGCAGCATGCAAACAAAAATAAAATGAAAACACAACACCAGAAAAAACTCAAGCAAATGTAGAAAAGTAGGGTCAATTTTAATCAAAAAAATTATACCAAAACAACAAAAGTTGTCCTAATGCAATGAAAGCGGGTTCAGCAACAAAAGGCAAAACTCTGGGGGAGATCCTGCAAAAAGGGCCAGGTCTAACACTTGTAATCATTGATTTGTCATTTTTCAAATCACTTATCATATCTACATCTTCTTTGGTCACATTCAATATTGACATGCCAAAATTCCAGTGTCAATGTTTTTAAGTGCACATTTATGAAAAAAGTCAATTGTATTCTCATTTAGGAGATTAGGGGAAAAAGTTGGCTTAAATTTCAACTTACTCTCAAAAGCACATATGTTTTAAATATGCAGTTCTCTTGCTAAATATTCCAAATTATTGTCAGTGAATTCTTTTTTTTTTTAAACTGCGTTTTGGAGCTCTTTCAAGTGGGTTAATTGGAAAAAAATGGTTTGGATTAAGCTTTCTCAAAAAACCCATATCAAAAGCAATTTGGACCTATACCAGTATGAGACTCTACACTACACAATTGTCAATAGCCAAAAGATTGTCAATATACTGGACAGTGAATGTTACAGCACATAGGCCATCATACAAGTGGTCATTCTTTAGCTCATAATTTAAAGAGTATGGGGGCTACTCTAGGGTTTCCTCAGAGTTCCTAGTGTTTGATGACCACAACTTATGTACCTATGTCTCAGTGAACCAAGTTCCCATCACCAAAGATTAGCAGCATTAAGGTAACGGTTGTTGTGAGGACGGTCAGGTGCGACTGTAACACAGTGAATGATGAATGTGCCATGTGTCATGTGGGAGAGAGTAATATATACCCTTAAAAGGTGTACATTCTATCACAGAACATAGACTTGCATGTAATAGAGGTACTGAGCTGGCAGAAGAGAAGCCTGTTCCCAGGTATAACAGTACACATTAACAAATGCATCCACTGACAATGACAGCAGCATTCAGCTAGTAAATCCTGAGACTCTTATTCTTGTCATGCATTAGGTATGTAGATTGCAGCGTAAAAAGATTATTTTGTTTTAAATCACATAAACGTAATCACAACACAAATAACTAAGGGTTTTCAAATGGAATCACAAGATTGTACTGGGCTCAAGCTAATATGTACTTTCCAAAGAACTAATCTAAATAGACATGAGTGAATCAAAGCCTTTGCCCTCTACTTTACTCTACTTTTTTTTTTTTTTTTATTGTTTTATATAGCGCAAACTTGACCCCATGGGGTATCAGAGCGCTTCACATTAAAACCATATATACTTAGTTTCTATTGTACATTTCCCACGAAAGCATTTACCGATTCAGAAACCGTAACATTAACTTCATTCTGCGATGAAGACTCGTGCACATTCATCGAATGCAAGTCTAGCGGATCACATATTGCAAATTAGTTCGTTGACATCATTGATTGTAAACCCCTAAAAATATCAGGTGGGATGGAACCTGGCACGAGATGTTCGTGCGTGGATTAAGCGGGAGCTTATAGGTGAGGGTGCAAGATTGAACAGAAAAGGTTACGGGAGGAATTTGCTCATTAGAAATATCTTCGTTTCCTTCTTGAATCTTGCGGCGTTTGGTATTCTTCTGATGCTTGGAGGTAGTTAGTTCCAGATTCTCGGTAATGCTCCAGAGAATGCTCTGTCAAATGTATTTTCCTTCTGGAACATCGGTGGCTTTAGTAGTAGATCTCTGGCGCTCCTGGAAGGTCTGATACCCCGGAAATCACCAGTTTCTGGGCTAGATACCTTGGTGTATTGAGGTGTAACGCTTTGTGTGTGATACAAGCTATTTTGAGTTGAATTCTGGCTTTGTATGGTAGCCAGTTCAGGGCCTTCAGGTGAGGAGAGATGTGGTAAAAAAAAATTGACCCTTTTATAAGCCTTGTTGCTGTGTTTAGGCAGGCTCTTAGAGGAGCCGTTGTAATCTTGGGAAGCCCTGAGAGTGCAGTGCATCCATATTCAATCCGCAAGATTACTAATGCCTGTACTGCCATTTTGAGGTCTGCTGTTTCCATGAATGGTCTCAATTTCCTAATGTAATTCAAGTGAAAACGGGCATTCTTAGCTAACGTGTTGATGTGGGCTTGCATGTTCAGGCTCTGATCAATAGTAATTCCTAGTGATTTGGTTTACTCCACCATGATCGGGGTGCAGTTAAGGGCGGTGATAGAGCTGGTCAACTCTTTTACAGCAGTCAAATTTTTTGTGGGGGATATGAGGAGGAATTCTGTTTTTTGCGTGTTTAGTTTGAGCTGATTTCTGGTTAACCATAGCATCGTTGCCTTTAATGCCTCGTTCATTGACTTGATCTCCACCAACAATGAAACCTTCATGGAAATCTGAGTGTCATCAGCGTACATGTGGAAAGAGAAGTTGGCAAGGTGCAGTATAACTGTAAGTGGTTCCATGTATAGGTTGAATAGTGACGGAGAGAGGGTTGAGCCTTGTGGAACTCCGATCTGAGTGGGGGACGAAGCTGATAGGTTATGATTCACCAAAAATCTCTGTGTTCTGTTCCTCAAGAAGGACTTGAACCAATCTAGAATTTTCCCTGACAAGCCCATCCTGGTTTCCAGACGATCTAGCAACAGCTTGTGGTTGACTGTGTCGAATGCTGATGATAGGTCAAGAAGGATTAAAAGGCATGTTCTGGTCGAGGGCGAGTAATGCATCGTCTACTATATGTAGTATTGTTTTTTCAGTACTATGATTGGGTCTGAATCCCGATTGGCAGCTGTCTAGTAGATTGAATTTGAATATGAGTTGGCTTAGCACACACTTTTCTATCACTTTTGCTAATAAAGGGATGTTTGATACAGGCCGAAAATTGTTAGGGTCTGCAGGATTTACTGTTGGTTTTTTTATGATGGGAATGACTTGGCCCATCTTTAGGCAATCTGGGAAGGATCCCTTAGATAGGGAAGCAATGACTATCGATGTCCAGCTGGGGATGATAGAATGGTCGATGATCAACACAAATTTTGCTGGGAGTGGATCGTTGTAATGATTGCTTGGTTTTATGGCCGACAAGGTTTTGAAGATGTCTTTGTGGTCGTATAATTTGAAGGTGGATCAGTGAGCTTCATTTTTGGGTACTGACTGATGGAGTAATGTTTGATCGATTTGATGCGATGCCTCCAATGTAGCTGCTGCTGTCTTAAGCTCACTTTCCATGGTATTTGCCTTTGTAGGGAAGAAAGTAGAGAATTCTTCGCAGCTGATGTGAGATTTTGTTTCTTCTCATGTGGTTTTGGCCATTTTGTTCGATTGCTGTTTCACCAGTTCGAAGAGCTTCCTAGATCTGTTTTTGACGTTCTCCAATTGCGTCCGGAAATATTCTTTTTTTGATTTAAGAATATTTGTCAGATGACTGTTTTAAAGTTAATGAATACAAAAATGTTTTACACCGACTAGTATTGTTTGCAAAGCTAAATTTCTTATCAATTGAAGAGAGTACATTTTCTGCAGTAATTATTTGCCTCTCTTTCCTAGGTAAGCTTCAGCAAAGATGAACTGATATAATTAGTTTATTATTAATCAGTTGTAAATGAATTTTGAGTTAAATGATTCAGTTTGACTTAGCCTATAAGAAATTGAGCACATGAGACCCCACCTGCTGTCTTACCAAACAGCACTAAGCACAATCCTGTTCCTCTCCTGACCTGAGAGAAAGTAGGTCTGGGCACGTTTTTTTAAATTATGCCGCAGTAATCAGAGTAATTGCGGTAATTTTGCATTACTCTTTTGACACAAAATTACTGAAAAATACATTTTTACTTCCAGTCACATAATTATTGGTGATTTAGAACAAAAATCCTACCGCAGGAGCACAGGAACAATGAACTTAGCTTAAGCGAGCATGAGCGGCTGCTGGCTGCTATTGATCATGATCTGTTGCATTTAGTACTATTTTCTTAGAGCAAAATCCATCCTCTGGTGCTTTTTGTGCTAAGAAAATATCACTAAATGCTGGGTTATACTCCTAATGTAGTTCTCCATAATCTTGCATAATGCTGCTGCAAGTTCACGTAATTATGATTCAGCAAATTGCGCAAGTTACGGCCCAACCTAAAGAAAGTTAAAAGTGTCTGTAGTGGCAAACTAAGTGCTGAGTTGATGCAGCACTATATTACAGCATCCTACTTGTATTAGTAACCGCACCATAAGAGGGAAGGGGCAGCTGCACTATGACAACCTTTGTTTCACAGCATGTCTTGTTATCTGCTGATGCATGGCCATTGCTGATCAATTATTTTTTTTACAAAAGGATTTATCTCTCAGAGGATATCCACGGAAAACCACACCACTTTATCAGTGCTCAAAGTTCCCAGTTCCATAGATGATTTGTTCATCTAGTCTGGAAATGTTCTTGGAATTCTGGGACTTGTAGCCCTGGTTTTATAATGGGTCAAACAAGACCCCAAATCCCAAAACGCACAGAATAAAACATGGAATGGATGAGCTATTCACACATAGAACTGGGAAAATTGACAGCTCTGCTTTATAGAATCAATGTTGTGTTTCTGTGAAAGACCTCTCACCAGCATAGAGGGCTGGCTGTGTTTAAGAGAAGGAAGATGGAATGAATGGGTGCCTGAGGCGGAGGTTGGACAGCAAGTAGCTACAGTACCTTTTTTGAATATGTATTTTAAGTAAGGTGCTCAGTCAAGGTGCACGCTGGGCAGGCATCATTGTTACATATGATATTAAAATTCAATATGTAGCCTAGAATACTCTAAGAAAAACATTTATTTTGAAATGATTGACTTCAAAGATATTTACATTTGATTATGAGTGTATTTAGCTTTGTGGAAACATAAGAAGGTTAGAATTCCAAACAGGAATATGAGTAGGGGAACTGCCTCCGTCCAGGTCACTATCAACACTGTTTCCAGGTCAGGACTTTTACATGACAACCTAATGCATTCTGGGTGTCATCATCTTTTTAGGCTTCCTTTGAACTAACTAGACTAACACACCTGAAAAACAATGGGGCATATTAGCAAGACCCTTGTTAAAATTATCGCCGCTTTAGCGGCAGGAAACTGCCGCTAAAACGGCGATAATAGGCTTGGTAATATGCGTTATAGAATTCCAATAGAAGCCCAGGTTAGATGTGCAGGACATCTAACCTGGGCTTCTATTGGAATTCTATAACGCATATTACCAAGCCCATTATCGCCGTTTTAGCGGCAGTTTCCTGCCGCTAAAACGGCGATAATTTTAACGAGGTTCTTGCTAATATGCCCCTCTATTTGTAGGTGTAACATTCAGACCCGAAAAGTGTTTGTAATGACCAGGAGTTAGGTGATCACCCTGAACACGAGGTAGCATGTGAATCAGTAGGATCAATTTTGTTGAGGGAGTTTATTCAATGGACGCTTGGCCAGCCCAAATCCAGGGATAATATCTGATAAAACCACTACAGCGCTTATTTACAAGCTACTTGCGCTGCCTGTGCGTCACTTTTAACATGGGGAAAAGTGACGTCCCGGCGGCGCAAGGGGCTTGTAAATAAGCCCCTATGGGGCATATTAGCAAAACCGGCGATAAAATTATCGCCGTTTTAGCGGCAGGAAACTGCCGCTAAAACGGCGATAATGGGCTTGCTAATATGCGTTATAGAATTCCAATAGAAGCCCAGGTTAGATGTGCAGGACATCTAACCTGGGCTTCTATTGGAATTCTATAACGCATATTAGCAAGCCCATTATCGCCGTTTTAGCGGCAGTTTCCTGCCGCTAAAACGGCGATAATTTTATCGCCGGTCTTGCTAATATGCCCCTATGGGGCATATTACTAAGGTCCGGCGATAATTATCGCTCAGCGCGCTTAGCGCGAGGATAATTATCTCCTCACTAACGCTGAATTTTATCACTGAGATAGCGTGCTATCAGCAACGCTCATCTCAACAGTGATAAAATTGCAAGCGCTAACTGCCAAATGTGCAATTATCGCTGGAAATCCAGCGATAATCACACAACTTTTGGCGATAGCTTGCTGATAGGGCAGGACAGACTCAGCCATGATATCCACCTTACATAGGATATCATGGCTAAGTCATACTGAGAGCAGGCGTTAGAAAAGTAGCGCTAACCGCGGTTAGCGCTACTTTTCTAATCGCTCTGCATGTTCGCCTGCAGCTTGATAATAGGAGAAATGTCAGTTAGCGACATTTCTCCTGTTATCCTGGGAAGGAACGCCCACTTTGCATCTCATTAGAGATACCCAGCGAGGCGTGGGGAAAACGGGTGCTAACATGCGTTAATGCATGTTAGCACCCGCCTTGGTAATAGGACGGTAATATTATCTCCGCTTTTTTGGCTCTTAAAGCCAAAAAAGCGGAGATAATGGCCCTTGCTAATATGCCCCTATGTTTCTACACAAGAAGGGAGGACGCTGTCACAGAATCAGACATTCTTGCCCGTGAGACTGGCTGAGAGAACTAGACTTGCTGAAGCAAAGCGTGCGCCTTGCAGTACCCAGTAAAAAGAATGTATAGCCTACAAATTAGTCATTAGTACTGTAATTAGTTGCCAGGGTCTCTTGTGACAATTACAATCCACTCAAGCTTTGCTCTTGTGGTTTTTGATGTCACAAGAAACATTTCCTTGAAATTACAGCCTTATTATCCATTGTGGGCCAGGCATAATTCCTCATATTAGGTAGCATTATGTTTCAAGCATTAATCAGAAGAGAACGAAATAATCACAGACAATCAGCAGGCTGTAACCATTTTTCAAAGCTTTGTTAAACTGAGCTGCTTTTATAGTAACGAGCGACTGAAAATAATATTATTGTAAATTGTTATTACCGAATGTGCCCCAATTGCGTCAAATGTATGACTGAGGGTTTCAGTTGAAAATTTTATTTCCAAGACTGCTCTTAGTCTACAGAGACATTAAACCACGTACTTAAACTACAGAAAGTTGAATTTGAGTTTATATCCTGCACGTTGGATGTGCTCTTTGCGTGTCTGATATACGATTCCATTAGTTTAACTACGCAGTTCTCAAACAGGTGGATTTTATCACACTCGCAAGTCCCATTATGGTAACCGTTCATTTCTCTTTGCTAAAGTTACTTGAAAACTACAGGATAGAGAACAGCATAAGTGGTGCAGGTGCGGGGTTAGCTTTTTGCACCATTCAGGCTGAGCTGCAATGCGGAAAAATCACTGTTTCGCTTTATGAAAAAATAGCACACAAATTAATAATGCAGCACACAAATAAACAGAATAGCACGAGGAAGACAGAAGAGGGCATCCTAAATGTATTTTATTGGATTCTATTTGATCGAGTTACAGACTGACGTGGCTGGTGCCACATCTCATAGCAGATGAACAGCTCCGGGATTAATAAGTAATATATAGTGGTTGGGTAGGAAGGAATCCTAGATGGGCAACTTCTGTAGTAGTGGAGTTAAAGTGTAAATACTCTGGGGCTTATTTACAAGCCCCTTGCGCCACTTTTGCGTCACTTTACCCATTTTAAAAATGACGCAAAAGTGGCGCAAGGGGCTTGTAAATCTGCCTCTCTGGGCCTAATTTACAAACTTTTGACGCATGGCAACGCAGCAGGCCTTCCTGCTGCGTTGCAGGGCGTCAAAAGAAAAGGGCAGGAATGTGACGTATCTACAAGATACGGCACATTCCTGTCCTTCTCCCTTGCACCGGCGCACAAGCAGCAGCCGTTCACCAACACAGACACGCTTGCGCCATGGTACAAGGGTGCCTGCATTGCGGGAATGAATGGACACCTTCCTGCACAAAAACAATCATTGATGGCATTTTTCTCTTTCTATGAGTGCTGCAGAATGCAGCATTCATAGAAAGAGGAAAAACAAGGAAAAATAAAAGCATTTCTCCTAGTTTGCCACGCCTATGCCTACCCTAGGGAGGCATAGGAATCTGACTCATTCCCAGGTTTACGATTCATCGTAAATCTGGGAATGCTTCAGATTCCATGGGTGTTGCGTGGAAACACCCACAGCAACACCCATGGAACGCCCCTTTCACGCAGTCTACAATTCGCATTTATTACAATGATATCGGCATGCCGCTAAAATGATTAAAATAACACTTAGCACAGCCACTGAATACACTAAAGTCCTTATGGGGAGAAGATTAGGCCACAAACAGTAAAACAATACAGTAAAAGGATTTACAAATATGCATGAAATAAGCATAAAAACACATAGAAATAGAGAAAATGTATTTCTAAACCCAGGCCTTCAACATCCCAAACAAGTGCAGACATTATGCCTTAAAAAAACGAAATCCCACAGGTCCCATACTCCTAACTCCAAGCCATCCAACAAGCAAACAAACAAAAAGGAAAACAAATCCAAAAAGGAACAATAATAGTGGTGCCTGCCCTCCTTTTAACGACAAACATTTGGAAAGTAATGCATTGAATTTACGTGATTTTACAAAAATATTAAAAATTTCAAGGGTGTGGATGCAGCAGAAATTGCAGCCAAAAGAGAGTGATGATTTTTCTTAAAAATCCAAATTGAAAAAAACCAAGGGCTAAGCAAAGCAGAGGGGGGGATCTTCATTACAGGAAAAAGAAGTGGCTACTGTATGTGCATTAGCCTATGACACTTTCTTCCTGTTAAGAAAAAAAGCATTCCATGTTTACAAAATTACCCTCCAAAAATATTTTTTAGTTGATTTTCCAGTCACGTGCATTAAAAGAAGTGCTGCTTGTCTTAGAAATTGTATTTTCATGCTAAAGCATTACCGAAACTGTCCACTTAAGTAAATAGCTAGCCTGAAATAGTTATTTACCACCCACGTTAAAAAACTGCCACTCATGTTGGGAAGATGCAGCTCATGTTCATGTCAATGGCGTTGTTTTGTGCATCTCCCATTACAATTTTTCCCTGAACTGGATTTTCATTACACAATGTGGAGTAATGGCGTAAAGTCTGTAATTACGCATAAATTTTGTTATGTGAAATTACCAAAATTACGCCAATTACAACAGTGTTATCAAATATTTGCACAGGCCTAGTAATTTAGTGTTTATGATATATGAAAAGATATTTAGAAGTAGACCTGACTGCATTCCCTCATTATGCTTGATATACAGCTTCCTGTGTTCTATGGTTTCAGCTGACACATGTTTTGGTCTTCAAACTGCCTCCTTTCTCATGTTACCATGTTTACATAACTAACAGAGAACATAATCTTTTTGCCTTTTGTCTATTTCCATATTTTTTAAATGACCCATAAGTCCTTTTATGTAAAACCTTCTCCCTTCTCCACTTCCTTTTACATTACTTTCTTCCTTGACTCAGCCCTTACTGCATGAAGAGGTAACAAGCAATTTGAACACAGCCACCAAAGACAGAAGCATGCTGAACTGAAATTGACAAAAGACAAAACAGCTTCACTAAAAATTGTGGAAGCAAACAGATGTTGGAGGACTAGATCAAGTGACTACCATATAAACTTCTTCATGAAAATACACCACTACCTTCTGTCCGTGTGACTGCAACCTCTCTAGATGACTTTACTTGAATTTGAGAAGACAATGGAAGCTTAGATTCTAAATATTCTTCTGCAGTGATTTTCCATAGCCATCTGCTTAGGGACTGAAATGATGTTTTCTAGCTTTAAATGAAACACAAAAATAATGCATCAAATGTTCTAACTGAACAACATTTTTGAATATAGATTCAAAATGCCCTATGTAGATCCATTGAATGCAAATCCACTTTTACTTAATTTTGAGTCCCAGGAAAAAGGATGGCGAAAAAGGATAGCAAGACAATGTCCCATTCCACATGAAACTCTGAAATGGTTTTGGGTGAAATGCAGAATCTAGTCCTAAAAAGATTAATTGGGAGGAAATGATAGAAATGTGGAATGGGATAAAAGCGCACAGAATTCTTAAATTCTACACCATAACATGATTTCTGCTAAGACCAAAAAATGTAATGCTGAAAAAGACTAATGAAGAGTATCTAATGGTTCAAATGGTGCCTTCTGAATTGCAGTTGACACTAACCTTAGATCCAAAGAAAGCATGGATGGCCCACTGGCTGGTCTTTGATTCTCAATTTTTTTTGACAAACATTTTACACAGGACCCTAGATGAAAAACGTCCTCCCATATTTACCTGAAGGCCCTAAAAGCTACCCTTTGTTACCTCAAATAAGTAGACAAGCCAAGAAAAAGCCATCTTGCCATAGGCCTAAAATAAAAAAAAGAATTACATGAATTTGCTACATACCCATGAGAAACATACCATCTGGAATAGGTATTCCACTATGTTGCCTACACATCTAATGCTGACTGCTGTCTAAATTCCTGGATGACAAGGATATTTCTCACAGGCAACTTCAGGCCACCAAACGTAGGCAAAAAGAGAGGGCTGGAACTAGCCATGGTGAGGGAAGAAGAGGAAATGTCCAGGGATGTTACACTGTCATTTACTGTAAAACAAGAAACAGCAGTGGTCAGAGGAGACATCAAGGAGCCATTGGAATTACCAACACGTCTTCATTCTTGATCTTTGCCACAAAGATGCAGACGGGAGAAAAAAGGGGAAATGCATGTAAGAGGTATTGTGGTCAATGAAAAAGCCATCACTTCATTCTTCCACACTCTGGAATTTGGATAAGCTGAACAAAAAATTAGGAGTAAAGCATCTTCTTCATTCGCAAAGAGCATCTGTTCCCACCTCAACTTACTCTCTTAAAATACATGAAGATACAGATGAAAAAGAAATGTGGAGGAAAAAATACTGCAGACCCTGTCCACATATGTTGTACAGGAAAAGAGAAATACCCACCCATTCAAGGATTATGAAGGCCCACAAAGGAGTCCTATAATAATAACTAAATAAACAAGGCAGTCCCGTGCATGCATTGGGAGAACAACAATAAATACAATAAGTAGTTTTGTCTTTTTATTAACAAAATATCAAAAGGTATCACAGAATATGTCTTATATTGCAAAAAAATGATACATATAAATGAAATACAATAACGAAACACAATGAATAAAGTACCCCACAAACAGTCATCATTCATACATACACACTCATACAGATTCACATGAGCTCTTTACATCCATCAGACATACATAAAAAATCATCCCAGAATTAAAAAGAAAGCCAGCAAGGTAAATGAATGTTCTAATAGACTGGTCCAGATAGTAGATAGAAAATCACTTCAGGGTTTAGAAGGACCAACGCCGACGCGCGTTTCGGTGGAAAACCTACTCCCGGGCCACACCTTCCTCAGGGCAAGTCATAAGCAATGGAATAGATGGCGTGGGACACTCAATTAACCTATAATGATATGAATATATATATAGTTTCCAATACTCTTTAACAGACTTCACATCATAATCAATGCATGCACGACAGGCTTAAAAAGATATGATATCAAGGGATACATAGATAAAGATCAAACAACAATGGTCAGAGAAGCGAAATAAGGGAAATGTGCATCACAGAAAACAGAGATAAAAAACAGACCGACAATAGGGCCATGTGGTTCAAGAAGGAATATATCGTAGAAAGAATTGGTGACAGTGGTACTAGAAACCACAGAGAAAATACAAACCAACCACCAAGCAAAAGCTATTCATCATGATTCCCGAAATATATAGGTACCACGTGAAAATAATCAAATCAAAAGTGAATATTCTTTAGGTAAAGACCCAACACCATAAGAATAAGTATATAGACATACCTATTGAGGTATTCTGAACACAACATAATCCAACAGCAACATGATAAAAAAATAGCCAGATCGGTCTACGGGTGCTCAAAAGATGCAACCTTCATCTCTATAGGGCGAACAAACAAACACAATTTGTAATGGACAACACGAAACTCTAATTGAAACTTAATGACAAGAAGGGACCAGTACCGACCTACCCGATAATGTAGGCCCAGATAAATATTTGACGAAGAATCACACTTATATAACTTCAGCCAATTAGATCTTCATAATAGTTCTTGTGAAAGACGCAGAGTAAAAGTGGATCTTAAAGAAAATACCAGAAAGTAAAAATTAAAGAAATCCTAGAAAAGTTTGTCACAAACAACAGTAAAAACTTTTAGAACAATAAACACACCACAGCGTGTGACTAAATAATACGGAACTAATCCCAAATGTCCTAACTCAAGACTTAATGCAGTTTATAAAGACAAAAACTCGAAAGGAATAAGGAAAGCAATCCTTTAAAACCTTGAAACGTCCACGCAGCTAAGGGGCCTATACAGGGGTGGATGCCTAACTACGGTATCCCCTAGAGCCAGGATCATTACCTGGATGTACGTATCATGTCGCTGTTGGATTATGTTGTGTTCAGAATACCTCAATAGGAATGTCTATATACTTATTCTTATGGTGTTGGGTCTTTACCTAAAGAATATTCACTTTTGATTTGATTATTTTCACGTGGTACCTATATATTTCGGGAATCATGATGAATAGCTTTTGCTTGGTGGTTGGTTTGTATTTTCTCTGTGGTTTCTAGTACCACTGTCACCAATTCTTTCTACGATATATTCCTTCTTGAACCGCATGACCCTATTGTCGGTCTGTTTTTTATCTCTGTTTTCTGTGATGCACATTTCCCTTATTTCGCTTCTCTGACCATTGTTGTTTGATCTTTATCTATGTATCCCTTGATATCATATCTTTTTAAGCCTCTCGTGCATGCATTGATTATGATGTGAAGTCTGTTAAAGAGTATTGGAAACTATATATATATTCATATCATTATAGGTTAATTGAGTGTCCCACGCCATCTATTCCATTGCTTATGACTTGCCCTGAGGAAGGTGTGGCCCGGGAGTAGGGTTTCCACCGAAACGCGCGTCGGCGTTGGTCCTTCTAAACCCTGAAGTGATTTTCTATCTACTATCTGGACCAGTCTATTAGAACATTCATTTACCTTGCTGGCTTTCTTTTTAATTCTGGGATGATTTTTATGTATGTCTGATGGATGTAAAGAGGTCATGTGAATCTGTATGAGTGTGTATGTATGAATGATGACTGTTTGTGGGGTACTTTATTCATTGTGTTTCGTTATTGTATTTCATTTATATGTATCATTTTTTGCAATATAAGACATATTCTGTGATACCTTTTGATATTTTGTTAATAAAAAGACAAAACTACTTATTGTATTTATTGTTGTTCTCCCAATGCATGCACGGGACTGCCTTGTTTATTTAGTTATTATTATAGGACTCCTTTGTGGGCCTTCATAATCCTTGAATGGGTGGGTATTTCTCTTTTCCTGTACTGTTTACCTGATCCCCTGTTTTACCCACCCGTATCTTTTCTTAGGGGTCCTTCCTTTTCCTGTCCACATATGTATTCTCCCTCCACAGAAGATACACTACCAACGGGGTTTCTAGATTTGTCACTCCCATAAACAAATTTCCATGGCAGCCTATTTCACAGATGTACAGCAAGTGCCCAGTGTTTGTTGATATGAGACCTTGCAACCTGATTGTTGGTATGTGCAAGGGCTGGTCAACCTCTCAGAAAGTAGAAGAAATGATACAGAACCCCGAGGATAGCTGTTAATTCACTTCAAATGGCGGACTGCTTCCTCTATTGTCAAAGTGTCCTTTACTTCTTTCAATTTAGACCTATCAGTGTCCGCCCAATATTTCAGCATTATTTTCTTTATGGCAGAATCAACAGGCTGATATTGCTCAAATAGGTCAGCATCCTGAGATGTAGAAGGAGTCAAGGTTAGCCTTTAAGTGGTCTGTGATCCCATAAATACATTTCCCTCTGGGAGCTTTTTTGTGCCTCTGCTGATTTCATTCCCCCAGGTTCTGATCAGTTTATACGTCTTGATATACAGTCTTGTCTATATTGTCCAATGGTTGCTTTTCTGACTTCATGGTCTCTCTCTCTCTCTCTTTCGCTCTTGCTCTCTTTCTCTCTATCTCTTTGTTGGAAAACGAGGCAGTATCTGTGAGGCCTGCACAAATAACATGTCTACATTTGTCCTTCACTGGGAACCAAACACCCCATTGTAGCGCTTGACTCTCAGAGGGTAGCGTTGCAGAGCAGTCTAAGGCTTACTCAAGAGAGGTGGTGTGGGCTAGTAATCGCCATTTAAAAGTACGCAGAAATAACACTCAATAATTGATTGTCCAGTCTATAGTTTTCTTTATAAAAGGAAGAGTATATTTATTACACACACACACACTACTCAATACTATGCATCAATTTACAAATGTACATAAGCTGTTGGAATTACTTCGTGACATTGCAGAACATTCCCACCCTTCCGCGGGGGGGGTTGGGGTCTAGTACCACCAATCCCATGTATGCACTTCATCTTGCCCCCTAATGCAGTAGGTTGACCATAACCTGGAGTGCGGGCCTTGCCCACTGGCACCATCCCAGTGGCGACCCAGCCCATTATCTCAACAAGCATTTAAAATGGGCACACCTGCCATGGTGACACATAACCCTGACTGAGCATCTCATACTGATTATACAGTATACACCTCTACATCTTAGTGGCTAACAGTCTGGGTTGTTCTTCACCTAACGCAGCAGCAAGAATACATGTTTAGGCATCACTTAAAAATGCCAGTACTTATCATAGCTGATAACAGTTATAATGCATTGCAATTAAAGCCCCTAAAAGGCATCACCATTACAATCACAGGATTAAGCATGTACAGCCAGACACTCTAGCAGGAATGTCCAGCAACATAACTCCATTTTGCTTATGATTTCATATTACACATGTGACTTCCAGTCCCTCAATAGAAACACCATCAGGTAAATGCACCTCTTGTGCAATTGCACCTCTTCATCTCTAGGGGATGCCCTTCTCCAGATATCCCCAATTCTGTCCTTCACACCTTGGTACAGTCTTCAATGCTCACAATCGGCTGTAGAACAAAAGTTCCAACAAAAGATTGATTTGGAAGTAGGGCTGTATCCTGGAGGGGTTGTTTCCTGCAAGTCCCCCAGAGACTTAGGGAGGGACTTTCCTCTTGTGTGCTGGGGGAGTCTGCGTTGTTCCTGCAGCTCCCCCTGCACATCTGCACACCAACAGTGGTGGCACAATCCTCCTGGGGCCACCACAAGCCGAAATAAACAGGTTTCCTGGCAGGCTTCCATATGCCTTGCAAGGCATTATTGGGTGCTTCCTCCCTGGTCCATGCATATGAGAGCATGGTCCAGCAAAATTAGGTGTTCAAAAAGCGAAAAATCCGGGCGGCTCAGATGGTCAGAACCATCTTCTAACACTCTTTCTCTCTCTCATCAGGAAAGACATGTTGGGTCAGCTCCTTGTTTTTCCAAGTCTCCAATTTTAAGAACAAAGTCTCAGAAAATCCAAATTTTATATTGAAACGTCCTGCAATAGATGTTGCTCAGCAATATGCATTGTCCATGTGATACTGCAAACGACGGGAAAGGGCACAACCTGTCTGACCCTGTGACCACGCCTCCCTCTCTTGCCCACAGGTCACGGGGCAGTACGGAACACCAAGGAAAATTGCTCACCGAGTGCTGAAGAATCCCCATACTTGCTGCAGTAGATAGGATACCTACAATGTTTACCAAATTACATGGTATGAAATTAAGATAGAGACAGTTACCTCTGTAAACATATCACTCATGATGCACAAGGGTTGCAATGTCCAGGGGTCTGACCTGCTGGTCATGGAGATCTAATGAAAATAGGAAGCGTAGGAGTGAAGAGTGATTGCTTAAACAAACAGTTGGGAGTTAAAAGAAAATATGGAATCGGATAAAAGAAAAAAATATTGTGTTCAGTGATAGTTATAAAACATGGTAACAAGAAAAAGGGGCAGCTTAAAGACCTATCTGAGGAGTGCTATGACTTATATAAGGAGGTGGAAAAAGGTAACCCTTTCTCATATTAGGAAAAAAGACAAACCCAGCTGTTAGCCAATAGACACCTATAACATATTTCTTTCCTAGGCACGGCTATGTATATGAATTGCTAGCACTAGGTGGGTTTTCAGCTACTGCTTAGAGCGCTTGAACTGCTGTTCACCATTCAGACTTTGATTGCTGCATTCAGGTATTAAGTTGATGCTAATGAGATAAAACCGTTGCCAATGCCATATTAAAGTCTGTAATTGATGGATCGGGAAAGGGCTTTTAACTGTGGCATGAACAAAGACCCTTACGTGTTTAAATGTAATTCAGTTATGGGAGAAATAACCTCCGATTTTTTGTCATCAAAATGTTTTGTTTATTATTTTATTCAAATTCATGTTACACCACAGACACTATTCTCAATTTAGCAGTTATTTCAAGAAGCCAATTGGAGGAGAGCACAGCCTCAAACATTTTGCATCACTTTTTTAGGTCTGATGCCTTGAGTACTGAGCCTCCTAGCATGACATGTTAATGATATATTTGCAATGCGCAATACTATTCAGCAGCAACCTTTCCTGATTGAAGCAGGTGCTTATAGAGCCTCATAAAATGGATACAGAAGAAACTAAATCCATAACCCAACAGGGTTAACACGCAATAAAAAGACACACATTTTACTGAAAGAACTGAGCACACACAGACGGGGTTTCTTTGGAGTACAGCATTTTAAGGTAGTTAGAAAGGGCAGTGTTAAGAAAAGGATATTCCTGTTCTCCCATGCAAGACTAAATCATTATTTGTTGGCGAACATCATTTTCAATAGGGTCAGGTCCATGCATATGCATTACAATCTTAAGAACACTTTGTAACTGGCACAGTTTCGGGATCCCTTTTATATAAATACAAGCTTGACTGTCAAAATTGTAAATGCACAATGCCCTGGAATGTGCTGCACAACGTCGCTTAAAATGCCTTTTCTTACCAGATAATTTAACTTACCCTGTCACATAATGTGGTTCTCCGTGACAACGTCATTACAATGGCCCTGGTAAAAGCACATAATTCAAGCCTTTAAATTCGAATTCCACCAATGTTAACAGAAGTGATTTTGAATGCACTGGCAAACAACTGTCTAAAATATATTTAAAACAGAACAAGCAGCACGCAGCATAAATCATGAAACTGCTGTGCTCATAGAGAATCATTTGCAGTGCTTGTTTTTCCAGGATTTTATTATTTTAGTAATAGATTCTTAAGAGGACTTTTTAAAAGCGTAATTTATATTAGTAGCAATTCGAATTTGGTGCACTATTTAAAAAAAGTTGTCAATAACATATGCACATTTTTGCTTCTCCTGATCCCCTTGAATTTTTCAAGATATTTCTCAGATCCTAATTCTCTATAAGCCACAAAAACAAACAAATGGAATACTGAGAAAAAACTTTGGGGCTTATTTATGAGAGACCTGTGGCACATGTAAAACCACGTAAAGTGGTACTTGTGTGACGCAGGGCTCTCATAAAGATTTATGAAGCCACTCAAAGGCACCCTGCATGGCTTTGAGTGACCTCATAAATCATTAGTAAGGCGATGCAGTACAAATCGCTGCTTCGCCTTACTCTGCGCCCAGGATGAGTTCCATGGGCGTTGTGGTGGTTTTACCATGCAACACTCATGGAATTTGATATTGCCCCAGATTTTCAAAGTGATGTAGACCTGGGGAAGTGCCAAATCTACATCTCTCAGGGTGCCTGGATTTTCCAGTGTAGACATATTTTAATAAGCATTGGCAAAGCCAATAGTGGCACACAACAAAGCAAGACCAATTGGCTTTGCCAATGCTTGTTCTTAAAGTAATTGACATTCCGTTTTAATTTACTAATTCTTGACCCCATGTATATGCCTATTGATCTTGAGATCCCCGTGGGTGTAGGCTACAAGAAGCAGTTTGACACCTTCTGTATAGAAACAGTTGTCCATGAATTTATTCACTGAGCTCAGATGATCCAGATATGTATTGTATCTCCCAAAAACGTGTCCATGTCATACTGTTAGTTTGCCTATAAATTCTGTTACACCAATAACGACACTGCAGCCACTTCATCCTGGAGACATCTCAGACTCTAAATCAACCTGGTGAACATCACTATGAAGAAACTTCACAGAGAACGTTTTTCTGCTCCTAATAATTCAAAAGAGCTTTTCAAACTTATTAATACAATGACCTCTCCTTCAGTCAATCAATCAATTAATCAATCAATCAATCAATCAATCAATCAGGGAATTGTAAGCACACTACTCACCCGTGAGGATCTCAAGTTGCTGAAAGGAGGGCGGTGTGAGCAGCTCCGTTGGGGTCATTGAGGTCCTTTCTGAATTGGTGCACTGTCGGGCTTCGTCGGAGGTGAAGGGGGAGTTCGCTCAAGGTCTTAGCTGCGCGGTAAGAGAAGGATCTTCCACCTGCTCTGGTCCTGTAGAAACAAGGGACGGTAGCTAAGGCGAAGTCGGCTGAGCAGAGGTTTCTCTTGGGGGCGTGGAAGGAGATTTGGTCGTTGAGGTATTGGGGTCCGGTATTGTGAAGGGCTTTGTAGGCGTGTGTGAGCAGTATAAAGGTTATTCTTCTTTCAACGGGCAGCCAGTGGAGGTCACCAAGGTGTTGGGCGATGTGGTCATGTCGTGGGATGTCAAAGAGAAGTCTGTCTGCGGCGTTCTGGATGGTCTGGAGTTTGTATCCACATCTATTTATTGGAATTGTGTAAAAATCAATCTGACTAGTTTTGTGAAAATAAATCAGCAAAAACAGCACAAAAATTGAGGCACCTATTCACATTGTCTGCTGACATTCAAGTGGACATTTTCAGAGACTTCGGAGTAATTTCCATTACACCAGTGTAATCGTGTGTAAACTCGTATTACACTTGCTACACAAAGTTCTCTAAATTACACTATTATGCCACATCTCCTTAAGTGAATGGGAACAAGGCTCATGAACAGAGTGCTAGTGGCTGCTCTTTGTGGCACTTGTGTTTTTCGTACTTCTTTTAACACAAAATGAGTCCCAGCTTAAAAAATGAACACAAGGATGCATTTTGCTCTAAAATATGGTGCCATATGTCAGTTTTGCATTTTTCATAATTTCCTATAATTATCACGATATTCCAGAAGGTTTGCATAATTATGCAAAAGCAAATTATGCAAACTTCACACGCCTATACTTTCTAACCAATTTCCTGTACTCCCCTTGAATAAATATCCTTCAATAAGCTATTTGTCTCAAGTAGGGCCATAGATTCCCCGTAAGTCTCTTGCAAGCTCAGAATATTCGATGCCACTGAGGTAATTAGTCATCAGAAGTTTGACTAAAGATGATGTCCACCTACCATTAAAGCAACAGTGGTAAAAGTTCCCTTAGGAAACCTGCCTTGGAATCTACTTATTGCTAAAGCCTTTACCACCATCACTATCCTTGTTACTTATATAGCAATCTGACCCTTAAGCATTCTAGGGGGATATTCTCAAGAATGTGTGATAATCATCGCCAAAATAGGTTAACGCAATTTTTCACATCGCCGTCTATCACGGGAAAATAACTCTGTGTTAACGTCTTATTCTCAACACAGTGGTAACATGCAATAGTTTCCCGATAACGAGTCAAATGTCCGCGATAAAATTACCGGGACGGCAACAAAAATCCAAAGCCTAACGTGAAAAAACTTGCGATGGGCCCAACTGCGATAAAAAATCCAGCGATAAGCAGCGCCAGGCCTGCAAGTCCCACAAGTCAGGCGGGAAAAACCACTATAAAAGCGGCAACAAAAAACACAAACAAAACACAAACAACTGCAAAGCACCATGGAGGTAGACGGAGCAAGTACAGAGGACAACCAGAACCCCACAAGCCCCACGGAGGGCCAGCCTGGGACCTCGGGGTCAGGGAAGGGCAAGGAGAAGAAGAAGAGGAACCCGCCTTTCAGTACGCAGGAAAACCAGATCCTCATTACGGAGGTGATAGAACACCACCACCAACTGTTCATCACCTCCACTGTGTCATTGGCAACTAAAAATACTATATGGCAGTCCATCTTGGCCAAGGTGAATGCAGTCGGAGTGAAGAGAAGGGAAGTGGACGACTGCAAGAAGCGCTGGACTGATGTGAAGCGCAAAACCAAGCTGAAACTCGCAGCCAACCTGAAAGCAGCAATACAGACTGGAGGTGGTAGTCCAGCGACACACCAGGAGCTGGATGAGATGGAGGAAATGGTGACCCGAGTCATCATTGGGGAGACAGTGGCAGGAGTTGGGGGACCAGACACTGCACAACATGACCTGAGCCAACAGCAACAGGGTGAGTAACGACCAGGGACTGGGGGGACGGGGGAGATGGGCACAATGGCACATATGCACGATTAAGTATAGCACATCTGCGGACAAACCATGCACAAGAGTCACAACTCCGACCAAGAGCCCAATTTACCCAGGTCTGCAATATCTCAGCACTGTATAAGCACAGAAGTGAAAGGCACACCGCCTGTAAGGGATAAGGGCCAGCAAAATCAGAGCTGAAGGGGCAACACACCCACAATTCAGCACACACACATAGAATCAGAGCACCTCAACATTGACAACAATGTGGTACAAACTGCAACACCTTCACAACAGAACAGAGGACACAACTGCTGACGCTTGTGTATAGAAAATGGCCATTCGCATTTGGCATAGCAGGAAACTGTGAGATGATAATGTACAAGTACAACCTCACATCCCTGATGGTGTAGAAATGTCAACTGTCCCGCATCAAATAGGCATCTCCTCACAAACAGTCACAATGTACATTGTCATGCAGTCTGTAAGTAAACTTGTACAATGAGTGAACATACATGTGAACACAATGTCAATCTGCATCTCCCCTTCACATTGCAGAGGGAGAATCAACACCTCCTGCAGAGCAGACCCAACAACTCAGCACTGATGATGAAGAGGACCTCCCCAACATCGACACCGACGCCCGTCAACAGCTCACGGACAGCTTTGGCACCCCACCTCCAGGAGCAGGGCAGCCCAGCTGCATCGAGGAGACCCCACCCCCTGCACAGACCACACAGCAGGAAGCACCCACCACCACGGCTGTCTCCCAGGACCCCCACGACCAACAAATGGCATTCCAACGCCGTGTGTTAGGGTGCCTGGAGAAGATGGCTGATCAGCTGCGGGTGGGGTTCGACCTCATGGCAGCCAAACTAGATGCCATACGTGGGTGTCTAAGTCCCATCAGGGACCACTTACAGTCCCTAACAGACACCCACTGTCCGCTCCATGCTCTCCAACAATCCATGGCTGACATCGATGGAGTCATGACTCTGAGCCAAGAACAACTGTCTAGTCAGAATGGCTCCAGCGATGTCAGCCGGGAGTTGGGACACATGAGGAGAATGATGGAGAGCTTGGAGCGGATGCAGTTGGAAAGAATGTTTGCCACGGCTGCACACCAGCGAGATGTAGCTGTGATCTTCCATGCCCTGCAGATCCTCGTCATGGCATTGCCGCCACAAGGCCTGGCGCGGATGAATGCTGCTGCTACTACTCCATCCACATCTCCGCCCCCTGATGTGTCAGTGCCACAGAGTGATGCAGACTAAACACCACCACCCACATGTGAGGCACCTGACACAGAGGACGAAGATGATGATGAATCTGGCTTTGTGGTAAGAATGAAGTGTTAGCATTCATCTCCACCATATGGCCTGTTTCAGCTTGGTTCTGCCCTCTGCATCATGCCCTGGAATAACACCTTCCACTGTCCCCCGATACACTCAGCGACACTCACCTTGGACCTCGACATGGACTGCCATATTTTGTTTGGTTACCAATGACACAGCAATCACACTGCAGACTGAAGTCTTCCTCTTCCGATGAACTTGTCAATCCCTAAAGGACTCTGGCTGGCCCTCCACGGGGCAACAATGTAAAGTGGGGTTTGCATGGCCCTGTACTGGTCCAGCTTCAACACTCCACTGAATGCGAATAAAACATTCTAATTCACACAGATGTGTCATGGCTTTGATCAATCAAGTATGAAAGTATGGATGAATGTAGGGACAGTGATTCCACAAAAAGGTACTCCCTGGGTAATGCCATCAATGTGCATGTATGGCCGTGACCCAGATTGCCATTGAGACACACATTGTCATTCAAATCAACACTCATCACAGTTGAATACAAGTGAAGGTGCGTAGACTTTATTAGCATATGCATGTCAGTACGGGCAAAATAAGCAGTCCACTCTGGGGGAGTGCCTCACCTTTCACAGGTGTGTGTTAACCCGAGTTGTTGTCCGCTCATGTATTCGGAGTCCAGGCGAATGCAGCCATGTCCACTGTTGTCGTGGGATATGTGACCAGATCTTCAAGATGCAACAAGGTGTTGGGACATGTGCAATGGGTTCCAATCTGTTGTGGCTGCAGGTACGTAGTTACTCGTCCATGAAAGCGATTGCAGCTTCGTAGGCTATCATTTCCAACATGAGGTTGTTGTCGACTTCATCAAACAGGACGGCGAGGCGATCCATTAGCAGGTCCGGACAGATGTGCTGCGTCCACCCCCTTTCACCAATTAGCACTACAGCCCAATAGGGGAGCGGTTCAATGTGGTCACTGCACACGAGGAGTTGTGCAATCTCCCAGGACCAGCTGCCAGCATGTATGCCAAGTATCAAGGCATCCCATACACGGGTATCATGGTGACACTCCTGGTCGTGGGCCAACAGGGGGCGCACACACATATCAAAATCCAGTTCAGCTACCATCCTGTTGGATAGGCAGACATCCATGGACCACTCGAATATGCATGATCGACAATGCAGCACAGGCTGAACGCAGGTGACGTTGGCAAGGCGGAAGCTTAGCCGGTAACTGATCCGCAGCACTGCCAATCGCAGTGCCCCCAGTAAATGCAGCATACGTGCACGGTACAGTTCAACGTGACAGGGGTTGTGCATGTGTCCGGGATGTTCTGCCATTGCGTTAGTGGCTCTGGTTGAAGTGGCACTGTTCTGACCTGCGCCAGTTCTGTGGGTGAAATGCCACTGCTCGGATCAATGAGTTGTTTTAGTGTGCAACGGTTGTATGCCTGGGATGGTGTGGGAGTGAGTGTGAAGGCCATTCCATGCAAGACAACTTCGAGCAAGGACTTCTGTGTGTGGGGTGTGTATACGTTGGTCTTTCGTCGGGCTGTGCTTAGTGTGGGAGTCGTCATCAGCTGCTATAGTATCAGTCCGGGGGTGCCAGGCACATGCAATTCCGAGGTCGGAGGTGCAGATGTGCTTCCGCCTGATAGTTCAGACAAAGGAGCTTTCATCCCTAATGTTAGTTTGTCATCTGCTTGCATTCAGGAAAAGTGATGTGGCTTGTTGGGGGTGGGGTGGGATGTGTGCGATTTTGGGATTCATGTTTGACATGTCTTGCATGTGGCAAATGAGCGGCATCACTGTGTGTTACGTTGCCTCACAGCTGCTCCTCCCTCCCCCAAGCCTATTTACTTGTGTGCGCTGCGCGGTTGCATCACTTGCACTCCTACGGCACACCATTGTCATGCCTGGCTGCGCATGTCCACAAGCCTGACAACGACACTGTGATGTTGGCCGTTGAAGGTGGGCCGCCACGTGAGTGTAGGCCTATGGTATGGATAGGGCGGATACAGATGTAGAGTACGTGCCTGGCTGTGCTTGCGCTGCGATTAAGGCTAGGCATTTGGCTCATGCTGCGGCAATACAGATACACACAACACTTGGCATGTATGAGCCAAGACCCCGAGCGGTCTTGTGCTCCTTCATTTCTCCGTTTGTGCAAGCCCGCCCTCCGGGTGCATGCTACATTGCAACATTGTCGATTGCGGGCCAGGTGGCGCCGACACTACAACAGAGACACACGCATTAGTCACTTTCTTGTCCAGGCCAGCACTGAACCACGTCCAGAGCCCCGGGCAAATTCTTCACACCCCTATGCTGGACTGGCATACGCCAGCCCAGCCCACTCCGCCTATGCTTACAGGGGGGGACGACAAAGCTACGTGTCCCAGGTCTTACCCACTGCCTGAGGTGACATGGTTGCGTCCGCTGTCCACAGCACAATGTAATGTGGTAGGGCCCTGGGCCATCATGCATACATAATGACCACACGGACACACTTAGATAGATAGTGGAACTGGCTATGGGCACGTGCGCCCGGCCCGTTTTATTACCAGGGTCACATGTCCAGTGACTCCTGTGCTGGATGGGTGTGGGGTGAGTGTAAGCCAGCCCTCAGGGAGTGGTTGGTGCTGGCAACAACTAGAACAGTGATCATCGGTTCACACACACAAGATTCAATCATAAAGGGTCCATGACTTGCAGTGCACTGAGGTAGGGGCACCAGATCTGACATCACACACACAAGATTCAATCATAAAGGGTCCATGACTTGTGGTGCACTGAGTTAGTGGCACCTGAAGCGCTCAGCGGGTGTGCAGCCTGCGATGATGCGTCGTCCGGGCGGGCCGCACTGGAACAATGTCTGTTGCCTACTGGACTGTGCCATAAATAAATCAAGACTCAATTTGAATTGTGAGCCCTGCTGACCGCAGTGTAGGCCGGAGGCAGCGGTCAGAAAGGGCCCACAGCCACGTGGCGATGACTTGTGGTGCACTGAGTTGGTGGCACCAGAAGCGCCCAGCGGGTGTGCAGCCAGCAATGATGGCGTGTCCTTGCAGGTCAGGATTGGATTCGATATGTGTGAGCCCTGCTGACCGCAGTGTAGGCCTGAGGCAGTGGTCAGAAAGGGCCCACAGCCACGTGGCGATGACTTCTGGTGCACTGAGTTAGTGGCACCTGAAGCGCTCAGCGGGTGTGTAGCCTGCGATGATGCGTCGTCTGGGTGGGCCGCACTGGAAGCAATGTCTGTTGCCTACTGGACTGCGCCATAAATAAATCAAGACTCAATTTGAATTGTGAGCCCTGCTGACCGCAGTGTAGGCCGGAGGCAGCGGTCAGAAAGGGCCCACAGCCACGTGGCGATGACTTGTGGTGCACTGAGTTGGAGGCACCTGAAGCGCTCAGCGGGTGTGCAGCCTGCGATGATGCGTCGTCCTGGCGGGCCGCACTGGAAGCAATGTCTGTTGCCTACTGGACTGCGCCATAAATAAATCAAGACTCAATTTGAATTGTGAGCCCTGCTGACCGCAGTGTAGGCAGGAGGCAGCGGTCAGAAAGGGCCCACCGCCACGTGGCGATGACTTGTGGTGCACTGAGTTGGTGGCACCTGAAGCGCTCAGCGGGTGTGCAGCCAGCGATGATGGCGTGTCCTTGCAGGTCGGGATTGGATTTGATTTGTGAGCCCTGCTGACCGCAGTGTAGGCTGCAGACAGTAGTCAGCACACACATAACTCCGCGGTGCTGTGCCGCTGGGTGCGCAGGGGGCCTGTGTTGCGGGAGCCAGCGATCGGCTGAGGTGGCTGGCGGTCATGGTGGCAGACTCGTGGCAGGGTGAGGGGCGCCGCCCTGGCAGACGCGTTGGCCATCCCGGAAGTGAACCACGCCCAGAGCCCCGGCCTATTTATTCACACTCCTACGCTGGACTGGCGTACGCCGGCCCAGCCCACTCCGCTTACGCTTACAGGGGACGACGACACAGCTACGTGACCGAGGTCTTCCCCACTGCCTAAGGTAACATGGTTGCGTCCACTGTCCACAACACTACAAACACCAGCAGTATATGTCCACATGGACATGTCTGTGCTCTGCATACTGAAGTCTGTCCAGCACATCACCGCCACCCTTGGCATTGTGTACATTCTTTTTCATGGGTGACTTGCCTCCTTCACACATACTTGGTTCCCACCTCTCCCCACATTCTGCAATTGTGTGGCTGAGGGACCATGCCGTTTTCGGAAGGTCAGCTGTCTTCTTCTGCGCTGCCTAGGTGGTAGTCCTGGGGGGGTGGTCTGGGGGAGGACTGGGGGTGGTGGCGGTGGGTGTTGTGGCACTCTTGGGTCTCCAAGCTGCATGATCATTGGCTCCATGGCATCTGTTGGTCTTCAGATGTGGCTCTGGGCTGGGCTCCCTTTCATGCTGCAGGTTGTCGTCCTGCTTAACACCAGTAAAAGGCAGGTGTTAAATCCCTGCTGCTAACACGCCTTATCTCATGTTTTAGGCCCGCATCGCCGATCTGGCTGGTCGTTGTGAATATCGCGAGTTTTTGCACGGGAACGCCTACTCTGCATATCATTAGCGTTAGTTGTTGCTCTCATCCGTGGTGATGTTTTTGGCATCAGCTATCGCTGGAAAACTGGCGATATCGGCAGTTTGCACCAGCTTGAGAATAGGGCGATAAATCTATCGCCACTTTTGCGGCGCTAAAGTGCCGATAAATCGGCGATAAGTCCTTGATATGCCCTTTAGTGTTCTGTACAAAGTAGAGCATGAACCTTTCCTGAGTCAGGTACTTAAAAGCCACATATTTATAGCTTTGGCCCATAACCATGTTAGTTATTTCCCAAACTACTCAGCTAAGGAGTAGGAAAGAGCCCTGCAAGCTGACTGTTCTTTTTTATTACTGCGAGAGGCTGTTAGCCGTTGTCTCTTTTCCTTCACAAGCATGTATGCAGATGATGATCAGCTCAATTTAGAACCCAGAGCGTAAATAACCAGGTCCAAATTTAAAGAATTATTCTGTGTTGGATGAAGGCTACTCATGAATGTCTGAAGACTTATAAGTAGCCCTATGAAGTTGATTAAAGTTCTGCCACCAGATAATTCCTCTTTGTGGTAGGCAAATTTTAGGTCCTCTATAAATTCATGATTCCTGCTTTAGACAAGCCGCTTGAGGCTTCCTAATAGTTCCCTCCTACCACTGTGTCAACCCTGGAGGTAGACTGTTGCGAGCACAAGCTAAACTACTTTTGAACTCACTTCCCATTGTAATTTAGTCTATTCAGGCCATTTGAAATTCTGTGAAAACTCAATATATTGCCTGACTTTGGCCCTGTGCAAATACTATATTGTCAATTGAGGTGTACATTCGCTCTTTGCATGGATTCTAACTTAAAATGTTTGTTACTCTTCGTGTTTACTCCATGAGCTTACACGAGCAAGAGCTTTTTAAACCCCCGCGTTTATACATGGGCTACATTAGCCTCTGACACCAGTCTCGTGAAACTAGGGACTGTATAAGTATATAAACGTGAGGAGCATTTTCCACAATTCGATGAATAATTACCAGAATTTTGATGTGGGAATGTTTTATCACCTACTTCTTACTCTTTCTGAAACACGAGGTGAAATTAATGGACAGGTAGCTGTCTCATTGAGGAGTACTTTAATTGTCCACAGACGGCTTGATTGAGATCTTGGTAGACAAGTTGTTCCGTCACAACGGTGACAGATATCCCATCCGCTGCAATATAAATCACATTATATCCTTTGGGATTTATATTTCGGCAGACGGGATATCCATCACAGCTGTGACGGGATAACCTGTCCTCCAAGATCTAAATCAGGCCCCAAATTAACCCTTGATGAATCGCTCATTAGCACTAAATACTTTGGGAACTGCGACAACCCACATGACAAATAAAAAACGAGAAACAAAAAGAATTCCAGGTTTTCAATTACATGTAATCTTGGCAAATGAATTAAATTGTAGCATCAAAGACTGAAACAATGTTTATCTCAAAGTTGAAGTAGAAAGTTCTCAAGAGGAAAAAGAATGTTGTGGAGTGCAGTATATAATATACATCAAAATTAGTTGTGCCAAAAAGTGAGCAAGTGCAACAGGCAGTCTGGGACATATACCTGAAGCTGAATATATTGGGCCTGATTCACAAACTGTGCTTTTGAGTGAGTTTACACTTCTGAGTAAGTTTTTAACTGGTACTGTAACACCCGTCCATAGAAAATGATAAAGGTAGGGACTTAAAATAAAACGCCATAGGAGATAATTTCAATTACAGTCATTTAAATTATTTGAAATAGTTGAAAACATATACACAATCAATGTTTAAACAATATATAAAAATACTATATATTTATTATTTAATTATAAACTGTTGAATAACATATCTTGAATCTAAAAAAGAATGTAACAATACATTTGTATTATTCTTAAATATTTTTTTAGCATACTTTTATTTATATTTTTAAGCATTTTAAATAATTTCATTTAATTTAACTTTATTTCCTATGGGTGCTTTTTTAAAGTCCATATCACTATTATTTTCCAGGGGAGGGTGTTGCAGTACCAGTGCTTGGCTAGCACCACTCTCACTTTCCTACTCTTTTTGTGGACCCCTCACTCTCCACCGATCTTACACGGGGATGGTTCTTTTTTCAAATATCAATGATGCACCACATGTGGGTCATATGACATGGTGTGTAACTGCCATACTGTATATAACATTTTTTGGCCTTCCTTATGTTTTTGGTGCTGTGCTGACTTATGAGACTGTCGTTATTTTATTGAATGTGCACATGGTCCAGTGAGCATACATTTTGTATATAGACTTTGTTGGAGATGACTCTTTCTGCTGGCTCACCTCCAAACATTATGCCTTTCTCCTCCCCTTTTTGCTGAATTTGGTTTTGTTGGCTTTAGGACTCTCTGCATTTTACCACTGCTAACCAGTGCTAAAGTGCTTGTGCTCTCTCTCTAAACATGATAACGTTGACTCATACCCAATTGGCAAATTTAATTTACTTATAAGTCCGTAGTAAAGTGGTACAATAATTTCCCAGGGCCTGTAAACTAAATGTTACCAATAGGCCTGCAGCACTGAGTGGGCCCCTACTTAAGTACCCCTTTAAATATGTCTCAGATGGGGCATTGCATAGCCTGTGAGTGCAGTTTAAACTGCCATGTCGATCTGGCAAAATAAACCTTTTGCTAAGCCCAAACCTTCCTTTTTAAATCATATAAGTCACTCCTATGGTAGAACCTGGACAGCCCAGGGAGCAGGGTACAATATATTTAAAAAGTAGAACATGTACTTTTAAGTTTAACATGTCCTGGTAGTGAAACACTCTTAAATTCGTTTTTTCACTACGGAAAGGCCTATAAATCCCATAGGATAACATTGGGATTACCTTATTTTTTATAAGTGTAATTTCCAAATGGGAAGATATAATTGTTTCAAGTTTGTTGTCTCTGGAATCCTAATTTAAAATCCTAACCTAGGATGAAGTCGGATTTTAAATTACAATTCTGAAAATGCCACTTTTAGAAAGTTGCAAAAAGAACAATTGATAGACGGAATGTTGAACAATGACAAACATTCACCCCGGTACAGAGATCTAGCCCTAAATCCATTGTTTTTTGCTCCCAGTGCCATTCCAGTTTACACCCAGCCATATGCAAATTATTCTTGACCCTGCTCCCCATGGGAACAGTCCAGCCTGAACTGCCAGACCGGGTCCTCCCTGGAATGGAAACAAGCATCCTGGGACCGGTTTCGGGTTTTCATCACTTATCAGCCAGGCTATCTTGACTCCAGTGGCATGGAGAGCACAGGACCCACATCTGGGCATAGCCATTACACTCCAGGGGACAAATTCAAAAAGAACAAATGATAGTTGGAATGCTGAACAATGTCAAACAATCACCACAGTACAGAGATCTGGGCCTAAATCCATTATTTATTTGCTCCCCATGCCATTCCAGTTTAAACCCAGCCAAATGCAAATCAGTCTTGACCCTGCTCCCCATGGGAACAGTCCAGCCCGAACTGCCAGGCCAGGACTGGAAACAAACATCCTGGGGCTCGTTTCGGGTTTCACCACTCATCAGCCAGGCTAGCTTGACTCCAGTGGCAAGGAGAGTACAGGACCCACGTCTGGGCATATCCGTCCCACTCTGGGTGACAAATGCAAAAAGAACAATTGATGGACAGAATATTGAACAATGTCAAACATTTATGCCAACACAGAGATCAAGGCCTAAGTCTACAGTTTTTATTACTCCCCATTCCAATCTAGTTTAAACCCAGCCATATGCAAATCAGTCTTGACCCTGCTCCCCATGGGAACGGTCCAGCCCGAACTGCCAGGCCCGGTCCTCCCTGGAATGGAAACATGCCTCTTGGGACTTGTTTCGGGGTTTCAAACCTCATCAGCCAGGCTAGCTTGACTCCAGTGGCATGGAGAGCAAGGGACCCACGTCTGGGCATACCACTCCCACTCAGGGTGACAAATGCAAAAAGAACAATTGATGAACGGAATGTTGAACAATGTCAAACATCTTCAAACCAGATCCAAGCAACGCTCCCCAACCAGGATTTAAGGTACTCTGTTCAGTGGGTCTCACTGCATCCCTGTAGCCGGCCCATGCTCCATCGCGGTCGCCTTGAACTTTGACTTTGTCCCGGTCTGCATTGACCAGATATTCCCAGTGCCGCTTTGTGCTTTATGGTGCTATTTTCACTATAAACTTTAAAAGTCGATATCTCCAGTTCTACTACTTGGATTTTTGTCATTTGGTCATGTTTAATTTATTGAAACTTACATTCTTTTTCTAAACCTGTTCCTTTTATGGTGTGTTTACACTATTGTTACAGTTTGAAGTATTGCACAAATACGTTACACTTTGCCTCTAAGTTAAACCTGACTGCTCTGTGCCAAACTACCAAGGGAGTGAGCAGAGGTTAATTTGGGGATTGCTTTTGCCTTACCCTGACAAGGATTATGGTTGCTGCTTGACCAGGGCTTACACCCCAGTCAAACAACAACTCAATTTCTTACAGACTTGGTTATTGACACTGTATTCCATATGGCTCTTGTATGTATTAGGCACTTTCAACCATTATGGTTGATGTTTCTTTGGCTGTACTCACTTCCGCGCTATTGTGAAGAGAATTACTTTATATCATATTGATGGAGATGGACTGATTTCATGTCTGTATATATTTTCCCTAGCCTTGATGAAGTCATTGGGTTATTACCAAGTGACAAAACACCTGTTAGCTTGTTCATATACTGTGCAAGAAGAATATGGCAATAAAGAAAAGTTGGTTTGACGGACTATGAGGACTCTCTGGTGATATCGCGAGTTGCATACTTGTGATCACAGTTGAAACTTGGGGGAATCTCGTTTCCCCTAATTAATGGCCATTTGATTGGCTGCCCCTCCACTTTGCTGAGAACCCTATCAAGGACACTAAAGACTAGTTGAACACTCATAATTTGGATAGGAGTGTGTTGACATCTCTAGCACACTTCAGATGTGCATCCTGCTACTACCTTCTGACTCCTTACAAACCAGCGGCTGAGGTGGTCGCTGAAGGTGACGAATAATTTCGAGAAGTAATTGTAGGCTTTTCCCCATTTCTGGCATGCAAATAGGTCTTGCTGGTTGTTGCTTTCCTATCACTTAAGACATGTAAATCATCGAGGGCAGTCATAATATGCCCAGATTTCAAATACAGAAAGGAGTCTAACTAACATGGAAATATGCTGTACAATTGGAGTTATCATAACATATACCACACTGTCATTTTCATTGATGAATATCCACTGTTTTGCATTATGAGGATTTTTTATATAAACCACACTGTTTTTGCACTTTCACAATAGTACTATAAAAATTATAATGGATCTGGGAATGTTGGACATAGCAAATAACTTCTTTTGTTTTATTCTTTGCAGCTTTTGGGTCTTAACTACAGATAGCTCTAGCTGCCTAGTGACATCTATCGTCATCACACAATTCACAAAATATATTTACATAAACATACAAAAGGAGTCTTTTGTTCAGCTTTTTCCAAATGGATCCCCTTTCAGTCACTGGCTACTGTGTTCTTTCCCATCAGAGGTGATTTTGGCTCATGATATTTTGCAGATGTAAACATTCTAAAAAGTAGTTGCACATTTGCATTGGTTCACCCCACTTCTCTTGTCCCATTCGCTTTATTTGCTCATTAACCCTGTGCCTGGCTCATCCATTGTTTTCTCAGGTGTGCGACCATCCCATTCCTGTCTTGCTCCCTATTGGAGATTACCATCTTTTGTATGGAATTGCCCCAGATGTTTGCCGTAACATTTTTTTGGGGGGTACGTAGAACTCTGTGCACTTTACAGCTTCTAACCAGTGAAAAAATGCCTGTACACCTTCTTTATACATGCTGAAATTGTCATCTACCTGACTGGCACTTTTAACTTACCTATAAGTCCCTAGTAATTGGTACCAAGTGTACCCATGAAATGTCAGCTGTTGGCAGCAGCACCTAGTAGAGCCACCGACTTCAGTGACACAGCAACTATTGAGCACAAGGCACTTTTAGAAAGATGCCACCTTGCTACCTAAAGCTGCTAAAGACCTTTCTATAAATATTCCAACTGCCACCTGCCAGATTATGGCTCCCATCTAGTGAGGTGTAACTGCTCCCAGGTTAGGGAAAAGGGCCTTGGATTTGGGGAGGTGTTGGCCTTCCCTTTACAGGATGTCCTGGGGGCTGTGCCAAGTAACTTGATTACCTTCAAAGGTGCCTTTCCTGTCACAGGCCTATATAGCCTCCATTGTTTTCCTAGCCAAGCTGAGACCAATCCTAATAGAAGAGGGAGCTGCATCGAGACTGGTTTAGAGTGAACACAGGGGAGGTGCCTGTTTTCTTAGCCACATTTCTGGGAGGGATCTATGGCCAGGTGAAGAAAAGTTCTGCCATGTTGAATATATGGATAGAGGGGCACTGTGGGATTGTTTACAGTACAACACCCAGTAAGTTCTGCGAAAGTGGGTAGGGTCACCCCTGGGAATTTTTGTCCCATGAGTTAGAGAGTGGCTAGGAGTTTCTCCCCCATGCAGAGGTTGGGCATAAATGTGGCATCCCAGTACTCTCCTCAGAACTCTACTGGATCTAAGGAACATTCAGAAGAGGACTGACCTGCTGTCTGAATTCCTGAGCAGACTGGACATGCTTTCACTTGTACCCAGGACTCGAGAAGTGACTTCAAGTCATAAGGCCAACCTCCTATTTGAGCTATAGGGACACAACAAGCTTTAAGAGTCCCTGCTTTCCCAGCTGAACATTTCAAACTGGACCTGCCCTAGATCCGGCTTCTCTCCTCTGTTGCAGTGAATCTTGACCCTCCATTGCTGTCCCCAATGTCCTGGACCCTTTGGTAATGTAAGCGTGTACCCCTCCTGAAAACCTATTATTAAGAAGTTTTCTGTGAACTTTGTTCCTGGAAACCATTGGTAGAGTGGGACCGACCTGCCTAGCCAATCTGACTTTGCTGTAGCTCCTGCTATGTGAGCTTTGGAATCTGTCCTCGCAGAGGCTATTTCACTCCATTCCTCATCTCCCTTGATGCTGCCAATGATGAGGACTTGATCGGTGCTGAAGGTCTGTGAGGCATGACATTTTAAACTTCTCCCCCAGAGCTTTTCCCGCTGAAATAAAACAGTTCCACTGCGGCTCCAATCCAACACTGAAGTTCACCGACGTGGAGCCACACTCATCAATGC
The DNA here is from genome assembly GCA_963921515.1 of Calotriton arnoldi. NCBI lineage: Eukaryota > Metazoa > Chordata > Amphibia > Caudata > Salamandridae > Calotriton > Calotriton arnoldi. Next base: position 1,247,765 of record CAWUFW010004639.1, read on the forward strand.
TAGCCCACTGCCTGCTCTCACTGAAGCCTGTCAACTCCAGGAGGTACCTTTCCCATGGAGCTGAACCCGGTTCTTTGATCCAAGTGGTACCCCATTGCTGTCGGTCTTAAAACTTATATTTGTCCCATTATTGCACAACCAGACTGTGGTTGGCACTTAACAATTTTTGGCATTATTTTTAAATTCAAATTCAAAAAATTTATAACTCAGGTTCTACTAATTGGATTTTTGTCATGCTAGTGGCATTTTATTTATTACATTTTACAGTATTTTCTAAATTGATTTGGACTTTTTGTGTTGTGTTTTGAATTCATTACTGTTTGAGTACTACATAAATTCTTCACACATTGCCTCTAAGTTAAGCATGTCTGCTCTGTGCCATGGCTATCACTGAGTTGAGCTTAGGTTAATTTAGTGACTTCAGTGGTACACTGTGACAAGGATTGTGGGTATTTTATGAGGTGGGTACTTACCCCTCAACTAAAACCCTAATTTCTCCAGTTTCAGTTTTTTTCCCACGGTCTGGCAGTAACACTGGGCCACTCACTGCTCTTTTCACACTCCCATTCACTTTGGGCCGAACTCACAAAGAAAGAATAAATTCACACTTGCATAGTGATAGTGTAGATTTACTACTTTCTGGGATTAACAAAAAATCCCAGGAATCTTCATGGAAAGTTGCACCATGTATAGGTTTCTTTGCAATTTACTGGAAGCTTCATGTGATGTTCTCATCAAGATCCTATTTCCACTGTGCAGAGATCTCCATATCAGACAGCTCTGCACTTAGAGAATGGATCACCTGGGCAAACACATATTTTTTTCTCCTGGGGAAATATCTCTCCAACTAGCGAAATTCCTTCTCTTTCACCCTCACCAACTCTGGGGGTGAGCTATCCAACTCCACACCATGGAGAGGGACTTATACAGCCATAGGCTGGAGTAAAATGTTGATCCATTCCAAGGTGTAAAAGGGAAGGAGAGGAGGTTGGGACACTTGTGGGCTTTCACAAACTTTCAATGCTATCCAGGCTTTGACACAGCCATTTTCCCCTAGCCCCTTGAGTGAGATTCATGGGTGCAGAGAACTTGTGGCAGAGATCTCCACATACATAAATTAGTCTAAGTATGCCAAGAATCCCTGTGTGGATTCCTGGCAGGCAGAAACATGTAAATTTGGTTGCAAACATCTTGTTAGACCTGTCATCCTTACGGTACTCTTTCCCCCATTTGTGTTCCTCTTGCCTCTCTTTTTTGCTGCTTTTGTTTGTTGGCCATAGGACTCTGAGCACTTTACCACTGCTAACTAGTGCTAAATTTCAAGTGCTTCTCCCCAAAGCACGATGCCATTGGTAAAGACCTGATTGGCATATTTGATGTACTGGTAAGTCTCTTGTAAAGTGTATACCATTATCCCAGTGCCTGTACCTCAAATGCTACTAGTGGGCTGCAGCACTGATTGTACCACCCACAGAAGTAGCCTTTCAAACCTGCCTTAGGCCTGCTACTGCAGTGCCTGTGTGTGCAGTTTACTGCCACTTAGACTTGGCATTTAAAACTACTTGCTGCCAGGCCTTTAGCTCCCCTTTTATTACATATAAGTCACCCCTAAGGTAGGCCCTTAGTAACTCTAAGGGCAGTGTGCCATGTAAGTAAAAGGTAGGACATGTACTTTTATGTTTAGTGTGTCCTGGTAGTGACAAACAGCCTATTTCAACTTTCACTACTGCGAAGCCTTCCCCCTCATAGGCCAGCATCGGGAATTCCTTAATATACATTTAAGCTGTAATTCCTGATCAGAGAGGAGTAGCTTTTTTATGTTTCATATATTTGGAATGGTAATGATAAATCCTCCTTACTGGTAAATTTGGATTTAACATTACTGTTTTAGAAATGCCACTTTTAGAAAGTGGACATTTCTCTGCACTTACTGCTCTATGTGCCTAACAGCCTGTCTCTAATACATGTCCAGGGTGGGTGAAAGCTACACTTTGTGAATTCCCTCGAGAGATCCATAAACACAGGAAGGTGAGGCTCATCTGCATTCTGAGCACTCATCTGCATTCTGATGGGTCTTTCTGGGCAGGTAGGAATGAGAGGGGCTGACACACTTCAATCGGTAGTGTTCTGTCCACACACAAAACACTGATTTACCCCTCACTGATAGACTGTCAGACAGGAATGGGTTGAAAGGGATCCCTGTGCACTCCAGAGAGCTGCTATGACATCAAACCCTACATGAAAGGTACTTTTGGTTATAAGTACTGGGTCTCTGACCACCCCTAAAACCAGACACTTCTGGATCTTGAACTGAACCTCTGTCAGAAGGACTGCTGTGCTGCTTAAAGGACTCAACTGGACTGCTTTCCTGGAAGGACAACTTTTCTGCTTGTTGCCCTGCTGAATGGTGCCCCCTGACTCTGCTGAAGGAGAGCTGGACTCTACCTTCCCTCCTAGTGATCACCAAGGGCTTTGTGGTTTGTCTCCTTTTTTCTGAAGTCTCAGGGACACTGAAGACTTCCTGAAATTCTGCTGAAGCTGCTGGACTCTGCCTTCTGTGAGTCCTACCCTTGCTTGAGGTGCCCTCTCTAAGTTCTGGTTCTCAGAAGTGGGTTCTGCAGCTGTTTTGCTACAAAACCAATGCATCATCACTGATCGTAACCGGCGCATTGCCCTTTCGACGCCGATGCAGAGGCTGTTCAACGACAGCGTTTCTACAGCCTGCACGGTCTGCAGATGACGTTCTGCGTGGCTCGATGAAGGCGCATTGCCTTCACCTCAGTGAACCTCGATGACGAAGCAGCGAACAGACAGCATGGAAAAGATCGACGCAGCGTCGACACTGATCCATCCAAGTGTCCCAGGCCTGAACGTATCCTCAGGATCCTCAGGATTGAACCGATGCTCTATGGGGTCCACCTCTCGACAGTCCCAAGTCTGGATATGAAAACACGCAGACTAAAGGATGGTCAAGCGGGGGAAGGGAAGGATGGGGACAGCGGGGAGGGAGACCTGTGGATACCAAAAGAACAAATTACCACCTAAGCCTTTCCAACACCTCCCTGTTCCCTTTATGAGTAGATGTACCCATACTTCCACTAACCTGTAAGGAAAGGAGAAGTTTGCCAGCTAACAGGGGTGCTGAGCCTGTAATCGCAATTCCTCCCACCATATGCTGGAAAATACAACAAAGGTATGTAAGTCTAACAATCCTGTATTCCATTTAAACCTATCTATAATAGAACATATACTTTCTTATTCTACATATAACACCTACCCTGATATAATGGGAGGAGGGCTTCCAGCCCAGAAGGAACACCTGCCTAGGACCACCCCTGTAGGCAAAAGCAATAGAATCACAAGCAGTGAGTAACGTACTAGACACATGTTAGGTAAGCACATTCAGAAGTACTATAAGCAAAACAGAGTACTGTGCAGAACGTACTCCAAAGGACAAAATCCAGGAAAACTTCCGGGATGAACAAAAGGAATTCATCAAGAGTTGAAAGTCACTCTTTAGCCAGCACTAGGAAGGCTCATTGATTCCGCCCTGCATGAACCTTCTGACCAGGCTCTCCAACAGGGAAGACACAATGAGACTCTCCCTCCACGATAAGGAAAGTATTGACTTTAAGTTGAAGAACCAAAACACAAAATGCCAGGCACTATAGTTTCCCCACGCAAGAGTTCTGGGGAACAGGATCCAAGAAAGAGAGCTCACCAACGTAGGGAAAGGTAGTCATGTGCACAGAAACTAGCCGTGCCCAGAAAAGCACAGATAGCCTTGACCACAAAGCCAAACCAATAAGAAACAAGCGGTGCCTGTGGCACCCTTACCCGACCAATTACTGCAGAATATGGCCAGCGTCCGAACCGGACTTCCAGGAATAATCGGCAGCGTCTTCTGCCGCTGCCTCGCCTTATCCCGGGTGTTCCGTCGTCACGTGGGGCGGTGCGTCTGACGTCAGACGTCCGCCGAGGCTGCCGGGAATTGTAGTCTTCCCCCTAGCTTTCCTACGTGCCTGTGCGAGCGCCGATACCGGCGTTACCATGACCCCTGACAGTACATCCCCTTCTTGGAGAGCACAGGCAGGCACAAGGTTTGCCAGGATGACGTCTGTAGAACGCAGAAACCAACCTAGGAGCATGCACTGAGGACTCAGGTTCCCAAGAGTTCTCTTCAGCGCCATACCCCTTCCAAGCCACTAGAAACCATAGAGCGTTGCGTCGGATCTTGGAGTCTAGTATGCCTGCCACCTCATATTCCTCGCCATGATCAATGCACACAGGCGCTGGCTTTTTGAGAGTTGGGCCAGACGCAGGTTTAAGCAAAGAAATATGGAATACGGGGTGGATTCTCATGTGTGACGGCAAAGCTAGTTTGGCAGCCACAGGGTTAATAATCTTCACAATTCTGTAAGGTCCTATATATCTAGGGTTAAACACGCTATACCTTCTGAAGCGAATGTTGCGTGTGGATAGCCACACTAAATCCCCTTTCTTATAGGTAGGCCCTGGTCTGCGATGCCTGTCTGCCTGCCGTTTGTATAATTCTTTAGCATATATTAACTGTTTTTGTGTACTGTGGAGGATCTTTTTGATCTGTACTATTCTGTCGTATACTTCTGGGAGACGTTCACTCCTACCTGGTGTCAAAAAAGGTATAAAACGAGGGTGATGGCCGTAAGTGCTATAGTATGGTGAGTGTTTGGTGGAGCTATGTTGAGCATTATTATATGCTATTTCCGCAAGCCACAACCATTCCACCCAGGCTTCTGTGTTGTTATCTACGTAACAACGTAAGTATTGTTTTAAGGTTTGATTTAGCCTTTCCGTCTGCCCGTCTGTTTGGGGATGGAAACTGGTGGACATGGTGGAAGACATCTGCAATGCTGAACACCATACCCTCCAGAACTTGGCTGTGAACTGGGCCCCCCGGTCGGACACAATCACTCGGGGTAGTCCATGTAACCTGACCACATGTATCAAGAGTAGTGTGGCTAACTGTCCTGCTGTAGGAATCTGTTTGCAGGCTATGAAGTGTCCCAATTTCGTTAGGTAATCGATTACCACTAGGATGACCGTGTGTTCCTTGTCTTTAGGGAGACCCACTATGAAGTCTAACGAAAACCTTTCCCATGGGGTATTTGGAGTGGGTAAAGGTTGTAAGAGCCCTTGAGGTTTGCCTTTTATCGTTTTCATTTGCGCACATACCGTACAGTTCTTCACCCACCCAGAAATGTCTCTTCTGAGGGAAGGCCACCAGAATTGGCGCAATATCTTTTCACAGGTATTTTCACTGCCGTTGTGTCCAGCACTGGGGTTTTCGTGGCACCATCGAAAGATTATTTGTCTTGATTTAAGAGTGGGGATAAGTATCTGAGTCCCTTTGACAAGTAAGCCTTGTTTCATTTTCCATTCTGGATGACCTTTCCACCAATCTTTCCATCGAAATGTCTGAAGTCCTTTCATAACGTCTCCGAGAAAAGCGTCGCAGTGGACTGCTCCTATGACGTTCTTTGGTTCAATGATTGCTCTTTCAGGGCCTTGTGATGCTATTACCGTAGACTCCTGTCTGGATAAGGCGTCTGCCTTTTTGTTCATTGCTCCAGGTCGAAAGGTTACAATAAAGTTGTACTCCTCAAAAAACACCATCCATCGTAATAACCGGGGAGTAAGCTGTCTGGCTGTTTTTAGGAATTGGAGGTTGCGGTGATCGGTATACACGGTGACGGTGTGTTTAGCTCCCATTAACCAATGCCTCCATTCCCCGAATGCTTCTTTAATGGCCAGCAGTTCCTTCTCTGCGATGGTATAGTTTTGTTCTGCGTTGTTCAGTTTTTTGGACATGAAGGCCACCGGATGCATCTGTCCTGTATTGATATCCCTCTGTGAAAGCAATGCTCCAATCGCGACATCCGAAGCGTCAGCCTCCACAATATACGGCAAGGCCGGATTGGCATGTGTCAAGATGGGAGCCGTGATAAACGCATTCTTCAGCGTATCAAACGCTCCTTGAGTTTCCGTGGTCCACTGGAAAGACGTATCTTTCTTAGTCAATTTTGTAAGGGGTGCTGCTTTGGTGGAAAAGTGGGCGATAAAACGCCTATAAAAATTTGCGAATCCCATAAAGCATTGGATGTCCTTCACATTCTTCGGACATGGCCAATCGGTGATTGCTTTCACCTTCCGTTCTGCCATCTCCTGTCCCATGGGGGTGAGTATTACTCCTAGAAACTCGACCGTGGAAACATGAAATTCGCATTTGCTGATTTTGCAGAATAGGCGGTGGTCTTTCAATGCTTGTAGGACCAATCCCACATGGCTTATGTGGTCTTCCTCCCTTGCTGAATAGATCAGGATGTCATCAATATACACCACAACTATCCGATCTAGATATATCCTGAGCACGTCATTAAGGAAGAATTGGAAGGCGGCAGGCGCGTTACATAGACCGAATGGCATCACTAAGTATTCGTATAAGCCATACCGCGTTTTGAAGGCCGTTTTCCACTCGTCTCCCTCACGCATCCTCACCAAATGATAGGCTCCACGCAGATCTAATTTCGTGAACATCACCGCTCCTTTAACCTGCTCCAGCAAAACAGAGATCAATGGAAGAGGGTATTGATTTCGTATGGTGATGGCATTCAGTGCGCGAAAGTCAATGCAGGACCGAAGCTCACCGTTAGCCTTCGGTATGAAGAATAGAGGAGAGGCCGCCGGAGAGCTGGAAGGACGTATGAATCCCAGAGCCAAGTATTTGTCCAGATACTGGCGTAAGTGTATGTTTTCTGGTTCCGTCAATGCGTAAACCCGACCACAAGGAACCACTGCACCTGGCATAAGATCTATCCTACAATCGTAGGGACGGTGTGGGGGAAGTACTTCAGCCATTTGGTTGCCAAAAACGTTTTCATACTGTCGATAACAGGGAGGTAGCTCCATCTCTTTCTCAGCCGCAGTGGCGATATGATGGCGATTGGCTAAGGCTTGGGTTGGCAGGTTAATAATCCTCATGCAATGGGTCTTGCAGAATTCAGAGGCCATAGTCAAGGTTTTCTGATCCCAGTCAATGATGGGGTTATGTCTTGACAACCAGGGTAATCCAAGTATTATGCCGTATGACGGTGCTTGAATGATATTGAAGGACTGCGTTTCTTGATGTGTTGTATCGTATTCCACAACGTAGTCTTCCGTGGCCTGACAGATGGGTCCTGATTCCAACTGTTTCCCGTCCACCGCAAAGACAACCTCCTGTACCAGCTTAGTAACAAGCTGAACCCCCAATCTGCGGGCTTCTTCGATATCCATAAAGCACCCTGTGGCTCCTGAATCCACCATGGCTTGGGTGCAACAAGTTTCTTGTTCGACGTATACTATCAACGGGATGAAGAAATGCTCTTTACAAACGAACGGGTCTTTCTTAATAGAAGGGATGTGGAGAACGCTCGAAGATTCCCCTTCTACACACCTTGAGCTTCTCAGTTTCCCGTCACCGGTTTAGGGTTGTTCACCACAGTGGCACCCAAACGAGGACGATTGTACTTGGGTTTCACTGGACACTCCCTTAGATAGTGTCCCTTCTTCCCACAATACAGACATAATCCGTTCTTCCGCCGGAAGTCTCTCTCATCCGGAGACAGAGATGCACGCACCGTACCGATTTCCATAGGTTCTGATGAACCTGTACCTGATTCCTGAGGTTTTGATCGTTCGAAACGAGAGGTGTATTTCTCTTTTCTTCTCACATCCCCTTTCCGTTCTCTCAAACGGTGGTCCAAACGCATCGTCAATTCGATTAATGCTGAACATGTCTGTGGTTGGGGATCAACTTGCGCTATTACATCTTTTAGTTCTTCCCTCAGGCCCTGATAGAAGATAGCCGATTGTTTGTTTTCGGGCCACTGGGTTTCCGCCACTAGCCGCCGGAAGGTGTTCAGGTACCCGATTAATTCTTTATTCCCCTGTCGTAACTCCAGTAGTTCTCTGTCCGCCGAAAATGTATCTGCTCGCCGATCAAATGTTCTCTCGAACTCTTCCCTAAATGAGACCCAATCGTGTAACATAGGATCGTCCTTTCTGACGAAAGGGACTGCCCATTGAGCGGCATCTCCAGATAGGTACGAGATGAGAAAGGCCACCCGTGATTGGTTAGTGGAAAAGAGTTTGGGTTTACAGTTGAAGTGGAGGAGGACTTGCGTTATGAATACCTGTACTTTGGAGAGGTCTCCAGTACATTTTTCAGGTGGGGCAAGAGGTATAGGTGTAGGGATCTCCACTACCATAGAGCTAGCGGTGGGCTGTGACGGAGTACCAAAATCAAAGGGGTTTCGTTGCATCCTATCCACCCTTGCCTGTAATGCAGCGGTTTCACTGCGCGAGGCCGTAAGCTCAGCCTGTACTACGGCTAACGCTGCCATGACATCGTCTAAGGTGGCCATCTTCAGAATCAGTTCGACCGGGAGGAATATACTATTCGTGGGCCGATTATTCTGTCCCAGGCCTGAACGTATCCTCAGGATCCTCAGGATCGAACCGATGCTCTATGGGGTCCACCTCTCGACAGTCCCAAGTCTGGATATGAAAACACGCAGAATAAAGGATGGTCAAGCGGGGGAAGGGAAGGATGGGGACAGCGGGGAGGGAGACCTGTGGATACCAAAAGAACAAATTACCACCTAAGCCTTTCCAACACCTCCCTGTTCCCTTTATGAGTAGATGTACCCATACTTCCACTAACCTGTAAGGAAAGGAGAAGTTTGCCAGCTAACAGAGGTGCTGAGCCTGTAATCGCAATTCCTCCCACCATATGCTGGAAAATACAACAAAGGTATGTAAGTCTAACAATCCTGTATTCCATTTAAACCTATCTATAATAGAACATATACTTTCTTTTTCTACATATAACACCTACCCTGATATAATGGGAGGAGGGCTTCCAGCCCAGAAGGAACACCTGCCTAGGACCACCCCTGTAGGCAAAAGCAATAGAATCACAAGCAGTGAGTAACGTACTAGACAAATGTTAGGTAAGCACATTCAGAAGTACTATAAGCAAAACAGAGTACTGTGCAGAACGTACTCCAAAGGACAAAATCCAGGAAAACTTCCGGGATGAACAAAAGGAATTCATCGAGAGTTGAAAGTCACTCTTTAGCCAGCACTAGGAAGGCTCATTGATTCCGCCCTGCATGAACCTTCTGACCAGGCTCTCCAACAGGGAAGACACAATGAGACTCTCCCTCCACGATAAGGAAAGTATTGACTTTAAGTTGAAGAGCCAAAACACAAAATGCCAGGCACTATAGTTTCCCCACGCAAGCGTTCTGGGGAACAGGATCCAAGAAAGAGAGCTCACCAACGTAGGGAAAGATAGTCATGTGCACAGAAACTAGCCGTGCCCAGAAAAGCACAGATAGCCTTGACCACAAAGCCAAACCAATAAGAAACAAGCGGTGCCTGTGGCACCGTTACCCGACCAATTACTGCAGAATATGGCCAGCGTCCGAACCGGACTTCCAGGAATAATCGGCAGCGTCTTCTGCCGCTGCCTCGCCTTATCCCGGGTGTTCCGTCGTCACGTGGGGCGGTGCGTCTGACGTCAGACATCCGCCGAGGCTGCCGGGAATTGTAGTCTTCCCCCTAGCTTTCCTACGTGCCTTTGCGAGCGCCGATACCGGCGTTACCGTGACCCCTGACAGTACATCCCCTTCTTGGAGAGCACAGGCAGGCACAAGGTTTGCCAGGATGACATCTGTAGAACGCAGAAACCAACCTAGGAGCATGCACTGAGGACTCAGGTTCCCAAGAGTTCTCTTCAGCGCCATACCCCTTCCAAGCCACTAGAAACCATAGAGCGTTGCGTCGGATCTTGGAGTCTAGTATGCCTGCCACCTCATATTCCTCGCCATGATCAATGCACACAGGCGCTGGCTTTTTGAGAGTTGGGCCAGACGCAGGTTTAAGCAAAGAAATATGGAATACGGGGTGGATTCTCATGTGTGACGGCAAAGCTAGTTTGGCAGCCACAGGGTTAATAATCTTCACAATTCTGTAAGGTCCTATATATCTAGGGTTAAACACGCTATACCTTCTGAAGCGAATGTTGCGTGTGGATAGCCACACTAAATCCCCTTTCTTATAGGTAGGCCCTGGTCTGCGATGCCTGTCTGCCTGCCATTTGTATAATTCTTTAGCATGTATTAACTGTTTTTGTGTACTGTGGAGGATCTTTTTGATCTGTACTATTCTGTCGTATACTTCTGGGAGACGTTCACTCCTACCTGGTGTCAAAAAAGGTATAAAACGAGGGTGATGGCCGTAAGTGCTATAGTATGGTGAGTGTTTGGTGGAGCTATGTTGAGCATTATTATATGCTATTTCCGTAAGCCACAACCATTCCACCCAGGCTTCTGTGTTGTTATCTACGTAACAACGTAAGTATTGTTTTAAGGTTTGATTTAGCCTTTCCGTCTGCCCGTCTGTTTGGGGATGGAAACTGGTGGACATGGTGGAAGAGATCTGCAATGCTGAACACCATACCCTCCAGAACTTGGTTGTGAACTGGGCCCCCGGTCGGACACAATCACTCGGGGTAGTCCATGTAACCTGACCACATGTATCAAGAGTAGTGTGGCTAACTGTCCTGCTGTAGGAATCTGTTTGCAGGCTATGAAGTGTCCCAATTTCGTTAGGTAATCGATTACCACTAGGATGACCGTGTGTTCCTTGTCTTTAGGGAGACCCACTATGAAGTCTAACGAAAACCTTTCCCATGGGGTATTTGGAGTGGGTAAAGGTTGTAAGAGCCCTTGAGGTTTGCCTTTTATCGTTTTCATTTGCGCACATACCGTACAGTTCTTCACCCACCCAGAAATGTCTCTTCTGAGGGAAGGCCACCAGAATTGGCGCAATATCTTTTCACAGGTCTTTCACTGCCGTGGTGTCCAGCACTGGGGTTTTCGTGGCACCATCGAAAGATTATTTGTCTTGATTTAAGAGTGGGGATAAGTATCTGAGTCCCTTTGACAAGTAAGCCTTGTTTCATTTTCCATTCTGGATGACCTTTCCACCAATCTTTCCATCGAAATGTCTGAAGTCCTTTCATAACGTCTCCGAGAAAAGCGTCGCAGTGGACTGCTCCTATAACGTTCTTTGGTTCAATGATTGCTCTTTCAGGGCCTTGTGATGCTATTACCGTAGACTCCTGTCTGGATAAGGCGTCTGCCTTTTTGTTCATTGCTCCAGGTCGAAAGGTTACAATAAAGTTGTACTCCTCAAAAAACACCATCCATCGTAATAACCGGGGAGTAAGCTGTCTGGCTGTTTTTAGGAATTGGAGGTTGCGGTGATCGGTATACACGGTGACGGTGTGTTTAGCTCCCATTAACCAATGCCTCCATTCCCCGAATGCTTCTTTAATGGCCAGCAGTTCCTTCTCTGCGATGGTATAGTTTTGTTCTGCGTTGTTCAGTTTTTTGGACATGAAGGCCACCGGATGCATCTGTCCTGTATTGATATCCCTCTGTGAAAGCACTGCTCCAATCGCGACATCCGAAGCGTCAGCCTCCACAATATACGGCAAGGCCGGATTGGCATGTGTCAAGATGGGAGCCGTGATAAACGCATTCTTCAGCGTATCAAACGCTCCTTGAGTTTCCGTGGTCCACTGGAAAGACGTATCTTTCTTAGTCAATTTTGTAAGGGGTGCTGCTTTGGTGGAAAAGTGGGCGATAAAACGCCTATAAAAATTTGCGAATCCCATAAAGCATTGGATGTCCTTCACATTCTTCGGACATGGCCAATCGGTGATTGCTTTCACCTTCCGTTCTGCCATCTCCTGTCCCATGGGGGTGAGTATTACTCCTAGAAACTCGACCGTGGAAACATGAAATTCGCATTTGCTGATTTTGCAGAATAGGCGGTGGTCTTTCAATGCTTGTAGGACCAATCCCACATGGCTTATGTGGTCTTCCTCCCTTGCTGAATAGATCAGGATGTCATCAATATACACCACAACTATCCGATCTAGATATATCCTGAGCACGTCATTAAGGAAGAATTGGAAGGCGGCAGGCGCGTTACATAGACCGAATGGCATCACTAAGTATTCGTATAAGCCATACCGCGTTTTGAAGGCCGTTTTCCACTCGTCTCCCTCACGCATCCTCACCAAATGATAGGCTCCACGCAGATCTAATTTCGTGAACATCACCGCTCCTTTAACCTGCTCCAGCAAAACAGAGATCAATGGAAGAGGGTATTGATTTCGTATGGTGATGGCATTCAGTGCGCGAAAGTCAATGCAGGTCCGAAGCTCACCGTTAGCCTTCGGTATGAAGAATAGAGGAGAGGCCGCCGGAGAGCTGGAAGGACGTATGAATCCCAGAGCCAAGTATTTGTCCAGATACTGGCGTAAGTGTATGTTTTCTGGTTCCGTCAATGCGTAAACCCGACCACAAGGAACCACTGCACCTGGCATAAGATCTATCCTACAATCGTAGGGACGGTGTGGGGGAAGTACTTCAGCCATTTGGTTGTCAAAAACGTTTTCATACTGTCGATAACAGGGAGGTAGCTCCATCTCTTTCTCAGCCGCAGTGGCGATATGATGGCGATTGGCTAAGGCTTGGGTTGGCAGGTTAATAATCCTCATGCAATGGGTCTTGCAGAATTCAGAGGCCATAGTCAAGGTTTTCTGATCCCAGTCAATGATGGGGTTATGTCTTGACAACCAGGGTAATCCAAGTATTATGCCGTATGACGGTGCTTGAATGATATTGAAGGACAGCGTTTCTTGATGTGTCGTATCGTATTCCACAACGTAGTCTTCCGTGGCCTGACAGATGGGTCCTGATTCCAACTGTTTCCCGTCCACCGCAAAGACAACCTCCTGTACCGGCTTAGTAACAAGCTGAACCCCCAATCTGCGGGCTTCTTCGATATCCATAAAACACCCTGTGGCTCCTGAATCCACCATGGCTTGGGTGCAACAAGTTTCTTGTTCGACGTATACTATCAACGGGATGAAGAAATGCTCTTTACAAACGAACGGGTCTTTCTTATTAGAAGGGATGTGGAGAACGCTCGAAGATTCCCCTTCTACACATCTTGAGCTTCTCAGTTTCCCGTCACCGGTTTAGGGTTGTTCACCACAGTGGCACCCAAACGAGGACGATTGTACTTGGGTTTCACTGGACACTCCCTTAGATAGTGTCCCTTCTTCCCACAATACAGACATAATCCGTTCTTCCGCCGGAAGTCTCTCTCATCCGGAGACAGAGATGCACGCACCGTACCGATTTCCATAGGTTCTGATGAACCAGTACCTGATTCCTGAGGTTTTGATCGTTCGAAACGAGAGGTGTATTTCTCTTTTCTTCTCACATCCCCTTTCCGTTCTCTCAAACGGTGGTCCAAACGCATCGTCAATTCGATTAATGCTGAACATGTCTGTGGTTGGGGATCAACTTGCGCTATTACATCTTTTAGTTCTTCCCTCAGGCCCTGATAGAAGATAGCCGATTGTTTGTTTTCGGGCCACTGGGTTTCCGCCACTAGCCGCCGGAAGGTGTTCAGGTACCCGATTAATTCTTTATTCCCCTGTCGTAACTCCAGTAGTTCTCTGTCCGCCGAAAATGTATCTGCTCGCCGATCAAATGTTCTCTCGAACTCTTCCCTAAATGAGACCCAATCGTGTAACATAGGATCGTCCTTTCTGACGAAAGGGACTGCCCATTGAGCGGCATCTCCAGATAGGTACGAGATGAGAAAGGCCACCCGTGATTGGTTAGTGGAAAAGAGTTTGGGTTTACAGTTGAAGTGGAGGAGGACTTGCGTTATGAAGACCTGTACTTTGGAGAGGTCTCCAGTAAATGTTTCAGGTGGGGCAAGAGGTATAGGTGTAGGGATCTCCACTACCATAGAGCTAGCGGTGGGCTGTGACGGAGTACCAAAATCAAAGGGGTTTCGTTGCATCCTATCCACCCTTGCCTGTAATGCAGCGGTTTCACTGCGCGAGGCCGTAAGCTCAGCCTGTACTACGGCTAACGCTGCCATGACATCGTCTAAGGTGGCCATCTTCAGAATCAGTTCGACCGGGAGGAATATACTATTCGTGGGCCGATTATTCTGTCCCAGGCCTGAACGTATCCTCAGGATCCTCAGGATCGAACCGATGCTCTATGGGGTCCACCTCTCGACAGTCCCAAGTCTGGATATGAAAACACGCAGACTAAAGGATGGTCAAGCGGGGGAAGGGAAGGATGGGGACAGCGGGGAGGGAGACCTGTGGATACCAAAAGAACAAATTACCACCTAAGCCTTTCCAACACCTCCCTGTTCCCTTTATGAGTAGATGTACCCATACTTCCACTAACCTGTAAGGAAAGGAGAAGTTTGCCAGCTAACAGGGGTGCTGAGCCTGTAATCGCAATTCCTCCCACCATATGCTGGAAAATACAACAAAGGTATGTAAGTCTAACAATCCTGTATTCCATTTAAACCTATCTATAATAGAACATATACTTTCTTATTCTACATATAACACCTACCCTGATATAATGGGAGGAGGGCTTCCAGCCCAGAAGGAACACCTGCCTAGGACCACCCCTGTAGGCAAAAGCAATAGAATCACAAGCAGTGAGTAACGTACTAGACAAATGTTAGGTAAGCACATTCAGAAGTACTATAAGCAAAACAGAGTACTGTGCAGAACGTACTCCAAAGGACAAAATTCAGGAAACCTTCCGGGATGAACAAAAGGAATTCATCAAGAGTTGAAAGTCACTCTTTAGCCAGCACTAGGAAGGCTCATTGATTCCGCCCTGCATGAACCTTCTGACCAGGCTCTCCAACAGGGAAGACACAATGAGACTCTCCCTCCATGATAAGGAAAGTATTGACTTTAAGTTGAAGAACCAAAACACAAAATGCCAGGCACTATAGTTTCCCCACGCAAGAGTTCTGGGGAATAGGATCCAAGAAAGAGAGCTCACAAACGTAGGGAAAGATAGTCATGTGCACAGAAACTAGCCGTGCCCAGAAAAGCACAGATAGCCTTGACCACAAAGCCAAACCAATAAGAAACAAGCGGTGCCTGTGGCACCCTTACCCGACCAATTACTGCAGAATATGGCCAGCGTCCGAACCGGACTTCCAGGAATAATCGGCAGCGTCTTCTGCCGCTGCCTCGCCTTATCCCGGGTGTTCCGTCGTCACGTGGGGCGGTGCGTCTGACGTCAGACGTCCGCCGAGGCTGCCGGGAATTGTAGTCTTCCCCCTAGCTTTCCTACGTGCCTGTGCGAGCGCCGATACCGGCGTTACCGTGACCCCTGACACCAAGGTACTTTCTCAGCGGGTCCTGCATGGATCCTGCAGCCAGCCTGTCCTCCATTGCAGTCAGCCTGAACTTTGCATTTGCACCAGTCCCTCATGACCTCTAAGCACTGTTTTTGCAATTAATCTTTAAAAATCTGTATCTCGACTTCTACTGATTGGATTTTTGTTGTTTTGGTCTTGTTTTACTAAGATAAATAGTCTCTATTTTTCTAAACGTGTGTAGAGTCTTTTTATGGTGTATTCATTGGAATACTTTGTGTATTGCACAAATACTTTACACATTGCCTCTTTAGAAAAGCCTGACTGCTTTGTGCCAAGCTACCAGAGGGTGAGCACAGGTTGCCTTTTAGTGTGTATCTAGCTTACTCTGACTAGAGTGCTGGTTCCTGCCTCGCCTGGGTGCACACCTCAGCCAACCAGGAATACCATTTTTAACACCTATGGTTATGACTGAATTTACCTTGGTGAAATGGGCCCTTTATTTTTTTATTTTCACAATGCTGTTGTAAGAGAGCCATCTGATGTGCTGTAATGATAAATTTAACTGGTCAATATGTCCATCATTGTGTCACAATTCACGATTGTACATGGGTTCCTACGCATACTTTCACATCAATCATCTTGAAATCGATAAAGGACAGTCCAAGATGGCCACAGTGTACAGCCAGACATCATGACACACCAACAGCCAGTTTGGCTGTTTTGTTTTACATTTACAACGTGGTCAATTGCCATTTTAGAAAAACGTTTGTTTAAAGTACAAGTAAGCAAGCATTAGCAACGTCAAGAGGTCGACACATCTTTTACCGGTCAAAATGTGAAATCACTACTGATATTTTGAAATGGCCAATTTACATGCATGAAAAGATTTTTACACATGAAGATTTTCATGTCAGGAAATCTACTCCAGCGTTTGTGTGTACTTGTAACTTTTTTCTCGATCTATTCTCATGCATTAAATTAAGATTTTCTCTTGTCAGTGGCAGCACTAAGGGGCATATTATCAACGAGGCAATAAACAATTATCGCCGCTTCTGCGTCCGTTTTCGGACGAAAAGCGGCGATAATTGTATTGCCTAATCAGCAAGGTCACGCTATCGCGTGAATCCTTGCATTATCGCCCTTTCCCCCAACGCCCATCTTTGCATCTCTAATGAGATGCAAAGTGGGCGTTACTGGGCCTACCCTGGATGGACTACGTTGCAAATATCGCTGATGTTCACATCGCAATATTTACAAGGCAGCCAACATAATTTTAGCAGAGGTTAGATTTTGGCGAAAACGGCCGTTTTCGCCAAAATCTAACGTCTGCTAAAATCCTGACTTAGCCATCCCTAACATAGGGGGTGGATTATGCTGATACGACCACAGGGTCGTATCAGCAAGGTTATCGCCGTTTTGCAGGGAACATCGCTGGAAAACCAGCGATGTTCCCTGCAAAACGGCGATAACCTCGCTATCTCTGGAATTTTTATCGCCCTGGAGAAACGCGTTGTTAATAACGCGCTACCAGGGCAATAATTTCCAGAGATAGCCTGCGATAGGACTATTATCGCTAAGCACGGCCAGCGATAATTATCGCTGGCCGTTGATAATATGCCCCCAAATCCTTTTCCAGTATGGGAATGGATAAAGACGTTCTCCAAAAGTTGTTGAGGGTGTATGGGAAGAGGTTTTTACCGCAGGGAAAATCATTTGCCCTAAACAGAAAAAAAGCAAAATTCGTAAGCACTTGCACAGGAGTTTTCACAAGAGCAAATAGGCAAGTATATTATATGGTGCAAGTGAATCGAGAAAAGGTTTTCAGGAGTACCTTCGAAAAAAATATGAAAGTTGCAGCTTCAAATGACAACTCCTGAAAACCTTTTGGATTTCACAAAAAAAGTGTCAATCAAAGCTAAATTGTGGATGAAATGTTCATCGTTGATATATATTTTTTTGTGAACCGGTTCCTCAATTCATGATATGTGCACGCCAGATTGCTTGGATCTTGCTGAAACTACCTTTTGTTTAAAGCAACTGCCACAGTAGGGAGGCTGCTTTGTAGTCTTTAAGGATCCTTGGACATAAATGTTTTTATTTCAACATTCTCTCCTAACGTGGTGTAATATTCTAATTGCTCTATGGACCATACCAAACAATAGTTGCCCGCTCTCTTTATTATTCTTCTTAGTGTCTTAGGCAGTTATTTTATGAAGTGAGAAACTATCAACTGGGATAAACCACATGACCAGTCTGTAAGGGTTATGTTAACAACTGAATTTTAGGATGTTTGGGAATGATGGATAACAGATTGAAAATTGAAGGTCTGCAGTACCACTACCTGCGCCTTGTACATGCATTGCGCGCCCACATACACTCTGGCACTTCAATCCCGGAGTACTCCCCTATGGAGAACAGGCTCCTCCTCGACCCCATCCTAGCGAAGCCCACGTCAACAATCTACCGAAAACTCATAAATAATATGCCGGACCCCCTTGGTCCCCTACGGGCGAGATGGGAGGGCGACATTGGGACACTAGACGATGAAGACTGGCAGGACGCCCTGCAGAGCCCTTGCGAAGTTGCGATCCGGCCGCGATTCCGCCTCGTGCAGCTAAAAATACTTCACAGGGTCTATTATCCCCGCACCCACCTGTTCTCCTGGGGTAGGATTTTATCCCCTTGTGCGTGAGGGGATGTCAAGGGGAGGGCTCATTCTATCACATTCTATGGGACTGCCCACTCATAATACCGTTCTGGACCAGGGTGGCGCAGACGATGGCGGGGGTGGTGAGATCCCCGGTCCCAATGGAGCCCAAGTGGCTCCTACTCATGATTAAAGGAGCCACAGATTGGACACGGCATAATGAGATTTGGTTAGGGCTGGCAGCAGGGGTGGTGAAACGCAACATTGCCAGGTGCTGGAGTGCACAGGCGCCCCCCTCATGGGATCAGTGGCTCTGTGACTTGGATTGGTGTCAGAGGGCGGAGGAAACGGTCTATAGGTCTCGGGGTTGTGTGAACAAATGGAGGAAGGTGTGGGGTCCCTGGCAAAGGTTCCGAGCCTTACAGGGGGGGTTGGGATAGGAGATTATTGCAATTAATCGTCTGTATTTCCATGCATGCAAAACCACATGACGAACTGTGATCCCTATATCTGTATAATGAACTGCCGCTGTGTACTGTACTTGAACATGAGCAATGTTAATAAAAAGATTAAAAAAAAAAAAATTGAAGGTCTGATTCATAATGCGGTTGCATATTTACAAGGATTATTTTGGACAAATGCTGAGCATTATTTGAGAATTGGCCAAAGAATGCTCATTTACAACAGGGCTAGCTATATTTAAACATTTATTAAAAATGAGAGCTTGCTGTTCTAATTAATTTCCTTCAGTGGATTGTCAGAAAACACAAGTTAACCTCCTGATTGTTTTACTGATGATTTATACTGGACATCAAAGTAGACAAATAAGTACCACCTCTCCTTCGGATGATACTTAAATGCACCCGTTAAATAATGCATATAAATTTGGCTGGCTGAATATAATAAAACTCACTGGGCCCAATTCACAACGCAAATTTGTGGACCTAAACTCAACTCGAATGTGTTACTACCTTTGTTTGTAATGGCTAATGCTTACAATGAGTAATGTTGATACTACTTAAATTTGGATTCATCCACCCACAAATTTTATCAGTATTATGGCATTCTTGGTTAGCAAATGTGCCCATAGGGACAGGTTTTCAAGTGTTCCATGGTAGGTCCTCCAGGTACAGTTGGCGAAGACCAATGTATCAGAATGATATGTTGGTATTTGTCAATGTTGTAGCATTAATGTGTTGGGCCTCACAAATTCTTTCATTTAATTATTTTTCTCCTATTCCCTAATTAAACTCAGCTACCATACCGAATCCCTTAGGTCCTCTGATGGATCTTGTTCTGTGTTGAAAGGACCGGAATACTTAGGGAATGAACAGTTATCATACGAGGACCTGGAATAGGATCATTTTTACCATAGGTTTATGGGTTGTAAACTCCCAAGTAATCCCACCTCTAGTTTAGTTAAGCACTAAATCAAATTGAAATTAGCCACAAACAAATAATGACACAGAATCAGCAGAGTCATTTATCTTAAATTTTATTTTTATTAAAATTCAAACAATTAGCGTATGACCTAAATTTAAAATAAATCAGATTTAATAAGCATTTGCAAGCTCTGCGAGAGCCAGATCTAAAGGAACTAATCTTCCTTCAGCCGAGGAAGATCTATCCTAAGGAGAATAAATTAGTAGGAAAATCAGTTATGTCTCATACCAACGAAGTCCAAATCATCAGTCTCTGTACCGCAAGGTGAATAGAGGAGGAGATGCCAAAAACTTCAAAATGTAGGCAATTACACTCTATCAAATCCAGGTTTACATCCCTTGACGTCACCAAATTTGTCAGACCACTCTGGCCCATTGGTCGCTCATGATAGGATGAGATGATGTAGTAAGCAAAAGTACACAAATCCAGAAGAATTAAGTAATCCATTACTCGCCATTTCCTTAGAGTCACTGTACTTTAGTCATACGATTATTTGTTACATGTAGAGAGTAGGCAATTTCATGCTGTCATCCCTTGTCTGTCCATCCTCAAGCGTTTGCTCTAGGCTAGTAACACTTTTGTTGCAAGTAACAGATTTCAAAGAAGGCGACTGAGAGTTAGAGCACAAGTGGTAACTTTACGAAAGGTTCCCAAAGGCTTCAGAGTATTCAGTTCATAATTTGATACTAGGAAAGGAACCAAAGTTAGAGGCCTTCTTGAAACACAGCTCATGCACAATGAAATTGTGCTAAAATATGAATCTCACATTATATAGAATAGTGCATTTATTTCTTCAATTAAGCAATATTGATATCACTTCATTATGAATTGCAATTAGTTTATGTAAGTATAGGGTACCCATAAAAATGTTTTATATTCACTATTATTTCACATTTATTTTGTAAATCTCTTTTCCACTTCGTATGTTATTTCTGCTTACAGATTTAAAGGCGCATTAATGATAAACTTTACAAAATTCAATCATAACATAATCTCGTGTGGCACCTACTTTCCTTATCAATGTCAGTGCTCACATTTATACATGCTAATATGGCTATCCATTTTCTAACACATGAAGCATTTAACTCTCACATAGAAATATCTGTGTTATTGTTTATTTATCACGTTCATCTAAGCATAAGAACATATGCCGCTAAAATGTCAGATTTCACATCTACTTATTGACTGTTATTTGTTACCAGAAAATCCCTTCTAACATTCTGCATGCTTTTATGATGCAGTATCTAAATCAGAACTTCATTGCATGTAGTTTTGGTATGTGAAGCCTAATACACAGTTTGTCATTTTCATATAAAATTGTGTCATAAATCATTTCTGTGTAAAATTGTCGTAAATAGATAAAAGGTAACATCTCTGCTCAACCAATTCCCTCTTTGATGGCGAATCAAGCCATCACACTCTTATCCTTATCTTTATCTGATGTCACATTTATAAGGCCAATGTCTTCTTAAGCTTTATCCTAGACTGCTCTAGAGCTTTTAATTCATTGTAGTACCCACATTGTCTTTCTTCTAGTTCAATTTCTGCTTTCTTTCTCTTTATTCCCCTAGTCTCTTTCTCAGTTTTTGTATGCTTATAATATCTGACGATCATTATTATTATTAGTAGGTAAATAGCAATAGTCAGTATAGGTGTTAATATTTCCCACTAAACCACCTCCAAAGTTACAAACCATTTTTCCACAGTTGTAAATTCTTTACTAATCGATTCACAAGCTCCATTGGCCTTTAATTCAGCCAAATCTTTTCCCAAATTAGTAAAATAACTGATATATTACCACAAATCTTTACTTTTGTCAGAAATATAAGTACAGCACTGTTGAACTTTTAGCATTCAACAGACTCCGCACTCCTTTGCAAGTAGGACGTCTAATGTATGTCTATTTTGTAACACCATAGATCTGACAGCAACCATTTTAGTATCTACGTCAAGGAAACCTCCTGCAGTATCAGTGGATAAACGGTCAACTACAGTAGAAAGTTTTAGAATTTTGTGAGAGTTTAGAATCACCCCTACTGATGGTATTATTGCACCGAAAATATCCACAATTATTTCAGCAGCACTTATTCCCTTTCTTAAACTGGTGTGTTTAAATTTGTTGGTTCCACTTGCTTGTCCCACGTGATACATTTTTTTGAAATACTATCCCCATATAGCAGCCTCCGTACCAGTGTTTTGGTAGCCTATAATAGAATTTTTTTCCCCACAGATATAAAGACTGGATTAAATCCCCCAAGATATAAACCCCAACCTCCCACAATTTGAAACGTGTAATCACATTCACTGGAACCAACAAACTTATTGTTAAATTCAGTTCTGCGTCTCAATATGCAAAACTTTCCTTTGTGTTGCCAATCCAGAGCCATAGCAGAGTGTGCATCAACCTTTTTAATTTCACCCTCCCGGTGTGCCCAAGGTGGAATTTTTTATTGTGTTTCAGACTTTTTCTGTATTTCCCCATTACTATCTTCAACTGAATTAATAAAGTCATTTCTATGCACATACACTGTGTCTATACTTTGTATTGGTTGGAAAAATTCACCCATTATTTCAGCACTTCGCTTACCTGGTACAATGTTCATATTTAACTTAAATTGGTATCTCGGAAAAAATCAAATCATAATTTGAATAAAAATCTTGAAATTGCCCTTTGAAATAGAATAAACTAGTAAGTACACTGCAAGAAATGCCATAAGTAATAGGGAAGTGATGGTATGTTACCCCCTCTGATACCGAGGTAGGTAGTTGCATGCACAGATAACAGTCTCTAGCATCTATAGTGTTGACGTACTAGTATAAGAGTTTAGTAAATACATTTTCAGAAAAGTCATTAATAGCTACTCTTTATATAAAGCTTTATCAGTTAGGTCATTAATTACAATTCCATCATTCTTTTCTTCCAACGGTTTAGTAAGAGGGATAGGGTTAATGTCATGCTTTACATAGACATGATGAGGAAGATTTAAAACAATAAGTAATAACACAATAATTATAGTAAAAGCAGCTAAGAAGCAAGCACATATGCGTTTACGTTTTAACAATACGGTATTTGGTTCTACCATCTCTCTAAAAAGGAACTCGTGTCTTTTGGATACATTTTCAGAATGCTTAATAACATAGAATTTGCAGCAAATATTTTCTGTTAAACTCTTTAAATGAGATTTTCTTTGTTTCTCCCACTGTTACAGCTCACAGGTTTAAAGTTTTGGCATAATTCGGTGTATATTTGTCTCTTCAATTATTCATAGGCCATTTATTTTATTTTTCCTCCTTTGAAGAATGTCCCTTATTGCAAAAGTCTCTCAGGGCAGTTTTTATGAGTTTAAATCCTTGAAGCAAAATGCTTGATATGCTTTCTCCCAGTCTTTGGCTGCTGCTAAATAAGTCCATTCGGGTGCAGCATATTTTCGATTTCGTACTTTAGCTCTTTTCGATTTTCTCACTGTGGGTCCCTCATCATCATCCGTATCACTCTGTTCAGATTGACTTGAGACTTTGATTACAGTTGGGAGTACTTTGTCTTCTGCCAAAATTTGTCTCAATCTAGCATTTCTTCTGAGCAAATGGTTTCCCCTTGTCACTCACTTCTCACTTGCACTGTTCAGTTGGATCAATGCCTAGTCAGGTCCCTCTCCGCATGACTCTCGTTACCTACAGGGACTGACTCTCTCGGACCCTCATTTGAAAAAGTACTTCAAGACCCAGTAGCTGGTGTCCCCCTATACTCTATGACTGACCTGAGTTGGATATCTCACTGTAACCACCAGCACATCCACTACAGGTACCACATTTTCAAGGGGACATGGGACTCCCCAAGTGTGGGCAGCATGTACCCAATTAGGCTGACCACCACATTTGACAGCAGTTGTGATAACAAGAATCACTTGATATGGCCCACGACAGCGAGGCTCTAAACTAGTTTTGTGCATGTTTTTCTTCACCAGGACCCAGTCACCGGGACAAAGGGCATGGGACTGCTCCTGTTGTGGTGAGGTGTCAGCTTCCTCAACCAGCTGAGACACAGAGCGGACCACTTCAGCCAATCCTTTACAGTAATCAAGTACCAAATCATCAATTCTATTTACTAGCTGATTGGCTGGGACTGTAGGCTGTCTCATAGCCCTCCCCATTATGATTTAGTGTGGGGACAGTCCAGTTCTTCTTTCTGAGGTACTTCTTAAACTCATCAACACCAAGGGCAAAGCATTAGGCTTTTTCAGAGACGTGGACGCGTCCACCTTTGCCAGACGAGACTTTAGGATTCCATTAACCTACGTGACCACTCCAGACGCCTCTAGTCGGTATGCACAGTGTAACTTCTGCTCAATTTGTAATGTTGCACAAAGCATTTGCATCACCTCATTGTTAAAATGAGTCCCTCTATCTGATTCCAAAGAGGTTGGAAATCCAAACCTTGGTATAAGCTCTCTAAGGAGTAATTTAGCTACAGTTAAACTGTCATTATGCCTAGTTGGAGAAGCTTCTATGCACCGTGAGAACAAACACTCAATCACTAGAACATATTTCAGTCCATTGCAAGGGGGCATCTCGATAAAATCGATATGCATCCTATTAACGGGTCCTCCAGATCTTCCTACATGACTCATTGTGAGCAGTTGTTAGAAATGGGGGTCTCTAGTTGGCAATGGTTTGCATCTTTTTCCAAGTAGGGACCATTCTTCCTAGTTAGGGTAAGGGGGGTACACTTTTAAAATAACCCCTGCTCACCCCCTTGGTAGCTTGGTACGAGCAGACAGGCTTATGTCAGAAGCAGTGTGTAAAGCATCTGTGCATGCATACAGTAACACAGTGAAAACACTACAAATGGACACCACACAAAAGGTTAGAAAAATAAGCAATTCAATATCTAAATCAAACAAGACCAAAAATGACAAAAAATCCACAATACAGTTCAGAAAAATAATATGCCATTTGCAGGACACCTTAAACTGGTTGAAATATCCACAAAGCACAGTTCTTCCGAGTTGGTAGCTCAGTCCGGGCTACTGTGATGCTGAAAACAACAGAGTCTAACAGTTCTGAAGGCAAGATGGCCACCGGACGAGAGCTCCTCCACTGAGCTCCTGGGTTAGGGATCACCATATCGGTCAAATATCCCTGTACAACCCGGCCATCCATCGCCCTGCTGCCCTCCTACATCATCACACAGCAACACAGCGCAAGCTTGGCCCAGCGGCACCGCACAGACCATCGTTTTGGACCCCTCTCACCTCAATTAGGACCGTCGGCCATCGATCAGAAGAGCTGGCCGCTCGATGAGTCCGTCGGATGCCTCACTGCTACTGACTGACGGAGCCCCAGCCGAGCGCTGCTCCGCGAATCCAGCCGACATCAACAGAGGGCTGGGTATCCATCTCCGACGTGGGCTGCTGGGGGACTGACCGAGGATGATCGCCCAGACTCTGAGGCATCGGTGAGTCCCCCCCCCCCGCTGCAGACCATTCAACAACCTGGGGGCCCCGAGCCTGAGACCCGCCGGGAACTAGCAGATTAGCGCAGAGCACAAAGGCGAGTTTCCAGCTGGCAACGGGAACACCCAGCTCGAGCCAAGTCCCTGGGGAGCTGTTGCCGCCTCGCCCCTGATGCAGGTTCCTCCATACCGGGAACGATCGCGCTCAACACTGCATGGGGTTCCTCGGAGCTGTGAAACGGCTGGGACCATCAAGGGTGAGCCTGTCCTGAAGTCACAACCCTGCAGAAGAGAAGCCCCCCACCATCAGGATCATAACCAGGGAAACCCCTCGATGTCCAGGCTGCAGGAGTGGGTCTACTATCAGATTTGTAGCTGTACAGTACAGCTGTTGGTCTGTAGCACAGCAGTTTTAATGCCCCAGCCATTTTGAGCACAGAACTGTTCCTCCATACTGCCTCAAGCCTATTCCCCACGAAAATGGCAGCAACTGGCAATGGCAATAGAAAGAGGACTACGCCATAAAAACAAACAAGGGTCTACAGCTGCACCTTGAGCCAGGCTCGATAAGGTGGCGGCCATCTTGGAATGGCTCTGACTTGCTATAGTAGTCAATGAAAGACTTGTTGGAACTGAAAAGTTCAGGGATCTACTTCTTACCTACGACCCAGCCACTTTTATTTGTTTATTTATTTATTTATTTTTAAATTCCTATGAAGATACTATCCAAATGATCACGGACATAAGGAATCCAATGACAATAAAGACACCGACAGGGACTACAGCAAAAGCGTAGATGTTTTGGGAAAGACAGTGGATTGCAGTATACATCAAAGAGGATGTCACTACTACCCAAGTACGTTTGAGCCTCTGCCCCAACGCTTAGACAGCCCGCTCCCTCAAGACAGTCCACCAGGGGACACATGCTGCTGTGATGTGGTTCCCTGCCTCTAAGAGACCAAGTCAGTCACTATAGCTTCCCTCGCTTGGTATGTGGAGACCCATCCCCTTTGCTGCTTACTGACCCATTTCGTTCCTATAGTGCCCAACCTAGCAAGCATGGCAGGTCCCGGCCTGACCGCTACTGGAGAAAACTCATATACCCTGGTTTACCCCCCAACCTCTCCAAAGCCGCTGCAAAAACTTTCAAGCACTCCACCCTGAAAAATCACCCTGAGACATTGATCTCTGTCCTGCGTTACAGCGCGGACAACGGCATAGTCATTAATGACCTCATTTTCTACTCCAGAAGAACCCCCTCTTGGCGCAATACCTTTGCGCACCTCCTTAATGTACGCGCAACCAGGAACATTCCACACGGCACTAAGCTCACAATAGCGCCCTCCTCAACCCTGCGAGCCGACCTCACCATCACCCTCTACAAAAGCGGCATCGTTTTGATCCAAGCCTCAACCAAAAACCTCAATAATTTTGCTGACCTTTTTACCCTCCTCAGAAACCATGTGCACGACCCTGGCAGGGCAACCAACACCGGCCTCGACGACCCTCCGACCAGCCTGCCTAGCGTGACTAGCCTCCCACAAACCACCTCCCTAAGGGTTTCCAACACAGTTCATCCTAACCCCTCTAGCTCGTCTCCCGGCCTTGCCAACACAATCGTCCCGAGACCTTTGGTCTCCTCCCCACTAACTCCCCACTCCGACTCTGAGACTCGACCTGTATCGTAGGTCTTTGGAAGCGTACCAGTCTCAGAGTCGGAGTGGGAGTTAGTGGGGAGGAGACCAAAGGTCTCGGGACGATTGTGTTGGCAAGGCCGGAGACGAGCTAGAGGGGTTAGGATGAACTGTGTTGGAAACCCTTAGGGAGGTGGTTTGTGGGAGGCTAGTCACGCTAGGCAGGCTGGTCGGAGGGTCGTCGAGGCCGGTGTTGGTTGCCCTGCCAGGGTCGTGCACATGGTTTCTGAGGAGGGTAAAAAGGTCAGCTAGCCCACAGACCACCCCTCCAAGTGTTCCTAACACGGTTCATTCTAACCCCTCTAGCACGTCTCCCGGCCTTGCCAACAGAATCGGCCCTAGACCTCTGGTCCCCTCCCCACTAGCTCCCCACTCCGACCGTGAGACTGAGACGCCCCCAAAGACCTAAGACACAGGTCGAGCTAGCCCTGCTATCCTATCCAGTATGCATGACGATAGAACTGCCTCTGAACCACTGCCCCCCTGTCCTTTAGCGCCTCCCTCTTACATGGATACCGAAACGCTGCACTACAGAGCTGCCAAAATAATTCAGAGCATCCATTCTTCCATTCTGGATCTAACGAACCTCCTTCACCTCGCCGAACTCTCCTTTGCTAACCTAAAGCCCCTGCTGAACCCCACCCCCCTTCTTATCACAGAGCTCCCCAAACACCCACTACCTCTATCCCTGAGACACCTTCGTCCTCGCAAGCATCCTTGCCACCTCTCGGAGGAGGAAACCCTAGCTCTCGTCCTCTCCTACAACCCTACCCTCGCCACACCAAGTCCGCTAGACCTCACTGAAAAGGAAATCCTTGCCATCCTCCGGGACTACAACGCAGCCCCAGTTACCCCATGCCTATTACACGTGAGGGCCGAACATCCCATCTGCACGGTCACTATCAACCCCAGCAGATCAGCTACCCTCCGTAACAGAAGTGTGATTAAAAGCAATCTAGCGCCTGTACCCCTGTCCGCCCCGACTCCAGACACTCCCTCCGACCCCTCTCTGACTGGTCTCTTAATTAACTGCCGATCGGCAGTTAAGCACGCCGCCGATATTGCTGCCCTCATCCTGAACAAAAATTTCGACTTAGCAATTCTAACAGAATCTTGGCTCAACGAATCCTCATCCCCATGCCTGGACCTCTTAGTCCCTCCCAACTATAACATTGCAAGGCTGGACAGGCAACCTAGCAAGAAAGGAGGAGGCATCGCCTGCATCTATCGCTCTAACCTTCTTGTCACGGAACTTCTGGCGGATACCACCGACTCCTGCGAATACCTCGCCCTCTCCATTTGCAGCAACTCCGCCCTACTGTGCAACCTGCACATCTTTTACCACCCCCAGGCAGGAATGACTCCTTCACTGACCACCTCATGGAAATTTTCACAGCTAAGAGTTCCTCCAACGCTAAAGACATTTTCCTTGGGGATTTCAACCTGCACTGGAATGATCCCAAGGATCCTCATGTCAACGCCATCAAAGACCTCCTGGCCGATCAAGCCCTGACCCAATCTTGCTCACTCCCAACTCACTCGAAAGGGGCCATTCTTGACTGGATCATCTCTAAGGAATCAACAGTCAAGCTTATCTCTATAGACCCATGTGACTGGTCTGACCACCACGCCATCGCCTTCCTACTACCTGGCACCCACAAGACTAGGGCACCGCAGCCGGTGATTCCTAAACGCTGGGTCAGAGACACCAAGAACCTGGACCACAGAGAACTGGAGGCTCGGTGCAAATCTGACCTCCCCCTCGCATATCACTACGGTCAATGACCTCAACGATCACTACTCTGCGACCATATCGAACATTCTGGATGACCTAGCCCCACTAAAACTAAAAAGAACCCAAATCAAAGATAGAAACCCCTGGTTCACTGGATCCCTCAACAATGAGAGGAGATCCCTCCGGCAAGCCGAAAGAATCTGGAGACAGCACCCCTCTGCCGCACATCTAAAACTTCTCCGCCAGGCCAGAAATACCTACAACAGGAACATCCTCAACTCAAAAAAGAATTCTTCAGATCGGAACTGGGGAACACCAAGAACAGACCCCGCAAACTCTTTGAACTGGTCAAACATCAATCCAACAAACTGGCCAAAACATCGAAAGAAAATCCCAAGTCTCTAATATCATCCGAGGAATTCGCCTCTTTTTTGCGGACAAAATCAAAGCCTTAGGTAACGAACTTAGCTCCGCCTCATACTCGCTACCCACTACTGACCTGCCTCCTCCTTCCACGCCGCCCCGACAGGCTTCACCTAAGAATCAAGCACACTGGACCGACTTCACACTCTACGACGAAGACTCCGTCTCTAAAATCCTATCTACCTTAAACCCGAATAACCATTTTAACGACCCGCTCCCTCCAACTGCCTAGCTGCCGCCGCCCAATCCATTATTCCTAGCTGGACTGCAATAATTAACGCCTCTCTCGGGCAGGGATCGATTCCTGACTCTCTGAAAGCCGGCCAAGTCCTCCCCATTTTGAAAAAGCCGTCGCTGGACCCAGCCTCCCCTGACAACTTCAGACCTATTTCCAACATCCCTCTCTTAGCTAAAGTGTTGGAGAAGTGTGTGCAACTGCAGCTCAGTCAACACATCAACAACTTCCACCTACTCGATGATTTCCAATCCGGATTTAGACCTGGACACAGCACTGAAACCACCATGCTCCACATCGTTGATGATGCCCTCCAAGCCCTTGACCAAGGCAAAACATGTCTCTTAATCCTCCTAGATCTATCCTCTGCCTTCGACACGGTCAACCATGGAAAGCTACTCGAACGCCTCAAACTCAGGATGGGATTGGATGGCTCTGTCCTAGAATGGTTTAGATCCTTCCTCCAAAACCGATCACAGAGATTCCTAATCAACGGCAACCTGTCTGCTCCCTCTCCGGTCACGATTGGAGTCCCTCAAGGATCAACGCTGTCCCCCACCCTCTTCAACCTTTACCTAGAACCGCTTGCCGAAGTCCTACGCACTGCAAATATCTCCTACCATATGTACGCTGACGACACTCAGATCTACATCAAAATCTCATCCCTCGAGGAGATTCTCTCCCTGAATGAGGCCCTGAAGCTGACCGTCCAATGGCTCGCCTCCAATCAACTCAAACTCAATGCAAAGAAAACAGAATTTCTCCTAATTTCCCCTCCTAAAACCAACACTGAGATTCAGATATGGATTAAGGCCATCACAGCCTTAAATTACCCACCGACCATTGTGGACTCGGCCAAATCACTGGGAATAACCCTCGACTGCAACTTGAACATGCGGGACCACATCAACTCGATGGCCAAATCAGCCAGATTCCACCTGAGCTACCTTTGGAAACTGAAACCCTTCCTTGACGCTCCCGACCTAAAAATGGCAGTCCAAGCACTAGTCATCTCCAGACTGGAATATGGCTGTTCTACCCTCTCGGGTCTACCCAAGATCTCCCTGGCACCTTTAAAAGCCTGCCTCAACGCGGCCGCCAGACTACTTACCGGCACAAGGAAATTCGATCACATTTCTCCACACCTGAAAGCGCTGAACTGGCTTCCTCTCGAGGCCAGGATACAGCTTAAGCTGGCATGCATCACACACAAGGCTTTATACTCAAACTCCCCTGCATACCTTGCACAGAAACTTGTGGTATCCGGAGGAATCAGAAACTCCCGGTCCGCCAGAGACCTCTTGCTCCAGCCTGCACGTTTTAGGAAAAAAAAAACTTACAATCGGGCTTTTGCTGGGGCCGCTCCAAGAATATGGAACTCTCTCCCACCCGTCATAAGAAGAATCCCCTCTCTGGCACGCTTCAAAAAGGAGGCCAAAACCTTCCTTATGGGTAAATTCCTCGGTTAAACTTTTACCTTCAACCACCACAGAGACCCTGATCAACTGCCGACTATTGCCTCCCTCGGATGACCTAGTCACCCCTCCAAGAAACCTGGGGCCTTGTCTTGAGTAACTGCAATGTAAACTGTACCTATGTATCCTTCTATCCCTTATGTATCCAGCACCCCGCCCCCACCCAATCGATTGTTTACTCTTGTGATTCCATGCCTTTTGTACAACCCTAGGATTCTGTAAAGCGCTCTGATACCCTAACGGGTCAAGTTCGTGCTCTATAAAACATAAAAATAAAATAAATAAAATAAAGTTCCAGCCTACCACGTTGCTACGGGCCAGCTAAAGCGTTGACAGACTCGTGAACAGTACATTTCTCATTGCGGCCGACACTTTGGTGCGAGCCGGTCGGGGCAACAGTCACGATTGCACCGCAAAAATGGAAGCGGAGAAGGGTGCGGTGCCCTCACAACGCGGTGTAGGCAGCGACCCGGTGACAATGATCCAGACGGCATCGGTAAGACCAAGGCTTATGGTGCGGGGTGAGGCGGTGCTCGATGTGGTGCTGGCAGGATGCAGTGCAGGCAACGGAGCCGGTCGATTTTTGGGTCGTGCAGCGACGGTGTAGGTGACGTCCAGGCAGGATGAAGCAAGACGGTCTGGAGTGCGGTGCCCACAGGACGCGGTGCAAACAACTGTTCGGTGACGATCGTCCAGACAGCATTGGTGAGACCAAGGATGAGGTGCGAAGTGTGGCGGGGCCTTCTGCAGTGCCTTGATGACACAGAAACCTGCGACAGACTCAGTGGCAGAGATGGCTGCTCCTTTCTTCTGTGGCAACTGAAACCAGCGGTTCCAGAGACGGTGCCTAGAAGGATGATGAGGTCTTTGCTGTAGCAAGACCTCTTGAACAAGGGGCAAGCTCCACTTCAAGCCCTTGGTGACACTTTACAAGCAGGATACACACACAGTCCTCTCCTTGGCAGAAAACAGTCACTGCAGGCCAACCCCAGACAGCACACAGCAAAAGGGCAGTAATTCTCCTTCAGCTTTTCCCAGCTCTTCTCCTTGGCAGAGGTTTCTCTTGAATTTCAGAAGTAGTCTAAAAGTCTGGGGTCTGGGCCCCACTTTTTATAGCACAAATTCATTTGTTCGCTGGTGGCAAAACCAGTTCTGTCCTCCCTGGTGCAGCTTCCTGGCAGGGGGTGGAGACCGCATTGTCCAAAGCAGGCCAGGCCCATTCAGGTGTGAAAGAAATCTCGTCCCCTACTCTGAATGCAGGCCAGGTCTATTCAGCCCAGCCCTGACTCACCCTGGTAAGACAGGATACACCTTAACCCCTCAAGTGGCTGTCTGAACAGAATGCACATCCCCAGCCCCTGTCACTCCAAAGCCAGACAGTCAATACCCACCCTAGCAGATGCACACAGGATGGCTAAGCAAGAAAATACCTACTTTCCAAAAGTGGTATTTTCAAACAATCGACATGGACCGGAAGAGTCATGAAGAAGGCCGGCATGACCCCTATCGAGGGGCACAGACTCATGGCCGAAACATGTCGACCACCGGGCAGTAAGGAGGGGTGCAAGGAGCACATTATATCTCCCAATCACCACCATCCTTCAGGTTTTTAACCCTGGCCGTAGGGCCCAGGAATAAAGTTCTAGGCACAGCGGCACCTCCGAGTTAGTTTTAACCCACACCACACTGCACTTTCACTTCTGACGTTCCCAGTCACTTTTGCATTGTTTCTCTTTTATGCTGTATTGTCTTCTCCTACCCTATTGCTCCACCCCAGGTGTGGGCTGCGCCGGGGTGTTTGGTAGCAGCCCTATGATGAAGCATGTCACACTATTAGTGTGAGTGAGGGCAGTATTAATACACACAGCACGTGCCACCATGAGACATTTAGATTTTATTGCTCCCTACTCCTTTTGGTGTGAAAAGTGTTGACTGGGGGTTCGGAGTAGGTGAGCCCGTTACCCTCACTCCTTCATTTTGTGTGTACTAGTGTTTTGAGCGGCGGCTCAGCCGCAGGGGGATACGGATACTTTGCATTTTGTTTGACTTTGGAAAGTCTACCAGCGCGCTTCACCATTACTCTTGTACTAT
Source organism: Calotriton arnoldi (assembly GCA_963921515.1). NCBI lineage: Eukaryota > Metazoa > Chordata > Amphibia > Caudata > Salamandridae > Calotriton > Calotriton arnoldi. Next base: position 1,280,284 of record CAWUFW010004639.1, read on the forward strand.
CCAATGGTAGTATTTAACTATCTTTATTGAAAATGGCACAGGACCAGGGACTAGCCTTCTGTGAGGAAATGGTAGCAGAAATCTTGGCGGGTCCCTCCTTATTGGGTGATGCAGCATTAAACCAAGTCCTCACAAAAGGGGAGGGATGGGATACTCTCTTGGAACTCAAGAGAACACATGTCAAGACCATACTCCACGGGGCAATCCTGACGGAATACCTGAGGGGGAACGCGGCTCCACGGGGACTCCTCATCACCAACGAACCCCTTATCTTCCTAGAGGATGCCGCGTTTAGACGTGATTGGGCAATAATTGGGTGGAAGTGCACCAGGGATTGGCTGGTTCTAATTATTAGTACAGCAAGAAGGCTAGCCGATACCCTGGTAATACAGATTCAGGCAAGTAAGCAGGGGTTGAAAACAGAGGTCATTTTAGCCACGTTTAATCACAAACTGGACGAGGTTAATACGGAATTGGGAGAATATCGGGATTACTTGATGCAATCCAAGATATCCAAATTACAGAAAGACCTGAAAAAGTTCTCCAAAGAGAAGGTCTACCCCTACACCAATGAGGAGTATGTCCAACAGAAACTGGCTGACATGAAGACAGGCACCCAACAGGGCAGAAAACGCCAGGACACCACCAGTAGCAGCAGCGAGAGTAGGGACTACTATCCTGTTTGAAGAAGAGTGGCGGTACCAGACACCGCAAGCCTTTATCTTGAACCTGGCTGAGATAGCCCTTACGAGGAATTTCTTCAAGTACGAGGGCACCCTTTACCTGCAGACCCACGGGACCTCGATGGGCAGCACCTTAGCCCCGAGCCTGGCAGGTCTGTAAGTGGGTGCCTTTGAGAAGATTGAAATCTACGACCCACATTGCCCTTGGAGAGATAACATAGGACTGTGGCGTTGCTATATCCATGACGTCCTGCTGATTTGGAAGGGTGATGAACAGTCGGTCACCCGGTTCCTTCACTGGTTGAATCACAGGAACCCCCTGCTTCATTTTACATCAACAGCCACCAAGACAGGGCTCCCCTTCTTGGACCTTATGATTGAACCTAAGGAAGGTAAACTCCATACTAGAGTGTATCATAAGCCCACGGATAAGAATGCACTATTGGCTTATGATAGCTTTCACCCCAAATCCCTCAGGGACAACCTGCCAGTGGGGCAATTCTTCCGATTGCGACGGAATTGTACAGAAAAGTCCACGCTCCTCTCCAATAAACTCACACAGTGGGGATATCCAGTACGTACCATTGCTAGAGCCAGAAAAAGAGCTACGAATGCCAACATGGACAACCTACTGGAGAAAACAAATAGGCCCGCTACAGATAAACCAGTGTGTCACTACGTTCAACACAGCCTCCCACCAAATCAAACAGGTGGTCCTGAACATTGGAGCATATTAAACTCAAATGGCATGAAAATTGAAAAACCCTTGTTCTCCTTTAAAAGGAGTGCCAATTTAAAAGATCCGTTGGTCCACACCAGACCTATCACTCCTCAACAAAGGAAAGTAGCAGCACCAGGTCATCTACCTCCCCTTCAGGGTCTCTCACGTTGCGGATCATGCACTGTATGCCACCTGACGAGTAATACCAAATCCATCGATGTTGGACTTACCTATCCGTGGGAACAGAGGTCACAGACCAATTGTAATTCTGACTGTGTTATCTATCTCATCACGTGACCGTGCCACATGCAGTATGTGGGCATGACCAGCCGGAAGGTTAAGACACGCATTATGGAACATCGCAGCACAATACGATGTTTGAAGTCTAATACCAAACTGACTGCACACTATCTTGAGAAACGCCATACCATCGAGGACCTGACTTGGACAGTCATTGAGAAACCCATCATGAACTCCTCTATCGGGGATAGGACAAGGGCACTCCTATTGAGAGAACAGAAATGGGTCTATCGCCTGAAAAGTCACCTTGTTGGCCTGAATGACTATATTCCGTGGCATGCCCTGAACAGATAGGCGCCAGTCCTCTGATAGCAGGATCATTGTGTCTTTGGAATATCATATACGGGTCTTTGCTCTGCAGAACCAATTACTATTTTGGTGCCCTCTTATGGTGGGGAATAGGCTTTGATTGTGCGACTTTGTATAACTTCCCACCCCTCAAACAACACCCCCAACACTCCCCCATTTTTCATACATTCCTAGGATGTGATTAACACCTCATGGAGTGTTGCTAATATTGCCTCCTACCTCCATTGTTATACACGCACAATATCAGTGTGCCTTTATAATAACAATATGGATTTTGTCTTACACATGTATTATTGTGAGATAATCTTTTTTGAGCCAGACTATGCTACACACGTATAGCAATGTCCAATGAGCAGGAAAAATGTGGCTACAAGGGACCCTTCGATATAGTCCTTGACTCGCATACACGATTAGCGGTTATGGGCAAGCCTCCTCCTGCTCACTATTTGGAGGTAACTATGACAACGGGGACGCGGGTGTCATGGGGCGCATCTCTGCCTCTGTCATGAGCTGGCCGGCGTGCATTGTGATTACGTCACCGCATGGCCTACACGCCTCACGTGACCGGAACTTTTCTGTTCTGGGAACAGCAATAAAATGAAGGCTGTCTCTCGTCTCCACTATGAGCCTACACGGCGGGAGGAGCATACAGGAGGAGTACCACCCTTGGAGTAGTAAGGAGAGAGGGGGCACGCTGGGGGCACTCTTTGAGGGGACGCAGACTGTAGACTTTCCCGTATTGGGAACCTGTTGTTTGTTTTACGTGATTGCGCCTTGCAGCACGAGGCGGTTTACATTTCTGTTTTTAAATACAAACACAATGCGGCAACATTAGTTTGTGTTAGGGGCTGTGTTTAAAAATGTTATAATGATTTGCTCACGATCAACACTTCCCTTTACATTTCTGAACTCTGAACCTAAGAGGGTCCTAGTGGTGTTACAGAGGTTCTGACACCACATGTAACGGGTGTCTACCTTAGCACATAGCAGTAGCCTAGCAAGGCACAAACACTCTTTCAGACTATTTGACTTGATCGCGTCTTACAGCACGAGGATGTTGAGCTGTTCTATTCTTATAATACATACACAGTGCGGCAACAGTTGTTTGTGTTAGGGGCTTTATTTAGATATGTACTAATCATTGGCTCACAACCCACACTGCCTTACACGGGCCCTGACTCTCTACCAGAGTGGGTCTTAGCCTTTTCTATAGAGGTTTTTTTGACACTACAGGCACCGTATGTCTACCTGAGCAGATGGTGGCAGCTTAATGGTCAACAGGCACCCCTTCAGTTCAGGTGCGTGGTGGGCGCGACACAGATAATTGCTGCTGTTATTCTGGAATATTCCAGGATGCGTTATGATTATTAACAACTACTACATTTTCCCTTTTCTTCCATAGAGTGTGACTATAGGGGGTCTCTCCTTGCCTACCGCCATTTCAAACACTACTTAGGGCCCGATTCCGATCTCGCTTGGAAAGCCCTACGACCAACTCCGTCCCGTAGAGCTTTCCGACCGACTCGTGCTCTGGGGCTCCGAGCGACACAGTACGATGTGCTGAAGCGCTGACGGACTCGGGTCGTTTGGAGCACCATTGAAGTCAATGGGAGCCTGTTGTACGTCGCGTACATGGGCTTCCATCGTGAAAATGTATGTCTTGGAAAAGGGCACCCCCTGTCGCGTGTCCGCGTCGGTGCCCCCCACAACGTTCATGCATGGGTGAGGGGGACCCCTGGGTCCCCCCGCTGTACGAGTCGTAGGGCCCTGGGTGAAGGGGGGTCCGGCGCGGACCCCCGAAGTATGCTTCCCGGAGCATTTTCGAGCCGGAGGCTCCGACTCGCACCGGCTGCTCGCAACATGCATCGTACTTGGCCGGCCGGAAACCGTACGCATTGCATTGTACGCGTCGGACAGATTTGAGTCGCTCGGGAGGCATCGCTGAAGGGTACGAGTCAATCGTAGCGCGAGGCTTGAAGCGCATCGTACTTGCTCGCTCATACAGCTGTACGAGTCGCACGGAAATCACATGTACAACTCGGACTCGCTACTGACGGATGCTGCTAGGAGCCCTACTGAGCAAGATCGGAATCAGGCCCTTAGTGTGAAACTCGGTGAGTAAAGACACACTATACTCCTCCTGTTGTAGTAGGTGGAACGTGCATTTACAGTGCATGGTGTTTGTGACGTGGGTATTGATTCCTAGTTGGAAGAGGACATGTGCGAATGGTTGGTTAAAGAAACCTTTTTTCTCCATAGATTATGGATATGAGTTGTGTCTGGGCATTTTACCCGGGTCATTGGTGGATTGAGTGAGTTAATGGAATTCACTTGATTGTGTATGTATTCTGATACATATAAAATTAGAAGCATGAGGGTGAATATTGCTTCTAATGTCTCTCTCTGGCATGTCTCTTATTCCCCTGTTCCTTTCAGTAAGATCCACGATTTGACCCTCTTATCTCGAGTAGAGGTGGGAGTATTGAACAGTTTCATCGGGACCGGAAGAGTCCTGAAGAAGGCCGGTGTGACCCCTATCGAGGGGCCCAGACTCACGGCCGAAACATGTCGACCACCGGGCAGAAAGGAGGGGTGTAAGGAGCACATTATATCTCCCAATCACCACCCTCCTTCACGTTTTTAACCCTGGCCGGAGGGCCCAGGAATAAAGTTCTAGGCACAGCGGCACCTCCGAGTTAGTTTTAACCCACACCACACTGCACTTTCACTTCCGACGTTCCCAGTCACTTTTGCATTGTTTCTCTTTTATGTTGTATTGTCTCCCCCTACCCGATTGCTCCACCCCAGGCGTGGGCTGCACCGGGGTGTTTGGTAGCAGCCCTATGATGAAGCATGTCACACTATTAGTGTGAGTGAGGGCAGTATTAATACACACAGCACGTGCCACCACTAGACATTTAGATTTTATTGCTCCCTACTCCTTTTGGTGTGAAAAGTACCAAACTGCGCACAGACACTGCAGTGGCAGGTCTGAGTTACATTTACTGGCTGCTCATGTGGGTGGCACAATCAGTGCTGCAGGCCCACTAGCAGCATTTGATTTACAGACGCTGGGCAAACACAGTACACAGTACTAGGTACTTACCAGTAAATCAAATATGCCAATCAAGGAATAACCAATCCATCACAACAATTTCCAGAGGGAGCACTTTCACTTTGGCACTGACAGCAGTGGCAAAGGGCCCAAAGCATCTAGACCAGCAAAAACGAAGTTCAACGCACAGCAAAATAGCAGGAGGCAAAGGCAAAAATACAGAGGAAACCCACACCAGTGCTGCCAGGTCTAACAGTAGTGTTTTCTTTCCCACATTTTGTTGTTGACATATTACTTACCTCTGGCATAGCACCTCTGCAACAGTTGGAATAGGTGTTTAAACCATGTTTGTCAGAAAAGACGCATCATAGCATCTCTCCCAATGTGTGCAGGACAGTGGTGGTTTCTTCCCATTGGTGACAACAAACTAATAGGTAAGACTGGTCTCCCATCTGTGTATACCCACACTTCATCTTCCTGCCTTTGTGTGCAACCTGCCTTGATCCATCCCTGTCTTTCCGTTTCCAACACTTCATCCTGTAATGCTTTTATTTCCTCCCATGTTTCTACAACTGAAAACATCAGCCTGCATTCTGTGACATCAGGTTGTTTTTTTAATGGGTCCCCATTGAAGAAATAGAATTTAGGGTGCAATAGCACGCGGTCTCATCCGCATAGCGGCTGCCAACCGTCACATAATCATATCTCTGTCAATGAGCTGGACATTTTACCACCGCAATTTGGGCAGGCAATTGTAATGACAGCATTAGAATTTTACCCACTCTCTCCATTTTGGATGGGTGAACCCGAAGAGGTCATGAACCCACACTGAGACCACAACTGCCTAAAATCATGGACAACCTCAAAACCATATTGGCTGTCCATGAAAATGGTAACTCTCAGTTGTTCAGTAATGCTGCAAGCCCTGGTTAGCGCAATCAATTCAGCCACCTGGGCTGAATACACTCCTTGCAATCACGAAGCTTCCACCACTCCCACAACTGTACAAATGGCATGTGCAGCTCTCAAGTTTCCTCCTGCATCTCTCAAACATGATCCAGCCACAAACAACACATGATCTGACTCAGGTAATGGAACATCCAGAATGTCTGGTTGGGTCTTGGTGCACAACTCGGTCACGTCCAAGCAGTCATGATCTTCCTCATAAATCACAACTTCATTTCCAGGAAAGGGCATCAATGTAGCCAGATTCAAATGTGTACATCGCACAAATGACACATTCCCAGCACCCAGTATCAACTGTTCATATTTAGTTAACCAGCTACTTGTGAGATGTTGCGTTCAGGTACGAGTAAGCACGACTACCCCAACACCACCGCCCTCCTAGAAAATCTCACCAACATAGGACTGAAGCAACTTGTCACTGCCCCCATGCACACAGCAGGACACACACTCAACTCTGTCTTCGCAGGAGGAAACAGAATTTCCTACAGCCACACCATGGAACTGCTTTCGACGGACCACCACTGCATCCATTTCTTCTTCAGAAAACCCACCATGCACAGGCATGCACTCTGCCTCCCCCACCGAAACTGGAGCAAAGTCACCAAAGAACAGCTCACCACCGCCCTCACCAGCACTCCACCTCCAAGAACAACTTCCTCCAAGACAGAATCCTCACCAATGCTCATAACTACAAAGAACTCTTCTCCATCATCTAGGAATTTGCCACAGCCGTTAGCGAAACAACCGACGTCCCACTCTCTCACGACCTCTGCAACAGACTCAGCACCTTTTTTCACCTCAAGATTAAGACCCTCAATGACAACTTCAACAACTAAGACCTCTGCACCACTTCAGCCCCCACCCCCAGTGACGCCTTCCAACAGACCCTACTCATCGAGACCCAACTCACGACAGAAGACACCTTAAAGACCATGAAGAGCATCTACTCCAGAACACCCTCAGACCCCTGTCCCCCCACATCTTCCACAGGGCCGCCATGGCCATAGCACCCGAACTATGCCGGACGATCAACTGCTCCCTCGAGACCGCCACATTCCCCGACGACTGGAAACACGCCGAAGTCAACCCCCATCCAGAAGAAACCCTCTGCAGGTCCGACTGACCTCAAGAACTTCAGGCCTTCTTACTGCTTCCATTCGCAACCAAGGTCATCGAAAAGGCTATCAACACCCAGCTAGCAAACTTAATCGAAGCCAACAACGTCCTGGACATCTCCCAATCTGGATTCTGCAGCAATCACAGTAACAAGACCACCCACCTCGCCGCCACCAACGACATACAGGCCCTACTCGAACAGGGCCAAATTGCAGCCCTCATCCTCCTGGACCTCTCAGCTGCCTTCAACAGCGTCTCCCACCACACACTAGCCACCAGACTCCACAGCCCCGGCATCCGAGGAAAGGCCCTCGACTGGACACACTCATTTCTCACAGGCAGAACTCAGCAAATCAGACTCCTGCCCTACATAGCAGAACCGACAGAGAACAGATGTGGAGTACCCCAGAGATCCTCCCTCAGCTCCACCCTCTTCAACATCTACATGGCCCCCCACACAACCATCGTCAGAAATCATGTGCTCAACATCGTCTCCTACGCCGATGACACCCAGCTCATCCTCTCCCTAACAAAGGAACCCAACATCACCAGGCACAACTTCCAAGAAGGGATGAAATCCATCGCCACCTGGATGAAGAAGAGCTGCCTGAAACTCAACTCAGAGAAAACAGAAGCCCTCATCCTTGGCTCCAGCCCCTCAGCATGGAACGACACCTGGTGGCCCTCAGAAGCCCCCCCACCCCGACAGACCATGCACGGAACCTCAGCATCATACTGGACTCATCACTCACTATGAAACGCCAGATCAATGCCGTATCCTCGACCTGCTTCAACACCCTCCGCATCCTTTGAAAACCGGTCAGATGGATCCATTCCGAAACCAGAAAAACAGTCGTGCACGCCCTCATCACTAGCAGACTGGACTACGGCAACACCCTCTATGCCGGAATCAACAAAAAACTCCTTTGAAGGCTACAGACCATTCAGAACGCTGCAGCCAGACTGATCCTAGACCTCCCCCATCACAACCACATCACCCAACACCTCCGCGATCTCCATTGGCTCTCCATCAAAAGAAGAAAAACTTCAAGCTCCTCATTCATGCATACAAGGCCCTCCACAACATCGGACCAGCATACCTAAACAACTGCCTCTCCTTCCACGCCCCCAAGAGAAACCTCAGATCAGCCGACCTCTCCCTGGCCTCCATCCCACGCATCTACAAGACCAGGATGGGTGGAAAGTCCTTCTTCTACCTCACAGCCAAGACCTGCAACGACCTTCCCCTCCACTTCCGGCAAAGCCCTACAATGCTCCAGTTCAGGAAGGACCCCAAGGCCTGGCTCTTCAGATGATCCCAGCACCCAACAGAGCAACCCCCCCTTGCACCTTGAGACCCTTCAAGGATGAGTAGCTACACTTTACAAACCCCTGATTGTTTGATTGAGTAAGCTAAATCTCAACAGAATGTGGTACATGCACTTTCAGCGGGTGACGCATTAAAATGCTCTCACACTGTTCCAAACTCACACATGTGGCAGCACTGCCTTTAGACATCCAGGCAATGCAGCAGCTACAGGATCTAATGTAGCTGAGGAATATGCAACAGGACTGCGAGCAGTTCTATGCATTTGCGTGAGATCTGACAATCCACAACCTTTGCGCTCACTAAAGAACAGAGTGAAGCTTTTTTTAAAGTTGATCGTTCACAGTGCTGGAGCTCGGCACAAACTCTCTCGCAGTTTGTTAAAAGAGTGCATGCATTCATCATTCCATGGAACTGGATGTGACACATCCTTGTGTGTAAGCCTCTGAAGTAGCTTAGCTGTCAATCAGAAATGTGGAACCCATTGTCAGCAGTCGCCAACCATTCCCAAAAACTTGCAAACTTCTTTTTGTGTGCTTTGCGGATTTTTCTGCAGAATGGCAGAAATCCGATCCTGTAACACCTTTCTGGCTCCTTTTTCGATGTGATGTCCTAAGTAGAGGGCCTCCCTTCTGCAAAACTGCAACTTTGTTGGTGACACTTTATGCCCACTCACTGCCAGATGATTCAGTAATGCGATGGTGTCACATATACAAGCCTCCGGAGTACCTGACATTACCAAAAAGTCATCAATGTACTGTACCAGAACAGAGTGATTTGGCATTACCAATGATCCCAAGTTTTTTTTCAATATTTGATTGAAGATGGACAGACTCTCCGTATACCCTTGTGGAATTCGGCACCAAGCCAAGACACGGTTTCCGAACCGGAAGCAAATAAATATTGGCTATCCGGGTGTAAGGTAATGGAGAAGAAAGCTTGACACAAATCAATGACAGAAAACCACTCAGCTTCACATGGAATTCGATCTAGTATCACGGCTGGATTTGGCACAATTGGACAACATGGTATCACAATCTGATTAACTTTGCACAAATCCTGTATGATCTGATACTTCACGTTCGGTTTCTGAATTCCCACAATAGGTGAATTACATGGGCTGCCCATGATCTCCCTCAAAATTCCTTGTTCAATAAGTAACTCAATCAGAGGTGTTAAACCTGCGATAGTGTCAGGGCTCAGATTATACGGTGGAATTCGAGGGAATTCAGCATTTGTTTTCAAAGTGATCTGTATTGGAACCACTCCTTTGATCAGACCAATATCCTTTCCCGTGAAATCCCAAACTTCAGGTAACACGGTGTCTCTCAATTCTAAAGGTAAATCATCACTTACTAATAAAGGAAATAACCCTTCGATCTCAGTCTCTTGTTTTGCCATTTTGAATACAATATCTTCACCATTAGTATGAAACTCTATTCCTTTCAGAGTACAATAGATGGAACAATTTAATTTGCACAACAGGTCTCGACCCAAACGATACACTGGACTGGAATCAAATATCACAAATTTGTGCAGACCCTCAAACGATCCTATTTGTACCTTAACAGGCTCAGTTACAGGGGTTGGCATTAATCGATTAGAGACTCCTACAACTTGGATTCTTTCTCCTGAGAGGGGTAGGCTGGGAACTTCCGCTGTTCTCACAGTGGAACAGGTAGCACCAGTGTCAACAAGAAACAAAATAGGTGTTCCATTTACCTTACCGTCCACATAAAGACTACTCTGGTCTACCTCTAAGGATGTGCCAAGCATGCATTTCTCCTCCTCTCTCAGGCACCGTCATTGGGACAAATCAGAATCACTGTCATCAATCTGTATCAAGTATTGCTGAGTTACCTTCGGATTTGTGTCAATTTGATCATTAGTATGGAATCCCATGTTCACATTACATTTCTGTACCTGACTGTTCATGTGGGGCATAGGAGCTTGAGGGTGCAGAGACAGAATATCGATGTAGAAATATCGAATTGCCTTAATATCGAGTGAAGAACATCGATGATCCAAAATATTGTGGTAAGTTTTTTCGTTGTTAAAAATATTGATTTTAATGTAATGCAGAAATATCGATTTTGTAAATTTCGATGTTAAAAATATAGTTGTTAATTATATTGATTTTTTGTTTTTGTTTAATATTGGTATTTTTTATTGTTAATGTAGTATTAGTTATTATATATTTTATAAAAATATTTTAAGTTAAAATGTTTGTATTTTTTTCAATTAAGTTTTAGGAGTGGGATGTTGGGTTTATAGGGGATAAGGGTGGGAGTAATGTAAACAAAAATTGAAACATTTTTAAAAATGTAAATAATTTTTGTAAAAATTTAGTAGTGGGATGTTGGGTTTATAGGTGACAAGGGTGGGGAGTAATTTAAAAATGTTGGAATAAAATGTAAATATTTTTAAAAATGTAAACATTTTTAAAAATGTAAATAATTTTTGTAAAAATTTAGTAGTGGGATGTTGGGTTTATAGGGGATAAGGATGGGGAGTAATTTAAAAAAATTTAACATTTTCAAAAATTGTAAACAATTTTTGTAAAAATTTTGTACATTTTTTTAATTTAAAAAAAAATAGGAGTGGGATGTTGGGTTTATACCGGACAAGGGTGGGGAGAAATTTAAAAATATTGTTTGTAAATCTTTTTAATTTTGTGGATTTTTTGAGATAATTTAGTAGTGTGATGTTGCATTCATAGGGGTAAGTGTAGGGAGTAATTTTTGAATGTTGTTTAAAATTACATTTTTATTAAAAGTACTTTTTGAAATATCGAAAAATTTTAAAAAATGTTACATTTTAAAATGTTACAAAATTTAAAAAATGTTTAGGTTATACCTATTTTTGGATAGATTTGTTTACATATTTTCTGATTTATTTAAAAAAAAAAAATTTAAAGAAAAATATGATTAGTTTATTAATTTATAATTTTGTTATAAAAATTATGTTTGGAAAAAATGTTTTTTTTTAAATTGAAAATTTTTGGGGATATTTTGAAATTTTAATTTTTAAATGTATTTGTAATTTACATTTTTACATTTCAATTTTTTCTGTTTTTAGTAAAGTAGTTTTAAAAAATGTAGAATTTAATGATTACATTTTTTTAGATTTTTAATATTTTTAATTTTTATTTAAAATAATTTTTTGTACATCATTTATAAAACATTGTGTTAAAATTATAATTTTGTTAAAAAGAATTAAATTTAAGAAAAGTATATATTTATTTTGGTCAAAAAAGCTTTTTTAATTTTTATTTTATTAAGTAGAATTTGTATTTGACAGTTGGAATAGTAATTTATTATGGTTTATTATTCAGCACTTTCCCTGAGTTTAGTTGGTTTTGAAGTTGGAATAGTAATTTAATATGGTTTATTATCTAGAACTTTCCCTGAGCTTATTTGGATTTGGAGTTGGAATAGTAATTTATTATGGTTTATTATCCAGCACTTTCCCTGAGTTTATTTGGTTCTGAAGTTCAGGTCAGGTCAAACAGCTTTATTCGACTGAATGAGTCATAAAAGCATTTAGCAAATACAGATAGAAAACGGATAAAACATTTACCACAATGCAATACATAGCCTGAATGAAACAACATACAAAAGTAGCCTTAAAAAGATAAAATATTTACAAATGTCTTTAAAATCGATTATGTTAAAACCTACTTTTAAGCATGATAAATTTTACAATTCTCAATGTGTTACCAATCAAGTTACACTCTTGGTTCAATCTTACATCTACCGGAGTAACTCAAGTAAGTACCTCACTTTTCTTAGGCTTGTCGCAGGGAATTGGATCTTAGTACCCACGACCACCCTAAATATTTAGCCATTGCTATAACGATGGTTACTGTTGTATCAGTGCGCAGAATTCTTTCGGCATCACAAGCCCTTCTAGTCCCTAAGAGCTTGCAAATCGGTAACAGCCAGACACGACGTGGAACATCATATCCAGCACAAACAAATAATAGATGTGCCAATGATTCTACGCTATCCTTGCATATCGGACACACTTTATCACTAAGTGCGTTCCAACTAGCAGTAAATGCTCTCAATGGCAATGTACCTTCCCTAAACTGGAAATACAATTTCCGATCAAGCGGCTTAGTGATTTGATCCCAGTATGACTCCAACTTCGGGGTAACTTTGAATTCCAAAAAATGGCCAGTTAGGGAGGAAGGCTCACTAGTTCTGTATGCGTTATACTGGACCCATTCCCAATACTTATCTTTCAAAACCTTCTTAGTTGGGAAGGCAGAGTTTCTCGGGTCATTCCACAATAAAATCAGGCCAATGTTGGATAAAATGTCTCTGACCGCCCATAACCATTTTATGCGGTGAGAGGTATCGGCCCTTATTATATCCTGAAACCCTGCTGCATGTCCTGCAAGTTCAGGTGTAGTCCATATTCTCTGCCAATACAAAAGGGGACGTAGTTTGGCTATTGCCGCAATAGGTTTCCTCCCTAGAACATACAGTAGCGGGTACATTGGGGTACTTTGGGGTAGCCTGGTAATTTTCCTCAAGAACCTGTTTTTTGAGGATGTAAGGACAGATATGTTCTCACACCCCCAGAGTTCTGATCCGTATAGGGCAGAACTAATAACTTTCATATTATAGATCTCTAATGCTGGGCTAATGGGTTTCGTATAAGAGATGTTATATTCTGTGTGTAACACCCCCGACAATTGCCTGTGTTTAAGAGATGCTAATTCAACCTGATGGTTCCATTTCAGGTTATCCTGAATATTAACCCCTAAATAAGTGAACTCTTTAACTTGTTCAAGCGGCCTTCCATTCATTTGGAATCCCCCCTTTAAGGCCCTTTGTGTATTAAATGCCATTAATCTTGTTTTCGCCACATTGACCTCCAAACCTCGCTGTAAGCAGAACTCCTCAACATTTTTTAGGGCTTTCCGTAGTCCGATTGGGGTCTTGGAGATGATCGATGTATCGTCCGCAAATAACATTATGGGGATTTTTTCTCCTGCTAATTTTGGAGCGTCCACGTGGTTAGAGCTCATCCAATTCACTATTCCATTAATATATAATGAGAATAGTGTCGGAGCCATCACACATCCTTGTCTCACTCCTCTTTCTACGGGGAACGCTTCAGTAACTTCACCCTGACTCCCCCATCTAATTTTGGCATTGTTATCCTCATGTAATCTAATGATGAGTGTCAGTAATTCAGTCGGCATCCCTAGCTCTTGTAAGACATTCAAGAGTTTGGCTCGCGGAACAAGATCAAATGCCGACTTAAGGTCAACAAAAGCGGCATACAAACTGCCCTTGCCCAAAGTCACAGTCTTCCAATAGAGCAGGACAAAACTAAACACCTGATCTATAGTGCTAGTAAAAGCCCGGAACCCTGCTTGCAAAGGAGATAAGACCTTAAACTCATCGATCCATTCCTGCACTTTATTCAATACCAATCTCCCCATTACCTTTTGCATACAGTCAATTAAACTAATTGGCCTGTAATTCCCTGGGCATGACTTGTCCCCTTTCTTAAAAACAGGTATAATTTCTGCTCCTTTCCAGGAGTCTGGAATAGGGGTTCCCTGGGCAATGGCATTAGTCAACAAAAGGATATAGCGGCACCATTTATCTTTATCATAAAGGAAGACATCTCCAGGTATGCCATCTGGCCCTGGTGCCTTTCCAACCATAATCGATCTAAGTGCTGTTTCGACCTCTGCCCTGCAAAAGGCCTCATCTTGATACAGTACTCTACTAAGGTCCCCATTCACTACACCTGCTTTTAGGGCATATAATAATTCACCCAGTCCTTCTGAGATACATGGGGGCCGATTCCGTTTCGGGCCGGAAAACGTACCGACCGACTCGGTACGGAAATTTAGTCCGACCGACATGTACCGGCGCTGCCCGATCCGCGTAGTACGATGCAATGCATGTGAATCACGACCGACTCGTACGGAACACAAGCCGAACGACCGAACCGCACGGAAACCAGCTATCCGGCCGGAAAACCACGCGAATCGAACCGACCGACACGCACCAGGAATAAACCTGACAGAAACGTACCCGCTAACTCCGACCCGCTAGTACAATGCAATGCGTGTAAAACCAGACCGAGTTGCACGGAGCTCAAGCCGTATGACCGACACGCATACAAAACCGAGCCGAAGCAACCCAATACTCCGCGACCGACGCGTACGCCGCACATAAAACACAGCAGAAACACAGCTTGAAAGACTCGGAGAAGCTCGCACGAGCCAACTGCAGCGTCCTACTCGGTCAGAAGAACGTCTCCTACATGCCCCAAAACTACAAAGGAAAAAATACAAAAAAAAGGGCCAAACAAGCAATGACAAAGTCAATAAATACTGGGGGGGGGGGGAAATGGAACAAAGACACACCCACAACTCCACCCATATAAAGGCCACAAATCCCTACCATGATCCTTTGCAAATTCAACTGACCTGCCAGCAGCACAGAACACCATCAGACAGCAACCACAGACACACCCACAACTCATCCATCACACAAGCCACACACCATTAGCACCTCCCTAATAGCACCCTCACATACACCCAGCAAAACTGACACTCACCTACCCTCACTTGCACACTCACACACACCAATCCCCACCACCACCCATCACCATGCCCCCAAAGAAGAATCCAAAGTTCCTAGACAGTGAATTGGAAGTGCTGGTAGATGAAATCCTCAGGGTAGAGCCACACTTGTTTGGTACACTGGTCCAACAGACCCCCATGTCTCAGAAAACCAAGATGTGGGAGAGGATCGTCGACAGGGTGAACGCACAATCACCATGTTTGCGCACAAAGGAAGACATCCATAACAGGTGGTATGATGTGCGCAGGAGGGTCAAGGCCCTACTCAAGAAGGATTACACCTTGAGCCATCGCACCGGCAGTGGCCCTCCTGCCAAACCAGTATACCTCAGGCCCTGGGAAGAGAAGGTGCGGGCCATCCTACCACCAGAGAGCGTACATGGACTAACAAACATCCCAGAGCCTGGTGAGTACACAACCAATATACCCAATATCGTGTGACAATACACACACATCACTGTCAAGGGGATAGTCAAACCATGCACCGTTAGCAAAGCCACAGTAACCAAAACATAATCATTCCAAGATGTGTATGTTAGTTAGACAAACACAATACCTGCCATCCCATAGTGATATGTAACTATGTCATGACATGTACAAACCCAACAACAAATAGAGCAAGGCAGCGGCACAAATCTAACTAACAAACACTGTCAGACATTTTGCCACCACTAGAACACCACCTCACAGGGAAGCTCACTGAAAGGAAGGAATTCTGTGTATGCTGGTGAAGTCAGTGTAGCCAATAGCATAATGGGAGTTGTAGTCACAGATATTGCTCACCCTCACAATTGGCCCATCAACACCACTCTGAACCATGCTCACATCACAGGGAGTGGAAAAGAACTGACAAGATGGCTGACACTGGGTACTGCTGTGGGGAGCACAAGGCCCTGCTGGGAACTGTGCACCAACCAACAGCAGGACACCACTGACTGACATCCTGAAAGCAAACTTGCACTCCCTGCAATGGAAGCACGTTCCATGGTGGGATATCTGGCTGGGTGGGAAGGAGGACTGACAGCACTGACCATAGTCACCAGCAGCTGTTCTCACCCACACCCTTAACACAAACTCCACACAACTCACCTGGGAGAATGCATTGCCTCACACTCTAATTAAATATCCCACAAAGAACCACCCCCCTGGGTTATGCTGTGTGAAGCACAGGGACACTTCTGGGACTTGTAGCCAAGCTAACGCCAGGACAACACTGTCAGCCATCCTGTCAGCACAGGCACACTACCCCACAGGGAAGCAGAGTCAAAAGGAAGGAAGTATGGGCATGCTGGGAAGGGGGGTGTAGGCAATAGCATGATGGGAGTGGTAGTCACAGCTCAACATCCCCCACCCACATGGCCCAGCAAGCTCACACTGAAGCATGCACACCTCACAGGGAGTGAAAAGCCACTTCAAAGATGTCTGACACTGGTGCTCTGTTGTGGGGAGCACAAGGCCCTGCTGGGAACTGGGCACCAACAAACAACAGGACACCACTGACAGCCATCTTGCCATTGCTGTCACACTCACACACAGTGAAGTCGACTCAAAAGGAAGGAAGTATGGGCATGCTGGGAAGGGGGTGTAGGCAATAGCATGATGGGAGTGGTAGTCACAGCTCAACATCCCCCACCCACATGGCCCAGCAAGCTCACACTGAAGCATCCACACCTCACAGGGAGTGAAAAGCCACTTCAAAGATGTCTGACACTGGTGCTCTGTTGTGGGGAGCACACGGCCCTGCTGGGAACTGGGCACCAACAAACAACAGGACACCACTGTCAGCCATCTTGCCATTGCTGTCACACTCACACACAGTGAAGTCGACTCAAAAGGAAGGAAGTATGGGCATGCTGGGAAGGGGGGTGTAGGCAATAGCATGATGGGAGTGGTAGTCACAGCTCAACATCCCCCACCCACATGGCCCAGCAAGCTCACACTGAAGCATGCACACCTCACAGGGAGTGAAAAGCCACTTCAAAGATGTCTGACACTGGTGCTCTGTTGTGGGGAGCACAAGGCCCTGCTGGGAACTGGGCACCAACACACAACAGGACACCACTGTCAGCCATCTTGCCATTGCTGTCACACTCACACACAGTGAAGTCGACTCAAAAGGAAGGAAGTATGGGCATGCTGGGAAGGGGGGTGTAGGCAATAGCATGATGGGAGTGGTAGTCACAGCTCAACATCCCCCACCCACATGGCCCGGCAAACTCACACTGAAGCATGCACACCTCACAGGGAGTGAAAAGCCACTTCAAAGATGTCTGACAATGGTGCTCTGTTGTGGGGAGCACAAGGCCCTGCTGGGAACTGGGCACCAACCAACAGCAGGACACAACTGACTGACATCCTGAGAGTCAACCTGCACCCACTGCAAGGGTGGCATGCTTCATGGTGGGATAACTGGGCTGGAGGGAGAAGGAGGTCCGGATGTCAACCAATGCTGGCCATGCACACACCTCAACATTCACATTGAAATGCTTCATGTTGGCAGGACAATGTGCTACACCAATATCAACCTCTGACTGTGACAACTTAGGACAATGCAATGTACAGGCCCGCATCCAGAGGTACAGTCACAACTGTCAGGTGTTTGAACCATTGATGCCTGTAGAAACATAACATACATTGTGTGTCTCTTCCAAAAACAGGTGATGATGGGGACACAGCAGCAGATGATGAGGAGTCCCTGTCCCAGGCTCTGGGGGACCCTGAGCTCTCTGGTGTGGAACAGCCTCTGCCCTCCTCGGATGGCGAAGACCTACCTGGCCCCTCTGGTGTGAGTCATCATGCAGCACCAGCAGGACCACCATCTGCACCCCCTGCACCCACTCCTCCAACAACTGCCAACAGACAGACCACCCCCGCCGACACGGACAGACCAAGGACCACCAATGACAACAGCACAGGGACCCTGGCCCACCATGAAGCAATGGACAACAACCCCAGTACCAACCCCCAAGGGGGCCTAGGGTCACCTGTGCGTGCCACCGCAGGTCCCGCACATGTGGCCAGGGGTGGTGGGAGGGGTGGTAGGCAGAGGTCGCTGTTTGCAGAGGGGTCTAGACTGCATGATGACCCACAACTGGTACGCATTGCTGATGCGTACCAGAATAGCACCGGAGAGGTCAGCCAGGTAGTGGGGATCCTCAAGGACATTCAACAGCAGCAGGCTGCCCATCATGCCCGCTTGGACTCCCACATGTCCCATGTGGAGACACACATGTCTCGCATGGAGTCCAAGTGGGACACATTGGAAGACCTGACAGCGGTGCAGAGGGACATATTGACATGCCTCCGCCAGATTACCACCAACATGGCCACACCTCCCTGTGTGCCCACCACATCTGGTGCCGCAACAACTACAACTGCCACAGGGAGGGAGGATGACTCTGGTGGAGAGTCCTCTGCACCACAGCGGCCTGCACGTGAGGGTCCCCCCAAAAAGAAGAGGGGCCGTCCGAGGAAGGACAACTGAGAGGCCGATGGCCATGTACATCCCCCAGGAACCCAACACCTGTTCTGGAAATTCTCCTTTGTGTGCAAACTGTTCACCCTGTCAAATGCAACACAACTCTCCCACATGACATGGGGAGTTTAAGTTGGACTAATGCATCAGATGACTGTGGACTTTACTCAGGACATTTCTGCTACCAACACTTCCAACTCATCTGGGAACTTTGGATTCCAATCCCAATGTACAGCACCCACCATCCTGTGCACTATCCTCACACATGTATGTAAATAAACTCACTAATACACCATACTTGCCTCTGTTGTGATTCCAACGTTGTTTTTGTCATGGAGATGACGATCTGCTAAATGACACTGTGCATGCTAACTGCTACAGCAAGTTCAACACCGTCATGTGAGTCATGGAGACGTGACACATATGAGGGAGACACACCACTAGGGCAACACAACACATACACACCAGGGCCATCTGACTCATCGCCTACACTGATGTTGCCAGGAAATACAGTGGAATGCACAGACACCACACCTATTTACAGTCATTGTTAACTAGCCTACAGGTGCAGTAAGCAAATGTCAGTCAGATGTGTGACCACAGACAACGCACATCCCAAAGTGAAGCACAGGTTTATTACACATTTGCAACATGTTGTTTCCACTACAGATGCAAGGTAATCCCACGTGGCAGTGGCCACACAGTCAACAATTGTAGAAGAAATAAAGTCCAGGGGTGTGGGGCACATCACCTGTAGGGAAACGACTGCTTCCACCCTGGAAGTTGAATCATGGTGTCGGGGGATCCGAGTTGACCAAACAACTCTGAAAGCACCCTGTGAAGGACAGACATGTCACACAGTCAAAAGCACTGAAGAACAGGACAGAACTGCAATACTCATGCCCAATACATGTCACAAGATACCTACACAAAACCAAGTTAGCATGTCAACACTGTTGGGGAGTACAGACTACCTGTAAGGACACATCGCTGCACGCATCAAGTCAAGTAGCACATGGCCACACTCAAACAGCAACAGAGCACCACCAACACATATCATGCAAACTCAAATCATTGACATGACATCTCTGGATACTCACATTCAGCTGAAGAAGTTGGTGATGAGCTGTGTGCGGACATCACCATCATCATCATCATCATCACTGGCATCGTGGCCCAGGCCAGGATCCTCCACAGGTGGCGGATGTTGGTCATCGTCATCCAGGATGAGAGGCAACTCCTTCCGCACTGCCAGGTTGTGTAGCATGCAAACAGACGATGACAATCTTGCACACCTTTGCTGGGGCATATGGGAGGGCCCCTCCTGTCTTGTCCAGGCAGCGAAAGCGGCTCTTCAGGAGACCAAATGTCCGCTCGATCACTCTCCTGGTCCGACCATGTGCCTCATTGTAGCGCATCTGGGCTGGTGTCACAGGGTTCCTGAGGGGTGTCAGCAACCACGGCATGTTGGGGTATCCGGAGTCACCTACATACAGACAATTGCACATTAGCTGAATTGGGTAAAGAGGGTGGAATACAACATTGCCGAACACACACAATGGTAAAAAGTCAGTACACACCGACAAGCCAGGCACGCTGGTTCTGCATCTGTGACATCATCCTCGGGATGCGACTACTCCTCATCACGTAGGCATCGTGTGCAGAACTGGGGAAACGTGCACACACATGTGAGATGGTCATATCTGCAAGACATACCACCAGAGCATTGATAGAATGGTAATGTTTCCTGTTCCTGTATGCCTGCTCATGTGCCTGTGGTGGTACCAAAGCCACATGTGTCCCATCAATGGAGCCAATGACATGTGGCATCCTCCCCAGGGCATAGCAGTCACTCTTGACGTCAGTGAGTTGTTGACGTTTAGGTAAATAGATCTACTGGTTCAGGTATCTCAACATTGCCTCCAAAACATCGCGTAGCACATGGCTGAACATGGTCTGTGACATCCCACCAGCAGATGCCACAGTGTGTTGAAAGGTACCGGTGGCAAAGAAGTGTAGGGCTGCCATCACCTTCACCTTGGGGGTCAGCGCTGTAGGGTATGTCCGGCCAGGTTGCAAATGTGGGGCCAACCGCACCGTCAATTCCTCAATCAGCGGCCTGTTGAACCGGTACCGTCGGATGCAGTCACGTTCCACAATGGTTGCAAGGTCAGGGAATGATCTATGGACAGCTGGTGCCCTGCAGTGCATAGGTGAACAAAGAAAGATTGTCAGTCACCCCACATATGTGGCATTGACCATACTCAATATCACATGATACATCATTACAAGACACAAGTACTTGATGTGTGTGCCGTTCTGTATGGACATATATGGCACCTACATGGCCAACATCTAACATCACAGTTCAACATGTGTTGACAACAAGTTCCAGGTCGTGCTATGGGAAATCATTAGGCTGTGTCACAGTACCCATGTACTGCTGTCACGTTCCAAACACACACCACAGTGACAAGTGAGGACAGATGTGCCACAGGCATCACAGCTCATTGACAGGTAGATTCCCAGGGACCCTGTATTGCCACATGGACAGTGGCATGACATGGCGTATCATGTACACGTCAGCAAAACAACCATGACTCCCACAGGTAGTGGCCCCTGTTGCCTCTGCAGGACAGACATGGACGTCTGTGACACACACACGCACAACATCAAAGTCGATGCACAAACAACGTGGATGTGGAGACTGTCTCCCATTGTGCACATTGAATCAGAGACATCTGAAACACAACATGCACACAGACTGTGGAGGGCCATCACTATTGTGGCAATGGGTCACCCTGTGACGTACATACCTTCCCACATGGGACTCAGGGTGTATGTGACATGGCATACACATACACAACCTGGAAATGTGACCATGCCACATGCCCTGAACTGAACAGTTGCACATCACAGTGGTCATGTGCACAACACACAAAGGATTCTGTCCCCATGAACACGTGCACAGCCTGGGAGTGGCTGCCCCCAAGTGCCACCAAAAAAACCACATGTTGACCCCCATACACACACAGGTAATGCAGCCTTACATGCCTTAGGATACAGTGTGGACAGGCTGTGGTGTTGTAGGTGTGCCCCTGAGTCCCTGGCAAGAATTTGTGGCTGGCATACGTTCACCAGTGACAACCATGGTGACATATGCGAGTGATTTGTACAGGGACGCGTTGTACAGCAATGGACCGATCGGTGCGCACGCATTGGTCATTGCATATGATGTGGTAGAAATACGCGTTGTACAGCAATGGACCCATCGGTGCGCACACATTGGCCATTGCATATGATGTGGACGGATGCGTGTTTTCATCCGATATACGCGTTGTACAGCAATGGACCGATCGGTGCGCACGCATTGACCATTGCATATGATGTGGACAGAAATACCCGTTGTACAGCAATGGACCGATCGGTGCGCACGCCTTGGCCATTGCATATGATGTGGACAGAAATACGCGTTATACAGCAATGGGCCGATCGGTGCGCACGCCTTGGCCATTGCATATGATGTGGACAGAAATACGCGTTGTACAGCAATGGACCGATCGGTGCGCACGCCTTGGCCATTGCATATGATGTGGACGGATGCGTGTTGTCATCCGATATACGCGTTGTACAGTAATGGACCGATCGGTGCGCACGCATTGGCCATTGCATATGATGTGGACAGAAATACGCGTTGTACAGCAATGGACCGATCGGTGCGCACGCCTTGGCCATTGCATATAATGTGGACAGAAATACGCGTTGTACAGGAATGGACCGATCGGTGCGCACGCCTTGGCCATTGCATATGATGTGGACAGAAATACGCGTTGTACAGCAATGGACCGATCGGTGCGCACGCATTGGCCATTGCATATGATGTGGACAGAAATACGCGTTGTACAGCAATGGACCGATCGGTGCGCACGCATTGGCCATTGCATATGATGTGGACAGAAATACGCGTTGTACAGCAATGGACCGATCGGTGCGCACGCCTAGGCCATTGCATATGATGTGGACGGATGCGTGTTGTTTTTCGAAATACGCGTTGTACAGGAATGGTCCGATCAGTGCGCACGCATTGGCTATGGCCTGACATGGTAACGGACGCGTTTTCGAAGCTTTAACGAGTCTGATGCAGTGAATTCAGTTGGCCACCCACAACAATGTTGCAAATTCATGGGTGTCATGAAGTTGAACTTTTGAAGGATGCTGTGGGCGTGTATAAGTGGTGCAATTCCATGGATTGGCCAGATTCAGAAGATGCAAATGACTTGGACCTATCACTTTGGACACATGGGACAGTATCTGCCTCTGCAGCACACATATAATGCTGGCTGTTCCCCTGAGAGCTCACTTGCCTGCACTACATGCTCCAGGACGACATCTGCCACCACCACTGCTGCTGTGTCTGCATCCTCTGGCCACTGCAATGGCACATACTGTGGAGAGAGCCCCAGCCTTCAGCACTGAGGAGAACCAGGCCCTGCTGGACAGCCTCTTTCCACAGTACAGCAAGCTGTATGGGAAACCAGGGGAGCAGGTGAGTGTGCTGCCCACTGCCTTACTAATTGTGCATGTTGTCTGACTAGCAAGACTTACAGTGTGCACACCACTGGCTAGCACGCTCACTGAGTAGTTGTCAGCCCCCAAAGTGTGTAGTTACATGCACTGAACAGGTATAGTGCAGTAACAGTGCATTCCAACAAGGTTTGACTTCCCAGGCAATGATACCATTTGGTAACTGCTGGCAAACTGTTCATAGCCATAGTTGCACTGCCTGTGTACATCATATGCCCCTGTGATTGAGACATGTATATCCAACTGTGTGATGCACGGAAATGTTGCATGTGTAGTAATGGCCTTTTCACTTTGTCATCCTCACAGGTTGATGCCCACCAGAAGCAGGAAATCTGGCTGACCATCGCCCGGGCAATAAGATCTGTGGGGGTCTACATACGCCGGATCTGCAACTGCCAGAAGAGGTGGCAGGACCTTCGGGGCTGGACCCGGAGGATTGCAAGGGTCCAGCTGAAGCTGTCGCCTTCTCGCAGGAGGGGCAGACACCGGACCCTGACCCCCCACATGCTCAGGATTCTGGCGGTGGTCTTCCCGGACCTGGATGGGCAGCTGAAGGCCAAACAGCAGCAAGGGGGGGGTGAGTCCATGACTGCACTGTGAACTTTGTCTGACATGCTATGTGCCCTCCTCTGGCCTGGTTAAACTTCCACAGTACATCAGTCTTGTGGTCCAGGACCCATGTCCCTCAATTGTGACATGCCCACTCCTCATCTGATACCCAGGTGTGGCCCTTACAGTCAGGAAATTGTGTCACTTGGGTACTGTGTCCTTGCATTTTGCTTAGCTCAAGGTGGGGGACAGCATTTGTTCCCGTAACTTTGTGGTGGGCTTCATGGGTGGGTCACTCGCTTACACAATGCCTGAGTTCTGACATGTAATCTGCGTGTAACTTTGATATGTGGTCCAATTGCTGATCTGACTCACCACATGTGCCTGGGGTATTTGGCACACACCCATGCTGCGGGTGGGAACAATGTTTGGGCCTCAGGAGTATGTATATCAAGTGTGTCACACATGCTTAGCCACCTGCCTACTGTCAGGGCTCATCCCTCTTTCACGTGGAGCAGGACAGTCATGCCTACTCCAGGGCATACAATACACTCTGTACTCCCACTCCCGTGTATCAGCTGACACGTTGTGCTCAGTGAAATGTTCCCTCAGGTGTCTGCCTCTGTGTCATTGTGCTGTGGCTTCGTTGTCAGGACTACTGGGGTGTTTATCGGTTAGGGCTCAGCATGCCATCTGAGATGTGACCATAGGAGACGATACTTGTGTGACATATAGGTGTTTGATCACTTGACTGTGCAGACTGGTGTATGCGACTTTGAAGTTCAGGCAGCTGTTTTTCATTCACAGCAGACTGTGAGGTGCTCAGGTTCAGAGAGTTGTGTTTCATGTCTCCCATATGTCCAATTGGTGTGACGTGGACAAATAAGAGTTCAGATGATGTGGTTTGTGGGGGATGGACATGTGCACTTGTCAGCTACAGAACTTGCATTCCCCATGACCTAGGATTGTGACACAGTGCAGACTGTTGTTGGCTGGCTGCCCTGCCCATGTGACTGGAGACAGTGATGTATGACTTTGCAGGCATGCCTGTGCCATGGCATTAAACTTCCTAAGAGTGATCCTGCATGGGAGTGACATGTCCTACATGCACCCCATTGTGGCATTGACTATCAGGACATGGGTGCATCATGGTGTCTGGTGCTGGTATGCATCACATGCATTTCAAATTAGACTCTGGCCATCCCTTTATCCGGACACCTGTACTGACTCAGTGGCAAGAGATGTGATGTGTGCATGTTCACATACTTCACCGTGTTCTCTGCAATGTCCAACAACTGTGTAGGTGGTGCATGTGTCCACACTGGGGTATTACCATCTGACAGGCACCAGAAAGATGGGTGCAAGGCCAGGAGGGATGTGAGTGCCATGGTTGACCATCAGACTGACAATTGGCTTCTCCTAATCTGTGTGAGCACTTTTGTCAATGTTCAACTAAGGATGCCAGGGCTTGCTCTGTAATGTGCTGTACTTACTGTGGTGTGTGCGGTCAGTGCAGGTGACTGATGTTTGTCTGTTTCCCTAATTGTTTGCAGATACATCCACGGCCACAGGAGGGGACAGCTCCACGGACCAGGAGGAGCTGCAGAGCCAGACTGGGTCAGCAGCCGATGAGTGGTCGGAGGGACCCAGTGGCACAGAGGGCGAGGGGAGCCACACCGAGGAGTCCTCAGCACCATCCACCTCAGCTGAGGACCACAGCAGCTCGGAGGATGACTCCCTTGTGGAGGCGGGTGTCAGCAGCCACCACACCCCAGCTAGTATGGCTGGCCCCGCCACCACCACCACCACCGCCCTCCCATCGGCTCCCATTCCAGAGGTCCGTGGAGGCTCCCGTGTTCGGGAGCGTGTCTCCTTCATGCCAGGCACCGCACCCCCTGCCCCTGTGTCCCCTGCTGCCCTGAGTGAGGAGTCTGTGTACTTACTTCGCCAGCTCCATGTAGGGCAGACATCAATGCTGAGTGTCCTCCATACACACACCACTCTGTTGACACAGCTGGTGTCGTTCATGGAGGGCATCTCATCGGGCATGTCTGCCCTACAGAGGAGCAATAAGTCCATGGCCTCCTCCCTGATGGCAGCAGTGTCCCTCCTCCAACAGTCCCTCACCCTTCCTACCTCTGCCCCATCCACACTTCCTGGCACCCTACCTGTCCCAAGCACATGCACACCTGCACAATCACCCAAACACACAGACACGAGCAGCACAGAAACACCCAAAACAAAGTCAAAACGTGCACGCAAGCATCCTCAGGGGACTGATACCACACCCACAGGGGATGGGGAACAGACACACACACAGGCATCCACAGTCACTCCGCAGTCCTCCGATACCTCTCCCTCCAAGACCTCTTCCCTTGCCTCACCTGCAACCCCACCTACAAAGCAGCTCTTCCTCTGTGACCTCGGCCTCTTCCCCTCCGATCCAGCTGATCCAGCATACAGGGGGAAGAGGAAGTCCACTCACACAGAGGGAGTGCCCCTCACCCCCGGACACCCTCCCCCAGGCACAGACAAACTGAGGCCCCCACCCGCAAGTCCCCCGGACCCGGAAGAGCAAGACCCCTCCACTGCCCTGCAGCTCAACCACACAGTCTCCTTCCTCCATCCCTCAGGCCCCCACAACACAGGTTCCCCCACCACACCCTGCCCCAGGTCCCCCCACCCACAGATACACCATCCCCAAAATGATCCGGCCTTCTCCCCCTACCACTTGCTCTTCCAGCCCCACCCCCTGCTGCGCATGTTTGTGCCACTGGTGTGGAGACCGTGTCCTCCCCCTCTGTCCTGCCCACCTTACCTGAACCCCATTCTACTCCCCTGGAGATAGGCACTGCATTGGAGTCCACCACCACCCCGTCAGACTTGGGCACTGCAGTGGGGAACCTGTCCACTCCATCTGGCCAGCCCACTACAGTCGTGCCGGCACCCACACCATCTGTCTCATGCCCACCAGTTGTGCCGGCACACACCATGTCAGACACCTCCACTGCAGTTGTCAGTGACTCTCCAGCACCCACCACCCCTTCCCTGCCTCCTTCTGGTGAGCCCTGATCCTGTCCCTGCGGTGCCTGGCCTGCCCCCCGTATGCCCCTCCGAGGGGAATGTCCCTGGTCCGTAGCAGTGCAGGCAAGCAAAGGGTGACATCTGCCACTCTCACCCTGTTCGGACTTTACTGATGGACTGGCCATTGGCCTTTGTGTTTTTCCAGGACTTTCAATTTTACACCCACATATGCTGAATAAAGCTACTTTCTGTTTTCTAGTGGTTTTGCTTCAGATGTACATGATGTTGATGATGCTAACCATGCCCTTGCTGCAGTGATGGTGATTTTTGATATCAGGAAATGAAGTGTTACTATGCAGGACCCCATGTGGTCCAGGGGGAATGTGTCCTATCCTGGTGTGTATCCATGTCATCCTTTGCAGCAATATGAGGGTGTCATGTTTTCAATATTTGCCAATGGGATTTCCTACTTTTATTTGCAATATCACATCTGTGGCTTACACCCCTGCACATCTGTTGTGCTTGCCATTGTTCAATTTGTCTATTTCCCTGACCGTGTGACCATCTCCACTGGACATGCAAGTTTGGGCATCAATGGGGAAGGACTCATCTGTGTTATCAGTGCAACTTGCTATACATGTGTGTTGGATCTGTGCAGATGATTTCGGTGACACTCCCATGACCAGGCTGATGTGACGAGAGCCTTCATTTTGTGCTAATTGTTGACTGAGTGACCAAGTGTTCTGCTGACATGATAGAGCCCTGCAGAGACAACGTATGGCACAGCTTTCCTTACACAGGAGTGGAGTCCCCTCATGTCAGTGTGTAATTCCGTGACATTGCCTGAGCCCAAGGTATGTGTTGTGTGAGCATGTTTGTGTGTGTTCACTTCCATTTTGCTATGCAGGCTGGGATCCCTAGTGATGTTCCTGTTTGTGATGCTTGCTGAGTTGACCTATGTTCCCCCAAAATCTTCGCACTGGGTTCTCTGGGATGTGGGTGCATGGCACATTACTGGTCATCAGGGTGTCATCCATAGGTGTGTTTGCTGTCAGGGCTGAGTTTGTGGGCAAACGCAGATGAGACACAGTCAGGATTCCCCTTGGCACTTGTTGGTTACACAAGTCATGTAATTTACAGTTTGTGGTAGCTTTCAGTGATTATGACACGTTGTGTGTGTGACTGCTGCCACTCCTCAGGGTCAGAGCTGCAATGTTGGAAGTTGTCTATGTGTGTTCTTTGTGGGTGACCTTGGCTTCTTCATTGGTGTGTGACTGTAGCCGGGATCCCATTGGTTGGTGTGGATTTGACGTCATGCCCATGTACGGCGTACTGTGCAGTGTGTCAGACATTCACGAGTCTTGTTGACTGGCCATGTGTGATGGGTTTCTGCACCTTAGTTCCCACCACCACCCCTGGCATTGTCATGGTTGCATGTGCAATGTCACCAGTCCATGTGAGCTTCACTGCTGCACATTGGTGGAGATCAAGGTGTGTGGTGTTGAGTGTGTGCAAATGAGAGTTGTTGCACGGCTAGACCCCTACCTCCATATTGGCCTTGGCTGACAGGCCGTGCTGATTGATTTGTGCTTGTGTAGGTGTGATGGTAGTTTGTTGCTCAGGACACATGACTGTGGTTCACAGTGTGAACGACATCTAGCTTTGTCATCACAGTGGGATTATCATGCAGGCCAGTGTCACCACAATGTGGGGTCCCTGGAGGTAGTGCTGTGGTGGGTCTGTCTCTTGCTGTGTTAGTTGCTGTTCCTACAAGCTTGTGTGACATGTGTAATTTGGGCTCACTCTCATCTAACAATGCCTAATTGCCCACATAGGGGATTCCAATCCATGAGTTACTTTTGTGTGGCACTGTATACACATCTGTGTAATTGGGATTCAGGCCTCCTCATGTGTTGTGTGGTTGCCTGGGGACACTGGCACACCCCCCCATCACCTGTTGTGTTTGATATGCAGTGTGAGGCTGCCTGTTTGTGTTTGTGCATCTGCACCACTGCATTGGCATATCTTTGGTGTGCCATTGGCTGTATGTTGTTTGGTGGGTTCCCCCTGCTGTCCCTGGGACTCCTAGGTCATCAGTCAGCACAATGATCATGGTTTGTATGCCCCATTGCTGCCATGGTATGGTATTTGTTCACCTCACATATACAGTCTCCACAGGATATCTACATTTGTGTGTCCATTGGTGCAGATATGTGAGTCTGCATTATGATGGTCACTTCTGTCATTGTGTTATTGATGAATGTTGACAATGTCAGCCCCCATGGGTGATGTTTGTCTGCACATGGCCAAAGGTATGTCTTATTTGCACTCACCCAATCTATGTTGCTATGGGACACAAGCACTACTATGCCACTGATGTGTTTGTTGTTCTGTGACCAGGAATCCTCCATGCTGTTTGGCATTTGCAGCTTTTTCCATGACAACACTTACATTTTAGTCACTGTGATGATGGGGGTTTAGACCCCATTGCCACAATGTTCAAAATGTGCTTCAGCTATGGACCCCACACTTACATTTTGGTCACTGTGATGATGGGGGTTTAGACCCCATTGCCACAATATTCAAAATGTGCTTCAGCTATGGACCCCACACTTACCTTTTGGTCACTGTGATGATGGGGGGTTAGACCCCATTGCCACAATGTTCAAAATGTGCTTCAGCTATGGAACCCACAGTTACCTTTTGGTCACTGTGATGATGGGGGTTTGGACCCCAGTGCCACAATGTTCAAAATGTGCTTCAGCTATGGACCCCACACTTACCTTTTGGTCACTGTGATGATGGGGTGTTAGACCCCATTGCCACAATGTTCAAGATGTGATTCAGCTATGGACCCCACACTTACCTTTTGGTCACTGTGATGATGGGGGTTAGACCCCATTGCCACAATGTTCAAAATGTGCTTCAGCTATGGACCCCACACTTACCTTTTGGACACTGTGATGATGGGGGTTTGGACCCCATTGCCACAATGTTCAAAATGTGCTTCAGCTATGGACCCCACACTTACCTTTTGGTCACTGTGATGATAGGGTGTTAGACCCCATTGCCACAGTGGTCATGGTCTGCTTGCATTGTAGAGGCCACACACATTTATGTGTGACACATGTGATAGGGGGTCACATTGTATGTTCAATGTCATGTTCAGTGTTGTAGGCATTTGACACAGACTAAACACGCTTGTGATGGTGTTGGGGGGATGTGTTTTTCTGACATTCCTTGTGTTGGAGTATGCTGGTTGTGTCATGCATTACCCGTCCCATGAGTAGGGGTGGTGTTGGTGGTAGGCATCCATCCCCCTATGAGTGGGGATGGTAGTAGTGACAGGCATCCAGGCCCCCCTGAGTAGGGGTGGTGGTAGTGGTAGGCATCCAACCCCCCCTGAGTAGGGGTGGTGGTAGTGGTAGGCATCCAGCACCCCCTGAGTAGGGGTGGTGGTAGTGGTAGGCATCAATTCCCCTATGTTTGGGGATGGTAGTAGTGACAGGCATCCAGCACCCCATGAGTAGGGGTACTGGTGGTGATAGGCATCCAGCCCCCCCTGAGTAGGGGTGGTGGTAGTGACAGGCATCCAGCCCCACCTGAGATGGGGTGGTGGTAGTGGTAGGCATCCAGCCCCCCCTGAGTAGGGGTGGTGGTAGTGGTAGGCATCCAGCCCCCCCTCAGTAGGGGTGGTGGTAGTGACAGGCATCCAGCCCCCCTGAGTAGGGGTAGTGGTAGGCATCCAGCCCCCCATGAGTGGGGATGGTGGTAGTGACAGGCATCCAGGCCTTCCTGAGTAGGGGTGGTGGTAGTGGTAGGCATCCAGCCCCCCCTGAGTAGGGGTGATGGTAGTGGTAGGCATCATTTCCCCTATGTGTGGGGATGGTAGTAGTGACAGGCATCCAGCACCCCATGAGTAGGGGTGCTGGTGGTGATAGGCATCCAGCCCCCCCTGAGTAGGGGTGGTGGTAGTGACAGGCATCCAGCCCCCCTCAGTAGGGGTGGTGGTAGTGGTAGGCATCCAGCCCCCTGAGTAGGGGTGGTGGTAGTGGTAGGCATCCAGCACCCATGAGTAGGGGTGGTGGTAGTGGTAGGCATCCAGCCCCCCCTGAGTAGGGGTGGTGGTAGTGGTAGGCATCCAGCCCCCCATGAGTAGGGGTGGTGGTAGTGGTAGGCATCCAGCACCCATGAGTAGGGGTGGTGGTAGTAGTAGGCATCCAGCCCCCCCTGAGTTGGGGTGGTGGTAGTGGTAGGCATCCAGCACCCCATGAGTAGGGGTGCTGGTGGTGATAGGTATCCAGCCCCCCCTGAGTAGGGGTGGTGGTAGTGACAGGCATCCAGCCCCCCCTGAGTAGGGGTGGTGGTAGTGGTAGGCATCCAGCCCCCCCTGAGTAGGGGTGGTGGTAGTGGTAGGCATCCAGCCCCCTGAGTAGGGGTGGTGGTAGTGGTAGGCATCCAGCCCCCTGAGTAGGGGTGGTGGTAGTGACAGGCATCCAGCCCCCTATGAGTAGGGGTGGTGGTAGTGGTAGGCATCCAGCCCCCCAAGAGTGGGGATGGTGGTAATGACAGGCATCCAGGCCCCCCTGAGTAGGGGTGGTGGTAGTGGTAGGCATCCAGCCCCCTGAGTAGGGGTGGTGGTAGTGGTAGGCATCAATTCCTCTATGTGTGGGGATGGTAGTAGTGACAGGCATCCAGCACCCCGTGAGTAGGGGTGCTGTTGGTGATAGGCATCCAGCCCCCCTGAGTAGGGGTGGTGGTAGTGACAGGCATCCAGCTCCCCCTGAGTAGGGGTGGTGGTAGTGGTAGGCATCCAGCCCCCCCTGAGTAGGGGTGGTGGTAGTGGTAGGCATCCAGCCCCCCCTGAGTAGGGGTGGTGGTAGGCATCCAGCCCCCCCTGAGTAGGGGTGGTGGTAGTGACAGGCATCCAGCCCCCCCTGAGTAGGGGTGGTGGTAGTGGTAGGCATCCAGCCCCCCATGAGTGGGGATGGTGGTAGTGACAGGCATCCAGGCCCCCCTGAGTAGGGGTGGTGGTAGTGGTAGGCATCCAGCCCCCCTGAGTAGGGGTGGTGGTAGTGGTAGGCATCAATTCCCCTATGTGTGGGGATGGTAGTAGTGACAGGCATCCAGCACCCCATGAGTAGGGGTGCTGGTGGTGATAGGCATCCAGCCCCCCCTGAGTAGGGGTGGTGGTAGTGACAGGCATCCAGCTCCCCCTGAGTAGGGGTGGTGGTAGTGGTAGGCATCCAGCCCCCCCTGAGTAGGGGTGGTGGTAGTGGTAGGCATCCAGCCCCCCCTGAGTAGGGTTGGTGGTAGTGGTAGGCATCCAGCCCCCCCCTGAGTAGGGGTGGTGGTAGTGACAGGCATCCAGCCCCCCATGAGTAGGGATGGGGTAGTGACAGGCATCCAGGCCCCCCTGAGTAGGGGTGGTGGTAGTGGTAGGCATCCAGCCCCCCCTGAGTAGGGGTGGTGGTAGTGGTAGGCATCCATATCCCTATGTGTGGGGATGGTAGTAGTGACAGGCATCCAGCACCCCATGAGTAGGGGTGGTGGTAGTGACAGGCATCCAGGCCCCCCTGGGTAGGGGTGGTGGTAGTGGTAGGCATCCAGGCCCCTATGGGTGTGTATGGCATTGGTGATAGCCATCCCGCCCCTATGGTTCTGCTGTTGCTAGTGTACGTCATTTCTGCATCCCTATGTGTGTGTGACATATGTCGGGTACATGTCGTTCGTTTGTGTAGTGGGTGTTTGACTTACCGTCTGCGCCGTACGCGTCCGTACCTATCCCGGTAATAGATGTAGAGTATTGGTAGGACCTGCACAATGGGATTCATGGTTGGTTCGTCTCGTTTGGGTTTCTCGTTGCTTCGACTCGTACTCGTCGCTGGCTTGTTCGTCTCGTAGCCGTGGATCGTCTTGTGGCGCGAATCGGAGCTTATGTGCACCTCTCCCGGATGCTCTGACGTGCCGGACGTAGCGACGGGTTCGGCGCGTAGGGAAGGCGCATCGTACTAGTCCGGCCGGAAGGTGCTGTATTTTTGCTTCCGTGCGACTCGATTCTGCGTTTACGGATCCGGCTCGGGCGGGGAACAGGAGCTGGAATGGGTATGTACGGCTGGGTCGGGATCTGGGGCAGTTATGCGCATCGTACTTGCTCGTTCGTACGAATGTTCGGATCGGTCGGAAAACACGCGTTCGGCTTGGTTTTTTTCCGGACAAATAGTGTTAGGTGCACTTCCGGCCGAGATTGGAATCGACCCCATGGTTTTGGGGCTGCTGGGCCTGCCCTCCTCTGTCCCATTTATATACATTCCAAAATAGTTTGGGATTTTTCGAGGCACAAGCCTCCCTTAAATCTTGCCATCTTTTATCATCCCAATTTCTTTTTGCTATTTTCTGGGTGTTCCTATAGATACATCTTGCTTTTCGAACTGCTATAGGGTCACCCACTTTGATGGCTTCCCCTAGGGCTATATGTGCCTCTCGACATTCTTTATTGAACCAACGCTCAACTTTTTGGCATGATGCCCTTCTATTTCTACCCTGCTTATAAAAGTAAGTGCGCAGATGAGTAAAAAATTGATTGTGGGTAATCGTTATTTGATCTAATGCCGTTGGATTTGCCACCTTGTCTTCGAGCTCCTTAATAGCGCTATCCATATCCTTATTTATACAGTCTAGCAGATCTGGCATTTCAATAATTTTTACCCATTTAAGACGTCTCATGTCATTAGATGGAATGACGTCACTTAAGAAATGACCAGTTCTTTGATCGGTGTGTACCTTGTGCCCCCCTAAATCAATAGTCACGCACAAGGGGTTGTGATCACTTTCCAGCCTTTCTTTAACTTGCATGTCACTAAGAGCTTGCCATAGTCCCAGGCTCAAAAGTACATAATCTATCCTGCTAGTACTATGTCCATTATTAAAAGTGTTTGCCCCAAATCTATCAGAGTGTGTACGCCCGTTAATCACCCTCAGACCCTTTTCCATGCAGATAGCATTGATTTGGATAACCACATCGGACCATTTCCTTATAGGATCTAATTCCAGCTTCGGAATGCCCCAATAATTATCCTCTTCCTCCGTAAATTGGCCTCCTCCTGAGAAAGGGGCTCAAACATCGTCTTAAAGTCCCCTGCAACTATAATATACGGAGCTTCCTGTTGTGAGTCAAGGAGGACGTCGAGATCCGCCAAAACTCCTGACTTCTTCCCTCTAGTTCCTCTCACATAGACATTATAAATGTCTATGATCCGGTGATCTCTCGTTTTCAATCTAACTGCCTGAATATCTTTACTCTGTGTTGAGAGTACCTGTATATTTAATTGTAAATCTTGTCGTACCCAAATGGTCAAACCCCCTGATGGCCTCCCCTTTTTTCCCCTACTCGCCGGAATGTTGTAATTTAAATACCCTACACAAAAATGAGGAACCTCTGCCCAGGTCTCTTGAAAGAGGCAGATGTCATATTCCTTAATAAATGCGTGCCATTCGTGAGAAACCATCCTCGTGCTCAATCCTGCAATATTCCACGACAGTATAGTATTCGTGGATAGTTTTGTGCACGAGGACGGAGACCCGATAAGTGGAGGGGAAGAAAAACTACCCACCTCCTGCACGCTCTCTGTCCGAGCAGTAAGGACCATGTTGGTCCTAATGGATTGTGCCGTATCTGCGGTAATATCCTTAAGGCACACAAGTCTGTTCCTAATGATAGGCCTAGCAATAATACATTCTTGTTGATCTATGGGAAGAACTTTACACAGTCAATCATTACCATCTAGGGTGGAGCTTCCATGCATACTGTAAAGCCTATGACTGGGCAAATGATCACTGCTGCTGCTCGGGAGGAAATGTCTGAATTGTATTGTGGAGTGTCCTGGCGAAGTGGTATGGAACTCCAATGTGAAACGATTTTCCACCAAATCTGCATTTTTCATAAAAAGCTCAATACAATCAAAATGGTGATTTGGTGAAGATAGCCTTCGGGCTGCTACTATATCTTCTCTTATCACCGAACGACAACCCCTCAAGTGCCTTATCCAGTGGATAGCCTTATTGGTTAGGGAGTCCCCGTTCTCTATGCCTCTACGAGCATCATATTTTGGTACATTTACCATAATGATTCTATTGGGGCTAGGTATGTTAGGTATATTAGGTATGTTCTTTTCACCAGATCCAGGCAGGCAAAAACCAGGCCGAGAGCCTCTCTGCAGCCGCTCCGCATAACTTAAGGTTTTTCTACCAGATGGTGATTGAGCCCTCATTTCAGCTACCTTGTTATCATTGGAACAAGTACTTGCTGCAGAATGGGATATGTGCTTAGTCATCAACGGAGGTCCCTTGTTTGGCTTTGCCTTATCTGAAGCGGATGATACCCTACTTATAGTGGCATTATAGGCTAATATTGGGGCGGACCAAGTACCTGTTTCAATAGCTGGAGAAATACCTTGCGAGCATACTATGTGATTATTATCATTTACACTTCCGTTCCTTCCTCGAGTTGTATCTAGTACTAGTGACTTAACCATTAAGGTTAGCTCCTCTATCATGCCTCTCATAGAACCCACTTCTGCTCTTAGTGCAGTAACCAATTGGGACATGTTCTGCCGTTCTAAATCGGGTCCTGACACCATAGCTTGATTTTGGGTGGCTACCATCGATGAAGTCTGGTCCTTCACTAACCTTTTGCCCCCACCAGAATATTTTTTATCTTGGACCATCAGGGGCTGGAATCTATTTGTACAGATGACTACGGGGTCGACATAGACAGCATTAGGCGGCGGTTCAGCCGGACTAATGTTTAGATCAGATACTCCCACGTTGTCACATTCCCCATCATTACTGTTTGTTGCCGCTCTTGTTTTTTTTGGTTTGAGGAACATATCCGGAATAGCCAATTTAGAGAGTTGGCTCGGCCTGGGGGTATTTTTCTTACAGTTTGTTGATATCATCAATGTGGGCTCTAAAATGTCCTCGCACTCACTTATTAGACTATCTATACGGTCCATCACACAATTACTACCTGCTGTTTTTTTGGATTTCTTAGCCCTTTTTCCCCTATTGCCCCGACTTACTCTTGCCCTTCCAGCCTCCCCTCCCTCCCAATAATCTTCCAAAATCTTTCTTTTCCCCATTAGCCCAGAGTATACTACCAGGCCCTAATATGCACTGGGCCTATCAATTCAAATATTAGGGCTTAGCTTAACTACACAATCTACTATAACGATCGTGCACCTAAACAATCAAACAGAATCTCAGAAGCTAACAAAAACGTTTTACAACCAGCAGGTCAAAGCAATTACGGACTGTTCGTGGTTGAAATCTCGGAAAGGGTCAGTCGGTGACACAGTACCTTTAGATTCACACCAAAGAGCAGTTCTACTCTCTAACCGCAAACGTCAGAGAGGTTGCCCAGCCCTGCCACTTCCTGGCGATGACGGGCGCAGGGCGGGCCCGCCCTTGGCCCGGGCTTTGCCCGGGCGCGTCCCGCGCCGCGGGAGATTTCACGCTCTTTTCAGCGCTGTTGGCAGGCAAGGCATGGTGACGCTCCTCCCTCCTGGGAGAGCAGGATTCTGGGCAACGTGGTCCTGATGGTCGGCAGCAGCAATGGAGCACCCCTGCCGCGGGAGATTTTACGCTCTTTTCAGCGCTGCTGGCAGGCAGGGCTTGGTGAAGCTCCTCCCTCCTGGGAGAGCAGGATTCTGGGCAACGTGGTCCTGATGGTCGGCAGCAGCAATGGAGCACAAGCTATTCATTAGTGCAACGAAGTTGAGCCACCTTAGTGAGAGCTAAAGGACCCTGAAAATCGGCATTCTGTGGTTTCTCGCCGTCAGAGAATATCTGCAGAGTTGATAATGCCAACGAAGGCGGCACTGCCTGCACTCGTAAAAGGTAGTTGGCAGAAGAGCTATCAAGGTTCTTCGTAAACTGTGCTCCCAAATGGTTGTACGCAGATGCACGGTTCTGGAGTTGAAATTGTGGTTTATTATCCAGCACTTTCCCTGAGTTTAGTTGGTTTTGGGTTGGAATAGTAATTTATAATGCTTTATTATCCATCACTTTCCCTGAGTTTATTCTGTTTTGGAGTTTGAATAGTAATTTAATTTTGTTTATTATCCAGCACTTTCCCTGAGTTTTTGTTGTTTTTGGAGTGGGAATAGTAATTTAATATGGTTTATTATCCAGCACTTTCCCTGAGTTTATTTTGTTTTGGAGTTGGAATATTATTTTATTTTGGTTTATTGTCCAGCACTTTGCCTGAGTTTAGTTGGTTTGGAGTGGGAATAGTAATTTAATATGGTTTATTATCCAGCACTTTCCCTGAGTTTATTTGGATTTGGAATAGTCATTTATTATGGTTTATTATCCAGCATTTTCCCTGAGTTTATTTGGTTTTGAAGTTGGAATAATAATTTAATTTGGTCTATTATCCAGCACTTTCCAACAGTTTAGTTATTTTGGAGTTAGAATAGTAAGTCATTATGGTTTATTATTCAGCATCTTTCTGAGTTTAGTTGGTTTTGGAGTTAGGAATAGTACATTTTTATTGTTCATTAGTTATTTAGGGGTCTAATACGATGGCGGGCGGGCATACGGGACCGCCCGCAAGAGGTGCGGCGGTCCTGCAATGGCAATTAGGATGCCACCGCCACGGTGGCGGTGGCATCCCGCATATATTGCATTGCGGCAAGCGGTGCTGTAAGCAGCACCCGCCACAATGCAATATATGCATGTTGTGCATTGGCATGCACAACGTGCAACGGGCCCCTGAAGTGAAAACTGCATGCCTTTCCATGGCGAACTCCCCGCCATGGAAAGGCATTGAAAATGCCACATGCTAATATGGATGGCGGTGCCTGCAAGGCACCGCCCCAAATTATGGGCCTTTTCCGCCCGGTAGGACGGTCGAGGGAGCCCAAAATGGTGGCGGTGCCTAGCAGGCACCGTCCACCAGATTAGGATGCAGGCAAACACCGGCCTTTCCATGGCGGCAATGCCGCCATGGAAAGGCATACGGAGTTCTGCTACGGGGCCCGTTGCGGGCCCCCGGTGGGGGGATGCACTTGGGGGGTACCTATGGTACCCCCCTACATTGCCATGCTCAAGGTGGCAGGCACCGTGCGGTGCCTGCCACGTTGTGCATCGCAATGCAAAACATGGTTGTTTAACATTGCGTACGGTGCTGCAGCCAGCAGCACCGTCTGCAATGTTAAACTACCAGGATGCGCCCGCCAGTGTGGCAGGCGCATCCTAATACGGTGGGCGGGCCCGGCGCACCTATGGAGGACGGTCCCAGCTCCGCAGGCGTAAGTCCACCCGCCATCCTAATAGGCCCCATAGTTTTTTAAACAGTTTAAAAAAAATGGTACATTTTTTTAAGTATAGTCATGTAATAGTAAAGTAAACCTATTTTTTGTTTATTTATTATAAACAATTGGACTTTGATTTCTTATTTTTATGAGAAAAATTAAACATTTGTATTCATTTTTGTAAACCATTTTTTAATACATTTTCAATAGTTTATTTTTTAATACAAATATAAAATATGAATTTTTCTTTTTTTTAGTATATTTTATTATTTAGTATATTGATATTATTCTTATTATAATAAAATTTAATATATAAAATAATTTACAAATTTTATAACAAATATATATTTTCACATATATTTATTTATAAATTTTTATATTTTTTGTAAATTTACAGTACATGAAATAAACTTACATTTTAATAGATATTAAATATTATATTTTTTGATAATATAATATTTAATATATATTTTACAATTTTTTTTGTATATTCTTTGAACATTTGTAATTTTTTTTACAATAAATAAAGATACATTTTATTTTTGGATTTTAGAAATATTTCTCCATTCTTTTCTATGGGGAGTAAGTCTTTTTTATTACGCGCCATTTTTTTCTACTTTCCTCACTTTTCTATCTATCTGTTTCATTTTAAGGTCATTTTGGAAGATAGAACCTCGCGGTTGGGAGCGGCGTTTCGTCGCTTAAGGTAAGTTTGATTTAATTTACTTTTAAGGTAGTTTTAGGGTAGGAGTGAGGTAGAAGTAGTGTAATTAGATTTGTTAGAATGTTATTTGTTCATTTTTGGTGTAGTTAGGTGTTGCTTTGGTAGTTTAGGGGCCGATTACGATGGCGGGCGGAAAAGCACCCGGAGCGCCATGGTAGCGGGAATCAACCGTCCGCATGTACCGTGGGAAAACCGGCGGTACGATTAGGATCAACTGCTAGAAAAATCCGACCGCGGCGGAACGATGCCAAGAAAGACCGCCGGTAGCGTGCGGAGCAGGTGAAAATCCGTCCGCAGCGGTCGGATTCGCGGCGGAAATAGCCCAAACCGCCGCATGGCCAGCGGATTGACCGCACGTGGAATTAGGATACCATTGAGGTGACAGGGGAACGATCCGCTGTTTCCGACCGCCACGATCGCAACCTGTGATGAATGGGAGAGCCGGCGGAAGGGCGGTCATATACCCACCGCCGCGGCCGCTCCGGAAA
The DNA here is from genome assembly GCA_963921515.1 of Calotriton arnoldi. Taxonomy (NCBI): domain Eukaryota; kingdom Metazoa; phylum Chordata; class Amphibia; order Caudata; family Salamandridae; genus Calotriton; species Calotriton arnoldi. The sequence goes on from CAWUFW010004639.1 coordinate 1,319,536, forward strand.
AATCATGGCGGCCGACCAAAAAAAACACACAACATGCCCACCAAGTGTACCCAGCAACCTGGCTCAGCCCCAATAAAAACCATAATACACCCCAATGACACATCCCCACAGCAAGTAAAAAAAACACAAATCCCAGGTCAACCCAAACAACACACCTGACATCAATACTCCATTTTGACACACCCACATTGCTGAGTATAAAACCAGCCCCTTCCCTGACCACAATCCTTTGCAATTCTCCACCACTGAAGGAACCAAGCCTACAGCACAAAGGAGAGGCAAACCACCACACAACTCACCAGCACAACAACACACACACACACCACTAACATCACCACCACCACTCTCACACCTGCACTTTCAACCCCTTTGCACATCACAAACCAAGGCACAGAAGAAAATGCCCAAATTCACTGACAATGAGTTGTCAGTCATGGTAGATGAGGTAATCAGAGTAGAACCACAATTGTTTGGAAGCATGGTCCAACAGACACCATCAGCCACCAAAACACTAATGTGGGAAAGGATAGTCCGCAAGGTCAATGCAGTAGGGACTGTCCCACGCACCAAGAGTGAGATCGTGATGCGGTGGCATGACCTCAAGAAAAAGGTGAAAGAGAGGAACAACAAGAACCATGAGCTGGCTCAGAGGACTGGGGCTGGCCCTCCCATTCCACCAAGAACATTCACCGCATGGGAGGAGAAGGTGCTTGCCATACTGCATCCAGAGAGTCTCACAGGAATACCCGGGGGAGTGGAGGCTGGTAAGTAACAACAAATGTCCACATTCACACTGCTATGTACTGTCTTGCACAACCACAAAGCTACACCTCCTAGGCCCCAATGCATCCATGTGCACCACACACTCCGCAACACGTCTCACAGATCTAACATTTACTCCCTCTGAATCACCCCAAAGGTAGCTAGCAACATTCCCAGGGTTGCATGTGTACAGGCAGCCAGCACTACAACTCCCACCAGGCCCCCTTGTCCCACAGCTGAGCAAGATGGAGCACTTCCCCACACCCAGAAGCATGTGGCAGCCATTGCATTGATCACCTCCACCTAATAGGTAGGTAGCCATCTTAACAGGGAGGGGTGTTTGTGGGTGGAAAGCCAGCACTACAACTCCCACCAGGCCCCCTTGTCCCACAGCTCAGCAAGATGGAACACTCCCCCACACCCAGAAGCATGTGGTAGCCATTGCATTGATCACCTCCACCTAACAGGTAGGTAGACATCTCAACAGGGAGGGGTGTTTGTGGGTGGAAAGCCAGCACTACAAATCCCACCAGGCCCCCTTGTCCCACAGCTCAGCAAGATGGAGCACTCCCCACACCCAGAAGCATGTGGCAGCCATTGCATTGATCACCTCCACCTAACAGGTAGGTAGCCATCTTAACAGGGAGGGGTGTTTGTGGGTGGAAAGCCAGCACTACAACTCCCACCAGGCCCCCTTGTCCCACCGCTCAGCAAGATGGAGCACTCCCCCACACCCAGAAGCATGTGGCAGCCATTGCATTGATCACCTCCACCTAACAGGTAGGTAGCCATCTTAACAGGGAGGGGGTGTTTGTGGGTAGAAAGCCAGCATTACAACTCCCACCAGGCCCCCTTGTCCCACAGCTCAGCAAGATGGAGCACTCCCCCACACCCAGAAGCATGTGGCAGCCATTGCATTGATCACCTCCACCTAACAGGTAGGTAGCCATCTTAACAGGGAGGGGTGTTTGTGGGTGGAAATCCAGCACTACAAATCCCACCAGGCACCCTTGTCCCACAGCTCAGCAGGATGGAGCACTCCACCCACACCCAGAAACCTGTGTCAGCAATTCCCCTAAACTGTGTCACAGAACAGGCAGGTAGACAGTGCATGCACCCTGCCATTCCTCTCAAAAAGCATGGAGCCATATGACCACACCAGCCCTCACATTCCACCCAACTTGGCATAGATCCAATAGCCACTTCCAGTGTGCAGACAGCTTAGCATATGTAACTGTCACAGAAATTAAAGTTTGACTCACCAAATCACATGTTGAAGTAATTCAGGGCACAATCATGCACAGCAGTGAATGCTATGTGTAAGTGCCATGGTGGCAGAGCATCAAGGCCCATATGAAAACAAAACAAGCATGGTCATTTTCAAAAATAAAGCAAAGAACATGATATGACAGAGGGATGCATGAGATAACAATGGCTAGTACATGCCCAGAATGAAGGTCTTCCATGCAGAGCAAACAACAAAGATGCATCACATAAAGTTGTTGTGCTGCTAGTCGTTAGATGATGACATGTCCTTGTAATCACACAATCTGTACGTGGAGCATGGTATCTATTGACATGTCACACCATGGACAAGTAATGTAGGTACCTACACATCATGATGCTCAGTACCGTGCAGCCATACAAAATGATCTCAATGTAAACTGTGTGGTGTACAACATGTAACATCCAAACATCTGACACCAAGCTTGTGGGGTGCAATTCAATGACCATTTCTTCTCTGTACTTCAGCTGACCAACAATTGACTGCTGCAGATGACAACACCAACCTGCAGAGCCAGTCTCCCCCCTGGAACATGGACGCCCGGATGCAGACTCCCTAAATTCCTCGGATGCGGACACAGAACCTGGCCCATCTGGCCTGCCAGGGCGCAGCAGGTCACAGGCCCCCACAGTCCTCACCACCACCACCTCAGCAACAACAACTGCGCTGACCCCTGCTGTAACAACCTGTGCGGCCTCCACCACCACCACCACCAGTGCTGCCTGCAACACTGTCCCTGCCTCAGAGGATACCCACACCACCCCACAATCTGAGGAGGGCAGGGAGAGTCAGCGGGTGCGTCGAGTGGTGATGCCACAGGTCCGGGACAGCAGGGCAGGTGGGAGGGCAACTGGGTGACAAAATCAACAGGACACTGGGACCGAAGCCCTGGCCAACATCGCCAGAGTCCTTGGGGCATACGAACAAGCCCAGGGACACACGGGCCAGGCTCTGGAAGAATCGCATGAGCTCCGCCTGCTGCTAAGGTCCATAGACACGCGCATGGGCCAAATCATGGACCTCTTGGGCCAGCTTGTGGGTGTCCTGAGGGACAGGCCTGCGGCCCAAAGGACAGCTCAACCTCCCTCCAGTGGCCCGCAGGATGACAGTCCCACCACCTCACCTGCGGCCACAGAGATATGTGAGCTGGAACAGGATGAGTACTCAGACACCTCTGAGCCTGCAGCAGAGGCCCCCCCTGCCAAACGCTCAAGGGGCCGTCCGAGGAAAAACAAGGGAGAATCACGTGGCAAAGCACCAGCCAAACGCCAGTCAAAGATCCAGCCATGATGGCACCTCTCTTCACCTTCCCATTGACTTTGTTGACTATCCTTACCCACACTGCCATGTTGATGGCAGGCGTCTGTTGGACTGTGTCACCCCATCAATGTGGTGACTACTCTATTGTCTCGTCTACCATCACTGACAACTCATTGATTCACTTCCCACCAATTTGCAAATAATCACTTCCCTGTCACATATACTTATTGTAAATAAACACTCTTTGCACACTCATGTTTTCGTGTCAGCTCCATGTTTATCAAAGGATGAACAATCTTGACTCAGATTACAATGTACCAGGTGCACTGATTGTTGTGAGGCATTGAGAGGCAGAAGGGACCTAGGAAAACACAAGAGAACAACATTTACTTGTCAGGCGATGGCATCACACCCATTACACAACACTTGTCATCAAGGTACTCAAACCTGCACACATTACAATGAGCAACGATATCGACATAGACATCATGTAGCTGTGCATAACTACCCTGTCCCAGAAACATCAGCCCTCAGCACAGAGCCAACAACAGGCAGCTGTCACAAAGCTCCCCAAGGCATTTCCTACAACTACAAATACAGCATACAATGGCACCGTTGTACAATGTCACTCACCTTCAAGGGAAGTAGCGGTTGATGAGCTGTTGACGCAGGTCGACACCTTCCTCCTCTCCACTATCCTCGTCACTGGACATGTGTGGGTTTGCAGGTGGGAGCATCTGCTGCTCATCATCGTCCAGGATCAGGGGGATCTCTTTGCGCAGGGCAAGGTTGTGGAGCATGCAGCATGCTACTACAATCTGACTCACCTTTTGGGGAGAGTACATAAGTGCACCTCCGGTCCTGTCCAGGCACCGAAATCGTGACTTGAGAAGCCCAAAAGTACGCTCCACCACACGACGTGTCCTCCCATGGGCCTCATTGTAGCGGACTTCACCCGGGGTCCTGGGATTCCGCAGTGGGCTCAGCAACCAAGGCCGGTTGGGATATGCAGAGTCTAGGTGCCAGATACACAGAACAATTTAGTAAAATGACTGTAGCTGCGGACAGCATGTCACACATACAGCACAATACTTGACTCAGCTAACTCACCTACAAGCCACGCAAGGTCAGAATGCAGATTTGCCATCATCTGTGGTACGATGCTGTTACGCAGGATGTAGGAGTCGTGGGCTGAGCCAGGGAATCTGGCACAGACATGTGAGATGATCATATCTGCCTGGCATACAACCTGCACATTAATGGAATGGGAATGCTTCCTATTCCTGTAGATGTGCTCCCGTGCCTGTGGCGGAACCAGTCCAACATGGGTGCAGTCAATGGCACCAACCACATTAGGGATGTGGGCAACGTCATAGAAATCAGTCTTCACAGCTGCCAATTCCTGTCTCCGTGGAAAATGGATGTAAGTGACGTTGTATACCATCATAGTGGACAGGACATCCCGTAGCACCATGCTGAACATTGCCTGTGACATCCCACCTGTGCTGGCCACCGTGTACTGGAACGAGCCAGTTGCAAGGAAATGCAGGGCCGCCATCACCTTACATGTTGGTGACACAGCAGTTGGATATGTCCTGCGAGGCCTCAGATGGGGTTCCAACTGAGCACATAGGTCTTGGAGGTTTTGCCGATCCAACCAGAACTTACGGATGATGTCCACATCCTCCATGTCCGCCAGCAAGGCGAATGGCCGGTGCACATTTGGTCGCCTCCTACATGAGATAAAATGGGACACTTGTCAATTCAATTCACCCATGAGATGTGTCCAACATCTGACATTTTGACTGACACAGCGCCAACGATGACTGGCCTGACACACCAGCTTACAGCACAAGTCACATGCAGAGACAACTTGACCCCAAGTAGTTGTACATGTGATCAGTATGTACAAACTGAGTGCACCCGAGACAGATTCAGACTATGTGAATGTGAAATGGGACATTCAAACATCTTGTGTCACCAGCCCTGAGAGTACTTGACACAGCACATGTCTGAAACACCAACACTGCTGTCTCCTACGTAGCTGCTGTACCTGCCACACCTTCTTGCGTGAGTCGGACTCGGCACACATGAACGACACAATGAGTACAGTGTGTGCATAAAGATCAAGTATCAACATGAGTTCAGCAATCCACACAGTGAAGTAGGCACATTAAGTAGTCAGTCCATCATTATTGTGTGTTGCTTAGCCATCTCACACATTGACATGTTTCCATATTTGAGAGTCCATCACACAACAGATCTGTGTACATGCACAACAATATCATCAGTGACATGTGAGGGACTACATGCCAATGCATGTACTCAAGTGCACTGACATGGCATGTGTAGACATCAGTGAGTAGAATGTCACACTAGCATTCAATTTAACAATCTGGTGGCATGACTCATTGTAAGTGTGGAGTGTTCAATGATGAGAACTGGCCATTGCCATTGCTACAGCATGATGTGTCCATAGGTGCCCTAAGCGTGCACCGCCACCGCAATCACGGTCATTGGCACCAATGTAAAGATGCCAAATCGCGGTAGCGACCGCCTGGGCCCCGCGGTGTGACACCGCCATTGCCCATGCCCATTCAGCCAATGGGAACTGCAATCGCGCTAGTGGAATACACTTTTGAAAATCGCGGTAGGTGTGCTCCGCTATTGCGGGGCCGGTCATTGGATACAATTGTAAGATGCACAATTGCGGTAGCGACTGCATGGGCCCCGCGGTGTGACACCGCCATTGCCCATGCCCATTCAGCCAATGGGAACCGCAATCGCGCTAGTGGAATACACTTTTGAAAATCGCGGTAGGAGTGCACCACCACCGCGGGGCCGGTTATTGGTTGCATTTGAAAAAAGCTGACCTGGAACACCAATTGCAGCAGCTGAGTACCATTAAAACAACCCCAGGGGGCTATATATGTCTGTGAGAGAGCCACACATTTCCACTGCATCCAGACACTGCTGCCTGCCATTCTTCATCCCCAACTGCTGCTGTTCCTGTCTCCTGGACCCAGTGATGGCGAGAACTGAGAAGATCAGGGCCCTTCCCTTCACCACAGAGGAGCTGGAGGTCCTGGTGGACGAGGTGCTTACACCCTACGGGAGGCTATATGGTGCTCCTGATGTAATGGTAAGTGTTTCAGAGTGAAATTTGGGGAGTGCAAAGAGTGCTCACATGATGTTGCTCTGCTGTAGTATGTGCCTGTGAGTGCAAGTTTGTGTGATACACTGCCTGGCATGCTGAGTTCATGCCAATGGGGTGTGTAGCCTTATTACCACAGATCCCTGGCTGCATTGAAGGATGGGAGGGACATGCAGTGTCTTTGCAGCCATACAGTAACACTGCTGGTTTGGAAAGTGGAAGTCAGAACAAACATTGCCTGTGCTAATGGATGTCAGAGTCCATTCGCTTTTCACATGCTCATTTGGGACATTACACATGTGTTTCGTCCAGAGGGTACTGAAGGATGTGTGTACACTTTTCATATTGTCACCATGGATATGTGTATATTTGACAAGGACAAGGGAACCCAAATAAAGTCTGCCAGGGACCTTGGGAAATAGTACTTTTCTAGAGAACAGTGGTCCCATGGAACTATCTAGTATGAACAGAATGAATATAGACTCAATCAGTTCTATATTGATAACGACTTATCCAGCCGGACAGAGGTCTACTTTAATGTTTGTAGTTAACAGAGTAAAACTTTTTCAGAACCAAGAATAAGAGTGTGTCCCGCTTACTCTTATTCTTGGTTCTGAAAAAGTTTTTACTCTGTTAACTACAAACATTAAAGTAGACCTCTGTCCGGCTGGATAAGTCGTTATCAATATAGAACTGATTGAGTCTATATTCATTCTGTTCATACTAGATAGTTCCATGGGACCACTGTTCTCTAGAAAAGTACCATGGATATGTGAGCGTTATGCACGAGATTGAAATGCCTGAGGGTGACACTCTTGGTGGAAAATCGCCTATGACACATCAGAGTGATGTACTTCTGAAACATCCTCCTTCCATTGATTTCACAATGTGTACTGACTTGCATGTGTAGGCACTGTTTGACCTCTCATATTGTACATGCATGTGATTGTTCTGATGGGCCAGGTGTAACCTCAGTGTGAGTCCCCCTGGCCTGCACAGATACTGCCCAATTTGACAGGGACCCATCAGTAAATGGACAGAGTGAGATATATGTGTTGTCTGCCACCCTGTTTCTCAATGAGCTATGTTAGGCCTGATGATTGCACAAGACAGGCCTTGTGAGAAGGGTGTGAGAATGTAAGATCATGTCCCTAGATGTGACATCCACGACACAGTGAGCCACTCACAGGCCAAGGACATTGATGGGTGTGTAGTGTTGGACACAGTGAGTCTTCCCCAAAACATCATTTGCAACATGATGTATGTCTTGCTCCCTCACATACTGAATCACAGATGAGGGCCTTCTTCACATTGCATTGTGTACTGCCATTCTGCATGTGTGTGAGATGGCCAGGTCCTGTGTCCACCCTCATACCTAAATGCATTTCAATCCGATCATCTGATGCAAATGTACTACGTGTCATGTTGTATGGCCTTGTTATGTCCCGTATAGAGGCCCTAATATAGACCCGTTCATACATGCCCTAAAATGGACGTATTCATATTTGCCCTAATACGGTCATATTCGTACTTGCCCTATTATGGTCAAAGCCGCATATGCCCTGTTACGGTCATAACTGTACATGTCCTATTATAGTCATGATTCCTTATATAGGCATGATCTTTCACCTACATTGGTCCTCACTAGTAAACAACGTGCTCTGAGGGCTGAACGTTATCTATTCTGTGGTTTGGAATACAGCAGGGTTTTTCCCAAACACAGGCCCACACTGTACTCATCAATTATGCATGGTTCTCTAGGAGTACACCACCTGCATAATATGTATGTACAAAGTTCACCCCTGACGTCTTCCTCAAGTCTAACATGGCCAATACAAACCATACGAAGCAACTAAAGTCTTCAGGGTATAAATACACCACATCTTACCCCGGTAAGGGAGAGGGAACCGAGACTTCCATGCTGACACACTGACCAGAGACGCTGAGGCTCCTGCATGCAGTCGCTCCAGCTGACAGCGGTCTGACACAGCCCTTGCGGGGTGTCCAACTCGAGACCAGGACGGGGTCCCACACTCTCTGTATTCAGGTATGGGGGTTCAACTAAATCCTAGAAGGATTCTTGGCTCTTAGGCTTTTAGACCTACACATATGCTAGGTACACTCAGGTACATCTAGTTAGGCATCGTAGGAGTACGTGCACTTCTCATAATGCTTTTTATATTCATGTATGTATTCATGATTATTGCAATATGGTACAACTGTTCTATCCCTTTGCTTTTATCGTACTGCTGATAATATATCTCTGCTATTGTCTGCTGGTTGCCGCAGCACATATATTTTACACTAGAATAACAACTGTTCAATAAAATACTTATTGAAATGCCCATACTGTTTATTCTGTGTAACTTTCTGGGACAAACCGAATAAGTAAGCACGAGTGACTGAGCGAAAGGTAGTACATTGTTTCCACGATTCTGAGGAATTTGGGTTGTCATGATCTAAGGTTGCCAGAAACTAATCTCTCCCCGATAAGAGGAGATTCTAGTGGCACTGTGAGCTAGCTAATGCATATACGGTGGGGGTGCACAGGGTCAGTCTAACACCAAGCCCACAGTTTATGTTATCCAAACGCGCAGGTCCTGCATGGGTACTATAGGAACTACACGACATGGCGCCCAAACGTTGGTTTGGTACTTATTTAACAGTAGAATCTGAGTAGTTCAGTCGTACTGTTCTCAGAGAACCTACTCACAAAACCCAAGAGACGTCTGAAGTGGGTGGGCACAAAATCCGCCGCAGCTGAGTAGTACGAAAATACTATTTATTGGCTGTTGGTTAATCAAGCTTGAAGGACATTTAGTTCCTAAATTGTGCATAACACCTCATCTTAGTTCCCTTTGAACACTTCTTCCTCTAAACATGCCTGATAACGAGGCAGGGGACCAAAGAGTTGATCTGAATTTCTTAACAGAAGAAGAAGATCCTGAGGATGCAATACAGATTGCACCAAAATTCAGAAGGACAGTCACCATTAGAATATTAGAAAATGGTTTACCAGCCACGGGTGGCATAGTAGTTTTCGTGATTGAGGCACACGAATCAAACAAAACAGAGGTATTCTATTCATGGGTTACACTGCCAGCAGCAAATGCAATAACAAAGACATTTCACTACTACATAGCAGGAAATGCACAAAGGGAATATGCCCCGTTTGAGGACATAGAGATTCCACTCACTTACCAGGAACATTTTTACTGGTTTAATGGCGCCCTACCCCACGTACGACAAAGAGTAAGATTAGGCCCGCTCGTAGGAGACGGGGCCACATGGCCAATACTAGCGGCTTACACACCGCATCCTGACATTGGAACAACGCCACAGCCAGAATTACTCGTACAACACAGAGATTTAATTAAAATCTACAGAAACCTGACACAATTCATCATGAGGACTTTAACAATCTAACCTGCACCAGCCGGTGCAGCAAACAGTACTCCGACTCAGGGTACAGGAAATAGAATTACTCCACAAACATTACATGCGGTAATGGGCAAAATGCCCGCAAAACGCGAACAAATACCATTCTGGATAGCTCAGAAAATAACTCAGCTTGAGGCAGTATTCCCGATTACTACCACCTATGAAAAACACAGAATTCTAACAATCTGCTTGCCCATGAGGATCACACCACAAGTAGAGAACTGCACCTCTTGGGGTTCAGTCTTTGCTGCCATATATACCAGAACACATGGTATCCCATCCTTAGCAGTAATACCTGATGTATTGAGACAGATACAAAATCAGTACGGAGCAGAGCCTGCCCTTAACTTAGGGATGAAGATACTAAATAACTTTGACCAGGTATCAGCCATAATACTAGCTAACATTAAGGGGGAAGCAGCTTCAGTGGCGATCCGCCAACGCCTAAGGGAGTTCAGTCCAGAGGATCATCAACACGAACTACCCAAAATAATTGAAACTGCATATGCAGAACTAGGCAGAGACAGTCTAGGTGGGAAAGCATTAAAACCACAACTGGTGGGCAGTCCTGAAAAGGACACTACAAAGCAGACGCCTATTTCTTCTAAAAAGAAGTGGGAAAATAAAAAACAACAAAAGTCTAAAGACAACAGATCTCAATCCAGAGGTAGGTCTCCTCAACAGGAGCCCTCTGAAAGGAGGTATAACCTCAGGAATAGGGATAATAGTAAAAAACCTGACAGGTATCAGGATACTGATACACGTTCCTCTTGTTCCTTTCAGGGTTCATCAAAAAACTCTGAGAGGGAAGGACGGTCAAAGGAGCGTACAAAGTCCAGAGACACGCAACGCGCTGCGGACTACGCACCTAAAAAAGAAGATAAACAAAAACAGAAACCTCAGTTCAAAAAGAAGAAGGTAGCAGGTCTCAAGATCAGACATGCCCAGAATTCTGAGGACACCACTTCTGAACGGGGAATGGGCTCTGACGATGCTAGACAGCGCGGCAGAAGTAACGATAGCTCGCCAGAACCTGAAGGAATTTCTGGTGACAGCGGAGTTGAGTGAGTATATCACGGTGGAAACACCTGATACTCAGGTAAGTGTCCCACATAAGTTACATGAGATAACACTCCGGCTGGAGGGGGACAAGCCCAGGAAAATTAAAGGTCTCTTTTGGAAAAATCTGTCATTTGGTTATGACATTCTATTAGCAGAACGATAAACGAATTTCGCTTTATTTATTTATATGTGTACTTACCTGTAATCGGCTGTAATCCGTAGTTTACTACCCCCCCACCCTGTCCCTCCCCACCCCACATCAGCGCCTGGCGACACTCCCACCACCGGCCGCTACTGCGACATCCTCTGATCAAGCTTTCTGTACAGCTGTGTTTGCATGCACCTGTCCTGAGACACAGTGGAACATGGCCCAGTGTCCCTGGTACTGCCTCTTCTTGTCTCCCATGCCTGCAGATCAAAGTCCGCCAGCGTAAGGCCTTATGGAGGGCCATTGCACGCAAGGTGCGGGTTCTGGGTGTCTGCAACCGACGGCACACACACTGTCACAAGAGGTGGGATGACTTCTGCCGGATGAGCAAAAACGTGGCAGAGATGACGCTGGGGCTACTCCCTCGGACTGGAAGGTTGTCACGCAGGAGCATGACACCACTAATGGCCCCCATCTTGGCTGTGACACAGACAGAGCTGGATGGACATTTGAGGGCCCATCAGCAGCAAGTTGGGGGTGAGTATTCTGCGAAGGGTGACTTTGGGTGTGAGTGAGTGCATGTATCCCAACCCTGCACCAGTGTTGAGCTCTGTGATGTTTCCAGAGTGATGCAATGGCTTGTAAGTGGCCTCTGTGTTGAGTGCAGCTGACATGCATTTTTCCTACATGTACTTTCTCATGTGTTTAAAATAATGGCCCGTGACATTGCAAGATAAGATGTGGCCTCATGCCATCTGCTGCAATATGGGTGTCATAGACATCACCGGGGAGTGAACAGCTTTGTTCCTCATCTGAGTGTGCTTACATCGATGTGTGCAGTGTCTGACTTTGGAACTGTGAGAACTACACATCTGCCGACAATGTGCAAGGGTCGTTGCGCTTCAAAGCACAACATGGTGGACATCAGTAGCTCATGGTCATGGTAGGAGGACATCCTGGAGTCAGTATTTGTGTTGTCCCCTTAAAGTGACTCCATATGTGACTGTGACAACATGTTGAGATGTACATCTATCTCACCTGCAGGCACGTAGGTATGCTTACAGGAATCAGGATGTCAGGTAACTGGGAGGCACGGGCCAGCTATTTGGCAGTGTGAATGTCACATGGGTCATTGATGCCAACTATGCATGTTTCCATGCATCTTCTGACTTTTGCATGAGGCTTGCACATGCAGACCGCACAGTGTGGTGTGCTACATGGGGGTATCATATTTGAGTTGTTTGCTTTGGTTGCATATGATGTTTGTGAGTATGGCACTAAACTGAACCTACGTCTCTGTCTCTTGCAGCATCTACAGAGGGCACAGAAGGACAGGGTACGGACACCGGGGATGAGGCATCTTGCTCGACGGCAACACATGAGCTCACCGACACTGATGTGACCAGCTCCTCGGAGGGGGACTGGAGTGCCCTTGAAGAATCACGCCCGGAAACACCAACCTCAACGTCATCCGATGCCAGCGGTGACTCCTCAATGTTGGCGGACACAGGGAGTGGGAAATCTGCCTCTTCTTCCACCACACATCGTCCAGTGCCCACCCTCCCGGCTAGTTCCACTAGTGCTGCCCGTGCCCGCAGCAGTCAGAAGGGTAGAGTGTCCTCCCCCCAGGCACCGCTGCCCCTGCCCCTGTCTCCCCTGCTGCCCTCAGTGTTGAGGCAGTGGAGCTTTTGAGCCAGCTGTGTGTGGGTCAGACTACTCTCCTGGATGCCTTCCTTGATCATGACAAGAAGTTGGCACAGGTAGTTGCCTTCATGGAGGGCATTCATTCTGATGTGGGTGGGCTACACAGGACTGTCCAGTCCTTGTCCTCCACAGTGACGGCAGCCATTCAGCTGGCACAGGCTCAGGGTCCAGCTCCTGTCCCTTCGGCAACCACCCTGCCAGTGGCCACATCTGACTACAGTGACCACATACCACAGCCCTCAGGCTCAAAGTACTCCACACGAAGCACAACACAGCTGCACTCCAAGCAGGCCAGAGCGCAGACACCATCCCCAAAAACAAAAGTAGTCACACAGGAACGCAAAGCCAAAGGCCCTTCGGGTGACACTCAGGGGCATCAAGCCAAGAAGCAGGCCTCAGGCTCACATGCATCCAAATCAGTCCAATCCAAAGACACTTCCATCCCAAAACCTGCTCCCACAGACAGGCAAAAAGTTGCCGTGCCTGCTGTGAAGCTGGTGCCTGCAAAGAGTCTGCAGAAACGGCTCTCTGAGGAAGGTTCACCCACAACCTCAACTCCCACCCACACCCATGTGAAGCTGGGACAGGAGGGCACTGTGGGGGGTTCACCTGGTCAACAGGGGATGGAGGGGAAAAGGCAAGGCCAGGCCAAGAATACCACCAGACCCAGCAGATCACCAGAGGGAGGGCCACCACCTGCACCTGAAGCACCTTTGGTGGGGAGTGAGGCTGTTGTGCCCGCCCCACTTCACACTCCTACCAAGACAATTCTTCAGTATCGAATCCCCAAGAAGTGGAAAGGCAGCCCTCCACATTCTCCCTCACACACTGTGTCTCACAGCAGCATTTCTCCGCCTCCCCTGGCCACCATGCCACCCGGTCCAAGCAGCCCTCCGGCTCACAAAGCCACTGATGCCTCTACCTCAGCTGCTCCTCCCTCTCCCAGGTCTGGGCCGCCAACCGTCCCCGACACTCAGCCACCTCCCAGTTCAACTGACAGCCAAGTCTGAGGCAAAGTCCCCCTCCCAAAGCAATCTCTCACACAGCGGTGCCTGGACTGCCCATCTGTATCCTCAGAGCTGTGGTGATTCCCATGCCAGTGTACAGTGTCACACATTCCCTGTGCAGGTTCAGATGCACACATGTCCCTCCTTTGCACTATGGACTGGCCACTGGCCTTGCTGTTTGTAACTTTGGATGCCCATTCCCTGTGTAGGTTCTCATGTTCACATGTACCTCCTTTTCACTATGGACTGGCCACTGGCCTTGCTGTTTGTAACTTTGGATGCCCATTCCCTGTGCAGGTTCTCATGTTCACATGTCACTACTTTGAACTATGGACTGGCCACTGGCCTTGCTGTTTGTCACTTTGGGGGACCATTCCCTGTGCAGGTTCTCATGTTCACATGTCCCTCCTTTGAACTATGGACTGGCCACTGGCCTTGCTGTTTGTAACTTTGGATGCCCATTCCCTGTGCAGGTTCTCATGCACACATGTACCTACTTTGAACTATGGACTGGCCACTGGCCTTGCTGTTTGTCACTTTGGTGGACCATTCCCTGTGCAGGTTCTCATGTTCACATGTCCCTCCTTTGAACTATGGACTGGCCACTGGCCTTGCTGTTGTCTACTTTTGATGCCTATCTTGATGATATGTAATAAAGACAGTTACTCCTGTTGTCTGCTTTGTCAGTGTCCTTGCTAAATGTAAGTGTTTTCGGTATGTGTATGGTTGCATGTGACAAATGCTCTGTATGCCACCTTCACATAGCCAATTGCTTCTTTTACTTTTCCTGGGTTTGGCAGTGGTGAGGGGCACTTTAGTTCTTCTTTCTTCTGAGGTTTGAGGGTGCAATGATGGGTGTTTGTGATGATCTACGATTATCATACTCATCATATGGTCAGGTTTGCTAAATTGTCCACATGTCATGTTATGATGCAATTCCAGAACAGAGGTGTATTCTATCCACAGGATTACTTGTGGGCTGGCCAGGGTCCTTCATATCTGTGTGATCTTTCTTGATGTGTGAGCAGCAGTGTTGATGTATGGTCATCTTGTGATGGCCTGTCTTCCTAGTCACATGGGTACATTTGGATGTGTGCACTTGTGTGGTCATGGAGTGTGTAGGGGTGGTTTTGTTGTCAGTTTTGATGTGTGTGTGCCCCTGCAATGCCAACTGCACACATGTATGACATAGAAGCTGAGTGCCTGTTTGTTTCAATAGTCTGCCATGTGTTTCAGATTGTGGGCACATGTGGGAGTTGTAGGTTGGGCAGAGTGCAGTGTGTTGTTGTGTCCTTGCACTCCTGGGGGACACCTACTTGTTGTTGCTGCCAGTTGTGAGTATGCAGAGTATGTGACAGGCAAGTCTGTGTTGTGTTTTGTTGATCAGCCATGTGTCTTGTTACTGTTTGTGCACACTGTACAGAACTGCTCAGCCACACTGACAATATTTGTGAGTTTTCTCATGCATTGCTGTCACTTGACCCATTTTTGGCTCCAGTATGGTATGTGGTATGTGGAGTCATGCCATGCCCTATATGTGCTTCTGATGCCTACACATTGTGAGTGACTCCTCTATGTGTTTGTGCACTGTACACTGCTCACCTGTCCACTACTGAAGTACACACCACTTCAGTCTCATGTCTTCCACCCCATGGCTTGCCAGTGTGTGAGCCTCCCCACCACTTCATAGTGTGACACTATGCTGTGTGAGGCTGATCTGTGTCCAGGACTAATGTGCTACTCAGGACAGTTTGCAAATTAGTTATGTGTTATTTCCTTGTACTTGTTTGCTGTCATGGATGCTCATGTGCAGTGCAGATGTTTGGGCAGCACAGTCCTCTGGTCATGTTGTTTGCACCTGGATGTCTCTCAGTTGTGCATCTGTGGGTGATGGCTAATCTGTCTGTGTATTTGCTGAGGTAGTGCTACACTTCCTGAGTGTGATGTTATGTTTGTGCTGTGGGAGTTCATGGTGTGGCACTCAGATGTGTGTGCTACTGATTTGGTTCTTGTGCATACACTGCTTGGTGTGCATGCAGTGTTGTCAGTGTATGTTGCCTTGTACTTGCTTCTTGTGCATCCCCCTGATGTGCAGCTGAGTTTGCATTGTGATGGATTGGTCTGTGCATCTGTTGTGTTTTTGTTGTGGATGTATGCAGTGTTTGGCCTGTGTTGGCTCTTTGTACTGACTGATGCTATGTGTGTGTGATGTTCTATTTGCATGACGTTGTGTGTGAGTGGTTGTTGCTGTGTGATACATTCAGATGTGTGTTGCAGGTGTGGTGTGCATTACTTGTGTGTCTGTCACATGCAGCAAGGAGGATTCTTGTTGCTGGGCTTGTTTTCAGTGCACATTGGTGGTTAGTCCTCCTATTTTTGACCTGTTACATTTCAGGGTTGTGCATGTGCATGCTTCTGGTACAATATGGCACCTTGTCCACTTCATGGGTGGTGAGGTGTCTGTGTCTGTGTTAGCTGATTGTCCCATTGATCCCAGTTGGAGTTCATGGTAGATTTTTGATGATGCACCTCTTGTTTGTGTTGAGGTATGGTGTCTGTGCATTGGTCCTGAGTGACAATGTTGTGTATTCCTGTTCTGTCTAGGGTCACATTGCCTTTCCACTGTTTTCCTGCACATGTGTGGGCTTCTTGTACCTCTGTGTATGTTGTTTGTGAGCTTTATGTTTGCCTATTGTTTTGGTGTCTGCATTGGTTCAGGCATCCCTGTGTGTTAGTGTGATGTTTGTGGGTGCACCACAGGGAGTGTGATTGGTTGTCATTGTACTCACAGGACACCATTTTGGCCTTTATGTGTGCTTCTCACAGGTGTTGAGTGCTGCAGGTATGAGGTGGGTAGAGAATGGGTATGTGTGAAGGTCCTAGTTGTGTTTGACAGTCAAGGAGTGTGACAATGGGCCATGTGTGTTGTACTGATGATGTACACATATCAAGTCAGTTGAGACAGATGTGTGGCTGCTCACTGTATGACTTCAGACACTTCCTATCATTCCTGTGACTATGCATGGCTTGCCTTGATGTGTCCCTGAGTTGTTGCACAGAGGTCAGTTTGGTTTAATTTCACTCACTGTGCCACCCATGTCTGATTTGATGACCTAAGGGTGTTGTGAAGTGTTCCTTCTCTTGCATGTGATGTACAGATGCTATGTGGCTTGCTCCATGGTTTTCCAGCACTGTCCACTTCACTTTTGGCTGGCCCATTGATTGTCCTAAATTGCTGCTGACCTATGGTGTGTGTATGTGGCTGTGTGTCAGTGTGGGGTGTTTGTGAGTGACTTGACAGGCAGTGTGGACAGTTCAGTGGATGTTCTTATGCAGTGTGAGTCTTCATTTTATAGTTGGACTCCGTTTGCTTCACATGAGTGGGAGATAGGTGTGAGGAGGAGGGTTGTCCAGCCCCTGAGCTTCTGTGCAGGGTGTTCCTCTTCACCCCCACCTTCCAAGACAGGTGCCCTGGTCCTTTGGTGTGTGAGGTGCAAGGTCTGGCTACACCTGGGAGATGAATTGTGCAGGGGGCACAGGAGGAGCACACAGCATGTGCCCCAAATGGGTGTGGGAAGCGTAGTGTGGGAAGGGTGGAGGTGGAGCCCTGTGAATCTTTGTGGACTGCCCATGCCTGGCGCCAGCCCTGCCTACTACATTTTGCAGTGATTTCGTGGTTGATTGGTGACCCGGATGTGGAGGGGTGATTTCCTGACAGGTGGGACATGTGTGGGTACACTTGGGGAGGTGTTCCTGTCCCCACCAGAGTGTCTGATGTGGACAGGAACTGTATATCAGCACAGAAGTTGTATGTTGTGGTTGTGTGCGGAGTTGTGTATTTGCGTACCTGCGTCGTTGTCCGCAACGGTGCATTATTTGCTGGTAGTGGAGGAGGTACAGCACCGGAAGGGCTTGGAGTGCTGGATCCATTGCGGTCCGGACCGGGTGGAGGGGGCCGGGAGTCTGGTTTCACGCTCCGCTGTCGTGTTTCCGCCATCTCTGGGTTGGTGGATTCTCTGCTGCGGTGTGATGAGCTGTTTGCGGCATCGTGATTTGTACGGCGGATGGAACATCATTCCGCACGGCGGTGAGTCCCTATTGGCTCACTCCGCCGCGGTGGCGGGCGCAAAAATCTGGCGGTTCTCCTGGCTACGCAGCGGACGGAAAATGGGCTATGTTTGCCCATCATAATATGGCGGGCGGGAGGACCGCTGCTGGAGTGCAGAAAAGAGCATTTTCCGCCCCTGCCAGCACCGCGGGTGTGCTTCCGCCTGCCATCCTAATGACCCCCTTAGTGTTTTATGTGTTTGACGTAGTGTTGGATAGTAGTAGAGTGTTATGTAGTGTTAGTTATGTGTTGTTTAATTCTCTTATCATGTGTTTATTGTTAATGTTAATGTTTGTGGGTTTGTACGTGTTATTGTGGGTGGGTGTTTTTTTTTTCTTTACAGATGAATGGATGGTGGTGTGGACATGTTTTGTTTTTTTATAAAAAAAGGAAAAGGTTTTTTGTTTAGTTAAAACAAGTTTTTTTACATTTCCTTTTATTTTTTGGGCTTGTTGGAGAGTTTTTTTTTTAAAGCTATTTTTGGGGGTTTTGAGGGTTTCGTTATTGAGAGGATTGCGTCATTGTAGCCTTTTTTCTACAGTTAAATTTTTGTGTTATTTTAAAAACAAATTTTCGGGTTTTTGAGGATTTCGTTTTTGAGAGGATTGCGTCGTTGGAGCCTTTTTTCTACAGTTGTATTTTTGCATTTTTTTGGGGTTCTCTTTCCGTATGGATTTGTTTTTGATTTATCTTCAATGGATTTATTGGATTTCCAGGATTGTCTACTGCTACATAACTGTAAGTTATTTTTTATTATTATGGGTGGGAAATGTTTTTTGTTACCTTGGTTTGTTTGTTTCTTTTTTTATATAATTATATTATGTCATATATATTTGTGTTATTTTTGAAATTTTACATGACATAGTTATAATTAATAATTTAAAAAAGAGTAGAAGTATGTTGTTTAAATGTTTGGAAATTTTTTAATACTTATGGTGTTTAGCATTGTTTTTTATTTACAGTATAGATTTAGCTATCATGTCTAGGTATTTTAGACCTTTGGTGTTTGCAAATAGTCTAGTTTTGTGTTGTAGGTATTCATACATTGTTTTTGTTTGTTTACTTAGTTTAGGGCCGATTTTAGTTAGGGATTGCTCTAGCCTTATCTCTTGACATCTTGGGGGTCATTACTATAGCGGTCGGACTTTTGTCCGACCGCCATCGCTGCGGTAGTGGGTAGTGGGACCAGCCGCCTACGAGGTGGCCTACCCACCAACTGCATTATGATGCGACCGCCACCGCATCGGTCGCACCGGCCATACTTTACATTGCGGCGGGTGCTGCTGGCTGCAGCACCCACAGCAATGTAAATAGGGAAATAGGGTACTGTTTACATTTCCCTGCACTACATGGCAGGCACCATGCGGTGCCTGCCACATGGTGCATGGAAATGTAGCCCCCAAGAGAAAGTGCCCGGGCCGAAGGGGGGCCCGCTATGGGCCCCCAAGGTCCCTTTCCGCCAACTTGTTCATGGCGGGTTAACTGCCATGAACATGCCAGTGGAAAGAGATATCATAATACCAACGGCGGTGCTTGGCAGGCACGGTCGCAATGCTGCCCAATGTTGCTGCTCCGACAGGCGGTCGGAAAAGGACTGCCTGTCGGAACCCTGGTGGTCGGTTTTTCCGACCACCACCCTTCACCTACGCTTCCCCCGCCATCATTATATCTCGGGCGGAAAAGCCCTGTGCGATGGCAGAGGGCCTGCCACCGACAGGCTGTCGGTGGCGGGCCTTCCGCCATTGTAATCAGGCCCTTTGTTCTTTTTTGATAGCTTCTATAAGTTTATGTAGGGTTGGTTGTCCTCTTCCTGTTGTGGCTTGGAAGGCATTGTACCATCCTTCCACTGCATTGTTGGTTTTAGCTTTTTGAGCTAGAGTGTTGTAGACGTTCCACCAGGGTATTTGGAACTTGGGTTGTCTACGGTGCCCTGATCTATGTAGCCTTCCCACCCAAGTGTCTTCAAAGTAGTCTAGGAAGGGAGTTAGTTTAGTTTCATTTGCTTGATAGAAGGGGCTTTCAAGAAGTAAGTTATAATGGTTTGCTACTTCAGTTGTTGGTACATAGGCCAGGGCTATTAATTTTTTAATTTGGTAGGCAAAGTTACTATTGGTGTATAATCTATACTTAAAGTAGATTTTTGTAGGTGTCTCCAGATACTTTGGTTAAAGTGGTAATAGCAACCTTGTATTGCAGTGTGTGGGTATATTTTTAAAAATGATTGGATCATTAATTTTTCATAATCAATGATAATTTTTTGTGGATAGTAGTTGTCGGTGTATTGCTTTAATATTGTTAGGAGCTCTATATATGTGGTGTTTTGTTTATTAGGGAGCAGTGCGTATGTGAAGGGGATGTTAGTCTCTTGATATTTGCTGTGGATAGTATATAGTTGATAAAAAGGCTTGGGGCAAACTTTGAATGTGCCATCCATCATCCACGTTTCGCATTTTTTAAGTTTTTGTAAGTTGTTGTTTGTTGCAAAGATGATAATTTGTTTTTCATGACTGTTGTTGTCAGGTAGAAGGAATTTTTCATCTTTGTGGGTGATGGTGTATTCTGGTAATATTTGTATTTCTGCAAAAGTTTGCAGGGTGGGTGGTGTTTGAGCTGTAGCTTTTTTAGTTCGGGCAATCAATGTCTTCAGAGTGATGGTAGTTGTCCTGTGACATGTTCAGGTACCTTAGTTAACACGTATTTGGGTACTTGTTTGTTGGGAGCTGGTACTTGCTTCTTTTATTGTTTTGAGAGCATCTCTAATTTCAATTTTAGTTACATTGGGGGATGGTTGTGTTCTTTGACATTTACTACATTGGTTTCTATTGTAGTGGTTCTCCCATAGCAAGAGTTAGAGTAATATTTTCTGCATTTCCAATGTGTTTTGTTTCTAGTCATTTTCTCTTGTGTGTAAGTGTAGCCCATGTACCACAGAAGTAATTTTCCTATTTGTGAAGTTATGCATTTTGCTCCTTCTGCCATTTTTCGGTCTATCTGTGAATATATGTATATATATATTTATTAATTATACAATTTTGAACAGTAAACATTTTGTATAATTACTATATTTGAAAATAGACTTACATGTCTTTTGATCTAATTTTCTTGATGGATTTTTTTTCGATCATTGATGTTTATCCACTGTTTTTTTTTCTGTTTGTTTAAAAGCAAAATGTTATTTTTATTAAAGTGTTACATTTTATTGTGTTATTTTATTTATTTAGTTTCTATTTTTATTTAGTTGATAAAAAAAATACTTAGGGGCACATCGTTGCGGTGCTGGGGACCGGCCGCCGGTAAGGCGGCGGTCCCGCTAAGTGAATTAGGATGTGCCTGCCACTATGGCGGGCGCATCCAGGGCCCTGAACATTGCGGACGGTGCTGCTGGCTGCAGCACTGTTCGCAATGCGAAAATGCCACGTAGTGCATTTCCCTGCACTACGTGGAAGGCACCACGTGGTGCCTGCCACTTTGTGCAGGGAAATGCGGGGGGGTACCTTGGGTACCCCCAGTGCACAACCATCCTCCCCCCACACAGAGGGGGCCCGCAAAGGGCCCCCAAACCCAATCCCCGCCAGCCTTTCCATGGCGGCACCACCGCCATGGTAAGGCCGGTTTAAACACACATCCTAATTTGGTGGACGGTGCCTGCTAGGCACCGCCACCATTCTGGGCACTCTGCACCGCCCGCCAGACAATCGGACCGATTGCCTTTGGCGGTGAAGTGGCAGATGGACTTTCTGTCCGCCGTGGTACCCACCGCCATCCTAATTGGGCGGTGGGAAAATTCAGTGCGATGGCAGAAAAACCGCCACCGCCGACCCGGCGGTGGCAGTCCTTCCACCATCGTAATGACCCCCTTACTATTTTTTGTTGATGATGTTTTTTCCGATGATTTTGTTGTAGGTTGAAGTGTGTAGAAGCTGGCAAGAGAAAAATACTGGTAATTATATTTGCTTTTTTATATTTTTTAATTTGTTTGTTGTATTTGTTAGTTAATGTATATATTTATTATTTTTGTATTTTTCTGTATTGTTGCTTTTGACTTTGTCTTCGAAGTTAATCCTTGCTTTGACTTTTTTAGGTGGAGTTTTATTGAAGTGTAATCTGTAAAATATAAAATGAAAGGTTATAATTTTAGTATATTTGTTTATTTCACTTTTTTAGTGTCTATATTTAATTGAAGAAAAAAATACTTACTAAATGTAGTTGGTGAAGTTTCTTTCGTTGATGTTGTTTTTTGTTGAAGTTTGTAGAAGCAGTTAAGAGAAAAGTATTTGTTAGTAATAATTCGTTTTTTATTAAATTTATCGATAATTATATATAATTATAGTTAGGTCTATTTGTTGGATAATTTATATACTTACATTGTATTATATTTTTCTTTTATGCGGATTTTGTATTTGTTTTCGAATGTAATGTTTGTTTTGGGGTTTTTGTGTGGAGTTAATGTGAAGTATAATCTGTGAAACATAAAAGAAAACGTTGTAATTTTAGTTAATTGCATTATTTATATTATTTAGTGTTTATTTTTATGTATTTGTAATTAAATAAATATACTTACTCTTTTTAGTTGATGGAGTGTCCTTCGTAGATGTTGTGGTTTTGTTGATTTTTGTAGAAGCTATTAAAAGAAAAACATTTGTTAGCTATATTTTGCTATTTTATGAAATGTATTACTTTTAAATAATTTACGTTATTTATTGGTTAAGTCATATACTTACTTTGTGTTATATTTTATTGTTGTTGTGTACGTAAATCTTTGTGTTGAATTTTCTAGGTGCAATTTTAGTGAAGTTGAATCTGTTATATGTGAAGGAAAACATGTTATAATTTTTTTTAATGCTTATTTCATTTATTTAGTTGCAAGGTTTCGTGCTTACCTTTATTGCAGGATGTTTGGAATAGTTTTTGGTGTAGTTGTTTTTCATTCTGTTTTTTCTCTCTCGAAGGTTCGCTCTTCCTCCTTGGTTGTTCGTTATACGGTACATTTTATGTTAATTATTTGATTGTTTTTATAGTGTTTGTTTAATTAGTTAGAGTTTTCTATTGGTTTGTGTTTGTGTGTTTTAAATTTATTGGTTGAGATAGCTTTTTTGAATTTTTTAGCTGTTACATTTTAATTTGTTTAATATTTATTATGTTTATTTATCGTTTGTTTTTATTTTGTTTATTGTTGTTATTCAATTTTATATGTAGATAAATGTGTTATATTTTTTATATATGATATATTTTTATGTTTGTTTATTTTCGTTATTTGTGATATTTTTTAATGTTATATTGTTTTTTGTTTTTGTATTTTTAATGTATTTGTTTTAATTAATTTGATTAATTTGTAATTATTTTTATTGTTTTTTTAAATATTTGGTATATGTTATTTTATTATATTATTGTAAATAGTATTTTTTTATGTTTAAATGTTATTTTCACTATAGTTTATATGTATTTTATCGATGTTTGTGTTGTCGATATTGTTTATATCGATATTTTGGATGTGTTTAATTTTATTTTAATGTTATCGATATTTTTGTGTTCTATATTTTTGTCGTTGATATTTTTGTAATCAAGATTTTTTCAGATGATATTTTTTTATCGATGTTATTGCCATTTCAATTTTGTGTATTGTGTGTTGATATTTTTGTTTGCGATATTGTTGACTCAACAATTTTGTAGTTCGATGTTATCAGAGTCGATGTTGTATCAGTGATCCGAGCTCGAGGCATAGTCAAATTTAAATTTTTCTGCTTCTGAGTCGCCCACTTGGGCCTGTATAGGTTTACTCAGCCTTACCTGCACATTCATCTGATTTAGTGGAATAAACCTACGCTCACGCTTCCAATGCCCGAAACTGCCACAAATATGACATGGGTTAGTCTTTTTCAACATTTCTATTTCAGTTCCTCTTCCTTTGCCTTGAGTTAT
The DNA here is from genome assembly GCA_963921515.1 of Calotriton arnoldi. Taxonomy (NCBI): domain Eukaryota; kingdom Metazoa; phylum Chordata; class Amphibia; order Caudata; family Salamandridae; genus Calotriton; species Calotriton arnoldi. The sequence continues at coordinate 1,343,386 of CAWUFW010004639.1, forward strand.
CGCGTTTTGTTGCTGACCTCCTGCTACTCCTTGTATACCAATATTCGTTTTGTACCAAAACCGAACAATCAGCACAACTCCCACATAACCTTTCTTTCCTGCTTTCATCTGAGTCAACATCAACTTCTCCTTCAATCTCTTATGCTTGGAATCCACTTCATCTCCGCAAAACTTTGCATACCAAAGAATCTCATCTATGGGCTTGCATTGCCAACAAATCAAATAGTGCTGTATCATTGCACTTATTTCTGGTCTTAATCCACACACAAATCGATAGTCAAAATGTCCCATTTCTTTCCCTGACATGTTTTCCATTCCACTACATTGCTTAAAGCCTGTAGAAGTCTCTCATAGTATGCACGTACTGTCTCTTTCAATTCTTGTGTTGTCCTGCCAATCTTTACCCAATCAGTTTCCTTTGGATACATTTTTCCCTTCAAATAAGTAATGACCTGGTGATATTTTTCCATACTTCAGGTGATGGTGCACCAGTTTTTGAATCCATCGCAGGTTCTGTTTCTGGCCAATCTACTGCAAACTTACATTCAGTCCATAGATCACTTGGGACCACAATGTCAAACAAGGTATCTAAATCCTTTAATAAAACCTTTGAAACCTTCACAAATCTCTCAACTTGTTTATACCATTCAACTGGGTTGTCTCTCAATTTTGGGGAATCATTTCTAAAGGACAATATATCTGGCCTAGTCCATGGAACATAAACATACCCTCCTCCTGGCACTTCCCTCATTGGAAATATTTTTGTTTCTGTATTTTCGATTTCCCCCTCAAACATTGGATACATCGGCATAGTTGCCTTTTTGGTTTCCTTCTTTTTAGCCCATCTGCCTTCCCATCTTTCTAACTCACCCCATTTCCTAAGTGTTGTCTGCAACTCTTTAATCTGTAATATTTTTCCTGATGGTTTTAGACTCTCAAGATCTTTGTCACTGAAATCCAATCGATATGTTTTTTGCAAAGTTTTTGATTTCTGTATGTCTGCCCTATATTTCTGGGCAACCTCAGCCAATTTCTCATGAGCATTTCAAGCTCTCCCGGTGATATCCTCACATGTGAACAATAATTCATTATCCCGATAACTAACAATCCATCCAGGACTAATAGTTCCCATAATTGATTCTTCCAAATCCACCTTAAGTTTAGCTACATCAAGTGGATTTTCACTTAAGTTTCTCATCCTGATAGTTTCCTGTTCTTCCACACCTTTATCAAAAGTAGAAGGAGCTATATCCTTAATCCAATCATCAGGTTCCTGTGGGTTAGGCTCTACTGGTTGATTTAATGCACTCTCTTGTGATTCCCCACTGGCTCCCTCCACCTGTGGGGTGACACGGGTTTCAGAACCTCGAGTTCCCATTTGTAAAGTTTTTCCTGCCATAGTCTGTGGTCCTCTATTAGGAGTTTCCATGATTCCCTCTGTAATATCAGATAAGGGGGTTGGTTCCACTTGAGTATGGGATACAGTAGCCCGAATGGTCCCTGAACTGACTCCTGATTCATTCCCTTGTTGTGAAGTATTTACATTTGAGAATGGTTTATTGGAATTTATTTGATCTCTACTCAATTCCTGTGAAACAGGATTTGCTCCCCCCAATCCAGTGGGAACAGTTTAAGCATGTACTTGCTGTCCTCCTATACCTGATTGATACAAAGGAACCACAGGTCCTATGGTTACTGGAATTGAAAGAGCATCTGGCGCATTCAATATTATGGGGTTATTAAATCCTACTCCTCTGGGCGTTTGCTCTTTAATCAGAAAAGGATTTACAGGATTTAAGCTATTTGGCAATTTGGGTGCATCTGGTTGAATTCCCACAAATGGATCAATAATTCAATCAAAAATTAATCACCGATCTCGCACCACTCTCATCAGTTAATGTGAGAGCTTGAGACTTTTCAAGGTGTTTCTTCTTTCTTTGCATTTTTCTCCCTCATTCTTTTTTGCAACTAATATGGGATACATTTGCACTCCTTCTGTAATATCCCTTCTCCACATTTTCCGTTGAACATCCCACTTAGCATCTACATACTTATTAAAAGTGTTCTTATATCTTCCCTGGTATTTCTCTTTCTAATGAGCCACACGTTCCCATTCTCCAAGAGCTTCGAATTGCATGGGTCTTGGTGGTGGCTTAATATCATTCATCTGTCTCCTTAAATTTTCAAGAATTCGTACATTAAAGGTACCATATTGAGGAAAAGCTAAAGCTCCATCTTTCTCAGTATACTTCATCCAATTCTCTAACCAAGCAAATGTATGATATTCTTTCTATAAAGTCATATACAAGGCAGGCATGCCTTCATGTGCTACCGGTACTACTACTTTAGTTGGTACAGGAACCTCACCATGTTTCAATATCTTTAAGCTCTTTAAAATTTTCATGATTCTAAATAAAATATTTTTGTCCTTTACAATTATTTCATGCATATTTCTGGAGAATTACTCTTCCTTATTTTCGTTCTACCTCTCAAATTCACTTCTCAGCTCTCTCTGACACTCTCGACCAATCCCAGCATGGCTTTACACCAACCGTACTATTGCACTGCGACACGCTTATGACGTTAACTCAACTCCTCACAGCACATGACCCCTCCTTATTCAACTCCAATCTTAAAAACCCACTAAACACAAATCAATTCTTGTCTGCTCTACTAAAGAAATTATAGATCTCCATGCAACCAGAATTTCTTCATTGAACATAAGCAAAATCTCTACCAGTGCCACTTTACCTAACAATCCTTACAATGAATCCCTGTGCACTTGAGAATAATCCCAATGATTTTAACTTTCACACTCTCACAAAGTTCCCTTCTCTGGTGGTACTACCAATGACGTCTCACGCATAGCACCTTCGAAACAGCAGACAAACTTACTCGGCATATGCTACACTGAGACCACCCTTAGGTATATATCCCGGGATCTTGGGACACTTCGGGCCTGATAACAATTTCAATACAACAATACCCTATTCTACACAAAACACTATAAAAATTCTCTACCAATTCTCATTAGTAACACATTTAAACAACAATATCACACAGCCATATTGATACTCACACCACTTGTCTCGTCATATTCAGAACTGGCGTTCAATCAAATGTCACTGAACTTTGGGCTTGGGAAAACGTACAGCGACCTCAATATACCTCCACCTTATATCCCAGTTTTGTCAGACAGTACACCATCCGAGACACTACCAGAATAACTGTTGTAGGGTTAACGTGCTGGGCCTCATAAAAAATTTTCATTTAATTATTTTTCTCCTATCCCTAATTAACCTCACCTACCATACTGAATCCCTTAGGTCCTCTGATGGATCTTGTTCTGTGCTGAAAGTGACCGGAATACAATTATCATACGAGGACCTGGAATAAGATAATTGTTAATATAGATTTATGGGGTGTAAACTCCCAAGTAGTCCCACCTCTAGTTTTGTTAACCACTAACAAATAAAGAGACAGAATCAGCAGAGTAATTTATCTTAAATGCATTTCTATTTAGATTCAAATAATTAGCATACGACCTAAATTTAAGATAAATCAGATGTAATAAGCATTTGTAAGCTCTGGGAGATCCAGATCTAAAGGGACGAGGGAGATTTATCCTAAGGAGAATGAATTAGTAGGGAAATTAGTTATGTCTCATACGAACCCTATTAGGAAAGTTCAGTAAATTCCAAGTGACCAGTTCCAGTTCATGGACAGAATCATCTGCCTGTGTTCACACTGCAGCTCCAATGCCACAGCTGCTCTGATGTGAACCCTTTCAGCTGAAAAGATTCAACTACGCTAGCATACCAGCCAGCAGCAAATCGCAGTATTTTGTCACAGTTTGCGTTGTTTCTGGAAGTCCAAATTGTCAGTCTCTGTACCGCAAGATGGGCAGAGGGGGAGACGTCCCTTAGCTCAAAATTTAGGCAATTATACTCCATTAAAGCCAGGTTTACACGGCTTGACATCACCAAATTTGTCGGACCATTCTGTCCTGTTGGTCACTCACGATAGGATGAGATGATGTAGTAGGTAAAAGTATTCAAATCCAGAAGACTTAAGTAATCCATTACACGCCATTTCCTTGGAGTCACAATAGTTTAGTCATATGATTATTTGTTGTATTTAGAAAGTAGGCAATTTCATGCTGTCATCCCTTGTCTGTTCATTCTCAAGCATTTGCTCTAGGATAGTAACACTTTTGTTGCAAGTCTAGTCAAGCAAGCTACAAACGTCAAAGAAGGCGATTGAGTGTTCGACCACAAGTGGTAACTTTACTATAGGCTTCAGACAAATTGGCCCAAAGTCGAGTCCACATAAGAAACAATCAACTAGCAACAGAGAATTTAGCCATGATGACGGTCGACTGGGCCTGGCTGTCAGCTGCACTGTCTGGCGGTACCCACGATTGAAATAGCACCCATCTTGACCTCACAGTATGTTCCTGGAACATTAACAGCTTTATTGCGAAATCCCAATCTCCTGACATGCTAAAGATTTTTAAAAATTATGAGATTGTACTCCTCCAGGAAACATGGTCGTTGGCAAGTATCCCAATAGAAGGTTATTCGGAATTCCGGTCCCCCGCCTTAAGACTGCACAAACACGATAGACCCATGGGTGGTCTTTCGATATATGTCGCTGGCAACCTAAACATCAACCAGCTTGAATTTGTAGAAGACTGGATCACCGGGAACAGGATCAGAAGCTTCAATTCCATCAAACAAATGCTCCTGATTAATGTATATAGGCTTCAGACTATTCAGTTCATAAGTTCACACTGGGAAAGAAAGCAAAGTTTGAGGCCTTAATAAAATATAGTTCATGCACGACGAAATTGTGTTAAAATATGAATCTCGCAATACATGGAATAGTGTATTAATATCTTTAACTAAGCAATATTAATATCACTTCATTATGAATTGCAATTATTTCACATATATTTTGTAAATCTCTTTTGCGCTTTGTATGTTAATACAGCTTGCGGATTTAAAGACACATCAATGATAAACTTTACTAAATTCATTCATAACATAACCTTGTGTGGCACCTACTCTCCTTATCAATATCACTGTTCATGTTTATACATTCTAATATTGCTATCCATTTTCTAACACATGAAGCATTTAACTCTCACATAGAAATGTCTGTGTTATCGTTTATTTACCACCTTCATCTAAGCATTAGTACACATGCTACTAAAATGTCAGATTTCACATCTACCTATTGACTGTTATACGTTATCGGAAAATTACTTCTAACATTCTGCATGCTTTTACGATGAAGTATCTATATCAGAACTGCATTGCATGTAGTATTGATAAAATGAAGCTTAATACACAGTTTGTCATTTTCATATAAAATTGTGTCATAAATCATTTTTGTGTAAAATTGTTGTCAATAGATGAAAGGTAACATCTCTGCTCTATCATCAATAATATGCAGATAATTTGCCATCTGGTAGATTTACTCCTGTCAAAATAGGGACAGACCACACCCATCAATGGCAGTGTAGCGGGAGGGTTTGTCCAAGAAAAAATAGTTTTTCTCATAAAAATATAAAAGATAAAAGGTCCACAGAGAAAACATCCACAGGAGCAAATGTTCATTTGTCTATATTTGTATCCATACATAGTTACACGTGTAGGTATTCCTGGTAATTGGTGACATTCATAGATTGCCAAGACTGATTCTTGAGTTTTTGTGTGTTCTAAAAAAGCCACACCTTTACTCGAATCACAGGGAGAGTCCTTCAACTGTAGAGCACACAAATTCAATTAGGGAGATTTGAGAATCAAGATACTGTGCACAGTATGTTGTCCTTCAGAAGCACAAACACATTTATCCCCTTAACTGCTGAGGCTTTTCCATCTTAGTGCTAAGAAATGTTTGCCTATTTGGGGTACTTTCCACTTAATAATAATAATAATAATACAGTCATTTGTAGAGCGCGAACAGCTACCTCCCGAAGGGGGTGTCCCGGCGCTATAGCAACAAGATACACCTCCATAACCTTTTTTCCACATAGGGTATCCATGCCAAATTTGTCTTCTTTTTTGGGTAGGGGGAGGAGATTTTAAAGGTACCCAGGGCTTGTTGATTCTTATGGAGGAGACTGGAAAAACAGGTTATTTGGGTTATGTCAGGAAAAATGACATCAATGAAAGGTATGAAAGGTATGCTATGCTAAAATCATCATCTATCCAAATTTCAGGAACAGGCAGAGCTGTGTAATAAAAAACATTTTTATTACAACAGTTTTGGCATTTTTCTAAGAGGTGGTCCATTTTTCCTCATTTTTTGTGCTTTCAACCTACTCCAAGGTTGTGGTGAAAACAGGTGTGAAACCCATGGGGAATGCCGGAAAGCTATACATTTCTGAAACGTAGACAAAAGTCTTAATTCAGCAAGGGTGTATTTTGCAGATCCCTCAAGCTTTTCTCAAAGAAAGTAACAGTTGAAATAATAAAAAAAAACATACTGAAAAAGATTGGGAAATAAAAGCCATTTGTGTGAACGTTTTCATCTGTAACTTCTGGCCATGATTTACAAAAGCAATTCACCATTATCTCCATTAGACATATCTGGTCATGGGAATAAATCCAGTTTATACATTCTCCAACAACCTGAGATACTTAGAGCCAACAACTGAGCTACTCATTAGAATGGATTATCACTGTGTACTGAGTATAGAGCAATTCATATGGTAAAATAAAAAGAGTGAAAACTGAGTATGAGAGAAGCTTATATATTTATGAAATATACATGAGATGGTGAGTTTAGGAGCAGTGTTTATTTGTACATCTCTGAATTTGTGGGTACCCACACTAGCATGTAATTCAGAGGACATTTTGCAATATGTCTGCTTTCTTGCACACTGACCTACATTTGGAAGGCATAACTGCATAGAAATCCAATTGATAGTAACAAATGTTCTACTATTCTGTATTCCCACATGTCTCCATATAAAAATGGTATCCCACTGTGTGGCTGCAACACAATACACCCCAAAACGTGATCTGGAGACAGAAGACTTTACCCTGCAGAATCCATACACTTTAAAAAACAAGTGCAGCTGCGGAGTTTGGGCCCTAGCTCAGCCACCACCCAGGAAAACCTACCATACTCAGACATTATTGAAACCTAGACAACTAGGCGAATCCATGATGGTGTGAAGTCTGTGCTTCTAACATGTTTTTTACCTAGCAGCCCTTGCAAACCTAAAAATATACCCATAGTCACACATTTTCCTTGCATTTCTGTTAGGTAAAGTTCTGGAATCTGCAGGGATCCACACAATTCCTACCACCCAGTGTTCCACCATGTCCCCCAATAACAATGGTATCTCACTTTTGTGAGTGGGCATTGTGCCCATAACAGGAAAAGACTCAAAAAGCAACATGGACAGATAAAATATTTCCACCCAAAAATCAACCCTTTTCTGCAATGTTGGTGGCTGCTGACTTTGGACCCTAGCTCAGCCGGCATCCAGGTAAACCTACAAAACCTGTACATTTCTGAAAACTAGACATCAGGGAGTCCAGATAGGCATGCCTTGCTTGGCTCTGACCAGAGGTTTTTTTTTACAAAGAAGACCTTGTAAAACCGGGAGCCACAAGCTTCCTATTCCTCAGCATTCTCCCAAGTCTCCCAGTAAAAATGGCACCTCACTTGTGTGGATGGGCCTAATGCCCGCAACACAAAAGGGCCCAAAACACAACATGAAGAGATCAATTTTTTATTCTTAAAACTGACCCATTTTTGCAACTTGTCTAGCTGTGAATATTAGGTACTAGCTTAGCCGGCACCCAGGGTAACCTACCAAACCCATACATCTTCGAAAACTAGAATAGCGGGGCAGTCCAAGACAGCATGACTTACCTGACTATCACCAGGTTTTTTTACCCAGATGCCCATGAAACCCTCAAACTGTGTCTAAAATGTATATTTTCCCCACGTTTCTGTGAGGAAAAGTTCAGGAATCTACAGGGACCCACACATTTCCTACCACCCAGTGTTCCCCTAAGTCTTCTGATAAAAATGGTTCCTCACTTTTTCGAGGGGGCCTAATGCCTATGACAGGAAGGGACCCAAAACGCAACATGGACAGGTCAATTTTTATCCACTGAAAGTGGACCCATTTTGCAACTTGACTAGCTGTCAATTTTGGGCCATAGCTCAGCAGGCACCAAAAAAAACCTACCAAACCTACACATTTCAGAGCACTAGACACCCATGGGAGTCTAGAGTGACATGATTTGCATGGCTCTCACCATGTTTATTTACCCAGAAGCACTTGCAAACCTCAAAGTGTTACTAAAAACACACATTTTTTTCAAATGTCTGCAACAAAAAGCTCTCGAATCTGCAGGGAACCACAAATTCCCTGTCACTCAGCTTTCTCCCAAGTCTTCTGATAGAAAAGGTACCTCACTTGTGTAGGTGGACATAGTGCTCACAGTGGGTCAATTAAAAAGCAACATTGACACATCAACTTTTTCTACTCAAAACCGACATTTTCTTTCCAATATGGCTAGCTGTGAATTTTGGGTCCAAGCTCAGCCGGCACCCAGGAAACCTACTAAACCTGCCCTTTTCTGTAAAACTAAACATCCGGGGGAGCCCAGCATGGTGTGACATGTGTGGCTCTCAAAATGATTTGTAGCTAGAAGCCCTTGCAAACCTGAAACTTTCTCTAAATAGATTTATATTCCTCACATTTCTATTGGGCAAAAAAAAGGAATCTACTGGGAGCCACAAATTTCCTATCACCGAGCATTCCCCCAAGTCTTCCAATAAAAATGGTACCTCACTTGGGTAGGTGGGCCTAACATCCGCAACAGGAAAGGGCCAAAACTAAACATGCATTATCCAAACAATAGGTCATGTTGGACTTATTTGAATGAGGTAGTCTTGTCTATACGTTAGAGTAATCCACAAGCTAATTGGCAAAAAAATTGTATTGCAACTAAATTGCACAGAAAACAACCTTAGTTTCCGCCACAAATCTATTAAATCAATCCCAGTGCAGTACAATATAATACAATGTGATGCATGTGAATATAGTGCAGATGATGCAGTGCTCACATAGTGATCATATTTACAACAGTTATACATACGACACTGAACAATTCCCAGTGATTATATACGTTGGTTCAAAGAGATAAGAGTAGTTCAACCAAATCAACAGTCCCTTTTCCATTATTCATCAATGTCAACTAAACAGGAGGGATTGTTGATATTTTGACCACAATTTATTTCTAGGTTCTCTTCAGAACATAGGGGGTGATTACAATGGCGGGCGGACTTGAGTCCGCCCGCCATCGTAGTGGGGATTGGGACCGCCCTCCAGTCATACGGCGGTCCCGCACTCCAAATCACGATGCGACCGCCACAATGGCGGTCGCATCTTGCACTTTAACATTACGGCGGGTGCTGCTGGCTGCAGCACCAGCCGCAATGTCAAAGGTGCATGCAGTGCGTTTCCCTGCACTACGTGGCAGGCACCACGCGGTGCCTACCACTTAGTGCATGGAAATGCACCAGTGCACCACCACCTCCCCCAACACAAGGGGGGCCCACAACAGGCCCCCAAAACCAATCCCCGCCAGCCTTTCCATGGCGGTTTCGCCGCCATGGAAAGGCTGGCTACAGCCCGCATCGTAATTTGGCGGCACCAATTTAGGCATGCTGACCGCTCCTCCAGGCAATCGGTACGATTGCCTGTGGTGGAAGCGTGGCGGGCGGTCTTTGTGGCCGCCGTGGTCGGAAAGCGATTCCACCCGCCATCGTAATGTGGCGGGGGAAAATTGCTGTCCGATGGCGGAGGGTCCACCACCGCACGGCTGGCGGTGGCGGGCATTCCGCCATTGTAATCACCCCCATAGTCATCCAACTAAAACACCACCTCAGTGTGGAATGTGGATATATCTGGTGTGTAGGTTACATCACCCATACGACTCCAGTTGACAGCTCTTCAAGTCCATAAGGTGTGCTAAGTTAAATCTCAGGCACCTTCATTATCATTGCCCTTGGTGTGATTTCAGCCTATAATGACACGTTGTGTCCGATACATGACTGGGAGACCCCTTCGCTCCTTTCTGAATCACCTCTCATGTACTAGCTGCTCTGAAGGAAGACACATCTATTACACTGTACTCTATACCACTCACTGTGGGTCCACCACAAATAGATCTAAGATGTATATGTATAGAACTTAAAAAGATAACTTGACACAACCTGCATAACTTGCTACACTTGTTTAAAGCTTTTATTTGATCAAACTTCATTTCTACCTCTAACAGAGTTTATCATTATTATTATCTTTTTTTGCTAGGTCATCAGATACTATGTATCAGAGACCTGTGGGTTATACAGTTGAAGTTTGGCAGTGTACTTTGAGTTTTCTTATGCTATGTAGTCCTCAAGTTCTTGTATCTAGCTGTCCTTCTGCAGTTACTCTGATATCTGTGTGAGAACAAGTTCGATCTGCTTTTGCAAGAAGTGGGTTCATTTCAAGGCTCATCGGAGCATAAAACATTGAAATCAAGCTAATTATTAGTGGGTGGCACCATCTCTGCTAACCAGTACTGTCTCCTTCACCCCTTGGGGGCATGATTGCACCCCCAAGGGGAAACATGCATTAAAAGAAATTGGTATGCCACAAGGGGTGTCGGCCCATCCACTGGGGTGCAACTCTTCATCAATTGAGGAATTAACCTGGTGTCTAGTGGTTTCTTGCTCACAGATCGCTGCACATATGCAATCCACAAGCAGGAAATTATTTGAGAAGGCATTGCTTGAAAGAGGCGACTCTCCACTGGGATTTAAAAAAGGAAACGTCCAAGGCCAGCACCGGAGGTTCCCTTAAAACCCTCTCCAGCGTCTGCCAATGCACTGGATAGGTGATGTGGGAATCCACCCATGCTGAAAGGGTTAACTAAACATTACTGTTTCCAACATTTGCTTACTGAGTTATCTTTGTTTACTGATTCCACATGCAGTCTTCAAATAGGCACCAAGACAAATTAATTCTTACTCAAAAAAGGTGGGATAGTTATGATGATGACTGGATGGTGAGGCAACCCACAAATTAGGCAAATGGTTAATGGCACTTTTCCTTGAAGTTTGTTTAAGGTAGAAAAGAGTAACAACTTTGCCTTCTTTTGTATAAAGTGACAGGACTCCTTAATTACTTACAATAACTTAAGACCTTGAGCAGACTACCATATTCCATATATTATTTAGTGCATGTTTTGGCCATAATAGATACCCTCAAAAAGCTCTCACCAATCCTAATAGTAGATAAACCTATCTTCATGAGACAAATAACATGCACTACCTTTACTATGTCATCATTTAGTTAAAAACAGTATGCTCAATAGGTTTTCGTGACATTTCTTGATTTCAGTAACATGTGGAACTCCCTTGAGCAGCAAAACCATGAAGTGAATGTTTCCTGTTAGAATTTATCTGTCTTTCACATTGCCTGGAAAAAATCTGATTCGTGTGTGAAGGCATTCTTTAATGCACAGCTCTATTTAGGTGCCATTTCTGTGAGTCTGAAGTCTGAACATTATCTTGACTTATTGCAAAATGCTGGTTCTCTTCTTTTTCTGTTATTCAGTCATATGTTTACTGGTGTGTTTTAAGTTATTGTGCTGTTTCACTATCTATGTCTAGTTAAGCTTAAAGTGTTGGACAGATAGTCTAATATTTTTCTCTGGAAAACATTGGTATAGAGAATGATTAGTCACAATAATTGTGAGGCATGTGGACCTGCCATCATGCAGTAGAGTAATGCAAAACCATAACCAACACACCAGATGCAATGCTAATGACTTCACAAGATTTATATCAATAAATAACAACCCCTAAAAGCAAAATACAATTAAATAATAACATACTCACACCAATAAATAGAATTACATTCATAATTGCCCATCTGAAAGTGGTAAGCCTAAAGTGAATAAGTAAGATCATTTACAACATATGTAAATGCATCCTTTTCATAAAAGGTGAGGTCATGAGCATTGGTTTTGATGAGCGAGTTATGTTTTGCACAGCTGTTATGCAAATATAGTTTGTCATCCTAACCACAACTTGTGAGTCTCAGTGTTTTTTTCTGTTTAATTTGTAACAATAGCAGCACTTTAACTGTGATTTTTTTTGTCATGCAATCCCTAAATTACACTGCCATCAATTCCTCCAATGTAGTTATGGCTAGACAAGAATTTCCATAGGAAAGGCATGAGAAAAAATGGGGCCCAAAAGTTCCATTCCGATTTTAATTCCCATGCGAAGGCTTCAACATCCACATAGGGTGGTGCGAATAGAATAAGACTTAGGCCAGGCCCTGTGACTCATCCCCACCGTGCATGGCTGAAGGCTGTTTGCAGAAAGTCTCAGACCCCTGCTGAAGATGGCCTGCAGGGCCTGGCCAGAGGTAAAACTCTGAATATCACTCCTGCTGCACACATCTGAAGTCCATCAAAGGAGAGATTGGATGCCTACTGAGGGTGGGGTCCAGGGCCTGGCTGAAGAACATGTCCGGTGACTAAGTGGTAGTACTTATGGAATTAGTGGCACATTACATTTTTTTTGTAACCCACACAGCCTCCGGTGAACTATCAAGGGGATATGCCACAAATGAGGTTTAACTTGGAACCATGGACGACCTGCAGAACCCCCCAAAAAATTTTATTACAAAATCAATCATTTTTATAATGAAAAGGTGGCTCTGAGAAGAGCTTGTGCCAGATTTAACCAATGCCTGTCTTTACAACAAATAAAACAAAAAAGCTTACCTCTAATTAAATATTACAACCTCACTTTGGAGATTCATATGAGGGTAGCATTGCTTAATGAAGATGAGATGAATTTACTGACTGGATGAAGTGGCATGTGCGGGTAAATATGATTATGAAGGTTTTCATAGGAATATTTCCAAGACCTCCTATAAAGTGTTAGAGAATGTCGTTTGAGAACTATTTTTGTTTTGTGTAAGTGATTTGTGTATTACTGTCTGTGGGCCACAATGTATTATTAAGGTTAGAGATCTTTAAATGACAAGTTAGTAAGATAATAAAACAGGTAAAGTAGTTAGTGGGAAACGGAATGACATACTTTCATAGTTAATACTCTAGTGTTGCTGATTGCTAAATGTGGGTCCTGTGTACACTGTGCCACTGGAACTAAGCTATACCCAGCTGATGAGCATTGGAACAGGGTCACGACTGATTTGATTATGGCGGGGTCTAAATTAATTGATATGCTGTGCAAAATAATGATGGGCTGGAATGCAGCCCCAGGTAGTCACTAGTGGCTGAGATTAATTCAAGCACTCCATCCTTCACTTTTTTGTATACTTCAATGTTACACAGTAGAAGGGATGGACATGTGCACACTGTACCACTGGAACTAAGCTATACCCACCTTATGAGCCCTAATAAGGGCAAAACCAGTCTTGGGTTGCTTGTGTTCTTGTTCAGGGAGGATAGTGCCTGGCAGTTCGGTATGGACTGTTCCCCATGGAGCAGGATCAAGACTGATTTCCATATGGTGAAGTCCAAACTGATTTGGCATGGTATATAACAATGGACTGGAATGTGAACCCAAGTAATTCCCATTGACTGAGATTAATGCAGGCATTCCATCTGTCACCTTTTTGTATACTTCATTGTGAGATCCTAGGTGGGACTGTATGCCCAGACATGACTCCTGTGCACACTGTGACACTGGAGCTAAGTTATACCCGACTGATGAGCCCTAATAAAGGTGAAACTGTCCTGGGTTGCCTGTGTTCCAGGTCAGGGAGGACATGGCCTTGCAGTTCGGGTTGGACTGTTCCAATTGGAGCAGGGTCAAGACTAATTTGCATATGGCTGGGACCAAATTGATTTGGTATGGTGTGCAAAAAAGTGATAGACTGGAATGTGGCCCAAGTAATTACTACTGGCTGAGATGAATTCAAGCATTAAATCCATCACTTTTTTGTATATTTCAGTGTGATTCTCTAGGTTGGATGGGTATGATCAGACGTCGGTCCAGTGCAAACTGTGCCACTGGAACTAAGCTCTACTCAGGTGATAAGCCCTAATAAGGGCGAAACCAGTACTGGGTTCCTTGTGTTCTGCTTCAGGGAGGACCTGGCCTGCAGGTCAGGAAGTACTGTTTCCATTGAAGCAGGGTCAATGCTGATTTACATATGGCGGGATCCATACTGATGTGGCATGGTATGCAAAATAACAATTAACTAGAACGTGGCCTCAAGTAATTACCAGGTAAGATTATTTCAGACATTCCGTCCATCACTGTTTTGTATACTTATTGTTAAACTGTAGCTGTAAGAAATACAACAGCAACTGTGTTAAACATATAACACCATGTATTATAAAGAATATCAACAAAGATTGAGCACATGGAAGTTGTAGAGAATCCATGTATGGTGATATGAAACTAAACTTTGTGTATATGCCATTTTGTAATGTACTACAGGTGCGTCAACCACAGTAATGAAACTTACACACACACACAGTGCCAAATACACTAGGGATTTGCAGTGGTGCAAAGATAAGGAAAGTGAAGCAAAGAGGTAGAAAGTGTGTCAAGAGTATTCATTTTATCTTGTCATGGAAAAATGACTTTCTCTCTGAGCAAATATAGCCTTTTGCTTCTTTTTGCCAGCTTTTGTCAAGCAATATGTCCTGTGGGATGGCTGCCCTCGACACTGAGAGCAGGCAGAATTCCCTCCACCACTGTGCACAAATAAAGGTGGTGCACAGTGGGGCATCATTCCACATAGGGCTGGTCTGGAGGTCAGGCCATCGCCCACCCTGATGCGCATATCTGAAGGCCTTGTGCAGTGGGGTACAGCTGCCCATGGAGGGTGAAGTACAGTGCTGTCCCAAAGGCCAGTCCTTGCAAATCACTCCAGCTGCCCATGACCAAAGGACATACACAGTGCAAATCGACCACCAGGGAGAGTGAGGCTCCAGGCCTAGTTTGAGGCCAGTCCCAGTGACCCAACCCCTCTGAGCCCATTCATTAGTGGTTTGTCTCATGAGCATGAGTGCATGCTCATGAGAATGGGGTGCAGGGCTTGCTTGGCCAGATACCAGCCGTTGCACCTCACTACTATTGTTTGTACACCGAAAAAGATGGCGCACAGCAAGGGTTTGATGCCTTTGAGGGTATGGGGCTTGACCTGGCCAGAGGCCAGATCCTGTGCCCCATAATGACTGAGCATGGCCAGATACTCGCAGAGGGTGGGACACAAGACCTGGTCAGATGTTTTTGTACTTTGGGGAAAAAACAGGTCTTCTGCCTACTCTTCACTGCTTTCCTGAACAGTTTGCTCTGAGTTTGACAATTTGATGGTCCTCCTGCCCAAAAGCCATAGCTAAAGTTGGTAAAAGCTTTTTTTAATTCCCCAAAAAAGGAAAAACAGCAAAAACCCCAGCTAACCTCATATGCTGCTGGTCTCCTGTAGGAGTGTATTGTTATACATCATTTTTATTTGAATATGGATTAATACAGTCACAGGAAACAATTCAATCTTTCCAGTGGTCCTCAAGAGTCCACAGATCCTCTTCATTCACAAGGTAATGCCCTGGTACCTCAGTGCTAGTTCCGAGTACCATGGACCCAAAAAAGAATAAAACATCTAAACTTAGGAAACAACAAGTACAGTCCTGAGTTTTAAGTTGTTCTTAGCAAAACCTTGGCCTCAAACAATAAAAATAAGAGTGGTTTCTTATCAAACTCAACTTTGTAATAGGTTATGGGTTCACAAATTAGTTTTGGATTCAGAGTCCCCCAAAAAGAAGACCTATCCTCATGTTCTCACAAGATTACAGTGACAATGTAGCATTGTTTAAATGGGAAATGTGGAGGGTTCAGATAAAATGAGGGAAACCATTTCATTGATTAAATAAGCCACACTATATCTAAAATATGCCTACAACCTGTAAAAAAAAGGAGCCTGCCTTTTGGAGGACACCATTTTATGTTTGTTCCTTCATAGTGCCAGAAGTACAGATTATCTCTTTTCAATAGAGTGGAGTAAGCCAAGAAGCTACAGGTATAAGCAAAGGACAATCTTCTCCAGAACCTTCACAAGATGATTATATAATAGTAGTGGCCACAACATCAAGTGCTGGTTCACCCCACCCACTGAATCCTTAGTGTGGCAACTGTTCACTCGCCCTGCAGGGCAGAAGAAAGTTAATGCCTGTAAGGTCACATATAGTTGATGTGACCACATCCTGCTTGGAGGGCATCCTGGCATGCACAAGCACCATGATGAAACATCTTTGTGTCATGCACCTAACTGAGTGCTCAAGGGTGTAATTACAGAAGCACATTCTGAAGAGGGGAAGAGAAGATCTTGTACCTAAAAGAACAGCAAGAGGTAGAGGGGGAGGTTTTCCGCTAGCAATACTGTACCACCTATTTCATTCAGTGCAGTAAGGTGATTTGATTAAGAGAGATGGACAAGTCAGTTAACGCTTGGTACAATGGAAGAAATTTCAAAAACATTTTCTCAACCTTTAAAAAATGAAGAATAGAAAATAAGCTTAAAAGTGTTACCAAAAAATCCACAAAAAAAGCTCCAAAATAGGAACCTTAATACAAACACACACATAAAAAAACTCCAGAATTAAATAAATATTGACCTTAATGGGTTGTCAGGACCTAGCTGCAGGCTGGGCCTTGTAGCTTAATCCCACTGTGCATTGTCAAAGGCTGTGTAGTGTGAATTTCACACTCCTGCCTGTAGATGGTGAGCCACAGCACCTTGCCGGAGACCAGATTAAATGACACAATACTGATACACACAGCTGAAGGCTGTATATAGTACTGGGCTTCCCATCCATGGTGTGTGGCTAGCAGGGTCTGGGCAGAGGCCTGGCCCTTAGGCCCACTGCTTTTGCTGATGGCCAAAAGCCAAGTGCAGAGGGAGTTGTATGCCTATAAAGGGTAAGGCACAGGGCCTAGCCTGAGACTAGGGCTTGCGTCTCATCTCTTGTGAACATGTTTGAAGGCTCTAAGCAGATGGGGCTAGACATCCATGGAGGGTGCAGCTCAGGATTTGGCAAGAAGCCAGGCCTCGCGGTTTACCATGCACACTGGGGTCAGAATCCAATGGGCGATGGGGCACAATCCACACCTGTTTCATTCTTTAAGTATGTGCACAGTTGGAGTTGGATGACTACAGAAAGTGGGTCACAAGGCCTTTCCTTTCTGGCCAGGCACTGCTGCTTGCTTCCACTGCATGCAAAGTACACAGCAGTGATCAAAAGTTCATGGAAGGTGGGGCATAGGGTCGGACTGTAGGCAGGCAATTTGGCCCATCCCAGTTGTGGACAGTCACAAAGTATGTGCAGTGAGGTTTGGCCACCAGTGGCAGCTTGTGAATAGCAGCTAGCTTGACAACATGTGGTACAGGTAGGGTACAGGATATTTCCATAAATACTGACCCATAGCCGTAGAAGTAGGGGTTAGTTGACCAAAACAGATTGTGTAATGGAACTGGAGCAACTTTCTCTTGCTCACAGGCAGAGTCTGGTTAGCTATATGGATGGTGTACACTGAAGTTATGGTCCAGAAATCAGGTCCCTGTTAACCAAGAAATCTACTGGAAATATAAAGGTTAGAATTAAGGTATAATTATGTATGTGAAAACCATCTTTTTTGCATGGTCACCTCAAATTTTATGCCTTTTATTGGACCCTATTTTTGCAGGATTTTCTCACTTTAGAATATTGTGCCGTTTATCCCTGCAAACCTGGAGTAAAAGTGCTTGTTCTTCCTCTTTAAACATGGTTATATTGGCTTATTCCTAATTAAACTTGGATGTAAGTCCCTGGTATATGGTATAGAAAGTGCATCCAGCTCCTGGAAGTTAAATGCTACTTGTGAACTACAGTTCCTTTTGTGCCATCCACTATGACTGCAGTGAAAACATCGCTTAAGGCCTACCCTGTGTAGCCTGATTGCTACAGTGTAAAACCTGCAGTGAAACTTGTTAAAATTCCACTTTTGACAAGAAAAACCCTCCCTTTTAAAGATAAGTAAGTTACCCCTATTTTAGCCTTGTGGCCCAAACGGTAGGATGATTGGTATTTAAACTCGGACATGCAGAAAATGAATATTACCATGACCCTACTGTGGCAAGGTTCTAAAAGCTATTTTCACTCTGGCAGGCCTTACTGTCCTATGTAGAAAACTAAAGTACAGATTAAAATACTAGTACTGTATCACTAGATTAGGACCAGCCATAAAATTGATTAAAATAAAGTTATTAAAAATCAAATTCAATGGTGAAGTTGGATTTTTATAAATATGAAAGAGAGTAAGTTTTAGAAAGTTACCCTGTTAGAAATGGGGGTCTCTAGGTGGCAGAGGTAGGTACCTTTGTCCAAATAGGGGCCCTTGCTTCTAGTCAGGGTAAGGGGGATACACTCCTAAAATAACCCCTGCTCACCCCCTTGGTAGCTTGGCACGAGCAGACAGGCTTATCTCAGAGGCAGTGTGTAAAGCATTTGTGAACACATACAGTAACACAGTGAAAACACTACAAATGGACACCACACCAGTTTAGAAAAATAAGTAATCTTTATCTAAACTCAAAACAAGACCAAACGACAAAAATCCACAATACAGTAATACAAATATGACTTTCAGATGTTAGAAATAGTTCAGTTCAATGCAAGTTGTAAATGCAACACTTTTCTCAAAAGTACCTTAGATGCGTCACGCAAAGCAAACAAAATGGCCGCAGGGAAGGTGATGCGTCTGTTCCTTACGCTCAGGGGAGGTTATGCGTCTGTTCCTTACTGCGGCGCAGGGGAGGTGATGCATCAGTTCCTTACTGCGTGGGGAGTTGATGCGTCTGTTTCTTACTGCGGACCCCAAACGATGCGACAGTCTTGGCGCCTCGATGCGATGCGTCGATCCGGTACGATGAGTGTATTCATGCAGCCGCACAGCAGGCTTGCGTCGGGATCAGTGCGGCGCCGCTGATTTCTCGAGCCGCGGCAGGCGCTGCGACGGTTTCTTCGACGATGCGTCGGTAAACCAGTGCGGATGCGACACGCTTCTTCGGTGTTGCGTCGATTTCCCAGCGACCAGCAGTCTCCAGGGGTCCTAAACAGCAGTAGGCACCTCTCTGTAGGTTGGAATTCCCAGCAAGGGAGTTCAGGGGAGCTGGTGGTGAAGTCTTTATGTTCCTGAGACTTCAGAACAGGAGGCAAGCTCAGTTTCAAGCCCTTGGAGATCTTTTCTTCAAGCAGGTGACAAAGCAAAGAGCAAAGTCCTTTTTCTCTTTTCCTTGGCAGCAAGCAGCCACTGCAGGCCAACCCCAGACAGCAAACAGCACAGGGGCAGTATTCCTCCTCAGCTTATCCGGCTCTTCTCCTTGGCAAAGGTTTCCTCTTGATTTCCCAGAAGTGATCTAAAAGTCTGGGGTCCGGGCCCCTCTTTTTATACACCAAAATCCTTTGTTCTCTGAAGGCAGAGAGTGTCTGTACCCAGCCAAAACCAGTTCTGTGGGGCACTTTGCAAGTGCACAACAACCTCCTTTGTCAGTGTGAGCCTTGGCTTCAGACACACCACAGGGGGGTGGAGCCGTCATTGTGGAAGGCAGGCACAGCCCTATTCAGGTGAAGATGCTACTCCTCCCACCACTCCAAATGCAGACCAAGCCTATTCAGCCCAGCCCTGACTCATCAGACTTCTGGAGCCACTGCCCTGCTCCAGCCCCTTTCATCCAAAAGCCAGACATGCAATCCACAACCTAGCAGAGGCACACTGGATGGTTAGGCAAGAAAATACCTACTTTCTAAAAGTGGTATTTTGAAACACAGAATGTAAAAATCACCCTCACTAAAAGATGCACTTTAACATTCTGAGTTCAGGCATACAAAACTTTATTTTCCTATCTTGTTACCAGGGTCAGTTATGTTTATAAGATGTTATAAACAAACTCCCCATTCTTGCCTATGGGAACAGACAGCCTTTCAATAGTGAAAAACGAAATTGGCAGTATTTCACTATCAGGACATGCCACACACATCAGGGCATGTCCTACCTTTCACATACAATGCACCCTGCTCACAGGGGTACCTTGGGCCTACCTTAGGGGTGACTAACATGTAGAAAAGGGAAGGTTTAGGGACTGGCAAGTGTGTGCACTTGCCAAGTCGACATGGCAGTCCCAGACTGCACACAGGCTCTGCAATGGCAGGCCTGAGTCACATTTTACAAGCTGCTTCTGTGGGTGGCACAATTAGTGCTGCAAGCCCACCAGCAGCATTTGATTTACAGGCCCTGGGCACACATAGTGCACTCTACTAGGGTCTGACAAGTAAATCAAATGAGCCAATCATGGAATCACTAATCCCTAACAATACTTTACAAAGGGAGCACTTGCACTTTGGCACTGAACAGCAGTGGCAAAGTGCCCAAAGCATCTAGACCAGCAAAAACACAGAAGGCAACAGCAGAAAAAATGGAAGGGAGACCCACGCCAATGGTGCCAGGTCTAACACGTGTCCCCTCCAGCTGAAATGTGGGGAGAACTACCCACCCTTTTGGGAGTTCTCTTCACTAAGGTGGAAAAATCTGGACAGACCATCAGCATTGGCGTGTTCTGTACCAGGGCGGTGTTCCACCGTAAAGTCCTTCCCCTGAAGGGAAATGGACAACCTCAACAGCTTTGGATTCTCACCCCTCATCTGCATCAACCATCTGAGGGGCCTGTGGTCTGTCTGAACCCGGAAGTGAGTCCCAAACAAGTATGGTCTCAGCTTCTTCACCGCCCAGACCACAGCAAATGCCTCACGCTCAATCGCACTCAACCTCTGTTCCCGTGGAAGTAACCTCCTACTAATGAAGGCTACAGGTTGGTCTAGGCCCTCCTCATTTAGCTGTGAGAGCACAGCCTCCACACCATGCTCTGAAGCATCTGTCTGCACAATGAATTCTCTTGAGAAGTTGGGTACCTTAAGCACGGGCACTGTGCACATGGCAGATTTCAGGGCATCAAAAGCCTTCTAGCAGGCGTCAGTCCGGTTCACTTTCCTGTGCTGCTTCCTGGAAGTCTGCTCTGTCAAGGGGGCAACAATGGTGCCATACCCCTTGATAAATCTCCTGTAATACCAGGTGAGTCCTAGAAAGGCTCTCACCTCTGTCTGAGTCTTGGTGGGTTCCCAAGCCAGAATGGTATCAATCTTTGGCTGTAGGGGTGCCACCTGGCCGCTCCCTACCTGGTGTCCCATGTACACCACAGAACCCTGCCCGATCTGGCACTTACTCGCCTTGATTGTGAGGCCTGCCCTCTGCAGCACCTTCAACACTTCCCAGAGGTGGTGCAGATGTTCCTCCCAAGTGGCAGTGAACACTGGGATGTCATCCAGGTAGGCGACACTGAAATCTTCCAGTCCAGCCAACACCTGGTTGACCAACCTCTGAAAGGTGGCAGGGGCATTCTTCATTCCAAAGGGCATCACCCGGAATTGGTAGTGCCCATCTGGTGTGGAGAATGCTGACCTCTCTCTTGCTCCATCAGTCAAGGTAATCTGCCAGTACCCAGACGTTAAGTCAAACGTACTGAGGTACCTGGCAGCCCCCAACCGATCAATGAGCTCATCAGCTCTGGGGATGGGGTGCACGTCAGTCCTGGTGACTGAGTTGAGCCCGCGGTAGTCTTCACAGAACCGGAGTTCTGGTGTGGCAGCGGGTGCGGCAGCCTTCGGGACCAAGACCACTGGGCTGGCCCAAGGGCTGTCTGGGGGCTCAATCACCTCTAGCGCTTACATCTTGGAGACCTCCTCCTTAATGCAAGCTCTGACCCTGTCAGTCACTCTGTAAATCTTATGTTTTACTGGAGGACTGTCCCCAGTGTCCACATCATGGACGCACCACTGAGTGACACCGGGGGTCAGGGAGAACAGGTCAGGGAACTGTCCCAACAGTTGGCGACAGTCACTCTTCTGCTCAGGGAGTTACAGAGGTTCACACCATCCACTGACCCATCTTGCTCCTTTGCAGAGAGGAGGTCAGGAAGAGGCTCAGTCTCCTCTTCCATCCCAGCATCTGTTGCTAGGAGCATGCCCATTCGGACCTCTCCAAGTGGGGCTTCAGACGGTTCACATGCAGGACCCGCATTGGGTTCCTGGGAGACTGCAAGTCCACCAAGTAGGTGACGTTGCTCTTGCACTCCACCACCTCAAATGGTCCGGTCCACTTATCCTGGAGCGCACAAGGCTCCACTGGGGCCATGACCCAAACTTTTTGTCCAGGTTGAAACTCGATCAGAGTGGCATTCTGATCATACCAATGTTTCATCTCCTCCTGGCTGGCTTCCAGATTCGCCTGAGTGAGTTGTCTGAAGCCCTTAGTCTGGTTTCTGAAGGCCAGCATGTGGCTATATACATCCTGGGGAGGTTTACTGGGAGCTTTCTCCCAGCCTTCTTTCACCAGACTCAGAGGTCCTCTCACAGGATGGCCGTACAGCAGTTCAAAGGGACTGAACCCTAAGGACTTCTGTGGCACCTCTCTGTAAGCAAACAGAAGGCATGGCAAGGGGACGTCCCACTTACACCTCATGGGTTCCTCAAGACCCATAATCATGCCCTTCAGGGTCCGGTTGAATCTCTCAACCAGCCCATTACCTTGGGGGTGGTAAGGAGTGGTGAACTTATAGGTTACACCGCACTCCTGCCACAGGGACTTCATATACTTGGATATGAAGTTGATACCACGGTCGGACACCACCTCTCTGGGGAACCCCACACGGGAGAAAATCCCCATCAATGCACGACCCACCACGGGGGCCGTCACAGTCCGGAGAGGGATCGCTTCCAGGTACCGGGTGGCATGGTCCACCAAGACCAGGATGAAACTGTTGTCCATGGCTGTCTTGGGATCCAGAGGCCCCACAATGTCAATACCCACCCTCTCAAAGGGGGTGCTGACCACAGGGAAGGGTTGGAGAGGAGCCTTGTGCTTCTTCCCACTCTTACCACTAGTCTGGCAAGTCCTACAATGAGTATCAGAACTCTTGCACATTTGGGGCCAGTAAAAGTGGGTGACAAGCCTCTGAAAGGTCTTGTCTTGCCCCAAATGTCCTGCTAAAGGCACATCAGGAAGGCTCTGAAGCGCTGGGGTACCACCAGCACACGGGCTGACCCAGGCTCAGCAACCTTAGGCTCGCTATACAGGAGACCATTCTCCCAGTAAATCCAATGTGATCCGGACTGATCACCTGCTGCCTGGTTTGCAGCCTGTTGCCGTAAACCAACAAGAGAAGGGCACTTCTTCTGCTCCTCGCAGAACTCTTCCCTGGAGGGGCCTCCTTCCTGCTGCCAATGGGTCAGCTCAGGCAGGTCCCCCAGTTCAGCTACTTGTTCCCCTGTAGGCTCCAGGGCATCCCCCTCAAGGTTTGCCTCCTCCTGGACGGTGGGAACTGTGGGGGCCAGTTTCCCGTGCCCCCTGCCTCTTCTCTTTCTGGCAGGCACCTGGGCCACTCTTTCAGGCTCCAGATCCTCTTTAATGCCCTTACCAGCTGCCATTGACCGAGTGGTCACACATGCCCACTCAGGCAGACTCAACATCTCCAAATGAGACCTCCGCTCCACCTTCGCCCAAGGGGAGCTCTCCAAATCATTGCCTAGCAGACAGTGAACAGGCATGGCTGGCCTCACAGCTACTTTCAAGGTACCTGTGACCCCCCCCACTCAAAGGGAACCTGTGCCACTTTACAGAGGCACACTGAATTGTCAGCGGCAACTACTGGGTAGACTGCGTCGGGACCACCTGCTCTTCAGACACCAGCCGACAACTGACAGCTGTCACACTGCCTCTGGTGTCTCTCAAAGCCTCCACACTATGGCCATTGACGGTCACCCACTGCCTGTACTTTTTAGTGTTATCAGGCAGCTGGGCCCTGGGACCATCTCACTGTCTCCTAAAGAGACCAGGGACATCTCTGCAGGACCCCACCCACATTGGGCACCCAACTCCTCCCCCAAGGCTACATTAGCCATTTCCCAGGGCGGTGCACCAGTGGGTGCAGTGGTTACTGTGTTGGGACACTTGGGACTTCCTTGGAAGTGACCCACCTGTCCACAGCTAAAACAGATCTTGGGACCCTTCTGCACAGGCTTACCTGGCGGGACCCACGGTCTTTTGTCAGCGGGAGGCTGGGAACCCTTACCTTTGTTCCCTTGGGGATTACTTTGGGACCCTTTTTGGAACTCCTTTTGTTTACCCTTGTCCCGCCCACTCTTCTGCTGGGGACCCTGCCCACCTTTGGCGGAGTCTCCCACATGACCCTTGTGGACCCTGGTACTGACCCAGCGGTCCGCCTCCGCAGCAAGCTTCCTGGGATCAGTCAGCTTACTGTCAATCAGGTGCTGGCGTAGCTCTGGAAAACAACTACTGGACAAGTGCTCCCATGCAACCAAATCATAGAGCGCCTGAAAATCATTTACCTTGCTACCCTTCACCCAACCATCCAAGGCTCTGCAAAAAAAGACACATATTCCACCCAGGTACTAGACTCCAGCTTCTTGCAATTTCTAAACTTCTGCCTATAAAGCTCTGGGGTCAACCCATACCTGGTCACTAAGGCTTCCTTCATGGGGGCATAGGACATCTGGTCCTCAGTGGGCAAGTCTAACAAGGTGTCCCTCCCCTCACTGACAAAGCAGCCCCACAACCCCGCTCCCCAGTCTCTCTCAGGGATTTTATGGGACTTCATTGCCACCTCGTAGGCCGTGAACCACCGACCAATGTCCTCATGCTTGCTGAAATCCTTAATATCCTTGGGAATATATACTTTTCCTTCTACAGGCACTGATAGTGTGCTGGCACCAGAGGGAGTGCTCTCTAAGCTCTTCGCTTTTAGCTCCAGCTCCCTCAACACTCTCTCATGCTCTAAAAGCATCTTTTTCTCCTCCATTGCCAATCTCTTGCTCTCCAACTCCAATTTCTTATTTTCTATGTTATCCTGGCTCCCAAGTTTGAGCTTAGCAAGCTCCATCTCATGCACTCTGCTTTTCTCCTTGTCCTCCAACTCTTCTGGAGACAGACCCCTTGAAGACACACTGCTGCCTTCCCTGGGAGGCACTCCCCCTCCAGTTAGGCCCACTAACCCATCCTGCTGCCCTTCCAAATTCTCCCTCTCCACCATAGGATCCTCGGTCTGCCCACTGGCATTCCTTGCTTCCAACCAGGCCCTCAGCGCCTTTTGGAACTCCTCCTTCCTGGTGAGGCCTCTCACAGAGATTTTAATTTTTTTGCAGACAGCTTTGAGATGTGGCACAGTGTAGGTATCAACCCTCTCTTCTTCAAATTCAATATCCACAGATGCAATGGATGCTGCTTTACTCATTGTGAAAATTGGCAGTTTTCAAGATGCAAAAAATTCCAAGGACAAAACTCTACCAAAATGTATGTGGTTGCGCAATGGTCTGCACTCACTAGTAGTGTACACCAATTACTGTATGTAAATCACAAATGCAAGTCCAGGATCCTCACCGCTGACCACCAATGTTAGAAATGGGGGTCTCTAGTTGGCAGAGGTGGGTACCTTTGTCCAAATAGCGGCCCTTGCTTCTAGTCAGGGTAAGGGGGATACACTCCTAAAATAACCCCTGCTCACCCCCTTGGTAGCTTGGCACGAGCATACAGGCTTATCTCAGAGGCAGTGTGTAAAGCATTTGTGAACACATACAGTAACACAGTGAAAACACTACAAATGGACACCACACCAGTTTAGAAAAATAAGTAATCTGTATCTAAACTCAAAACAAGGCCAAATGACAAAAATCCACAATACAGTAATAAAAATATGACTTTCAGATGTTAGAAATAGTTCAGTTCAATGCAAGTTGTAAATGCGACACTTTTCTCAAAAGTACCTTAGATGCATCACGCAAAGCAAACAAAATGGCCGCAGGGAAGGTGATGCGTCTGTTCCTTACACTCAGGGGAGGTGATGCGTCTGTTCCTTACTGCGGCGCAGGGGAGGTGATGCGTCAGTTCCTTACTGCGTGGGGAGTTGATGCGTCTGTTTCTTACTGCGGATCCCAAACGATGCGACAGTCTTGGCGCCTCGATGCGATGCGTCGATCCGGTACGATGCGTGTCTTTGTGCTGCCGCACAGCAGGCTTGCGTCACGATCATTGCGGCGGCTGCGATTTCTCGAGCCGCGGCAGGCGCTGCAACGGTTTCTTCGGCGATGCGCCGGTAAACCAGTGCGGATGTGACACGCTTCTTTGGTGTTGCGTCGATTTCCCAGCTCCCACCGACCAGCAGTCTCCAGGGGTCCTAAACAGCAGCAGGCACCTCTCTGTAGGTTGGCATTCCCAGCAAGGGAATTCAGGGGAGCTGGTGGTGAAGTCTTTGTCTCCCTGAGACTTCAGAACAGGAGGCAAGCTCAGTTTCAAGCCCTTGGAGATCTTTTCTTCAAGCAGGTGACAAAGCAAACAGCAAAGTCCTTTTTCTCCTTTCCTTGGCAGCAAGCAGCCACTGCAGGCCAACCCCAGACAGCCAACAGCACAGGGGCAGTATTCCTCCTCAGCTTATCCGGCTCTTCTCCTTGACAAAGGTTTCCTCTTGATTTCCCAGAAGTGATCTAAAAGTCTGGGGTCTGGGCCCCTCTTTTTATACACCAAAATCCTTTGTTCTCTGAAGGCAGAGAGTGTCTGTACCCAGCCAAAACCAGTTCTGTGGGGCACTTTGCAAGTGCACAACAAACTCCTTTGTCAGTGTGAGCCCTGGCTTCAGACACACCACAGGGGGGCGGAGCCGTCATTGTGGAAGGCAGGCACAGCCCTATTCAGGTGAAGATGGTACTCCTCCCACCACTCCAAATGCAGGCCAAGCCTATTCAGCCCAGCCCTGACTCATCAGACTTCTGGAGCCACTGCCCTGCTCCAGCCCCTGTCATCCAAAAACCAGACATGCAATCCACAACATAGCAGAGGCACACTGGATGGTTAGGCAAGAAAATACCTACTTTCTAAAAGTGGTATTTTCAAACACAGAATGTAACAATCACCCTCACTAAAAGATGCACTTTAACATTCTGAGTTCAGGCATACTAAACTTTATTTTCCAATTTTGTTCCCAGTGTCAGTTATGTTTATAAGATGTTAGAAACAAACTCCCCATTCTGGCCTATGGGATCAGACAGCCTTTCAATAGTGAAAAACAAAATTGGCAGTATTTCACTATCAGGACATGCCACACACATCAGGGCATGTCCTACCTTTCACATACAATGCACCCTGCCCACAGGGGTACCTTGGGCCTACCTTAAGGGTGACTAACATGTAGAAAAGGGAAGGTTTAGGGACTGGCAAGTGTGTGCACTTGCCAAGTCGACATGGCAGTCCCAGACTGCACACAGGCTCTGCAATGGCAGGCCTGAGTCACATTTTACAAGCTGCTTCTGTGGGTGGCACAATTAGTGCTGCAAGCCCACCAGCAGCATTTGATTTACAGGCCCTGGGCACACATAGTGCACTGTACTAGGGTCTGACAAGTAAATCGAATGAGCCAATCATGGAATCACTAATCCCTAACAATACTTTACAAAGGGAGCACTTGCACTTGCACTTTGGCACTGAACAGCAGTGACAAAGTGCCCAAAGCATCTAGACCAGCAAAAACACCGGAGGCAACAGCAGAAAAAATGGAAGGGAGACTCACGCCAATGGTGCCAGGTCTAACATACCCCTTACCTGCATCAACTGTCAGAAGGCTAATAGCATAAGCTCAACCCCAGCAACAAGTGTGAAAGAGGTGTGCAATGCCTCCCAGGAACAAACAACAGACTGACCTGAATATGGGGAGAGAGGACTCTTCTGAACTCCTCATTCAATTCAGAGTGGGGGCTGCATGCACCCTATGACACCACACTGTTCAATCCTGCTTGATAGGTCAGTTGAGTCACATGTAACACCTGGGATGTGATTGAAAGCAAGAGAACAGGATGCCAAGACAATTCTTGTGTATCACCTGTTGCTGAAGAGCCATGATTTTGCCCTACCAGACTTCTATCTCTGAGTTTGTTGTGGCTACATTGCCTGCATCAGACTGGATTTCAGTGTTAGATACTAGGAGTGCCATAGTATGCTTCCCACTCACAACCTAAGCCTCAGAGCCCAGGTTTAGTGTGACCAAAGGCCATCACCATCTTGGATTAGCTCTGACAACAGCATTTTTGGCCTGTTTGCAGTAAAACAAACAGCAGCTACTGCAAAAGTAGGTTGGTCAGGACCTGGGAATCTTTACTCCATTGGTAAGAGAGGAACTAGGAGTGTCTTAGGGAGTCCCTCGCCCAACCTTCACAGCTCACTTGGTAGCAGCAGTACCTCTTCACATATGGGGTTGCCGCGGTATGTGCAAACTAGGTGCCAGTCTTCACTGCACAGCAGTCTATACCATGACGGATCCCCTTGGCATACAGGGTCGCAGCTAAGGCCCACACCGGTCTTGGCACTTGATGGAAGTAATAACTTCCAGGGCAACCCCTCCTGGCATATGGGGTTTCTGCAATGATGTAGTATGGGTTTCACTCACCCCGCACAGCATACAGCATACAGCTCATGGTTATACTGGGGTCGCCAATGGGCAATGACCCATTCGGTGCAGCAGCTGTCTCCTAACACCTCGCACTGAAAGTCCTCTTGACATGGCTCCCCACTGGACCTTGATCCCAACAACTTTCTCCTCTTCCTCACAGGGCACAATGGTCTTGGCAAGCAGGCAGGCAGGCGCTGGTGATCCAGGCTCCAGAGCAGATGGTCTTGGTTTCCCTATGTGATGTCGTCTCACCCAGCAGGGAGACTAGCAGGCCTTGACCCCTAGTCCTGGTCACAGGCAGAAGTCTTGCAGAGCTTCCCCTCCTCACACAGCCCATCTGACTGCTTGGCAGAAGACACATTTTTGGAGTCTCAACCTCCCCTTCTTATAGTCCAGGGTACTCGCAAACATTATCCCAGGGGCCATGAAGTTGAGTTTGTGATGTGGCCGAGGTCTGCATTGATGCTAGCACGGTGGCAGTCATGAAGGGGGTGTTTGGCGGGGGTTGTGGCAGTATGGTGGGTATAGGGCAAGGGGGGCATATACATCTAGTGGCTGAATTGCAAACTATGAAACCAAAAAACCTGGAATTGATCCCGGCTTCCCCACTTTACTAAATTGTGTGATCCTAGGCAATTGTTTAATTTCACTTTCCCTCATTTTCTTCATTATCACATATAAGAGAACCTCAAAATGCATGTCTTCAGGATCTGCACTGTACAAAACCTTCTCCTGTGTTTGATTTAATAAACTAGAATGTTGTTCGTGTATAATGGGCACCCAGGCCACCCAAAGAGTACACATAACTGACTTACCTTTTAGTTCACTTTGGCATTGTTTTCAAGGAGGGAGGAAGAATGAATGTGCATGTATTTATGTTTGAAAACTATGTTGACCAGGGGACCACATGTAAAGTTCATGAGGACTGTTTGCAGCCCCCGGGCCGTACTTTGAGTATCACTGGTTTAGTCTATTTCCATACAACAAATGTGATTTAGGGTCTGAGTTTTTGAAGATTTATGTTTGGGGTCAGCTTCTTTTAAAGTGTACACTCTTCCTCCCCCTCTTCCTCTTGAGCGGCTGTCTGTCACTGCAGGATAGACTCTGAAGTTGACAGTCCCACAACACAGGCAATAGGAGTCCCTTGATTTCACACCTGGAAGTCAGCATCAAAAGGTTAATCCCAGGCTCCCAGCCCTACTCTTTATGATTCCCCTATCAGCCTCATTTCCTTCCTGAGATGTGCACAGACCCTTCCTTGTGGTCTCTCACTGAATCAATTAGTACCCTTTGAAGTTTGCATGGGGAGTCTCCCTCTCCAGTGTGTCCCACCCAGCTCACAGGAAAGCAGAAATACACAGATCTGTCTGGGAGGATTCCTCTAGTCCTCATGTCTTCACCCTGCTGACCTGGGTTTCCCAAAATGGAGCCCAGTGTTCTCCATATAGTGTGTTATTACAGGCATACTCACACTCAGTGCACATACAAAGCACGCACACTGTCCAGTACTGTAACCATCATGTATTGTGCTACCCCCCTTCACGCACTCCTAAATGCCTTTTGTGAATACCGAAAGTCGTAAAGTTAGGATTTTTCTCAGTTTAGGAGTAGTAAAATTAGGAATCGTAAATTTAGAACTCCTAAATACCTTTTGTGAATACCGAAAGTCGTAAAGTTAGGATTTTTCTCAGT
This sequence comes from Calotriton arnoldi, assembly GCA_963921515.1. Classification (NCBI taxonomy): domain Eukaryota; kingdom Metazoa; phylum Chordata; class Amphibia; order Caudata; family Salamandridae; genus Calotriton; species Calotriton arnoldi. Next base: position 1,373,690 of record CAWUFW010004639.1, read on the forward strand.
TTAGGAGTAGTAAAGTTAGGAATCGTAACTTTAGAACTCCTAAATGCCTTCTGTGAATACCGAAAGTCGTAAAGTTAGGATTTTGTCTCAGATTACTTTTGTGAATCGGGCCCAGGAGTCGTAAGTGATTTCTGTTTATACCAAAAATCGTAAGTGCCTTCTGTGAATACCAGAAGTAGTAAGTTTAGGATTTTGTCTCAGATTAGTTCTGTGAATTGGCCCCTTAGCAACCAAAAATACACCCATTTGCTATATGTATATTGTACCCCTGGATTTAGGGACATTTTAAGATTTTTCTCAATCTATAGGCATTGAAGATCATGATTTGAGCTGAGCCTTAAGGCAGTAAACTTGAATTGAAATTCTTGCTTTGAAGTTCTTTATAGAACTTATAAATGAATAAGCATTTGTAAACCCAATAGGTCTGGGCTTGTAAAGCTTAATTTTTTATTGCAAGCATGTTACTTACTTACTTATGCCTACTGCTCTTCCTTGGGTATAGGCCATCAACTATTACTCACCAGCCATCTCATTCCTGGGTTTTTGTTTCATTCTGACTCCAGGTGTAACCTATCTCCTTGCAGACAAACCAAAGGCATCAATGCTAGGTGTTTCTTGACCTTCTTCTTTTTCTTTTCCCTTGATGGCTTCAAGCAAAGGCTTGTCTGGTGGTGTTTGATGTGGGCTTGTGGAAGGTATGACCTTTCCAGCCCCAGCATCATTTCATGATTTCTTCATGAGCAGGGAGTTGTAAAGTCCGCTGCCATAAGTCATTGTTGCTGATGGTGTTTGGCCAGCAGATTTGGAGGATTTTCCTCAGACAGGTGTTGATGAAGGTCTGGACTTCTTTGGTGGTGGCCACTTTTATCCTCCAAGTGTCTGCTCCATACAGAAGGACCGATTTTACGTTGGTGTTTAAAAGCCTGATCTTGGAGGACATGTTCAAGATGGCACCCATGCTGTAGCAACCTTACGAAGCTTCGCCATCTACTTCACTATTAGCTGAGAAAGAGGTCTGCCCCGAGCCTCCTCTCCTGTCCCCAAGATCACAGGGGAGCCTGAAAATGTGAACATGCTGGTGCTACATCACTGACGTTGGAGGTGCGTGACTGCTCTGTGACCCGGGCTGTATACCCAGAAGATCGCGGCTGTTCCAGAGTGCAATCAGCAGTAATATCTGGCATGGAATGATACGGACCATGCCGCATGCCCGTACCTAATGGCCGGTGCTGCCAATCCTGTGGCGTGGCCCCACAATCCACAGTGGATTAACACCAGATTAACACCTGGGCGCAGACGCGGAGGGCGCAGAATGACCTGGCCACTTGAGGGCATTAGGCACCACCACGTGTGGACGCTCCCTGCCACATGGTGTTCTGCAGTGGCTCTCATCCAGTCCACACCGAAGGTGATGCATGCCTGTCCAGCTCCAAACATTGCCTAATGTGGTTTGGGCCTAGCAGCAAGGCCCAAAGACTAGAGGTGAGCAGGTGATATTCTTATTCCCTCCCCTGAGTCCTGACGCCGGGAGGGACTATTGCCTACAGCCTACGCACCCTCTATGTGACAAGCCTATGCTCCCTCTCTGTGATGTGACCCTCCAATTGACTGTTGCATATGCCCTACTTTTCCCTCTGGCACTTACATTGGCATAAATCGGCATCCGAGACTTCCCTTTCGTTGACTGCTTGTGGTAACAGATTATTGATGGTTGTTAAACCCTCCCTTACTAGGGGGATGGCTTTCCAGTCACTTGATGGGAGAGGAGGATCTGCACACTGGGATGGCTGTCTCATGTAGGCCTCACTGAGCAATGCCATTCCACACGCCGCTCGGGCCCCTCAACTTTTGGCAATTTTTCCTCATCAATTCTGAGTGCTGGGATCCTCCTTTGTTTGTGGTGGAATCTGTGGGGGTGCTGCTGTTAGGCACGATGTATGCGCTGGTTTAAGATACAAGGAACATTTCCTTCTAACATATCGAGGACATACTACCCTCAGTGTTGTTTGACTTGCCCTCTGGCAGCTAGTTGGGCAATCATGGCTGCTCATCGCAACAATAAAATGACAAATCCATCAAAGACTTTCTCACTAAGTCCACAAACAAAAAGCCAGAACACCACAGAGAGGTATCCCCATCAACGTCCTCCTCAGCAGATGGCACAGCTTCCGACCATATGTGTGAGGAAGTACTGGTCACCCAGACCTTGGAGAATCTTTTTAGTCCTTCAGTGAGGATATTGTTGTCCTCAAATAGGAAATGGTGATGGATGTCAAGGACCTTAAATGAGAAATGGGAGAACTAGAACAGAGGGTCAACACTCTTGAATAGGTTGATGACTCCTGCAAGGAAGAGCTCGATGCGCATCACCATGAACTGTTAGATTTACAGGACAGGAACGCTGAACTACGCTGCCAGTTGGAGGATCTTCAAAATAGGTCTCGGCACACCAACATAAGAATTTAATAAGTCCCTCTCCAGGCGGCAGCAGGGTATTTGAAAGATTATTTCCTCAGGTTATTTAATCATTTGGCGCCAGATCTTGCTAAACAAGACATTATACTGGGCCACATGCACAGGACAGGCACCCCTGCTAAATCCCAGGGCATGCCCCAAGATATTCTGACCTGTCTGCACTACTACAAGCAAAAGGAGGCAATCATGGCAGATAAACAAGATCGCAATGCCATCGACTTTGAGGGCAAAAAGGTCTGGTTATATGAGTACCTATCTCCCATCACCCTGCAATGTCGTCGTCTACTAAGGCCTATCACAGGATACTTGTAAGAACATGTAGTTTGCTATTGGTGGAGATACCTCTGTTGCCTTACTTTCAGACAGAACGAGACACAGAGTGTGCGCATCTTAGAGGAAGCAAAAGCTCTGTTGGACATTGACAAGTCATAGGATGTTTATGTCACTTGTCCCCTCCCGCAGAGTACCTCCCAATCCTCAGCAGGCTCACGGCGCTCTATGTGACCAAAGATGAAAAGATCCAACAAACTTACAGAACAGAGCAGCAAGGAGAGAGCAGCCCTCCTCCGCCAGCTTCAGCATCAGGAATCTGCCTCAGAGCCCGAAAACGACTAAGGAATAGACCCTCTGCGGGGCAACAGCCCTATGGTCTCACCTTCGTACGCATCAGTTTAGATGCTTTCCTTTTCCAGTGTGAGATATGCTCAGAATCTCACACATTCACACTGGGTTGTACCATTCTCTGTCGCAGAGCTCCCAGTCCAACCAGACTGATGCACAGATGGGTCTGGGAGCTGTGACACTGACCCCATCCATGTTAATTATTGCTACCCAAGGAAGGGACTGTATTAGTTATGTTGTTTGTTGTTGTTTTTTATGACATTCTTTCTATCTTTTCTCCTTCCCTATCCTACTCAGCGGCTTGCAGACAGATATGCTTCCACACACTTACACCATGCGTTTTGCATACTCAGAGCTCCAGCAGCTACATTTCATATGGGCTTCTTCCTTGCATGCTCCACCAGGTTGTGACAGATTGTTAAAATTATTAGCTATAATGTTGTGGGCCTTAATGCACCAGTGGAGCATCTGGCACTCCTGTCTATGTTAAGGGAATCAAAAAGCAATATCTGCCTCATTCAAGAAACACGCCTACTTAAGATGGATTGGAGGAACTTGCAATCCCACTGGTTCGATCGCCGGTACTTCTCATCCAGTACAGGGAAAAGAGCAGGCATAGCAATTTTACTAGCCTCGCACTTCTCCTGTAGGGTGGTTCAGATGCAAGCAGAAAACCCTGGTAGACTTCTATCTCTATGCTTAGCCATGAAAACATACAAATGTACACTCACCAATTTACATGCCAGGAATGAGCAGCAGGAGACTTTTACTCTTGACGCACTGAGGCAGGTGATGGCCACTACTGATACCGATGTCCTAATTGGTGGAGACTTCAACTCAGACCTCGATGCCAACCTGGATAGTTCAGTCCAGAGTGTGGAACAGATGGGGGCACCTACACCACATGGCTGTCAAGAATTGGATGGCTATGGGCTTACAGATGTGTGGCGTGTACACCACCCCAAGGAGAGGGATTATACCTTCTTTAAAGCAGCTGACCAGATGTACGCTATGACTGACCTCTTCCTTACAACTCCGCACCCACCATAGCTGTTGATGTAGGTGTGGCCACCCTCTCGGAACACACCCCTATCAGCATTACTCTTCACTTACTGGGCATCACCACCCAACACTGCACTTGGCGTCACAATCATTAACCTTTAACATTCAATGCCACCCTCACTAAGCTAAATGAAGCTATTAGCAACTGTTTTTAAACCAACGATACACCAATAACACTGTTATGGGATACCATAATGGCTGTGATTCAGGGCCGGCTCATAGCTATTGCCCCCCGACATAATGGGGACAGAAGTGATAGACAGACTTGCTTAGGGGGCAGGTGAAAGAGTTAGAAGAGGCACACAAATGGTCAAGCTCACACAAAGTGCATCGCCAGCTCACCACGACATGCAAACAACTTAAATCCCTGGATATGAACAGAGCAGAATATGCCCTTTTTTGTAGTAAGCAGAAATATTATGCAGAGGGCAACAAAGTGGGCTGCCTTCTGGTGCACCGCCTACGTGCCCAGGCCATTAAACAGTTGGTGGCTGATCTTGAGGGGCCTCCGGGTGTCAAGCTATACCAGGACGAACACATTGCTTGAGCCTTTGAACACTTCTACGCCACCCTTAATTTAGCTAAAGCACTCAAGAGAGAAGTTGCTGTTTCTTACATAGGGCAAATCCCTTTAGATCGCCTTGCCCTGCAATACGCTATGCGACTTAACTGTGATGTCCAGACAGATGAGGCGTGGACAGCTATCTCTCGCCTGCCACCAGGCAAGGCCCTGGTGCAAGATGGCTACAACTCTGACTTCTACAAACTATTTGCGATCCCACTAGTTCCCCTCCTCAGTCACCTGTATAACTCATTTAGCACTACTGGCTCCCTTACGGATACCAAGAAGATGGCTGCTATTACGGTACTCCCTAAACCAGGTAAGGACCACGTGCACTGCTCATCATATCAGCTGATTTCTACCACCATATTAGTGGCTCAACTTGCCCCCTACATGCAGAGCCTGGTGGATCTGGGCCAGCAGGGGTTTTACCCGAGAAGATCTGTAGTGACAACACCAAGTGCCTTTGTCATCTCTTAGATAAAACCGAATGCTCCCAAAAATCTGAACTTCTGCTGTTGGTGATGCCGGGAAGGCGTTTGACCATGTACATTGGTCATACCTTCACTTGGTGCTCCAGAAACTAGGCCTTGGCCAGAGGTTCAGACACTGGATTTGGTGTAGCTATATGGACCCCTGGGCTGCTGTTCGGGTTAATGGTCTGATGTCCCCACCATTTGACATCACCTGTGGCACTTGGCAGGGTTGCCCCCTGTCGCCACGCCTTTTTGCCCTGTACATGGAGCCCTTTGCAGAGCGAATCCCCAGAAACCCCACAATAACAGCTTTAGGCATGGGAGGTAGGGAACACAAACGGATGCGAATGATGTTATGATAGCTCTCACACATCCACCCACTTCACTACCTCGACTTATGGTTGAGCTGGAAGCCTTTGAGAAAGCCTCAGGGGTCAAAGTCAACTTACAGAAATCATAGGCACTTAATCTCACTGTCCCAAAGACTGACCAACTCACACTCATGTGCCTTTATGCTTTTACATGGGCCACGCAGGGGGTGGTGTACCTGGGCATACATATCTACTCCACACGGCGCGCTTGCTGATAGCAACCATGCAGCACTCCTTTTGACTATATGGTCTGATTTACAATCTTAGAAGAGTTACACGCTTTCATAGCTGGGGTAGCTTGCGGCCGCCAAATGACTCTTCTGCCGAAGATACTGTACATTATGCAAACATTGCCCCTGCTGCCCCTGCTACAGGTCTTGAGCAAACTGCAGAACCTTAAGGAACACTCCTTAAATTAACACACTATTGGTACTACACCCAGCCCGAATGGCTCAGTAGAAGTGGGACGGGGATGCACATTGCTTCAGGGGATGCAGACAGGTGGGGACCCTGGCCCATCTTCTTTGGTATTGTCTTATGCTACACCAATTTTGGGTTGAAGTCCTACCTGCCACTGATAAAATGCACAAAACTGACCTCGACAGGTTTCCCAGCTATATTCTGCTGGGTCTCCCAAACTCCCAGTCTTACCCTCTGAAGTCCACCAGGGGGCAGGCTATAACTCTGGTCCTATGCGCTGCTGAACAAGTCATACTATTGGACTGAGGCAAGGCCAAATCACCCACTCAACTTGATTGGCTTTAAAAACCTGGGAACTCCATGACATGTAAAAATTAACAGCCTTCATAGACCAAAAAATGCGCCAATTTAATAAGATTTGGGGACAGTGTATTCGGCTTCTTTCACAGGATTTCAGGGCATTAACTTGCACTGAAAACCTGTGCATACTTTGTCTCACACATGCAGCCTGCATTGTCGACTGAGACCTCTTAGAATAGACTTCACATAAACTTCCAAGCTACAGCTTAGGCATCATGACTGCTTCACTTATTGGAAGCTGCTGACACAACCCTGTTGGTCCGCTGACATCCCCTCCCCTTTCCTTAGTATTCTCCTCCCTCCTTTCTACTGTTCCCTTTCCATTCCAACTCTCCCTCACCTGCTATTGTTCCTCACCGGCCGGTGGATGTAGGTGAGATGTTACTGTAATGTTCTCTTTCAAAAATCAATAAAACAGATTTAAACCTAAAAAGCCTGATCTTGGTTTGCGGCGTTAGGTCCTTGGAGCTCCAGATCTTCTTTAGCTTAATGAAGGCTGCCTTTGCTCTGCCAATTCTTGCCTTGACATCGGCGTCTGTACTGTCCTGCTTGTCTATGACACTACCCAGACACGCAAAGTCCTCAACCTCTTTCAGTGCATCGCCTGGAAGAGTGACTGCAGCTGTTCTGGCTCTGTTAGCTTCAGGATCTTGGCTTTTCTCCTGTGGATGCTAAGGCCAGGTTGTGCTGATTTGGCTGCCACTTTTTCGGCCTTCTCTTGCATCTGTCGATGGGTATGGGAGAGTAGGGTCAGGTCGTCTGCAAAGTTCAGGTCATCGAGCTGCGTCCAAGGTGTGCACTAGATCTTTTCCTAACTTTGATCTAGTCTATGTACAGCAGGAAGAGAAAAGGTGAGAGCAAACAGCCCTGGCAGACTCCGGCCCTCCTTTCGAAGGCTCAGTAAATTGTCCTCCATGACTATCTTGCAAGTCATTCCCTCGTAAGAGTTCATGATCATTCTTACAAGTTTATCTGGCACACTGTAGTGAAAGAGGTGTTGCCAAAAAGTCTCCCTGTCCACGTTGTCGAATGCCTTCTAATAGTCGATGAACTTTACATAGAGGGGGATTTCCATTCCATCAACTGTTCAATGATGATGCGCAGTGTTGCAATCTGGTCTTTGCAAAATTGTTGCGGAAGCCAGCTTGTTGCTCTTGTAACTGAGCATCAACTTGTTCTGGGGTTGATCGAAGAGTTATCGCAAGTATATGCCACAAGAATAAAAAAACAAGAAAACATACAGCCACCTAATTGCGCCCACCATATGCTAGCAATAAAATGTTTACATTGCAAAACACTCACTAGTGATGTTTTTTAAATAACACAACTTTTAGCTGTGCATGCATATTATTATTGCATTATTATTATTATTATTATTATTTTTTTTTAATTATTATTATTTTTGTTATTACTATTAGTGAAGAAGACACAACTAAATCACCTTCTAAACAAGCACTCAAAGCAAAGGCAGCCCAAATGTTACAATGACACTTAAACACTTTATAACAATAACATTAAACAGAAGATTGAATGTGAATCACCATCCAAAGTGCAGGCAAAATAAATAGATGATACTTAACCCCTTCGCTGCTAGGCCTTTTCCCCTCCTGTGCTAAGCCTTTTTTTGGCTATTTGGGGTAGTTCGCGCTTAGGCCCCTGTAACTTTTTGACCACATAACGTATCCACGCCAAATTTGCGTCCTTTTTTTCCAACATCATGGGGATCCTAAAGGTACCCAGGGTTTGTGGATTCCCCTGGAGGGGACCCAGAAATTAGCCAAAATACAGCTAAATTTTGGTTTTTTGGGGAAAAATGCGAAAAAAGGGCTACAGAGGAAAGCGTCTGGTTTTTTCCCTGCAAATGGCATCAAAAAAGGGTTGTGGTGCTGAAATCACCATATTCCCAGATTTCAGGGACAAACAGACTTTTGACAGAAAACCAACATTTTTTACACAGTTTTGGCATTTTTCTGGGACATAGTCTATTTTTGCTATTTTTTGTGCTTTCAACCTCCTTCCAGTTAATGGTAGAAATGGGTATGAAAGCAATAATGGATCCTGAAAAGCCATACATTTCTGAAAAGTAGACAAGATTCTGAATTCAGCAAGGGGTCATTTGTGTAGATCCTTCAAGTTTTCTTTATAGAAACAAACAGTTAAATATAGGAAAAATTGAAAATGAGTTGAAAAAATCAGCCATTTGTGTCAACGTTTTCACCTGTAACTTCTTCTAATTATGTCAGCTATTTGAAAGCAATATACCGTTACATCCGCTGGACCTTTCTGGTTGTGGCGATATATAGGACTTGTAGGTTCACCAAGAACCCGACGAACCTAGAGCCAATAACTGAGCAGCGTCTTGCAATGTTTTTTATTATGTACAGGGTATATAGCAATTATTCTGGGAAACTTTATACATCGAAAAATCGGTATGAAAGACACCTATGTATTTCTGAAATGGGAACAAAATATAGAGTTTAGAAATAGTAGATATTTGCACATTTCCGAAATTGGGAGTACCCATACTAGCATGAGAATTATAGGACATTTTTCAAAATGACTTCTTTTTTACACATTGTCTTTCATTTGGAAGGCAGAAATGCATCAAAAGTCAATAGATACTAACAGTTGCTCTACAATTTTGTGTTACCCTAAGTCTCCCGATAAAAATGGTATCTCACTTGTGTGGGTAGGCCTAGTGCCTGTGACAGGAAACGGCCCAAAACGCAACGTGGACACACCACATTTTCACAGTGAAAAATGACCCTTTTTTTGCAAAGTGCCTAGCTGTAGTTTTTGAACCCTAGCTCTGCCGGCACATAGGGAAACCTAGCGAACCTATACATTTTTGAAAACTAGACACCCAGGGGAATCCAGGATGGGGTGACTTGACTGGCTCTCACCAGGTTCTGTTACCCAGAATCCCTTGCAAACCTAAAAAGTGTAAAAAAAACACATTTTCCTCGCTTTTCTGTGGTGGAAAGTTCTGGAATCTGCATGGATCCACAAATTCCACCCACCCCGCGTTCCCCAAAGTCTTCTGAGAATAATGGTACCTCACTTGTGTGGGTAGGCCTAGTGCCCGCGACAGGAAACGACGCAAAACGCAACGTGGACACACCCCAATTTCACTGTGAAAAATGACCCTTTTTTGGCAAAGTGCCTAGCTGTAGTTTTTTAACCCTAGCTCTGCCGGCACCTAGGAAACCTACCAAACCCACACATTTCTGAAAAGTAGACACATGGGAGATTCCAGGGAGGTATGGCTTGCGCGGATCCCCCAATGTTTTCTTACCCAGAATCCCCCAGAAACCTGAAATTTTGCTGAAAAAATCACTTTTTTCACACATTATTGTGTGGGAAAGTTGTGGCACACCGGGCTGACACAAATTTCCTACCACCCAGCATTGCCCCAGGTCTCTCGATAAAAATGGTGCCTCACTCGGGTGGGAGGCCCAAGTACCCGCGACAGGCAAGGGCCCAAAACGTATTGAGGCAACATCAAAAATGCCTATCACAAAACGACCTGGTTTTGCAAGGGGGGTCCCATGACTTTTTGGCCCGGGGCTCGGCGGCCACCTAGGGAAACCTAGCAAACCCACACATGTCACCTGAATACATTTTGGGCCCTTGTCTGTTGCGGGTACTTGGGCCTCCCACCCGAGTGAGGCACCATTTGTATCGGGAGACCTGGGGCAATGCTGGGTGGTAGGAAATTTGTGTCAGCCCGGTGATGCCACAACTTTCCTACACAAAAATGTGTGAAAAAAGTGGGTTTGGTAGGTTTCCCTAGCTGGCCGCCGAAGCCGGGGCCAAAAACTCATGGGACCCCCCTTGAAACCAGGTTGGTTTGTGATAGGTAATTTTGATGTCGCCTCACTAGGTTTTGGGCCCTTGCCTGTCACGGGTACTTATCCCACCCATGCGTGTGAGGTACCATTTTTATCGGGAGACCAGGGGGAGCAGAAAGGCTGTAATGGTGGTGGGGTGGGGGCATTGGCGTGCCCGTTTTGGGTAGCCCCCACCCTAAATAAAATTGCACAAAAAAAAATCCCTGGCGTCAAGTGGGCTTTCTGCTCCACCGGGGGGGCAGATTGGGGGCTGCAGCCCTCATCTGCCTCCCAGGGCGGGGCAGAAAGGCTGTAATGGTGACGGGGTGGGGGCATTGGCGTGCCCGTTTTGGGCAGCCCCCACCCTAAAAAAAATTGCACAAACAAAATCCCTGGCGTTTAGTGTGCTTTCTGCCCCCCCGGGGGGGCAGAAAGGCTGTAATGGTGGTGGGGGGGTGGGGGCATTGGCGTGCCCGTTTTGGGCAGCCCCCACCCAAAACAAAACGCGCCAAAAAAAATCCCTGGCGTTTAGTGGGCTTTCTGCCCCACCGGGGGGGCAGAAAGGCTGTAATGGTGACGGGGGTGGGGGCATTAGCATGCCCGTTTTGGGCAGCCCCCACCATAAAAAAAATTACACAAAAAAAAATCCCTGGCGTTTAGTGGGCTTTCTGCCCCCCCGGGGCGGCAGATTGGGGGCTACTGCCCCCATCTGCCTCCCAGGGGGGGCAGAAAGGCTGTAATGGTGGTGGGGGGGTGGGGTCATTAGCGTGCCCGTTTCGGGCAGCCCCCACCCTAAAAAAAAATGCATCCAAAAAAATCCCTGGTGTTTAGTGGGCTTTCTGCCCCCCCGGGGGGCAGAAAGGCTGTAATGGTGGCGGGTGGGGTGGGGGCATTGGCGTGCCCATTTTGGGCAGCCCCCACCCTAAAACAAATTGCGCACAAAAAATCCCTGGCATTTAGTGGGCTTTCTGCCCCCCGGGGGGGCAGACTGGGGGCTACTGCCCCCATCTGCCTCCCAGGGGGGCAGAAAGGCTGTAATGGTGGCTGGGGGTGGGGGCATTGGCGTGCCCGTTTGGGCAGCCCCCACCCTAAAAAAATGCACCAAATAAAAATCCCTGGTGTCTAGTGGGCTTTCTGCCCCCATCTGCCCCCAGGGGGGCAGAAAGACTGAACATTGGCAATTTTTTGGGGGAGCAAAGCCCTTGCCCAAGGGGCCGCTCCCCCTCCCTGGTGCCTTAGTGGGTGGATCCCTGCTTGGGGATCGCCCTCCTGGGGCGATCCCCAAGCAGGATCCACTGGGAGGGGTACCATTGGAAAGGGAGATTCTCCCCTTTCCAATGATACCTCTCCCGTCTTTCTACGTGCTCAGGGGGCTGAGATAGCCCCCTGAGCACGTAGAAAGTGAAACTGAAATGAGCCTAAAGGCTCATTTTAGTTTGCTTTCAGTGAAATGAAGTCAGCGCGACGTGCGCGCTGATCTTCATTTCACTGAAAGGGAGGGGGGCCTCGGGAGCTGGGAAGCTCTTCCCAGCTCCCGAGGCTGTGGGGGAGAAAGGAAATCCCTCTGCTGTCTGCAGCAGAGGGATTTCGTGCCCCTGGCCTCATGACGGAATGGTTCCGTCATGAGCACAGGGGCACCGATGCTCGTGACGGAACCATTCCGTCATGAGCATCGAAGGGGTTAAAGTTAATATGAAATATAATTCAAGTACAACACAATTGGAACCAGATTTGCCACTGAAAAGGATGAAACTACTTTGAGTTGGAAATGAACAATCTGCACAGTATGTGTGCAGGCACTCAAAGAATAGGGAGGCATAGGATCAAGTTGGCTGTCCCATTGCACCATGCTGTATGTTGTGGTGGGCAGAAGCAAATATGAATGACAGTTTAACATACCAACAGATGGAGCACGCAGAGGAGAAATCCCTCTATGTATGTTTATCATGCATAATTTTATTTTCGGAAAACCAATACTCTGGTGAGACAGCCAAAGCTGTCTTAAAGGACCTACCTAAAAATCTCCTTCTGAAAATAATTGCCTAAAAGAACTATCAAATGGTGAGACATTCCGTGTCCGCAAGAAGGTAAAGGACTCGTGTTGTCTAATGAGTACATTTCAGTTAGAAGTGCGAATTTGAAAACTCTAATGCATTGACATCTAGTATTTTTTTATAATAAAGTGATAAGGTGTCGTATGAAATTGATGTATCATGTATTCAACACAAATGTTCTTTATACGTGCTCTCACAAGAAAAGTTTTGAAATAAGTGGATATGTCTTTTCAGTCTATATCTCTTCTACACCTTCTATTAATGATGCTCATAATTAGACTTTGCCATTTTATGATATATAGTTCTCTTGTATTTCTGTAGGTATGTAATTGCAGTAGAACGCTTCCAAATGCCTTATATCATATACTACTTCTTTGTCCGTAATGTGTTGCAGAAAGTGTGCTCTTACACGCCCAATTACATTGAAAAATGGCAAAAGAGTGGTCTCTCATGAGCTTTAGCCTCTCCAACTGCAGTTGTTTTATTAAGATTCATTTTTAAATGTGTCATTTTGTAAATAAATAAGTGTTTGATGGGTTTCCATTGTATTGGGAAAGTATTTTATTATGTTTATATGGACTATTATTGTCTTAATAAACTATATGATCTGACTATATCTATTCAGCCAGAAAAAATATTCTTTTTGACCCTATACACTGGGACCCAGATTTGCTAAGCCTTTGAGTTTTCATTTAATCACAAAATGTGACACAAGGCAACCTAAGAGCTTAAGTGATATTTACTAAGCTACGCAAAGCCATGGCTTTGTAAATCCACAGTGTCCCCTGTGATTTAACGTTCATTTGTGGAGCACGGACACTGGACCTTAACAGGCTCCTGGTCCCCCTCTCTCTCTTTGACTTAGCATTAGCACGGCGGCCCAGCCGAGGGACCTTCTATCCTCTCCTGATCTCTCCCTCCCTCCTCCCCTTTTTCACCGACACATCCAAACATGACCACCTCCAACATGGGGGATAATTTAGGTCTCGCGTATGGCGAAGATATTGTCTCAGAAATCTTAAAAACCCCATCTTTACTCGACACGGACGGCAACATGGCAGGCACAAGTCTCCAGGGAGACTGGAACTCGCTGACCTCCCTTAAGAAAGCACAAGTGAAGGTAGCATTACATGGCCAGGTAATGACGGAATACCTCAGAGCCAATGCTGCACCCAATGGACTAATTATTCGCACTGCACCACGCATCTTTCTAGATGACCCGGTGTTCAGGAGAGAATGGAGCCAGATCGCGTGGAAGTGCACCCGCGACTGGCTCATCCTGATCATCAGTACAGCTAGACGCCTCTCGGAAGCATTGATCATAAAGATCAAGATTGCCAAGGATGGTCTGAGGCAGGAATCAACATTCAAATCCCGCCTGGCAGAGATTAACATCGAGATGACCGGGCACCGTGAATTCCTCCTTCAACAGAAGATATCCAAACTCCAAAAGGATGTGAAAAAATTTGACAGGGAGAGGATCTATCCATATATCAGAGATGATTTCCATGCTACAGACACAGATGCCCTATCCGATGATGGATCTTCGACTTCAAACAACTCGGGACAATCGGCTTACAGCAACTCGAGTGACAGAAGTTGGGGGAGGAACCAGAACAAACCCGGGCTACTCCCCCCCCGATACCACCACCTATGTATGGATTCCATCACCCACCATATCCGCCACAGGGATCCATGTGGTACCCAGCTTTCCAAGGACCACAACCAGGCTACCCACAACCTGGCTATCCACATACCTTTTTTCAAAACCCACCACCTCCTTTTCAGAACAGAGGCAGGGGCGAGGCAGAGGAAAAGAAGAGGTCAGAAGCAAGTACATTGGCAGGACGCAGGACAACAGCAGAGACAGACCAGGAGTATGACACACCAAAGACCCTAATCGTCAACCTTTCTAAAAAGTACTGAGTGAAGACGAGACATCTGTCCTGGAACTAGGATTAGGCTTCGTCCCCACGCCTAAGGCGGATATCTTCAGGATGAACCAGGAACTCCACCAACTGTTTAGGAAGATACGGCTCCAAGCATTTTTTCTAGGGAGACCCACACCAGAACAACATGACTCAGGACTCAGACATCCGTCCAAGTTCACACCAACTGCCGCGATGGTCCCCAGTGAGATCATAACATTCGAGAAGGCAGTACTGAAGGAGGCCAATCGTTTGGAACAGGGCACACCCTTCAACAATCTACCAAACAGAACACGTTGGGCATTGGACTCACTGAAGGAGGACGCAACCGTCATTATTAAACCGGCGGACAAAGGGGGTGCCACAGTTCTCTTGGACATCAATGACTATGAGGCCGAATGTGACAAACAACTCAACAACACCAAGTACTATCGAAAACTGAATGAGGACCCTACGGAACGACTTTCCAAGCAGATTCGCATTTTGGTGAACGAGGCCAGCACAGAGGGCTGGATTTCCCCTCAGGAGGCGGTTTTCCTGGTGAATGAGAACCCCAGGATGCCGTACTTCTACGTCCTCCCAAAAATCCATAAAGGGGTAACTCCACCGCCAGGACGACCCATAGTATCCGGGATAAATTCACTCCTGGAACCCCTGAGTCAATTCAGTGACCATTTCCTCCGCCCCTTGGTTCAGGCAACCCCGGCATACCTCAAAGACACGCGAGATGTGCTCAACTTAATAGAGGTTATCAATGAAGAGAATACAGAACCTATCGACCTACTTCTAACCCTGGATGTGGAAGCATTGTATACTAATATCCCCCAGGATGCCACCATTGAGGTAGTGGGACACTTACTTCAGGAATCAGACCTACCATCCAACACTCCGGCGGAATTCATCAACGACATGATCACCATTGCGTTGAAACAAAACTTCTTTATGTACAAAACATCGATCTTCCATCAGATACAAGGGACCAGCATGGGCAGCACGTTTGCGCCGAGCCTGGCGGGCCTGTATATGGCATCTTTCGAGGCGACGAACATATTCTCTGACGACAATCCCTACAAAGACAACCTCATTACATGGAAGAGGTACATAGATGATATACTGATATTGTGGAGAGGATCCAGGACCATCTGTAACTCATTCCTGGAATGGATCAATGGACTTAATCCACACCTCCGGTTTACCGGTATAATTAGCGAAACAACTATTCCATTCCTGGACCTGAAGATCATCCTTGATGAAGGCGAACTCAAGACAACGATCTACAGAAAGGCCACCGACTGCAACAGTCTGTTAAGCTTCAAGAGTCACCATCCCAAGGCCTTACGTGAGAATCTTACGTATGGCCAGTTCCTGCTGGATACGACGTAACTGTACCACTACCCAGGATTTTGACACTGAGGCCAACCGCCTTGAAAAAACCTTCGGGACAGACACTACCCGAAAAGGGCAGTGGAGAAGGCGAGAAAACGAGCAAGGAATAATAACCGACAGGCCCTCCTCGAAACTAAAGAGAAGGAATCAAAAGAAACCATCACATGCGTCACCACCTTCACACCCCTGTCCAATAAACTAAGAAACATCATTAGACGAAACTGGAGGACCCTGAACGTTGATTCACTTAACCTGGAGCAACCACGCTTCGCGTTCAAATGGACATCTAACCTACGCGATACCTTGGTTAACACACGTCCATTGGCCAAGAAGAAGAACCAACAGAATGCCACGCTCTGGAACCTACCACCAGTCTCAGGGCACTACCCGTGTGGAAACTGTAACGCCTGGTCCACCACTACCCAGACTAAAACACTGACCCTAGACGATTTCATCTGGGAACAACGCGGACATTCCAACTGCAATACTAAGAACTGTATATACCTTATCACATGCCCATGTGGTCTCAGGTATATCGGAATGACATCACGCCCCATCAAGATACGGATAAGCGAACACAAAAGTACCATCCGGCGGGGCAGGTCAGCCACCAAGATGACTAACCACTACCTCCAGATTGCATGGACAGTCCTAGAATTTAGACCCACATGGAGCATGCACGCCCTTCTACGACAGGAACAACGTTGGGTCTTCCGCTTGCGCACGAATGTCAGAGGGCTAAACGATGAAATACCCTGGGTGGAACTGTAACCTTCCACACAACACATATCATAGAACCCATGTGCTGTACCCATGTGCACCTGACTGCTACCATCAACAGCCTGTCCACCTCTGAGCCTGTCCTTAATTTACCCCATGTCTTTCTCGAAAGTAAGCAGACCGCCATCTCTCCTTCTGCTTTATCCCCGTGGCTATATACCATCGCCAGGGACCACAAGGATCCATAGCAAGCTCATGGGATGTGAGTGAACCAGCACCACTCAGGGTGGGAATACAGTCAGGGTTATTCGCAGGTTTTTACCTTTATTGTACTGGCCCACCTTAAGTATACACTACATCTACTTTAGGGGCTACTGCTCCCTGAGGTGAAGACTGCCTTGACCCCAGGCTCCGGAGAGTCCTGGTCCCCATAATCAGACGGACCACTCCTGGCACATGCACACCTATGAATTTAGCACACTTCTTATGCACCAATGTTGACTCTCAAGTCCGGGGAGCCAACAGTCTACTACATGCGCATGCGCACTAACGAGCCATCCTCACCTCATTAGTATGCGCGCTCTTTCTCAGACACTACCGACCTGAGCATGCGCATCAAGACCTGGCCATGACTACACACAACACGTACACCAACAGGAAGGAGGAAACGCCTCTACTAACCATCCCGAAAACTATGAATACGACACTGCTGCCACACACATTTCATGCAGGCAGTCGCTGGTAGAGGGTAGGTGCTAATGAGCCGGCACCCGACGCAACCGTGAGTAGGAACCACCGCTACGGTGAAGGACTAAACTTAACCAATTAAATGCAATAGGTTTTACTATTTTGTTCCGTCATTCCGCATTTGACTGTTCCTGTTTTGTCGTCTTTTCTTGGACTTTCCCCCTCCTCTTTAGCCAATAGGGTGCGGGCATCCAGCGTACACTAGCCTTGGGAGATTCTTCCCCTAGATTTGAGGGTAAGCCGGACTCTGCATTTTTAATTGGGCATTACGAGTGGGGTCGAGAGAGTGAATGGCTACGATCCACATATGCAGCAATCACGGTTAAAGTAATGCATAGATGTGGTAGGAAGGGGTGCGTGGCACACCGACAGTGGGGACTCGAATTCCGAAGCTCCCGGGTGTAGCCCGCACCATACACCACACCTATGAGAAACGTAAGAGAATTCTTTATGTTTTTAGATCTCAGCAACAGCGACCATCCTCGGGGGGTAAGCGGGGGGGGCATTGAGCGCAGTGGCCATGCTTTCTGACATTGCGCCTCTGAGGGATCCCCCCTCTTTGTCCACGGGGAGATGGCTGATGACTGTTACAAGATACGCCGTAGTCATTTTGAGTCACTATAAGTCTGTGTCATGATGTTTTATGTATGTTGGTGCAATATGTCTTTTTGGCGCTACTGCGTATATTGTGCTATGGTTTACCGAGCACCTATGCCTTGGCACGTTTTGACACAGGAACTTTTTCTTTTTCTTTTTCTCTTTCTTTGATTTGTCATCCCCCCTAGGTACTTCTTTGTTTTGGGCATATCTACAGTCGAGATTTTAACCACACAGTAGGGAACTAAGTTCTGTGGTTAGCTCCAAGACACCTCTCACTTATGTGGGTTACCATCCTCACTACGGAACCCCATTTTTAAGTGCACTATCATCTTAACTGTTAGGTCCTGAAGAAACGCCACTGATCACTTAGACAAACCAGGCGTGAAACATGTCAACCTTGTAATAGTTACTTGGGCACATTAAGCCTCACAGTAACTTATTAACCTTAGGGTTTTTTAGTCTACCAGGGGTACCACGCGATTAAAAATTCTTCCTGTGGATACTCCTAGGCAGTTTTAATTTTGAGCATTTTCACTGCACGCACTTCACCACTTCCACTACTGGATCCACCCCACACACCCGCACTCACCTGACGGCTTTTCTCTTAAAAGATCTCCGTGAAAGTGACCCTTCGGGGGACCCGTCGGGCATTGCAGCGCCGGCCCGACGAGGAGCAAAGGCCCATTGATGAATCATGACATCCTTCGGGGTGTGTGAGGGCTACTAAGAGGCAAGACTCGGCCCTCCCCTTCGGGACTGGATCCTTGATACTGGGGATGTACCTCTGCCTCTCTTTTTTTCCTCTCCCTCTCACTATCTATTCTACTCTTAATCTTTCCTCTTGATGAGTGGGTGACATTTTGCACCCCGAACTCGGAAGTGTCCCCTGTGATTTGACAGTTTAACATACCAACAGATGGAGCACGCAGAGGAGAAATCACTCTATGTATGTTTATCATGCATAATTTTATTTTCGGAAAACCAATACTCTGGTGAGACAGCCGAAGCTGTCTTAAAGGACCTACCTAAAAATCTCCTTCTGAAAATAATTGCCTAAAAGAACTATCAAATGGTGAGACATTCCGTGTCCGCAAGAAGGTAAAGGACTCGTGTTGTCTAATGAGTACATTTCAGTTAGAAGTTCAAATTTGAAAACTCTAATGCATTGACATCTAGTATTTTTTATAATAAAGTGATAAGGTGTCGTATGAAATTGATGTATCATGTATTCAACACAAATGTTCTTTATACGTGCTCTCACAAGAAAAGTTTTGAAATAAGTGGATATGTCTTTTCAGTCTAGATCTCTTCTACACCTTCTATTAATAATGCTCATAATTAGACTTTGCCATTTTATGATATATAGTTCTCTTGTATTTCTGTAGGTATGTAATTGCAGTAGAACGCTTCCAAATGCCTTATCTCATATACTACTTCTTTGTCCGTAATGTGTTGCAGAAAGTGTGCTCTTACACGCCCAATTACATTGAAAAATGGCAAAAGAGTGGTCTCTCATGAGCTTTAGCCTCTCCAACTGCAGTTGTTTTATTAAGATTCGTTTTTAAATATGTCATTTTGTAAATAAATAAGTGTTTGATGGGTTTTCCATTGTATTGGGAAATTATTTTATTATGTTTATATGGACTATTATTCTCTTAATAAACTATATGATCTGACTATATCTATTCAGCCAGAAAAAATATTCTTTTTGACCCTATACACTGGGACCCAGATTTGCTAAGCCTTTGAGTTTTCATTTAATCACAAAATGTGACACAAGGCAACCTAAGAGCTTAAGTGATATTTACTAAGCTACGCAAAGCCATGGCTTTGTAAATCCAGAGTAGCGCAAGGCAGCTAAATCTCTGCCTTGCATTACTTTGTGTTGGGAAGGCGTTCAATGGGAGCAGTGTGGGTGTTTCCACTCAACCAGCCATGGATTTTGGCACATTACCAGATTTACTGAAGGTAGTAAACATGGGAAGGCATCAAAATGCTACGCCATCCCAACAGAGGCATAAAGAGGAGAAATATGTTTATTTCTCCTCATTATTTCCCCTTTCAATGTGTGCTGCATTCTGCAGTACATGTAGAAAGAGGAAAACGTCTTTAAGGATTGTTTTTGTGCATTAAGGTGTCCCATCCTGAACAAAAACAATCTTGCCTGTGATGCATACACCCTTGCACGATGGCACAAGGATGCCTGTGTTGGCGCTAGGCTGCTCACAGTGTACCAGTGCTGAGAGAGGGCGGGAATGCACCATATTTTTATAAATATGGCGCATTCCACTCCTCTCCATTTGATGCAGTGCAGGGCAGCAAGTTGTCTTGCTGCATTGCGTTGTGTCAAATGTTAGTAAATATGGCCCTGAATCTGTTTTTGAATTTGATTGTGTATAGTTGTGAAAAAGCCATAACATCTGAACTACAGAAAGAGGATGCTCTGGAAGATTTGCCATGGTACATCTCCACTACATCTACTTACCAGGAATCTGATCTTCTCTGTTTGAAGCCACTACCAGAAAGTCAGGCAACAGAGACGGAAGCAAATAGACCTCAAGTCCAATTTCAAGAAGTTCTTCATCTTACGTTGGACTAGGAGCCGCCTTATCCCAAATCAATGATGATGGAGTTGAAGCACCAGTCCTCTTCATAAGTCATAAACTTTTCCCCTGTGTATAAAAGTACCCAGTCATAGAGAAGAAATACCTAGTCATGAATTGGGCAATTAAAAAACTATTTTATCTGGAAGGGAAGCCTTTCATTTTGTATACAGACCATGCCCCTATAACTTGGATGAGTCATAATAAGGGTATTAATCCTAGGGTTTTAAGATTGTTTTTATCCCAACAACGTTTTAGGCTTGAAGTATGACATTGCAAAGATAGGAATAAACGTAAAAGGGGTGATTTCCCTCACAAACCCTTTCCTAAATATTAATATCTAACTACTGAACACTTACCTGTGGCATTAGCATTTTTTCATTGTGAACTCTGCAATAAAGAAGAGAAGATTAATTTGAAGTTCATTCTATTCCACTGAATTGCTATCAAAATAAACAAATAAAGACAGTGGTGTCAGCTCGCATGAATCCCGCAAATTTAGACATATTATTCCTCAAGACTGGTTTTTGCATTATGTCTCTGAAGCAGTACAGGTGTGTCCGGGCTTCTGGTGACAAATTAGCTCTCTTGCTTTCTGACAATGTCTTGTTACTTACCGGTAATCTTCATTACCCCGATTAGGGTCCTCCCCGTCCCAGTCCTTACTACGTGAGGCAGTCCTGCCTCCACCCAGCCAATCACAACGCCAGTATTTTAATATTACATAAGCCCCGCCCACCTACCGCCATGCCTGTTATCAACAAGACTCCGACACAAACACAGCGGGAGGGAGGGAGGGAAGAGGACTGGGACGGGGAGGACCCTAATCGGGGTAATGAAGATTACCGGTAAGTAACAAGACATTACCCCTCATGGGTCCTCCCCGTCCCAGTCCTTACTACGTGAGGAACTCACAAGCAGAGAACCAACAAAAACGCAGGACACCAGGGATCCATGCAAAGTACAAAACTTTAATCAAGAAATGATTAACGAACAGCAGCGTTCAAGACGCCAACAGAAAAACTGTCAGCAGAGGCATGTAAAACATCAAGCCGATAATGCCGCACAAAAGTGTGATGGGACTGCCAGGTGGCCGCCCTACAAATCTCCTGGATAGAGACCCCCGCCGCCTCAGCCCAGGAAGCAGACACAGAACGCGTCGAACGGCCCTGCACCTGAGACGGAGGAGGCAGATCCAAAGACCTATAAGAGTGGCAGACCGCCAAACGCACCCACCGACTGATCGTGGAAGTGGAAACCTTCTTCCCCTTAGCCACACCCCCACAGGAGACAAACAGGGAAGGAGAAACCCGAAACCCCAGGGAACGTTGGAGGTAAATCTGGAGAGCCCTGCGAACATCCAAGGAAGGGGGAACAAGGGAATCCCCCACAGTAGGCAAATCAGGAAGAATCACCTCCTGTTGCAAATGAAATTTGGAAGAAACCTTAGGCAGGAAAGCCGGATCAAGCCGCAAAACGACCCGATCCTGCAGGAACTGCAAATAAGGAAACGAAATGAGCAAGGCACCCAACTCACCCAACCTGCGAGCGGAGGTTATGGCCAGCAAAAAGCCACCTTAGCGGACAGCCACAACAAATCCGCCTCCAGCAAAGGCTCAAAAGGGGGCAACTGCAGACCCCGCAAAACAGTAGGCAAATCCCAAGAAGGAACGAGCACAGGAGAGACCGGCCGACGAAGCCGAAAACTCCGAAGAAGCCGACTGACCAATGGAGCAAGAACCTCCAATGAGGCCCCAGGACCCCTACAAGCACGGACCGCCGCCCACTGAGCAGACAAAGTGGAAGGGGAAAGGCCCAACAAAAAACCATCCCTGAGAAAATCCAACACAGAAGCAGGATCCCCCAGCACAGGATCCACCCCATGGGAAGAACACCAAGAGGCAAAGAACCCCAATGTCGACCATAGCACTTAAGGGTCGAAGGGCGCCGCGATAACTGAATGTCACGAGCCACCACAGAGGAACAGCCCAAAGACTCCAACGTCAACCGCTCAAGAGCCAAGCCGTCAGCTGCAAACGACGAAGACAAGACAGAGACAGGAGCGGAAACTGAAGAGGAGCCGGGCACAAAGGAAGCCGGACAAACCGACCCTCCGCCAGCCGCCACAGGAGAGGAAACCAAATGCGGCGAGGCCAGAAAGGAGCAATCAACAGGACCGAAACCCTCTCCCCCGAATCTTCTGCAGCACCCTCGGGAGGAGGGGAATAGGAGGAACGCATACAGAAGGCCCGAAGGCCAGGGAATTGATAGAGCATCCACCGCCCAAGCCTGAGGACACAGCACCTCCGAACAAAACCGGGGTAGAAGAGCGTTGTGAGGAGAGGCAAAGAGATCGATCCAGGGAGTCCCGAACCGAAGACAAAGGGACTGAAACAGAGGAAGAGAGAGATGGTACAGAACAGAGGATGGAAGGTTGCGGCTCAAAGCGTCCGCATGAAAATTCAACTGTCCCAGAATGTACACCGCCCTCAAGGCCAACAGATGAGATTCCGCCCAAGCACAAATCAAGGAGGCCAACAGGTTCAGAGACGCGCACCTCGTCCCCCCCTGACGGTTCAAGTAACAACGAGCCACCTGATTGTCGGTACGAACCAACAGATTCGACCCGTGGAGATGAACCTGAAAGAACTGCACAGCCTCCCAGACGGCCGAGCGTTCCGACCGTCCGTCGGAGCAGAAAAAAAACAGGCATGGCGGTAGGTGGGCGGGGCTTATGTAATATTAAAATACTGGCGTTGTGATTGGCTGGGTGGAGGCAGGACTGCCTCACGTAGTAAGGACTGGGACGGGGAGGACCCATGAGGGGGTAATGATGCTGTACTTATTTTATGATAGAACGCACACGCTTTTTAACAGCATACGTGTGCGTGATGCGTGAGCCATTTCCATGGTTAATATATGTGTTGGCGGTCTGAGGCAGAGTGCAGACCTCCCTCTGGGAAGCACAGGCCGTAACCCTGGTTGATAGCCGAAGTAATACGAGCGATGCAGGAATTGTCACCGCCAGCATAATTGCTGGGGCTCTTTTCAAGCAGCCTGGGGGTTGTCTTTCTTGTGGATATTATTCTTTTTCCTCTCCAATTGTCAGTGTCCAATCACAAAGAACATGACCCTTTGGGCATCTTCCTTTTCACTTCCTACATGCTCGCCTAATGAGGAGACAGCTGCCTGCCTCGGTGACAGGGCAGCCTTTCAAGCGCCAGTCCTTCGCCCTTCACAGACAGCACCGAGTGAGGCTCTGTCGGGAGAATGCATTTTGCGCGTACTTTTTATCACTGATAAACGCTTTAGTTTTTTACTGTCTTTTTTCGTAATCTAAATTGAACTTCCAGCTGCAATTTAGGTGTGTGAGTATGAAATGCACAATTAGGGACATGCAGTTGTACATCAAATCAAGGTTATGATTAAGCATAATGAGGATGTTGTGAACTGCATGACAATGCACATGAAAGCTGTATGTATGAATATTTACAGCGCTGACAAGTTCCATACTAATTATATGAAATGTATCCTATTTCATTGGTATATCAGGCTTATAAAATAGTTAGACACGTGTTTTTTTTGTTTTTGAGTTGCATACCGAGGGGTGCAGGTTGTTTTAATTCAGGACCATTAAACATACCAACTGTCTACATGTGACTCCTTTTAAACTGGAGTTCATTCTTCTTAATTATGTGGAGGTGTGTTTAGTTTGCAATTAATTGTGGGAGGATAGGCAATATTTGTGTTTGCTATCTGCAACATATATCAGAAAGCTCACCATGTAGGCTGGATTGCTTTTTACCTGAAGCCCTCTCTAGTAGCCAGTAACTCTGTTTATGAGCGGGTTGCAGTCTCACCCTTCACCAACTATGAAGAGACCCTTTGATCCCCTTCATATTCCTACTGATCCAGAGGAAATGGTGACCTACGGTAGGCAATTGGGGACGCCCCACTCCCAGTGTGCACTTTGGTAACATTACAAAACAAGCATAGGCAAAGACAACAGGTCTCGCCAATGCAAGATCTATTGGCCGTGACATTTTTTTTAACCATGTTGTACGTCAGCGCAGCTGCTGTCTAGTGGCTAAAAGTAAAAAAGAAGTGCTATGACGCGGTCAATGCTCGCCACTTTAATCGCTTTTTATTTTTTTTTACTTTCAACTATGCTGCACAGCAGCCACATAGCTGTACAACATGGCAAAGAAACCGCTGACAAAGCCAAATAGCTCTACTATTTGGCTTTTCAATATTTTGTTTTGAAGTAATCAGAATTGACCACTGGAGCCACTTTTAGAGGTTTTTTTAATACACAATAGACCATCGCCAAGTGACAGCGCATGTGCGCTGCCAGCAAGTGAGACATAAAAATTGTTTCCAGCAGGCATTGCTGGTAACCATAAAAATGTTTACATTCCAAGGGTTAATTATTGGCCATGAATTAAAAGATGATGGGGCATATTCTCAAGAACGTGTGATAACCATCGCAAAAGTTACTTAACGCAACCTCCAACATCGCAGTCTATAGCGGGAAATTTACGCGTTGTTAACCAAGTATTCACAACACTGCGGTACCATGCGATAGTCACCAGGTAACGCGTCAAATGGCCGCGTAAAAATCAACGCCACGCCGCAGAAATGCGAAACACGAACGCAAAAAAAGCTGCGATGAGGCCAATCGCGATACAAAAAGCAGCGAAAACCAGCGGCAGGCCTGCAAAACCCACGCGTCTGGCGGGAAAATGCACTATGAAAGCAACAAAAACAACACACCAGAAACAATCCAAAGTGCGTAGCAACATGGAGGCACCCTGACCCACGCAGAGGCCAACACGAACCCCACAAGCCCCACAGACCACCAGCAAGGACCAACCGGGTCGGGGAAGGCCAAGGAGAAGAGGGAGAGGAAGACGGGGTGCAGTCCGTAGTAAAACAAGACCAGCGTCACGGATGTGACAGAACACCACCAGCAACTGACCCACAATCAGACTACCTTGAATGCAGCTGGAGTGTCGAGGAGGCCAATGGAGGAGGCCAAGAGGCGCTGGCATGATGTGAAAACCTAAACCAGGCCCCAAGCCGCTGCCAACAGGAAGGCAGCAACGGCGACAGGAGGTGGGAGTCCTGCGCCACAGGAGGATCCGGACGAAATGGAGGCCAGTCATCAGTGTGGAGACGGTGCAAGGAGGTGGGAGTACGGACACAGCTCGAGAGGACGTGACACAACAACAAAAGAGTGAGTAACCAACAGGGACTGGGGAGACGGGGGGAGGTGGGCACAATTGCACACATGCACAACGATGTGTAGCACACTGCACACACACAATTACCCAGGGTCATGTCCCCCATCCCTGTGGCACACTGCAGCCCACACACATGGCAATCACAGCACATCCCATGACAATGTGGCACAAAGTGCAACACCGACACTGCAGAACAGGGGACACAACTGGGTCCGCCCATGCGCAGAAACAGGCCAATCACATCTGACAGAGCAGGGAACTGTGAGATGCATATGTATGGGTACAATCTCACATCAGTCATGTAGTCCAAATGTCCACTGTCTCCCCTCAAATTGCCAGCACCGCCCAAACAGTCACAATGTACATTGTCACACAGTCTGCATGTCTACAAGAACAATGTGCCAACATAAATGTCAACACAATGTCAACATGCATCTCCCCTTCACATTGCAGAGGGACAAACAACACCTCCAGCAGGTCAGACCAGACAACCCATCAGTGATGCATGAGACGACCAACACACCTTCGACACCGATGCCCTACAACAGCCCATGGACATCCCACACAACCCACCACCAGGACCAGGGCAGACAAGCTACTCAGAGGAGAACCCAGCCCCTGCAACAGACCACACAGCATGAAGCACCCGCAAGCACGGCTGGCTCACAACACTTCACTTACCCACACATGGCACCCCAATGCCAGGTGTCAGAACACCAAAAGGAGGTGGCCGAACAGGTGCGTGTGTGGTCCGAACCCATGGAAGGCGAACTAGATCACATACGTGGGTGTCAATTACCCTTCAGGGGCCACCTACACCCCACAAAGGAGACCCACACTGGCATAGAGACACATGCAGATGCACATTCCCAGTACAGGACCACAGCCAGGGGCACGCACATATCAGTCACACACCCACGTTGGCTCTGCGTACAACGGCACAGTCCACTCCCCTTATGAATTGAGTGGGTGACGACAAAGCCACATGTCCAAGCTCTAACCCGCTGCCTGCGGTGACATGTCTGCGTCCGCTGTACACAGCACAATGTAATGTCGTAGGGCCCAGGGCCCTCATGCATACAACAAGACCACAGGGACACAAGCAGATATTGTGTTGAACTGGCTACGGGCATGTGCGCCCGGCCCCCGTATTGGCAGGGCCACATGTACAGTGACGCCTGTGCTGGATATGTGTGGGGTGAGCATAAGCCAGCCCACACGGAGTGCTTGGTGCTGGCAACAACTTGAACAGTGGACACCAGTGCAATGGAAACAGAAAACACCTGCATAACAGAGTCAACTGCTGAGCAACATGGAGGGAGCCGGAGCATGTACAGAGGTCACCCAACATACAAACAGAAGTGTCCTTGAGTTGCAGTGCACTGAGGTTGGGGCACTAGAGCTGAGCGCGCTCATGTGATGAAAATGACTAGGATTGTGTGCATTTGGGATATTCCTGATGCAGATGCAGTGGGGTGTGTTAGACCTGTATCAACTTCCCCATCAACGTCCCAGGTCCCCCACACTGCCTGAGGTGACATTGCTGTGCAACCTCTCCACAGCACAAAACTCAATCAGTAACGGTCCATGGGTTGCGGTGCACTGAGTCAGTGGCACCTGGAGTGCTGAGCAGGGGATCAGGCAGATGATGGCATCCACGACAGGTCTGAGCAACTCCGTTAGTCTGCCAGTACCACTGTTTCGACTCTGGCAGATGGTGGTTGGAGTTGGCCCTGGCGTGGTGGCGTGTGCGTCCTGCGGTGATGCGACGTCCGGGCCGGTCAGGACTGGATTTGATGTGTGAGCCCTGGTGGTCCGCAGTTGAGGCCGGAGGCAGCGGACAGCGCAGGGCCACATGCACATAGCGTCGATGACCCCAAGACCACCGTCACAGAGGTCATCCAATATTCATTCAGACAGGGTCCCTGACCTGAGCTGAACAGAGTTGGTGGCCCCGGATGCACAGCGGCAGGCACAGGCACACCGCCACGGGATGGTGACTTGCGGTCCACTGAGGTAGGGCCACGCAGACTGAGCGGTCCTCGTCCATGTCGAAGGTGAATGTGGCGGAGAGTTACAGGGGACAGTGGAAGGTGTCCTCCAGGACATGATGCAGAGGGCAGAAGCTATCCGGAAGCAGAAAATGGAGGAGTGGAAAGCGACTGCCTCGTTGCCACCACCAATTCGGTATCAGCTGCATGAGGATGAAAACTACCCCCTCGTCCATAGACTCAGATGCCACCAATGTACGACCAGAGAGTGTCCATGAATGTCCGGGAACAGACTTAGTGACACCGGGGCTGAGAGGGGATGCAGTCTGCGATGATGCCGGTACACTGATATGTACTCCGGCATTGCCGAATCAAGAATTCTGTGACCTGCTGGACCGCAGTGTAGGCCGGAGGCAGCGGTCAGCAGTGGGCCACAGCCACGTGTCGTAGGCTCGCGATGCACAGAGTTAGTGACATCAGGGCAGTTGTCAGTAGTGTTTGATCACCTCCGTAACGATGATCCTTTTTTACTCCCAAATGCAACGCGTCATCCACTTATGCCTCTCCTTGCGTGCAATGATTCGTACTCTGCCTTTGAATAATCGATGTTCAGTTCCAATACTGTGACGTACTCGAGCGCAGCATAGGCCGAGAGCAGTAGTCCGCGTGGGCCCACAGAATCTTGCGGCTGTGATGTAACACTAAGACCTGTTGGCACCACATCGAAGGGTGTATAGTGACATACACTCAGCCATGATTTATGTGCTCTGCCATGGTGTAATCAAGACTCAGTTCCAAATGTGTGACCTACTTGTCCCCTGTGCATGCCGGTGGAGTACGTCAACGTGAATGGAGTACTGCGGGCCTGTGTTGCGGAGGCCGTGATGGTCTGAGGAGGCTGCCAAGGTCGCAGGCCTCGGGCTTGGAGATTGCACCGGCACGTGGTGGGCCCTGTTCGATACACACCGGTGTCAGGAGGTGGACATTGTTGCCTGGGTGCGCAGGGGCGGGCAGGACTGGTTCAGGGACCAGCGTGCCAGGGGGCAGCAGGCGCACAGGGTCGCTGGCAACACCGCTCACAGCGTCGGCCTCGTGGTGGGGTGAGAGGCGCCGCCCTGGCAGAGATGTTGGGCATTCCAGAAGAGGACCACGCCCAGAGTTACGTGCCATTTATTCACACCCCTACGCTGGTCTGGCGTACGCCGGGCCAGTCCACTCCGCTCACGCTTACGGTGGGACGTCACAAGCTACATTTCCTCTATCTTCCCCACTGGCTGGGGTGACATGGTTGCGTGCACTGTCCACTACACTCCAAACACCAGCGGTGTGTGTCGACATGGGTATGTGTGTGGTCTGCATACTGCAGTCTGGCCAGCACATCCACGCCACACTTGGCATTGTGTACATTCTCATTCATCGGTCCCTTGCCTCCTTTGCACATGCCTGGTCCCCACCTCGTCAGACATTCTGCTATTGTGTGTCCGAGGTGCCATGCCGTTGATGGCTCATGTACATGGCTGGCCCAGGGTCCCACAGTGAGTTGTGCTGTCGTGTCTGGTGGGTGTGCATGTTGTAGGTGAGCTTGTGACGTGTGCATTTCCTGTGTTGTGTGTTGCATGATTGTGGAGTTGAGGTGTGTGGTGTGTGCATTTGGTATTGGCCAACGAGCAGTGCATTTCCGTGGGTGCCATCCTGGTGGCGCAGGTTGATGATGGACTGTCGGGAGGTGCAGGTATCATGTACACCTCCTGGGTGGTTGGCGGCGGTGTTGGCGGGGATTCTACGGTGGTCCACTATTGCCTGCACATTGGTGGGATACGTGCGCTTTCTGTTGCGCTTATTGTGTGCAGTGTCGCATGGGGCCACTAGTAGGACATGTGTGCAGTCAATTGCCCCCTGACACGTGAGGGAAGCCAGCTGTGGCATACACGCCTTGCTTGGACTCTGGCTGTTCCTGTGCAGTGTGTGTGAAGTATAGATAGTGGGGTACCAAGCTGATGGTGTCATCCATGGCCGTTGTGGGGGACTTGGATTGGCCTGGCTGTGTGACTCCTCCGTCTCAGGCGGATGTTGGTTGGAGGGTACCAGAGGCCAACATGTGCAGCATGGCCAGCAGCTTAGTCTGCAATGGGATGTTGGTTGTCCGCTGTGTTGGTACCGTCAGCCTGTGGGCAATGGTGGTCAGGATGCGGAGGAGGGTTGTCCCTTTGGGCATATAGTGGGCAATGACATTCTCTGGTGTTGGGTCTGTGAGGATGGTGCATTTTCGGAGGGTCGCTGTCTTTGTCTGCGCTGCCTCAGTGTTGGTCCGGGGGGGGCGGTGGGTGTCCGGGGGGGTGGGGTGGTCCTGGGGGTGGTGGTGGTGGGTGTTGGGGCCCTCTTGGGTGTCCGGCCCGCATGTTCAGTGGCTCCATGGCATCTGTTGTTCTTCAGGTGTGGCTGTGGGCTGGGCTCCCTTTTGTGGTGCAGGCTGCCGTCCGACTTTACACCAGGTCAGAGCAGGTGTTAATTTCCTGCTGCTAACGCGCCTTATCGCATGTTTTGTGATCTTATCGCGGATCTGGCTGGTTGTTGAGAATGTTGAGGAGTGGTGTTGTCGCGCCTTTTTGCACGGGAACGCCTACTCTGCATCTCATTAGTGATAGTTGCTGGGGTCATCTGTGGAGATGTTTTTTGCGGATGCTATCGTGGGTAAACTGGTGTTATGGGCTGTTAACACCAGCTTGTGAATGGTGCGATAAATTTATCGCCACTTTGGCTGCGATAAAGTGCCGCTAACTCGGCGATAAGTCCTTGAGAATATGCCCCGATGTTGTTAACCGACCATTGAAGTGTGAGGAGTATATTCAATTGACTAATAACCTTCTGTTCTTTATTGTTAATATTTGAACCCATAATACTTGGGTCTATAGTCATCAACCCACGAAATAGTGAAACGAGGTCATATTTTCAGAACGACGAAAAAAATGGCAATAATTTGAAGTAAAATTCACCATATGTAGATTTTATCCTACTTCTTCAATGAGTCAGAAAGGCAGCCCTCGCTGCTTGTTTCATCGACTATTCTGCTGCTTTCAACCGAATCGATCGTAACATTCTGCGAATAAAAAATAATCAGGTTGGACTCTCCCAGCTCCCTTGTTGAGGCCATAACTTCCCTGTACTCATTTACCTGGGTGAGAATCAAAGTTTTGATTGTTTTTAGCATTTCAAAATGAATAGCCACACACAGAGGGCTTAAACAGGGCTGCATATTAGCTCCTCTATCATTCAGTCTCAATACAGCCGACATTGGCTCAGCACTACCTAGGGCCAGGTTATTTCCACCAAGTAGATTGAATCAGGGTCACAAATCCTACATTGGGCTGATTATATTGTTATTCTAGGACAAACTGACATTGGCTTGCAGCGAATTCAATGAATTCATGCTTTAAACTTTGATAAGTTGAAAGTAAATCAGAATAAATCAAACGTCATGGTTTGTGGTAAATACACATATAAATCTAACAAAAAGTGGAGTTTGGGCCCTTTTTAACAGTTCTATGGCTCTGCATACAACACAGCGGTTAACAGACAGAGATGCGAACCGAAGTTTCTCCCTTTCAACCAAAAAGCAGAGATGTGCCACTCTAACATTTTCACTGTGCAGATCCAATGCTAAATTAGAGTCCATCAATTTGCGTGATTTTAAAAGTGACAGAAGGTGAGGCGGAGACTGATCTGAATCCAAAATGGCCACGCCATGGTCTGGTCCAGTCACCTGGGAATTCCCTTGGCAGTTTTGGAGCCTAAACGGGGATGGCTCTTTGCACGGGGCACAAGTCAAGGGTACTTGTGGGTAGACTATTTTCACAGGGTGGACGCCGTTTACCCTGCCAAGATGTTGGGCCCCACAGAAATATGCAAAACTTGTCCTGGTGAAATTTTCAGACACCGGGACACTTTCAGCAGGCCTGCACATTGTGTCTGCTTTCCCTCCGAGCAGCAATGTGCAGGCGGGGAAGCGGCTGATCAGATTCCAGCTGGGCCTATAACAAATGCCTAAGTTAAGGGGCCATCAGGCCTCTTTTTGTTGGTGTATCATGCCTGGGAGCTATCAGGAGCTCACACCTAAATGGAATGGATGGAATACAAAGGCTCACAGTATGTTATCACTTCACAGGGATACTTAAGAGAGGCATGCTTTTGACTGTGTTCATTCCCTGTGTATAAGAGATATGCATGCACTGTATGACTATCAGATGTGTTGGTCTGCCCAATATTTACACAAATCACAACTTAAATGCCACTATTTTGTTTTATTTCTTTTATAGCGCTTTCACACTACTCATCCCGATGCAGGGTGTCAGAGAACTTAACATCACACATACACATTATACATTGACAAAAAATCATATGTGTGTAAATCAATGTACAGCATGTGTTACATAATACAGTGAGGGTTAAAGTGTAGGAGCTACATATCCTTCATAGATCAGTGTGCTATATTAGAAGGATTACAATTCATGAACTACAAGTATCAAAAGGATCTGTGTATTAAAAGCAGTAACCTACTTACCCATTTACATAAAATAAAAATTTGTCATCTGTGTGTTACATAATGTGCTTTTCAGGAGACATATTAACCCTCTATGCTACTTTGATTCAAAACTAGGACTAGACAAAATACAGATCTCTCCAGCAAATATGTTATCCTTCAGAATTATATCACCATTATTATTATTTCTTGAGCTTTAGCTGGCACCCAAAGATCTCTGCAACAGGTGCCTTAAGATATTTTAAAATGCAGACTGTGCAACCAATTAAGCAGAATAGATTTAATGCTATGTTTCTCCGTGTTGCCAATGTCTTTGTAGCAAGATTTTTTTTTTTAAATGTGTAAGTTGAGGCTCAAATTTTGTGTCAGTGTTGCATCCATTTTTTGGCACAGCCACAATAAAAATTCTCATTTGTTAAATACTGTAATGTGCTCAAATGTACTCATCATAGACCTGCTAAACATATGTGAGGTCTTGAGATCTGCTGTCACTTCTTTTGAGACCATGGGTTGTGATTCCACTTCCTGCAATGACACATGCAAGGTCACGTGCTGTGATGTCATGCACTGTGATGTCATGCACTGTGATGTCACTTGCATGCTGCCTAACTTGGTTAGTACCACCACTTCTTTATTAGGACTTGTGCCCTGGCTTTGCATACCAATTTGTCCCATGGGACAGACAAACTCATAGCAATGGCAGAGCCTGAAATCGCAGAGGAAGAAGATGGCACAGTGTGAATAAACTGGCCTCCCATCTGCCACCCATGTGCGCCCTACGTTGCAATTGCGTCCTTCTCAATCATTGCCCATTGAAAGAGTGTGTAGAAACAACTATCTTTTAATCTGCAGATCTATCTGGCAATGTGGGAGGAAGGAGACCTGCTGTATCCCTGGAGGAACAGTGAGGACTTCTGACATCTAAAACTGAGACGGTAATCACGCTCTTTGGTAGGAGCCCAAATAAATAAACATCGACTGGCCTGATTCCCCTGCACTCCTGCTCTGTAAAAGGAGGAGAAGTGCATTGAGGGATGTTACAATGTGCATAGGGATAAATTGAAGATTACAATTCTGAGACAAGTTTCACTACAGAGGGAGTGTATGGATACCCCACAGCCCAATACTCTTAAGAGATACTGAGTTGAATTTATAGGTAGTGAACGAATATTACTCCTGAGAGACATCTTATGACTGTAAATAGCCGATAACATTTGGACAATAGGCAGGCCACAATCAACATTATTCGGACATTAGGTAAAATATTCTCAAATGCAGACATACTAGAGACAGCTTTGCTGGGTCACTGAATTCTTGGAGGATCACTTGTATGGTGGAAAAGAGCGCCAGGGCACATAGAAGCCACAGTGGGAGAAGTGGATGGTCTCTCTCTCTCTATGTCCCCCTGTCTGTCTCCTCTTTCTCATAATGTTCCGATTCATGGATCCTCACTAATAAGGCTGAGTATCCCTTATCAACATGGAAAGAAAATGGTAATCTGACTGTTTGGCTAAGGTGAAATGATCTACCAAGGGAAAACTCTTATGTATAGACGCTAAGAAAGAGGGAGAGGGAGACAGAGTGATCAATAGATCTGTAGCCGGCCTGCTGCTGGATTGCATTGTTCCTAATCTAATTACTTTATTATTTGGCTTGTGGCCTGTGAGAAATGAGGTTGTTGACTGACTATGGAGCTGCGAGATCTTGCGTCAAGAATGTGTCACACAGCGGCGGTTCTGAGGAGTTGCAAGGCTGCAATGCGAGATTGTTTGTTGTTGACAAGGGGCTTGTGATGCAAAGTCCTGCGTTAAAGATGCATCACTCATTGGTGGTTCCGAGGAAGCTGTGGGGCTACGATGCCTAGTCCTGCATCATCATCGAGGGTGCAGTTGATAGGGGGCTTGGGATGTGAAGGCCTGCACCGAAGATGCATTGTCCATCGGCAGTTCTGAAGAGACTGTGGGCTGTGATGCAAAGTCCTGCGTTGGGTAGCGTCGCACAGTGGAAGTTCCAAAGCTGTGTTGTGCAACGATGCGCTGCATTGGGTCTGACTGCAGAAGCACAGTTGACTTGGCAGAGCACCTTTAGGCCCTCCTTCAAGGGTTCAGGACTGGGGTGGCATCACTTGGGGAGTAGGACCTACAGCAGGGAGACTCCAGGTGCTGGGTTTAAGGTGGTTGAAACCTGTTCTGACCCTGAGGCTCTGAGCAGAAGGCCAGAAATACTAGCCCTGTGAGTCACTGTGTTGTTCTTGGGTTCAGGATGCAGGTCCAGTCCTTCACTTAGGCAGCATGGCATGAGGCACCGGGGAAGCAAGGCAACAGATTGGCAGTCCTTCTTGCAGAGCAGCAGCCCTTCTGAGACTTCCATAGGTCCAGAGATGTGCTGAAGAGCGGGTCTGAGGGTTCCTTTTTTATACCTAGTTCCATCTATAATGTGGAAGTTCCTAGAAAATTCCCTTCTTGAAGTCTCCTGACTCCCCTGGCTCCAAGCTGGCAGCAGGAACAATGCAGTGGTGACAACTCCCTTGTGAGAAGGCAGAGCACAGGCTATGCAGTTGCAAGTGGGGCTGTGCCCAGCTCAACCCCATTTTACCAGTGGATGGCCCATCCAGACCAACCTAATCCCTCTATTTTGTGGTTGTCTGATTCCAACTGCCAGCTACATCTAGACATGTGATCTAGTGCAGGCTGCAGGCACCAAATAGCTAGGGCAGGAAAATGCCAGCTTTCTAAAAGTGGCATTTTCAAAATTGTAACTTAAGATCCGACTTTACCATTAAAGAGGATTTTTTAATATAATTTCTAAGTCAACAAACATGAAAAGTTTGCCTGTTCCCAATCAAAGGTTAGCACTTATTAAATGTATTAAGGCAACTCAATATTAACCTATAAGAGAGGTAGGCCTCACAATAGTGAAAAACTAATTTAGGATTTTTTTACTACCAGGACATGTAAAACTTGAAAGTACACGTCCAACCTTTTAATTACAATGCACTCTGCTGTATTTGCTATCTATGGCCTGCCTTAGCAGTGACATATATCCAATAAAAGAGGAAATTAAGGCTTGGCAAGGGGGTCATATTGCAAAGTCGAATTGGCAGTTTAAAACTTCATTGAGGCTGCAATGACAGGCCGGTGACAGGTTTTAAGGGACTTCTTAGGTAGATGGCACAATAAGTAATGCATGCCTACTATTAGCAGTTAATGTACAGGCTCTGGGTATATGGTATACCACTCTACAAATGACTTATAAGTAAATTAAATAAGCCAATCAGGTATAAGCCAATGTTACCATGTTTAAGGGAGTGAGCACAAGTACTTTAGCACTGGTTAGCAGTGGTAATGTGCACAAAGTCCTAAGGCCAAAAAATGAAAATGAATTCCAAAAAAAGGGGAGGCAAAGGCAAAAAGGTTTGGAGGAAGACTACCCTAAGGCTGACAGGTTTAACATGGCCTATTCTGTTTTAACATCACTGGATAGGCTTAACCTCCTATTGTCTTATAGTCATGGCATATATTGATGGTTGCATGCTTGCAAACATGATCTCTCAGCTGTCTTTAATTTATGAACCTTCTACTGGTGATAAACTTTCAAACTGTTCATCTGGCTACAGTGCTAAAAACTATATTACCGGCTACACAACTGTATCAGAATTCTACAGACAGCTGCCCGTTGGTGAAGCCATTTCCTTTAGTACATCACATCAGTCACAGAAGTCTATAACAATGCCAGAGACGATCCAGGACACCATTCTAAAAGAAATCACAACCATGAGCTCAAAGACCTTCATTTTTGATGTGACAATGAATGAGTTACTACAGATATTAAATCTTTCTGAACTGAGCTCACATCTATTACTGCCCATCTGAATGCAACAGAGAAATGAATAGATGATGTCGACAATCTGGTCGGTCAGTAACCATACTGGGGAATTGAGATTAAGTGATTGCACTGCAAAGTCACAGAGTTAGAAAAACGATGCCACTGGCATGATACCCGGATTTATTGAATACTGAAGGAGATTGTGGACAAGATATTGCAGCATTCTTATTTTCCTTAATCCAGCATCAGCTCCGTGTCATGTTTTCAAGGAAGCTGGAATTCCAAATGGCTTTTGGACTCTGATCCAGAAACTCTAAAAAACAGAGCAATTATTGCATGCCTTTTGTGACACTAGCAAGCAAAGCTGATCCTGAAGATGGCAAAACAAAATGGAGGCCCATTCAGTCCCAAAGATTTGCTCATTCATGATACAGCTAATTGTCCCTATGATGCTGCTATCAAGAGGATGGAATTCCTTACACTTCATCCTAAACTAAGAAAATTAATTTTAAATGTGGTCTCTTGAACCCAGCAACTATGATTATGACTGTGAATGAGTATGTGTGCAAATTCAACTATCCTGATGATCTAACCTACTTTCTAGCTATCATTGCTGGAATTATCAATGAATGTTGGAGCAGCACAGAGCAGAGAAGATGCAGTAGTGGATGGACCTCACAGAGGCTAAAGATCCCTCAACAAAAGGGCAGCTTCACACCAGAATCAAAATTGTAGATCTCTTCACATAATAGCAGACAGAGAAGGACTGAATAGAGTCTTATGCATTCTTTCTCGCCCTTTAAAGAACATCAGGGAGAACAGGAAAGATGGCAAAACCAAACATATGATTATTTTTCTTCCGCTACTGTACTGTTATGTTATCTGACTTCTTGTGAGTTTCTGGGAGTGTCTGGTGCTTATTAATTAGCGAAAGAGGGGGCGATGGGAGATATATACACGGTGAGTGGTTAAAATCTTCCATGTTGGTTTCTTTGTGGATGTTGTTTGGGTAGGGTGAGTTATATTAATGCTCAGTATTGCATACACATTTGCATTTTCCTTATCCCTCACTTATTCACTCCATCCTCAGATGATTGTGAATATCATCATGTTCTCCTCAGCTTGAGTGGAATCCCTGACAACGAGGATCGTAGGTTATTATATGTAGATTGTAGTTTCAGTCAAGTTTAGTGGAAACACTAATGGAAAGAAATAGAAACCTGGCATCCAAGCTACAAATCAACTGATTATCTTTCTTAGGATAATTCTATTAAGTTAGGCTCAAGGAGGGCATACATCCCCAAGTTGTATTTCCTTTTTACCTCTTTCTTCGTCTCCCTTTTTTCTCTTGTCCCTTCACTGCTGACTACAACAGATGCAGAATGCCTCAGACAAGCACAGAGAGTGTCCCAATGCTCATATTATCCATACATTTAAATGGTCTCACCAACTTTGTCAAGAAGAAAAGAATACTGAGCTACTTACATCATAATTGGGACAATATAGCCCTTCTCCAGAAAACATACATTCCACCCTCAGAAGCTAAGAAGCTGAGGAGGGATTGGGTGGCAAGGGTGGTTCATAGTTGCTGCATGAGTTCTGAAGCCAAAACATCAGCTGATCAAGTGATAGTAACTAACCCCTCAAGAAACTGTGGAATGGCAATTTAAGTTTATAAATCTTTTCCCCAGAAGGTACTAAACACATGGATTGAGCTCGTGAGCAGAACTGTTTTATAAAGATGTAAACTGGTGACAAAACACTTATCGTAGACTCAGTATTAGCACCATTGGTAATAAGTCCATTTCTTTGCTCAATTGTTTAGAATTAATAATAAAAAAACACTGCTTGTGGGTGTAGATTGGAACCTAGCCCCTGACTTATTCATAGATAGCTATTCTACAAGATGTCATCATGGGATATATGGTGGCTCAAATATGCTGTAGACAGGGAATTCATGTCTCTTTTTCCAACACATGGTACTTCCTCACTATCAGACCTCTTCTTGAACCATGGTGTTTGCTATCAGTTTCCCTTTCAGTCAGATATATTGGGGCATATTCTCATGAACGTGTGATAACCATCGCAAAAGTAACTTAACGCAACCTTCAACATCACAGTCTATCACGGGAAATTTACGCCGTGTTAACCAAGTATTCACAACACGGCGGTACCATGCGATAGTCTCCAGATAACGCGTCAACTAACCGCGTTAAAATCAACGCCACGCCGCAAAAATCAAAACACGAACGCAAAAAAAGCTGCAATGAGATCAATCGCGATACAAAAATCAGCGAAAACCAGCTACAGGCCTGCAATTCACACGCGTCAGGTGGGAACAATCACCATAAAAGTAGAAAAAATAACAGACAAACAAATGCCAAACAACAGCGAAGCACAATGGACGTTGCCGGAGCAAGTACGGAAGAGACCCAGAACCCCACAAGCCCCCCGGAGGATCAGCCTGGGACTTCGGGGTCAGGGAAGGGCAAGGAAAAGAAGAGTAGGAAGAAGCGGTTCAGTCCGCAGGAAAACAGGATCCTGATAACGGAGGTGGTAGAACACCATCAACAACTGTTCGTCACCTCCACTGTGTCATTGGCAACAAAAAATGGACTATGGCAGTCCATCGTGGACAAGGTGAATGCAGTCGGAGTGATGAAGAGGACAATGGACGAGGTCAAGAGGCGCTGGAATGATGTCAAGTGCAAAACCAAGCTGAAACTCGCCAACAACCGGAAGGCAGCAATGCAGACTGGAGGTGGGAGCCCAGCGCCACAGGAGGAGCTGGACGACATGGAGGAAATGGTGTCCACAGTCATCAGTGGGGGACGGTGGCAGGAGTTGGGGGCCCGGACACTGCTCAACAGGACCGGACACAACAGCATCAGGGTGAGTAACGACCAGGGCCTGGGGGGACGGGGGGAGATGGGCACAATGGCACACATGCACAATGAAGCAGAGCACATCTGCGGACAAACCATGCCCCAGACCAACAACTCCCACCAAGAGACCAATGTACCCAAGTATGCAACATGTCAGCACTGTACTAGCACAGAAGTCAAAGGCACACCGCATGAAAGGGATAAGGGGCAGCAAATTCTGAGCTGCAGGGGCGACTCCCCCAAAATGCAGCACACACACATCACATGCAGAGCACATCAACATTGACAACGATGTGACACAATCCGCAAAACACCTACAACAGAACACAGGACACAACTGGTGCCGCTTGGGTGCAGACACTGGCCAATCACATTTGGCATTGCAGGGAAATGTGAGTTGATAATGTACAAGTACAAACGCACACATGTCTGTTGTCGAAATGTCCACTGTCCCCCATCAAATAGGCAGCTCCTCCCAAACAGCCACAATGTACCCAGTCATGCTGTCTGTATGAAAACATGTACAATGAGACAACATACATGTAGACACATTGTTAAACTGCATCTCCCCTTCACATTGCAGAATGAGAATCAACACCTCCTGCAGAGCAGCCCGACCCTCTCTTCACTGATGATGAAGAGGACCACCACAACTTCGACTCTGACGCCCTCCAACTGCTCGTGGACAGCCTATGCAGCCTACTTCCAGGAGCTGGGCAGCCCAGCTGCTACGAGGAGACCCCACCCCCTGCACAGACCACACAGCAGGCAGCACCCACCACCACGGCTGCCTCCCAGGACCCCCACGAAGAACACATGGCCTTCCAACCCCGTGTTTTGGGGTGCCAGGAGAATCTGGCTGAACTGGTGCTGGTGGGCTTCGACCGCATGGCAGACAAACTAGATGCCATACGTGGGTGTCTAAGTCCCATCAGGGACCACTCACGGTCCCTAACGGACACCCACAGTCCGCTCCATGCTCTCCAACGGACCATGGCTGACATCGCTGGAGCCCTGACTCAGAGAATAGAACAACTGTCCAGTCAGAGTGGCTCTAGCGATGTCACACAGGAGTTGGGAAACATGCGGAGGTTAATGGAGACCATAGAGCGGGCGAATGCGGAATGAGCGGCTGCCACGGCTGCACACCAGTGAGAGGTAGCTGGGTTCCTCAATCACCTCAGGACCATCCTCATGGCATTGCTGCCACAAGGCCTGGCGCTGATGCATGCTGCTGCCACCACTCCATCCACATCTCCGCCCCCTGAAGTGTCAGTGCCACACAGTGCTGGAGACAGAACACCACCACCCACACGTGAGGCACATGAAACAGCAGAGGACGAGGATGCGGATGATTCTGCCCTCATGGTAAGAAGGACACAGCAGCATGCATCTCAGCCATAGGTCCGGCTTCAGCTTGGTACTGCCTTCTGCATCATCACCTTCCACTGTCCCCCGATGCACTCTGCGACACTCACCTTGGACCTCGACATGGACTGCCATATGCTGTTTGATCGCCAATGACACAGCAATCAGACTGGGGACTGAACTCTTCCTCTTCCTTTGGACTTGTCATTCCCTGAAGGACCCTTGCTGGCCCTCCACGGGCCAACATCGTCATGTGGGGTTTGCATGGCCCTGTACTGCTCCAAATGCAACACTCCACTGAATGTGCATTAAACATTCATATTCACACAGATGTGTCATGCCTATGGTCTTCCAAGTGTGGAAGTATGGATGAATGTAGGCTCACTGGACTCCTCTTATGTCCATGTGGCTCATGTCTTAGAACAGGGGTCACAGGGTGACACATTGCCGAATGCGGGCCGGGTGGTGCTGACACAACAACAGGGACACACGCATGAGTTACTCCCTTGTCCAGCCCAGTACGGAACCACGCCCAGGGTCCCGGGGTCATTTACAAACCCTTACGCTGGACTGGCATACTCCCGGCCAGCCCACTCCGCTTACGCTCACAGGGGGGGGACGGCAACGCTACATGTCCCATGTCTTTCCTGTAGTGATCTGCTGCTCACAGGTCTAGTTGTCAGCATGCCCCAGCCACTCCCTCACGGCTGGTTTACACCCACACCACACCCATCCAGCACACGCGTCACAGGACATGTGACCCTGCCAATAAAAAGGGCCGGGCGCACGTGCTCGACGCCATTTCCACTCTCTATCAGGGTGCATCCGTGTGGTGTTAATGTAGGCATGAGGGCCTCGGGCCCTGCAACGTCACATTCCCCAGGACCGGAGGTGACATGATGGCATCCGCAACACGATACACAATCATACAGGGTCCATGACTTTGGGGCACAGATATGGTGGCACTGGATACATTGCGGCCGGCACAGGCACACCGCCACGGAACGGTGACTTTGGATGCACTGAGGTAGGGGCACCTTAAGTGCTGAGCGGGTGTGCAGCCTGCGATGATGCCCCGTCCTGGCGGGCCGGACTGCTCAGGATTTGTGTGCCCTGCTGGACCGCAGTGTAGGCCAG
Source organism: Calotriton arnoldi (assembly GCA_963921515.1). Taxonomy (NCBI): domain Eukaryota; kingdom Metazoa; phylum Chordata; class Amphibia; order Caudata; family Salamandridae; genus Calotriton; species Calotriton arnoldi. The sequence goes on from CAWUFW010004639.1 coordinate 1,414,891, forward strand.
AGCCAGCGGGCAGCGCGTGCCTACCGCCACGTGGCGTCGCATCCCGGATCACAGAGTTAGTGGCACCTCAAGGGCTGGGCAGGTGTGCAGCCTGCGATGATGCCGGGTGCACTGGTATGTCCTTTGCCATGGCGAAATCAAGACCCAGAATCAAATGTGAGACCTGGTGGCCTACGGAGCGGGGCTGCATGATGTGGAGGGTGCCATGTCCGCGGGCCCTGGGCATGTGGCTTGCAGTGGCACGTGGTGGGCCCTCATTGCTACATGCCAAGGGCGGAAGGTGAGCAGTGAGGCCTGGGTGTGCAGGGGCGGGCATGCACCACTGGGCGGCGGGAGGGGCTGGGGTGCATCTGCCTGGGTGCGCAGGGGCGGGCATGCACCGCTGGGCAGCGGGAGGGGCTGGGGTGCATCTGCCTGGGTGCGCAGGGGCAGACAGGTGATGATGTCTTGTGCAATTGTATGAACTTTGCCATTCATGTATCTGGACTCTGTTTCAGATGACGGATCTGTTTCAGATGTGTGACCTGGTGAACTGCACTACATACCGGCATGTGGTTGGAGACACACCGGTGGCAGCAGGTGAGCAGTGTGGCCTGGGTGCGCATTGTCGGCACTCTCTCTCCCTGTCCATCTCTTCTGTTATCTGTGTCTCGCTCCCCCTCTCTGTCCATCTTTCTCTTGCTCCCCCTCTCTGTCCGTCTTTCTCTCACTTCCTCTCTTTCTCTCTCTCTCTCTCCTTCGCTCTCTCTCTGTCCTTTGATGTGCGCAAGACACACCTTCTCATCATGATTTTTGTCTTACAGGCTGTGACCTACGGATTGTCCCGAGGGGAGCCGCCATGTGTCTTCATTTCTGTTCTGTGTTTCTTTGAATACATTTTCATTTGTTACATCGAAGGTGGATGTGTGATGCTCATTTTTGTGACGACACATGCATGTCACCAAATGTGATTGTGCGACATCAGGTGGATTATTTGGTACATGAATCCGTTTAGTTGATGTGGCATGTCTTTGGCCGGGGGGGGTGGTGCCCGGGGAGGGGGGGTCCTGGGGGTGGTGGCGGTGGGTGTTGTGGCCCTGTTGGGGCTCCGAGCTGCATGTTTAGTGGCTCCATGGCATCTGTTGCCCTTCAGGTGTGGCACTGGGCTGGGCTGCATTTTGTGGTGCAGGCTGTGGTCCAACTTTGCACCAGGTCAGAGCAGGTGTTAATTTCCTGCAGCTAACGTGCCTTATCGCCTGTTTTGTGGTCTTATCGCCGATCTGGCTGGTCGTTGTGAATGTTGCGGAGTGGTGTTTTTGCGGCTTTTGGACGGGAACGCCTACTCTGCATCTCATTAGCGATAGTTGCGGGGGTCATCTGTGGCGATGTTTTTTGCGACTGCTATCACGTGTAAACTAGTGTTATGGGCTGTTAACACCTGCTTGTGAATGGGGCGATAAATTTATCGCAACTTTGGCTGCGATAAAGTGCCGTTAACTCGGCGATGGCTCCTTGAGAATATGCCCCATTGTCTGTTGGGTTATTCGTACATAATCCCATAAAATTAAACTTACTTACATGTTGCCGTCCTCCTCCCAGTGAACTATAGACCTCCAAATACTGGCTACAATTGGAAAAACACATGTTCAATGCTCATGTACAACTTTACAGCGCCAAGAACAAACAATCAGTCTTCTCCCAGGCGAGGCCTTTTTATGAGGGACTCGGCAATAGGAGAAAGAAAGGCCTCCATTGAGAAGAAAATCCTAGAATGTGCTGAACAGTCACTTCAGTCTGGATATAACTTGCATCCCTCTCTACAATTACACCGCATATTAGAAGCAGAAAAAAAATGCTTATAATAAATTTTACACCTCAGCAGCTGAAAAAGGCCTTTTCCTAAACATCAATGGTGGCATTACGAGCGGGATGAAAAGTAGGGGTGTGCAAAATTTGTGTAATTTGCTTTCGCATAATTACGCAAAATTTCAGAAAAATTACACGAAACTATGCGTAAATGCGTAAAATGAAAATTCATCATTTTGCGCTACATTTTAGTGTGAAATGCATCCTTGCATCAGTTTTTGACGTGAGGACGTATTTACACAAAAATCCCATGAACAATCAACTCTCATGTTCTGGTTCTGATGTTCTCACGGTTTGCGTATAAATATTTACCACGGACTGCGAATTGTGATTTTTTTTCAGGATAGGAGGTTAATTAGGTGAAGTGTAAGGTGATGCCATTGTCTCCTTTTACAACAAGGGCTAGTACAGACAGTTTTCATATAACATGGGTCTGCAAAAGAATGAGATATTTAAGTATGACTCTAGAGGTCGGCATAACATGGCTGAAAATAACATATTTTGATTTTATTTATAAATCTTTGTATTAATTATATCTAGTTCACAAAAAATACAAAAAAGAAAAAGGAAATGAGAAATGAGATACAGATATTCAGTGTAGCAATATCTACACTACATAGGGAAGCCACAGATCACATCCGACACAAAGGTGCAAAAGATATGGGTGACAGCCTGGCAATCTAGAAATCAAAGAAAGGAAACAGAAGCATTACAGAGACGTACTAGACCAATCCTACCATGAGGTCTATATTTTATCACATTTCCTCTGCAATCTTCATGCTTTTAAAAAAAATTCTTCCATCATAATGCAAAGGTTCGTACTCCACTCCATTATTCCATTGTAGTGGGGTTCACTTGACTCCAATTATGGGGCAAATATCTCTTGGTTATCAAAAGGCCAATGTCCTCCCAGCCACCCTCCACAGGGAGTGGCAAACTCTACACCTGTATTATTTCACCCAGGGGCATTGCCATATCATGTGAAAGTACATGCTGAAAGGGGAGCCACAACTTTGACAGTAGGAGGTCCTCTATTACAGTGAGGGGTTATAATACTACCTTTGTAGGCATTTAAACTGAATACATCATAATCGGGTGGAGATGTCCAACACACATTTTGCCATCTTCACCGCCACCCAATCATCATCGTCTAGTGTGCCAAGATTGAGTTCCCACATCTCTCTATGTTTGAGATAAGGGGTCAGGGGAATTATTCACTATGGACTTATATAGCCACAAGATTCCTTTTTCTCCCAAAAACTCAATAGTTAGTTTAGCCTCAAGAGAACTGAATTCTGGAAGCGCAACCAATCTATAACCAGTACCCTCGAGGGCATGGCATAGTTGGAGGTACGAAAAAATTGGGTTTTATGTAATTGAAAGTCTACAACCAGGTTTTGGAAGGGCCGGATAGTATCAGTTCACCACATATCACCCAGCAAAGAAATATCAATCATGTCCAATCGGTGAAAGCCAACCAGCAGACTGTATAAGCTAGCTACCCCACCAGAAAGGAGTCATGGCAGTGGGTTCAACATACCATTGGATGAGTTGTAATGCTTCTTGACAGCATAGGAGTAGGGAGTCTAGTGGCCACCTGTAACATTGTAGGGATTCCCTTGCCATAAAATAAGTGGAATAAAGCACATTTGTCAAGGAGGTCTAATTCCAGGCTATTTGAGGGATCATCTCTATCACCACATAGCCAATCATTAATGGGGATAAGCTGTTCTGCCCAATATTAGAGCCATCATCATAAGGGGCCTGTCAACACTTAGCAAAAGAATACTCACTGGAATGCCCGACCCCATAGGAAGTCTATAAAAAGAAAGTTTGGTGGAAGTTGAAACTGGTAATATTATAGAGTGTAGAGAAAGCGCGTCAGAGAAATCATTTTGAACAAAGCACTCTGTCCCATTACTATGAGAGGGAGAGGGGCCCAAGAGTGAAGCTCTTTCTTAAATATGTTGAGCGGAGGAACTATGTTAAGTTCCTAACATTGGTGCTAACAATTCTTGATTTACATGCCCAAATACTGAAAATGATCTCCCACCACCTGGAGGGGGATGGAGGCGTCAAAGGATAGCATCCATTGCCAAAAGGGGTGTACAGAGATTTCCCCCAGTTAACTTGAAGACATGATGCATCACTATATATGTACAGAATGCTCATAAGATGGAGGATGGAAGTGCTAGAAAGTCAGATGTACAATATGTCATCTGAGAAGTGGGAGAGTCAGTCCTCATGGTCGTTTGGCCACCATATCCCCTCCACCTGGGCGTCCATGCATATCAATGCAGGGCAGGGCTCGACTACTAGTGTGAACAGTAGTGGGGAGAGGGGACACCCCTGCCACCTATCAGTCTCCACTCCGAATGGAGCAGAGAGGGTCACATTCTCTCTAACCTCGGCCCAGGGATTAGTTTAGGGGATTTCTACAAACCAGCAAAAGCAACACCTAAAATTCATTTTCTCTACTACTTAATAGGGGAATGGCCAATGAACCACAGCAAACACTTTCTCCACATCTAAAAATAACAGTGCACAGTCTGCCGGGATCTCATGTGCTTTGGTGATAACTAGCTGGAGATATCACAAACTGTGTATGGTACTACAGCTGGGAATAAATCCATTCTGGTCGTGATGTACCAATGAGCACACTACACCAGCGAATCGAGTTTCCAGGATTCCAGACAGAATTTTTGATTCAATATTAGAGATATAGGACGCTAAGAAGAACAATCAGTGGTAGGTTTGTTGGGTTTGAAAATGAGAGCAATGGTAGCCCATGCAAATCATATGTGTTAGACTTGTCATCCATAGGGTGGTCTTACCCCAAATGTTTTGCATTTACTGCTCCAGTTTTGTGGATCTCTTTTTGTTGGCTTTAGGACTCTGCTCACTTTACCACTACTAACCAATGCTAATGTGCTTGTGCTCTCTCCTGTAAACATAATGAAATCGGCTTCCACCCAATTATTAAATTTAATGTACTTGTATGTCCCTAGTAAAGTGGTACTACCTGTACCCAGTGCCAGTAAATTAAATGCTACCGGTTGGGTCTGCAGCACTGATTGTGCCACCCATTTAAGTAGCCTTTTAAACATGTCGCAGGGCTGCCATTGCAGCCTGTGTGTGCAGTTTTAAACTGCCATTTTTCACCTGGCAAAATAACCCTTTTGCCAGGCCCGAACCTTCCCTTTCAACACATATTTATAATCCCCTACGGTAGGCTCTAAACAGATTAGAGGGCAGGGTGCAGTATCTTAAATTTGTTTTTCACTACTGCACTACCTCTCCCATAGGGTAATATTTGGTTGACTAATTACATTTAAAAAGTGCTAACCTTTGATTGGGAGAAGGTAAAATTTCATTTTTTGTATCTAGGAAATTGTAATTAAAAATCCTCTTTAATAGCAAAGTTGGATTTTAAGTTACAGTTTAGAAAATGGCCCTTTTAGAAAGTTGCCTTTTTTCCTGCTCTATTTAGTGCCTGCAGCCGGTTCCTGGGTCACATGACTGGGTGTAGTTGGCTGTTAGACTTTGTTTATTCCTCCCAGTCATCCTGGCATTGGAGGGATTAGGTGTGCGTGAATGGGCCATCAACTGGCAGGATGGGGCGAAGAGGGGCACAGTCCCACTTGCAACTTAATAGGCTGTGGCTTGCCTTCACACAAAGGACATTTCACCATTTCATTGTTCATGCAGTTAGCTTAGAGCCAGGGCAGGGGAGGCAGGAAACCTGAAGGACTTCAAAGTGAATCTTCTAGAAACTTCTCCTACTTCAAAGTGGGCACCAGATATAAATATTGGACCCTCAGACCTAACTCTTCAGTACACTCCTGGATCTCTGGACACTACAGAAGAAGGACTGCTATGCTGCATTGCTTCTGAAGGACTGCCACTCTGCTGCCCTGCTACTTGCCTGACCTCCTGTTCTAAGCTACTGGGACATAACAAGCTCTAAAGACTCCCTGCAACTGCCCAGCTGACCTGCTGCCTGGACCTGATACTGGACATGCAACCGGACCTGCCTGAGCCTTGCTGGCCTCTGCTGGAGTGAATTCAAGATCCCAAGAGGTGCTCCTCAGGTCCTAGACCCTTGGTGTGTCTTCAGTGGTGCTCCTCTCCAATGAAAAGCAGAAATTCTGAAGTCTTGGGCTCTTCGCAGGTAGGCCTATTTGTGCAATGTTCTTACTGACTATGCCACCTGCCAAGGCAAAGTTCTGGTGAAGCAGTTGCCAACGATGCCTGGCAGTGTGAGATCTGCACTTTGCGCTATATCATCAACAGCTCATGGTAACCGCCAGTGCAAAGCTCCAGAACTCCCGACAAGATCTTTGCTCTACAGCAATGACCATCTGGGACACCCGCCTGCTCTTCGTGCTACATCAACAACAATTCACAACACTCTTCCTGCTCCTTGTGGCCCCTTCCACTGCAACTGGAACTCTTCACGTTGGGCTTTGAAGGTAACTCTTTCAGCTGGACTGTTAGAATAGAAACTGTGCTTACACAGTGCTCAATGTAAGTTAGCATTCGCTGTGCCATTTTCCTTACAGGCGCCATTTTAGGTAGTTCGAAACTGATCTCGTCCATTTCTGAGAAATGCTCCCCTCTGAGTTTCGTTTCTTCACTTATATTTTGTTTCAGTAATGAGTGCAGTGTTCATATTTGCGCATGCCTTTCCCTCCAGATAGAGGCCCTCTCCCACTTGTCTGGTGGCGGGCTCAGGATGGAACGACCTTGGATTATGTTAGTTTGTGTCAGATACGAGAAGTTGAAACCTTTTTTGTATTTCACTGTTTAGCTGCACGTGCTTGGAAAATTCCACTGTGGGCGTGTTTCTGCTTGACTACGAAACGTACATAATGTATCTTTATGCTTGTCGATTTTAGCCCTCTCTGTAGCACTCCTAGTGACTGTACAGATGGGGCTCCACTCTGAGTGCATATGAATAAACAGTTATTGGTTTGTATTCTCTACTGTCTGACCGACTCTTCATTTAGTACAGAAGGCTGAGAGGTGGTCATTAGCGACCCGGGTGACCCCAAACGGGTCACTTCCTTCAGGACTATCCTGGTTTCTTTATAGCGGTCGGCCCAAACTTTCATCTGGTTTCACTTGACTTGAAAACCAAAAGTGGCGCTTTATGCTTTTAGGTGCTTCACATACCTGAAATCTTTAAAATTCCATATTTACGGTTCTACTGATTGGGTTTTTGTCCTTTTGATGTCAAATAATTTTGTAACTGGTGTGGGATTTTTTCTGTGTTGTGTTTTCACTTTATTACTTTTTGAATTGCTGCATAAATACTTTACACATTGCCTCTAAGGGACCACTCTATTTCTCTAGTCCTTGTTTGCAAGCCAGTGCAGTAGCTTGCATGCCTTATCCCTCATCTCATCCCATCCCATCCAGGCCGAGTCAAGTAGTTTTTGTTTCAATTTAGCATGGCTATGGCCAGTGATTGGATGGAGGATCTACCTCAGGAGTCGGCTGACAATTTCTCAAGTACTACTTTGCGATCCTCAAGACCTGATATCTCCCGATTTTGTTCTTCATCTTACCCTTAATGTAGAACAAAACATCCCCACAAATGATCATTTTGAATGCCTCCCAGAGTGCAACGGAGGAAGTTACAGAGTTTGTGTTACGAGTAAAATATTCAGCAATATTGACACGGAGACAGTCTGCTAAAGAATCATCTTCAAGCCACAAGGGACTGAGCTGGCACAGCCATTGAAGCCACCATGGGTGGATCATAGCGTCAATCCAATGGGGGAATGGTCCTAGACCCCACAGGGTAGGATGCGGCTACTTTCCACTTCCCATAGGGTGTCCAATGAGATAAATAAAAAATCTATCCTAGAAGAGGAACCATTGCAGTAGAATAGTATGTACCTTGCATGTCCAGTGGGTATTGACTATGCAATTGTTGAACCAGCCTAGGAGCGCAGGCCCACTGTGGGAGATGAGTGTAGATCATGGGCCCAGTAAGAGCACACTGTGCACCCATCCCTGCTTTGAAGTCACCTTCTACACTACAACTGTCACCCCCATGGCAAGTCTGCTAGCAAGTGAGTCAAAGGGGCAAGACTTGAATCTTGTAAGCTTCAGTGGTCATAGATTTTGGCAAGTGTCAAGGGTTTGTCATCTAGTAGACCTTTTATAACTACATATTTGCCCAAATTATCAGTATACACTGAACTCACCACTAAAGAAAATGATTTCTCAAAGAGAATCGCCACTCCTCTAGCGCATGGGTTAAAGCTGGAATTGTACACACAGTCATACCCATAGCAACAGAGAAAGCCTAATTCCGTACCAAGTAAGCGTCTCTCTTGGAGAAAAAGGAAAAACAGGCATATTGCTTGACATATAGCATAACTGCACCATGTTTTATCTTATACTTTTACTAGACCCTTCCCTCCAACTACCCTACACCCCACACTTCCGCCCCAGAAGCATCCGTCACCCTGAAGAGCAAAGAACATTAAGGCAGTCTAGAGCACCATGAAAAGAAAATAAGCAAAGGTTATAAAGAGGAAGGAATGGACAGAACAGAACAGAGGGACTCCAATTTAAGAGCAAATACCTGTGCCTGCCAGTCCCTCTGAAGCACGGTGGCGCTTCCCCCACGCCAATTGAAAGATTGCAGACAATAATGCATAGCTCATGTGGGTTTATGCGTAGAGGAAAGGAGATGAGCAGATTCAAAACACAGTGTGGCAATGGGATCATTACAACAAAAGAAATCATCACATTGTTGAGATATGTAGAGCATGTCCAGTTGTCGGGAGAGGCAGTCCAGACACCTCTCACAGAACCTCAGATTGAATCAGTACAGAGTACCACTCCACTCAGCTACCCCTGCTGTACTTACATTCGTGATACAAGTAATACAATGAACACCTATGTAAGTAACATTGTAAATATTTCTCATGAGGTAAAGGATTTAGAGAAGACGTGCAGGGAAGTAGTATGGAAAGGATTTTCCAATATTGGTGAGTGGCTTAGTGACATTGGTAGCTGATTATTACTGAAAATACTAAGACCGATACTAATCGTTATAGTTTCTGTGATATGCCTATTTCTTTTTGTAAGAGAGACATAAATGATTTCTGCAAAGGGTGGGTCAAGATGCAACAGAAAAAAAGCGGTTGCCTGAATCGAAAAGAAAAAAGAGGAATGGAATTTGTAACTTTCCAAAGTCAAATTTACTGTTAACCAAAGGATATAAAGCAATGTAGAGGTAGGTTGCAAAAGCCGTGCACAGGTTTGAAAGCAATGAGGGTGTAATTTGTACTGACTCCCAGAATCACCGGAGGAAGTGTTGAAAGTGTTTTTACCATATTAAATGTTTTACATTTTGTCTGCATTAACATGTAAACATGCAAATGCTATTATCTTTGTGTATTTACATTTAGATTGAGCATAGCTAATAGCCTGTGTTTAGTATGGCTAACGTTTGGGTGCCATCCTGTCTCATACCACATGTGTATTTTATTTCTAAGAGAAGATAACATCCCAAATAATAGCCCGATGTCCCATATGAATATTCTTTTTACGTCATAACTGTAGACTGTCCTAATTAATTGCAACAGTACACCTGAAGAGTACAGGCTGGTCTAATGCATCGCATTGAGTTGCAGATAACTGTAAGTCTAAAGGACATTTAGAGTAGCTTATTGTGAAAGATCCTGAGAAACCAACGAGCTGATTGTATCTTTATGATTTAACCTGATTTCAGTGTTTTTGAAACTGTGTGTAGGTCTAGGAAATTATAGCATTTTGTGTGATTTAAGCTCCAGTGATCTAGTAGAGAACTCAGAACCTTTTACAATACATATTGAGCATGGCAGAGTAGGATATTTTGGGTTCCGTCTTTATGGGAGAACTTCTTTACTTAACTTTTCTTCTGTGGCGACTTTTTGGTATTTGCTTACATGATTTGGATTGTTTTGAACTTCATAGTTACTAATGCATTTATGTATTGATACTAATGTGATGATTGACAGTAATATGCTGATTGTGCGTCTGTAAACCTTTAACCTTTTAATAAACCTTCATGGTTTAAAACGTAATCACTCTCTATCTTCTTTTTGGAGCCTAATGTGTTTAACAATATTTGAAGGTTTTTAATTGACTTCTAGCCTCAGTTGCGAATATCATTTTATGGGCCCAAGATGTGCTTTCGGAAAAGAGCTAACAGGGAAAATAATGAATGACGTGTTGTTCACAGTAGTTCGCATGAGCACTACCTCCTCTCCCACAGATCTCCCGTCTTCCCCTTTCATTTCCCCTAACGCGGACCAATTGATGAGGAAATATTCGCCAGGTAAGTTGTATTTTATTTTTTCAGATAATTAACAGGAAAGAAATACAAATCCTGCTTCTTTGAATTGTGTGCAGCATCTCTTTAGGAAAATAAATGGTACTCTGACTTTTGACTTGTGGGGTACAATGAAACTTTGTAGGGGTGAACAGTGTGAGGAACCAATATCACCAGGAATGTGGGAAACATCCCAGCTCGTGCTGAAACCAAATTGTGCACAGAAACCCTATTGTACTGATACGCCCACTCTAGAAATGTTAATTGAAGGGAATAGCTCTGAAGAAATCAGGAAGTGTTCATAAGAAAAGATGCTCTGCGAGGGTGTCGGCTACACGGGTTTGAGCAACATCAGATACAAACTCCTTGGTGTCATACCACCGTGTGTCCTCTTATTTACCTTCACACGGTATCATTACTAAAATTCTGTGACGTTTAAAGAAGGTCAATACAGAATAGCTATTTCGAAAGCAGGCCGATAGTCATTTAATATATGCACATCAGTTAATCTATTGAATGGCAAAGTCCACTGCACAAAATACAAAACAGGGGTAGATTCAAAATCAAGCCCCATTGCTTGCTTTATTTTACGCTTCCCAGTCGACTTCAAATCTATTTCAATACTCCTAAAATTAAAAAAGATAAATTAAGACGATAATCAAATTCCGAGTGGCAACACCTGCACAATTTTTACAAACAATAATGTGCAGAGCTTTGTGTAATGTTTAATGATGCGATGTTTATATTGAAGGAAGGGACGAAAAAATAATTTGTAATCTAGCCTTTTTAGCAGGACTTCACCAACTCACTACAACACAGTGCTTCTTTTTTTTTTAAATATTAGTAAGCTGAATAGAGTATATGTGAGGATGAGTACACCAGGTCAAGAACTGCTCAGGTTCTGAACTACCATCTGACTGTGTACTTGTTCTGGTGCCTTGTTTTATGCTGCACATGCGCACTGACTTTGCATTGCTAACAGGCTCCCTTGACAGCGCTGAAGCTTGCTCCTAATCAGCCAGAGCACTTCTCACTTCTTCCCTGCCTTTTCGCAGTGCTTTACTGAAGGGCTCCTCAGCAGTTGTTACTACAGGGAATCCCAAAATCCGGTGCTAAAGGCAGGGCATTGCAGTGTGACTGCTCCCTCGAGGGTTAGTTAGTAAGCCGCCCTGACAGAGGCCAGAGGCAAAAACTACTCTGCGGCTTCAGAGCTGCACTGTGTATGCATGCATGGCAAAATATTTTAAACCTTACAATTGGACAATTAAATGGGAAACTATTTAGAAAATGGCCCAGGATTGAATCAGGTTAAATTACAAAAACGAAAATTCTATAGTTTTCGAGAGGAAACAAATGTGCATGTAAAAATTAATAGCCTTTCATGTATACATCGTTAATGATCGTAATAGCTACAAACAACAGTTTCTAGGCAAATTATGTAGGATTAGTATACAGTTCTTAAAAAAGAAATTAATATTGAAAGCGGAGAAATGAAAAATATAGGGGCCTATTACCAACAGCGTGCGTTAATTAACGCAAACCACAGTTAGCGTCGTTTTTTTTATCGCTGGATTCGTTTGCGGAGATAACGCGTTATTAGCAATGTTATATCTCCAATGCGAAACAAATCCAGCGATGGCGGCGATTCCCAGCATTAGCACGAGAATTCCTTGCGATAAATTCCTATCGCTAAGGAAAAACTCGCTAATAGGCAGGTGGGGACTTAACCGTAGAATCCACCTCCCATAGACTATAATGGCTAAGTCAGGTTTCTAGCAGGTGTTAAAATCCAGCGCTAATCGGGGTTAACGCACATTTTTTATCGCTTCGCGGGCCTTGCTAATAGTGTGAAGTTGTGTTTGCGACTGTCTGCGTGTATTTTTAGTGAGGAACGCCCACTTTGCATGTCATTAGCGATAAATATCGCTGACATGCAAAGCGGTAAAAACGGGCGCTAATGCCCGCAAACTGTCGCTAACTGCTGTTAGAGACAGTTTGCTGATAGGGCGATAAAAATATCGCCGCTTTAGCGGCAAAAAGTGCCGCTAAAGCGGCGATAGTGCCCTTGCTAATATGCCCCATAGTCATTAATATGCAAATGTTAAGTTCAGACCAACTTTACTATTACTGGACATCAAATTTACCCTTGTCTGGACTCCAGCTGGTTAGTTGTTTGTAAGGGAATGTTTACATAAGCAATGCTCTACACTCTCCCATACCTGGCCTATAGGTCCAAATCAGCAACACTTATCTCCTAGGCGCCCATTACCAGCTCCCTTGTAATTCTGACCTCTAACCTAAGTGACAAGTCCTATCAAGATTAGGCGATCTGTGATATTACCATGAATCTGATCTCTTTCACTCAGCGGCCCCACTAGGGGCTTCAATGACTTCAGAAGTGGGGTGCGGTAGGTAGCCCTCCTACCGAGGCCACTAGTGCCACATCTGTTTCGGGTCTCAACTCCCACATACAGTCCACAAACTGTCATCAAGGCAGACTAAGGGCCTGGTTTAGAGTTTGGGAGACGCATCACTCCATCACAAATATCCTTTTGCACTTGTAACAAGGCTTCACACAGATTGTTTCTACTTTGCATTCCCTAATTCAAGAAGTGAACGACACAACTGTCTCGAGCAGTGAGCCAGAGTCAGAAAACAGGCAATCCCATGTCTGGAAATGGTATTCACGAACGGGCAATGCCTTGTCTTTTTAAAGAGAGCTTTTGTCTCTTAGAGAGGGTTCTAGAGGTCTGCGGGGCAGATTTAAAAGCCCCTTGCGACACTTTTTCACCACCGTTGCGTCACTTTTTGTGACGCAGCAGTGGCATAAACAATGTGTCACATTGCGGGCCATTTACAACGTGACACATCTATGGAGATGCGTCTCCTTGTAAAGCCCTGCTTCACATTATACCTGCGTCAGGTATTACGTATTCAGGGTGGGTGTTCCCAGGCGGGAAAGGAGTGACGCAGTGTATTAGAAATAACCTCCCCATGCATTGCTGGAGTTGCGTCGTGCTTGCGACACGACTCCAGCAATGCATGACTTTTGTGCCGACTGATGTGTCAGAATTTCTGATGCATCTGTTAATCCTTGCGCCATGCGGTGCATCCATGGTGGCGTGAGGGTTTCGCAGGCTGGCGCAGGGAAACTGACGCATCTGTATTTCTTATAAATAAGCCCCCCAGGTTTCTGTTTCTAAAGCAGTGTTACAATCACTAGCCAACATAGATAAGTGTGGCCACTAAAGGAACTGCCCAAGGAAGAACAGAAATAAATGAAAACATCGCTCTATCTAACTCCCCTTCCTCTTCTCCCCCAGTATATTGTTAATCGAAATCTGGTAAAAATGTTTTTATCCATCGCAAGCTCAAGGTGATGTGACTTACCAAATGCCACTTGCCAGAGCCGCAGTTATGTTAACTTCACTCATAAGGCATGTGACTCATGTGGTATATGTTGAGGTCAAGGCCACATAAGTGTTTTGTCATATAATGTGACTTCATAAAAGTGCAAATTCAGAGTCTAAGTGAAATCCGTGATCAGTTCCTGTTTGATATTCCCATTGCCACATAAGATCCTCCATTTAAATTGGTTTATAAATGCCTGAACATATTCTGCTATTTACCACCCATGGTCCTCCGTCCCTCATAATGTAGTTTTAGGCAAAATTTCAAACCCTACACATCTCTTCATACATATGGCATTCTTTGTCTCCTCCATAAATGGTGGCACGAAATGCAAGACGCTCTCGGTGCTTTGTTTTATTGAGAGAAAGGATTGTAATCTCTGTTTACTTAGCGGGCTGAAGTACAGTTATTGGCATGTTTACGTGTGCGTCATTCTGTATCAGAGTCAGGGCAAACATGCCTTGTCTGAGGCACTGGGTGCTTTAATTTGAGGCCCCTCATTTAGACAGGGAATAGTCATCCATTGAATATATATTTGTATAATTCCGGCCCTTATATGCTGGACTTCTATAATCCTCCAAACAATTGGAACGTGACATTACCTCGTCTTGTTCCTTTCTGCGAGGTCGCTAATCCATGGCTATTAGAGAGGAAGCCCCTTAAATGCTGCCGTCTCATCTTGCCTCCTCAACCTGTAGTTGTTAGTCATACTAAGTGACCCATCAAATCCCAATTATTCTATGCTGCAATAGCTCCTGCCCCCTGAAGGGCCTAGAGGACACACTATGAAACGTCTGCCTCCCCCAACAACTTGTGCTCGGAAACACTTAATTCACAAAGTCCTGAAGGCTTGTATACTCTCTAGGCCGGCATCCCAAACCCACAAAAGGGGATTTAATTTCCCTTTTTCTGTAAAATAGTAGCAAGAGAGGGGGAGTTTTCTTCAGCACTTTGATAAAATTCGGAATAAGAAGCCCCAAGGAGCCTTAGTGAGAGCCTTAATGAGCCTTGTTGGATAGAATTTAGGCCGCCTGCAGAAATAATCCCTTTGCTCCGCGATATCCACAATCTCCAAGTAACTCAAATTCCACTCGAGCTTCAGACCTTGCCACGTCCCCGACTCGAGCTTCAGACCACCTCCACGATAAGGTTTGTAGCTTCAATCTCCATCGAGTACTACTTATTGTGCACCAGCACTGTGGCGGCTTCCCCACTCGATGAAAGGAGTTGACCATGTCCCTCAACCCCCCCCAAATATGGATTACTGTTTTACCCTGATATGGCCAAGTTTTTTGTCAGTTTTAGGGAGGCTTTTACCGGATTGTCACGTCTCTTGCTGTTGCTGCCAGAAACAGCTCAATGCAGGGCTCAAGTCTTATGAAAAGAAGTGGGGAGACTCAACAAGTTAAGCAGAATGGGGGTGACATCAACACGCATGACATCACCACGTGTGACATCACAGGAAGTGACATCATGGCATCTGACATCGCATGTAGCATCACACCCCATGACCTCACGGAAGTGACATCAAATCTTAAGATCTCACATATGTTTAGCAGGTCTATCATAAGTACATTTGAGCACATTACAATATTTAACAAGTTAGATTTTGCATTGAGGTTGTGCCAAAATATTGACACAACCCCGACGGAAAATCAGGGTCTCAACTTATACATTTATTTTTTAAACAATGCCACAAAGAAATTTGCAACAAGGACAAACGTGACAGTAAATCTGTTCTGCTTATTTGGTTGCAATGTCTGTATTTTAAAATATCTTATGGGGTTAAGTTACCTGCTGCAGAGATCTTTGTGTGGCAGCTAAATGTCAGGGAATAATAATAATTGTAAGATATCTCTGGAGGATAACGTATTACCTGCAGAGATCTGTGTTTTGCCTAGTCCTAGTTTTGAATCAAAGTAGCATAGAGAGTTAATATGTCTCCTGCAAAGCACAGTATGTAACACGCAGATGACAGATTTCTATTTTATGTAAACGGGTAGATCGGTTACGGGTTTTAAGACCGAGATCCTTTTGTTACTTGCAGTTCATAAATTGTAATACTTCCAAAAGAGCACAGTGAGGTATAAACGACATGTGACTCCTACCACCTTGTAACCCTCACTGTCTTATGTAACACTACATTTATATTGATGTACACACATATGATTTATTGTCAATGTATTATCTGTACGTGTGATATAAAGCACTCTGACTCCCTGAATTGGGATAAGTAGTGCTAAAGTGCTAAAAAAGAAATCAAACAAAACAGTGGTATTTAAATAGTTATTAGTGTAAATACTGGGGTGATCAACACATCTGACATTCTTACAGTGTATGCATATCTCTTATATACAGGGACTGGAAAAAGTCAAAAGCATTTCTCTCTTAAGTACCTGTGAAGTGATAAGATGTGAGCCATTTTCCCCCTCCGTTGCACTTAGGTGTGAGGCTCCCAATAGCTCCCAGCTAGGATACTCCAACAAAAAGAGGCCTAATGGCCCATGATCTCTGGATATTCTTATAGGCGAAGCTGGAATCTGATAAGCCCCTTCCCTGCCTGCATGTTGCTGCTCGGAACAAAAGCAGACAACATGCAGGTGCTGCTGAAAGTGTCCGGGCGTCAGAAAATTACACCGGGATGAGTTCAGCATATTTCTGTGAATTCCGGGAGAAGTAGGAAAGGAACTTTGCACTCCGCTGAAAGTGTCCAGCTTTGCAGCAGGGTAGACAGCGTCTACCCTCTGAAAATAGTGGGTAGACGGCTTCTACCCACGTCTACCTTCGACTCGAGCCCTGACTCAATCGTTGTGCCCCTCACTGCAGACAAGGAATTTTTTGCAGTCTTGTGGAGGTGTTTTACTGGATCGTCGCGTCTCTCCACAGCGACTCCCAGAAACAGCTCAATGTTACTGTCGTGGAGAGCGCCCCTCACTGCAGCCTCCCTGAAGGCAGCTTTGCTATTTTTCTTCTTTGGTACAGCTGGGATTTTTCACTTTTATGCAGAGGCATTACAAGAGCAGCACTTCCTCTCTTGATGAGTTTTGCCATGATTTCTGTAATGCAGGCACGTCGGGCACATCACAACCTTCCAAAACTGACAGTGGCTCTCCCCAGGTGTTCCAGGCCAACACTTCACTTGCTACGGCCCCTTGAGAATAGCTAGATGAAGATACAGATTTCAGCATTGTGGAGGCAGCTTCTGAGAACTTGCCAGAGTGCTACACCATGGCCCCCGGAAATGGTTTGGAGTGGAGACCAGAAAGGGAACTAACAGCAGAGCATGCAGGCAGCCTGTCGCCGACTCCTTGCTCAGTGATGAAAAAATCAGAAAAGCCTCTATCTATGATAGTGACAATGCAGAAAATCTCGCTTATAAGAGCTGGGTTTGGATCCAGGCAGGGTGGAGAAGTTAGCCTGGTGAACTCAGAGGTTGACATACCATCCATAGATATGGCCCCAAATAATCCAGAGCCAGAATGTAGCAGTCAGGAGTCAGACTGTACAACCTTAGAAAAGGTAACTGGCTTTACTATGCAGGAGTCATTCCAACAGATTCAGTTATGTCAATCAAATATTCAAATCAATTGACCCAGTTGACCCAGTCAACCCAATTGATCCATTCAATGGAGAGCATGGCGAATGAAGAGAGGTCTATAAACTATCTGCTGTTTTTCAAGCCAATTAAACCTGGGGCAGAGAAGGGAGGTGCCGATGTAACAGAAGAAGCCGATCGAATGTCAAAACAAACTGAAAGAGGCAGAATCCAGGTCTTGAATTCAACTAATCCTGACTCAGCTATTTCATTCGACCAGAGATTCTTGATCTCAAGTAGTACCTGGTCAGACTATGTTAAAAGTAGCTTCAGACCTGGAATTGAGAGAGCTTAGTAGCTCTGTGAATGTATTAGAGCTTGGTGATACACAGCATAGGGGGTCAATGGAACCAGGTCAGACATCAACTGAGACTCAGTTGCAGGATCCAGCAAAGTCTCCCTCCTATCTGCTAGAGAATTTTCCTACCACAATTTGAGATTTGAAGAAGACTCAAATGCAGGAAATTGCAGCACTGAATTAGAGACTAGCTAAAATTGAGAAAAGTACCAAAAAGACTCCAGGAGCTCAAGCATAGAATATCAGATGTGGAAGACAAATTTACCTCTCAGAACCAAGTGACAAAGAGAGTTCAAAAATACTTTGCTTTTTCTTTTAAATGAAATCAAAGATTTGGAGAATCATGCTAAATGATCAAATTTACACTTCGTGTGCATCCCAGAGGGAAGCAACGGTGAGGTCGATTGTAATGGCCCACTCCAACTCACGGAGAAAGTGAAAAAATCTCATATTTTGCCAGATTTTCCCAAAGATCTCTCAATTATAAAAGTCCAATGGATGCCTGTTCAGCACTCTAATATAAAAAAAAAACAGGTACTCTCATAGTAAATTTTGCACATTACCGCAATAAGGAAAAAATTAGCGCAAAGGCTAATAAGCAAATGGTTGTTCCAACAGCAGAAGGTCATCAACTCCGTGGTTTTTTCGGCATTTCAATTTCAGCTGCTCGTGGCCGGAGAGACTTTCAAGGCCTTTTGGGTCAGTTCAGGTGTGCTGGCATTAAGTCCTCCTTGATCCAATAATTGAAGCTTAAAGTGTTATATCAAAGGCAATTTCATATTTTTTCAATTGTTTGAGAGACTCAGGTCTTGCTGGATAAAATTCCAAACCAGTCAAAGGCTGGAAGATAGACAGTTAGAATGGAGCTGACAAATCTCACTGTAAATGATATATTTTTGCTAAAATTTGTGATGTTCGGGAGTCCTAGAAGAGTGAGATAGGAGATAGATCAGTTGGAGGTCAGCTGGAGTTACCTCGCCTGGGTCACTGATGGCTGTTAGCTTTGGAGTGGAGGGGTCTCCTTCTGAGAGGAGGAAGCAGAAGGGTAACATTAGATGCTAGAAGATGAAACTATTTAAGGTGGTTGATGGTCAAGGGGGTAAAGCGGGCAATTCCTTCTTAATGGCACTATAAGGGTGGAGGAGATCAAAAGGGTTGGGAGGGGGTCACTGGGCATAGGTGGGGGGGGAGCAGTGGGGACAGCCAAATCTGGTGGGATTGTAGTCATGAGATAGGGCAAGTGGATTTATTTTGCTTCTATTTCCTTAACACAGATGACACAATCAATTAAGATATTTACTAGTAATGTGAATGGATTATTGAATAAGCATAGGTTTGGATCAATCATGAATTGGTTGTCTTAATTTAAAGTGGACGTGATCATTTTTCAAGAAACACAATTTAAATCGAATAATCTTAAAATTACAACTCCTAGATATTTCTCCCATGCATTTGTTTCATCATCTGGGGGAGCAATGAGGGCAGTAGCTATTTATCTAACAGCAAACATAAATTGCCAAATAGTCGAAGTTAAATGAGATGATAAAGGAAGATGGATACGGGTGAACGTTTCAGAAAATGGATCAGATTCTAATTTTGAAAACTATTATGGTCCTATAGAAGAGGAGATTGGGGCTCTCACCCAGTTTTATGAGCTCTGAATGGAAACAACAGGTCTGCTAATCTACGATGGAGATTTTAATTTTATTCAAAATTTAAGTTTAGACACATCCAATAGAGCAAAAAGAGAACTTAAACCTAAAACATCAGCGGTGTTGTCTCATTATAAACAAGACTTTGCAATGGTTGACCTTTAGCATGCGAACCATCCTGTTTTTTTGCAATTTACTTGTTTTTCAAGGCGGTTTAATATTAGCTATCATCTGCATTTTTTTCTAGTTTCTCAGATAGTAAGAAGAGTGATATCAACTATCATTGCTAATCCCTTCTCGGATCATTTAATAGTCTCTTTGGAACTAAAAGTGAGAACTCAAATTAGGCTAACCCAGAGATGGGAGATGGATAGTCTCCTCTTGGCTGATCAGGTTTGGAGGGAGGAAATGAAAACAATAAATGCAGAGTTTTTTCAAATTGATAGGAATAAAACTCCAATTCTTTCTGTCTGGGAATCCTTAAAGCCACCTTTAGAGGATGGACCATTGCCTATAAGGCTAAGGTAATTATGGAACACACCAATAAAATAGGTGAGCCACAAGAGACTCTTAATGCTGCCATGGAGACTGCAGTAATAGGGTTGAATGGGAACAAAGGTAACTCAAAATTTAAGAGACTTCATTTTAGCAGAGATATGTAATGAAAAAACTTTTCAGCAGAGAATTTATGAAGAAAGCCAGCAGATTGGTAAACATTTGGCATGGTCCTCTAAGGTTAGAAATAACAATAATAGAATCCAGATGGTTGTTAACCCTGCATTTAAGGCCCAGACAAATGATCCCAGGGAAATTAACAAGATTTTTCTTCAACATTATAAGGATATGTAAAAGAATGTGGAACAGGTGCCTGTGGTTAAGCTGGAACAATATTTCGATTCTTTGGAGGTGCCTAGACTGACATAATACCAAATAGAGAGCCTTACAGTGAAAATATCTCTTAGTCAATATGAGGAGGCACTTACAGGAATGACAACTGCTAAAGCATGTGGTATTATTGATGGCATTCCAGTAGAGCTTCTAAGGAATTTCCAATTGAGCTGCTACCTTTTCTGACAGACCTGTTTAATCAAGTTATTCTAGGAATTAATATCCCCCACTCTTTTACTCAAGCAGTAGTAGTTAGTTTTCTTTAAAAAGACAAGTCATATCATATTGTCAACTCATATTGACCGATTAGTCTATTAAATTCTGAATGTAAATTATTTAATAAAATAATTGCAACATAAATGACTCCTATAGCACATAGTCATTACTTCTGTTATCTTTTATTGGCCGTGTTTCACTTATTAAAATGTCGGTTTTACGTTTCTTTTTATTTATTTTCGTTAACGTTGCTATCAGATTGAATAATACATTTTTTCAAGAAGGTGATTCTCTTTGAAGAAAATTCATCTGGAACAATAAGCATCCCAGGGTTCAATTGTCGGTATTGCAATTAAAGAAGTAATGGGGGTGGCCCTATTTAAGCTCCGAGACTACTATAGAGCATCTTTTCTAGATACCATGGCTCAAATCATTCATGATTTGGAAGGTTATGATATATTTTTTATACAAATGGTTAAAGAATCTGCAATAGACGTCCCAGTCTTTTTAAAAACTTTCAAAAAACGAGGCATAAAATATTTAATGGTATGCCATTTTGTACTAAATAGTTTTTAGGTTACTTTGTTTACCCCCATGCCATGTATTTACATTGTTGAAGGATTGCAAATATTTCGGGTTCGCCATTTCAAGGCACTGGGAAGAAATATAGAAGACTAAAGGGGTCTGAACAGCTGGCAATTTTCTAGTTAATCAAAGGGCGGAGATTTGTCTACAGCTCAGGTTAGATAGCTCACTGTTTTTTTTAGCTTTCTGAAGATAACAAATTTCTTGAAAACAAATTTTGCTACAGTGAGTGATGGCCCTCCATCTAGTGATTGAGTTGGTGGTGAAGAATAAATTAATATGGGTAGGTAATTAGTATATGGAATACAACAGTTCTCAAATTTACAGTTAATGCCCAGGTTTTTAGGAAAAATCTAAAAAACACAAACTGTCGAATATCACCAGCAGGATGGCATAATATAGCTGACTTGAGATATAAAGCTCTTAGGGCTGCCAACTTTAAAAGAATATCATTCCTTTCAAAATGGCTATCATAATACACTCCAAGCACACTTCATAGAATGAAACCAACAGTGTCTGCTCAGTGTTTAAGAAGTCATATAAACGCAGTAGGGGAGCGGCTTCATATATTTTTTTACATGTCCAGAGCGCTATTGTTTTTGGCGTTCTCTCTTTCAAGTCATGAGCAATATTTTAGGGGTAATCATTTTAAGTCTGTTACAATGTTGGTATTGTCTGGTTATTCATGCTACTTAATTACTTTCACGAAAGCTAATACATTTTTTATTTCATTTTCTATTGCAGTTGCGAGGTCATTGATATTACAGATGTCAGTCAATGGCCATTCTTACTATGGACAATTGGGCATTTAAAACAACTCGAATAAAATTTTTTGAGTATTCATACATTTTGCGCAATAAGAATTTAACACAATTTTTTGGGAGATAGTTTGATCATTATGAGTAAAATGCACTTTATTAACTTCACAGTCATGTCAAGGGATGGAAGGGATTCTATAGATTTGAGTTGAGTTGTTCGGATTTAGTCGAATTAGATTTGTAATTTGTACTATATAAAGTGTTGCTATTGTTTATACAGAGGGTTATTATTAACTTCGACTCGTACACAATCCCAATTGGGTTAGTTTCATTTTTGTCTTTTTTATAATATGCTGTCAGCCCTCGGCAATACCTCAAATTCACTTTATTGGAAGGATTTACTGATTTAATTGTTGATAGAGAAGAATTTTATTTATTTGGATGAATGAAATATAATGATTTTTCAATGAATTGGTATCTAAATGTATAATTTCACACTGCTCATTTAATTCATTTAAAAAAAAAAAAAAAGAACGTGACATTAATGAATGAGCTCCACTTGCAGGAAAATTGATTGCCTGGGTTAGCACCAAGATTTTTTCTCAAGTATTTGTTCCTTGTGATGAGTATATGCAGATTTTATGTGATAGTGTGGATCATCAATGTAGTACAGTTTTAATCTGTATATGTGGCCATTTGATTTTAGGCCCATGCAGTATCATTTGCAAAGAGAATTGTGTACCTTAAACAACACACATAATTTAAAAAATAAAACCTATGAAAATATTTACAGTGCTATAGGGCCCAAACTATTTTAAGCCCCTGTCCCCAGTATATGTACAATCATTGTTTTTAGTTCTCAGCTATAGGCAGTGTTAGCTGTTTGCTTACCCGATATATTGCTTTCAATATACATAGAGGGGACTTTGGGTCACCCCCTTGATCATAACTCAATGGCTTTGTTTGCTCAGTTTTCTCCTCTTGATTTCATGACTTTCTTCACTATTCTTATGTTTGTCCTGCCTAGGAGCACTTCCGTTTTACAGTGGTCTGATTTGTTGATTGTATTCTCTCACTGTTGACTTTGCTTGTGTTCAGAGAACTTCTTTTTTCTTTTTTTTACTAAGCACTCCATAGGCCTGCCTGTTTTTTCTTGTTCTCCCTCCATGTGCTGCTTCCCCCTTCACTTTGCTCTGCTGCCTCACTTTCTGTGTGATCTTCCTTACCCAATCTCATCTGCTGCTTCCCTCGGTCCTCCCTATCCTGCTTGTTTTCTTAAATATGCCTCCCTGGCTCACCTCTGCTCCCCAATTTCCCCCCCACTGCTTCCCGCTTGTCGCCCCTTTCCCCATCCCCTTTCCTACTTCATTTATTAATTTTCTTTGCACCCATAGCACTATTGGCAGGTGTCTTCCTTAAAAATGGCTTCTTATTTGTTTCAAGATGGGTACTGTGAATGCCCATATTCGTGCAGGTGTAGTGAACAACAAGAAATGAGCTTGGTTTATTTGAGCAAACCTATTCAAAGATGGCTACCGCCTATGCACACACATCCATGTTACTCTTCTTTGAATGAGTTTGCTCAAATATTACAAATGCGTTCAAAAATGGTTGACATGGATGTGCTGACATACATGGCACCCATCTTTGAATGCACCTGTTTTTTCTACAAACACACACAAAGACAGCCACTGTGGATGTATGCTTCTATTTTACCAGAGCAGGTAGAGCGAGTGGAGGCCTAATAATCTTTGTAGCCCTTGTGCATTGCGGGTCAGTGAAGTCTCTGAAGTGGGACTCTAAAGTACTCCAGGGTCTCAAATTTGTAGTGGGAAGATCGCTTCGATTGACACTAATTTTTATAATGTAAAAAGGAGGAAGCAAGGACCCTCAAGCATAAGTGGCGTCCTTGACTCATTACGGGGAGAAGGTCTCTCCCAGGAGAATCTTATTGTGACAGGAGATTTTAATTGTCACCCATGTCCAGACTCACTACAACACTTGCAAAGTCTGCAAACATGCAATCTGGGGATTGCATATGAAGCACTCCCCAGAAGGTCTTGAACTGAACAGTATTTTACATACTTATGGCTTAATATTTACCTTAGATAAGATGTCTAACTTTTCCAAATCTCATATTCCCCCAACCTATAAAGGTAGGGGATGCACAATAATTATAGATTACATCTTTGTCTCGGCGTCCTTGGGTTGTTCCCCATTGTCTTTTAATATTTTATATAGTCCATTTAGTGAACACAACCCCTTGACTCTAGTGCTTGAAGGGGTGGGTAATCAGACGGTGCACCCGAGCACAATTGAGGGCACATTATTTTAACTGATCAGGGTAGTCATCTACGCTGGACACAGCTAGACACTAAGGTTTTTAACCATTCTCTTTTTAAAACGCAACAACTAGAGATCTTAACTTGCTTAGACCCCTCAGCCTCTGGTGAAGAGGCCATATGATCATTTAATTCCATTGCCCGGTCAATTGCTAGCCTGTTAACATTTACGGCAGCTGTAAAAGACAAGACTGGGAAGAGTTAACCCAAGCGAGCGAGCAGCAGGATTGTATTCTCTTTTGGCAAGTTATAAATAAAAAAAACAAGTTCCTGCGCACACGTTACAGGGTGAAGATAATGGTTGATGAAGTCTCTGGAGAGTGATCATAAAGAGTCCATTCAAGTGGTTCAGAATTTCTTGAGTTATTTAATCTTATATCGTTAGAATGACACAACCAGCCAACACGTGTTTCGTCACAATGGGAAGTATCCCGTGACTTCTTCAGGGCTGGGAAAGATACAAAAGAATAATATAAACACATAACTCAACAAATGCGTAATTATATGGGAGCAGCTCCTGGTGTAGTGGATAATAAAATCAAAAGAACACCATTACGTGGTGGAAACCCTAAGAGAATGGTGAAGAGGCATAATTTAGTGACTTCACACAAAGAAACAGCACAGACCTAGTGAAAAAATAAATTAAGTTAAGTGAAAATCTAGGATGTCGTTGGTTTTAAATAATAACCTGTAAAAAAGATTTGCATAATGGAGCAGCGCTCTAGCTAAGGTGATACCGTGGCGCGTGATGCAGTGAAAGAAAATTGGTGCCATAAAGTGAAAATAAGTGTCAAATTAACAAAACATTCTGACAAAAGTGCTCCGGACTGAGTACCTGTTGGAGAAATGCGGACATAATGCATAACGTATTTAGGCGACATGACGTAATAATAGACTTAAAACTTGGTACCAAAAAGTAAGGACTGCGTACATAATAAATGAGTGGTTAAATATGTCGCCATGACCGAGAGTGCAGACCGAGAGTGCGGACACAATGCATAAAGTTTCGAGGAGACATGATGTACTAACAACTCTTAAACTCAGTATCAAAAGATAAGGGGACTGCGTACATATCAAATGAGTGGTTAAATATGCCGCCCATAAGAAAATAATTGAAAAAGGAAGGGCCCTGAGAAAAAGAAAGATAGCACTATAAATCCAGGTAAAAGATTGCATCGCGCAAGGGTGCTCAGGCGCAGTAAACTGGAAAATGTAAGGATAATGGAGCAGGCTACCTGTGAGACAGAGCGTCGATGTCTTTAGGGAAATCTGGTGAAAACAATGAAATATGTATGGGGAAAAAGAAATAAATGAAAGGAAAGTGGGTAATCTAAAACCGGAATGTAGAAAAAGACATCTCACCACTTTGCCGGTGATAATTCCGACCCGGCCGGTCTGGTGGAGTGTAAATGAAAAAGGGAGTAGTCCGTGGGAGTAATTAATTAGAAGGCAATCGGTAAGCTACTGAAAGGAAAACAAGGTCTATTATGAGTATAGGGAAGTGTGACCAAAAGGACTAATTAGATTAAATCCAGGCAAAAGATTGCAGCGCGCAAGGGTGCTAAGGCGCAGTAAGCTGAAAATGTACGGACAATGGAGCAGGCTACCTGTGAGAGAGAGCGTCGGTGTCTTTAGGGAAATCTAATGAGAAAAATGAAAATTGTAAGGGGAAAATTTAAATGAAAGAGAAAGTAGGTACTCTGAAACCGGAATGTAGAATAAAACATCTCACCACTATGCCGGTGATAATTCCGACCCGGCCGGTCTGGTGGAGTGTAAATGAAAAACGGAGTAGTCCGTGGGAGTAATTAATTAAAAGGCAATCGGGAAGCTCCTGAAAGGAAAAAAGGTCTATTATGAGTAAAGGGAAGTGTCACCCAACGACTAATTGGAGTAAAAAGAATTGTGACAATCCAAGAGAGTCTATGAAGTGAGGCACCACCGGATCTTACCTAGGTGAAGGAGATTCCAGACAGTGAGTGCCTGTCTGCAAGTTGAGCGGTGGGTCCGCCTTTTCAACAGATCTGTAATGGCAAAGGGCTGAGATGTACTCAAGCTGCAAAGGATTTAACAAAGGGACATCAGTAAACAAAGGATTCTGCCATAATGAACCGTCACATAATGGCTTACCTCTAGCGTGTGCGCTACGAGAAAAACAGGCACTGGTTCACATCTGTTCCGGAAGTGGACAGATTGCTGTACCGGAAGTGCCCTTAAGTACTCTCAGAGGGAGGGAAAGACTAGAACGTCAAAGTCTGGCACGGAAACCAAAAGAAAAAACTTTATTGGTTTCTGTTTTTGCAAAAAGGCAACAAAATGAAGAAAAAAATTGGTATTGGATAAGTGGAGGGTGAAAAAGGGGGAAAGAAAAAAGGGAGAAGAAAAAAGAGGAATGATATGAAAAACGAAAAATCGTAAATGGACCACATGGACCAATCGTGCATGAATGAGCATGATTGACGAAAAGGTCAGAAAGGGAGACAAAGGCAGGAGAGAATGGTAGTGTCTAATACACATATTGATCATGAAGGTAACTAGAACCTTTAAAAAGAAGGCACATATGTGTCTGCAAATACAAGGAAGACGTAAAATAAAAATAGGAATGATAGTATGGTAATTCCTTATATATATATATTGATCGAGAAGGTAACTAGAACCATTAGAAGGAGGGCACGTATGTGTCTGTAATTGCAAGGAAAAAGTGAAATGAAATAAAAACCGAATCAGAAGACGAGAATTTGGCGATAAACTAGAGCAGAACAAAAATTACATGTGGGGACCGTCAGAGTAATCGGTCTACATAATACAAGAAATGCGGAATACATTACATGTAAGTAATTAATTATTACAGTATGCAGTAACGATTATAAATATTCATAACATAATAAGTCCAAACAGTCATTAACGCTTTAAGTACATGGTACTGGTGTGGTGTTACACATTGAAATGATGCAGTGAATAAAATGTTCCTTGATTTTCCTTAATGCTGTGGTTCATTGAGATATTTGGCATTTAGTTACCAAGAAAGTATTGCATTTCGTGGTCGCTGTTCAATCCGTGTTTCACTGAATGGAGGCGCATGATCCAAGTAGCTTCCATGCGTCTCAGCCTCAGTTCCCTGTTGCCACCTCTGATGTTTGGTTCCGTCACGTCAATGCCATAGAAAGAGAAACCTTTTTGGGGACCTTGGGATGGACAGGTTGCAGCGTGGATAGCCATAGGGTATCTGACATCCTGTTGAAGCAGTGCTCTTACATGCTCGCTGATTCTTTCCTTGAGGGGTCTGATGGTGCTTCCCACGTACTGTCCCTTACATTTGCATTCTATGATGTACACAACAAATTTGGTGTTGCAATTGATGTTCTGTTTGATATTATAGTTGTTCCTTTTATCAAAGCTAGTAAAATCCTTGGTTCCGTGTTTAGCCCATCTGCAAACTCCACAACAGCCGCATTTGTAGAAGCCTGTTGTGTGTGCAGTGAGCCATGAGTTGTCCATAGAAGTTCGTGGAACTGTAGGGCTGAGTCTATTCCTGAGCGTTCTGCCTCGTCTATAAGTGATCTGGGGTCGAGTGGAAATGAAGTCACTTAGTGTTTTGTCAGCTTGCAGGACTCCCCAGTGTTTATTGAGACTTTTCCTGATCACCATACTCATGTCAGTGTAATCTGTCACTAGTCTCACTAGTTGTTTGTGGGGTTGGGTTCTAATCTTGTCACGTAGTGTGTCGTCTCTGCGTGTGTTGGCGATTCTGCCCTCAGCCTTGTAAATGTGGAGTGATTTGTATCCTCTTTTCTTGAATCTATTTTTCATATCCGCAATGCATTGTTTGAATTCAGATTCCTCACTACAATTTCTTCTAGCTCTAACAAATTCACCATAGGGAATCGCCTGTAGTTGGTGTGCCGGGTGGGAACTCTCAGCATGCAGAATGGCGTTACAAGAAGTTTCCTTGCGAAACAGTCGACTATGCAATTTGTCTTCTCTGATGTATAGTTCTACATCTAAAAAGCTAATGTTGGAAGTGCTGGAGTTCTTGGTGAATCTCATATCCATGTTGTTGGAATTGAGATGAGTGCAAAAGTCCTCCAATTTCTCATGGGTGCCTGACCATAGTAACAGACAGTCGTCAATATAGCGACCCCAAAAGATAATGTAGTCTACCCAGGGGGCTCCCTTGGTGCCCCAAATCCATTCTGCTTCCAAACCTCCCATGTACAAATTGGCAAATGAGGGCGAAAATCTAGAGCCCATGGCAACACCTTTGATTTGTCTGTACCATCGTTTATTGAAAATAAAGAAATTGTTATTGAGAATCACTTCCATCATAGTGATTAGCATGGTGGTGTGTTGCCATTGAGTGGCTGGCCTGTTGTGTAAGAGTTTTGTGATTACTTGTAAGCCTAGATCTGGTTTTATGCTGGTGTAAAGAGACACCACATCTAAAGTGACCAGAATCATGCCTGGTTGCCATTGTAGGTCCGATAGGATACTTAAGATGTGTTTGGTGTCTTGGATGAACGATGGTAAGTTTCTGACCATGGGTCCCAGGAAGATGTCAACGTACTGTGCTAGTCTCTCTGTGGGGCCGCCTATGCCCGAGACAATAGGTCTGGCAGGTGGGAACGGTGCCTGTTTATGTATTTTAGGTAAGGTGTAAAGCCAGGGAAAAGTGGGTCTGAATACCTTCATATATAGGTGCTCATCTTCATCAATAAGACCTAATGTGTGCCACTCTTCTAGATGTTTATTGATTTTAATGGTCAGGGGTCCTATTGGATTGTATGCGAGTGGTTCATAGCAGGTGGTGTCCGACAATTGTGTCAAAATTTCATTCTGATAGTCCTCGCGGTTCATGACAACAACGTTGCCCCCTTTGTCGGCTTCCTTGATAGTGATGTCAGGGTCTGTAGTCAGTGCTTTAAGCGCCAGGCGTTCACTCCTCGCTAGATTGTCATTGTAAAAGTGTCTTGTCTTAGATCTCCTGTGGTCATATTTGTCTATGTCTTCAAGTATTAGGTTGTAGAAGGTGTCTATTGCATTGCCCCCCAGAAGAGTGGGGGTCCATTTGGACTTAACCTTGAGACCACTTGCTATGGTATAGTCTGTATCTATATTGAGTTCTTTCAGAAGAAGCTCCATGTTGTATGGTGACTGTTCTAGGTCTGTCAGAGAAAGCAGAAGTTGTGTGGCTTGGATATCCTGTATGCTTGGTACATTGGACGGATGGTCACTGGAAATGCTCACACGATTCCTGTTAACATTAGTAGTTGGATTGATACTAAAATGTTTTTTTAATTTTAAACCCCTGATGAATTTAAAGAGGTCAATTTTAAGTCTGCAGATATCTCCTTGTTCATGGGGATTGAAGCTCAATCCCTTGCTCAGTAGTGAAATCATGTCGTTATCGAGAATTTTGGAAGACAGGTTGACTACCTGTACCTCCTTGTCTTGATTGTCTATTTGTTCTTCCTGTCTCCCGATCTCAATTTCTTTTTGTACTCGTCTTTGTCCTGCTCTCTTACCTCTGCGAGTTTTCTGTCTAGCGCTCCTCTTGAGCTTTGTGTTCTGTTCTCTCTCCGTATTGTTTGAACCTCTTTTAAAAAAGAAGATTTGGTCTGTCCTGTTCTGTTCGTATAGTCTGCCTGGTTCTCAGTTTCGCTATCGCTCGTTAAGAGGGTGCTAAGGGATGTCGAGCTGGAAGACACTGAAATGTTTCCTGATCTTACTGTTTTATTCCGAGTGGTAGTGTTTTGAACGAGTTGATCGTACTTTCTGGCGAAAGTAAACACCCTTCCCTCCCTATAGTCTGCCTCGTCTCTTTTAAGTTGTCTAGCCTTTCTCTCTTTAATCTCGTTTTGATGTCTTGACAGAATATCGTTTAGAATCACGTAATTTTTTTCAGTGGCCTCTTTAATATCTAGGTCCTGAATTTCTTTTTCTAGGGTGACAATATCTACCTGTAGTTTCGCTACCTTGCGTTCTGCATTTTCAATCAATATATTGATTAGTGTATTAGAGTTTGAAGTGAGAGCCTCCTCCCATTTGCCTAGTAAATCATCATCCAGGTCATCAAAAGTAGGGAAGATTTGGCACCTAAGTCCTCTTGGGACTCTATTTAGTCTGAGATATTGTTTTAAGGTGGCACTGTCCCACCATCTGGAATTCTCTGTTTTCTTTAACCTTTCTAGTCTCAGGAATTTCTCCCTGAGGCCTTCTTTGCGCACTGGGTTTCCACTGGTGGAGGGTGCACTAGTAGCAGTACCTCTAGCTACATTATCAAAAAGCTCTGCAGCAATTCTATCTCTATCCATATCACGGATTGGGAAATGGTATTGTGTTCTATATTACGCCGCGGCTGCCCTTCCTGTGAATGTACAATTTTGTCTCGGGAGTAGGGTTTTGGACGTGCCAGGAAGTATGGCGCCTTGCTATGTGTGCGTATGGTATGTGAGCCTAAAGTGTGACACGGTGCAGCCAAGTAGGGGAATTACCCTATAACCCCTATATGTGTATGGGTAGAGACACACACAATTCACAGAAAAACAAGTTCCTGCGCACACGTTACAGGGTGAAGATAATGGTTGATGAAGTCTCTGGAGAGTGATCATAAAGAGTCCATTCAAGTGGTTCAGAATTTCTTGAGTTATTTAATCTTATATCGTTAGAATGACACAACCAGCCAACACGTGTTTCGTCACAATGGGAAGTATCCCGTGACTTCTTCAGGGCTGGGAAAGATACAAAAGAATAATATAAACACATAACTCAACAAATGCGTAATTATATGGGAGCAGCTCCTGGTGTAGTGGATAATAAAATCAAAAGAACACCATTACGTGGTGGAAACCCTAAGAGAATGGTGAAGAGGCATAATTTAGTGACTTCACACAAAGAAACAGCACAGACCTAGTGAAAAAATAAATTAAGTTAAGTGAAAATCTAGGATGTCGTTGGTTTTAAATAATAACCTGTAAAAAAGATTTGCATAATGGAGCAGCGCTCTAGCTAAGGTGATACCGTGGCGCGTGATGCAGTGAAAGAAAATTGGTGCCATAAAGTGAAAATAAGTGTCAAATTAACAAAACATTCTGACAAAAGTGCTCCGGACTGAGTACCTGTTGGAGAAATGCGGACATAATGCATAACGTATTTAGGCGACATGACGTAATAATAGACTTAAAACTTGGTACCAAAAAGTAAGGACTGCGTACATAATAAATGAGTGGTTAAATATGTCGCCATGACCGAGAGTGCAGACCGAGAGTGCGGACACAATGCATAAAGTTTCGAGGAGACATGATGTACTAACAACTCTTAAACTCAGTATCAAAAGATAAGGGGACTGCGTACATATCAAATGAGTGGTTAAATATGCCGCCCATAAGAAAATAATTGAAAAAGGAAGGGCCCTGAGAAAAAGAAAGATAGCACTATAAATCCAGGTAAAAGATTGCAGCGCGCAAGGGTGCTCAGGCGCAGTAAACTGGAAAATGTAAGGATAATGGAGCAGGCTACCTGTGAGACAGAGCGTCGATGTCTTTAGGGAAATCTGGTGAAAAAAATGAAATATGTATGGGGAAAAAGAAATAAATGAAAGGAAAGTGGGTAATCTAAAACCGGAATGTAGAAAAAGACATCTCACCACTTTGCCGGTGATAATTCCGACCCGGCCGGTCTGGTGGAGTGTAAATGAAAAAGGGAGTAGTCCGTGGGAGTAATTAATTAGAAGGCAATCGGTAAGCTACTGAAAGGAAAACAAGGTCTATTATGAGTATAGGGAAGTGTGACCAAAAGGACTAATTAGATTAAATCCAGGCAAAAGATTGCAGCGCGCAAGGGTGCTAAGGCGCAGTAAGCTGAAAATGTACGGACAATGGAGCAGGCTACCTGTGAGAGAGAGCGTCGGTGTCTTTAGGGAAATCTAATGAGAAAAAGTGAAAATTGTAAGGGGAAAATTTAAATGAAAGAGAAAGTAGGTACTCTGAAACCGGAATGTAGAATAAAACATCTCACCACTATGCCGGTGATAATTCCGACCCGGCCGGTCTGGTGGAGTGTAAATGAAAAACGGAGTAGTCCGTGGGAGTAATTAATTAAAAGGCAATCGGGAAGCTCCTGAAAGGAAAAAAGGTCTATTATGAGTAAAGGGAAGTGTCACCCAACGACTAATTGGAGTAAAAAGAATTGTGACAATCCAAGAGAGTCTATGAAGTGAGGCACCACCGGATCTTACCTAGGTGAAGGAGATTCCAGACAGTGAGTGCCTGTCTGCAAGTTGAGCGGTGGGTCCGCCTTTTCAACAGATCTGTAATGGCAAAGGGCTGAGATGTACTCAAGCTGCAAAGGATTTAACAAAGGGACATCAGTAAACAAAGGATTCTGCCATAATGAACCGTCACATAATGGCTTACCTCTAGCGTGTGCGCTACGAGAAAAACAGGCACTGGTTCACATCTGTTCCGGAAGTGGACAGATTGCTGTACCGGAAGTGCCCTTAAGTACTCTCAGAGGGAGGGAAAGACTAGAACGTCAAAGTCTGGCACGGAAACCAAAAGAAAAAACTTTATTGGTTTCTGTTTTTGCAAAAAGGCAACAAAATGAAGAAAAAAATTGGTATTGGATAAGTGGAGGGTGAAAAAGGGGGAAAGAAAAAAGGGAGAAGAAAAAAGAGGAATGATATGAAAAACGAAAAATCGTAAATGGACCACATGGACCAATCGTGCATGAATGAGCATGATTGACGAAAAGGTCAGAAAGGGAGACAAAGGCAGGAGAGAATGGTAGTGTCTAATACACATATTGATCATGAAGGTAACTAGAACCTTTAAAAAGAAGGCACATATGTGTCTGCAAATACAAGGAAGACGTAAAATAAAAATAGGAATGATAGTATGGTAATTCCTTATATATATATATTGATCGAGAAGGTAACTAGAACCATTAGAAGGAGGGCACGTATGTGTCTGTAATTGCAAGGAAAAAGTGAAATGAAATAAAAACCGAATCAGAAGACGAGAATTTGGCGATAAACTAGAGCAGAACAAAAATTACATGTGGGGACCGTCAGAGTAATCGGTCTACATAATACAAGAAATGCGGAATACATTACATGTAAGTAATTAATTATTACAGTATGCAGTAACGATTATAAATATTCATAACATAATAAGTCCAAACAGTCATTAACGCTTTAAGTACATGGTACTGGTGTGGTGTTACACATTGAAATGATGCAGTGAATAAAATGTTCCTTGATTTTCCTTAATGCTGTGGTTCATTGAGATATTTGGCATTTAGTTACCAAGAAAGTATTGCATTTCGTGGTCGCTGTTCAATCCGTGTTTCACTGAATGGAGGCGCATGATCCAAGTAGCTTCCATGCGTCTCAGCCTCAGTTCCCTGTTGCCACCTCTGATGTTTGGTTCCGTCACGTCAATGCCATAGAAAGAGAAACCTTTTGGGGACCTTGGGATGGACAGGTTGCAGCGTGGATAGCCATAGGGTATCTGACATCCTGTTGAAGCAGTGCTCTTACATGCTCGCTGATTCTTTCCTTGAGGGGTCTGATGGTGCTTCCCACGTACTGTCCCTTACATTTGCATTCTATGATGTACACAACAAATTTGGTGTTGCAATTGATGTTCTGTTTGATATTATAGTTGTTCCTTTTATCAAAGCTAGTAAAATCCTTGGTTCCGTGTTTAGCCCATCTGCAAACTCCACAACAGCCGCATTTGTAGAAGCCTGTTGTGTGTGCAGTGAGCCATGAGTTGTCCATAGAAGTTCGTGGAACTGTAGGGCTGAGTCTATTCCTGAGCGTTCTGCCTCGTCTATAAGTGATCTGGGGTCGAGTGGAAATGAAGTCACTTAGTGTTTTGTCAGCTTGCAGGACTCCCCAGTGTTTATTGAGACTTTTCCTGATCACCATACTCATGTCAGTGTAATCTGTCACTAGTCTCACTAGTTGTTTGTGGGGTTGGGTTCTAATCTTGTCACGTAGTGTGTCGTCTCTGCGTGTGTTGGCGATTCTGCCCTCAGCCTTGTAAATGTGGAGTGATTTGTATCCTCTTTTCTTGAATCTATTTTTCATATCCGCAATGCATTGTTTGAATTCAGATTCCTCACTACAATTTCTTCTAGCTCTAACAAATTCACCATAGGGAATCGCCTGTAGTTGGTGTGCCGGGTGGGAACTCTCAGCATGCAGAATGGCGTTACAAGAAGTTTCCTTGCGAAACAGTCGACTATGCAATTTGTCTTCTCTGATGTATAGTTCTACATCTAAAAAGCTAATGTTGGAAGTGCTGGAGTTCTTGGTGAATCTCATATCCATGTTGTTGGAATTGAGATGAGTGCAAAAGTCCTCCAATTTCTCATGGGTGCCTGACCATAGTAACAGACAGTCGTCAATATAGCGACCCCAAAAGATAATGTAGTCTACCCAGGGGGCTCCCTTGGTGCCCCAAATCCATTCTGCTTCCAAACCTCCCATGTACAAATTGGCAAATGAGGGCGAAAATCTAGAGCCCATGGCAACACCTTTGATTTGTCTGTACCATCGTTTATTGAAAATAAAGAAATTGTTATTGAGAATCACTTCCATCATAGTGATTAGCATGGTGGTGTGTTGCCATTGAGTGGCTGGCCTGTTGTGTAAGAGTTTTGTGATTACTTGTAAGCCTAGATCTGGTTTTATGCTGGTGTAAAGAGACACCACATCTAAAGTGACCAGAATCATGCCTGGTTGCCATTGTAGGTCCGATAGGATACTTAAGATGTGTTTGGTGTCTTGGATGAACGATGGTAAGTTTCTGACCATGGGTCCCAGGAAGATGTCAACGTACTGTGCTAGTCTCTCTGTGGGGCCGCCTATGCCCGAGACAATAGGTCTGGCAGGTGGGAACGGTGCCTGTTTATGTATTTTAGGTAAGGTGTAAAGCCAGGGAAAAGTGGGTCTGAATACCTTCATATATAGGTGCTCATCTTCATCAATAAGACCTAATGTGTGCCACTCTTCTAGATGTTTATTGATTTTAATGGTCAGGGGTCCTATTGGATTGTATGCGAGTGGTTCATAGCAGGTGGTGTCCGACAATTGTGTCAAAATTTCATTCTGATAGTCCTCGCGGTTCATGACAACAACGTTGCCCCCTTTGTCGGCTTCCTTGATAGTGATGTCAGGGTCTGTAGTCAGTGCTTTAAGCGCCAGGCGTTCACTCCTCGCTAGATTGTCATTGTAAAAGTGTCTTGTCTTAGATCTCCTGTGGTCATATTTGTCTATGTCTTCAAGTATTAGGTTGTAGAAGGTGTCTATTGCATTGCCCCCCAGAAGAGTGGGGGTCCATTTGGACTTAACCTTGAGACCACTTGCTATGGTATAGTCTGTATCTATATTGAGTTCTTTCAGAAGAAGCTCCATGTTGTATGGTGACTGTTCTAGGTCTGTCAGAGAAAGCAGAAGTTGTGTGGCTTGGATATCCTGTATGCTTGGTACATTGGACGGATGGTCACTGGAAATGCTCACACGATTCCTGTTAACATTAGTAGTTGGATTGATACTAAAATGTTTTTTTAATTTTAAACCCCTGATGAATTTAAAGAGGTCAATTTTAAGTCTGCAGATATCTCCTTGTTCATGGGGATTGAAGCTCAATCCCTTGCTCAGTAGTGAAATCATGTCGTTATCGAGAATTTTGGAAGACAGGTTGACTACCTGTACCTCCTTGTCTTGATTGTCTATTTGTTCTTCCTGTCTCCCGATCTCAATTTCTTTTTGTACTCGTCTTTGTCCTGCTCTCTTACCTCTGCGAGTTTTCTGTCTAGCGCTCCTCTTGAGCTTTGTGTTCTGTTCTCTCTCCGTATTGTTTGAACCTCTTTTAAAAAAGAAGATTTGGTCTGTCCTGTTCTGTTCGTATAGTCTGCCTGGTTCTCAGTTTCGCTATCGCTCGTTAAGAGGGTGCTAAGGGATGTCGAGCTGGAAGACACTGAAATGTTTCCTGATCTTACTGTTTTATTCCGAGTGGTAGTGTTTTGAACGAGTTGATCGTACTTTCTGGCGAAAGTAAACACCCTTCCCTCCCTATAGTCTGCCTCGTCTCTTTTAAGTTGTCTAGCCTTTCTCTCTTTAATCTCGTTTTGATGTCTTGACAGAATATCGTTTAGAATCACGTAATTTTTTTCAGTGGCCTCTTTAATATCTAGGTCCTGAATTTCTTTTTCTAGGGTGACAATATCTACCTGTAGTTTCGCTACCTTGCGTTCTGCATTTTCAATCAATATATTGATTAGTGTATTAGAGTTTGAAGTGAGAGCCTCCTCCCATTTGCCTAGTAAATCATCATCCAGGTCATCAAAAGTAGGGAAGATTTGGCACCTAAGTCCTCTTGGGACTCTATTTAGTCTGAGATATTGTTTTAAGGTGGCACTGTCCCACCATCTGGAATTCTCTGTTTTCTTTAACCTTTCTAGTCTCAGGAATTTCTCCCTGAGGCCTTCTTTGCGCACTGGGTTTCCACTGGTGGAGGGTGCACTAGTAGCAGTACCTCTAGCTACATTATCAAAAAGCTCTGCAGCAATTCTATCTCTATCCATATCACGGATTGGGAAATGGTATTGTGTTCTATATTACGCCGCGGCTGCCCTTCCTGTGAATGTACAATTTTGTCTCGGGAGTAGGGTTTTGGACGTGCCAGGAAGTATGGCGCCTTGCTATGTGTGCGTATAGTATGTGAGCCTAAAGTGTGACACGGTGCAGCCAAGTAGGGGAATTACCCTATAACCCCTATATGTGTATGGGTAGAGACACACACAATTCACAGAAAAACAAGTTCCTGCGCACACGTTACAGGGTGAAGATAATGGTTGATGAAGTCTCTGGAGAGTGATCATAAAGAGTCGATTCAAGTGGTTCAGAATTTCTTGAGTTATTTAATCTTATATCGTTAGAATGACACAACCAGCCAACACGTGTTTCGTCACAATGGGAAGTATCCCGTGACTTCTTCAGGGCTGGGAAAGATACAAAAGAATAATATAAACACATAACTCAACAAATGCGTAATTATATGGGAGCAGCTCCTGGTGTAGTGGATAATAAAATCAAAAGAACACCATTACGTGGTGGAAACCCTAAGAGAATGGTGAAGAGGCATAATTTAGTGACTTCACACAAAGAAACAGCACAGACCTAGTGAAAAAATAAATTAAGTTAAGTGAAAATCTAGGATGTCGTTGGTTTTAAATAATAACCTGTAAAAAAGATTTGCATAATGGAGCAGCGCTCTAGCTAAGGTGATACCGTGGCGCGTGATGCAGTGAAAGAAAATTGGTGCCATAAAGTGAAAATAAGTGTCAAATTAACAAAACATTCTGACAAAAGTGCTCCGGACTGAGTACCTGTTGGAGAAATGCGGACATAATGCATAACGTATTTAGGCGACATGACGTAATAATAGACTTAAAACTTGGTACCAAAAAGTAAGGACTGCGTACATAATAAATGAGTGGTTAAATATGTCGCCATGACCGAGAGTGCAGACCGAGAGTGCGGACACAATGCATAAAGTTTCGAGGAGACATGATGTACTAACAACTCTTAAACTCAGTATCAAAAGATAAGGGGACTGCGTACATATCAAATGAGTGGTTAAATATGCCGCCCATAAGAAAATAATTGAAAAAGGAAGGGCCCTGAGAAAAAGAAAGATAGCACTATAAATCCAGGTAAAAGATTGCAGCGCGCAAGGGTGCTCAGGCGCAGTAAACTGGAAAATGTAAGGATAATGGAGCAGGCTACCTGTGAGACAGAGCGTCGATGTCTTTAGGGAAATCTGGTGAAAAAAATGAAATATGTATGGGGAAAAAGAAATAAATGAAAGGAAAGTGGGTAATCTAAAACCGGAATGTAGAAAAAGACATCTCACCACTTTGCCGGTGATAATTCCGACCCGGCCGGTCTGGTGGAGTGTAAATGAAAAAGGGAGTAGTCCGTGGGAGTAATTAATTAGAAGGCAATCGGTAAGCTACTGAAAGGAAAACAAGGTCTATTATGAGTATAGGGAAGTGTGACCAAAAGGACTAATTAGATTAAATCCAGGCAAAAGATTGCAGCGCGCAAGGGTGCTAAGGCGCAGTAAGCTGAAAATGTACGGACAATGGAGCAGGCTACCTGTGAGAGAGAGCGTCGGTGTCTTTAGGGAAATCTAATGAGAAAAAGTGAAAATTGTAAGGGGAAAATTTAAATGAAAGAGAAAGTAGGTACTCTGAAACCGGAATGTAGAATAAAACATCTCACCACTATGCCGGTGATAATTCCGACCCGGCCGGTCTGGTGGAGTGTAAATGAAAAACGGAGTAGTCCGTGGGAGTAATTAATTAAAAGGCAATCGGGAAGCTCCTGAAAGGAAAAAAGGTCTATTATGAGTAAAGGGAAGTGTCACCCAACGACTAATTGGAGTAAAAAGAATTGTGACAATCCAAGAGAGTCTATGAAGTGAGGCACCACCGGATCTTACCTAGGTGAAGGAGATTCCAGACAGTGAGTGCCTGTCTGCAAGTTGAGCGGTGGGTCCGCCTTTTCAACAGATCTGTAATGGCAAAGGGCTGAGATGTACTCAAGCTGCAAAGGATTTAACAAAGGGACATCAGTAAACAAAGGATTCTGCCATAATGAACCGTCACATAATGGCTTACCTCTAGCGTGTGCGCTACGAGAAAAACAGGCACTGGTTCACATCTGTTCCGGAAGTGGACAGATTGCTGTACCGGAAGTGCCCTTAAGTACTCTCAGAGGGAGGGAAAGACTAGAACGTCAAAGTCTGGCACGGAAACCAAAAGAAAAAACTTTATTGGTTTCTGTTTTTGCAAAAAGGCAACAAAATGAAGAAAAAAATTGGTATTGGATAAGTGGAGGGTGAAAAAGGGGGAAAGAAAAAAGGGAGAAGAAAAAAGAGGAATGATATGAAAAACGAAAAATCGTAAATGGACCACATGGACCAATCGTGCATGAATGAGCATGATTGACGAAAAGGTCAGAAAGGGAGACAAAGGCAGGAGAGAATGGTAGTGTCTAATACACATATTGATCATGAAGGTAACTAGAACCTTTAAAAAGAAGGCACATATGTGTCTGCAAATACAAGGAAGACGTAAAATAAAAATAGGAATGATAGTATGGTAATTCCTTATATATATATATTGATCGAGAAGGTAACTAGAACCATTAGAAGGAGGGCACGTATGTGTCTGTAAT
The DNA here is from genome assembly GCA_963921515.1 of Calotriton arnoldi. Lineage (NCBI taxonomy): Eukaryota > Metazoa > Chordata > Amphibia > Caudata > Salamandridae > Calotriton > Calotriton arnoldi. Next base: position 1,454,066 of record CAWUFW010004639.1, read on the forward strand.
TGCAAGGAAAAAGTGAAATGAAATAAAAACCGAATCAGAAGACGAGAATTTGGCGATAAACTAGAGCAGAACAAAAATTACATGTGGGGCCCGTCAGAGTAATCGGTCTACATAATACAAGAAATGCGGAACACATTACATGTAAGTAATTAATTATTACAGTATGCAGTAACGATTATAAATATTCATAACATAATAAGTCCAAACAGTCATTAACGCTTTAAGTACATGGTACTGGTGTGGTGTTACACATTGAAATGATGCAGTGAATAAAATGTTCCTTGATTTTCCTTAATGCTGTGGTTCATTGAGATATTTGGCATTTAGTTACCAAGAAAGTATTGCATTTCGTGGTCGCTGTTCAATCCGTGTTTCACTGAATGGAGGCGCATGATCCAAGTAGCTTCCATGCGTCTCAGCCTCAGTTCCCTGTTGCCACCTCTGATGTTTGGTTCCGTCACGTCAATGCCATAGAAAGAGAAACCTTTTGGGGACCTTGGGATGGACAGGTTGCAGCGTGGATAGCCATAGGGTATCTGACATCCTGTTGAAGCAGTGCTCTTACATGCTCACTGATTCTTTCCTTGAGGGGTCTGATGGTGCTTCCCACGTACTGTCCCTTACATTTGCATTCTATGATGTACACAACAAATTTGGTGTTGCAATTGATGTTCTGTTTGATATTATAGTTGTTCCTTTTATCAAAGCTAGTAAAATCCTTGGTTCCGTGTTTAGCCCATCTGCAAACTCCACAACAGCCGCATTTGTAGAAGCCTGTTGTGTGTGCAGTGAGCCATGAGTTGTCCATAGAAGTTCGTGGAACTGTAGGGCTGAGTCTATTCCTGAGCGTTCTGCCTCGTCTATAAGTGATCTGGGGTCGAGTGGAAATGAAGTCACTTAGTGTTTTGTCAGCTTGCAGGACTCCCCAGTGTTTATTGAGACTTTTCCTGATCACCATACTCATGTCAGTGTAATCTGTCACTAGTCTCACTAGTTGTTTGTGGGGTTGGGTTCTAATCTTGTCACGTAGTGTGTCGTCTCTGCGTGTGTTGGCGATTCTGCCCTCAGCCTTGTAAATGTGGAGTGATTTGTATCCTCTTTTCTTGAATCTATTTTTCATATCCGCAATGCATTGTTTGAATTCAGATTCCTCACTACAATTTCTTCTAGCTCTAACAAATTCACCATAGGGAATCGCCTGTAGTTGGTGTGCCGGGTGGGAACTCTCAGCATGCAGAATGGCGTTACAAGAAGTTTCCTTGCGAAACAGTCGACTATGCAATTTGTCTTCTCTGATGTATAGTTCTACATCTAAAAAGCTAATGTTGGAAGTGCTGGAGTTCTTGGTGAATCTCATATCCATGTTGTTGGAATTGAGATGAGTGCAAAAGTCCTCCAATTTCTCATGGGTGCCTGACCATAGTAACAGACAGTCGTCAATATAGCGACCCCAAAAGATAATGTAGTCTACCCAGGGGGCTCCCTTGGTGCCCCAAATCCATTCTGCTTCCAAACCTCCCATGTACAAATTGGCAAATGAGGGCGAAAATCTAGAGCCCATGGCAACACCTTTGATTTGTCTGTACCATCGTTTATTGAAAATAAAGAAATTGTTATTGAGAATCACTTCCATCATAGTGATTAGCATGGTGGTGTGTTGCCATTGAGTGGCTGGCCTGTTGTGTAAGAGTTTTGTGATTACTTGTAAGCCTAGATCTGGTTTTATGCTGGTGTAAAGAGACACCACATCTAAAGTGACCAGAATCATGCCTGGTTGCCATTGTAGGTCCGATAGGATACTTAAGATGTGTTTGGTGTCTTGGATGAACGATGGTAAGTTTCTGACCATGGGTCCCAGGAAGATGTCAACGTACTGTGCTAGTCTCTCTGTGGGGCCGCCTATGCCCGAGACAATAGGTCTGGCAGGTGGGAACGGTGCCTGTTTATGTATTTTAGGTAAGGTGTAAAGCCAGGGAAAAGTGGGTCTGAATACCTTCATATATAGGTGCTCATCTTCATCAATAAGACCTAATGTGTGCCACTCTTCTAGATGTTTATTGATTTTAATGGTCAGGGGTCCTATTGGATTGTATGCGAGTGGTTCATAGCAGGTGGTGTCCGACAATTTTGTCAAAATTTCATTCTGATAGTCCTCGCGGTTCATGACAACAACGTTGCCCCCTTTGTCGGCTTCCTTGATAGTGATGTCAGGGTCTGTAGTCAGTGCTTTAAGCGCCAGGCGTTCACTCCTCGCTAGATTGTCATTGTAAAAGTGTCTTGTCTTAGATCTCCTGTGGTCATATTTGTCTATGTCTTCAAGTATTAGGTTGTAGAAGGTGTCTATTGCATTGCCCCCCAGAAGAGTGGGGGTCCATTTGGACTTAACCTTGAGACCACTTGCTATGGTATAGTCTGTATCTATATTGAGTTCTTTCAGAAGAAGCTCCATGTTGTATGGTGACTGTTCTAGGTCTGTCAGAGAAAGCAGAAGTTGTGTGGCTTGGATATCCTGTATGCTTGGTACATTGGACGGATGGTCACTGGAAATGCTCACACGATTCCTGTTAACATTAGTAGTTGGATTGATACTAAAATGTTTTTTTAATTTTAAACCCCTGATGAATTTAAAGAGGTCAATTTTAAGTCTGCAGATATCTCCTTGTTCATGGGGATTGAAGCTCAATCCCTTGCTCAGTAGTGAAATCATGTCGTTATCGAGAATTTTGGAAGACAGGTTGACTACCTGTACCTCCTTGTCTTGATTGTCTATTTGTTCTTCCTGTCTCCCGATCTCAATTTCTTTTTGTACTCGTCTTTGTCCTGCTCTCTTACCTCTGCGAGTTTTCTGTCTAGCGCTCCTCTTGAGCTTTGTGTTCTGTTCTCTCTCCGTATTGTTTGAACCTCTTTTAAAAAGAAGATTTGGTCTGTCCTGTTCTGTTCGTATAGTCTGCCTGGTTCTCAGTTTCGCTATCGCTCGTTAAGAGGGTGCTAAGGGATGTCGAGCTGGAAGACACTGAAATGTTTCCTGATCTTACTGTTTTATTCCGAGTGGTAGTGTTTTGAACGAGTTGATCGTACTTTCTGGCGAAAGTAAACACCCTTCCCTCCCTATAGTCTGCCTCGTCTCTTTTAAGTTGTCTAGCCTTTCTCTCTTTAATCTCGTTTTGATGTCTTGACAGAATATCGTTTAGAATCACGTAATTTTTTTCAGTGGCCTCTTTAATATCTAGGTCCTGAATTTCTTTTTCTAGGGTGACAATATCTACCTGTAGTTTCGCTACCTTGCGTTCTGCATTTTCAATCAATATATTGATTAGTGTATTAGAGTTTGAAGTGAGAGCCTCCTCCCATTTGCCTAGTAAATCATCATCCAGGTCATCAAAAGTAGGGAAGATTTGGCACCTAAGTCCTCTTGGGACTCTATTTAGTCTGAGATATTGTTTTAAGGTGGCACTGTCCCACCATCTGGAATTCTCTGTTTTCTTTAACCTTTCTAGTCTCAGGAATTTCTCCCTGAGGCCTTCTTTGCGCACTGGGTTTCCACTGGTGGAGGGTGCACTAGTAGCAGTACCTCTAGCTACATTATCAAAAAGCTCTGCAGCAATTCTATCTCTATCCATATCACGGATTGGGAAATGGTATTGTGTTCTATATTACGCCGCGGCTGCCCTTCCTGTGAATGTACAATTTTGTCTCGGGAGTAGGGTTTTGGACGTGCCAGGAAGTATGGCGCCTTGCTATGTGTGCGTATAGTATGTGAGCCTAAAGTGTGACACGGTGCAGCCAAGTAGGGGAATTACCCTATAACCCCTATATGTGTATGGGTAGAGACACACACAATTCACAGAAAAACAAGTTCCTGCGCACACGTTACAGGGTGAAGATAATGGTTGATGAAGTCTCTGGAGAGTGATCATAAAGAGTCGATTCAAGTGGTTCAGAATTTCTTGAGTTATTTAATCTTATATCGTTAGAATGACACAACCAGCCAACACGTGTTTCGTCACAATGGGAAGTATCCCGTGACTTCTTCAGGGCTGGGAAAGATACAAAAGAATAATATAAACACATAACTCAACAAATGCGTAATTATATGGGAGCAGCTCCTGGTGTAGTGGATAATAAAATCAAAAGAACACCATTACGTGGTGGAAACCCTAAGAGAATGGTGAAGAGGCATAATTTAGTGACTTCACACAAAGAAACAGCACAGACCTAGTGAAAAAATAAATTAAGTTAAGTGAAAATCTAGGATGTCGTTGGTTTTAAATAATAACCTGTAAAAAAGATTTGCATAATGGAGCAGCGCTCTAGCTAAGGTGATACCGTGGCGCGTGATGCAGTGAAAGAAAATTGGTGCCATAAAGTGAAAATAAGTGTCAAATTAACAAAACATTCTGACAAAAGTGCTCCGGACTGAGTACCTGTTGGAGAAATGCGGACATAATGCATAACGTATTTAGGCGACATGACGTAATAATAGACTTAAAACTTGGTACCAAAAAGTAAGGACTGCGTACATAATAAATGAGTGGTTAAATATGTCGCCATGACCGAGAGTGCAGACCGAGAGTGCGGACACAATGCATAAAGTTTCGAGGAGACATGATGTACTAACAACTCTTAAACTCAGTATCAAAAGATAAGGGGACTGCGTACATATCAAATGAGTGGTTAAATATGCCGCCCATAAGAAAATAATTGAAAAAGGAAGGGCCCTGAGAAAAAGAAAGATAGCACTATAAATCCAGGTAAAAGATTGCAGCGCGCAAGGGTGCTCAGGCGCAGTGAACTGGAAAATGTAAGGATAATGGAGCAGGCTACCTGTGAGACAGAGCGTCGATGTCTTTAGGGAAATCTGGTGAAAAAAATGAAATATGTATGGGGAAAAAGAAATAAATGAAAGGAAAGTGGGTAATCTAAAACCGGAATGTAGAAAAAGACATCTCACCACTTTGCCGGTGATAATTCCGACCCGGCCGGTCTGGTGGAGTGTAAATGAAAAAGGGAGTAGTCCGTGGGAGTAATTAATTAGAAGGCAATCGGTAAGCTACTGAAAGGAAAACAAGGTCTATTATGAGTATAGGGAAGTGTGACCAAAAGGACTAATTAGATTAAATCCAGGCAAAAGATTGCAGCGCGCAAGGGTGCTAAGGCGCAGTAAGCTGAAAATGTACGGACAATGGAGCAGGCTACCTGTGAGAGAGAGCGTCGGTGTCTTTAGGGAAATCTAATGAGAAAAATGAAAATTGTAAGGGGAAAATTTAAATGAAAGAGAAAGTAGGTACTCTGAAACCGGAATGTAGAATAAAACATCTCACCACTATGCCGGTGATAATTCCGACCCGGCCGGTCTGGTGGAGTGTAAATGAAAAACGGAGTAGTCCGTGGGAGTAATTAATTAAAAGGCAATCGGGAAGCTCCTGAAAGGAAAAAAGGTCTATTATGAGTAAAGGGAAGTGTCACCCAACGACTAATTGGAGTAAAAAGAATTGTGACAATCCAAGAGAGTCTATGAAGTGAGGCACCACCGGATCTTACCTAGGTGAAGGAGATTCCAGACAGTGAGTGCCTGTCTGCAAGTTGAGCGGTGGGTCCGCCTTTTCAACAGATCTGTAATGGCAAAGGGCTGAGATGTACTCAAGCTGCAAAGGATTTAACAAAGGGACATCAGTAAACAAAGGATTCTGCCATAATGAACCGTCACATAATGGCTTACCTCTAGCGTGTGCGCTACGAGAAAAACAGGCACTGGTTCACATCTGTTCCGGAAGTGGACAGATTGCTGTACCGGAAGTGCCCTTAAGTACTCTCAGAGGGAGGGAAAGACTAGAACGTCAAAGTCTGGCACGGAAACCAAAAGAAAAAACTTTATTGGTTTCTGTTTTTGCAAAAAGGCAACAAAATGAAGAAAAAAATTGGTATTGGATAAGTGGAGGGTGAAAAAGGGGGAAAGAAAAAAGGGAGAAGAAAAAAGAGGAATGATATGAAAAACGAAAAATCGTAAATGGACCACATGGACCAATCGTGCATGAATGAGCATGATTGACGAAAAGGTCAGAAAGGGAGACAAAGGCAGGAGAGAATGGTAGTGTCTAATACACATATTGATCATGAAGGTAACTAGAACCTTTAAAAAGAAGGCACATATGTGTCTGCAAATACAAGGAAGACGTAAAATAAAAATAGGAATGATAGTATGGTAATTCCTTATATATATATATTGATCGAGAAGGTAACTAGAACCATTAGAAGGAGGGCACGTATGTGTCTGTAATTGCAAGGAAAAAGTGAAATGAAATAAAAACCGAATCAGAAGACGAGAATTTGGCGATAAACTAGAGCAGAACAAAAATTACATGTGGGGACCGTCAGAGTAATCGGTCTACATAATACAAGAAATGCGGAATACATTACATGTAAGTAATTAATTATTACAGTATGCAGTAACGATTATAAATATTCATAACATAATAAGTCCAAACAGTCATTAACGCTTTAAGTACATGGTACTGGTGTGGTGTTACACATTGAAATGATGCAGTGAATAAAATGTTCCTTGATTTTCCTTAATGCTGTGGTTCATTGAGATATTTGGCATTTAGTTACCAAGAAAGTATTGCATTTCGTGGTCGCTGTTCAATCCGTGTTTCACTGAATGGAGGCGCATGATCCAAGTAGCTTCCATGCGTCTCAGCCTCAGTTCCCTGTTGCCACCTCTGATGTTTGGTTCCGTCACGTCAATGCCATAGAAAGAGAAACCTTTTGGGGACCTTGGGATGGACAGGTTGCAGCGTGGATAGCCATAGGGTATCTGACATCCTGTTGAAGCAGTGCTCTTACATGCTCGCTGATTCTTTCCTTGAGGGGTCTGATGGTGCTTCCCACGTACTGTCCCTTACATTTGCATTCTATGATGTACACAACAAATTTGGTGTTGCAATTGATGTTCTGTTTGATATTATAGTTGTTCCTTTTATCAAAGCTAGTAAAATCCTTGGTTCCGTGTTTAGCCCATCTGCAAACTCCACAACAGCCGCATTTGTAGAAGCCTGTTGTGTGTGCAGTGAGCCATGAGTTGTCCATAGAAGTTCGTGGAACTGTAGGGCTGAGTCTATTCCTGAGCGTTCTGCCTCGTCTATAAGTGATCTGGGGTCGAGTGGAAATGAAGTCACTTAGTGTTTTGTCAGCTTGCAGGACTCCCCAGTGTTTATTGAGACTTTTCCTGATCACCATACTCATGTCAGTGTAATCTGTCACTAGTCTCACTAGTTGTTTGTGGGGTTGGGTTCTAATCTTGTCACGTAGTGTGTCGTCTCTGCGTGTGTTGGCGATTCTGCCCTCAGCCTTGTAAATGTGGAGTGATTTGTATCCTCTTTTCTTGAATCTATTTTTCATATCCGCAATGCATTGTTTGAATTCAGATTCCTCACTACAATTTCTTCTAGCTCTAACAAATTCACCATAGGGAATCGCCTGTAGTTGGTGTGCCGGGTGGGAACTCTCAGCATGCAGAATGGCGTTACAAGAAGTTTCCTTGCGAAACAGTCGACTATGCAATTTGTCTTCTCTGATGTATAGTTCTACATCTAAAAAGCTAATGTTGGAAGTGCTGGAGTTCTTGGTGAATCTCATATCCATGTTGTTGGAATTGAGATGAGTGCAAAAGTCCTCCAATTTCTCATGGGTGCCTGACCATAGTAACAGACAGTCGTCAATATAGCGACCCCAAAAGATAATGTAGTCTACCCAGGGGGCTCCCTTGGTGCCCCAAATCCATTCTGCTTCCAAACCTCCCATGTACAAATTGGCAAATGAGGGCGAAAATCTAGAGCCCATGGCAACACCTTTGATTTGTCTGTACCATCGTTTATTGAAAATAAAGAAATTGTTATTGAGAATCACTTCCATCATAGTGATTAGCATGGTGGTGTGTTGCCATTGAGTGGCTGGCCTGTTGTGTAAGAGTTTTGTGATTACTTGTAAGCCTAGATCTGGTTTTATGCTGGTGTAAAGAGACACCACATCTAAAGTGACCAGAATCATGCCTGGTTGCCATTGTAGGTCCGATAGGATACTTAAGATGTGTTTGGTGTCTTGGATGAACGATGGTAAGTTTCTGACCATGGGTCCCAGGAAGATGTCAACGTACTGTGCTAGTCTCTCTGTGGGGCCGCCTATGCCCGAGACAATAGGTCTGGCAGGTGGGAACGGTGCCTGTTTATGTATTTTAGGTAAGGTGTAAAGCCAGGGAAAAGTGGGTCTGAATACCTTCATATATAGGTGCTCATCTTCATCAATAAGACCTAATGTGTGCCACTCTTCTAGATGTTTATTGATTTTAATGGTCAGGGGTCCTATTGGATTGTATGCGAGTGGTTCATAGCAGGTGGTGTCCGACAATTTTGTCAAAATTTCATTCTGATAGTCCTCGCGGTTCATGACAACAACGTTGCCCCCTTTGTCGGCTTCCTTGATAGTGATGTCAGGGTCTGTAGTCAGTGCTTTAAGCGCCAGGCGTTCACTCCTCGCTAGATTGTCATTGTAAAAGTGTCTTGTCTTAGATCTCCTGTGGTCATATTTGTCTATGTCTTCAAGTATTAGGTTGTAGAAGGTGTCTATTGCATTGCCCCCCAGAAGAGTGGGGGTCCATTTGGACTTAACCTTGAGACCACTTGCTATGGTATAGTCTGTATCTATATTGAGTTCTTTCAGAAGAAGCTCCATGTTGTATGGTGACTGTTCTAGGTCTGTCAGAGAAAGCAGAAGTTGTGTGGCTTGGATATCCTGTATGCTTGGTACATTGGACGGATGGTCACTGGAAATGCTCACACGATTCCTGTTAACATTAGTAGTTGGATTGATACTAAAATGTTTTTTTAATTTTAAACCCCTGATGAATTTAAAGAGGTCAATTTTAAGTCTGCAGATATCTCCTTGTTCATGGGGATTGAAGCTCAATCCCTTGCTCAGTAGTGAAATCATGTCGTTATCGAGAATTTTGGAAGACAGGTTGACTACCTGTACCTCCTTGTCTTGATTGTCTATTTGTTCTTCCTGTCTCCCGATCTCAATTTCTTTTTGTACTCGTCTTTGTCCTGCTCTCTTACCTCTGCGAGTTTTCTGTCTAGCGCTCCTCTTGAGCTTTGTGTTCTGTTCTCTCTCCGTATTGTTTGAACCTCTTTTAAAAAAGAAGATTTGGTCTGTCCTGTTCTGTTCGTATAGTCTGCCTGGTTCTCAGTTTCGCTATCGCTCGTTAAGAGGGTGCTAAGGGATGTCGAGCTGGAAGACACTGAAATGTTTCCTGATCTTACTGTTTTATTCCGAGTGGTAGTGTTTTGAACGAGTTGATCGTACTTTCTGGCGAAAGTAAACACCCTTCCCTCCCTATAGTCTGCCTCGTCTCTTTTAAGTTGTCTAGCCTTTCTCTCTTTAATCTCGTTTTGATGTCTTGACAGAATATCGTTTAGAATCACGTAATTTTTTTCAGTGGCCTCTTTAATATCTAGGTCCTGAATTTCTTTTTCTAGGGTGACAATATCTACCTGTAGTTTCGCTACCTTGCGTTCTGCATTTTCAATCAATATATTGATTAGTGTATTAGAGTTTGAAGTGAGAGCCTCCTCCCATTTGCCTAGTAAATCATCATCCAGGTCATCAAAAGTAGGGAAGATTTGGCACCTAAGTCCTCTTGGGACTCTATTTAGTCTGAGATATTGTTTTAAGGTGGCACTGTCCCACCATCTGGAATTCTCTGTTTTCTTTAACCTTTCTAGTCTCAGGAATTTCTCCCTGAGGCCTTCTTTGCGCACTGGGTTTCCACTGGTGGAGGGTGCACTAGTAGCAGTACCTCTAGCTACATTATCAAAAAGCTCTGCAGCAATTCTATCTCTATCCATATCACGGATTGGGAAATGGTATTGTGTTCTATATTACGCCGCGGCTGCCCTTCCTGTGAATGTACAATTTTGTCTCGGGAGTAGGGTTTTGGACGTGCCAGGAAGTATGGCGCCTTGCTATGTGTGCGTATGGTATGTGAGCCTAAAGTGTGACACGGTGCAGCCAAGTAGGGGAATTACCCTATAACCCCTATATGTGTATGGGTAGAGACACACACAATTCACAGAAAAACAAGTTCCTGCGCACACGTTACAGGGTGAAGATAATGGTTGATGAAGTCTCTGGAGAGTGATCATAAAGAGTCCATTCAAGTGGTTCAGAATTTCTTGAGTTATTTAATCTTATATCGTTAGAATGACACAACCAGCCAACACGTGTTTCGTCACAATGGGAAGTATCCCGTGACTTCTTCAGGGCTGGGAAAGATACAAAAGAATAATATAAACACATAACTCAACAAATGCGTAATTATATGGGAGCAGCTCCTGGTGTAGTGGATAATAAAATCAAAAGAACACCATTACGTGGTGGAAACCCTAAGAGAATGGTGAAGAGGCATAATTTAGTGACTTCACACAAAGAAACAGCACAGACCTAGTGAAAAAATAAATTAAGTTAAGTGAAAATCTAGGATGTCGTTGGTTTTAAATAATAACCTGTAAAAAAGATTTGCATAATGGAGCAGCGCTCTAGCTAAGGTGATACCGTGGCGCGTGATGCAGTGAAAGAAAATTGGTGCCATAAAGTGAAAATAAGTGTCAAATTAACAAAACATTCTGACAAAAGTGCTCCGGACTGAGTACCTGTTGGAGAAATGCGGACATAATGCATAACGTATTTAGGCGACATGACGTAATAATAGACTTAAAACTTGGTACCAAAAAGTAAGGACTGCGTACATAATAAATGAGTGGTTAAATATGTCGCCATGACCGAGAGTGCAGACCGAGAGTGCGGACACAATGCATAAAGTTTCGAGGAGACATGATGTACTAACAACTCTTAAACTCAGTATCAAAAGATAAGGGGACTGCGTACATATCAAATGAGTGGTTAAATATGCCGCCCATAAGAAAATAATTGAAAAAGGAAGGGCCCTGAGAAAAAGAAAGATAGCACTATAAATCCAGGTAAAAGATTGCAGCGCGCAAGGGTGCTCAGGCGCAGTAAACTGGAAAATGTAAGGATAATGGAGCAGGCTACCTGTGAGACAGAGCGTCGATGTCTTTAGGGAAATCTGGTGAAAAAAATGAAATATGTATGGGGAAAAAGAAATAAATGAAAGGAAAGTGGGTAATCTAAAACCGGAATGTAGAAAAAGACATCTCACCACTTTGCCGGTGATAATTCCGACCCGGCCGGTCTGGTGGAGTGTAAATGAAAAAGGGAGTAGTCCGTGGGAGTAATTAATTAGAAGGCAATCGGTAAGCTACTGAAAGGAAAACAAGGTCTATTATGAGTATAGGGAAGTGTGACCAAAAGGACTAATTAGATTAAATCCAGGCAAAAGATTGCAGCGCGCAAGGGTGCTAAGGCGCAGTAAGCTGAAAATGTACGGACAATGGAGCAGGCTACCTGTGAGAGAGAGCGTCGGTGTCTTTAGGGAAATCTAATGAGAAAAATGAAAATTGTAAGGGGAAAATTTAAATGAAAGAGAAAGTAGGTACTCTGAAACCGGAATGTAGAATAAAACATCTCACCACTATGCCGGTGATAATTCCGACCCGGCCGGTCTGGTGGAGTGTAAATGAAAAACGGAGTAGTCCGTGGGAGTAATTAATTAAAAGGCAATCGGGAAGCTCCTGAAAGGAAAAAAGGTCTATTATGAGTAAAGGGAAGTGTCACCCAACGACTAATTGGAGTAAAAAGAATTGTGACAATCCAAGAGAGTCTATGAAGTGAGGCACCACCGGATCTTACCTAGGTGAAGGAGATTCCAGACAGTGAGTGCCTGTCTGCAAGTTGAGCGGTGGGTCCGCCTTTTCAACAGATCTGTAATGGCAAAGGGCTGAGATGTACTCAAGCTGCAAAGGATTTAACAAAGGGACATCAGTAAACAAAGGATTCTGCCATAATGAACCGTCACATAATGGCTTACCTCTAGCGTGTGCGCTACGAGAAAAACAGGCACTGGTTCACATCTGTTCCGGAAGTGGACAGATTGCTGTACCGGAAGTGCCCTTAAGTACTCTCAGAGGGAGGGAAAGACTAGAACGTCAAAGTCTGGCACGGAAACCAAAAGAAAAAACTTTATTGGTTTCTGTTTTTGCAAAAAGGCAACAAAATGAAGAAAAAAATTGGTATTGGATAAGTGGAGGGTGAAAAAGGGGGAAAGAAAAAAGGGAGAAGAAAAAAGAGGAATGATATGAAAAACGAAAAATCGTAAATGGACCACATGGACCAATCGTGCATGAATGAGCATGATTGACGAAAAGGTCAGAAAGGGAGACAAAGGCAGGAGAGAATGGTAGTGTCTAATACACATATTGATCATGAAGGTAACTAGAACCTTTAAAAAGAAGGCACATATGTGTCTGCAAATACAAGGAAGACGTAAAATAAAAATAGGAATGATAGTATGGTAATTCCTTATATATATATATTGATCGAGAAGGTAACTAGAACCATTAGAAGGAGGGCACGTATGTGTCTGTAATTGCAAGGAAAAAGTGAAATGAAATAAAAACCGAATCAGAAGACGAGAATTTGGCGATAAACTAGAGCAGAACAAAAATTACATGTGGGGACCGTCAGAGTAATCGGTCTACATAATACAAGAAATGCGGAATACATTACATGTAAGTAATTAATTATTACAGTATGCAGTAACGATTATAAATATTCATAACATAATAAGTCCAAACAGTCATTAACGCTTTAAGTACATGGTACTGGTGTGGTGTTACACATTGAAATGATGCAGTGAATAAAATGTTCCTTGATTTTCCTTAATGCTGTGGTTCATTGAGATATTTGGCATTTAGTTACCAAGAAAGTATTGCATTTCGTGGTCGCTGTTCAATCCGTGTTTCACTGAATGGAGGCGCATGATCCAAGTAGCTTCCATGCGTCTCAGCCTCAGTTCCCTGTTGCCACCTCTGATGTTTGGTTCCGTCACGTCAATGCCATAGAAAGAGAAACCTTTTGGGGACCTTGGGATGGACAGGTTGCAGCGTGGATAGCCATAGGGTATCTGACATCCTGTTGAAGCAGTGCTCTTACATGCTCGCTGATTCTTTCCTTGAGGGGTCTGATGGTGCTTCCCACGTACTGTCCCTTACATTTGCATTCTATGATGTACACAACAAATTTGGTGTTGCAATTGATGTTCTGTTTGATATTATAGTTGTTCCTTTTATCAAAGCTAGTAAAATCCTTGGTTCCGTGTTTAGCCCATCTGCAAACTCCACAACAGCCGCATTTGTAGAAGCCTGTTGTGTGTGCAGTGAGCCATGAGTTGTCCATAGAAGTTCGTGGAACTGTAGGGCTGAGTCTATTCCTGAGCGTTCTGCCTCGTCTATAAGTGATCTGGGGTCGAGTGGAAATGAAGTCACTTAGTGTTTTGTCAGCTTGCAGGACTCCCCAGTGTTTATTGAGACTTTTCCTGATCACCATACTCATGTCAGTGTAATCTGTCACTAGTCTCACTAGTTGTTTGTGGGGTTGGGTTCTAATCTTGTCACGTAGTGTGTCGTCTCTGCGTGTGTTGGCGATTCTGCCCTCAGCCTTGTAAATGTGGAGTGATTTGTATCCTCTTTTCTTGAATCTATTTTTCATATCCGCAATGCATTGTTTGAATTCAGATTCCTCACTACAATTTCTTCTAGCTCTAACAAATTCACCATAGGGAATCGCCTGTAGTTGGTGTGCCGGGTGGGAACTCTCAGCATGCAGAATGGCGTTACAAGAAGTTTCCTTGCGAAACAGTCGACTATGCAATTTGTCTTCTCTGATGTATAGTTCTACATCTAAAAAGCTAATGTTGGAAGTGCTGGAGTTCTTGGTGAATCTCATATCCATGTTGTTGGAATTGAGATGAGTGCAAAAGTCCTCCAATTTCTCATGGGTGCCTGACCATAGTAACAGACAGTCGTCAATATAGCGACCCCAAAAGATAATGTAGTCTACCCAGGGGGCTCCCTTGGTGCCCCAAATCCATTCTGCTTCCAAACCTCCCATGTACAAATTGGCAAATGAGGGCGAAAATCTAGAGCCCATGGCAACACCTTTGATTTGTCTGTACCATCGTTTATTGAAAATAAAGAAATTGTTATTGAGAATCACTTCCATCATAGTGATTAGCATGGTGGTGTGTTGCCATTGAGTGGCTGGCCTGTTGTGTAAGAGTTTTGTGATTACTTGTAAGCCTAGATCTGGTTTTATGCTGGTGTAAAGAGACACCACATCTAAAGTGACCAGAATCATGCCTGGTTGCCATTGTAGGTCCGATAGGATACTTAAGATGTGTTTGGTGTCTTGGATGAACGATGGTAAGTTTCTGACCATGGGTCCCAGGAAGATGTCAACGTACTGTGCTAGTCTCTCTGTGGGGCCGCCTATGCCCGAGACAATAGGTCTGGCAGGTGGGAACGGTGCCTGTTTATGTATTTTAGGTAAGGTGTAAAGCCAGGGAAAAGTGGGTCTGAATACCTTCATATATAGGTGCTCATCTTCATCAATAAGACCTAATGTGTGCCACTCTTCTAGATGTTTATTGATTTTAATGGTCAGGGGTCCTATTGGATTGTATGCGAGTGGTTCATAGCAGGTGGTGTCCGACAATTGTGTCAAAATTTCATTCTGATAGTCCTCGCGGTTCATGACAACAACGTTGCCCCCTTTGTCGGCTTCCTTGATAGTGATGTCAGGGTCTGTAGTCAGTGCTTTAAGCGCCAGGCGTTCACTCCTCGCTAGATTGTCATTGTAAAAGTGTCTTGTCTTAGATCTCCTGTGGTCATATTTGTCTATGTCTTCAAGTATTAGGTTGTAGAAGGTGTCTATTGCATTGCCCCCCAGAAGAGTGGGGGTCCATTTGGACTTAACCTTGAGACCACTTGCTATGGTATAGTCTGTATCTATATTGAGTTCTTTCAGAAGAAGCTCCATGTTGTATGGTGACTGTTCTAGGTCTGTCAGAGAAAGCAGAAGTTGTGTGGCTTGGATATCCTGTATGCTTGGTACATTGGACGGATGGTCACTGGAAATGCTCACACGATTCCTGTTAACATTAGTAGTTGGATTGATACTAAAATGTTTTTTTAATTTTAAACCCCTGATGAATTTAAAGAGGTCAATTTTAAGTCTGCAGATATCTCCTTGTTCATGGGGATTGAAGCTCAATCCCTTGCTCAGTAGTGAAATCATGTCGTTATCGAGAATTTTGGAAGACAGGTTGACTACCTGTACCTCCTTGTCTTGATTGTCTATTTGTTCTTCCCGTCTCCCGATCTCAATTTCTTTTTGTACTCGTCTTTGTCCTGCTCTCTTACCTCTGCGAGTTTTCTGTCTAGCGCTCCTCTTGAGCTTTGTGTTCTGTTCTCTCTCCGTATTGTTTGAACCTCTTTTAAAAAAGAAGATTTGGTCTGTCCTGTTCTGTTCGTATAGTCTGCCTGGTTCTCAGTTTCGCTATCGCTCGTTAAGAGGGTGCTAAGGGATGTCGAGCTGGAAGACACTGAAATGTTTCCTGATCTTACTGTTTTATTCCGAGTGGTAGTGTTTTGAACGAGTTGATCGTACTTTCTGGCGAAAGTAAACACCCTTCCCTCCCTATAGTCTGCCTCGTCTCTTTTAAGTTGTCTAGCCTTTCTCTCTTTAATCTCGTTTTGATGTCTTGACAGAATATCGTTTAGAATCACGTAATTTTTTTCAGTGGCCTCTTTAATATCTAGGTCCTGAATTTCTTTTTCTAGGGTGACAATATCTACCTGTAGTTTCGCTACCTTGCGTTCTGCATTTTCAATCAATATATTGATTAGTGTATTAGAGTTTGAAGTGAGAGCCTCCTCCCATTTGCCTAGTAAATCATCATCCAGGTCATCAAAAGTAGGGAAGATTTGGCACCTAAGTCCTCTTGGGACTCTATTTAGTCTGAGATATTGTTTTAAGGTGGCACTGTCCCACCATCTGGAATTCTCTGTTTTCTTTAACCTTTCTAGTCTCAGGAATTTCTCCCTGAGGCCTTCTTTGCGCACTGGGTTTCCACTGGTGGAGGGTGCACTAGTAGCAGTACCTCTAGCTACATTATCAAAAAGCTCTGCAGCAATTCTATCTCTATCCATATCACGGATTGGGAAATGGTATTGTGTTCTATATTACGCCGCGGCTGCCCTTCCTGTGAATGTACAATTTTGTCTCGGGAGTAGGGTTTTGGACGTGCCAGGAAGTATGGCGCCTTGCTATGTGTGCGTATGGTATGTGAGCCTAAAGTGTGACACGGTGCAGCCAAGTAGGGGAATTACCCTATAACCCCTATATGTGTATGGGTAGAGACACACACAATTCACAGAAAAACAAGTTCCTGCGCACACGTTACAGGGTGAAGATAATGGTTGATGAAGTCTCTGGAGAGTGATCATAAAGAGTCCATTCAAGTGGTTCAGAATTTCTTGAGTTATTTAATCTTATATCGTTAGAATGACACAACCAGCCAACACGTGTTTCGTCACAATGGGAAGTATCCCGTGACTTCTTCAGGGCTGGGAAAGATACAAAAGAATAATATAAACACATAACTCAACAAATGCGTAATTATATGGGAGCAGCTCCTGGTGTAGTGGATAATAAAATCAAAAGAACACCATTACGTGGTGGAAACCCTAAGAGAATGGTGAAGAGGCATAATTTAGTGACTTCACACAAAGAAACAGCACAGACCTAGTGAAAAAATAAATTAAGTTAAGTGAAAATCTAGGATGTCGTTGGTTTTAAATAATAACCTGTAAAAAAGATTTGCATAATGGAGCAGCGCTCTAGCTAAGGTGATACCGTGGCGCGTGATGCAGTGAAAGAAAATTGGTGCCATAAAGTGAAAATAAGTGTCAAATTAACAAAACATTCTGACAAAAGTGCTCCGGACTGAGTACCTGTTGGAGAAATGCGGACATAATGCATAACGTATTTAGGCGACATGACGTAATAATAGACTTAAAACTTGGTACCAAAAAGTAAGGACTGCGTACATAATAAATGAGTGGTTAAATATGTCGCCATGACCGAGAGTGCAGACCGAGAGTGCGGACACAATGCATAAAGTTTCGAGGAGACATGATGTACTAACAACTCTTAAACTCAGTATCAAAAGATAAGGGGACTGCGTACATATCAAATGAGTGGTTAAATATGCCGCCCATAAGAAAATAATTGAAAAAGGAAGGGCCCTGAGAAAAAGAAAGATAGCACTATAAATCCAGGTAAAAGATTGCAGCGCGCAAGGGTGCTCAGGCGCAGTAAACTGGAAAATGTAAGGATAATGGAGCAGGCTACCTGTGAGACAGAGCGTCGATGTCTTTAGGGAAATCTGGTGAAAAAAATGAAATATGTATGGGGAAAAAGAAATAAATGAAAGGAAAGTGGGTAATCTAAAACCGGAATGTAGAAAAAGACATCTCACCACTTTGCCGGTGATAATTCCGACCCGGCCGGTCTGGTGGAGTGTAAATGAAAAAGGGAGTAGTCCGTGGGAGTAATTAATTAGAAGGCAATCGGTAAGCTACTGAAAGGAAAACAAGGTCTATTATGAGTATAGGGAAGTGTGACCAAAAGGACTAATTAGATTAAATCCAGGCAAAAGATTGCAGCGCGCAAGGGTGCTAAGGCGCAGTAAGCTGAAAATGTACGGACAATGGAGCAGGCTACCTGTGAGAGAGAGCGTCGGTGTCTTTAGGGAAATCTAATGAGAAAAATGAAAATTGTAAGGGGAAAATTTAAATGAAAGAGAAAGTAGGTACTCTGAAACCGGAATGTAGAATAAAACATCTCACCACTATGCCGGTGATAATTCCGACCCGGCCGGTCTGGTGGAGTGTAAATGAAAAACGGAGTAGTCCGTGGGAGTAATTAATTAAAAGGCAATCGGGAAGCTCCTGAAAGGAAAAAAGGTCTATTATGAGTAAAGGGAAGTGTCACCCAACGACTAATTGGAGTAAAAAGAATTGTGACAATCCAAGAGAGTCTATGAAGTGAGGCACCACCGGATCTTACCTAGGTGAAGGAGATTCCAGACAGTGAGTGCCTGTCTGCAAGTTGAGCGGTGGGTCCGCCTTTTCAACAGATCTGTAATGGCAAAGGGCTGAGATGTACTCAAGCTGCAAAGGATTTAACAAAGGGACATCAGTAAACAAAGGATTCTGCCATAATGAACCGTCACATAATGGCTTACCTCTAGCGTGTGCGCTACGAGAAAAACAGGCACTGGTTCACATCTGTTCCGGAAGTGGACAGATTGCTGTACCGGAAGTGCCCTTAAGTACTCTCAGAGGGAGGGAAAGACTAGAACGTCAAAGTCTGGCACGGAAACCAAAAGAAAAAACTTTATTGGTTTCTGTTTTTGCAAAAAGGCAACAAAATGAAGAAAAAAATTGGTATTGGATAAGTGGAGGGTGAAAAAGGGGGAAAGAAAAAAGGGAGAAGAAAAAAGAGGAATGATATGAAAAACGAAAAATCGTAAATGGACCACATGGACCAATCGTGCATGAATGAGCATGATTGACGAAAAGGTCAGAAAGGGAGACAAAGGCAGGAGAGAATGGTAGTGTCTAATACACATATTGATCATGAAGGTAACTAGAACCTTTAAAAAGAAGGCACATATGTGTCTGCAAATACAAGGAAGACGTAAAATAAAAATAGGAATGATAGTATGGTAATTCCTTATATATATATATTGATCGAGAAGGTAACTAGAACCATTAGAAGGAGGGCACGTATGTGTCTGTAATTGCAAGGAAAAAGTGAAATGAAATAAAAACCGAATCAGAAGACGAGAATTTGGCGATAAACTAGAGCAGAACAAAAATTACATGTGGGGACCGTCAGAGTAATCGGTCTACATAATACAAGAAATGCGGAATACATTACATGTAAGTAATTAATTATTACAGTATGCAGTAACGATTATAAATATTCATAACATAATAAGTCCAAACAGTCATTAACGCTTTAAGTACATGGTACTGGTGTGGTGTTACACATTGAAATGATGCAGTGAATAAAATGTTCCTTGATTTTCCTTAATGCTGTGGTTCATTGAGATATTTGGCATTTAGTTACCAAGAAAGTATTGCATTTCGTGGTCGCTGTTCAATCCGTGTTTCACTGAATGGAGGCGCATGATCCAAGTAGCTTCCATGCGTCTCAGCCTCAGTTCCCTGTTGCCACCTCTGATGTTTGGTTCCGTCACGTCAATGCCATAGAAAGAGAAACCTTTTGGGGACCTTGGGATGGACAGGTTGCAGCGTGGATAGCCATAGGGTATCTGACATCCTGTTGAAGCAGTGCTCTTACATGCTCGCTGATTCTTTCCTTGAGGGGTCTGATGGTGCTTCCCACGTACTGTCCCTTACATTTGCATTCTATGATGTACACAACAAATTTGGTGTTGCAATTGATGTTCTGTTTGATATTATAGTTGTTCCTTTTATCAAAGCTAGTAAAATCCTTGGTTCCGTGTTTAGCCCATCTGCAAACTCCACAACAGCCGCATTTGTAGAAGCCTGTTGTGTGTGCAGTGAGCCATGAGTTGTCCATAGAAGTTCGTGGAACTGTAGGGCTGAGTCTATTCCTGAGCGTTCTGCCTCGTCTATAAGTGATCTGGGGTCGAGTGGAAATGAAGTCACTTAGTGTTTTGTCAGCTTGCAGGACTCCCCAGTGTTTATTGAGACTTTTCCTGATCACCATACTCATGTCAGTGTAATCTGTCACTAGTCTCACTAGTTGTTTGTGGGGTTGGGTTCTAATCTTGTCACGTAGTGTGTCGTCTCTGCGTGTGTTGGCGATTCTGCCCTCAGCCTTGTAAATGTGGAGTGATTTGTATCCTCTTTTCTTGAATCTATTTTTCATATCCGCAATGCATTGTTTGAATTCAGATTCCTCACTACAATTTCTTCTAGCTCTAACAAATTCACCATAGGGAATCGCCTGTAGTTGGTGTGCCGGGTGGGAACTCTCAGCATGCAGAATGGCGTTACAAGAAGTTTCCTTGCGAAACAGTCGACTATGCAATTTGTCTTCTCTGATGTATAGTTCTACATCTAAAAAGCTAATGTTGGAAGTGCTGGAGTTCTTGGTGAATCTCATATCCATGTTGTTGGAATTGAGATGAGTGCAAAAGTCCTCCAATTTCTCATGGGTGCCTGACCATAGTAACAGACAGTCGTCAATATAGCGACCCCAAAAGATAATGTAGTCTACCCAGGGGGCTCCCTTGGTGCCCCAAATCCATTCTGCTTCCAAACCTCCCATGTACAAATTGGCAAATGAGGGCGAAAATCTAGAGCCCATGGCAACACCTTTGATTTGTCTGTACCATCGTTTATTGAAAATAAAGAAATTGTTATTGAGAATCACTTCCATCATAGTGATTAGCATGGTGGTGTGTTGCCATTGAGTGGCTGGCCTGTTGTGTAAGAGTTTTGTGATTACTTGTAAGCCTAGATCTGGTTTTATGCTGGTGTAAAGAGACACCACATCTAAAGTGACCAGAATCATGCCTGGTTGCCATTGTAGGTCCGATAGGATACTTAAGATGTGTTTGGTGTCTTGGATGAACGATGGTAAGTTTCTGACCATGGGTCCCAGGAAGATGTCAACGTACTGTGCTAGTCTCTCTGTGGGGCCGCCTATGCCCGAGACAATAGGTCTGCCAGGTGGGAACGGTGCCTGTTTATGTATTTTAGGTAAGGTGTAAAGCCAGGGAAAAGTGGGTCTGAATACCTTCATATATAGGTGCTCATCTTCATCAATAAGACCTAATGTGTGCCACTCTTCTAGATGTTTATTGATTTTAATGGTCAGGGGTCCTATTGGATTGTATGCGAGTGGTTCATAGCAGGTGGTGTCCGACAATTGTGTCAAAATTTCATTCTGATAGTCCTCGCGGTTCATGACAACAACGTTGCCCCCTTTGTCGGCTTCCTTGATAGTGATGTCAGGGTCTGTAGTCAGTGCTTTAAGCGCCAGGCGTTCACTCCTCGCTAGATTGTCATTGTAAAAGTGTCTTGTCTTAGATCTCCTGTGGTCATATTTGTCTATGTCTTCAAGTATTAGGTTGTAGAAGGTGTCTATTGCATTGCCCCCCAGAAGAGTGGGGGTCCATTTGGACTTAACCTTGAGACCACTTGCTATGGTATAGTCTGTATCTATATTGAGTTCTTTCAGAAGAAGCTCCATGTTGTATGGTGACTGTTCTAGGTCTGTCAGAGAAAGCAGAAGTTGTGTGGCTTGGATATCCTGTATGCTTGGTACATTGGACGGATGGTCACTGGAAATGCTCACACGATTCCTGTTAACATTAGTAGTTGGATTGATACTAAAATGTTTTTTTAATTTTAAACCCCTGATGAATTTAAAGAGGTCAATTTTAAGTCTGCAGATATCTCCTTGTTCATGGGGATTGAAGCTCAATCCCTTGCTCAGTAGTGAAATCATGTCGTTATCGAGAATTTTGGAAGACAGGTTGACTACCTGTACCTCCTTGTCTTGATTGTCTATTTGTTCTTCCCGTCTCCCGATCTCAATTTCTTTTTGTACTCGTCTTTGTCCTGCTCTCTTACCTCTGCGAGTTTTCTGTCTAGCGCTCCTCTTGAGCTTTGTGTTCTGTTCTCTCTCCGTATTGTTTGAACCTCTTTTAAAAAAGAAGATTTGGTCTGTCCTGTTCTGTTCGTATAGTCTGCCTGGTTCTCAGTTTCGCTATCGCTCGTTAAGAGGGTGCTAAGGGATGTCGAGCTGGAAGACACTGAAATGTTTCCTGATCTTACTGTTTTATTCCGAGTGGTAGTGTTTTGAACGAGTTGATCGTACTTTCTGGCGAAAGTAAACACCCTTCCCTCCCTATAGTCTGCCTCGTCTCTTTTAAGTTGTCTAGCCTTTCTCTCTTTAATCTCGTTTTGATGTCTTGACAGAATATCGTTTAGAATCACGTAATTTTTTTCAGTGGCCTCTTTAATATCTAGGTCCTGAATTTCTTTTTCTAGGGTGACAATATCTACCTGTAGTTTCGCTACCTTGCGTTCTGCATTTTCAATCAATATATTGATTAGTGTATTAGAGTTTGAAGTGAGAGCCTCCTCCCATTTGCCTAGTAAATCATCATCCAGGTCATCAAAAGTAGGGAAGATTTGGCACCTAAGTCCTCTTGGGACTCTATTTAGTCTGAGATATTGTTTTAAGGTGGCACTGTCCCACCATCTGGAATTCTCTGTTTTCTTTAACCTTTCTAGTCTCAGGAATTTCTCCCTGAGGCCTTCTTTGCGCACTGGGTTTCCACTGGTGGAGGGTGCACTAGTAGCAGTACCTCTAGCTACATTATCAAAAAGCTCTGCAGCAATTCTATCTCTATCCATATCACGGATTGGGAAATGGTATTGTGTTCTATATTACGCCGCGGCTGCCCTTCCTGTGAATGTACAATTTTGTCTCGGGAGTAGGGTTTTGGACGTGCCAGGAAGTATGGCGCCTTGCTATGTGTGCGTATGGTATGTGAGCCTAAAGTGTGACACGGTGCAGCCAAGTAGGGGAATTACCCTATAACCCCTATATGTGTATGGGTAGAGACACACACAATTCACAGAAAAACAAGTTCCTGCGCACACGTTACAGGGTGAAGATAATGGTTGATGAAGTCTCTGGAGAGTGATCATAAAGAGTCCATTCAAGTGGTTCAGAATTTCTTGAGTTATTTAATCTTATATCGTTAGAATGACACAACCAGCCAACACGTGTTTCGTCACAATGGGAAGTATCCCGTGACTTCTTCAGGGCTGGGAAAGATACAAAAGAATAATATAAACACATAACTCAACAAATGCGTAATTATATGGGAGCAGCTCCTGGTGTAGTGGATAATAAAATCAAAAGAACACCATTACGTGGTGGAAACCCTAAGAGAATGGTGAAGAGGCATAATTTAGTGACTTCACACAAAGAAACAGCACAGACCTAGTGAAAAAATAAATTAAGTTAAGTGAAAATCTAGGATGTCGTTGGTTTTAAATAATAACCTGTAAAAAAGATTTGCATAATGGAGCAGCGCTCTAGCTAAGGTGATACCGTGGCGCGTGATGCAGTGAAAGAAAATTGGTGCCATAAAGTGAAAATAAGTGTCAAATTAACAAAACATTCTGACAAAAGTGCTCCGGACTGAGTACCTGTTGGAGAAATGCGGACATAATGCATAACGTATTTAGGCGACATGACGTAATAATAGACTTAAAACTTGGTACCAAAAAGTAAGGACTGCGTACATAATAAATGAGTGGTTAAATATGTCGCCATGACCGAGAGTGCAGACCGAGAGTGCGGACACAATGCATAAAGTTTCGAGGAGACATGATGTACTAACAACTCTTAAACTCAGTATCAAAAGATAAGGGGACTGCGTACATATCAAATGAGTGGTTAAATATGCCGCCCATAAGAAAATAATTGAAAAAGGAAGGGCCCTGAGAAAAAGAAAGATAGCACTATAAATCCAGGTAAAAGATTGCAGCGCGCAAGGGTGCTCAGGCGCAGTAAACTGGAAAATGTAAGGATAATGGAGCAGGCTACCTGTGAGACAGAGCGTCGATGTCTTTAGGGAAATCTGGTGAAAAAAATGAAATATGTATGGGGAAAAAGAAATAAATGAAAGGAAAGTGGGTAATCTAAAACCGGAATGTAGAAAAAGACATCTCACCACTTTGCCGGTGATAATTCCGACCCGGCCGGTCTGGTGGAGTGTAAATGAAAAAGGGAGTAGTCCGTGGGAGTAATTAATTAGAAGGCAATCGGTAAGCTACTGAAAGGAAAACAAGGTCTATTATGAGTATAGGGAAGTGTGACCAAAAGGACTAATTAGATTAAATCCAGGCAAAAGATTGCAGCGCGCAAGGGTGCTAAGGCGCAGTAAGCTGAAAATGTACGGACAATGGAGCAGGCTACCTGTGAGAGAGAGCGTCGGTGTCTTTAGGGAAATCTAATGAGAAAAATGAAAATTGTAAGGGGAAAATTTAAATGAAAGAGAAAGTAGGTACTCTGAAACCGGAATGTAGAATAAAACATCTCACCACTATGCCGGTGATAATTCCGACCCGGCCGGTCTGGTGGAGTGTAAATGAAAAACGGAGTAGTCCGTGGGAGTAATTAATTAAAAGGCAATCGGGAAGCTCCTGAAAGGAAAAAAGGTCTATTATGAGTAAAGGGAAGTGTCACCCAACGACTAATTGGAGTAAAAAGAATTGTGACAATCCAAGAGAGTCTATGAAGTGAGGCACCACCGGATCTTACCTAGGTGAAGGAGATTCCAGACAGTGAGTGCCTGTCTGCAAGTTGAGCGGTGGGTCCGCCTTTTCAACAGATCTGTAATGGCAAAGGGCTGAGATGTACTCAAGCTGCAAAGGATTTAACAAAGGGACATCAGTAAACAAAGGATTCTGCCATAATGAACCGTCACATAATGGCTTACCTCTAGCGTGTGCGCTACGAGAAAAACAGGCACTGGTTCACATCTGTTCCGGAAGTGGACAGATTGCTGTACCGGAAGTGCCCTTAAGTACTCTCAGAGGGAGGGAAAGACTAGAACGTCAAAGTCTGGCACGGAAACCAAAAGAAAAAACTTTATTGGTTTCTGTTTTTGCAAAAAGGCAACAAAATGAAGAAAAAAATTGGTATTGGATAAGTGGAGGGTGAAAAAGGGGGAAAGAAAAAAGGGAGAAGAAAAAAGAGGAATGATATGAAAAACGAAAAATCGTAAATGGACCACATGGACCAATCGTGCATGAATGAGCATGATTGACGAAAAGGTCAGAAAGGGAGACAAAGGCAGGAGAGAATGGTAGTGTCTAATACACATATTGATCATGAAGGTAACTAGAACCTTTAAAAAGAAGGCACATATGTGTCTGCAAATACAAGGAAGACGTAAAATAAAAATAGGAATGATAGTATGGTAATTCCTTATATATATATATTGATCGAGAAGGTAACTAGAACCATTAGAAGGAGGGCACGTATGTGTCTGTAATTGCAAGGAAAAAGTGAAATGAAATAAAAACCGAATCAGAAGACGAGAATTTGGCGATAAACTAGAGCAGAACAAAAATTACATGTGGGGACCGTCAGAGTAATCGGTCTACATAATACAAGAAATGCGGAATACATTACATGTAAGTAATTAATTATTACAGTATGCAGTAACGATTATAAATATTCATAACATAATAAGTCCAAACAGTCATTAACGCTTTAAGTACATGGTACTGGTGTGGTGTTACACATTGAAATGATGCAGTGAATAAAATGTTCCTTGATTTTCCTTAATGCTGTGGTTCATTGAGATATTTGGCATTTAGTTACCAAGAAAGTATTGCATTTCGTGGTCGCTGTTCAATCCGTGTTTCACTGAATGGAGGCGCATGATCCAAGTAGCTTCCATGCGTCTCAGCCTCAGTTCCCTGTTGCCACCTCTGATGTTTGGTTCCGTCACGTCAATGCCATAGAAAGAGAAACCTTTTGGGGACCTTGGGATGGACAGGTTGCAGCGTGGATAGCCATAGGGTATCTGACATCCTGTTGAAGCAGTGCTCTTACATGCTCGCTGATTCTTTCCTTGAGGGGTCTGATGGTGCTTCCCACGTACTGTCCCTTACATTTGCATTCTATGATGTACACAACAAATTTGGTGTTGCAATTGATGTTCTGTTTGATATTATAGTTGTTCCTTTTATCAAAGCTAGTAAAATCCTTGGTTCCGTGTTTAGCCCATCTGCAAACTCCACAACAGCCGCATTTGTAGAAGCCTGTTGTGTGTGCAGTGAGCCATGAGTTGTCCATAGAAGTTCGTGGAACTGTAGGGCTGAGTCTATTCCTGAGCGTTCTGCCTCGTCTATAAGTGATCTGGGGTCGAGTGGAAATGAAGTCACTTAGTGTTTTGTCAGCTTGCAGGACTCCCCAGTGTTTATTGAGACTTTTCCTGATCACCATACTCATGTCAGTGTAATCTGTCACTAGTCTCACTAGTTGTTTGTGGGGTTGGGTTCTAATCTTGTCACGTAGTGTGTCGTCTCTGCGTGTGTTGGCGATTCTGCCCTCAGCCTTGTAAATGTGGAGTGATTTGTATCCTCTTTTCTTGAATCTATTTTTCATATCCGCAATGCATTGTTTGAATTCAGATTCCTCACTACAATTTCTTCTAGCTCTAACAAATTCACCATAGGGAATCGCCTGTAGTTGGTGTGCCGGGTGGGAACTCTCAGCATGCAGAATGGCGTTACAAGAAGTTTCCTTGCGAAACAGTCGACTATGCAATTTGTCTTCTCTGATGTATAGTTCTACATCTAAAAAGCTAATGTTGGAAGTGCTGGAGTTCTTGGTGAATCTCATATCCATGTTGTTGGAATTGAGATGAGTGCAAAAGTCCTCCAATTTCTCATGGGTGCCTGACCATAGTAACAGACAGTCGTCAATATAGCGACCCCAAAAGATAATGTAGTCTACCCAGGGGGCTCCCTTGGTGCCCCAAATCCATTCTGCTTCCAAACCTCCCATGTACAAATTGGCAAATGAGGGCGAAAATCTAGAGCCCATGGCAACACCTTTGATTTGTCTGTACCATCGTTTATTGAAAATAAAGAAATTGTTATTGAGAATCACTTCCATCATAGTGATTAGCATGGTGGTGTGTTGCCATTGAGTGGCTGGCCTGTTGTGTAAGAGTTTTGTGATTACTTGTAAGCCTAGATCTGGTTTTATGCTGGTGTAAAGAGACACCACATCTAAAGTGACCAGAATCATGCCTGGTTGCCATTGTAGGTCCGATAGGATACTTAAGATGTGTTTGGTGTCTTGGATGAACGATGGTAAGTTTCTGACCATGGGTCCCAGGAAGATGTCAACGTACTGTGCTAGTCTCTCTGTGGGGCCGCCTATGCCCGAGACAATAGGTCTGCCAGGTGGGAACGGTGCCTGTTTATGTATTTTAGGTAAGGTGTAAAGCCAGGGAAAAGTGGGTCTGAATACCTTCATATATAGGTGCTCATCTTCATCAATAAGACCTAATGTGTGCCACTCTTCTAGATGTTTATTGATTTTAATGGTCAGGGGTCCTATTGGATTGTATGCGAGTGGTTCATAGCAGGTGGTGTCCGACAATTGTGTCAAAATTTCATTCTGATAGTCCTCGCGGTTCATGACAACAACGTTGCCCCCTTTGTCGGCTTCCTTGATAGTGATGTCAGGGTCTGTAGTCAGTGCTTTAAGCGCCAGGCGTTCACTCCTCGCTAGATTGTCATTGTAAAAGTGTCTTGTCTTAGATCTCCTGTGGTCATATTTGTCTATGTCTTCAAGTATTAGGTTGTAGAAGGTGTCTATTGCATTGCCCCCCAGAAGAGTGGGGGTCCATTTGGACTTAACCTTGAGACCACTTGCTATGGTATAGTCTGTATCTATATTGAGTTCTTTCAGAAGAAGCTCCATGTTGTATGGTGACTGTTCTAGGTCTGTCAGAGAAAGCAGAAGTTGTGTGGCTTGGATATCCTGTATGCTTGGTACATTGGACGGATGGTCACTGGAAATGCTCACACGATTCCTGTTAACATTAGTAGTTGGATTGATACTAAAATGTTTTTTTAATTTTAAACCCCTGATGAATTTAAAGAGGTCAATTTTAAGTCTGCAGATATCTCCTTGTTCATGGGGATTGAAGCTCAATCCCTTGCTCAGTAGTGAAATCATGTCGTTATCGAGAATTTTGGAAGACAGGTTGACTACCTGTACCTCCTTGTCTTGATTGTCTATTTGTTCTTCCCGTCTCCCGATCTCAATTTCTTTTTGTACTCGTCTTTGTCCTGCTCTCTTACCTCTGCGAGTTTTCTGTCTAGCGCTCCTCTTGAGCTTTGTGTTCTGTTCTCTCTCCGTATTGTTTGAACCTCTTTTAAAAAAGAAGATTTGGTCTGTCCTGTTCTGTTCGTATAGTCTGCCTGGTTCTCAGTTTCGCTATCGCTCGTTAAGAGGGTGCTAAGGGATGTCGAGCTGGAAGACACTGAAATGTTTCCTGATCTTACTGTTTTATTCCGAGTGGTAGTGTTTTGAACGAGTTGATCGTACTTTCTGGCGAAAGTAAACACCCTTCCCTCCCTATAGTCTGCCTCGTCTCTTTTAAGTTGTCTAGCCTTTCTCTCTTTAATCTCGTTTTGATGTCTTGACAGAATATCGTTTAGAATCACGTAATTTTTTTCAGTGGCCTCTTTAATATCTAGGTCCTGAATTTCTTTTTCTAGGGTGACAATATCTACCTGTAGTTTCGCTACCTTGCGTTCTGCATTTTCAATCAATATATTGATTAGTGTATTAGAGTTTGAAGTGAGAGCCTCCTCCCATTTGCCTAGTAAATCATCATCCAGGTCATCAAAAGTAGGGAAGATTTGGCACCTAAGTCCTCTTGGGACTCTATTTAGTCTGAGATATTGTTTTAAGGTGGCACTGTCCCACCATCTGGAATTCTCTGTTTTCTTTAACCTTTCTAGTCTCAGGAATTTCTCCCTGAGGCCTTCTTTGCGCACTGGGTTTCCACTGGTGGAGGGTGCACTAGTAGCAGTACCTCTAGCTACATTATCAAAAAGCTCTGCAGCAATTCTATCTCTATCCATATCACGGATTGGGAAATGGTATTGTGTTCTATATTACGCCGCGGCTGCCCTTCCTGTGAATGTACAATTTTGTCTCGGGAGTAGGGTTTTGGACGTGCCAGGAAGTATGGCGCCTTGCTATGTGTGCGTATGGTATGTGAGCCTAAAGTGTGACACGGTGCAGCCAAGTAGGGGAATTACCCTATAACCCCTATATGTGTATGGGTAGAGACACACACAATTCACAGAAAAACAAGTTCCTGCGCACACGTTACAGGGTGAAGATAATGGTTGATGAAGTCTCTGGAGAGTGATCATAAAGAGTCCATTCAAGTGGTTCAGAATTTCTTGAGTTATTTAATCTTATATCGTTAGAATGACACAACCAGCCAACACGTGTTTCGTCACAATGGGAAGTATCCCGTGACTTCTTCAGGGCTGGGAAAGATACAAAAGAATAATATAAACACATAACTCAACAAATGCGTAATTATATGGGAGCAGCTCCTGGTGTAGTGGATAATAAAATCAAAAGAACACCATTACGTGGTGGAAACCCTAAGAGAATGGTGAAGAGGCATAATTTAGTGACTTCACACAAAGAAACAGCACAGACCTAGTGAAAAAATAAATTAAGTTAAGTGAAAATCTAGGATGTCGTTGGTTTTAAATAATAACCTGTAAAAAAGATTTGCATAATGGAGCAGCGCTCTAGCTAAGGTGATACCGTGGCGCGTGATGCAGTGAAAGAAAATTGGTGCCATAAAGTGAAAATAAGTGTCAAATTAACAAAACATTCTGACAAAAGTGCTCCGGACTGAGTACCTGTTGGAGAAATGCGGACATAATGCATAACGTATTTAGGCGACATGACGTAATAATAGACTTAAAACTTGGTACCAAAAAGTAAGGACTGCGTACATAATAAATGAGTGGTTAAATATGTCGCCATGACCGAGAGTGCAGACCGAGAGTGCGGACACAATGCATAAAGTTTCGAGGAGACATGATGTACTAACAACTCTTAAACTCAGTATCAAAAGATAAGGGGACTGCGTACATATCAAATGAGTGGTTAAATATGCCGCCCATAAGAAAATAATTGAAAAAGGAAGGGCCCTGAGAAAAAGAAAGATAGCACTATAAATCCAGGTAAAAGATTGCAGCGCGCAAGGGTGCTCAGGCGCAGTAAACTGGAAAATGTAAGGATAATGGAGCAGGCTACCTGTGAGACAGAGCGTCGATGTCTTTAGGGAAATCTGGTGAAAAAAATGAAATATGTATGGGGAAAAAGAAATAAATGAAAGGAAAGTGGGTAATCTAAAACCGGAATGTAGAAAAAGACATCTCACCACTTTGCCGGTGATAATTCCGACCCGGCCGGTCTGGTGGAGTGTAAATGAAAAAGGGAGTAGTCCGTGGGAGTAATTAATTAGAAGGCAATCGGTAAGCTACTGAAAGGAAAACAAGGTCTATTATGAGTATAGGGAAGTGTGACCAAAAGGACTAATTAGATTAAATCCAGGCAAAAGATTGCAGCGCGCAAGGGTGCTAAGGCGCAGTAAGCTGAAAATGTACGGACAATGGAGCAGGCTACCTGTGAGAGAGAGCGTCGGTGTCTTTAGGGAAATCTAATGAGAAAAATGAAAATTGTAAGGGGAAAATTTAAATGAAAGAGAAAGTAGGTACTCTGAAACCGGAATGTAGAATAAAACATCTCACCACTATGCCGGTGATAATTCCGACCCGGCCGGTCTGGTGGAGTGTAAATGAAAAACGGAGTAGTCCGTGGGAGTAATTAATTAAAAGGCAATCGGGAAGCTCCTGAAAGGAAAAAAGGTCTATTATGAGTAAAGGGAAGTGTCACCCAACGACTAATTGGAGTAAAAAGAATTGTGACAATCCAAGAGAGTCTATGAAGTGAGGCACCACCGGATCTTACCTAGGTGAAGGAGATTCCAGACAGTGAGTGCCTGTCTGCAAGTTGAGCGGTGGGTCCGCCTTTTCAACAGATCTGTAATGGCAAAGGGCTGAGATGTACTCAAGCTGCAAAGGATTTAACAAAGGGACATCAGTAAACAAAGGATTCTGCCATAATGAACCGTCACATAATGGCTTACCTCTAGCGTGTGCGCTACGAGAAAAACAGGCACTGGTTCACATCTGTTCCGGAAGTGGACAGATTGCTGTACCGGAAGTGCCCTTAAGTACTCTCAGAGGGAGGGAAAGACTAGAACGTCAAAGTCTGGCACGGAAACCAAAAGAAAAAACTTTATTGGTTTCTGTTTTTGCAAAAAGGCAACAAAATGAAGAAAAAAATTGGTATTGGATAAGTGGAGGGTGAAAAAGGGGGAAAGAAAAAAGGGAGAAGAAAAAAGAGGAATGATATGAAAAACGAAAAATCGTAAATGGACCACATGGACCAATCGTGCATGAATGAGCATGATTGACGAAAAGGTCAGAAAGGGAGACAAAGGCAGGAGAGAATGGTAGTGTCTAATACACATATTGATCATGAAGGTAACTAGAACCTTTAAAAAGAAGGCACATATGTGTCTGCAAATACAAGGAAGACGTAAAATAAAAATAGGAATGATAGTATGGTAATTCCTTATATATATATATTGATCGAGAAGGTAACTAGAACCATTAGAAGGAGGGCACGTATGTGTCTGTAATTGCAAGGAAAAAGTGAAATGAAATAAAAACCGAATCAGAAGACGAGAATTTGGCGATAAACTAGAGCAGAACAAAAATTACATGTGGGGACCGTCAGAGTAATCGGTCTACATAATACAAGAAATGCGGAATACATTACATGTAAGTAATTAATTATTACAGTATGCAGTAACGATTATAAATATTCATAACATAATAAGTCCAAACAGTCATTAACGCTTTAAGTACATGGTACTGGTGTGGTGTTACACATTGAAATGATGCAGTGAATAAAATGTTCCTTGATTTTCCTTAATGCTGTGGTTCATTGAGATATTTGGCATTTAGTTACCAAGAAAGTATTGCATTTCGTGGTCGCTGTTCAATCCGTGTTTCACTGAATGGAGGCGCATGATCCAAGTAGCTTCCATGCGTCTCAGCCTCAGTTCCCTGTTGCCACCTCTGATGTTTGGTTCCGTCACGTCAATGCCATAGAAAGAGAAACCTTTTGGGGACCTTGGGATGGACAGGTTGCAGCGTGGATAGCCATAGGGTATCTGACATCCTGTTGAAGCAGTGCTCTTACATGCTCGCTGATTCTTTCCTTGAGGGGTCTGATGGTGCTTCCCACGTACTGTCCCTTACATTTGCATTCTATGATGTACACAACAAATTTGGTGTTGCAATTGATGTTCTGTTTGATATTATAGTTGTTCCTTTTATCAAAGCTAGTAAAATCCTTGGTTCCGTGTTTAGCCCATCTGCAAACTCCACAACAGCCGCATTTGTAGAAGCCTGTTGTGTGTGCAGTGAGCCATGAGTTGTCCATAGAAGTTCGTGGAACTGTAGGGCTGAGTCTATTCCTGAGCGTTCTGCCTCGTCTATAAGTGATCTGGGGTCGAGTGGAAATGAAGTCACTTAGTGTTTTGTCAGCTTGCAGGACTCCCCAGTGTTTATTGAGACTTTTCCTGATCACCATACTCATGTCAGTGTAATCTGTCACTAGTCTCACTAGTTGTTTGTGGGGTTGGGTTCTAATCTTGTCACGTAGTGTGTCGTCTCTGCGTGTGTTGGCGATTCTGCCCTCAGCCTTGTAAATGTGGAGTGATTTGTATCCTCTTTTCTTGAATCTATTTTTCATATCCGCAATGCATTGTTTGAATTCAGATTCCTCACTACAATTTCTTCTAGCTCTAACAAATTCACCATAGGGAATCGCCTGTAGTTGGTGTGCCGGGTGGGAACTCTCAGCATGCAGAATGGCGTTACAAGAAGTTTCCTTGCGAAACAGTCGACTATGCAATTTGTCTTCTCTGATGTATAGTTCTACATCTAAAAAGCTAATGTTGGAAGTGCTGGAGTTCTTGGTGAATCTCATATCCATGTTGTTGGAATTGAGATGAGTGCAAAAGTCCTCCAATTTCTCATGGGTGCCTGACCATAGTAACAGACAGTCGTCAATATAGCGACCCCAAAAGATAATGTAGTCTACCCAGGGGGCTCCCTTGGTGCCCCAAATCCATTCTGCTTCCAAACCTCCCATGTACAAATTGGCAAATGAGGGCGAAAATCTAGAGCCCATGGCAACACCTTTGATTTGTCTGTACCATCGTTTATTGAAAATAAAGAAATTGTTATTGAGAATCACTTCCATCATAGTGATTAGCATGGTGGTGTGTTGCCATTGAGTGGCTGGCCTGTTGTGTAAGAGTTTTGTGATTACTTGTAAGCCTAGATCTGGTTTTATGCTGGTGTAAAGAGACACCACATCTAAAGTGACCAGAATCATGCCTGGTTGCCATTGTAGGTCCGATAGGATACTTAAGATGTGTTTGGTGTCTTGGATGAACGATGGTAAGTTTCTGACCATGGGTCCCAGGAAGATGTCAACGTACTGTGCTAGTCTCTCTGTGGGGCCGCCTATGCCCGAGACAATAGGTCTGCCAGGTGGGAACGGTGCCTGTTTATGTATTTTAGGTAAGGTGTAAAGCCAGGGAAAAGTGGGTCTGAATACCTTCATATATAGGTGCTCATCTTCATCAATAAGACCTAATGTGTGCCACTCTTCTAGATGTTTATTGATTTTAATGGTCAGGGGTCCTATTGGATTGTATGCGAGTGGTTCATAGCAGGTGGTGTCCGACAATTGTGTCAAAATTTCATTCTGATAGTCCTCGCGGTTCATGACAACAACGTTGCCCCCTTTGTCGGCTTCCTTGATAGTGATGTCAGGGTCTGTAGTCAGTGCTTTAAGCGCCAGGCGTTCACTCCTCGCTAGATTGTCATTGTAAAAGTGTCTTGTCTTAGATCTCCTGTGGTCATATTTGTCTATGTCTTCAAGTATTAGGTTGTAGAAGGTGTCTATTGCATTGCCCCCCAGAAGAGTGGGGGTCCATTTGGACTTAACCTTGAGACCACTTGCTATGGTATAGTCTGTATCTATATTGAGTTCTTTCAGAAGAAGCTCCATGTTGTATGGTGACTGTTCTAGGTCTGTCAGAGAAAGCAGAAGTTGTGTGGCTTGGATATCCTGTATGCTTGGTACATTGGACGGATGGTCACTGGAAATGCTCACACGATTCCTGTTAACATTAGTAGTTGGATTGATACTAAAATGTTTTTTTAATTTTAAACCCCTGATGAATTTAAAGAGGTCAATTTTAAGTCTGCAGATATCTCCTTGTTCATGGGGATTGAAGCTCAATCCCTTGCTCAGTAGTGAAATCATGTCGTTATCGAGAATTTTGGAAGACAGGTTGACTACCTGTACCTCCTTGTCTTGATTGTCTATTTGTTCTTCCCGTCTCCCGATCTCAATTTCTTTTTGTACTCGTCTTTGTCCTGCTCTCTTACCTCTGCGAGTTTTCTGTCTAGCGCTCCTCTTGAGCTTTGTGTTCTGTTCTCTCTCCGTATTGTTTGAACCTCTTTTAAAAAAGAAGATTTGGTCTGTCCTGTTCTGTTCGTATAGTCTGCCTGGTTCTCAGTTTCGCTATCGCTCGTTAAGAGGGTGCTAAGGGATGTCGAGCTGGAAGACACTGAAATGTTTCCTGATCTTACTGTTTTATTCCGAGTGGTAGTGTTTTGAACGAGTTGATCGTACTTTCTGGCGAAAGTAAACACCCTTCCCTCCCTATAGTCTGCCTCGTCTCTTTTAAGTTGTCTAGCCTTTCTCTCTTTAATCTCGTTTTGATGTCTTGACAGAATATCGTTTAGAATCACGTAATTTTTTTCAGTGGCCTCTTTAATATCTAGGTCCTGAATTTCTTTTTCTAGGGTGACAATATCTACCTGTAGTTTCGCTACCTTGCGTTCTGCATTTTCAATCAATATATTGATTAGTGTATTAGAGTTTGAAGTGAGAGCCTCCTCCCATTTGCCTAGTAAATCATCATCCAGGTCATCAAAAGTAGGGAAGATTTGGCACCTAAGTCCTCTTGGGACTCTATTTAGTCTGAGATATTGTTTTAAGGTGGCACTGTCCCACCATCTGGAATTCTCTGTTTTCTTTAACCTTTCTAGTCTCAGGAATTTCTCCCTGAGGCCTTCTTTGCGCACTGGGTTTCCACTGGTGGAGGGTGCACTAGTAGCAGTACCTCTAGCTACATTATCAAAAAGCTCTGCAGCAATTCTATCTCTATCCATATCACGGATTGGGAAATGGTATTGTGTTCTATATTACGCCGCGGCTGCCCTTCCTGTGAATGTACAATTTTGTCTCGGGAGTAGGGTTTTGGACGTGCCAGGAAGTATGGCGCCTTGCTATGTGTGCGTATGGTATGTGAGCCTAAAGTGTGACACGGTGCAGCCAAGTAGGGGAATTACCCTATAACCCCTATATGTGTATGGGTAGAGACACACACAATTCACAGAAAAACAAGTTCCTGCGCACACGTTACAGGGTGAAGATAATGGTTGATGAAGTCTCTGGAGAGTGATCATAAAGAGTCCATTCAAGTGGTTCAGAATTTCTTGAGTTATTTAATCTTATATCGTTAGAATGACACAACCAGCCAACACGTGTTTCGTCACAATGGGAAGTATCCCGTGACTTCTTCAGGGCTGGGAAAGATACAAAAGAATAATATAAACACATAACTCAACAAATGCGTAATTATATGGGAGCAGCTCCTGGTGTAGTGGATAATAAAATCAAAAGAACACCATTACGTGGTGGAAACCCTAAGAGAATGGTGAAGAGGCATAATTTAGTGACTTCACACAAAGAAACAGCACAGACCTAGTGAAAAAATAAATTAAGTTAAGTGAAAATCTAGGATGTCGTTGGTTTTAAATAATAACCTGTAAAAAAGATTTGCATAATGGAGCAGCGCTCTAGCTAAGGTGATACCGTGGCGCGTGATGCAGTGAAAGAAAATTGGTGCCATAAAGTGAAAATAAGTGTCAAATTAACAAAACATTCTGACAAAAGTGCTCCGGACTGAGTACCTGTTGGAGAAATGCGGACATAATGCATAACGTATTTAGGCGACATGACGTAATAATAGACTTAAAACTTGGTACCAAAAAGTAAGGACTGCGTACATAATAAATGAGTGGTTAAATATGTCGCCATGACCGAGAGTGCAGACCGAGAGTGCGGACACAATGCATAAAGTTTCGAGGAGACATGATGTACTAACAACTCTTAAACTCAGTATCAAAAGATAAGGGGACTGCGTACATATCAAATGAGTGGTTAAATATGCCGCCCATAAGAAAATAATTGAAAAAGGAAGGGCCCTGAGAAAAAGAAAGATAGCACTATAAATCCAGGTAAAAGATTGCAGCGCGCAAGGGTGCTCAGGCGCAGTAAACTGGAAAATGTAAGGATAATGGAGCAGGCTACCTGTGAGACAGAGCGTCGATGTCTTTAGGGAAATCTGGTGAAAAAAATGAAATATGTATGGGGAAAAAGAAATAAATGAAAGGAAAGTGGGTAATCTAAAACCGGAATGTAGAAAAAGACATCTCACCACTTTGCCGGTGATAATTCCGACCCGGCCGGTCTGGTGGAGTGTAAATGAAAAAGGGAGTAGTCCGTGGGAGTAATTAATTAGAAGGCAATCGGTAAGCTACTGAAAGGAAAACAAGGTCTATTATGAGTATAGGGAAGTGTGACCAAAAGGACTAATTAGATTAAATCCAGGCAAAAGATTGCAGCGCGCAAGGGTGCTAAGGCGCAGTAAGCTGAAAATGTACGGACAATGGAGCAGGCTACCTGTGAGAGAGAGCGTCGGTGTCTTTAGGGAAATCTAATGAGAAAAATGAAAATTGTAAGGGGAAAATTTAAATGAAAGAGAAAGTAGGTACTCTGAAACCGGAATGTAGAATAAAACATCTCACCACTATGCCGGTGATAATTCCGACCCGGCCGGTCTGGTGGAGTGTAAATGAAAAACGGAGTAGTCCGTGGGAGTAATTAATTAAAAGGCAATCGGGAAGCTCCTGAAAGGAAAAAAGGTCTATTATGAGTAAAGGGAAGTGTCACCCAACGACTAATTGGAGTAAAAAGAATTGTGACAATCCAAGAGAGTCTATGAAGTGAGGCACCACCGGATCTTACCTAGGTGAAGGAGATTCCAGACAGTGAGTGCCTGTCTGCAAGTTGAGCGGTGGGTCCGCCTTTTCAACAGATCTGTAATGGCAAAGGGCTGAGATGTACTCAAGCTGCAAAGGATTTAACAAAGGGACATCAGTAAACAAAGGATTCTGCCATAATGAACCGTCACATAATGGCTTACCTCTAGCGTGTGCGCTACGAGAAAAACAGGCACTGGTTCACATCTGTTCCGGAAGTGGACAGATTGCTGTACCGGAAGTGCCCTTAAGTACTCTCAGAGGGAGGGAAAGACTAGAACGTCAAAGTCTGGCACGGAAACCAAAAAGAAAAAACTTTATTGGTTTCTGTTTTTGCAAAAAGGCAACAAAATGAAGAAAAAAATTGGTATTGGATAAGTGGAGGGTGAAAAAGGGGGAAAGAAAAAAGGGAGAAGAAAAAAGAGGAATGATATGAAAAACGAAAAATCGTAAATGGACCACATGGACCAATCGTGCATGAATGAGCATGATTGACGAAAAGGTCAGAAAGGGAGACAAAGGCAGGAGAGACTTTGACGTTCTAGTCTTTCCCTCCCTCCTTTTTTCCTTTCAGGAGCTTCCCGATTGCCTTTTAATTAATTACTCCCACGGACTACTCCGTTTTTCATTTACACTCCACCAGACCGGCCGGGTCGGAATTATCACCGGCATAGTGGTGAGATGTTTTATTCTACATTCCGGTTTCGGAGTACCTACTTTCTCTTTCATTTAAATTTTCCCCTTACAATTTTCATTTTTCTCATTAGATTTCCCTAAAGACACCGACGCTCTCTCTCACAGGTAGCCTGCTCCATTGTCCGTACATTTTCAGCTTACTGCGCCTTAGCACCCTTGCGCGCTGCAATCTTTTGCCTGGATTTAATCTAATTAGTCCTTTTGGTCACACTTCCCTATACTCATAATAGACCTTGTTTTCCTTTCAGTAGTTTACCGATTGCCTTCTAATTAATTACTCCCACGGACTACTCCCTTTTTCATTTACACTCCACCAGACCGGCCGGGTCGGAATTATCACCGGCAAAGTGGTGAGATGTCTTTTTCTACATTCCGGTTTTAGATTACCCACTTTCCTTTCATTTATTTCTTTTTCCCCATACATATTTCATTTTTTTCACCAGATTTCCCTAAAGACATCGACGCTCTGTCTCACAGGTAGCCTGCTCCATTATCCTTACATTTTCCAGTTTACTGCGCCTGAGCACCCTTGCGCGCTGCAATCTTTTACCTGGATTTATAGTGCTATCTTTCTTTTTCTCAGGGCCCTTCCTTTTTCAATTATTTTCTTATGGGCGGCATATTTAACCACTCATTTGATATGTACGCAGTCCCCTTATCTTTTGATACTGAGTTTAAGAGTTGTTAGTACATCATGTCTCCTCGAAACTTTATGCATTGTGTCCGCACTCTCGGTCTGCACTCTCGGTCATGGCTACATATTTAACCACTCATTTATTATGTACGCAGTCCTTACTTTTTGGTACCAAGTTTTAAGTCTATTATTACGTCATGTCGCCTAAATACGTTATGCATTATGTCCGCATTTCTCCAACAGGTACTCAGTCCGGAGCACTTTTGTCAGAATGTTTTGTTAATTTGACACTTATTTTCACTTTATGGCACCAATTTTCTTTCACTGCATCACGCGCCACGGTATCACCTTAGCTAGAGCGCTGCTCCATTATGCAAATCTTTTTACAGGTTATTATTTAAAACCAACGACATCCTAGATTTTCACTTAACTTAATTTATTTTTTCACTAGGTCTGTGCTGTTTCTTTGTGTGAAGTCACTAAATTATGCCTCTTCACCATTCTCTTAGGGTTTCCACCACGTAATGGTGTTCTTTTGATTTTATTATCCACTACACCAGGAGCTGCTCCCATATAATTACGCATTTGTTGAGTTATGTGTTTATATTATTCTTTTGTATCTTTCCCAGCCCTGAAGAAGTCACGGGATACTTCCCATTGTGACGAAACACGTGTTGGCTGGTTGTGCCATTCTAACGATATAAGATTAAATAACTCAAGAAATTCTGAACCACTTGAATGGACTCTTTTATGATCACTCTCCAGAGACTTCATCAACCATTATCTTCACCCTGTAACGTGTGCGCAGGAACTTGTTTTTCTGTGAATTGTGTGTGTCTCTACCCATACACATATAGGGGTTATAGGGTAATTCCCCTACTTGGCTGCACTGTGTCACACTTTAGGCTCACATACCATACGCACACATAGCAAGGCGCCATACTTCCTGGCACGTCCAAAACCCTACTCCCGAGACAAAATTGTACATTCACAGGAAGGGCAGCCGCGGCGTAATATAGAACACAATACCATTTCCCAATCCGTGATATGGATAGAGATAGAATTGCTGCAGAGCTTTTTGATAATGTAGCTAGAGGTACTGCTACTAGTGCACCCTCCACCAGTGGAAACCCAGTGCGCAAAGAAGGCCTCAGGGAGAAATTCCTGAGACTAGAAAGGTTAAAGAAAACAGAGAATTCCAGATGGTGGGACAGTGCCACCTTAAAACAATATCTCAGACTAAATAGAGTCCCAAGAGGACTTAGGTGCCAAATCTTCCCTACTTTTGATGACCTGGATGATGATTTACTAGGCAAATGGGAGGAGGCTCTCACTTCAAACTCTAATACACTAATCAATATATTGATTGAAAATGCAGAATGCAAGGTAGCGAAACTACAGGTAGATATTGTCACCCTAGAAAAAGAAATTCAGGACCTAGATATTAAAGAGGCCACTGAAAAAAAATTACGTGATTCTAAACGATATTCTGTCAAGACATCAAAACGAGATTAAAGAGAGAAAGGCTAGACAACTTAAAAGAGACGAGGCAGACTATAGGGAGGGAAGGGTGTTTACTTTCGCCAGAAAGTACGATCAACTCGTTCAAAACACTACCACTCGGAATAAAACAGTAAGATCAGGAAACATTTCAGTGTCTTCCAGCTCGACATCCCTTAGCACCCTCTTAACGAGCGATAGCGAAACTGAGAACCAGGCAGACTATACGAACAGAACAGGACAGACCAAATCTTCTTTTTAAAAAGAGGTTTAAACAATACGGAGAGAGAACAGAACACAAAGCTCAAGAGGAGCGCTAGACAGAAAACTCGCAGAGGTAAGAGAGCAGGACAAAGACGAGTACAAAAAGAAATTGAGATCGGGAGACGGGAGGAACAAATAGACAATCAAGACAAGGAGGTACAGGTAGTCAACCTGTCTTCCAAAATTCTCGATAACGACATGATTTCACTACTGAGCAAGGGATTGAGCTTCAATCCCCATGAACAAGGAGATATCTGCAGACTTAAAATTGACCTCTTTAAATTCATCAGGGGTTTAAAATTAAAAAACATTTTAGTATCAATCCAACTACTAATGTTAACAGGAATCGTGTGAGCATTTCCAGTGACCATCCGTCCAATGTACCAAGCATACAGGATATCCAAGCCACACAACTTCTGCTTTCTCTGACAGACCTAGAACAGTCACCATACAACATGGAGCTTCTTCTGAAAGAACTCAATATAGATACAGACTATACCATAGCAAGTGGTCTCAAGGTTAAGTCCAAATGGACCCCCACTCTTCTGGGGGGCAATGCAATAGACACCTTCTACAACCTAATACTTGAAGACATAGACAAATATGACCACAGGAGATCTAAGACAAGACACTTTTACAATGACAATCTAGCGAGGAGTGAACGCCTGGCGCTTAAAGCACTGACTACAGACCCTGACATCACTATCAAGGAAGCCGACAAAGGGGGCAACGTTGTTGTCATGAACCGCGAGGACTATCAGAATGAAATTTTGACACAATTGTCGGACACCACCTGCTATGAATCACTCGCATACAATCCAATAGGACCCCTGACCATTAAAATCAATAAACATCTAGAAGAGTGGCACACATTAGGTCTTATTGATGAAGATGAGCACCTATATATGAAGGTATTCAGACCCACTTTTCCCTGGCTTTACACCTTACCTAAAATACATAAACAGGCACCGTTCCCACCTGGCAGACCTATTGTCTCGGGCATAGGCGGCCCCACAGAGAGACTAGCACAGTACGTTGACATCTTCCTGGGACCCATGGTCAGAAACTTACCATCGTTCATCCAAGACACCAAACACATCTTAAGTATCCTATCGGACCTACAATGGCAACCAGGCATGATTCTGGTCACTTTAGATGTGGTGTCTCTTTACACCAGCATAAAACCAGATCTAGGCTTACAAGTAATCACAAAACTCTTACACAACAGGCCAGCCACTCAATGGCAACACACCACCATGCTAATCACTATGATGGAAGTGATTCTCAATAACAATTTCTTTATTTTCAATAAACGATGGTACAGACAAATCAAAGGTGTTGCCATGGGCTCTAGATTTTCGCCCTCATTTGCCAATTTGTACATGGGAGGTTTGGAAGCAGAATGGATTTGGGGCACCAAGGGAGCCCCTGGGTAGACTACATTATCTTTTGGGGTTGCTATATTGACGACTGTCTGTTACTATGGTCAGGCACCCATGAGAAATTGGAGGACTTTTGCACTCATCTCAATTCCAACAACATGGATATGAGATTCACCAAGAACTCCAGCACTTCCAACATTAGCTTTTTAGATGTAGAACTATACATCAGAGAAGACAAATTGCATAGTCGACTGTTTCGCAAGGAAACTTCTTGTAACGCCATTCTGCATGCTGAGAGTTCCCACCCGGCACACCAACTACAGGCGATTCCCTATGGTGAATTTGTTAGAGCTAGAAGAAATTGTAGTGAGGAATCTGAATTCAAACAATGCATTGCGGATATGAAAAATAGATTCAAGAAAAGAGGATACAAATCACTCCACATTTACAAGGCTGAGGGCAGAATCGCCAACACACGCAGAGACGACACACTACGTGACAAGATTAGAACCCAACCCCACAAACAACTAGTGAGACTAGTGACAGATTACACTGACATGAGTATGGTGATCAGGAAAACTCTCAATAAACACTGGGGAGTCCTGCAAGCTGACAAAACACTAAGTGACTTCATTTCCACTCGACCCCAGATCACTTATAGACGAGGCAGAACGCTCAGGAATAGACTCAGCCCTACAGTTCCACGAACTTCTATGGACAACTCATGGCTCACTGCACACACAACAGGCTTCTACAAATGCGGCTGTTGTGGAGTTTGCAGATGGGCTAAACACGGAACCAAGGATTTTACTAGCTTTGATAAAAGGAACAACTATAATATCAAACAGAACATCAATTGCAACACCAAATTTGTTGTGTACATCATAGAATGCAAATGTAAGGGACAGTACGTGGGAAGCACCATCAGAC